>OY757217.1:11720928-13061095 GCA_963583965.1 Nomada ferruginata
TCAAAATGGAATCTATTCAGCGGCGGTGCGCCCGATCTTCTGTGAGCTTCAACCCTTGATGCGCGCACGGTGCTTCCGGGCATGCTGACGCACGAGAGGCGGAAGACGTTTCGAGCTGCACGACGATGGGTCTCGCTGGTATTTCGCACCTCTCGTTCTACGTTCGCGTTTGCGAGCCTCGGAAACTGATCGAGGGAAGCAGAACGGAAACTGATCGAGCAGTGATATTGAATCATCGAGGCGGACGGATTAAGTAAATGCACGTTAAGCGAAATGTGTTACGAATGGGAAGAAAATCAAAATAAGAACGTGAAAGGAGCTGACGGTTTTTCTTGGAGCCAACAAGGTCGATTAAAATTTGTTTAAGCTGAAAACGCAGCGATATATTAACTTCGTGCATGGCACATGTATTACGAATACCGAAAAATCGAAATCTGGGTGGAACAAAATCGCTCTTCACAGCAGGGACTTACACCAAAATGTAAAATATCGGTATTTCTCGGTTGTACCTTCATAATCTTTATAGAAACCGAAAGGCCGAAACACCGGTATGACATCATACCGATATATGAAGTTACCAGTAAATTTACGTATATTTGTCGGTAATTTTTGCGGTTTTCTTATTTTGTTAGAATACAGCTTTCAAAATATTTTTAAACGAAGGTGATGCTACTATTGCTCTAATATCGAAATTAAGAAAATATGTATATACATATAATGTGTTCGAAAATAAGGAAGAATGCAATGTTGCGATTGTCGGAATTCGAAATGTCGTCAGTCTCGTATAGCAAATATTGTAACATCAAAGGCACCGTTTTTATTCCGCAGCAATGCACTGATTGAAACATTTTATTCTTCTTTGCGGCCACATTGCAACTTATATCATGGACGGGGAAGTGGAATGTGAACAAATGCAGATTTGTTCTTGAAATCAGGGACGAGAACGTGGAGAATCAATCTAATGATCAAGCATTGACCGAACAAATACTAGCAGCAGAAAAAGATTTTTGGTATTTCCTAATTTATTAAGTATTCTAATTATAGCACAGAATTTATTACTTTAGTTTATTAATACTTATTATTTGTGTTTACTACTAAAGTTTCAGGATATTATTAGTCTATTAGTTTATTTTTAAATCAGTAGTTAGTACTAATACTAGTGTTAGTGTGTGTACGTACAAGAAATGGGTCGAATTAAGAATTCTGAGTCAGAAATAATGGAATACGGAACCGAAAAAATATAGGTATTTATTTCGATTTTCGGTATACATATGTATATCAGCTTCAAATCCCAGACATCACAATGGCTGTGGTTTCTCTTAAAATCATCATTTTTTCAACGTGAAATTCTACTATACAATAATGGCATTAAATCATTGAACTACATAGATCAATGGAATGCATGCCAAGGCAAACATATTACAAATATCTACCAAAAAATACCAAAAATCCAATTTCTATAAGATTAATACAGCCATTCTTCAAAGCGTCTGCGATTTTTCTCCAGATCAATTACAATTTTCTTAAAGTAATAACGCAAAGATCAGCTAAACAACAGAGACAAATAGGCAACTAATTTTAAAGTAACTGACAGCTTTTCTGATAACGATCAAAATCACTTAAAACTGTCTTCAAGTAATAACACCCTCGCCAAAATAGCATTAAACAAATTCATATTAATGCAAACGTATTGCAAATGTACGAACAACTATGTAGCTCCAAAGTAAAGGGATACCGGAAACGAATCCACCCCTTATCAAAGCGGCTCCGAATATTCATCTGCACCCCGAAATTCGAAATCGGAAAGAAGAATTGCAACTGGAACGATCCATGATCTCCGTTTCAGCGAACTATACGGTACAATTTCAACGGTCGTAGAATTTTCCACGGTATTCGTAACAGTGCAGAAGTGTGTCGTCGAAGCGCGTTCCCGAGGCCGAGGATCGTGAGCAGAAATTCACGTCATGATAGGACATTAGTGTTTTACGACACTGCATTATCCGTGTCGTCACGGGCGTCACTCAAAATCTGCTTCCATTTGTAGCAACTCGAACGCACGACGGTTCCGCACGCCGGAAGGAGGCATACCGACTTCAAGGGAAAAGGAAAAAAAAAAAAAAATGCGACTTTGTCGTTTACGAGATGACTATTGATCCAGGCCTGGCATTGTTCCGGGGCATCCGAAAGGGATCGGCAGGAAACTGCGTTGCGTCCACGAGGCAGTTTCCTTTTTCACCGTGCCTTCGTAGTGCCGGGATGTTTAACCGTGACGCAATGAACATCAGTAATTTACAACCGTGCTGCTCGACCGCCCGCCGTTTCTCCCTTGCCGGCTTTTCACGAACAACACCTACTTTTGATGCCTACATTGTTGCGCACTTCGGCTTTCCTTCGTTTCGCCATCGGCCTGGCAGAATTTTGCCTTAACCCTTGGATGCAGAACGCTGTATTTCATTTGTAGGAATAACGTGCATCTACTGTACAAAAATTGGATCATTCGTTGCCGATTTGGGTGTGAAATCTGCTTCAGTCCCCGCGGACGAATGACTGTATCAGTTTTGTATTTTTTGTTCTCCTTGGGAAGTACCTGAAGTAATGCAGGTACCCAAAGGACTGGGATGCGATTTTTTGGGACTATTTTTCTATCGTCTTGCTTTTATTATTTTTACACGAATCGACGGGTTTCGAATATTTTATAGGCGTTGGGATAATCGTGCGTTCAAGGATTAAAGTGAAATTGTCTGTGAAAATTGCAGGATTTTTAACAGAAATTATATTTTTATAAATCAGAACGATTTTAGATAGATGGCTGGTTCGGTACATATTCATCTACTAACTAAAAGCTGTTTTTGATTTATCAGTATAAATTATTATGAACCTAGATTTCATTAGTTCCTTTAAAAGACTGGCCTGCTGTTAATAACATTGTCTAAATATGAAATTGAAATATATGAATTAAATGAATCTTTCACTCCTACAATTAGAATTGTGCCCATCTACAATTAATTGAAAAAGTCCATCCCCCAAATTCCATATATTTCAAAAAGTGCAAAGATTTCTGGAACATTTTATGACCAAGTATGACAAACTTCAACAATGCCCAAAATTATGCAATAATTTATTGTCCAACCTGTCACCCAAACCCTCTAATTGCTTAAGTATTCATATTTAAATACTAGATCTAATATTAAAAGAAGCATACAATATTTGATACAGTAATGTTTAAATTAAATATTAATATTCAACTAGCAATATTTCAAGTTCAGCGACTGTATGTAGATTTTTTCTATCTGACTGTACTCAATTGCGCATCCATCCAAGTCTTGAACATTTCAAGTAACCAAAAGTATCATAATTCAGACCTTTCTTACGTCAATAAAAAAGAACGCGTCCTTTGACTCACATTTGATTTTTACTCGGGCCAAATAATGCATCCGATACGTGGAAAGCTATTTTTCATCCTGTTCTCCACGCCACCTTTCCTTACCTGGACAATACCGTGTGGGGAAGCTGAACCACCATCGTTGCCGCGGATTCCATCCATGCCACCCATCATTGGTACAGTATCACAACCACCACCATCCATGTGGCTAGTTTCGCTAGAGGCATCTGGATCTAGCATAAAAGACCCACCACCGCAAACAATGGGACTCACAAATCGACAGCCCCGCCCCCAAGAAGAAAGAAGTCAGGGGCCCATGCCGACAATACTCTGGCATGTTTTTCAATATTTAGTCATCATGACTTTTCGTCGGCCCTTTCGCTCGAAATCTCCGCGTCGAATTGGAAACTAGATAATTCAATTAGAGAGCAGCTGCCGCTACAGCTATACGCGCAGGTAGAAGACATCACGGGATTATAGGGAGACCGTGGCGACACGGGGAAAGGACTCCCAGTCACCCCTCGTGTTTGGCGAAATTCTTGATGTCTCTATTTGGAACTTGTAGATGTGTGTATATACAATGCATGCCTGTCCATTTTTTGATTTTTCGAAGGAGCGATTTTCTCTTCGTTGGGGGATTTTTGCGATACAGTAAGGCGCCGCAGCGTGGGTGTGAATAAATTGAGTATTTGTGTGCAGTATGTTATGGCTATGAGATTCAGTTGCATTTACAGAAAATATGTGTTACGAAATCCCTGTAGTTGTATCGCATTTCAGTTTCACATCTAATCATTGTTAAACAGAGCATGGAATTGTATTAAAGAATTAATAAAAATGTTTTAATTATATATTATTATTGTTTATTTGTAACTTTTGCCTGTCGGCTACAAACTGCCATTTCGAGGCTTTTACACTTTTTTTGTGGCATATTTTACATCGTTTAACAATCAACACTTATTGCAACTTATGGCTAGTTGCTATTTCTATTCTTTGTTCTAATTATGTATAGGTGTCGAATATGACAGTGTGATCACAATTTATATAATTTTACAATAACCACGTTTAAGAGCTTCGATAGCTTCTGTCATAATTTCCTCGGAAGAATTATTAATCTCCGTCCTTTGACTTTATTCTTGGCATTTGAAGGAGGAATTGAAATGCATTTTACTATTTAGTAATAGGTGTTCGAAGACAGAGGCAGTGTTTCTGATTAGGTACTGTCAAAACGACAATTTAGTTTCTGCCATTATACCATAATCAAAAATGCAATATATTTAAATCTTCATTAATGTCTTCGAACTACGGTTATTGTAAAATAACTTACCTCCTTCATTTCTTTGCAATCGAAACGAAAAATAGACCGTAAACAAAACGACGACAATGAATGATAAAGGCTGCTGTGGTTAGGCATTATAGTATTTGTAATACATAATTTCCAATAATTGTCAAAGCTTCAAATTCTTGTTTAAAATGTGAGTAAACTAGCAGGTTATGCAGTAGGTATACTATCTGCCCAATAACATTCGTGATTCGTGTTTTCCTAATTAAAATTGATCAAATCATGGCAAATTAAACCAATTCTTTTGTGGATCGCACTTTCACTTGCCAAATTTTCCAAAGGCTGCATCGATAGATACTATGTAGAGTAGTTTCCGTTACGCTCAAATTTAAATTCATACAAGAAAATCAGTAGAAATAAAGATTTATCCATAATTCACTTCGATACACCATACACTACAAACCGTAGAAGATATTCCCTAATTTTTAGTTTCAAATCGACGCGCGGTAAATCCCATTTTCTATCAAAATTAACCGTCCAAATTTTGAATGCCTTTCAACGCCTGAGAATTAAGCCTTTTCACGTGCAACAACTTACTATGCATACTGAAGTATTATGTGTCCCGCCGTTCGGATACTTCGCTCACTCGCTGTATACAATAATACTTACAACATTGCAAAATTCAATGTGAGTGCCGTGGTTCTGTGCAAGATCCACATTGTCGAATGCAGACGGCGAGGCAGGTCGTACTGTAAGAAAAGAGTGGACATTCTAAGAGAGCGATTATGCACGCAATAAATAGATTATCGCCGATGGTGACTCCCGCGGTGAGTGACGAATTCCCTTGAATACTCGTCGGAAATTCGTGTAAGACCTGGCCCGGATGGTAGGATCGGCCACGTACCAAAAGAACGTCAGAGAAATATGTTAGATGAAAAGTCTACAGAAGGTTCTTTCCAAGGCAGTCACGGTGAATTTTTCAAATTAGTTGCATCTGGTGCCTTTCCTTCGTCTCTTCTTTTTTTTTCCTTCCTCTCCTTTTAAGAACATTATGTCCCATAAGTACATAATGAAGCGGACACTTGCTTTGAATTTTTGCAGGCCAGGTTTGTGGAATTTAGACCTCTGGTGAATTATTCACGATTGTCACAGTGATATGTCCGTGAGATTTTTATAATTTCATTGCAAAATGATTTCTACCTAGTCTTTGCAATATTTACATAGTTTTAATTTTCTTCGTCTCTAATCGGATGATAGGAAAAGTGACTAGTTTGAACTCCCCATAAAAACAATAACGCTTGACAGCAACTAAGTCGGGTAGAAAAAAAGAATTCAGCAAGTTTTTTTTTTTTTTAACATACGTTTTATTGTGCCACAACAGAAAAATAAATAAGATATATACAAAAGAGAAAGCAAAACGTACAAAAGAATAACAAATAACATGAGTATTAATATTGAGATCGATGGCTCTAGCGCTGAGCACTCGCGATCTTATCACTAAAATGTTACTGCGCTTATCGCTACATATGATATAAAGTTAAGGGTTAGCTTGTACAAGTGAATGGGTTAGTTTATGTATAGAAAGGCACGAAAAAACTATACAATAGAGTTTGGCGGTACTTAAATGGTAAGTTTAGAGCGCGGGGAGGGCGAATTCAGCAAGTCTTGCATCACCAAAACTCCGTTTCAATAAACTTAATTCCGCCGTATTTTATTTTCCCAGGTGCCTAAACTTTACCTCGATCACAATAATAATCTCTGCCCGATTATACTCATCCCTTAATCGAAACTCAACCCGAAAGTTCCAAATAAATTAAAATGGAAGACCGACTTCGCCGCATAAAAAATTGACGTGCAACGCGCGATTGTCAACTCAACGGTCGCGAAAGGTAGAAGAGGGTCGACGACGATGGCTCGATGCAGAGAAATTTGTTGAAGGAGAAATAATTTGGATTTATCGAACGATAGCAGTACACGTTTGTCAGAGGCGGAGACCTGCCAGGTGTGAAACCGACGAGCCCTGACCTAATGGAGCCACAAATCAATGGCCCGATGGGCCATCATTACTTTTGCTAACACAACGTGTTTACCACACAGAAACCGAGCATCGGAGCTTTCCTGCCCCCACGAAGGGCAGACACTGATCCACCTCTCATCCCTTACGCTCAATCGCTCGTATTGTACAGCACCATGTACCGCGTGTGCGGAACAAAAATCATTTGGCGCTTTCTGTTTGCTCCTTCATGCTAATCGAACAAGACCAAAGCTGACCCCCTGCTCTTCCAAACGTATCCATCTATCTGTAGCCATTATTCAGTTCACCGCCACAATGCATTCAATACATTCTGCGCGTTCAACGGCGAAAGGAACATTTCACTTGTGTATACGCATTCACGAGTAGCACGTGTGCGAATTTTGGACGCGGAAATGTGAAATTATATACCGTGGGTATGATGTGTAGAACTTTCGTGGATACGCGGGATTTAAAGGAGCGCTTGGCGATAATTATATTTTGTGTAGACGTCGGTATATTTATTGTCTATGAGGAAAAGGGTGGAATATATTTTCACTCGTATTTCATGTTGATTCGTGTTATGCTTGAGTATTTCATAGGGGGGATATAGGGGAACGTTTTAAGGGGGACTCATAACTGAAGAAAATGAGAGGAACATTATTTTGCTTCTATGTTGCCGATTTTGCAGATAAATTCTGCAAAAATAAATTCTGGATCTCCTGTGAACCTGTTTTTTAAATACATTATCACCCATTTTTCAGAATATAAGAAAGGGAATTCAGTCACGATTTTTATTTATTATTTACTCAATTTTCTCTCGTAAGTGATGGAGTAATTCATTATAATAAACGCCGCTATTTTCTTGGTCTTAAGCTAAATATTTTAAATCTACAGACAAATTATTAGGGCAATGTTGGGCTTCGTATATCGAAATTGTCAAAAGAAACTGCATTTCGATTGCCAGGTATATTCATTGAATATATGTGGGATCGGGCGGCATCATATTATCATTTGTTTCATAGAAAATGGAATATAATTGAGTAATAAAAAAGCTTGATGACTACTTACATCTTAAACAAAAATCAACGCCGTTGAGTTGGAATTTTTAACCTTCCAGAACAAAGTTTTACAATTATTTTGAAGAATGTGCTAAAAAGAGGTAAAAAATAGCGCATTGTTTATTAGCACATTTAATATTATACATTCAAATTTATATATGGAATTGACATATATAATAATGACATAACACATTTAAATATAGCATGCAACATACAGTGGCTGCCGAAACTGTTCGGCCACGGTATACTTTTGTTTTATCACTGATATCGAAGATTTTCAAGAGCAACAATTCATTGTGCAAGTACAGCCTGTCATTAGATTATAAAATACCATCTGCTGAGTCCTTTGCGAAAATAATGTAAATAAAAGATGTTAGGTCTACCGGAAAGTTCTGTCCGATAATATCATCTCAAGTTTCACCATTACATGGCTGCCTCTCTTTACCATTGTATTTCTAAATATGTGCGCATCTAAATTACATAAATTAGCAACGATGGAAATAATATTGTTCAGCAAATATTAGTAAATGTATTGTTTTCTTTAAATTCAAAAATGGACAGAACTTTTCGGTAGACCTATTTGCACACAAAATTTTAATTATACTCGATTCATCAGTAGAAGGAAAACTTTCCCTTGCGATTCTGATTGCGAGAATTTGATTCTTTTAAATAATAGGTCTACCGGAAAGTTCGGTCCGCTTTTGAATTCAAAGAAAATAATACATTCATTAATATTTACTGAACGATATAATTTCCATCGTTACCACATAGGTAGGAATACAATGATAAAAAGACGCTGCCATATATGGACCGTTTATTTTGAAAGTGGTGCAAGTCCATTTTTTGTTGTTTCCTTTACTAGTTATAAATCAAAAGTTTACACTAAATCAATCGCAAATTATGCGATCTCTCATTTTTTTAAAAAATGGACTTACACCACTTTCAAAATAAACGGTCCATATGTTGAAACTTGAAATTACATTATCGGACAAAACTTTCCGGTAGACTTAATATATTAAAATAACTGTTCGGCCAGAAACTTTTTGCAGTCGCTGTATTTCCAAAGTTCCTTCCACTTTCTTCTCATTACATTTTCGCACAGCATGACCGGTCTCTTCAATAATATAGAACAACGATCTCGGACTCTGGCTCACTAACTCTAGGAAAGACATTAATTCGACACCGCATAAAATTGATTCGACAATAAATCTAAACGACGAATCGATCTGCGCGTGATGGCCTTTAGACCAACCCGTGGACCACTGTATTTCCGCCTGTTGATAGATGTATACACAAGATCCTTTCTGCCATACCCGCAACGTGTCGTGCGGCTTACAACACGGCTTCTAACATTATTACTATTAGCAGGGCCTCGCTCACGGTTACGGCTCCATTATTGTCCGTCGCAAGGGAAACTCGTCTTTTAGTTGCCGCAAACGTGCCTACGATCTGCTTCTATCTTTTATTTCTGTCCTCTTTCATCTTTGACACGGGCGAGAATCGGGTACCAACCGTGTGATTAATGAGGCATCCACGGGTCGCTGGAACGCCCAGCGGCGACTCCTATTCGGAACCGAAGGAGCAATTTTTATTGCTTCTACTTTCCAACGATAGTGACATCATCGATATCTTTACCAAGATTAATGATTTTTATCGTGTCAATTAATTTACGACCGCTTCATCGTTTAATTCGTGGATTTATTTTTGACGGCAATCCTTCTTTCGACGCGGACGACCATCGATATCGTTTTATCAATTTAACGAGCAATCGGTAAATGGTCGAGAAATTTTGTAAAAATTTCTTCTCGCTGTCAAAACAATATTTCTATGTACATACATACATAGGTGGTAGCCTTCACTGATGAAGAAGTACGGTTTGGCGCGGACACTGGGATTTAATTTACTTTTAAGCGTTATTACACAGCTCTTTTTAACACCATTGTGCGCTACTTGCGTGGGTCTTGCAAGATATTTAATGGGCTCGTTGAAATGATAAGACTTATTTTGACGGTGTTCAAAAAGTAATTAATTAAAAATATATTACGGCTATATGTAATAGAGTAGGTAAGGCGCGGATATTTATATGTATATTCAACGTATACCTTCATATGTAGAAAATATTTTAGTTGCGTTCTTTTATTATTTGATTCATTTTGGTTTAAGTTACAATACATCGCAATAGATCTCCATATACATATAATCGCTATTACTTTATGAATTAAAATAATTAATTTACTATTTAAAGAATTTAAATTAATTACTTCAAAAAAATATAAATCAAATATTTCAATCTTTATAAGATTATTTTTCTGATCCAACTCAACCGTTCCTTGAAACTGCGTACCTCTTAATTCAATTACAGGACAGGAACTTTAACAGAGATTCACTGCTCGCGTGATTGACGAGTTTTCGTAGATTGAAGTTCACACGAAAGCCGGCGGTGTCAAGGAAATACAATTCGATACATTTTCGTATCGAGATACATATGTTGCCCACAGGTTGGGGGAAGATGGATCTTTGAACAAGCCACAAACAAGCAAACAAAGAAACTCGGCCCGATTGTCACGTCACAGTAGCGGTAGAATGCGGATGACAATTGTATACAACAATAAGGCTATCCTACACTGCCGATTCATAAATTAGTCGCTCAGGATCCTATGACGAATCCTGGGGGACGCGTTCGCACGTCATTCCTAGTTACCAGGACAATAGCATCAAAATGCTGTCATACGAAACCTCGTTGATCTCCTATCGTTTCTACCAACAGTCTCATCACTGCCATTTGTTGATGTAACCGCTTTTTACAACAAACTTGACAGAACCTTCCCCTACCGCACAGCGGCTGAGGGTAGCTATTTTATTGTTCGGTCGTTCGATTAGCAATGTTTTTTCCTCGCGTGAAATTCCAATTCGAAATGTTATTATTTATTTCTTATTTATTTATGATAATAACAAGCCTTTGTGCCGTACAATAATTGCAATACTAAGTTCATACGCATATATTATTATTTATTGCTACATAGATACGTCTATTTATTTTTAATTTCTAATATAACGCATTCGTCACTAGCTTTTGTTCTTTTCCCGTTTCTTAGGTAATTTTTGGATGCTTACAAATTTGACAAAGGTATGATTATGTAACAAAACTGACAAAATTAAGTAACTAATAGGAATAGCATTTCAAAATTTTGAAAATCGTCTTTGACATATTTTTACGTTTAAGATATATGTTCATTGTAGATAGAATTTGCAAACACTTTGAACTGAATTTGTAGCTTATATTGTCTTTTTTTAATTCATACATTGTACGCTATCGTAAAGAGTTTTCGTTGATATTTATATCTGAATTATTTTTGAAATGATAAATAACGGTCGATGTAGACTATAGAAAGAAAGATCGTACCGACACATTGTCTAAAGAAAATACGAATAATTATTCACACTGTGGTAAGAAACATCATTACTTATGGGAGGATTCAATATTTATACTTTCTTTTTCGATCTTTTTTACATTTGATATCAATCGATCATTCGTCCAGATTCACTTAGGTAATCCGTCAGTTTTCGAACGCACAGATCAAATTACAATTAGTTGTAGATTATATCTATTACTAATAAGATTGTAAGACGACCTCGGTTGGACGAGGAAAGGAATAAAAGATTACCTAATATTGGACGCATTATTACCTGTAAATGTGTAGCATTGTACGGCTATTTGCGAGTGTCCACGATATGTAGGATTTCTGGAATTAGGTGGCACCTCAACAATGTCCTTCAATCTCGAGAGCAGAACCTACGTAATCCTGGCTCAGGATAATCTGGCCTCAATGGCGTGGCGCGATACAGATTCAAGTGTGAATGCGTCACTTAGGCTTTTCTTATTGTTAGTTACAATGAGCACTTTTCTCTGCACCTATTTCGATACCAAGGTGTAAAGCAGCATTTGTAATTTACTAGATGTTACGATTCCGAGTAAGGTAAATCTAATGTTGAATATCAGTAAAACTTTGTCGAACTTTACGGCGCCGTAACTTTGTCTAAAAATTGTGCAAATTTGTTTGGAACAAAAATTACATTTTTTAAGCCTGGTGCTTTTTGAGTCTTTCGGTCCGGTGCTCAGGGATTAAATCTGTGTTTACTGTATTTACACGTATTGGAAATATTTATTGTGTCATCTAAGAAACGTCGAACGCACCACTTTTAATATTTTTCTAATTATATATCTAGGTATAATAATAATACCTATAGGTATCTAGGTACATGTATATTGAAATGAAAATATTTTCGAAACTAATTGTTTCTTGATATATATAGCTTAATAATTGTTTGTATAGAGAACTAACAAAGTGTATTTGCCAATTGATTAAAAATATATGGTTCCATTTAAGAAATTAAGGTGATCTACCGTTTTTTTAATAGGACAAAATATTTCAGAAATCTTAATTATTGCACTTTATTGGCTACTACAATCTAATTAATTCTATGTAGATATCTACAACATTTTTCGTGGATGTCGTTACACAGCCTGTATACCTGGGATATTCTGTTAAACATAATGACATGATTATTTATAATACGCGCATCTTTGATTGAATTGATTTTCTACTTTCGATATTATACAATACATGATTGTATTGTTGTAATATTAATCTAGACCAGTTTTGCAAGAAGTATATAAAAAACGGAGAATCTAAAAAGAAATTTGTTTCGTTAGTAAATGGTTCGTCATACATAACTTTTGATAAATATAATTGATAATATATTTCAATTTACCGTCGACAACATTATAGAAGATTTATTATCTTTTTTAAACATTTTGCATACTTTGATTACCTCCCATCACCTGTACAGTGAAGTGCAAAAGTATTAAATTAAATGCATTCAATCACACAAGTGGAAATCTATTTCACCGTCTGTTATAAACAGTTATTAACAGTAACAAAAAGTATTCAGGTGCGCAATTCAATTACATTATTTTATTCTTCACAGCTACACCATGCGTCGAGACACAAGTTTTCCTATTGTCTACGCTGTAACTGTACCGCCACTTTCACCCCGCACAATGCCCAACATAAATCCGCGCAAGAGCAATTTCAATAATCCGTCAGTTGTCAAATAACTGCCCAGCTTTCCCAGATACGCGCAGGCGTATTAACGGCGAGCAAATTATCTGACAGCGAATCTTTCATTCAAATTGACCGGTTTTGCGTCATGAAAGCGCAGTTCCTTGTTAAAAAGATTCAGTGCTACTTGAATCTTTTCCTCCTGATAGATGTCTCGTCAGATAGGAGTTACTTTGGCAGTGCGTAACTCGATACCTAGATTACTAGAGGGTAGGAAAGGAAGAACAGGGGAAAAAAATGCAGGTCTGAAGCCGAAGAGGGGCACGACCGTTGTATTTGCTCAATTTACAGTTGCGTAATTTCATAATGAAGACCCAACGTTCCTTCTTCCTTCTTTTCTTCCCCCCCTGTGCGATCGATTTTTCCATGCTCGAAAATGTTACAATGGGCGACTTGGCCTTTTGAGAATCTGCGAGCGAATAAGCCATCACAATGCGCGAGTCTCGTTTAGGTGGATGTATCAAGGTGTCGTGTTTCTCGGTTGGTTTTATGAACAAGGAACACAAAACAAATCAATATCGGTAGTATTTCTGAAGCAACCGGTTTTGACAGTAGCGTGTAGCACGAGAAATTGAAAAATCATTGGCTAATGAACGTGAAGCTTTTGTGAACGCGTTAAATGTGTCTGGTAATTTGCTTGGATAGTTGGGATTTCGTTTTATATTCGAGAATGAAGCAATTTTTAATTTTAACTATACGTTGCTCGTTTTGATTATTTTTGTTTCGTTCAATTCATTTCGGATCGTACTATTCTGTGGTAATTGAATTATTTTATTGTACATGGATAAAGTTTCAGTCCTTTGTTGGCGATATAATTATTGCGTATCTTATATTCTTCGATTGCGATGCAATCTAAGATTCAGAATTTTCATCTCACATTTCTTGACAATTATTGTTTCCATACAAATATGTAATTTAATATTAAGAGTCAAGTATCGCGTTAAATTAACGTGTCGGGTATTTCAAACATTACCCTTGTATGCATACACGCAGAGGCGTCGTTACAGGAGGCGCACGTGTCGTTTTCGTTAGCAAAAGTTTAAGTTACACAAGGATTAGCCACGAGTTTTACTTTCACAGATAGACAAGGGTTTGTTTTGAATCCATAACGAAACCCTGTGTTTGACTGAATCGAGGCCACTTGATACAATGGCTTTTGTAGTCGAGCCTAAAATAACATTTGCAGCTTGTCAAACCTTTTTACAAGCTTCTGCTGAATTTCTCGAACGATTGCATTTTGACGCTTTTGTTCCTCGGAGGAACTTGCGCTGAGCAAAATTTTCGAGTGGCCACTTCGCGTACTGTGTGCATCACGATATTCCCTATACTTTTGTTATCTTATTGCTTCGACTTTCGGAAGACAAGAATAGCGCCATGAAGCCTTTTTGATTACAAATTAATGCAAATGAGAAACAGCTTATTTGAATATCTCTAGTGCTGCTGTTGCTGTAACAATATTAAAAATATATATTTGTTAAGCAGTTCCTAACCAACACTGCACGCTTCTTCAGAATATGATTCGACCAGCAGCCAAACGCGTCCACCACATTACACTACCTCAAACATTCAACAACTATCCTTCCACGCAGCAAATTTAGGACGAAAATTATTTTGGGTCGCAAAGGCTGGCCAGAGAATGACGCGACCGGTAAATATTAAAGCTACAAGCAATTACATACGCGTATATTTGTATTAAGTTTCTAGAAATACGCTGATTTATGGCACGATGAAATACGATAGAAACGTGTTCATTCGATCGTGTGAAAAACCTACGGACATCGCATTAATTTGCGCGTAAGCACATAGCGCGAGCAACAGAACGCCTTCTTCGCTTAAGGCACGTGTATGTATTCCACCGCGTTGAAATATATAGCGTGAACCCGGGGGAATCGTGTAACGTCGAAAACGTTCCATAGGCCGCGGTTTAATAACGACGATCAGCGTGCTGGTCGAAAGAGCATAGGAACGTTGCTGCGCGTCTTAGGACATGCATAATGGCGGGTCACCGTGACTAAAAGGGCTAATCGTGACAAATGCAGCCGTTACCGCCTCTTCAGCGGTCTTGGAGAATACTTCAAAAGCGTCTCGTGGGCTGCTGTAACGCGTTGGCGTGTTATATCTTCGTTCCCAGGACGGGTCACCTTCGAAAACTTCCCCGGTGTTCCGTCGTTTTTATCTGTCGCACCATTTCATCCAGGCTAACGCTGTCGAACCGTGAACGGGCCCAAGCCTTTTCCAGGCGTTCCAATGTTTCCTGAATACATATCTACGATTGTATTCGTTTCTCGGTATTTCGTGGACGGGAGTGCAGCAGATGACGATGGCGAACGTGCCGCGAGTCTATTTGTTCAAGTGCCCCTTCTAACCGCAAACGGAGCATCTGCGAGGATGAAACGCTTTGCGAAGAGTTTGCGAAAGCTGTGCTCATCCGTGGCAATGGTAACGCGGTGATTCGATTCTTTATTTCCTGTTGAAATACGAAGCACTATGCGCGTGGCCGATTTAATTGTGTCGCTGAGGCTTGTAATTGGCGGGAAGGTGATTTTGATTGAGATGACTGGTTCTGGTATATTGACACTAGAACTAGCGATAGGTTTTGGTACTATTTGGACAGTATATGTACGTTAGACGGATTATGAACACGAAAGTGGTTGAATGCGCGTTAAATGAGGATATATAATTGCCATTCTGTCTTATTGAAAGTCATCTTAAATTGCTGCAACAGTACCTATGCGTCAATAATTTTAAAGCAAGGAAACTGGAACCAGTCTTTTTGACTTGCTTGGTAGTTCTAGTGTTAAAGTATTTTTCATGTGTATCGTAGAAAACCATGCGACGAATTTTACAGTGGAAATATGTATTAAAACAGTGGAATGTAGTCAGTTCGACTGGAAAGATTATTTATAATACTGTTGTAGCACTGCGACAAGTGTGTAGGTATTTATGTGAGATACAATTCGATTTCAATGAAACAGCACAATTGTATTTGCACTGTATCATAAAGCGTCTTATAACAAATTGAATTATTCGTTTCTTAAACATGTAATCGTCTCAAACGCTGGAACACATTTTTCAATATCAACTTGCATACGAATTACTGCCAGGCAAGGAATATAAGAAAATATTCCAAGTGGTAAAATTTAAACAATTCTACCTGACAGAAAGTAGCCATTAAATTTTTGAACATTTCCACCTTATTTACCACGATGACGAATCATCGTTTCAGTATTTTACAAGCAATCGGGCCAAGACTTCCACGCATTCGGAACGATGCTCCTGCTCTAACGACTGACAATTAAATAGGAAACGGTGTCGTTTAATTAGTATAACGAAACGCCGAGAATTGAACGGAACGACGCGACGTTAGCGGCGAGCAAACCGTGTCAGAAGAGGAGAGATAAATTGACCGAGGCGAGAAAGTATTTTTTATTGATCACGTTTTGACAGATGTAGCGAGCATGCTTGAGCAAAAAAAGCAATTGATTAATTAGCGAGCCTGCCTGTCTGCTGTCAGAATACACTCCTTAACGACTCGATAATTATACATTTAATGTGATCGGGCCGCCACAGCTGCCCTCCGACGTAGCTGACAAGTTCGTTTGAAAAAGCCTTTCGTCGGACAGCCACATCCTCTTCCTTTGACTACCCACTGCCATTCGCGGCTACCAAAAGATATTTGGACGTAATTATTTGTCGAAATCCAGCTGTGTTGTTCCATACTCGTTTCGAAAGTGTTGACAGCAAAATTTCAGTTGCCGGAATATTTGATCAACCGGTTTTAATTGCTTGTCCATTTTTTTGGGGAGGTTTTAATAAGCGTACGTACATTTCGGGTGTATCGCGTTTGTGAAGGAGAAGTTGTTGCTAACGTAATCAATAGATTATTAAAATATTTACATGAAAGGTGGGTAAAAGTGGATGAAAAGGTTTTTGGCAGCTTGGAATGTAATAATAACTATTGATATTACTTTGATATTGTAGAAAATAAATGGAGTACTCTATTACTTGTTGCTGTGTGTTCCTGTCATATTTATTCAGGCAAATTATGTTATCAACGTTGCTGGGTTACAGTAAGTGTTTGAAATGATTATCTGCTGTTTCTCGACAGGGAAAGATCAATATCCTATGAAGCAAGGGTTAAGTGAAACTTAACAATTGATCAGCAAGTGCTGCTTGTACCTGCCACTGTCATTCATTGTTGCACTAAAGTGACTTCTGTGCATAGGAAAATTTAAGGTAGACAATCATTTTGGAGGCAGATATTATAATAAGCTTTATGCGGTGCATAAATTAATAATAATATCTGCTGAGTTTGATTTTTTTATTTGTTTCTCGTTAAGTATTTCTTTTCTGCATTACATTGATAGAACCTCCTTAGATTTGTGAAATTCTCTAAAAATATTTCTTTTCGTAGCTGAAAATCTGCTGCGAGTTTATTATCTCGTCCTGGCCAATTATTTCCATTCATTACAAATAATCTCTGCAAAGTTCCGACTTGATGACACGATGAAAGATCTTCTAAAATCTTCAAAAGCTTGCGTAATCCCACAATTAAATTTGTTAACTTTTCTTGCCTTTAATCTCTTTGCAGGCGAAGGAGCGTTAAATAGTATTTTAGAAATTTTTAGCTTCTGTCTAACGACACATTAAAATTCTTTAATGAGCTAGTGAATTTAATATCTTCACTATAAACCTACCACTATTAATTATTGGGAAAATAAATATCTTTGTATTTCATTCAATGTAACCCAAAAATAAGGTTTGCTATACAGGGACGATTACAAAATAATTGGAAGCAATATAGTAAATTACAAACACTTTAGGCACCCTGGTAATTCCAAAATGAAGTTAAATTATCTGCAAGCATACATTTTTCTTCGCCTTTAAACAAAATGCACGCATACAATTCAAATAAAAATTACTGCTCTCATCATTTTCTCTGCGCAATTTCACGAATTTGGCCGAATTTGATCGAAACACTGGTGAATATCAAATTATCACCGCAACAAAGCGTATTGAGATTATAAAAATTCGATTGCTAAGGAGCCATGCCCTTTCCATCCCTCGAGGGCTTCGGTCCCGTTGTGTAACTCTATAACCCTGCATATCTGCACATTTGTATCGAGCTGCAGGGTTTCAGGTCACGGCCTCCTTTGTTGCCCGATGATGTTGTTTCGTTTCGTTATTGGCCGCAAGGTTGCTGTACGGTTGTACGTGTATGTGTACAGACGCTTCGCTGTATCGCGATTAATGCCAGGGGGTAGTTTCTGACGGCATATGGTCGTGTATCGTGTTACAAGACGTTTGTCATCATCAGAGTGGCCATTGTTCTTGAAAGTCTCAGGGTGCTACCGGGTAACTGTGAATTCTTGAAAAAATGTCAGCCAGATTCTTTCATTTTGACCGCTTTCCTTTCCTCGAACGAGTTCTCGGATCACTCAACCGGGGTTCGACTTGGTAACATTACCCCTGTTTCGCATTTTCTAACGACAGTGCACACTGTACGCGTTTCGTTTCGGGTCTGTTCACGTTGTTTATGTTTCGTAATGCATATTCTAGTATAGATTTAAGAACAGAGTTTTCCAGCGAGGCTGGAATGTGTTTCTTCGGCATAAGGAGGAAGGGGGCCAAGGAAAGTTTAATGGAAAAGCTTTGCATCTCGTATGAGTGACTTTCGTATCTTTTCAATCAACTATTTTTCTTTCGAAACGCATTTTTGTAAGTTTGAATTAACCATCTGTATACTCTTGTAACTTTGACATCCCATACTTGACATTTGTATTTTGTAAATCTCAACTAACTTTGCTTAATTATTTGCCAAAGGATTGTAGTTGTAGGTATCATAATTTTGAAGTTCCATATTGGACATTTATATTTAGTAAACGTTAACTGATTTTCTTTATTTATTTGCCAAAGCATTTTGCAGGTGTATCATTCCGTTGAAAATAATATGTTTGTTGTGTCCTATGACTCGTTGTAAATTTAGGGTCACAAGTTTTTCTCTTACAATAAACTGTTTAAAATCTTTTCAAACGTGAAATTAAATGTGCCTAAATATACTTTTCATTTTCATCAAGAATAGATAGTTCACTATGAAGATACAGTTTCCCAGGCTTCGTGTTTGAAACAATATGTTAGGTGCGTAAATCATATTTACACTATAACATAAAATAGTAAAAAGATATTTTTAAAAGTCGCTAACTTTAAATTTACAATTCAGTTTTGTTCGTCATTATTATTGAATGATAGTGAAAGGACCTTGCAATTATAAAGTAGTTTAATTATTTTGATAACAGGTCACGATAATCGTGTATCACCTGCTTAAGTGTTTATTTTTTGTTCTTTTAAAATGACCAAAATGTTTAATCACATCCCTTCTTATTGTTCGTTCAATTAATTATGAAGTGTGACAATTATCGGTGCACACAGTACAGTTGTATTTCGATAGAACTTTCTGCCAGGTATAATTAAAAAAAAACAATTAATTCCTGTCGTTTTTCCGTCGAATTATTTTATTTCTAACGCGGTCGTTGTTGCAACTTTCGTCATTTCAGTGGGGAAAAAAATTTCGCAGAAATTATTTCGGTTGGAAAGTTTCATAAATCAATATGTACAAAAGCTGAAGGGCTCTTCGTCTACCCGGCCCATGTAACGCTATCCGCGGTTATTCCGGAATCAAATGTCGATCATTATGTGTAATCAAACGGTCGACTGGACTCGCAATTGAATTTTTTTTTCTCCAATTTATTTTCTACTCTATAGAACGTTATTCAGGTGCACGGGTTACCTGATACAGCCGTCCCACCGATTTTTGGAGAACATTATGTGCTCACCCCTGTGAACCCAAACTACATTTAAGGTCAATTTTGTAACCCATTGATGTCGAAGGTCGAACCGTTTTTCGATAACTAATTTTTGAAGGGTTTCTTTCACCTTTCAGCTACCTGATTTTACGTTTCCCCGAACGTACCTTTTATAGTGACGCGCGTCGCGGCGGCTGAAAGATTTGATCCCCCCTCCCTGTTATTTGTAATGATCAGTTTCAAATGTACTTTTACTTCTGAGTTTAAACACGTTCACGCCGGCGTGCATCACCGGTGGGTCACGCTCGACTGTCCCATCGGGCGGCGTGCGTCACCGGTGGGTCACGCTTGAACTTCAAAAATCATCAAAAATATAGTTCGTTTAGTAACTGAAAAAAATTGCCGTATTGTTGAAAATTTAAATAAATGAGCGTGAATTCGACGCTTCGCCTCACAGCGAAAAACATGAAAATCGGCCCCGGCGTGAACGTGTTAATAAATTGAATAATGAAAGAATTTTCATCCATGATTTCTTTTTCATTTTCTTTTTGTACAGTATACGTCGGATGGTTTACATCGGCTGCTCCAAAATCTGAAGAGTGTTATACATATAATTTCCAAGCATATAGAGTGTGTCGCTGGAAACAGGTCACCCAAATATCTCTTTTTGTTTTAATGATAGAACCGAAATTTTGCACGCAATTTTAATGGCATCAAAGAATAAATTCCTGGGAAGATAATTTTATTATTTTGAGGTCAAGTTATTGTTAGTTAGAAGTTTACAAGATAGTCGATATTTTTTATATGGCGATTGTAGAATACCTACAATAATAGATGTTTCATTTATATTTTTACCTTCAAAATTACTATCAACTTTTCAGGGATATTCCAGGTCCCAGCGACAACGGGTGACAAACTATTGCATAATATTATATAATGTAATACAACTATTATGCATATAATGGACGTGGAAGTGATTTGGGAAGTTTCGTATATTTTTTTATTTCATACGTGAACAAATGGAGATGAAGTTAAATCTTAAATATATCATTATCTGCGTTTAAAGTTTAAACGTCTGTCTGCTAAACTTCTGTAGTCAAGGGGAGGATATTTCATAGAACTGGGCTGAGTTGATTCTACGTGGCAAAAGTAAACGAAAAATACACAGTTGGTCGCAAGTGGCTTAATTTTTGAGCTAGTTGTATGTGGAGCTACGTGGAAGAATTAGTTGAGGCCAAACAAAATGCAAACTTCTCGCTATTATTCCAAAGAGTTTCTTTTAAATTGTAAATCCAAAACTTCTTCCCAGTTAATAAATCAGTACTTATTGTGACATTTATATCGTTGGCTGATGCAAACTCAAATTCGAGAGGCATTCAAGTGTACACATACTAAGAATAGGCTACATCAAATTGAGACATGACCACTTATTGTCAGAAATGGTTTCATCAGTATGCAATAGCAGCAATGAACAACTATCAATAAAACACATAATGCAGGAATGCCCCTCCACAAGGTCGTTACGAGAAACACTAAAACTACCCTCAGATATTCAAATCGGCCTAAACGACGATAAATACGAAAACAATATAAATAATTTTTTGGAACAAACTGATCTGTTGAAAAAATTGTAAATCACCTGCGTCCGAAGGTGGAACGCTCATCATTTTGTAATAATTCGGTCTAACTGTAAACAAATTATGTATATACAGATATTCTGTACAGACTTATGAATTGTACACCATGTAATGTACAACAAATGTGGTCGCTAATGACTTCCACAAGCCGATTAAATAAATAAAAATGGAAAAAAGTGTACAAGATTTTGCAGATCTTAAAATGTACTTCACTCACAAAACCTATTCTTCTTGTATTTCTATATTTTTCAACCTGTCCTGCACTTTACCTATACGAAGAAAACACAAGTACTTGCATCAATGAATTCAAATATCACATACACGCAAACTACGGTTGTCGATATTTATCGAACGTTCTTGATCGAAAACAAACCCCCCAAAATAAATATCCCATATTAAATCCAATTAAAATACATTTGCCATGAACGTTTAACGAAATTCTTGGATACAGACAGATCTACCGCAGATCCTTTGCAAAAATACGGCACGTCAACTAGGCACGTCCAGGGCCGCGGTCGACTCGTCGATCGATGCACCCCTTGGGATTCTTTGTCAGATTCAGATTATGGATTTCGAATATCTGCAAAACGAAGGAGGAGGAGAAGTACGAGGCGCACGAATAAGTTTTCAAAGTGTTCAAAACCATGCCCTCGCATTGCTGGAAGCGAGCGCGTGGCACGAACGAAAATCAATACATCATCCTCGATCATTGCCTGGCCTCTGCCTTTTCGAATTGTTCGCGCCGTTTTCGCGCTACAATCCGCCACAAGGACAAACTGAGGAGGGCACGGCCCAGGAGGCTGGACTCTTATTCCGTGTCCTGGACAGCCCGTCCTTCGAGAGAACTCTGCCATCCCGAGGGAAGTTTCGCTGTGAATCCGATACCAACTAATTCTCTCGAGGGCTGGCCAACTGAACTCACTGGCACCTCTCTATTCTGCCCCTTTGGTGACACAATTTCGTCGCCAACAACTGTCCGCTACTTGGCCGGCAGAAATATTATTCCTGCAAATACAGCGAAACACGGCTTTATATAAATTATCGCAAGGAGGATGAGGGAAGATGGTCTATACGTGGAGATCTCGAAATTGTGGGGCAATTGGGAGGGTGGTGTTTCCTCGTGAAATGGGAGATGCTTTTTCTCAGGAGTTTTTGAGAAAATAGAAATTGACATTTCGTTATGTATGTGTAATCTGCTCGATTCGTCCAAAACTATTTCTATTCGTTTTTGTAAATGTCAGGTTTTGATACTGTTCAAACTACTGCGTCTCGGTAATTTGTTTTATAAACTAGAAGCTGTAGAAAATGTTATCGTCGTCACGAGAATTATAGTTGCAGCCTATATTTGTACGAGGAGTTATACTACTTTCGACCGTTTGAAAATTCTGTGGGCATACTGCGTAATAAACTGTTGCTGGGGAATAATTGTTCTTCTAAATAAGGAGAACAAGGATCGTAATATTCAGCTCCTTCTAATTAATATATTTCTATATTACTACTTGATTTCCAGTCGATTATTGTTTACTTACGGTTATTTCAATTTCTTTTTTCCTACAGATAATCAGACGAGATAGCTGCAATTACATGACAAGGTTTGTTTAGAATTCAAATATAAACTAAACTTTCACCTGTCATTATGTAGCAATTTGTTACCCAATTCTTGACGCCGTCATTATAACATAATAACACGTTACTATCCTTTCTTTCTCTCCAGTTGATTATGACGAGCTGTGAATTAAATGAGTCATCTTATCCGTATTACATACTTTCACACAACTAATCCACGATCTTCAAACCAGAATTCGTAACAAAAAATTAATATTACAACTTAATAATCATATTCTTTAAGTAATTCATGCTTAATTATATAACCAGTGAAACGTGAAAATTTGTCACTTTACTCTAACGTGATTGACAAGCAAGGTGTCTTCGGACCCCACGAGCAAGGGTAAAATTTGTTGCTGTAGGTAGCTTCGAGGATTACAGTAACCACGAAGTGAAGGAAATTTGTATGGAATCAGTACTATTTTAATGCTTACAAGACTTCAGTTACCTTTTTTTTCCGGAAAAATCTGTAATTCGTCCAAGGATGTCACAGACGCGCAGCAGATTCATCAATCACTGTGACGCGACGTCGAAGGACAATAGTGTCAGGGTTGTTTTGGCATTGGCACCGTAGGCGGGTTCCGGAAGTGAATGGACACCCGCGAATCGGAGGTGTAACCAATCTTGTCCGCGTACGATGTCTCGTGGGATAACCCATTATATTTTCTAAGTATTTGTCCGCCCATCTTACGCCTCCCCGTCCACTTCGTTGGAAGATCCAGCGCACTTGATGGATCAGCGTCTGGATCACTATGTGATACAGAGCAAGGCGCATGACTAACAATGAGCATTCAAAGGGTTCTGTACGTTGAAGTGCGGGGAAAGACGCCCTTCCTTCAATTCTCGGTTACTGAGCTAGTTTCCTTGAATCTGAAATTCGTTTCTTGTGTCTTAATTCGTGGAATGTAGAGAAACTATACAGGGTGCCTGAGATTTTTCCGGAAAAAACGTTGTCAGTGTGTTTTGTGCACGAAAATAAGACAAAAATGTTATATGAAAGCTGAGCAGTAAGTCTTTATTGCAAAGTTGTAACGTAAATTGAAAGATCGCCTAATTTTCCTGCTCATAGGCGAGGGACAACAGTTGCTTGGCCACCTTAGATCACCTGACATCACGCCTTTAGATATTTATTTTCGGGGAACATTGACAGAAAAGGTTTATACTAGGGATGGGCTCGAAACTAATTTTTAAACTCCCGAAACTTTCGAAACTCGAAATTACCGAAGCTTGAAGTGGTGATTTTATTTTGTAAGAGGAATATCTCGTTGTCAGAATTGAATCAACATGTTTGAAGTCAACAATAAATCTTACACGACCGATCGCCAATCTATTTATATTCTAAAAACCAACAGCCGATCGCCGAGGATTCGCGATCTCAAAATCTCGTATCGAATACTTGGGATACACGCGAATCGAACATTCTCGGTGCACGCTACGAACAATTGTTCATTCGTTAATTTTATACCTTTTCTTGTTTGAGTTTCGAAAGTTTCGAAACGCGAAAAAAGTGCAAAGTTTCGGATTCTCGAAACTCGAAACTTTCTCGAGTTCCGAGGGGTTTCGAGGTTTCGACGTTTCAAGAAACCCATCCCTGGTTTATACAATCGAAATACGCAGCTACACGTGATACCCTGGTACAACTAATTAAGGATGCAGTGGCAGGGACTAATAGAAATCGTCGAGAAATTTGCCGTGACACAGACAGCGTGCTACAGCGGTGTCAGACTTGCATCCGCGTAGGCGGATGTCACTTTAAGCAGGAAAATTAAGCGGTTTCACCATTTATGTTACAACGTAGTAATAAAGCCTTGCTGGTCGACTTTCATAGAACACCTTTTTTACTATTTTCGTGCACAGAATACGCTGACAACGTTTGTTCGGAGAAACCTCGGACACTCTGTACATATTGAATTCCTTAACATTATTTTTCAATAATGCGATGACTTGTCGTTGCTATAGTACATGATTAAGTTAGCAAGTTTTATGAAATGCAAAAATAGACGACTGTTCTCTAATTTTTTAGTAACTGAGTTATTTCACTTTTCCTTGAACCTGAAATCCTCTCTTCCGGTTTATTTATAGAGTGTAGAGAAATTGTACAACGCATGAGAACAGTCAACAAGTTGCGTCCATAGTCCATAGACCCGAGATCCATTTCTCCCATTTAATTCGTGCAATATAAAAAGAATGTATCGTCTAAAATTTGTCAAATTTATTTTTTAATCATAAGATGACGCGTCGTTCCCGTAGTGTATTATTAAATTGGTCATTGGTATTTGGTCCACGGCTTTCTATGCGCCTGTCTGGAACGTCGAACGTGTACACACATTGGCGTATGTTTTGTTATATTTGAGAAGAGAATGACGTTGCCCCGCCATAGATGAAAATATTCAGCATCGTCAGGAGGTGAAGTGTGAAAGAACGGGGAATGAATTCGAACGGATCGGAGCAAGGTGTGATTAAGTTACAGTTAGGTAGCAGGTACTATTGAAACTTTGACAGGTGGTTGTGGTCCTATTAATGAACGGTACCTTTCAGACAAAACAATTACCTACAATGTCTGATAGCGAGCGGTTAGAAAGTACTGGCGTTACCAAAGAAGAACAACTATAAATTATCTATTAAAACGATCGAATTCTTTCCTTGAAATGATTCTGGCATCAAATTAATTTGTCAAGAATGTTTGAACAGAAGCATTAGATAACGTCGAGTTGCTCCTGACGCTACACTTTCTTTCAAATTTAGTGACTGTTCGTTTATGAATTCGAACAGTTGGTAATATAAGTAATTGCAGTATATATATTGTTCTGTCTAAATTACAATATGAGAATAAAAATGCAATTTTCTTTCTGTGATAAATACGAATGTCATATATCGAAGGTAAGAAATACTAAAATACTTTAGTGAAATAATAACGATACGTATTCCGTTAAATAGTTGCACCTATTTTAATATTGACATCTGATACAGGGTGCGTCACTGGATTATGGTAAATTTCGATGCGTTACCATAATAATCTAAGTGGAGTTTGGCAAAAATAAACAGTTTCCTTCAGTTTGCTATAAAGTGCAATTTCGTCAGCCGCGAATAACTACGTCATTAATCATCGCGTATTCGCTGCTACAGCATAGCTATATTAAACCAAAACAAATAATATAGGTACAATGCCGCTTCCGCCATTACTTGGAAGCAGTAATGCCTAATTTTCGTGAACGTACGAAAGCATGTATTTGACATCGTACTTTGCGGTTAACTAAACTGCATTATTATTATTGCAATATATGGAGGGCTCAGAAGTCAATCAGTGTAAATCCAACTTTCCCTGAACATGAGTTACGTAGTTCAAAAACCTCTTTATCGTTCAAACTTTCAGTCGATAAATTAATTAAGTCACTATTTTCATACGTAAGCAATAGATGACGGTACTAAAATTGTCATTTTTTTCCAAGTAATTTGTAAAAACCCTTTTTAATGGCATTTTCATTTCCTTATTTCCTAATGGACTTATGCTGATTGGCTTCTGAACCCTCCATATTTCTTTATATTTCACACCTGTATCTCAATTTACCCGTGTACACCGTTCTGTCAAAAATCATCGCAAGTCATTGACGTATTAACACGTCCGCTATCAGCACCACATATGACTGCATGTGCGATGCACCGATTCTCTTCTAATGGCCGATGTCACACATACATATTATTATTATTTCTATCCACTCCATTTTAAATGTACCTGCATAATTGAGAATCTAAAGAACAAAGCAGGTTCTGCGATGAACATTCATCGCCTTCAAGGTAGCAAACGTGTTAATCAATCAGACAACTTCTTTTTTAAAGGTGTAGACCTTTAAAATTGGCTTTCACACATGCCTATAACAGTGGTGTTTTATTCGAACAGAAAGACGATTAACATTTCCAGTGTCCACCATTTCCGCGCTGTCGCACTCGATCGAGAAAGAAGAATTCGATGAAAACGTGAATCTACATATTTTTCTAAAGAAACGTTGATCGCGGGATGACTCGACTACCGTTACGAGTGTCAAGCTGCGACCAAGATTCGACGAAACTTTCATTTATGTTTGACAAGGCTTGAGATATTATCCGTGGGTATAATCCTGCAGGATGACAATATTTTTAATTCCAGGCAGGATGTAACAGGATCAGCGAGAGCCAGGGTAATGTTATACCGAACTTACCGCTAATCTACTTTGAGTCTCTCCCGGCGATGGACAACGGGACAGGGTTAGGTTAACTTTTAATCTCCTTAAGTTTTAGGCTCGAGGAGACGAACCATTTAGCCTTCGCCTCGAATTCGCGAGTAATACGTAATCCTCTTAGGGACGTCAGGTATCAAGGTGTACCTACAGCGGTATGTTTCCCGAATTCTTCACACCGCGACCGGAAATAAATATTTTGTTCCGCACAATCCTCTCCAATCCGTTTCATTGATTCGCCATACGCCTGTATTAAGGCGAACAGCTTAGGATGCGTTCGATTTCGGTGGAAAAGTAACGGCATAATTCGTATTACTTTTATTTAAACCGATTGCCAAATTGTCTTTCTCTGTCTTTCTAACATCACTTTATGTAGACCGCTCTGTTTGACTTTGCTGCTTGGTCAAGTAAAATAAAACAGTGCTACGGGATTATTTTTATGCAGGTTGAAATAGCAAGTGGATCAAGCGACCGCGAAAAATAGGGATAATAATTGTAAGCAAAGTATATAATGGTTTGCAAACAAATAGAGATGTAATCTTGTTAACACTTTGCGTACGGGCCTCTGCTGGCTAAACGCGCTTCCAGGGCCCGCACATTTCTGAGCGCTCCACAAGAAATTTATACAATGCATGTATGCACCTTTTTAATTCACATTGATAAAGTATTATTAAATATTACTATATATTTTTTATACATCTATTTATTATGCAGGCTTTCTTTTATGTTCATTTTCGTATGAAGTGTCATTTGGTGCTTCCGATAAACCATCAAATAATAATTCATCTTGACTTTTATTTTCTTTATTTATTTGAGACATTCGGCTACTTTTTTAGAATTAGGGTCTTTCTCGTAAAATAATTAAAAAGCTGTTTCCTAACTAATTAAAACGCGATCTTTCAAATAACAAAATCTTGTACAACGATAAAACACTTTATAAGGTATATACGATGCACGATCTATACTGACCGATTGTTTGCTACCTTTTCGGAATTATAACATTGATTTATTTCGCTGTCCAATTGTTATAAAATACGCAGGGTTTCGTGGCCCTAGTAACGTAACAAGAAAATCTATTTTTAATTCCTTGCGTTGTCGATTAAATCGAAGGAACATTAAAACGAGATATGTATCTTGTAAGCCGGCCACAAAGTTGAGTTTGCTTTATACAAGATATCTCGTGATCCGTAGGCAAAGTGTTAATTTTCTGTGATATTATCCTGGAACGTTACTACAAAGTTGTTTCACACGAAGTACCTGTCATGCTTCCTCGCTAAAGAAGCTCTGTATGCGTTTGATACCTCGTCGAATAAAATAAAATAGAGTGCGAGATTATTTTTATGCAGGTTGAAATAGCTGGTATAAATGTAAGAAGATTAAGTGCCCTCGAAAAACAGGGATAATTGTAAGCAAAGTATAAAATCTTATATACAAGCAAGAAGAGATGTAATCTTGTTAATTTTCTGTAGAATTATCCTGAAACGTTATTATAAAGTTATTTTAAATCGAGTAACTGTCATCCGCTTATATTAAACAAGTTCAGGAACTAAAGTTTGTATTGGGGAAACAGTGTAGTAGTTAAAATTTTGGGGTCGTCATTCTTTTTCTTAGCAGGAGTTTCTTTCGAGGATTTTCTTGCATCTGAGAGCACAGGTTTGTAAGCTAATGGAACACATGCGACTTTGTTTTCAATTCAAATAATATCTTGTACAAAATTCTGGTGCACAAATTTAACATTTATAAATCAATGGTAAAGTTGCTTCGTCGTGCGCAAGAAATATTGCAGAACAACAAAGTACCGTAAAGCATAAAAGCAGTAAAAATTGATAGACAACTAAGTGCGCATTAAAAATACATAGCACAAGATTAACAGAAATACTTATCCACTATACTTTATTGACACAATTCATTCCATCTAACAATATCGAAAGGTAATACGTGGTTTCAGTAATAAGGACACAATAATAAAAGTAGTACTTGCGCCGTAGAAATTGTAATACATGAGTAAAATCGAAGAACAACTCATCAATCGTTCCAAAACACACAGATTAATCTAAAAATTGCGTTACAGTTAAAAAATATGGCTCACTTAATTTCGTGTTCGTGCAAGAAAAATCGAAGCATAGAAATTAAATCGTTCTGAAGCATCTAGATCAACATTAAAATCGTGTTACAGTTAAAAAGAAATGGTTCGTTTAATTTAAGTTGAATGTCTTGTACAGACGTTCACTCGGCAATCACCTTGTTATTTTATTCCCTAATCCATACGTTTCCTCTCCTTGATGTAGAGTAGACTCTGCGTGGAACCCGTCGTACCGGTCCGTTTCATAGCAGATCGGCTGAAATATGAGCACCTTTAGTCGGAGGCCTAATAGGTGTCCGCAACAAATAGGTTCGAGCGATTGCGGTATATACAAACAAAAAACGACGTTTGAAGAACGTGAAGGCGGGAATAAAGGAGGTGCAAGCATAAAGCAGGAAGACGGTGCCGCCGTTGCACAGGATAATCGATCGCCATTAGCACCCTAAAAGACATGTCCGCACACACATAAAGGCGCACCAGTCGTGTCCTCTCGACTAAAAAATTGAGCTCGCCTTCTTCGGGTCGAAAGAGCCCCCGGTCGTGGCATTTCCGTGTCAGGGGAACATTAATATGAGGCGCACCGCTGACAAAATGGTGGACACCAATTCGACCACCCGCTCGCGTAACAAACGTAGAAATTAATAGCGGACACCAGTCAAATCTGACAACTTACGATAAAATAGTTTCCCGATGGAATCATCCCTTTCATCGCTCCGTCAGTTGTCGTCTCGGGTGGTTGGTTTCTATGAGAAGCTTTAGGATATTTGGAATAGACATTTTTTTTGGGTACTGGCTGGGAACGATCACGAGCTTGGATATTTTTCTCGCCGATGGATATGGTCGGAGATGGACATTATTCGAATGGTTTCGGATAAATATTTTTCTAAGACGGTTATTCGAATAAATTCATCCGAGTCGAATATTTTTCCCGGATAATAATTATTCGTCACTCGTGGTAAGTTATTCTTAAAAAAGTCCGAATAATTTACCATTATTTATTCCAACACTTTATTCTGAAACAAATAATCGAGTTTCTGTTAATGCAGACGTAGATTTTTCGGGGTAACACACAGATGACTTCCCCTGCACCCGTGGAAAGATTACCCGGTTATGCGGCAATGATCAATTTACCAAAGAGTGATAAGCTATCAGATATAGCGTGCGAAGAAAAGGTAATTGCAAAGGCAGATATAAAAAGAATTGAACAATAAAGTTTGAAAAACTACTTTTACATTCGGCACATTAAAAGTGTTTCTTCATAATATAGTAAATAAATTCTTACGCGGATAAGTACTTATTCGACTAATTTTTATTTGAATAAGGACATATTCGAATTGATATTTATTCAGTAGTAGCGAATAAAACTTGATTCCTTGTTCGTTATCCGAATAAAATTTTGCCCAACACTGGTACCGACCATAAGTGTCCGAATAACCGAAACTTTTCTATTCTTTCGTTTGTGCCTCTTATGTGTTTTGCGGTTCCTGGGGTGAATGTAGGAACATTTCGCATGGAAACGCTGTAATTGTATTCGAAAAAAGGGACAGGATATTTGGAGCGTCCAACGTCGAGTGTTATTTCGAATTTTCGGTAACCCAAATTGCAAAGAAAATTCTCGAAGGTTGATCAAATCTGTAATTGAAAAACATTAAAACAAAAATGTGGCAAGAATCAAAGCTTGAGAAGGAGTAGAAATGATCAGCTAAAATAAAGTCACCCGGAAGTATTACAAACATATTTTTTTATATGGTTAGATATATCTAAATTAACAAAAAATCACAAAATATTTTAATAAATGACAATAGAATTGTCTATTCGAGAAAGTTACACTATGAAAAGTGCTAAACAAATCCAGGGTCATGAAATGTCCGATTAATTATTTATGTCCAGCCTTGTGAGAAGTACAAATTTTTGAATAAAAGTATTGGTGCTTATGTAGCTAAGAATTGTGCTATACAATAACGAGAAATCCCATTTTCTGATTTATTGTAAACAATTGCATATCATTGTGGATAGAATAGAAATGAACGTTTGACGTGTCTTCTAATACTTTCAATGGTAAGTTCTTGTTTTTGTCAATATTCATTCCTGTTAGTAATAAAAATCGTTTCTCGATAAATACCTACTATGCAAATTGATAGATATTAATAGAATCTATGTAAAGCAAACTCCAATATATTTTATATTAGACGAATTAATATACTTTCTATTATATGTTACAAATTATTCATATCTTAATACTGAATTTCATTAAAAATGCAGAAATTTTTATACTACTAAAATAAATCTAGAGAATTTGATTACATACCCAGCTGTGCTGACTATATAAAACGCTACTTAATATTGTCAGAATTGCAATTAATTGACATAATCATTGCTACTCTTATTATTACGTCCCCACTGTTTGTACTATTAAAAATGATACATTAGACAACAATAATTGAATCTAATAGGCCTGGATCGCAGAATATGAGAAACAAAGTTATGCATTTATCTCTGTCCAATCAAAATGAACAGTTAAGTATGTTTTCCCAGAAATTCGCAACACCTTGTCACCCTGCCGCTTCCAAACACGTGTTTCTTACTTGCGCTAGGTACCAAGCATTACCCATAGGCACTGCATGTCTCGTCGAAAGGTTTACTTTACTTAGCCGAACGTGCATCGAATCATGTGGCACGGATTTATCGAAAGCTGTTTATATTTATGCTTACACGAATCTTATTTTCTTCCCTAAGTCTGTTATACTCCACCCTGGCGAGACATTAAATAAAATCTCTAAGAATGATGTATGTACCTACAGTTTCAAACGAGCGAAAGGCGACCGAGTATCAGGAAAATAACGCGGGGAAGCAAAAAGCGAAACGGAGAACGGATACGCGTGTCAGGATAATGAGACTGGACTGTTTCAAAGCAGTTTACTTGTTAAAATACGCGTCAGCAAGGGAGCGGGTAGCATGGCCACGTTTCCTGGACACCTTTATTCAATTTCTAAGCAGAAAATGGCGGCTTTGCTGAATCGAAACGTAATCATGACGGGGAAAACGGGACGAGTTAATTGTAGGCTGTCTTTCTGTCCGTCTCGAGCGAGGAAAGGGTAACACCCTTCCACCCTGCATTCTCAAGCAACGCGCCTCCGTCTGCTAAAACAAACAGAGGAAGTACACTTTCTTTGTCTCCTCTACCGTTCGAATGCCCAACGAAAATAGGCTCAATCAACAGACGCGATAGAAGTACCATGTAACGTTACTTTAATTGTAATCCAGTTGTTTGAAAATGATTGATGAGTTTGTTCGACGATTTCACTTGCACGGAAGTGGTATTTCTAATTGTATTACGGGTTTAATGCTGTGCTATTATTTGTTAATTAGTTACGAAACTACGTACTTACGTATATATCTTTTGATATTGTTAGCTGGAGCGAGTTTAGTTAACGTGATACAATGGATAAGTATATTTTTCTTCATCCTATACTGTGTATTTTTGATGCGCTTTAAATGTATCTACTCTTAGTTTTTATCACTTTTTATTATTCACGATGCTGTGTGCTGAATTTGCAACAATCTTTATGACGAAGGAGGCAAACTTTTTGGATTGATTTGTAAGTATTCGATTGTTGCATATCAAATGACTGGATTATTTAAAAAGCTGTAAACGCCCGTAGCTGTGTAGAAAATATTATTTGTCAATTAAAGATCGGTCTATGGGATTCAATACAATTTAACCATAGTAAAACAAAGTTATTTATACCTTTAGTTTTAAAAAAATCTGTGTTTCTAGATGCGGGCAAATCTGTGAAGCACTTCCTATCCAGTTTTCATTTTCTGCTTATTTCCCAGTTCATATTTTCGGATTCAAATTTTTCAAAGCTGTTATTTGTAAGTTAAAATTCATATAAAAAGAGCGACCAAAGTTTGACATTTATTCCAAATTTACTTCGGTGCACAATTTTGCCACTTCCAAATAAAAGGATAGCTAAACCATAGAAGATGCTGTATTCGTCTAACTTTAAGTTTTATTTAGAGTTTCGTCCCATTTGCTTGCCCATTTAGTCATCAAAATGTCTCCAGCTTGTGTACTCTTGAGAAACCGGTTCTTTCATATTGCAATAACTTGGTAAAGAAAGTAAATGTTGGTAAATAAAATCGTATTGGAAAGTGACTTCAATGAAAAGCAAAACGCAGAAACCGATGACTTTGTACCTGATTACCTATATTATGAATATCTTACTTCCAGATACTAGAGCAACAGAATAGCTTACGTTACAGAATATTAGAAGCATATCATTTGACGAACGCTTATTTAATGCTGATTGTAACAGTACCTGCTGATTTTTGTCACCAGGCTGCACAAAAAGACGGACGTAATATAAAAATATTATCGTGCTGAATCCATTCATGAAATTGAAATTCTTCTATAACATAGATATAGTTCCCGTCGGAAGTGGATTTTATGGATATTATTCGTGACGAATTCACGAAAGAAGAAGTAATAAGTTAAATTTACTTCTTATTGAAAATAATTATTTCGCTTGAAAATCTTAATTGCAGTGTCTTTTGCAATGGGTACTGAAATAACGAGGCCTCTCGCCAGCTTTGTTCTTAGTCGAAATGTCGACAGTCTTGTTTTAGTCGAAATAGATCAAGATCAAATTTTATTCAAATATTCCATTTTATTTCAAACAGAATACCCCCTTTCTATAATAATTGTTTCTTAAAAACAACTGGGAAGAGGAGACAAAGTTGCGGTTACTATAGCCACTATTTCAAGCTTGCATAAACGAAATGTACAGAGTTCTTTGAGCTTCAAATAAGATAGATTTATTAGAAATTTTCTCAGAGAACATGCTTGGCAACACTATAAGAAAAAATTATAACAAAAAACGTAGTGCTGAAAGAAATCCGAGAGAATGCATCTGTTCCAAAATAATAAATAATACAGTGAGAATAGACTATTTTAATTTGTTTTTTTTATTTACATTATGAAACACCAATAAATAATTATAAGTATAAGGAAAAAGTGACATTGCTTTTCTGAATGATTATAATATAGATATCATATTTGCTTGGCACCTAAATAACACACAGTTCTAAAGTCCTAACGAACCTAATATGACGCAACAAATTTCTTGCGAATATAATAAAAATCTCTTCTCCAAATTCAAGACAGAAGTTCCAAAAAAGTAGAAGCTTCAGCAATTGTTCTCGACTGCAATTATTCACTTCTACGTAAATTGATAGTACTCTCCACATTAAAGTACCTACCCAAATAAAAACATATGCGATATAATTCGTTAGAACAAGCCATAGGTACCTGCCACCATCTGCATTCAATCCAAAATCATCAGTCAAAGGTGCAATTGCACGCGAGCAGATAAATCGAAGACGAAAGGGGAAAGGTGGGCAACGATTTCAGTCGCTACCTCGTAAACTATCCTATTTTTAATAGTTTGTTTATGTCGTACGGGAAAATACAAAACACACTCGCGGCTGTTTCCGGGCTGCAGAGGGAACTTCCAGAAGAGCTATATACCTAGATTAAGATACACTTTATGACGCCCCGTGGAAGTAGAAACGATGCATTATACGGCACGTTGCTCGCATTGTCGCACAGTACTTTACGAGACAGTTCAGAACATGCGAGGCTGCCTCGATTATTTCCACCTCCTTGACTACGTTTAACGTTTGTTTCTACCCGCGGCTGCCTACCTTTCGAACATGCGGCATTTTCGGGCGGAGGATCGAAAGGGTGACGATCTGTGGGATAATGTTGAAGGAAACAGGGAACATGCAGCCTGTCATAATCTGTATTTGGCAGAACATCAGAATTACCGATTTTTATTATCTTCTTTCTAAAAAAATTCATTTAGAATATCGATTGTCTCGGTTCTTTGGACCTTTCACCAATTTAACAAGTTTTTTTTTAATCCTTGAATTGTATTTGGGTCGACATGACTCGATTCCAGTTTTAGATCAGTACAATTGGGTTATTTAAATGTTTTCAGTGTAAATAAAATTCGACGAGAACAAACTCCTGTGAGATTTTTTCTACATTTAGATACAGAAACAATAGATTATAGTAATCTGGAGTCAGGGTCCGGTCATATCGACTCGAGCACAATGTAACGAGAGTTCCGTTGGGAAAATAATTTTTGTCTGCAATAAAGTGATCTTTTGAGGCAGTCAGTTAAATGATTGCCCGTACTGGTAATCCTAGATTGTCTATGGCGAAATTATTTAAACCAATTTCATTTTAATTTCACTAGATCGTTTTTGACTAGCACGAGCAATATATGTTATCGCTTATTTATATCAATGAAACACGTTTCGTCACACAAATATTTCAGAAACATTAGCGAAATACTAAAACAGCCTGATAACTTTCCTGCAAACAAATACCAATATTTCCATTGATCCAAGATGTTACGTGTGCTAGAAACAATAGAAAAATGAGGAAAGGAATTGCGACAACTGTTTTTGAATTGTTTGTATCGTTTCATAATCGTTCATAGGTCACTAATCTCTAAAACACTCGAAAAGGTCAACTTCTCTGTTCTAATTTCATTAATTTAAGCATACCTTTTATTAGAATCTATGCATATTACTTACAAACACATAGACAGTCTATTTCAACGCAGAGATCAATATTGATATTTATTACCCTCGGCGTGGACAAAAAATCGTGACGAAAATTGTCATATTTGCGTCACAAAAGGCGTGCCGTAAAAGGTGGCGTTACAAAAACGCAGATACAGAGAGACGGGCCAAAATAATCTCGTTCCTTTATTCCACGTATAAAGAGATAAAGCACAAAATTCAAGAGAGAAGGATGCGTACATGCGAAGAAGAAAAGGCATGTGTCGCTCGTTCCAGCACTCAATAATGGGATGCGTTTGCATGCAGAGTGAATGTAATCGAAAACGATGTGTGTGCTTTATCGATGTCTTATCTTTCTCCGCTTTGAATGGCTAGGCAGGGGGGATTTCAGAACGTTCATGCCTTGTAGCTTGTATCACGTTAGTGAGGATTACACGGAATCACCTGCCGAAGATTGAGCAACGAACGTTTCATTCCACATTAATTCATTTCTCCGCCGCAATCGTACATCTAGTCGAGACCTTTATATTTATATCAATCATCGCAATGTAAAACGTATTTGTTACATTCTTGCGCAAATAGGTTGCATTGCAAACTTCTATTATTTGTGTCCGTCGTGGGTATTTTTTAGGTGGAACAATTGGTTGAGTATGTCATAAATCTGTATATACGTGTAGTTAAAAGCGGAGATTAAGATTATCTGATATAAGCGATTGGGCGATTGCTTCATAATTATGCAACTACTAAATGATTTATTTATTCATTAACAGAGCCGTGGTGTAAAAAAGTAATGTGTCTTGGAAGATTAGAAGAACCTATTGTGTTTGCGTTTAAACGAAGGCTTATTTGAAATAAAAATGCGTTTTCATCTACACGAGTATTGAAAATATGAAATGTGTTGAATAATTATTAAAAATTGTACTCTCTAAAATAGATCTGTCAAAAATACCATGTAAAAATATTTCTTCTATTCCCAGTACGTGATTAATCACAGTTTCAATATTTAGAAATACAGTGTCACAGTTTTTACACTAATTGCCCATAATTATTTGAAGCATAACACGATAAAGATTATTATTGAAACCTGTTCTCCGTTACAGCCAAGAATAAATATGCTTGGAAATAAATGTCATGCTACTTGCACGCCCCATGGTAAATGAATAATCATTATTTAATAGCCAAACAGGTCTGTGTCTCTCACAGAACTCGAATTCCAAGTTAAGGCGATCGGACCTTTCGATAAGAACTGAAAATTGCAGGTATAATGCGAAGCATAATATAATGGCGACATAATAGTAACGCTAACCGACAGAAGCATCGGACCCTAGTTTCCTATGATTCACTGTTGCTCTTTTCATCGTGCACTTTTATTCTTTACCCCTCCCCGTTCCGTTTTCTTTTCCTCCTCTTACTGTATCCAGATTTCTATCTGCTCTATTATTACATAAGTTTGCGCCGCGCCAATACAGTCTCTGCGATCTTTCATTACAAACATCTGTGTAAAACATATCTTCCTCTGCTCTGAACGAATTCAAATGGGATATCAAAACATAAAACGGTTGCTGGTATTTCGATGATTAAAAGCTAATTTGTACACAGTCGAATGAGTAGGAATAAAGAATTTAGTATAAACTTTTGTGGGTCGTGTGAAATTATTATTTGGGGATTCTTGCAAGGACAAATCTTCATGTTCTCAAGCTTCTGGCTTTATTTTCGCAATGCCTATTCGGCAGGTATCTAGTATTATTTGTATTAATCCGTGAAAATTACAGTTTTTTAAATAATCCATTGTTTACTCCAAATTGTATCGTATAAAAGAACCCCGCCTACACGACTGCAGCACACCTGCATAATTCCAAGTTCCCCGTAGCAAATAGTGAATATATTTAAGAAATCCAATAAACGACTGAAAGTTCGCACCGCAAGTAATTGTACTAAAAAAATGTTTACTTGACGATGGATAATTTTTAACTAATTATATCCATCGGCAAATAAATAAAATGGTATTCCATATTCCCTTCTATTCCTCTTCCACTTATATTTCCTATCCTTTCGTGTAGTCCCATACAAAACTCTATTACATAAAAATAGCATCATTTCGCGTATCAACCAAACAACTCTCGCTACATTTACAAATGCAATGCAGCTAATAAACATATTTTATATCAAAGATACCAACAGTGTTCCACGAAAGCAGCTTTACACACTGGCGTACATCAATGTTATGCAAGATCAATGTGAAAGCGTGGTTACAGTGTTCGCTCCTCGTTAATCCTCGTGTCAGCCGAATAAGATACAAGGATCCCGTGCGACGGTTCCAACACCGTGAACAATTGCAATAAGGCGACACTTAACTCTTGGCAAACAATACTTTTGCAGTGGCGAGAATTAAACGGGACCGAGCACGTGCGTAAATCAAATCGTGGTAGTAAAACGAAGAAAAAAACAATGGGTCCAGCGAATTGGAAAGGAGAGTAAGAGGAAAGGATCGAGAAAGGGAAACGACCCTGTGTGACAATAAAAGGAAGGGGCGGTGGGTAATAATACATTGTCATTGGGCAACATCTTGATGCTGCGTGGTGGATGTTGTACAGGGTGTTTCGTTTACGGTGTACATAGTGATATCTTGGTTACTTTGGCCGATACGAAAAAACGTTTGAGAAGAAGATTGTTCGACTCAGAGCGACGTTTATAGGGATCGATGCAATTCTTCTCTCGGGATCATTTTTCGACAAGATTTCAAGGTCGTCGATGATGTTTCAATAATAATGATGCGTCTTTAATTTCATATTATTGTAGCTGATAAAAGATGTATTTCAGAAATGTACGATACGTTGACCTTCAAATGACCTTGACTGTAACTTTAACGCGAGAAACGTTAGCAGTCGTAACGCCATAACTTGTTTAAGCTGAAAGATGAAATTCAAAAACCTATCCTGTCCGAAGATACAATGCAGTCAATGGAAATCATGTCGACTATTTCTTGTCGAATTAAAATAAATGTTTCAGGAAGAAAGAAAAATTGTTTCTTCCAATTTCAACTCTCCAGTGGCCTTCAAAGTATCATGATCTCTTCATTCAAGGTTAATTAAAATTCAATATACCATACAAGCCAGAAATCAGTACCTTGTCAACCAAAATAATATCGGAATGAAAAATATATCATTGTCATCGAAAAATCATCGATGACCTTGAAAGCTCAGCGAAAACGAGCTTCAGAGAAAAAGCTTGCCAATTCAAATATTTTTCGGCCTAGTCGAACAAATTTGTCCTCGACCATTTGTTCGTATCCGTAAAAGTAACGAAGATAGCTCGATGGACGTCACAAACGAAACACCCTGTATATTATGGGGTCCATAGTTTCGTACGACCCCATGCTTAAGTCTGGCGTGCAATTCTACGCTGCTCATCTTGCCCCTTTCCCTTTCCTTTCGTTTTTCGTGCTTCGTAAGACGTCTCCTACGGGCGATAATACCTCTCATAAGTCATAATGATGTATTTTTGCTCACGCGTCTACGTATAAGGACCTTTCTTGGGCCACGTGAGTTCGTATCGTACCTGCACAGGCTCTCGCGACGCACACCGTTTGATTCAACAGGAACGATAGGTCGAAGTTTTCACCGATATTTTTTGTTCAATGGAAGTTTGTGGAGGAAGTGGAGGAAGTTATGAGAGGAGGACTCTTTTTTGAGCAGTTGCTTTAATTATACATATTTGCCCGCGGTTGTTTCGAACAAATAATTATCGTGCGGTCCATAGATTGAGCCCCTTCTAACCATTTATATGAAAATATTTATTAGATCACTCAGAAATCAACGATTATCGGTTCTAGCTGGTTCAATATTTGCATTGGGAGAATATTCTTGCACAGTTTCCCAGTGCATCCACATTTCGCCAGAAGTAACTTGAATATCAATCACCCAATAATCATATTCTTCCAAAAATTCTGCACTCGACATACAATTGTAGCCAATGCAATAAGTATCTCCAGCAATGTATGCATCGAACAAAGACCAAGATTATTGTCCTTCTAATTATTGTAGAATGACCAAACTAATTAAACATACAGTAACCAAGGAATTCGGAGGTTTTAATAACAAGCATTTATCACGCAATACGAAATAAGAGAAACGAAATATATAATAATAAATAAAGTGAATGTCCCTTTAAAATTATGGCCGGGGAAGAGCTCTGAAAGAGGCGAGCTAAATTTTCGAAGGGAATCTTTAAACGGTATAGAAGGTCATGCACAGAGTGACATAAGGGATGGGCGACAATAGGCGCATAACTAGATCTGGAGCAGAGCAGAAGAGGGTTGTCGGCGGGTTGTAGTTTCGGCAAGGGTTGTCAGAATGGGGCCAGAGCCTAGCGCCTCGTAAATCATCGGTTAACGCAGTGTTTAGGCGGGGCGGTTTCACGGTGGGTACAGTCCATGCACGGTTTTCTAACACTAAATAATTCCACCATTTGCAACGGGGTGCGTGGAATATATCCCCACTTTCTCAACCCCCCGTTTACTATGGAAAACAACAAATTGATGTCTTCATTTGGTGCTCGAGAGTCGTAACGGCGAGATTTGCATAGGAAACAGGCCCCAGCGTTCTTTTATTACGGCGGTTTCGCTGCGTTTAACGCGAATGAACCGCTTAGTCAAATGTTTTGTGAATACACTTTGTTTCTTCTTGCTCTGTTTTGAATAATTTTGCGATACAATATTATATGAAGACTTAAATGTTTGCATCATTGGATTTTCTTTCAAATATTAGTTTTATCTTTTATTTAATTATTGTTGCTAATTGTTAATCGAGGGTTACTATGTTTCTTTTCACGAACAAAGTGGCTTGAAGGTGACAGCAACTATTATATTCTGAAATAGAATTGGATAGGGTAGATATTTTACTGTCTTGTTAGGTTGCAGAAATTTTATTCATGTTTTGTAAAACAGCTTAGAACATGGTATAATAAAGTAATATATTTATTGTATAATGTGACCGTTGTCTAATTTAAGTTTACTACGACTCTGAAGATCGTAAATTAATTGCTAAGAATATGTTGCACTTCCCTTACTGATTTGAATGCTTCTGAAGATTGTTATTGTCCATAAATTTATGCGAATGGTACTCGCTGCGAAATTAATAAAATGGTACCCAGCAAGAGATGAAATCATTAATAAAAACAGAAATTACTCTGCCTAATAGTAAACAAAGATGATGCCTAAGAAGGAATGTTTATATCATTAGTTAATAAAGAAGTCACGCTTCGTAAAAATAAGAAAATGATGCCCAACAAAAACCCGTATCAATAATTAAAAAAGAATACACCCTGCAAAATTGACGAAAAGGTATACCAGAAGATGCATTACGTTACTAATTAATAAAGGAATCACTGTCCGTAAAAATAATAAAACGACACCCAATAAGAAATCACATAATCAATTACAAACAAAATTGCGAAAATAATAAAACGACGCCCGTCTAATAAAAGAAAAGCTTGAAAACCTGACGCTTCGATCTTTAGCGCAATAAATTAACCCAAATAATAATCAGTCCGACAGACTTATTGGATCGTCAAGCTCCGAAAATGGACATACCAACGAGAGCCACGTTATTTCGCGATAGGGTGGCAAAAGCTGTGTTCGTGGTCTTCAGTACAGCGACGACAGACCAGTGTCATTAACACCTCGCTCGTTTCAACATAGCATTCGTCTTGCTTTCGAATCGGCGGCGACGACAACGTATTCTCGCCCATAATCCAGCGGTCGCGTTTTAAACGCCCAGCACGCGGAGGCGACATATTTATGGCTTGTTTTTAAATATTAAATGATGCAAAGGTACCGCTTTGCGAGGATCCTCGCGGCGGACGGCGAGTTCTACTGGTTCTCAGTGATAGAGATGTTATTAACTCCGAAATGCCGACCGCGGTCGTGAACCGTGCCGAATCCTGAACTTGGATTTATGAAGCGATCGAAAAGAATGCGTGCCATCCGCCCTTTCTGGCCGTTAATTCGTAATTGATGTCTTTATTCGGTGGACCCTGTAGACCGAGGAATACGCCTGCTTCCCTTATATAGGGTGCTCCGTAAAATGCACGACCGTTTTTGGGGTAACGCGGTGCCAGTTTCGAGGGAAACTTTTGAGAGCTTTGGTTCGTGTTTGTGGGGCCATTGATGTTCGACTTTTAACCCTTTGCAGTGGAAGGTCCCTTTTCTGGTAAGGGAAGTGGTAACGACGTAGACTGGATTTCAAATGAAAGAGCGCCCTTAAAATGTTCAATCCAATTAAACTGTTGTTTGTTTGCTTCCAGCCGTTACCGCGTATAAAAATAAAGCGAAAATTTTTAGCAGTTTATGTTATGAATCTGATTTTGGGAAGGAAAACAGACAAGGAGGAGGCGAAATTAACACACCTTCCTTTAACATTGAAGATCATGATGCATTATGAATTGTACGTGGACTAAAATTTGTTTATTTAATCTTAAATATAAAAGGGGAAAATATTTATAGACGGAAATGTTAATAATGTCACCACCCAGTTGTTATTCGAGTTTGTGTATTAAATCAAGTGGCGAGTGAAAGTTGCCTTACAAGTGTAAAGGGTTGATTTATAAACCAGCTGTACACGTGTATTAATTTTCGTCGTGTCGTGTCATTCTGTACGTATTTCCTGCAATTCGATCTGGTTCGTGAACATATACCCGTGCTTTTGCGCTTTCGCGATGCATCTTTTGTTCTGTTTTCCACCTCCTCGTGGCAATTTTCTGTACGTGAAACTATGTAGGGCAAATTTATGTGGTTTCCAATGGGGAGCAGTCTTCTGTTGTTTGTTTATGATTAGTTTATAACTACTAAGAGTGGAGGAAGATGATTTATAATATTTCGTAGGTATTGTAAGTTTACACATTCAGTGAGATCCCGTCTCATTTTTTAACCCTTGTGCGGAATTGGTAAATGTATCACTATTTGCTCAGAACTTGCCTAGATTGATACAATAGCATATATTTACAGAAAACGAAGATGAAATAAACAATAGAATTTATTTGAAAGCTTTTATTGAGTATTTTAATATTTTAGCATATTTTCTGGAATACAATTCAATGATAATTCATTCGTTCCCTTTCATTTAATACATAGTTCGAATAGCACATTGAGAAAGGAGAAAAGAGTATACTCGTGCCAATTATGGGTCAGATAGGTAGACCTAATTTCCGCATAAGTATTAAAAAACCAGCAGAAAACTGTACTGAAGCAAATGATTTAGACCAGCCCATTTTTGAACGTACAGTTATATTATTTACTATATTATGTGCTATTGCATACATTTGAAACATTGATGTGTCATTTAAAAATATCAAAGATCGAGCAACTTTGCTTATAACAATCGATTCCACATACCTTTTGCGATAAAAATACTCTCTAAACAGTTTTCTCAAATGCACCCCAACCCGCAGCGTTTTAACTTTCTCGATTTACAAACAATACAGCATTTTCGAAAAGACGAAGAACTTTTGGTTTTCCGGCAAAGTTGTGAATGTACCGCAGCTATGTTTCCCCGTCCATATACAAAGAAATCGTTCCAGGAACTTCCTGTTCAAACGGCGCGTCGCGCCGCGGTGTCTGTTAGTAAAAAGAATAAGTAGGTGTCACGGGCAGTTCAAACGCTAAGTACCCGTGAAAAAAGTTAGACGCGACAGTAGTCGCTTGACCTTTCATCGTATCAGATATTACCCGCTTTCATGCGAGCTCTTTAATGATGTGATAGCGGTGCATCGGAAGATGAGTCGTCATTACTTGGGCGATTCGATGGCGAGAGCAGGTGGAGGTGCTCCCACAGCCAGAGCATTGGCAATCACCGCCCTTACGTTGCACGAAACCGTGGTGGATGCGTTCTTACCGATCCCGATCTAATGATAGACCGGAAACGGAATCGTTGATGTATGCAGACTTCGTGGCCTTCCTCTTCTTTCATCGATCGTGAACAACGAAACGTTTGTACAGTGGGTATGTACTTTGTAAATACGATTCTAGTGCTGCGATCCATGCAATATTTATGAACGGCACGTTTACTGGTAGAAATAAATGGCATTGTATAATATTCAAGGAGCAACGACAGATGATTTTTCGTGGAATGTTTTGCTGAGAAATTTTTATTGACACTAATAACGCATGGGTTTAATTCAATGTATTATACATTAGGCACTGTGAAGAGTTCTTGCGTTTTTCAAATCTTCTATAAAATGTTTAAAAATTTGGTTTAATAGACTTGCATTTTGTTCAGTTTTCTACGCGACAGTTTTAGAGTGAATTATTTTTTCTTTGCTGTGAAGGCAGAGTATTCTTGTCTCGATTGGCTTGCGTATAAGGGTTAATAGAGTGCGATAGAGTGACGATCGAATACGCTAGTGATTTATTTTTCTATTTCATATTTATAAGTATTTCGTATACTTGCTACTAAGTATTTACACGCTTCTTTTGATCAAAATAACCAATCATCCAAACAATCATCCAAACACTTCATATTATTCGAAGCAACTTTCCATTGAGCAATTACACTTCTTTCATTAACAATCTTTCCTTTATATAAATAATCTTACATTTATCCACTTATAAATTTGCGTGCAATCCGGAGAATATCACTGCGAGGGTCGGAATAAATATTTTCAGCAGTGTATTTGAACTATCATGTGTAACAGACTATTCGTATGCTTTTTAATCGACTGTGATAAATTGAACACATGAGTTCTCTCGAATATCCCCAGTTCCTTCCCCAATTTTGTGCACGTTTTCTATAGGTGTGACTCGACTTTATCTCAGAGAAGGCCATCATGAACCAGCACTGTTTCATTTACCTGAGAATCGTTTCTTAGTGTTTCGCCACCGTTTCGAACCTGTAGAAACCGAACTTAAGACCTTTCGTGTATCGTTCAATATTACATTAGATTGAATAATGCCGGCAATTTCGAAGCTTAAAAAAGAACGACTCTATGGATGTACGATAAATATTTGTTTGAAGCAATTACAGGCAGATATAGAACGGCTAAGCATGCGATTAAAGGAAAAAGCGCAAAAACTTTCTGCGAACCCGATACACTATACGTACCCATGTTATGTTCTTTTGTGGTGTGTAACTGTAACTTTTCTAACTTTCTATATGTGATAGGAGTAAGGTACCATCGTAGGAAGGTATAGGAAAGAGAAATGATACGCAAAGATCTTGACATTTATACATGATAAATAAATTAAAATGAGTATGCAGTTCTTCTTTTTTCTTTCTCCTCTGGCGAGCATCCTATTATGACAAAACTTTGTTTCTGTTTGATACATAGTTTCCTTCCTGTTTTATTGATATCTGCAAATGTAGTAGAATTGGCATTAATATCATCTCATACGATCAATCTAATTTCAATTAACATTCTTTACGCTATACATACACTTTTATAATACACTTGTATGATACACTTTCTTCTACTTCGATTACATCTAATCCACGCTGCCATACTGTAATTACCTGCAAATTCAGTTGTTTTGTACGTAAGGCCTGACAATTTTATGCATGGCCGTGCTATAGACCCCTATCTGATCGATGCAGCACCAATAAAAAGTTCACGGGCATTTTCTGTTATACAAGGCAACTGTCTCGCGCTACACAGTCAAAACAAATTTATGGCTCCAAATGTTAATTTAACTTGCATTATACAAACTGAAGTACAAGATATTTTTGGAGATACCATTCTTTTGTTTTTATTTGAAACTAGTAAAGTTTCGATAGTATCGAGGTTGACCAATTTTGAATTGAATTCAAATCTCTATTACAGTATTCGCGAAACGTGGAAGTCTTAGTAAGTTTGAATTTGAACAAGGTTTATATCCAAAAGCATCGATGCAGAATACAATAAATTATTCTCATAAATATTTTGGAAGATAATTTCTATATTGTTCCTAATATTCTCTACTATGCTCAACCTGTCATAAAAGTACTAATTGTTTCACCCATTTAATCTTTGCATCCTACATTTCAAGTAGAAATACGCTGAGCATTTGACTTATTTTCAGAAGTTGTATAACAAGACAGTATTATTTACTTTCGCTAATTAGGAACTTTATCATAACTTAACATACAATTTTCGTTTACATATCTACATTTTCTGGTTACATCCCTATTTGAAAAATAAATGCAAATGTGAAATAAACGGTGGAAAGATCTAAATATTTTCATGCCAAACTGTCCAAAGAATATTGACAATATAATTACAATTTTCATTTAATTGTCATGTGAATATATCCTTTTGAAATATTTGCAGTGAAACAAGAATTCGTATATTCTTCTGAAAATCTTCGTTTATGAAAATCGTAGAGGCGGTACTATTCTATTTATTCTGTTTAGCCATTGCAAGTAAGAGATTTGAAGTAACCTGTAGTATAGTACAACCAAATTGCATTGTTAATCAAAAATATTAAACTTATACCACAAGAGAGATCTTAGTATTTTTGTTTCAAATGGTGTTAACTACGAAATGAAAGCAATATACAGTAATAGATAGTCTACATATTTATTATATTTGCATCCTATAAAGGGGACCTCATACATATATATTGTCAATATTTCAGGGTTCTCAACATTATTGAAAATATATTTTGACTATCTGGGGGATAACTGTTTCACCATTTGCTTACTGAAGTATTATGTATTTTATTGGTGTCGTTAAAATTTGTAGTTATAAGTGTTTCAATACAGTTCCAGAATAATGATACACCTCACAGAGCGAAACTTTACTAGAGCGCAGCGTTTGAAGTCTGATAGGTAACGCGAAAATGTCAGGTTGTAATGAATATAACATTACTGAATGTCTATCAAAGAAGTGATTAGAACTTGAAGTGAGAAGCTTACAAACTCAATGTGTACAGAATACAGAGTGATTCTAGTATCTGGGCCGAACTACACGTATACAGGTACATGATGCATATCTCTGTTTTATGTAAAGATAGTAAAATAAAATTTTCATGCTTAGAATTACGAGTTTCAATATATGTACTGTGAAGCGACTTCTTTCATAAATTCACTGGGGCACTTAGAAAGAGTAATTACATTTTTTTGTTAATGGTTATAATTATTCTTCTCATTAATTGATTTCTTTTGTTATTGTTACAGTAAATGTTATGGGGTAAACCATTTAAATCTTAATACTTTTTTCTACCTTCGCATAGAGCAGAGCAAGTTATTTCGTGGATTATTTATCGAAAATTATATAAATACTATAATGTGATAATTATTGAAAGTTAAATACGTAATATTTAGTGAAATTCATGAATGATTTTACAACATTTCTCAGACAGTTGTTGCAATGTAGAGAGTGTTGTAATATCTGCTTCTAAGCGCTACTGCAGCTGTATGTACATTCAATAACGTTATTATGTATAGTACAACCGTGGCACAGTGTCATAATAGAAACAATTTATAACTTTGCACAACAAAACTATGTATAGGTATAGTACAGACAGATTGCTTTGAATTATTTCTTTCTAATATAATAATTACACTTTTTTTTAATGTTAATAAATATCGGAGAATATAGTATATAATATAGTATATAGTATAATAGTAAAATATAGTTGAATTCAAATTTTCTTTTCAACGTTAATATAAGTATCTATCTTTTTTATGTTTTATAATTTTGTAAATAACGATAATCATACATGCAAATTACTTCTGCTATGTGTTACACATTAATTAAATATCATGCACAAGTATAGTGAATGTTCATGACATAATATATTCTTTGACATGCACAGTTCAATTGACAAATTCCCATCAAAAATATAATAATATCAACATCAATAATATATTTTTGAGTTACAATTATTCAACGTGTATGTACTTTAACTTTTCGTGCGAAGTTAATTGGTTGGTTTATTCTTAGAACGTTAGAACAAAATGACTTCGCAAGCTGTTCAACGAATTTCAAGAGCAACAACAAAACTGTCAGTCAAACTCATAGTACTAATAGAATGTAAAAGTAGCATGGCACAATATCGACCACGTATGTAAGTCTCCCGGAGTGCTGCTTTATATCATTCGTATGAAAAGTTAAAGATAACGGCAATTGGTGTTTCTAACTAGACCTTTCCATGCAAATGTCTCAGTAAAGAAAGTTCATCACACTTAAATTCACTTCTTCAGGTTTGTTTGTTTATCGACCTCTTCTACCGTTACATACTACATATATATCATCATTCTACAATTACTTGTGTATGATACTAAATTTGTCAAACCTTTTTCATTAAGTATTTTTATCGAAAAATGTGCAACGGAACAAATTCCTCACTTATCAATCCCAAAATGGTTTAGTATAATACCAACGCTTCTAGATTATATTAATAAAATGAAAAGCCACTATGCTATGTTAAATAATCATTTATACCACCGGCTACAAATCGAATACAGTTTGTAAAGTTTGCTAACAATATTTCCAGCCGGCACGCATGTGGGATTGAGGATGAGTTTAGCTCGCAGTACAATCAAAATTCGATCGTTCTGTAGCTCTTAAAAATACAGGTTGCCATAGTGTGTAATTTTATGTTATCCATCTGTCGTGGAACTTATTTGAAACATTTTTTCATTCGAGTGGTTTACAATGAAACAGTGGTTGTGCACCTCGACTAGTACCAAGAAATACTATACCAAATGAGTTTTATTCACACGTGTAGCTTAAACTATCTCTGCGTTGCTTGAGCTTTTTATATCTAGAACATTTGTGAAAATGTTCAATGTCAAACAGTATCATATTGAAATAAATATTTGTAAATTATAAAATATCGCTACATACTAATATATTTTATTACATACAATGTAACTGAATTGTTACAAAATGTAAAAGGAATGAAATCAAAGAGAAAGGGTGAGGTGTCCAAGTCTAATAATGTTCTATATTTTCTACAGGATCCTAGTGAGTGACTGTATAAAATTTGGTCCAGACCTGTGAAACGGTTGACGAATTAATAGAGAGCACGTAGACAGTGATTCCATTTTATATACTATTGTATACAGATTTTTGTTGTTGTATATTGTATACTTGTTAAAGCAATGCCATTCCAAGAAGACAATGTAAAATTAATTTATACCTTTCTTGGCTTTCCTGCCTCTCTAAATCGCAATATATTATAAATAATTAGACCCACGTATCCACGGCACCTTCAACTTATTCTACGAAGTTCTGATGGATACTTAGATACTAACGAATAAACGCCTTTTTCTTTATATCAACGTAATTAGTAATCGAGGCAAAATAAATAGACATAGGTAAATGAAGCTCCTACTTGAGCCGGTGTCAGTGTAGGATATTGTTTTTATGACAATTAAATGCCATATTTTGTATCAGGATACCAATACTGCCCTTCTTAAATTAATTAACCTAACTAAGATTTTGGAACATTCGAGAATAACAGGTTTTGTAAAAAATCTCAAACATTTGCAAAGGCAAGGCAATTTTCTGGTATAAAAATGATATAAAACAATTGTTTCTTCTAATATTGCACTTTTGTGTTATATATTAGTGCTAATAAGACACAACATCTCAATTGCACTAATAATTGCTTAATTCCGTTTCAAGTTACCCTAGGCCTATTTAACTTTTTGTTTATTCCAACACATGTTACATAGCATACTAATAAACTGGAAAGACCACCCATAAAACCGCCAGGACAAATAAATTAGCCTGCTTGTACAGCTCTACAATACATACAAGGCATTCAAATATACAACTCTTGCAAAAAGGTGAGAAAAACACGTCTATCGGCAAATATTTTGAAACACCCCCTCTCAGGAAACTGAAGAATTGGTTGCACAGAAAATTTGAGCTAACAATAAATAGAGTAGAATAGATAATTGAGCCTCTCATTAGCCAAATCGGTTAACTCCACTATTTGAATTTCTTTAAATTATATCGTCAAAGCGCCTGATAAACTTTTTATATTTAAAATAAATATTCTTATTATTGGGTTTAATGCCGCGAAATAATATCAATTTGTTTGGCCACATAGTAATAGACCATTTATTTTAGAAGCCTATACGACTAACTCCATACGCTTATATAAATCGTTTAATAGGGATAATGTTTTTCCGCAATAATAATAATAATAATACATTCTATAATGTTTACCCGATTTTTTATTAAAAAGAGAATTTTAATAATCAATACCTACTATCGAATCACTTTCCCCCACCTTTTGTTTCGTGGAGATAACCGATTTGGCTAATGTACGGCTCAATTACAAATATAGCAATACCTCGTATAGTCCGCCTTCAATTAGTCCGATTCCACTGCAGTCCGGTTTGAAAATTGAAAAAAAATGTTGTTTACTTGAAGAAAACAAGAACACACGTACATTGATATCACCCTCGTCTTATTTATTGAAAACCAGGAAAAAGGAATGTTTGGAACCAATTATCGTTTCTTGTGTGCAGTTAGTTCCTCGGCTAGTCCGGTTTTCTAATTGGTTCCGCCAATTAGCCGGGCTATGCGAGGTATTGCTGTACACATTTAATGCAGAGGAACATCTCAGCAATGCGGACAGCCTCCAAAGAATCGGGAACCAATTTCCCGTATCTATCCCATGTTGTCGTAGCCCAGCCCTTATTTGGGAACTTTTGACTTCGCGTACACCATCTGTCTCCACTTACCTATCCCTGTGGGTCTCGTTGCGTGACCTTCTGGGAAACACGCGTTACACATGTATATACGCGCGCGGAGAAGTGTGCACAACGTGGCGAATAGCAGTTATCGAAAATGCGGCTGCGAGCGTGTATGATTTAATATTGCGCACCGTGTCCCCCCTCTAGTCATCCGCATAGTGGTGGTTAACACTTCGTACGGAACCCCCCTCGAAAAACGCAAGGACAGGATGGGCTGGCTACGTTTCAGCAGGGGGCGAGGGACATTGTGTTACAGTTACATATTTATCGTCTAACAAATAGGCGTTCGGTGTTATGATACCGCGGAGCTACACCATCGACTGGTTCACACTATTCGCCAAACCAACTCGATATATCACCTCTGGAACAGCTGTCGCCGTTTTATTGCTTCCTCCTTCTTCTGAAAAATCTTTCGCTCCTCTCGTTCATCGTGTCGCAGTCTCTCTTACTCCATTTTCTTATTTTCTCTTGTCCTCTTTCGTATTTTTCTCGTTAAGTGCACTATTTTCTGGTATTCTATTGTACTCTTTCGTATTCCCTCGTATTCTTTCCTAGTTTCTTGTTTCCTTCTGTATTCTACCGAATTCTCCTGCACCTTCTTGTTGCTTCCTGTATTCTCTCGTATTTTCTTGTTATCGCTCCTATCTTCTCCTTTTCTCCTGTATTTTTTTGTACTATGTATATACCTCGTATTCTTTTCTATCTTCTTGATTTCTTCTGTATTTTCCCGTATTCTCCTATAATTTCTAATATTCTCTCTTGGCTTCTCCTCTTCTTCCCTACTCTCCTGCATTCTCCTGTGCTCTTTCGTGTCCTCTCGTATCAATAATTTCGCGGTCGCTGAAATTCTCGTAATTTCTATACCGAGCCCGATTTGCCCCATCATGTGGGGACGCTCTGCAATAGAACATATCGAAATGTAATTGAGGGAAAAATGGTTGAGGATGTTCTGAAGTACAAACAGGCTGGAAAATAACAGGATTTCGTACCTCGTACAATGTATATACACATGCGTGTGCTTCTCGTTAAAAATTTACCTGTCCGTGCTACGTCGTTCCATATTGATGATTCATTTTCTGCTGTCCGGGGCAGATGCACACCTGTTTAAAAGGAAACGCGAAGCCAGAAGATATTTTATTCATTTTAAAAAAGAGCCCTCCGCTACGCACGTAACGCATTATTTGTTAAAGAATTGCGGGTAGCATGAAAGTGATGAACATACGCGGTACCTGTTATTACGGCAACGTCAAATGATATGCCGCAAGGATTCAAATAAAAAGTGCACAATGTTAAACGGTTATAATTTCGTTCCTCTTCATGGTAGGAACGCGTGCGAAGTGTTCGGAGGGTTCCTCGTACTTTCAATATTTAATATCTGCATTGCCATGCCACGGAACGCACTGCGAAACGGGACAAGTATTCGATTAACGCTATCGATTAACAGTAAGTGGCCTGGCACGAGCACGTAGCATTATGTAAGACTGATGGGAGAAGTTAGTGGCCTAATTTTTCTGTAATAACGTTTGGAACCTTGCGCGGTATTTTGATTTACAGGAATTTACAGGAATTCACAGGAATCGAAAGTAAAATAACAAAATATATTGAAATTTTAAAATGCTGTAAAACAGTTCGAATGGTATAGATTATAGATAGTAGAATATTATTTCTGCTTCAGTTTTGCATCAGATTGATCCAATTTCAAATAGAAGAGTTAATCTCGACTGGTGGAAATTTTCTGAGGTATGCTATTCAAAATTGTTACAAAAACTTAAGTACCTAAAGAAAATTCCATGTACTCGTACTAATCGTATCAACGCAATATTTACAATACAATATGGATATTTAAGAAGTCAGATACAACAAACCTTTAATGAAATTAATTTATAATAAACAGCAAAAATGGGTAATGCAGTCATTTGCAAGTGCATTGAAGTCCAGTAAAATTCTCTCATTTATATTTAAAAAGTGACAATTGTACAATTATACGCACAATTATAAAAATAATTGAATCGTGGTTATTTATCGAACATCCTCTTCAGAATCGTCTGCATTCGGCCCCCTGTCAATCTAGAAAGTCGACCCGAATTTTGCCCCAGGGAGGAGACAAGGTTTACCATCGATAAACAGCAATGTGTTCGTGTGCAAAGGGGGAGCAGTAATGTCTAATCTGGGGATATACGTATAACTCTATTCGCGCTGCTAGAGCGTTAACCTCCGTGGTTCCAGGTCGTTGGATAAAAATTCTCAATGTACACTTGACATTTTATATTGCAATATTCTACTCGATTAAGCGACAGTCACTTAAATGAATATTTAGAAAACACTCGACGAACACCGGGTTGTTACAAGGAATTACACTTCTGTTATTTATCCGTCTCCCTTTCACCAGATCATAAACATCGATTTTCAATTGTTCAAGTCGTACAAATTTAACAAATTTAATAGCCATTACACATTTCTTCGTTGTCAATTAAACATCAGTGACGACTATAACGAAACGGTGTTATTAAGTTCTGGATATTTGTGTGTTGGTATAATGTGTAAAATTATGTCACATCGAGCTTGTATTACAAACGACACTAATGCTTTTAATGCCGTCGCACAGTGGTCCCAAATCCCGAAAACGCGGCCAAAACTATTTTAGCGTGATTTGGACACTTAAGACAATAGTATGGTAGGTCGGTGAATTCGTCTTGATGTCAGGTATGATAATACAAAGTCAAAAATATATATTAACATATAAAAATCGAGTTGACATTCAATTTGTTATAAAAACAAAATATTTTTTTAAATTTTTTCTATTGAAATTTGTATAATGCTGAATACTGATTAACTTTTATCTGAAACATTTTTTTGTCAGATCATTTTTATTACTCCATACCGAAGACTTCTTCGATGACTGTAGATTAATTCTGTTACTGCAGAATTTTTTTTTTTTAATTTTTTTTTAAGCGTAAACAATTCTAAGTAAGAATGATCTTTCAAAATTGACATAACTTTTACCTGAAACAGTTTTCCGTACCATTCACAGTTCTCGAAAGACAAAAAAAGTGAAAAGTAATACTTTGTTCAAAATGGTGTCACGGCTGAAAGTGCAAGAAAGTGCAGGCAATTTTTGTAACTATAGTAAGATGAAAGTATAAACTAAAAGCTCCAACAAGAATTTTGGCATGATATTGTGGAATATACAACTTTGTCTCTACATCTTTAAAATATATGCATTAAATCTTACATGTAATTTCACATACTATACTTACCAGTTTACAATGTTAACGGATAACAATTCTTAATATATTCAGAGAGAAAAAATGTTCTACTTACTTCCAGGAACAATATCCATTTTACAGAATTAAGATTGATGTCTTTTAAAAAAAGTTATACACCTTACAGTCTGCACTTGACACTTACGCTTATCTCACGAGAAATGACTCTCTAAAGAAACCGAAGTTCGGACTGTAATTGCCATTCAGGTAAAAAAGTATGACTTATATCCTTCCATCCTCCTACAGAGTCATTATTGTACTACCCAATCCAACAATCGCAACCTCCTCAACAACAAATTCATTTGTTGAGTTTTGGCCGCGTTTTCGGGATTTGGAATCACTGTGTGTCGCCCATACATTTCAATAATTAATTAAATGAATTGAAAGTTACGTGTACGTGCACGAAATATGCGTTAAAATATACAGGAAGCAATATATAAAAAATATCCTTTCACAACCTTCCTTCCATGGAAACAGTCAATAACGATATTATATGGTTTGGAATACATCAAAATTCATACAGATATCGCCTTCGCCGAATTAGCTTATAGACCCAGCAGTTACGCGTTGCGTAACGTTTTATTGAATACTTTCTACAACTTCCAAATAGCGCCCATAAAAACCTACATAAATTATAAGTTTTGTTTGAAGTGAAAGCAGTTGGCACAGCAAAGGAAAAGAAAAAAAGAGATAGAAAAAGAAACTAATTGTCAGTATATCGTTAATGCGTTACCGTTCGCGTTGTGTTACGTAATAATCACAATAATATTGTATCTCCACCCATGTACTTTCTAACCAGCGCCTTCTAACAATGTAGCAACGATGGAACGAGGATTTGACATATTAACCCGACGGCGGGTGAAAGGTGTACAACACTCGTCGGATAGATCCGATTTTCTCAAGTGTTACAGACATATGCGTTATTTCGATCATCCCTTCATAGGTCACGTGACCGTAAAGAAATAGTCCTACGCCTTGCTGCCTCGATCCATTTTCCTCTCATAATGGATTATTCTTTTCCTACCTTTGTCCAACGAAAACCAGGTGAAAGGCTCTCGCGGAGGGCCGATTAGAAAAGGTTTAACCAATGTAATCTCATTGAACTGCATCAACCTTGCGAAGGAGCACCGATTGTTCGAAACGTCGAAGGAAATTCTACACTTTTTAACACTTCGCGATTTTTTCAAAAAAATTGTTGGGCCCACCTGCGACGAGCGTACTAATAATAAAGAGACCGATTTTCATTATCCATTTTTTGCCTACTCCTTTCGGACAGGCATTGTAACTCTCATTGTCAGTCGACAAAGGAAACTACGGATGTATTGTCTTGCTTCGGAAGCTATTTATTTAATACACAGAGTGTTCACGAAGTCGTGGCAGAAGTAAAAGGAAAATGAGACAAAATGAATGTTTTTCGCAGATTCACGTTTTCGAGAAAATTGGATACGAATATGTATTCGTTAAGTTCGTTCGCACGAGACTAGCTATAATTTATCTGGCTCCATCAGTATTTCTATTCCCGCTCGTAGATAATAGCAGGGTTTCCTACAGTTTAATGCAACGCGAAACATTTCAATAATTTTGCTGTAAGCGCCAAAACTCCTTTAATTTCTAATAACGATTTTTATTGCTCTAATAATAATTCTTTCATTATTTGACTCCAACAATATTTTGGAAACAGCAAGTATTTAAAGACCAGTCATTTTTTCCCCCAAAATATATATGTTTCTTGGCTCTACTCTAAAGTTGTAGTTCTGGTGTTTACAGCAAAATTGCTTCCCAGCGACGATATACAGTCAATTACATCAATATTCGTAGCCACACTGCCAATAAAAGAAATTGAGTGAAGCATCAATGTTTTACTATAAATGAACACATGTATAAAGTTTGTTCAGAGGAAATTTGAACAAAAATCGAGACCTGCTTTTTGTCACTCTATTTCAACAAATTTTCTTGCACAGACAGCAAAGGTACGAATACTTGTTGGATTTCTCAGGAGAAATTGCACCGTCCGATGATCCATAATAGAACGTGTACAACAGAAATTCAATCGAAAAGCCTTTGGTGGTGTTGAAATGTTCACGTTTAATCACGCGCACCTTTTCCTCCGTGCCGGTGAATTCAAATTAATCAATTATCCACGTATTAACACCTTTGTAGTTCGCTTGCGTTTTCAAGTTCCTCGGATGCAGTTACCTGAGCGATTCGTCACGGGTCCTGGTTTTTAAAGTGCAGAGATCGTGGGACTTTACGGGTTCGCAGGTAGTCGATCACGACCGCCACTCTTTTTCAATTGCGGGACGTGCTCCTTGGGGACGCACGGTCTCTTAGCTGCTCAAGATTACCTTAATGGAATTAGGCGAGGCGAATAGAATTATTCACCGGGGCTAATTACCCTGTCAGCTTCTACACTTATATTATACTCGCGCTGTTATTGTTTAATAAAAAGAACGATTTTTCGTGCGCAATATTTGTTCGTATCATTTTTGTATTGCTTGAATTTTTATACTATCGGACATCGTTAATATTTGTTTTGCGTTTACGTATTAAGGATTACTTGTGTACTGAAAGTATTTGAGAAATTATCAGAGTTGGCACTAATTTTAGTTCTGTTAATTAAAGATTGATTATTCCAAAACTTATATATGTAACTCAATTATTTATGAAACTGAAATCGAATTTATGTATGGACGGGTATGTGCAGCAATGCTTATTAAAATTATTTTTTAATAACGATGAATTGAAAAGCGATATAAAGTAACTAATTTGCACAAACTGAATAATATATGCATTTTGGCATGAAACGTAATTTATCGTAAGCCGGAAGCTTCAAAGTGGAAACCGTATTTAGTTATTAAAAGATCAATAATATCAGGTTTGTGCAATATTTATTTTCGCCTATTTTTTATCATGCTGATAGCAACATTAGATAATAGGTACCTGCATCTATATTGACAAATTATTAGGTATTAGAAAATTGCAAATATAATTCATCAGAAACTTTAGTTCGATTTAAGAAATTTAGAGATTTCATGGATGGACATTCGTCTTCCATTATAACACTGCTTCGAAACAAACGTTTAAAATTCATTATACCTTGCTCACTTTTACCTATTCCGTTTAAATTTCCAGTACGCGTTAACCAATTTTCAATTCTTAAAAGCATACGTACAGTGTGTAACATAAAGATAGATCCACTTGGATTTTTTGCCATAACTCTGGAGCTAGTCAACCGATTCGACTGAAACTTATACAATTTGTAGCCTACGCGCTATAGAGTATATGTGCAAAATTTCATATTAATGCAGAGCCTCATTTTTGTACAGTAAACGTTTATCTGATTTTGGTCAATGTTTGACCGTAACAAAATGATAGATCCACTTGCAGAAAAACAATCGATGACCAAGAGAATGAATTTTTTTAATAAAAAGTGGTGGAGAAACAATAAATTATTGAAAACATTTATAGTTTTAAGTTATTATGTATTAGTTCATTAAAGTTTTTGTTTTTCTGCAAGTAGATCTGTCATTTTGTTACGGTCACAATTGACGAAAATCGGATAGATGTTTACTGTACAAAAATGAGGCACTGCATTAATGCGAAATTTTGCACATATACTCGATAGTGTCTAGGCTATATGTTGAATAAGTTTCAGCCGAATCGGTTGACTAGCTCCAGAGTTGTGGCAAAAAATCCAAGTGGATCTACCTTTATGTTACACACTGTATAACGTAGTTATTATAATACAGAATACCTAATACGATAATGACGAAGCTCAACAATACAGAACGAAAGATGAGCACCTACCGTGCAAATAAAACGATGACTAGAAGAAGCATGACAGGATCATGTCAGTTTGATTTCCAGTTCCAAGGATCCACCCCTCCGATTGAATTCGTCGTCGTTTACGCGGCCCGAGGATGACAACTCGACGTTCGTGAATGGGACGCCTTTCGTTTAAAGAGGGGTCACAAGGATCGAGGAGACCGGCTGATTTCGAAATTTGTACGCTGCTAGAATTTTTCATGCGCCCGCTCACGCGTGCAGAGTATGTGCATTAGATATTATACTTCCACGCTCCTTCCACTTCACGACGAATATGCTCCCATTATTAAAGCGCCAGGCATCTCGGACAGGAACGCGTCCACGAGTTTTTTTTTCTTTCCTCAGCTACGAGATGCCACGGTTTCGAGTACAATGCGGCGCGGTTTGGAAACTGGGATGCTTGACAATACTCGTACGTACCACTGATCTAGGATATATCAAAAGTAGAGTGAAGAGTGAAGAGCACACACTTCATTACGTGCCGTACTCATTACGCCTCACAAAAGTTTAAACGCGTCTACCTAAAGCCGGCACTTGTAAATAAATTAGGTTTGCCGGGAAACAATTTGCGGTTTGCAGTATCCCAATGTTTCAAACTAACTTGACGCTGAATATTAGATACAGCACTGTTCACCCATTTTGTTTAGGGTAATGCTAGAAGAATTGGGTCCTTTGAGTTCTTCTACGATTAAATAAAACTTTCCGTGTGGAGCGATGCAGGGAGAATATATCAAACGAATTAAAATAAGAATCGAGGGGTAGAGCCTCCAAAAATTCGGCAATTCGCATCCGTTGCAATTAACGCAACTAAATCAATTTGTTCTTTATAAAACGTCACTCGTTACACATAGAAAAATATATTATGTGCTACAATCAGCATAATTTCCATAGCGCTACGTAATATTTCTTGGCAATATCGAATGATCTGTACAAAAATGAACAGGTTTTGATTGGTTGATAATAAAGACATCCCAGCAGCTCTAAGGTAAATATATAAATGCGGCTTTTTATAGTTCCCCTTAAATTAATGCTTTATGTATTTTATACAAACAAAATGAATTATGAAAGTTTGTGCGTAGTTGTTGAAAAACGAATAATATATGCGGCCATTCCGGTAACAATTAAAAACCCATTGTCAGTCAATAACAATGAGACGCAGGTAAAACCTTTATTAGAACTATGAAAATTTTGATGACTGTACTTCTACAGCAGAAGCACGTAATAAATCAAGTTTCTCAAACAGAGAAGCAACTATTATGTTGTCTGAAGATATAATTGCAGTATTCAGTAGCCTTCTATTTCGGGCTTTGTGCATACATACTAGCAATCTCGTTTTCTTGCTTATTATAGGGTATACACGTTAAAGCATATTTCCCACAGTGATTTGTTATCAATTAGACCTGTCGATGTAGAAGTAGAAAACATGCATATGCACAAGTACGTATAATATATTGTAGATACTGTTTTGTACGCGGAGGAGATTTACGTACTTCATGGGGCCGCAGGGAAATGGTTAGATCTAAAACTAAAATATATATAATTAATACAAAACAACCAATGTACGCACATCAACCGAATAATTCATTGTATCTGGATTACGCAAAAAATAGATTAACCACTTGCAAATCTAAAATCGGTATCGTCGCAGCAGGAAATACAGAAGACTGAGATAAGCATAAGCAACCAATCTTCCTAAACGAATCTGTACTAAATATATTGAACCTTGAATACCCAAGAAATTCCATATATCACGCATCGGTCTAATTTAAAGTGGATCAAAGTTTCCGTCTACCTGTAGCTCACGCTCGCCCCGCGATTCGAACAAAAACGGACCACCACGGAGCAAGTTTCGAACAGTGAGGATTAGTCGGCTAATCGCGACGCATGGCCCATTGATATTTAGAACAAGGGGAACGGGATTATCGTCGGTCATCGGTACGAGTACATAGAATGACGACTTTAACGGAGGTTCCCGCAATTCTCGAGGGGCGATCCTTTCCGTAAACTCGTAATTTACAACTGCACAATTATTCACGGGCTCGCGAACAATCGGCCGGCGAGCAGACTTCGATGAGAAGCAAGGGAAATACGGGATAGTCGCATTTATGCGAACGCGCACCAGCGACGAGCTGAAAGACACGGAAGCTTGCCAATTAGACGGATTATGAGGAATGTCTATTTCCCTACTGCGACACTGATACAAACTTTTCATCGTTCCCGCAAACAAGTGTGACGTTCCTAACCGCAGCAAGATTTACTGCTTCTGCCGAATGTTGACTCCCCGATAACGGTGCCTTCTGTGGTGTTGAGGACGGAGGCATCGATTGAGAACCAACCCCTAATGCCGTTCGTGTGTCGAATTCTCGGCGTTTCCGTGAATGAATAGCTAGAGGTGGAAGGATTGCTTTCGAAGGAGAGTAAGAATAAGAGTGCGGTCGCGGTTGAAGATGATTTCATTTTCGTGATAATGGGCGTTCTGTTAGAATGGACCTGTTGAAACAGAGGAGCTGTATTTTTCACCAAGGTTTCGCCTTCGTTTGGAAAAAGTAAAACCAGCAATGGTTTCGTAACGTGTATTTATGAAATTCAGCAAAGTTATTATACCGCTGATTCTTTAATCTGTAGCCATTCTGAGACTGCCTAAGTTGGAAAATAAGATAGGTATGCCATTTTGCTCTATGCTATTGGTTAAATATTTTGGAACTAATGTTGCATGCACAAACAGTGTATAAAATATTTTTCTTTGCTTTGAAGATGTCTGGAAATGTAACGTCTAAATTAGACGTTGCTACTTCTAGTGATTCTAAACTTATGGCTGCTAGGGTTATGTATAGAATTGTGAAACCATCGATATGAAGCACAGCTATGTACTTAACTATAAATGATCGATTATTTTGAGTCGTTTCGCCGCTAAACTATCCCCGTCAAATATAAAGTAAAGAAAATCGGTGGACCTCATTTTTGATTGAGTAACTTATTTAGGCATTAATACTGTCTGATAGCTGTTTACGTAGTCGTATGTAAGTATGAGGTCATATCGACGTTAACTGAGAAGTATTAGACCTATAACCATTGCTAGTATTCAGTGGAATGTAAATATATATGGTATTCTAATGTTACAACCATGAAATATAGTAACGTGTACACATGTGTTACATTTTTAAGTAAAGAAAACATTATTTTACACCAGTTTTAAATTTGAATCTGAAATAAACCCTGTCGTATGCACGAAAATTCTAAAAATGTTAATATCTAAAATTGTCCAATTATATTTTACGTCCAATTGTGTATATCTATAATTTATCGAATTGCACATTAATGGTATGAATATAAGGTGGACGATTTTCCCATTAATAAAGAAGAAAATAATTCGAAATCTATTTCTCACAAACATATAACAGACATATTTAATACGATGATGAAACGTTATTTTTCTACGTACGTATGTACGTTATATCGTAAACTACGAACAATGATTGAATGAAGTTAGTCAATTGTGTTAAGCTACTTACTGGATAATCTTACGACTAACCGTGTGACTAACTGCACGTATACCTCGCTCGTCTTCGATTCATAGTTGCACTTGGCAAAGAATAACAGACCCCGAACAATCATGAAATTTTGAAACTTATCATTAGTTGAAACATAGCTTGACACGGTTGCCAGAATTACTTTGTATACGCTTAATTTTGTAGCTTAACTAATTTAATACTGGAATCGTACATATTTATTCGATTGCAAGATGTATTTAATTGCTTGAATATCAATGAGAAGCAATATGAACATTTAAAAGTGAATTATTCTCTGTTAATCCTTTATACACACGCGTAACTTTCAAATCACACCCTTGACGTCTATATTTTGTAAAAGTTATCCGAACTTTTTATATAATTTACCAAAGCATTTCGTGTTTTGTACCATTCTATTGCAAACTAAGAATTTATTCGCTTTACCCCATTAGACACAGAGAATTCAGTTCTCTTCTCTTAAAAGAAAAGACAGAAAATAAGTTGGGGTATACAAGATTTATTAATTATTATATCTTCTCTACTAATAACTCACTTTATCGTAGTCGATGATCAATGATGATATAAAATAAACAATCTCCATCCTTGACAATACAGGCTTCACTCGAACTGATTGCAATATTAGAATCTTCCATCTCGCTAGCAGTCTGTATCATTTATAAAGTCGCATATGGTACATACAAATTGTAGCTCATAGCGTACCAAAACCGTATGAAATACAGCTAAGCAGGTAGAGGAGGCGCACAGTACCAACAATAAAGTCGAAGTAAATACAATGAGGCAAGGAAAATATTGGAACCGCAGAGAGAATTCAGGAGTACGTAAAACGAAGGGAAACAAAAACGAAAGGTTTATTGTAGTATTTACTTCGGTTCATCGCCGCGTTCCAAGTAAGGCCAGGTTCTGATTTACGGTGTTTACATCGGTAATCCCTTTAATGAGAACTCATGGCTGAACCGCCTGCGCGTTTCCTTGGAAGGGCGAAAGGGTTGGAATCACCTTGGCCACCATTGAATGACAAGCAGGGCGGAGCAGCGTTGTGGTTGCATAGATTAGCGCCTCCGCGTACAACACTCATTAGCGAATTTATTGCCCGTTTTCTCGTTAAAACCCCTTTGACTCGATGTACCCACCACGCCTACCATCGACACCCAGGAAAATCTCTTTGGACCGCGATGACGAACAGTTTTGTTCGTGCCACGATCCTGCAAAATCTTCGATCGACCAAATCTTCCAGAATTCGTTCCGTCACTCGGCACCACCGAGAAGGTTGCTTAGACTATCAGCAAATTCTTCAGCGCTTACCGTTCCAGTGTACGTTTAGAGGGGGGCCGAGGGGCGGTAAGCTGGACAAATAAGTTTCACACGATGTTACGATGTTGTTTAGTATGTTTGAAGTTACGAGCTGGTTGCTAGCAGAGTATTGAATTTCGGGAAAAGCGCCTGGAAGTATTAGAAAGTGAATCATTTCTTGTATGCAAGAATGTCGTTTTGAAACTCTGCAGGACATTGAAACGTCCAATATATCTCCGTTTCATTTTCACGAATAGAAATGCGGTAAAATATGTTGTTTATTCGCGTTATTGAAGTCACAAACGGAACTTAAGGTTTATAATGGTCTTTAGTGAGCTGAAACAAAGCTAATTTGATATACGATCTTGTAATACGAACGATAAGTTATTGCTTTATCTCATTTTAGAAATTACAGGTCCATAGGCAAAATTTGGTAAAAGGTTTTTATGAGTTTGCATTCGTTTGCGGAATTGCATCTATGCGATTTGAATGTGGCGCGCGTTTCTTTCTTTGTTCAAATGTTCTTTTGTGTTGCCACATTCTATAGTTTCAAGTCTTCTCGTATCGTACCTAGCACTGGGTATCGGTGCAGTAATCGAAAAATATCGTTTCAAGTTTATTTTAATGACCGAGTCGAATATTATTCATTATGTTAAAATAAATGTACTAATATATATGATGTCATATTTTATTCCTCATATTAAAATAAGTAATCAAACCTACACAATGTTCTGCTTAACTTCTAACAGTTTTTGTTAAAATTAAACAAAGATGAATTTCTCACTTACTTTGTGTTCCATCGATTTGCATTGCAATAGCGTAAGTTTTATAATTACAACAAAATTCAGCGCCCGTTTATTCTTAAAACATCAAACATATGTTTCGAACGTAATTGCCGGCACATATTTAATTATCGAATTGCTTGAAAATCACAAGAACTTTATGAGAACACCGAATCTGTATTCCACATTTTAAGTTCCAAGCTGTAGAGTTTAATATTTTTCCGTATCCTAATTCTCGTACATATTTTGAATAATTTTGCAACTCTAAATATTGCCTGATTCTCTTCCACTGCAGGTAATAAATGTTTACAGCGAACGGTCAGATTTGCTGTTGTTTATTAATTTGAGACCTTCGAACAGAATTTTTGATCTCTGAGTAGATTGCGCAGCTGCGGTATGATTGATTAAAAAAATCAGTTTCAAGAATCGAAATTGCGCAAAGAATTAAGAATAACAGAGACTGGTTATACTTTGAATACCGGGATCTTTAGCAATACATATATAATTGTATTTAACCAGCAGGTATTTAACCAGGTTCATACACTCTGACCCCATAACCAGAATACATATGTGACACTGCAAACCATTACTGCTCCAAGTTGGACTTTTTCAATACATCGTACAACTCATTTAAGATTGCCGCGCACAAGTTATTCTGAAATGCTCCTCACGCCGACTGAAGAACAAACAATAAATATATGTTTCGTCCGTTAGTTTTTATTGCGCTACCACGATTTCCAATTGCCATTGACTTTGTAAAATTAATGGGTTATTTAATTCCCGTTCAGATAAATAAATAAATAAATAAATAAATAACTTGTTTGGAAGATGTTGCAATTGTTATTAGGAATTTTGATAACTTTCGTGTGTTGTTAGGGATGTATAATCTATAATCTGTAGACATCTATGTATTTTTATAAACAAGGAGAAATAAAACATTCATAATTACGTTAATAATATACAATTATGTTTATGTTATCCGTTCCATTAATGCTCACACGGTGCAATTTCTTCTGAGAAACGATTTTTTATTGCGTACATACAGTCAATGACATAATTCGACTGTGGTTGTTTATGTAAATGAATATTTTGCATATTGCATGCTTTGCCAAAAGTCGCGTATCTTTTTGCATCTATTTCACTGTATCTGCTTGGGACTATCAACGAATTTTGAAACCATTACCTGAAACTTGTGATAAATCTCAATATGTATACAGGGTGGGGCACTTAAACGGGAATACCTAAATATCTCCGCTATCATTGGTCGCATAAAAAAACTGCGCAGGAGAAAGTTATAGGTTCTATTTCAAGGGTTACGTCTGATGTTGGAAAGAATTCTTCTCAAAACTAATTTTTCAAACGAAACCATATATTTTTGTTTCGATATCCTTATAGTGCATAGAAAAATGTATCCAAGGACGTTAGCAATCGTTTGATCCAGAGACATTTCAATCTGAAGACGACTAGAGTGCGCAAGATTTTCTCACGACATTCCAACGCAAATGATAGGATACTCCGTAGAATGCACATTCAGCTGCAATCCTTTCATTTCTATACTCAGACGTTACTCGTTCGTCGCGCTAAACAACATTTTCTAGTCCACTCCCAATATCGCGTAAAAATCTTGCGCCTTCTATGCCTCCCAGGGCGATCAGTTTAATCCAGCGTTTCCCAACCCTGTTTCAGCCATGCCCGACCTAAGCCTTTCTAAAATTCTTAGGCCACCTATGTAAGTAATATTAAGTAATATTACCTATGTAAAACAATGTAACATATACAGGGGATGGACAAACCTGACATACACAATATTTATTTATTTAAAGGTGTTGGGCCACCACTTGCTGTTAGAATACAAACTGTAACTGTAACTGTGCAATACATACGCGTCGCATTATTTACACGGAAGCAGTGTTGCTAACGTGCAACAAGATGTACTATATTGCATGGTGTTCATATTATTTTGTCCATCCCCTGTATATGTTACATAGTTTTTAAAATTCCAAAATTGAACAGTTCCCCGAAGAAACTCAAATGATAGGCTTTAGGATGAAATCAGTGGGAAATTGTTGAGCAAGCACAGTAAGTAAATATTGAAAACATATAACGGAGAACTGAATTTCAAGTACGAAATAATTTTAATGAAAGATTTTTCTATGTTATTTTAATTATTAGTAATTATGTATTGCCCCTCTGTGGGACGTGTGCCCCACGTTGGGAAACACTGGTTTAATCCTAACGTACTTGCGCGCCCTTTGTTCATACTTTACGTGCACAAATAAGAAAAACGTAGGAACATATCATGCACCAGTAAAGTGAACCGAAACTTTCAGCCCGCAGCGCGCATCGGTGTTGAGACCTGTCGAGCGGTGATACGGTTGTATCCGTATCAGGAAAACGGCGAAGAAGGACGAGGGTGAACAGGAGAGCAACCGTAACCCAACCCATACCGGATATGGATACCTGTCTGTACCGCCTCCGCCAATTGCGACCGACGAATCAGACGCGTATCTCCCTGGTTCGGTGTACGAATCGGGCGGGACCGCTTTCTACCCTTCCACTTCTGTCCCTCTCACTCCCACGACGCACCTCGACCCTTTATCACTGCCCGTCTCCCTCCATTCGACCCATAGTCTTCTCTTCCGGCTGCACGTCGGCACGTCGGGCTCCTTTCAAACCTTTTTCCCCCTTCGATCTTCAAGGCACAGTCTGCGTCGCGCGAGAGGTTTTCTGCCTGCCTTGCATTTCACCGCGCCGCACTTTATCGAATCACGAACCTTGGCGCGGTGAAAAGAATTGATATCTGCGGACGTTGACCCGAGATGACCGCCGATTTCCTATTTCGTCCCTTCGTGTGTTTGGGGGAAAGCTAGTTTGTCTGCATGCTTCGGGTAATTTGTTTTCTCCTGGTTGTTATTTTGCTCTGACTATTCATTCGGCTCTTCGTATCCCCTGATGATAGTTGGGCGTTGGTTATAAACAGTTTGTTTCCAAATCGATGGATTGGCCGTATTGGAGTTGTATAATGGTATGGCCACCGGGTTCGCCAGAACTCACGCCAATGGACTTTTTTTGTGGGGTTTAAATCAAACAGTTTATAACGAACGCTCAACTACATGAGCTTGGGCTGCTATTAATTCAGAAAGAATCGGTTATTGTTCGTTTCAGACAATGCATCGTCCCAGAAAGGCACCGTTTTGAATCCGAAATTTGTCTGGCAAGACGTCTAGAATGAGCTAAACAAGCGATGTCCAACTGAAATCGCTTCAAATGTCCTCGCTTAAATTAAATTTTAATGTTAAGATTGTTGTTGTATATTATTTGCTAATTTTTTAATATCAATTGGTAATTTAGTTGACGCGCAACGCAGTTGATTCTTCATGTTTTCGTGAGCCAGAGGCTACAGCAAACAAATGTGAACTAGAGAACACTCTTTATACTGGCCAAATCTACTAACGAGCAATATATATTTTTTATTTTATTATTAAGAAAATGCACGATCTACATACGTCGTTGCAGATTTGAAAAGGGTCGCATCAAATCTTCAATTGGGCCTCGTGTTGGACATACCTGAGCTAAAGCCTACAATCTGGAGAGACATCAATTTTACGCAAAATTTTAATTTTGGGAGATCACGGCCATTTCAGGGTGATGTTATCCTATATGTCTCTACGTATTTTTTAATCAGCTACAATATGTAATAAGCAAAAATATATAGAAACCTCCGAAGAAAATTACCTCTAAAAAAAATATTCCTGCCATATGTTGATACGTATCTCCCATTCGCATTAGGTAAAAAATATTTTTTGTAGCATTGCAATTCGACGAGATATTGAGGCGGCCTTACTTAAATGAATCACCCTGTATATTAAGAACGAAAGAAAGATTTGAAAGTCGTGAAAACATAGAATATGTCATTTTTTCCATTTGTTGTTTAATAATTTGATGACACTACTGTACGTAGGTCGCACATATTGTATACGTGTTTCAGATGCACTTAATATATTTATTATTGTTTTTATCGCGGAGTTTTATTGATTGTGTAATGCAAGTATGGAATGTCGGAAAAATTGTTTTGCAGAGTATCACGCATCATTGAATTTAATTACAGTTGGACCGAGCGATCGTGAGACTTCTTCATCGTCTTCTTCCCATCACTTTCTTTTGTCTTTTACACGCACTTGCGTCTGTTTTTTCGTTTCGATTAGGTACCTCTGTCTCTCTCTTTAACCGCTCGATTCTCTTCCACTGTTTAGTTTAATTGTAAACGCCTCCTTGTAAGCCTCGCGATTGCTGGATCAGAAGAGGGTTGGCGCGAAATTATTCAATTCCTTGTCGAATGGAAATATTAATAGTAGGTGTGTGGATAAATAATGAATCATTTAGTTGCTAGTTTTGTTGTATGGAGCAACGCATACTGAGGCAATATATTTATTACAGTCATCGCTATTATTTGATAATTTTACGTGTTTTGCTGCGAAATTTGTCCTTTCTTTTATTTCGCCTTCTTGAAACGTTTTTCGGGCAAGTTCGTTTCATTTTTTCATCAATAAGCTATTAAAGTGAGAGCTAATTGACTAAGAACACTACATTGCTGGCATCGTAAGCTTTTTTTTAGTAAAGCTTTTGTAATAAATATCATCGCATAGTAATGAATACCATCACTCTAAAGGTTCCCAACCAAAGATCAATGCGTTTTGCCCGACAAATATTACCGAAATATCATATCAGTAAATAAAGGGGCTTGATGATTTCACAGCAATAATAACCCACTGTCTCCAATCAGGCTAAAATTTATATTTTTACGAATGAATTATTTTTCTGCCTACCGAAAGTTATCAAGAATTAATCAATTATTTAATAATTATACATGCCAAACTAAGTTTCCCGACAATCTATAATCTTTAATAACATAAAGATGGAAAACCTAATGGTGTATGGAAGAAATAATCCCCTCAGCATTTAAGTTAAAATTCTGTTCATTTGAATGCAAGTGTAAGTTCAATCCCACATCAATAGCTGGTGTTAACCAGGGAATTAGCAGCAGATTATGGACAATAAAGAAAACCGTTCTAATCATCACTCTGTGAGGCGCATATCAAGATTTTCAACTGAACACGTAATGTCTATGAAACTTATCGAGCATCAAATAAATCCAACACGTGCTATTACTCAAATATGTCGACTCGTCGATTCGACTCGACCTGATCTCATCGAATGTCCTCGATTCCCTTATCGTCGATGAGCTATCGTCCTTCGATGCGCTTGGGTAATATGATTAGATCGTGTGCGCCCAAAAGGAATGCCGCATAAAAAGAGCAACGTTATAGAAATAAGCACGCGAATGCTCGGAAGTTACAATATTTAAATAGGTGTAGTAGAACTCGATTTATCAGGTTTTTAGTGAGCTATTTGAACTCCTGCCGAGCTTCCATTAGGCATCTTATGCACTACTGATCGTAACTTTAGTTATACGAACACCTACGATAGCTAAGATGCAATTGTAGTTTACTTTCTGTATAATTATCGCGTCGACTGCCAATTAGGTGATAACGGGTGAATGGTGGCTTGTTAATGCCGACCAGAAAATATCTCACCCACGCAATTTACACAGAAGAGGATTGAGGAATAAGTATATTATGTACTCATACAATATAATGAATAAAATTGGAAACACATAGCGATACATAGCAAACTTTGAAATAGTGTACACACATACATATCTATGGCAATAGGATGTGGCAGTCACGTGTAAATACAAATTATATTTATTTTTGTTACGAATTAAGTAAAACCTTAATTCGCCAACCTTAATTCTACCTGCACGTATTCAAATATTAATAAGAAACACAAGGAGCAAGTGTATGCTCGAATCCACTTATCCGAACATGAACTGCTATTACGCGAATACAAAAATTATGGATAGTTGGGAGAATCAGTGGTCTCTCATTATATGAACCATCCAATTTTGTTTGAACTTCTCGGCGACAGGTTCGTGTAAATGGAGTACTACTGCACTCGATACAGCCAGAATGGAATAATGCATGTGGGCGTAATAATCAGAGTATGGAAATGACAGATGCTTGTACACACATACAGTGAACATAACTGGGACCTGTAAACAACTTGCTCTTCCGTATTAAAGCCATCGATATCATCTGGTGCAGTAGGTACATGTTCATTATATGTATGTGTACCAATTAGTAGATACGCAATCAGGAGATGCATACAATTAGAATGAATATAGACATGATTCGTCATGGCTTGTAAAACATGTAGTTTATTCCTTATTACGATATTGATCTCATGTTTCTTGTAGTACTTCATAATCGACGTTAATAATAATTTTACTGAGATTGGTGATTACAATTAGTTTTTTTCTGTAATTGCATAAACTTTTTTAAGTTTAATTATTTGTATATTTTTAATGGAGAATTGTTCGATAACAATTCAATGTAATAACCTCGATATTGTGATCTTATTTCAACACAAACAGAAAAAATGGAAATTTTCATACCGTGGCTTTACTAAATAATTTGTTCATCTATTCCACTGTAACTGCGAATGAACTTAAGATTTGATATTGAAGTATGGAATTTTCGTAGTGTTCTTTTTGGAAGTATGTCTAATAGCAACAGTTAGTGTATCACAGTTTTGCAATGAATTTTATAAAATTTTTATTAAGTTTCGTTGCTGGAGGTGAGAAGTACGAGAAAAGTTTAATCAGGTATTTTCAACCACTGAGTATTAAGTTCAAGGACAATGTTGTTACAATCTAAAGTACCAATAGTAATTAGTGGTTTCACGGTAACAGATCTTCCAAACAATGATCGAAGGTTGAAATACCTGATTACTGATAATAATCGTAGACGTTTATGGTAGTTGAACCAGACAAGTTACAGTTAGCAATAGGACAAGTATAATAAGGGAACATTAAACCGATACTAAGTGCATTTAGTGGACTGTCGTCTACTCAGTATTATCGTAAGTAATCTCTTCGTATTAGAACCTAATTACCTTATTGATTCTCCAAAGGATTGCTTGTTCTCGAGATACCTAGCTTAACTCTTTAACAAAATGTTCAGGCTTCAGTAATAGATCTTACCAAGTCTTTTGTAGATGAATTATTCTGACCATACAGTACACTGAACAATTACCCATTGATGTGACATTGAGCAAAACATTGAAACTGAAAAATACATCACTGACAATATGTATATTTTCTTCTTTTTAAGGGGAAATAAATATCTGCTTTGAAAACTGAATTTAAGGATTCGCCAGTGTTACAGTTGCATAAACTTTTTGATATTTCGATAATTTGAGCTACACGTCAATTCCAGCGCAAAATAATTGGGCAATAATGTGTCCATGTAGACACTATGATGGAAATTCCATTATAATCAATTTCTGCTTAATATTTTTCTTATCTTACTCACTTACTTCCAAACCGGACCCAACTAGAGTCAAATTTTCGAATTGTATTCTTTTTATTCAGGAGGTATTTGTGGGCTTAAAATTTTGGTGAAAAGTGAATTTTTTTAATGCAAATGAAATATACTTGTAACGCACCTTTCTTCACCCTCTAAAGCTGCAAGTACTCTTAATAAAAAATTCGAAGATAATTTCAACAACAATCACGTAACGATCACACATCATGTTCCAAAAATGTTGAATTCTACGTAAACTTGTAGATGACACACTTTAAATTAAAATGTACAAAAATTCCATTCAGTTTTGTATTTAAAAAACAGGTACCTTTCGTTTAACATGTGTTAAATCCGGTCGACACCAATTAAAATTTCTTAGGTTGAAAAATTGTTTAAGAGGTGCAGGTTTTTACCTGCAGATACATTTTCGAATAATAATGCCCCTAGTAGCACAAAAACATTGGTAAATATTTTTCTCCAATATTGACAAAATATTTTTCTCCAATATTGACAAAATATTTTTTAAGCCACACTTTTCAAGATTGAAGAAATATTGGATCTGATATTGTACACATGTACAAGAAATATAAAATAAATATTTAGAAAGCATGAGCTAAATATTCATAGAACATAAAATAGATATTTGAAAAATATAAGCTAAATTGTATACATAGAACATAAAATAGATGTGAAAATAATATTTAAATAAAATTGATTAAATACTTCAAATCTAAAAAGAATTATAACATTCGAAATTGCACGCGTTATTTGAGTCCACACCAATCTTGTGTGGCCTTATTGTACTACTTACTCTCTTAAACAATTTTTTGTATCGTTTTCGATACAAAAAATATACTAATATCGACTGAAGTACATTTATACTCGCATTGAAACAGATTTTAACTTACAATCACAAGATGAAATACGTAAAGCATTTCCAGTATACATTAAATAATTAAGATGCACGATCCTAATGATGCTGCCGTAATTAAACGATGCACCGTGGTATTTTCAAAATTAACTCACCAGTTGATGGCATCCGTCACGGTTAACCAACTTGCTGATTCGTTTGACCCAATTTATCGAGGCATGCGCTGGCTAACTCGATAAGAATTCGACACGCTTCGTGTCGCCCGGACCAAGTCGCATTCGACGAAACGCGAAGATTTCTAATCGTAAAATCGAGCCGAGGGGGAAGGAAAGAGTGGCGGGGCCCGCTGTTAAAGGGGGAAAAAATGAAATGAATGAACGGAGAAGCGCTCTTATTTGACCCCAGGCCCATTGCGCGAGTTAGCGGACCGCCGCGATCAGTTGGGGTCACGCAAGTCGCCACCCCAATTCACCTAATGGGGACAAATATCATAATTGCTGCTCCTTCTTTGCTAAGCATCCAAATAAATTGATGCCTTCTTGCTCGCTCCCCCCTGTGGTGCCACTCTGAGCCACGATTACCGTCATATCACTGTTACTTTACATGCGTACCTGTTTTCTACATTTTATTTGAACATTTCTGAGCGGTCACGTGCTCATTAGCGAAACTGATTCGAATATTATTGTTGGGGAATTGTTTGATAGAATAATTGGAAGTCTTGGTATGCTATGGTATGTTACGTGTAATTATATTAATAATGTGGTTGTAAGTTTATTCGTAATATTTTGTCAATGAGAGCATTGGTAGGAAAAATAAACCGTAGTATTTTAGTCGATTATAATTATTTATCTTGGCTTCGTAATTTCCAAAAGAATTTTAACCCTTTGTGCACATTTATTGCATTTATAACCCCGGGATTTATGAATGTATATCCCGGATGAAAGTCTATTACTTCTTTCAAGTATCCCCTGACACGCTACTATCTACTTATATACAAATGTTTTATAAACAATACTTGCAATATGTCTTATTCAATCACCATTCGCGTATCTAGCGTATCTAACATTGCGATAGAAAAATAGCAGCAACAGTCCACAAAGGGTTAACGAACAATCGATGGAATTCTATAGTCACGATTTAAATTGATTCACTTACATGTCAGAAAAGTATACGATGAGAAAAGCAATACCGTATTTCCATCGCCTCTTCTTCTGAATTATTTACTCGCATTTTACACTACAGTCCGTGGGACATCTTTGTCGACGCGGGAATTAATTTCCAAGTCGCAAATAGTCACGAGCGACTATAGAGGAGCGGAGTGAACCGTGCCTATTACACGTACACACGCGTAGAATATGTTGCGAGGCGAAGTTTCGAGGGCAAAGAGTTCCGCGGTAGTTTCAACCTGATGTGGGCGAACACCGTGCAGATATCCACTTGACCCGCGCCTCAACGGTATATTTATCCACCTAAGGTCTGTGGTGTCAACACGAGTCAACAATGGTCAATAAGCGATCGAGTGACCTCGCGGCCTACGCCAATCTTCGCGAGTTTACGACATTTCTCGCATCGCCGAGAAAAATCGTGATCGAAGTCGACCGTTCGCGGGCCGATCTTTGTCTATCGGTTCGTAGAGGCGCGACGTCGGATCGGATTTTCTCGAAGATCGTGGGGAATATCTGCGGACAGGCTGAACGGAGGAGGCGAATCCGTTTGCCCGTTGCGGAGGGTTTTAACCGAACGATTTAACCTCGCGGCACAGTGTCAGCGGTTCACATTAATTCTGTCGAATTAATCGTAAGCGTCGTCGCAACGCGCAACCCTGCTCCGTAGCACGGATTTATTGAATCAACCGGTCGAATGGTTCATTGGTTATGTCACCGGCTAATCTCGTGTCTACGTTCTTTGCTCGAGACTTTCCTGCGCTATATGTATTATTAACGGTGTAAAAGCAATGAGAGTTGTGGTGAGATGCACAGCGGTGGATGGAAAGAAGTTTGCATCGTGGTTTTAGAAAAAGGAGCCTGCGGAACGTTTCCGTTGTACGGAGCGAGGGACGATGCCAGACTGTGTAAATAATTGCTGAAATTCTACTAAAAGTCTAGGAATAATTCATTCGTAATTAGAAATGTCTATCTTATGCTTCCGTTATTATTGTTATTATTGGTGGCAGTTACTTATTTTGTTTGGTAGGTACACGGTGTGACGTGTACAAGTGATTTAACACGTTCGTGTACGTGAATGCTGTAGCATTCATTGTTATTGTGATGCAAAAGGACACGAATGCTGTAACATTCAAATTTCTAAGCCACATTATCATGCATTCTATTCTATATAGCGTTAATTTTTTTTTATATTAAAACAAACAATGATTCGTTTACCTATTTTTGTATCACATTCAAATTCTTACTGTCCGCGGACGTGTTAAGGGTAAACTATAAAATTGGCAGGGGGAATGAAGAAGTGGACTTTCAGGAATAATTCATATTAATAATGGCACGGGTAATGCGATTAAGTTTCCCGTAGAAAGTGGGATGCAGTTCTTGAAAAAGAAATGAACGACGTTTCAAGTTAGACACAGATGGGTGCATTTAAGAATCTCTGAACGAATACGATAGCATTTAGCACTTCATGTATGTACAGCCTTCAAAAATATCTGGGCACTTGATTATTTTATGCAGAATATGCAAAGGAGCTTATAGCGTTACCGTTTGTTATTACAAAATTGATTCTTACGCGTAAATTGTTGAACTGAATTACAATAGTAAAGTTTATATTATATTAAATAAAGTGCCTTATTTCGAGTGTCAAACTTGATTTCATTGTTTGTTACATCGGCCACCATGGAAGTGTAGGTACATCGTGAATTGTGTTTACTGCGCACGAAAGAGCCCTTCCGATTCGGTGTTTCGATGAAAAGGGTGAACAATGGATATGTCAATAGGAATTTCTGCTCGTTGCACTCCGTTGAAATAGACATTTGGTATAGCGTGACAAACGTGACGTCTAAAGCATGCATGTAGATTTTAGAATAGAAAATACTTGAATATCTGAGTTTCTATTCATTGTGCTGTGCCTATTGGAGCATTGTCAAATCTTGACAGTTAAAAGTCTGTAATCAGGTAATCACACTGAACAATTATTACATAATACTCGTATTTCTTCATGCGTATCGATTAATTAATAATTCCGTAGAATATAGTTACTGAAGCTATACTCTAGTAATAATTTATTATCAGGAGAAGAACTTGTAACTGAATTCACAATGGTGATGGGGCACAAGCATGGTGCACCTCCAAATGACTTTGCTTAAATATCTGAAATATTGAGATATAGGATAATGTACATAGGACTAACTCCTATATATTAAGCTACAAATATAGGTCTCTACACGTTACGCACAAATATCGCAAACCCTGGACCAAAGTAATATAAATATACTAAAAAGGAAAGTAGTCTCATTAGTATTCGCTTAAAGACCAGAAATTGTTCGCGGAGGACAATCCAGGATCGATACCAGTCTACAAAATAATGTGTTTCGAAGACCACCCGGCGTATCGCTATAAGATAATTCGTCCGCAACAAACTTTTGTGTTATCTGTTAGACGACACGACAATTTACTTCGATAACGCCAAATAATACAGCGTTCACGTTCTACGCGATGGCTTTTGTCGTAAAACGAGCTTACTTGTTAGTCAGTTAATAGTGCACACATGTACATATGTACATGTATACATGCATAAAATACAAACCTCTTTCAACCTTACGGCAATTGATTATCCGCAACTCGCGTATCGTGGACAGTCTAGGTGCCTGTACGTATGCATCCTGTAAAAGAGGATAGGTTACTGTCCGTTGCGACTCAATTATATGTATTAGGCACACTTATATAAATTACATCTCGTACGTCACGCACACTATACACCGTACAACAAATACAAACCTAACGTGCACGGCCGCCTTCGATCGCTGCACACAATACCGCATCATGACGTCGAGTCGCGTCGGCTGCACGTCCATACAGTGTTAAATAATGTGCCATAGTCTCGCATCGATTAATTAAACGCTTCCGCAAGACGTGCCCGGGCAGTGGTATTTAAACGATCCCGCAATATTCATTAGCTAAACCAATATTAGGTATCCAGTAGTACGCGTTGCCGCAATAGGCCGCAATTTCTCAGTGTTTTGCATAGCCGATCAAAGCACATGCAGAGTTTCGTAGAGGGGGATCGTAGGTGGGGCACCGGCGTTGCACCTTGCAATAGAAGAGTCGCCGATCACAGCTGCGCGATCCCACGACCCCATCGCCAATTCATCAATGATTCAAGCCAGAGAAGAACGACCGACGTTGCGATTGTCACGAAACCGTAACAGACCACGACTCTGACAGTTTTTCTCAGAGCAGAGTTGTCGAAGGTAAAGGAACCTGTCGCAGAACTTCGATCATCAACCACCACCGTCATCGGACTATTCCCTAACAAGAAGAGGCAACCTGCCTTTTACGCGTGCACGTACTTTGTTTGCCTGTGAATTATTCACCGACTTATTCAGGTATTTCCGCGCGCCGCCGCGGCGCAGGTGCAACAAACTTGGAATATCGACGGCGCGGCGTGCAAATAAAATAGAACAGCGCAGGAGTGGTTATTCATATTACGTGCCAAGGGAGATGTTCGTCGAATCGCGTAGCGATTGTAGTGGACGGATGAATGTGTGCCGCGGAGGAACATTTATTTAATTAGTGAAGAGGGTTGAACGAATTGTGGTGGAGTGCTGGGAGAATTGATGTGAACGCGGGTTACTTTATTGCAATGTACTTTGTTAAGTAGGCATCGAATTTATTCGCCCAATACTGCACCTGCAAAGAAGGATATAGTTGGGATGTATTGTCAATCGATTGGTCAAAAAAGGGAACCAGCGCGATATTCGAAATAATTTCAAACGAATTCCTGATCATCCGATGTAACAGATTGAGAATTCGCCATACGAAGAAGATCAGCCTATGTCCAACAGATTCAATCTAATCTATTATTTTGTCGCATCTTGATGCAACAGTCAAATAAACAATAATGATATAAGATCTTGTAGTTTTTAAAAACCACAAATCTTTTACAACTAACCCAGTTAATTCAGTTCATGATACAGTTTCAATGGACACATATCATTTTTTATATTCAATTCATATATGGTAGTACAGTGTAACATAGTTATGAACAAAACAATATAGCAGACTGCGATAATTTGTGTCCAAGATTATCTTACATTATTTGCCGCTGAATCGTTCATTTCTTAACAAACACTCTTCTTAACACTAGAACTACTAACAAGGAACCATTCCGGGGTGTCCGCCTCCGATTTTGATGAAACTTGGTGGATATATTAAGCAGGCGAAAATAAGGGACACGTATTTTTTTATAGCTGCCCAATCGCAAGTTTAAGGGTGAAATGCTATTTATTTTACCTCAAAAAACCATGAAACTTTTCCTTAAGAAGTTTTCTTATATCTGTAACCGTTTTCAAGATACCATTTTTCTGCTGAGACTTTAAGGGGGTGGTTTCACCCTTAAACTTGCGATTGGGCAGCTATAAAAAAATACGTGTCCCTTATTTTCGCCTGCTTAATATATCCACCAAGTTTTATCAAAATCGGAGGCGGACACCCCGGTTGTAAGCAAATCAAAATCACCCGTTTCAGATTTTTTGCTCTAAAATTATTAATATACATATAGGTATCGTTGCAGCAATTTATGATGACTTTTAATACGACAGAATGACAATTGTATATCTCTATTAAATGTTCATTCGTATGCTATCTAAATGGTACCAAAATCTATCGGTACTTCTAGTATTAATTATACTACAATCGTGTCAAGCACAGGTCAAACGCTTGTTTAATTACCTTTCTAATTGAGTTCGCGATGGATTCCCTTCAGAGCAGGTAACGATGGTAAGACGCAAAAAAGAATAATATAAAATAAAAATGCTGCCATCCGCCGGTACCCGAAGATCGACGTAACACGGTGCCTTGGCACCTGTGACCAGCGAGCCCTAAACTAAATAGATTAATACGGCCGATATCGTCGCGTTCGGTAATCTTAGTGGACAGTGAGAAAGTCAGCGATTAGACAAGAACGGCTGCTCCAGTCGAACAAGAATGACGAAGAAGGTAAAAAAGAACAAGATTGAGAGAGGGAGAGAGCTAAGACGTTCCAAGATCGGTTGTTCGATGAAAGAGTTAATCTCGGCGCCTGGTTATTCCCAGGTTGGCCCTTCGGTTCCTCTGTCCCCGTATGGAATGCGCGCATACGGATCGTTTTGCAGGACTACGAAGAGATTCTCGTGTGATAGAATGGACCTGGGCCGGCCTGGACCGGCCTGGACCGGATTTCTTCTCACTTGCCATGCGTAGGAGAGCCTTAGCTGCCACACGATCGCGATTCAGCCTGCGGCGCGGTACGACTGCTCCGTTAATGGAAATCGCTGCTACTCTTATCACGCTGATCCTCTCGTGAATTCCATTCTGCAGACAAGTGCTCTTAACGCGTGCCTGTGAAACTGTATCTACGTAGATAAAGCTGCGCTGCTACACGCTTCCGGCTGATTGTTTCCGTCTTGCATCGCCGCTCGTTTTGCGACCACTCGGCGCGCCTGTTACGTTATTCGGTAAAGATTTTGCTGTATCGAGATAGAGTGTACGTAGAGTGGATTGTTCGCGAAAGGTTTGATCGTTGTTCGAACGCTTCGCTGTGGCGTTGATTCGCGGTTGAATTCGTGATCGGTATTAGATACGTTTGTATGTTGTATCTTGTGGTTGAATAAGAGCTTGGAGAAGAATTGGGCTTTGCAGTTTGACGTAATTTTGCCTGCATTTAGAACTGCGTTTGAGATTCCGATTTTATTACCTGCTTCACTTACCTGCGCGATTTTTTTTGTATGTGGTCTTTCCAATTAGTTTTATGCGATTAGAAAATGTGTCGTTGCGATATTTATTGAAATTATTGCACACGTATAAATTCGTTTCTCTGAGCTTTCATCATTATTGTTTTCGTGTGATAAGTATCAATGAAATTAATGTGAACTACATTTTTTTTCAACGTACCCGATTTTTTTCCAACCATATTTGACTTGTTCGTACTGAAAAATGTACATGCGCATCATTTACGCGATTCCCAAACGTTTAATAGAAACTACATGGAACGAATGCACCGTGTAAATCGAGTGACCAGTGTATGACAGTAGTTTAAATAATAGTACTGCGCATGTCTGCAATGTAAATTAGTGACTTCTTGAACACCTTAACACCTATCCATCTATGATTGCACTATATCGAAACAGTGTGCACTCTTGTACGAATATTAAATATAAATTAATATCGAGAAATCGCGCAATTTATACAAATAAAAATATACTCGCGATTCTTCTTTGGTAGAGAAGAAATTGTAAGATCCGAGCAATGTTTTGATTCCATAAGTTACACAAGCTCGTTCGCAAACAATTTAACTCATAAATTGCAAAAGTAGTCAGGTAATAATGCGAACTCTAGCGAGGAATCAATTAAAAATGAAGGAAACAATAACTATAAAAAGATGAATAGAAACGTACCTACAGTTCGACGTAGAGCAATCGTGAAACTTACACAAGGAGTTAAGAGCAAGTGCACTAGGATCCCGATTAACCGGCTTAATTGAGAGGCAGACAGGCTGAATACATTCAGATCACAAGAGATACGATTGAAAACAAATTTTTCCCAAACAGTGAAAGGCCTCGCTGAAAACTGCAGCTCCTTTGTAATCAGTTTTAGAGTTCCAAAGCGTACCAAAGTGAAAATCGCCCACTTAGATAAAGCTTTGCTATAATGCAACTTTCTTGAAATAATATTTGACCCGCATTTTTGATCAGCCATCATTCATAACGTAGCGCTGAAAAAAGTCGGTGGGAGTTAGAAATCCTATTTTGTTAAACACACGAGAAATGATTAGAGATATAGGAATTTGCATTTTTGAACGACATGTTCGGCTGTGCAAATTTGCAGAAGCTCTATTTGCTATAAATGAGATACTGAAAACTCTACTGTTTTTCTTAACTTTTTAAATCAAATGTTTATGCATCTTCTTCTGTATAAGTATGCAGAATCTATAGATCCAAATACAAAATACGTACCAATTGAAATATTGATGTTTGCATTACATGCACGTATGAACCTCGAGATAGAAACGACGAATGCAAGCATGTGAAAGGCAAACAAGGAAGTTGAAATTAAGTGGTAAAATCTGCCCACTTCTCCGCCGTGCGTTCCAAAATACCAAGACTCTCACGATCGCTCCGGGTCGAGCCCCGCAAACACCAAAACCGTCTGATCCAGCATTGAAACTGACTCGCCAAGTATATACGAACGGGTTAAACTCGGCGAACGAACGAGCGAAGTAGAAATCCAGTTCCGGGCTTTATTCTCAATTACATCTGCCGGCGCAACAAAGGGACCACGTTCCCATATTAGCTGATCATCGATATTTCGTAGGGAGCTTATCTGCAATGGCCGTCAGGATTCGCACAACTCTATCTGGACATCTTAATACCGGAATTCTTGGATGCTCGTTGAATAGTTGCAGCGGGCAAAACGGCATGTAAACACGCGTAGTGGTCGGTTCCCGGTTTTATCCTCGATCCTTTCAGGTTTCCCTAGCTTTGCCTGCGGAGCGTGACCGTAGCTACCTACACACGCCACTCGATGTATCAATGCCATCGATGCGACAATCCAAATATTTGCTAGTAAGATTAGCCACTCTTCACGGGCCACGCCGCTTCCTGTTACTATTTTTTCCTGCCCTTCGACGTCTACCACGAACGTGTCCTCCGCATCTGCCCCGAACGCGCGTTCTCTCACGCGCTGCCTCCACCGCTGCGCGATGCACCCTTATTTTCATAGCGACCGAGTCGTGGTTAATTTTGTTGTAAGATATATTTTCAGTAGTTTGGTTTCAATGGTCGTCGACTTCTCTTCCACTGCTGATCGTTGAACAGAGTTATTTCGTTTTTCTTGCAAGGTTTTATTGTCTGTGTACTTCGGCTTGTGTACGGTCGGATGAGTTGCGATTTGTTATACAAGTGCGTTGCGTTTGTATTGTTATACATGTATGAGCGTGTGTACAAGCTCTATGCATATATGGACAAGAACAGTTCTGGATAATATTTATTTAGAAGTATTAATATTTTCGCAATATTGCAAGTAGATTTGCACAGCGTTCAATAGTGGGTTGCACGATTTGTAATGCAAGGATTGCAGATCTAATATCCACGTTTCTTGAAGGTCGGATCTAGGAGTCAGGTAGGTTTCTTTAATATTTTATTCAACTTCAAGTTATTCGTTTGCCAAAGACGTTCGAATTGTATGATTCATCGAATATCCCATACTCGACACTCGACATTTCATTAAGTTTATCTGCAATAATAATAGTTATGATAATATTAATTGGAAGGTGTTTTATGAATTAATAAAATATTAATTAAATATGAAAGTTATATTATTAAATATGTCCTATTTATCCAATAGTTTTTTATTACCATATCAATTGAATTAAATCTACTTTTGTTACCTCAACATTAATCGCAATTGTTTTAAAAAGACACGCTCCTTGCTTTACTCTACTCCAGCAACAGAAATGTCTTCGATCCCTGAGTAACGAAACTTATCTAATGCCTGAGAAATGTAAATATTCCCCCGTGTATACTCGTATATTATGTACGCACACGTAATGAAGTTTTCAATATATTAACATATAATTTCGACTCTTCATAAATCCCGCATAGCTTTTTTGTTGCTATTTTATCATAACGACTATCGTACATTCTATTTCGCTATTACGATATCTCGATTAGGCTATTCATTATATAACAACGCCGCGTGGATTTGTTCCCGCAACAGTCTGGTCGAGGTTCCAGCATGGGGAGTGTGCCGAGAGCCGGTTTCCCTGTCGAACTCTTTCCCGATTAACGAGATAATGGCCCCGGTAATCTCAAGGGGCGATCTTATTGCGCGTTAAAGCCGAGCAAGGACCAGGTGGTTTCTCGGTGTAGGCACCTTCAAAAGATCCTTCTTCCTTCTCGCAGAGGAGAGCCTTAGCTGATCCTCGACGTTCAGCAGCTAAAACGATTTAACGAACGTGAAAAAACGAACGAGTCAAAAGCCCGTGAAAACCACGTTTCTCCCTCATTTCTGGACTCGACGGATCGGAAGCATTGCTGCGCAACCGCGAGAATCCCCCTGAAACTTTTATTCGCCATGGAAACCTTTTCCTGAGCTACCGCAAACACTTTTTCAAGCGTTACTGGCATGGTGAAGCGATTGTGAGGTAGCTGCTGGACGTTTACGCTGGAAACCTTCTATTTTCTTTGTCACTGGTAGATATAATGACGCGTCACGTGTATTCACAAAATTGAACATAAGTTTTAAGAATTTTAGGTTACAGGGGAAGCTGTATTCACTTTTTGTGCAATGGTGAATGTTATATTTATAAGTATATCAAATATTGTGAATAAATTGTTACATTATGATATAATAATTAAATGAGTAAAAATTCTTTATTAATATAGTATAAATAAATTGCATAGCTTACAAATATATTACTATTTATGTAATTAATGTGATACAACGCATAAATGAACCAGTTTAAAACAGTTTAATATTTGGAAAGAGTAGTACAAAACTTAATCACGGTATGCTTAATAAACTTAGTCAATTTTAATACTCGAACGTTGACATTTAACCTTAACGCATTAAACGCGCAAAAATACCACATTTGCTTACATTTCGTTTCCCCTGTAACTAACGAAAAAGGCATATCACAGCTAGCTTGAGCTCCAAGCTTCTTAGCTTAGGCGCATAAACTTATTTAACAGTCGGCTACGCGTATTCACGGGCGTTTCATTCTTTTTGCGGGGTACTACATCAACGGTAACAAATACGAAACTGTTATTCACCGCGAGGGCTAAGCTTAACGAATGGTAGGTGAGCGTAAGCAAGTACTTGTTATGCCATTTTAAAGTTTAATCCTATTACCGCGGAAGCGGCATCGAAAATGACGAATTCCTTCCTCTTTCAAGTTCGGTCGAGCAGGCGGCCAGTCGATGGCCGTTCGTTCGATTTCTTCGCGATCGAAAAACGATTTGTACCTCGAATGGCGAACGCATGCCCGCCGCAGGACGTTTGGTCGACGAAGGGTCGAAACGAAAGCGGATACACGTAATCGTTCCTTAGTCGACGTCAGCAGCTGTCACTGTTTGTTGGTTTGCGTCGGGGATTACTTGAAAATAGATCGTAGGGAGGCCACGGTGAAATCCAACACCAAACGTAATCCGTATTAATGATTACGCCTAGATACGTCCTAGGTATGTATGCTAACGTGGATTAAAAATGTTTACTAGATTCGCTCAGCGTTCAAAACATATTGGGAAACTGGGCCCGTTCCATCAACTTGTCAGCCCTTGCGTGAAACGGTACGTTGCGATGCCACGGGAAAAACATACCTCTTATATTTCTGTAGAGGGTAATGTTATATAGATGTTACATAGGTGTATATGTACCTGTAGATATGTGCATCAATGAGTAATCTACTTCGTCGTGATTACTTTCATGGATTATTCTCAACATACCCTGAACCGATTTACTTGCAAAAGCTGTTGCGATTTGTCCAGAAATTTTCTACTCTCCTTTCCTGGATTGTTAGAAATTTCAAGTCATCAGATAGTCATCAGGCCCTTTTGTTATTAGAGACGCTGATATTTCTGACACACCTACCAATTATTGGCAAAACTGCACTGTATTTACATAAATAAGTAGTAATACAATGTTTCTACGCCCAGTGGATGTGCTGGATAATTTAAAAAGTCCGGCGTCCTAGGAACATTGCAATCGAATAAACTGCATTTTACTACGTAGTAAATTCTATATAATTTTTTTATTATGGTATATGAGATTTTTTGGGAATTTATACTTCAAATAATTGAGTAACCAAAATTTAAGTGCCTTTCAGGCATTTCGTCGTGTCGAGCCTAATCCCTTTGTCGAAAATGAAAATGAATTTTTCTATGGAGCCGAAATTGTCTTACCGAAGGAATGAGGACGCGAATAAAAAAATGACGGCGATTCCTGAAATCGGTAAATTGTCTCGAAGTGTATTGATTTAAATTTTTTAGATACTAAAATTGGTAAAGATATAGCGGAATACTTCTGGATACCCCTCTTACATTTATAGTACATACAATATCCTTGGTAATAATAAAAACTAAATTGCAACAGGTATCTTCTGTTTGCAGAATTTAACTGTGTTCTACTTGAAATATATTACATAATATTGTACACACATTTAGTTGTAAGTCGATTTAATGAGCAAACACGGAAAATAGACGTACAAAATAAATAAATGGGCACTGAGAATTTATTTTTGTAGCTGCACTAATGTCTTAAATTACTTTTGTTATTTAATTCACTTTCTCATCTTATATATGTACATGTATGTTATGTAATAATTCTCACAATCGCCCAACCAATGCGATGCGCTGAACTATTATACTAAAATTACTTCAGCATTTGAACAACAAGGGTAGCCGCAAAACGATAAAATTAAAAAATGCGTTACAGCATCTGTTATAAATTACAATAGAATCGAATGGTTGACAATTTCCTGCTACACTAAAGCAATAAGTGATTTTGCAACGCTGGCGCTGTATTGTATAACACGCTTCATAAATAACTCATCGTCAAAAGAGTTATGTTGACAAACAGTTCTTTATGGTCGATGGTAAAAGTGACGAGACGCGATCAAATTTCAATTCAGCTGGACCTATCTTTGTCTCATAGACTTCTTCACTGTCAGTCTCGAAGGGTTAAGTATACATCTCGGACATCCCTCTTGTCCCTCTATACTTATCCCACCTCAGGAGAGGGTTAGCTTCCGTTTCCGGATTGGCACGTGAATCATGAGGACCTTGAAGAGGGTATACGTTGTCGTGGTACCACTTAGGCACGTGGTCTCGCATGAAAGACCGTCAGAGATACAGTATGGCTCCATTATATAATAATAGATTCACTTCTTTGATTCTTCGCTTTCAGGAACACTAAGGGTGCCCTCTTGTCCTTTGAATTGTTTCAAAGGACACAGTATTGTTTTTTCAGTATTTGCGTTGTATAACTTTTCTAAATATCCATTAATGAATTTTTCAAACGTGTCATATGTTGACAATATTTTTCACCCTTAAATGATACCTGGAATAAATAATATTTGAGAAACTGATTTTTAAGTAGTCTGGATAAATGAAAGCAGAAGGGTATACTTTGTATTTTCTTCTGCAGCTGATTTGTGTACTTGTTTTGAGAGTTTATCGTCTTAATTATAGAGGAGAGTAAACACCGTTGTCTAAACATTTCGTTCAAACACTATAAAATAATTGGTTAAAAAATCGAATACAGTTCGATTCCTGTATAATTTTTCTTTTACTTTGCACTCACTACTGGTTACTATTTTGCCTGCATCGAGAACGTTTACCGCGGGCCAATATTTACCAAAAATATTTATTTAGATACTTCAGCACGATTCGATTGCCATATATTTTTTCTTCTTTTTCTTTTTACATTCACCAAAGGTTGCAACCGTATTCCCCTTAATTCCTATTTAAAGTTCCAATTCCTCGTTGCCACGTGTTCGCCAAAGGTGTTTTCATTGCACACGTGTCGTTGAATCTGGCATCTCGGACAGTGTCTGAAAAAATAATAGAACTAATTATGTAAATCCTGTCGTTGCGCTCTGCAGTGGGAGCATGACAATACAGCCAACCCAAGAGTCCGCCTGCCTTATCAAAATACTCGAATAGAGAAACGTTCGGAAAGCACGTACACACCACGTGTTGTCCCACTGTGAATCTCAGCCTAGGTAAAGTTTGGGAGCGTATTTAAGAAATCACATATTGTTTAGCGCGGCCTCTGCAAAGTAACTAAGAAATGGAGTAAGTTTAATTAAATAATTCCCAGCCAAACACGTTTATTTTTTACAGCTGGTGGCACAGGGTGGTTCAAGTCTCATGTGTTCTTTGTTGCAATAATCAAGAAATATTATTAAGTGACTTCTGTATTCTACGTACATTGATTGAAAAATTATGATATCAACATCAAACCCTTTGTTTTGATATGTTATAAAATATGACTGTCATTAATAGTTTTAATTTTCTTACAATTGCGGAATATAAAGGGATTTCGGAGGACTGATTCAAAGGTGGTGTTGAATATATGACTGCTGAAGTCATATATGAATTCTCCTTCATTTTTATTTAAAGACATATAATTATCTGAGTTTATTGCAGTTTATTGCAGTTTATTGGTGACAATAGTACAAACATTTTCTTTTAATTAGAAAATTTTTTCGTATTGTATATTTGAAAAAAGCAACCGTCCTGTTATGGCATATATTTTGTCTTTAAGAAGAACAGAATTATCAGAATTGACAGAAAATCCTGTGCGAATTACTGTAAAACACATTATCAATTTTATATTCATTTACATGCCACAGCACTGCACTAAAGTTCAAAATATACATCACAAAAATCACAGTTATTTACCTACTTTAATCTTTAATATGTGTTCGAAAACACACCTTAGTCCTCAATTTATTCCTCTGTTTCATACAACATATTCATCAATTATTGCAGTAACGATATAAAGAATTCCCCCTCAGTTAGAAAACTCATTTATTCGAATTCTTCATGCAAAATAAGGAATCGTCACAGTATCTACTACTTGTACTCTGCCTCTAAAAAAATCTAATCAGAATGACTGTAGAATGGATTACACTGTAATGCGTGCACACATAAAATTATAATCGCTCACAACAAACTATTCGAACATATTTACAAAATAAAATAGACGCTGGCACAGGAAAAAAAAGCAGCAATTACAGGCACGCCTTAATAATCTGTCCTTTGGGTTGCAAAGAACAGAGGAAGGAGAGAAAAGTGGTAGAAAAAAGAGATGATCTAGAATCTAGACGATGGTTAAGCTGGAACCTGGAACCCCTGGTGGACGAGAACCGACACCTGACCGAATGGCGAACACACACGAGACTCCGCGAGACACGAAAAGGAGGCCGGCCACGTAATGAGCACCCCAGTCCTCATAAAATTTCTTCTTTCAACTCCGTAGAATTAGACGATCGATTAAAAGTCTCGAAAAGTCTCGCCACGCAATTAAGAAACACCGTTTAGATGCAAAGATAGCTCGGGCAGACCTTCTTGCCATTTTCTCTTCCCTGTGTGCATTAAATTAAACATTTTTTTTACTCTCTTATCCACCCGTTTTATCACTGCAATGCGTAACTGCATTCGGTGAATGCAGTTCGTTACAGAGTATCCTGTCACATTAATGCAAAATTCTACTATCAGCCCTATGCTAAAAGAGTGAATTAATTATAATACACATGATTAATATAAAGCAAAGAAATGGAGCGAAAAGACTGGATGTTAAATGTTTATGGTTAAATTTAAGTTTGAAATAAGTTCTAATATCTGTAAAATGATTTTAGAAATTGTCTTCTTTGCAGTTGGCATGTTCGTGGTATTGACAAGAGAGAGACCATGCATATCAATGCAGAAGCAAATAAACCGAAGTCTATTTTTAAGAAATATGGAACGGCTATTTTAATGCGATTGTGAAACGTAATTTCTAAACATATATTATCATAACTGCAATTGATGCTAAACGTGCCATTAATTTAAAAATGTTATTCCCAGAAAGTGTTTAATATTGATGTCAAAGCGTTTCAGAATGTATTAGAGGAGGCATTTTTATTTCATAAGTGGTTAATCCATAATAATTAACCAATTTTTATCAAAAAAATATTTAATTTTTGTTCGATCTTGTAATTTATACTATACAATACTCTAAGGTTATAGATAATAAGTAAGTAGGAATAAAGAAATGTAGCGTAAGGCAGATGAAGGAGAACGTAATGTAAGGTAAAATTAAGAATATAAAATAAGTTCCCTTTCATGGCTGTGAGGCCGAAAAGCAAATAAAAATTATATTCTATTCTACTATACAATACTCCAATAATACTTTTGCAGTATTAATTTAACTGATTATTGATCTGGGAAACGATATCTAATGTATAGTATCTGGGACTACTATCTTGATAAAGGTAGATGAGAGAAAATGTAGTTTATCTTACGTTGAAAATTATTTAATACTATATTGAATATTATATCTACTATATCCTGTTAAATGGTTCACCGTGAAAATAAACATTTTCCTTTTAAAACTCTACTAAATTCCCTATAATATCCCATTACAAATGTAGCTATGTACTCGCCTATTTCGAAAACCTACACAAAAATCTTAACAACAGAGTACCAACCAGAAAAATTACTATACCCAAAAGCTCCCAGATTGCTATAAAGTAACTTATTCTTCAAACTATAGTAACCACATGCACCCGACCGTACAACTACTCACACGTTATCATAAATGCGTGCATCGGTTGCACCTTCGACACCACTAAATTATTTGTAATTGCAAGTTGAATAAAAAAAAAATTGTCGAAGGATTTAACAGTAGATATGCCTACGGTATGGGGGGGATTAACGTTCCATATTTATAGAGTTCGATAGCGTACATTGTCGGGGATTCGCTCAGTCATTAATCGTCTGGTCGGGTCCCGGCATAATTGCTTTCTCGATGGAATTGCGCCCGTGCAACTTAATTGCGCCACGGAGGAACCGCACGCGGGAATTCACCGGATGCTGTTCCGTCCCCGAGAAAAAATGTGGTGACCGCGGGAGCCACACGGTGAGGATCGAGATTCGCTAGTCATGCGTTCTAATTAAGATCTCACGGATCAGGCACACGCGATCGCGATCCAGCTTCGCATGTACGATACAATTCATCTCTGTTAATAATTTCTCGTTGAAAGCGTCGCCATCGAGAGCCCGATCAAATTAAAGGACTGCTGTTTGCATATTTCGCTCAATTGCGTTCACTGCCCCGCGTATACGGGTAACTCTGACGCAAATGAAAGCTTGCGCCACGTTGTCTTTCTCATGCAATTCATTCCTTGTCGCCCGTCTTTGATGCTGGAAAAGCTGGTAAAAATAATTTGGTTCTTGGCGAAAATGTGGAACGTGAAGTCATGTTCATGGAATGAAAATATTTCATGAATTGTACGTTGCTGAAAATCATTTGAAAGTAGGATTCAAGATTATAGTGCGTCATATTATAATGGTTTCTGTAAAACGTAATTTTCCAGAAATTATTGCGTACGATTGTTTAAACGGGAGAAAAGAAACAGAGAAGTATATGTATTCAGGCATTAGACAAATTAATAATTTTTAATGTGGGACTAATATTTTGTAGGATATCACTTTTGTTGTGCAACATATTTCAAGCATGTGGGTATGTTAGAAATATAATAATCGACGTCGATATGTTGTCAGTTTTCTTCTTTCGACATTCTCCGACTCTTTTGTTCCAATTCGTGCCACATACTTTCCAAGGGATTCAATTTCAGTGGAATATAGGTGTCGATTTCATTCACTCAAGTAGAAAACAAGATCTCACTTTTACAGTGCACTAAATGTATACCTAGTTGAAACAAAATAATCAAATATCATAACGATATGTACTTCGAGAAGTAATCCAAGCATAAGCTTTTCCTAAGAGAAAAGTGTATGTGCAATATAAAATCAAGAGATCCATAAAACTTGTATCCCGTTCCTATTCTATCGCTCACTTCCAAAACAATTACTTTAAATTAGATCAAAATCTTAACTGTACAAAAAAATATCGCAAATGTCCTCGCACTTCAAAATAAAATATCTCCTAAACTAATGATTTCTCGACATAAATGTTTTAGCACTTCTTTGCAGAGAATAAATAGCTGCATCGACCGACGCATTAAAAATTATACAAGTCTATTTAAAAAAGCGTATGCCACATTCGGATGACCTCTACGCGTTCGTCTGCAGACTAATTACAAAAACTAATTACACCAAACTATACATCTCTCAAAGCCATTTAATTGATCTCTGCACCATTTTTCTATACTGCGGTTAGTTAACGAGTAATTCGCGTTTATAGATTAAAATAGGGCAACTTGTACGTTCCTACGAAATCCTCGCGCTCGTCGACCACTAAAAAGTGTCAGGAGACGAGCATCAGTCACCCTGAAACACCCTGTCACCTAGACACGATCGATCACGAATCGCTGCACGAACCGTAAACGTCGTCCAAACGCAACGATACTTGGGAACATTAGTCGACGTCGTTGACGACAATCGTTTATTCGCCGGTGTTTCGCAAACTGGCGACGAGTCGAGTGGGTGCGAAGGACCGTAGAAGAGAAAATGCTGACAGAAAGAGAAACTGCCGGATAAAGGGAGAAAAGGGTGCGGGGAGTGGAGAAGAGTAGCAGAACGGAAAGGCCATTTCTGCGAGAGCCAATTACGATCCGACTTGGCGTGTAAAGGGCAATCCTATTTGCATAACGCGTCGCGAGAGTTACCGCCACGAGAGTACGATATCTCCATTACACGCGTCCTCCGCTTCGTCCTTTTTTTCCACGCTCTTCCTCTTTCGCCTCTCTTCCTTGGCTGCCGTAGATCAAGTCCCGCTGGGCTTTTCGACTAACCGATTATTTATTGAAACCGGTGTGCCCGGGCCGTTCTATACACGGCACGCTGCAGCGCGCGGCTGAACGGGAAACTTTCGCCGAGGACATCTTGCACGGTCCTATTAGACTGTCCGGAAATAAATTGTGTTTCAGGCACGGTGCTTGCCACTTATCGAGATTTTCTGCTTTTCCAGTTCGGGCGAGCACGTGGGCCTCAATGTGTTGTGCGTGGATCTATGCTGAATAAATGTTTGCAATTTGTTGTTGTTACTTTCGTTCATTTTCTCCCCCTTGGAGACTTTTATCGAGGCTATGAAATCGATGAAACCAATGAAATTTGATTGATACTTTTCGCACTTTCTGCTAGACTGTGACCCTTTTTGAATTCATATTAAACCAAGTTATACGAATTTGCTTTCCTTCTATTGATACCCATGGAAGAAATTAACCCGATAACGAATAAATGCTAATGGAAAACAAACAAAAATGATAGTGCAATGTCTATGGTTCAAAGTGATGATATTGTATCTATAATAAAAATAAACTTGAAGTCAGAGTTTCTAGTACACACTGCTTTAAATACTAGGAATTCGTATTTTAATTGGTTTGGTATGCTTTTTCTCTTTGCGGCATGGTCAAATTTTAATTCAAACGTGAAGTATCTTTAAAGAACGCAGTTTTGGAGTTTTTGACCATGAATAAATTGGGTGGGCATTGTTCGGTATTATACACAGTGTCTGAAAGTTACTTTGTCCTGGAATACACTGGAATATACTGTATAACTGTATTGACAATTGTTTGTCAAACATTGACAATAGTACCACTCACGTGGTACTTCGCTGCACCCCAACTTTTGAAACACTATATGTATATAGAGTTTGAAGAATATCAAAAGTGTTACAGGCAGAAAGAGGTGCTTCTTAAAAGTTTTCGTTTGCTATAATTTTTTGTATTGTCAAGAACAGTAATTCGGAGTACATATCAATCTTTTATCACCATTATTAAATTGGTCCATAACTTCTATTCTTTGCATGTTCTGGAAAAGTCAAGTTATATTTCGCCGTGCCACTTTTGAAGCAAGGGTGCGAAATAAACTATTATTCTACAGTAGCGTACAATTCTATGCATAATGTGTTATTCCATAAATTACAGACATTTGCAATTGAATGTAAAGTACTAAATTTCACTGTACGACAATTTCTACTTGGGAAGACCTCTTTACTCAAAAAATAAAAATTGGCACATTCATGTTTTCTGCAAAAAATACAACGGATGCATACAGACATACAGTGAAAGTACTAAACAAAGAGTCCCTGTAGTGTTCCTTTATACAGTATTCCATACTGCTACTTCTTTTGCACCGATTTCCCCGAATTCTTAACGCTCGACCATCAGTTTTTTCACACAAGTCGTTTTCTTTAACAGAGTTTTGTTTACAGACATCAGCGTACGAAACACCCTCACTTCGGTTATCTTCTTTTTCCGATTCTCAGGCGCGTTCTTCGCGACGGGAGGTCATCAAGGAGCCCATTTCTTATGACGTCATTTATTCTCGATCCACGGTCCATACCAGTTCATACGAACGAGCGACTCTCGCGTGTAGATCCCTGCTAATTGCAAACAGATTTATTGGCCCGGGGTTTCTCTTGGAATTTAATACGATTCGCCATGCTCGACGACGGACGTTCAGCGATCGTTTCGGCGAACCGCTTTTTTCCCTACTCAATCCCCCTTCCGTGTACCCCTTGTAATTATTCTATCTCTATTTGCGCGAATCTCCTGCTCGAAAAATACATATGTTGGGAATTACAGGTACTGCTGTTTTAATAGTCTAGCTACGGTGCAGAAATGTAAATTAATTTAATTTCCTGCGGTTTCTGTAGAAATTTTGAAACCTGAAACACAGTCGACCTGTGAATGGAATTAAAAGATACATTTATAGTTGTTAATTATTGAGTCGACAATCATTTAATTTCTTCTGGGTTTCAATTTATTGGAGACACTGAGATATACTATGCTTTATAATATAATATAATATAATATAATATAATATAATATAATTATAAAGTATAGTATATCTCAATGTCTTCAATAAATTGAAACCGAGAAGAAATTAAATGATTGTCAACTCAATAATTAACAACTATAAATGTATCTTATATCAAATATATTATATAATATAATATACTTTGTAGAATATAATTCTGAAGTAGTGGAAAGGGAATTTATAAAATTGGTCATACGTATATACCTATGTACAGAATAGAAAACGTCGTAATGCCTCGAGAAAATGTACGAGGAAACTTAGGATAGAAATTTTTATAAAAGCACTTGGAACCAGTGCTTCTGACTGGTTGGCGAATCTACTGTTAAATGTCTATACAGGGTAAGCTAATAAAAACTGTTACTTAAAATGGCTCAGGAATTATTGATGTTATCAAAAAAGGTTTCAAATAATGTATGTTGCATTCGAGATGGCTAACTAAATGCAGGCATTTTTTTATGTTTTTCATTTATTCAGATATCAATGTGAAAAAAGACCGGCATATTTTGATAACGTTAACAATAACCGAGTTATTTTAGATACTAGTTCTATTGACTCACCCATTTTAATATACATTTACCTCTTGAAAAATGTAGACAGTAGGAGAAACATGGCTTTGAGCAAATTTGAATTGGTCCTTTGTTGGTAGATGAATTTGTATAATGTTTGTTAACCAATGTTGATGATCAAATTACTGAAAACATTAATATTTAATTTGTAAGTACATAACTTTACCGCTGTTCCAGTAAAGTTTTCATTTGATTTGACAATATCCCGTAGCAACGCCGTGCAAAATTAAAAAAACATTGCGGTAAACATGTATCTGATCAAAACTACAGATACTCGTGACGATATTGAAATAAGGATCAAAGAAATTCATAAAGGAAAATGTATTATCTCTCTGAAGTTTGGCACCACGAAGGTATCTGTAGTGTATCTGATTTTTCGAGAATTATTGCAACTTGTCACGCTGACACTGATCCCAATTTAAGCCCTAATTACAAGTAAAACGGCTCACGCATATATTCCGATCGGAAATAAATTCCAGATTGAAAGATAAGGCCCGGGGCACCAGCGCATGGTGTCAACAATCATTAATTAATTATGTACTTAACCCTGAATCACCGGACTCGGAACGTTCTTTAATGAACTGCAAATAAATTAATACTGCAAGATTTAATTATATTTACGTTTGATACACATATCCATAACAATCTGGCGACGCCTTATTAATTTCTGCAACGTTCGTTTCTTTAATAAATGAGATGACATTGTGTGAATCAGGAATCATTATATTCTGCAAAATCATTATTAAAGTGAAATAAATAATTACTGAAGTCAATAAACGCTATGAACATATCACTACTAGTATGGTACAAAACACGGTGAGATTTTAATTAATATTTTATCAATTATAACGTATTCTGTATATAGGTACAATCTTTTCTTTGTACGGAAGGAAATGAATTCCTTTTGCGACAGAATGTACATCTACGTCTGCGCCTTCGCGTTTCTATATAGACAATTTCTAAAAATTTAACAAAATTTGTTGTAAGAAATGTTTGTACCTCTACCAACCTATTGATAGTCAGGCGAAAATCCCAGGATAAACGAGATCCCAGATGATCAAGACTGAATAATCGCGATCCGGTTAACCGAGGTTCTACTGTGCTGTTTTTAAACGTTTTAACGCGATAACGTGTAGTTCAGGACAAGAATTTATTCATCATAACGCATGCAATATATGTATGCCAATTTATTTAGACAGTTTTAAATTATTATTATTATACAGTTTTAATATTATGGAGAGCGGTGGATAAATAACGATATAATATTTCAGTACCAAAGCAATTAAAAGTATCTTGTATCGCAACTTTTTCGTCGTAAATTGAAAATGTGCCAATATTTTGGTTAGGTGTAAGATGTGTTAAAGAGGAACAACTTTTTACTAGTTATCTAAATACTATCCATTTTATGGTTCACAATATGGTTCCAAATAAAAATTACACAAATAGTTATTAATGGAATTGCCTATGGCACCAACAACCTGCCATATACATATTAATATATTAAATTTGTATACTAATGTATACTAATAACTTTATTCATTTGTTTCGCAATTTATTTCACCAATATATTCATTTCAATAATAAAACCGACAAATATTGAGGACATCGTTTAATACGTTTCGTTAATTATTTATTTGCAGGTAGGACGTCGAGGTACCTGTCGTGAAACTTTAAAACTTTATCGCTGGCTGGAGAGGGGTGAGAACGCACGAGGCGAAGAATGTTAGAGGGGATACTAACTGGGGCTGGAGGACCACGAACGAGCGCGCGAGAAGGACATGGCGCGGGACGAAAAGAGACAAAAGGAAAAGAGGAGAAAGAAAGGCGAGCATTAACGTCTTTGATGTGCCGCGGAGTCGAAGATGGGTCTTCTCATGCCCCGAAGGCTCATGGCTTGTCACTCAAGCTCTATGCGGATGAACCATCGAACTGTGTGCGTTGGAAGATCTTGTTCTCTCAATCTTTTGCCACTCGACTAAACGGTATCCCACTTTGCAAACGTTTTCGTTTATTCCTTGACAACCGTTTAGCAGAATTCGTGTGACGGTCCATAGCAAACGTCATTATACAGTGTTGAAGCTGTATCGTCCACCCTTGTGAAAACAGTACCGTGAATACGCGATTAGATAAGTTATGGACATTCACGATTTAATGTAACATGTAATCAGATAAGTCTAAAGACGGGAGTCGTTAAAATTCCCTCGCAGGTGTCAGGCCTTATTTCAGAATTGAACTTAATTATAAAGTAGTTTCTTTAGAAAGAAAATGAAACGGGAAGCCGCTTATTTTATTTTCTTAGAAAGGTGAAGATTTACACATTTACGATTTTGGCATAAGTGGAACGATATTTGAATGTATCTTCGATTAAAGGATGTGGAATTTTTGTGAGTTACGAACCATTCGAAAGTGAGACTGAAAGTCTGTAATAATTTATAATTGATTACGCTTTAGGACTTTAGGTGTTAATGTTATTACCCTTTTTATTTAACTGCAAGTTCAGAATATAAAATTCAATATACAAAATACCTAAAAGATCTAAATTTTAGTTAATTTTTTATCATTTATATTTGATTCAAGTGCACGATATTTGTTTTCGGGGCTCAACATTTTATACACTTGTAATTCCTGTGGCAGTGGCAAACAAAAGGAACTTCGAAAAATAAGGTATACGTAAAAACACCATAATTTTGCTATAAGAAATTATTGTAATATAATAGAACACTTACTTAATTACAATAAATGCATTAAAAAATGACATAGCAAGGTTTTGCCAGAGAATAGATAAATACATTACAAAATATTTAATATAGCAATGACTAATATACTCCAACACACAAATACCACTTTTAATCTTTCCTTCATCCATCACAGGATAATAATGGATATAAAATAGAAACCCAAATTCATGTAAACAGCAACAACCAATTCCCCAGCAAGTTTTCTAACAATGGAAGGTCCCAAGGTGTAACGCTGACTTTGCACAATGGTGGACCTCGAAAAACTGACAAAATCCCATTAACTTCCATTGTTCGAGTCCGACCATTGTGCCAAGACTCGTCAAAAAGTCAGCGTTACACCTCGAAATCTTTTCTCGCAAGAAAATCTGTCAATAGGTACATCTCAACCCTCCTTCAACCCCGCTGGAAGAAAAGTCTCGCAATCCCTACCTTGCGATGCATAAGTGGCGTAATTTCTTTCCTGTGCGAGTAATGCGTGCGACATATTCAAAGAAGGAAACTCGATCGAACTGCATTATCGTTGACGTCACCGAAATGCGTACAGATTGACGGATCACGTCTTCGCAAAAGTCGACTAAGCCAACGCTTAATGAGAACAAGGCTGTACTCCAAAAGCTTTGGCAAATAATCATCCAAAAAGTAAGCAAGCGATTGTCAGGTTTAAAAGGGCTCTTAAAGGCAGGAAACGAGGCTGAGCCGCAGAGTAAGCAGGTAACACGCTGATAATTGGGTCGTAATAAATTAATTCGCTCACAAAAGCCCGCGGGACCAAAACAAGGGGCCAGTGCAGCAACAGGGGCACAATGCTTCAATAGAGTCTGGTAGCATAAAACTTTGGTTCGCGTTCCATGAAGAAACTGCGGTCAGATGAGTGCAAGTACTCGCGGACGATGGTGGAACGGAGACGTCGCAAAAGAGCGTCAGGGTTAGGAGGAGGCACGTTGGTGCGCGAAAGAAGGACAAGGTATGCAGAGAGAAGCAAAGAATCCGTAGCCTCCATCTTCTCGAGGAGCCTCGTTGGTTCAGGCGAAGGCTGAAAGCTGAAAAGACGTCGGGCGCGGCACGGGTCTCCTTCGTCAGGGATATAAGGTTACTTGTGGGAAAGATGCCTGCGTCTTATTATGGCTTGTTTTGAGCTCTACCAACTCTGTGGTACTATAATTACGCGGTTATTGATAAGTCGATCGGGTTACCGTCGTGCGAACCACTCTTCTAACGCGCACAATGTTCCCTCTAAGCGTTCTTTGCTTCATCGTCGGAACAATGAGAGGCAGGATGACGTCCTCCGGCTGGATGATCGTCGCTGGTTACCTCTTTGCTTCTCCTTTTTTTTGTTTCTTGTCAAACTGTACTTCGTAGAAATTTCGATCTCGGCGACTTCCTTCGGGACGGGTTGGAAAGCGCTGCTGCCACATTTGCGACGGCTATCGTCTTTGTAACGATTTATTTGATAATTTAGTATATCCTTTGTTGCAACGAGCGGAGAGAGCATTTATTAGTTAGGCTGGCTGAGGGTGTACGAAAATATAGGAAATGTGAATTGTACGAGATTAATCAGTAGGAGGAAGGCTTTCACTTTCAATTCTGATTGGGAGAATTTGATTCTTCTGAATAATACGTCTACCGGAATGTTCTGTCCGTTTTTGAATTCAAAGAAAATAATACATTTTCGATACATTTATTAATATTTACTGAACAATGTAATTTCCATCGTTACTAATGTAACTTAGGAAAGCACTTGAAACATGAGATGACATTATCGGAAAGAACTTTTCGGTAGAGCTAATATATGTTATAACTATAATTTAAGAATCTAGGAAAATATGACCTTGAAGAGGTTTTCCTTTTTGATATTCGGTTCACCCCGTGTGGTTGACACAATTTATTTTTTTGCATTTTTACCTACCCCGCTTTGTATTATTTTTGTATATGCGATCTAATTAATAAATAATTGCATTAGTTCCTTCTACTCTGGTTCAATATGTTGCAAGCTTCTTGGCTTCTTCCTAGAAATTTCGTTGCTAAGATGAGAAATATTTTTGCATAGCGTTGCTGATTGCTCGAATCTTTTTCTGATTTAGACTTCCTAATCCCCGAAAATCTCCTCTTTTTTTCGTGTAACTCACACAGAAATGAATTACGTATTTTCAGTTGTAACACTTTTTAGGGGTATAATTTAGCAATTTAAGCGAATACAATTTTGTTCACAGAGGTGAATATTTGCCTGGCGAGGACTCCAAAACTAACGATGCCTGTACTCATAATTTTTAAAACGTTTGGTTTCGTTTTGATAAGCAGGTACTACATGCTTCTGAAGTTTGGCCAGAGCTTCGTCCAACACCCTATACGTGAACACTTATCGCTACCGATAAATGACTAGCGTTATCAAGAAATTAAGATGCGTAACAGATCCTGGGAAATATCGACTGTCTTTAGCGTGAAAAGAACATCATCATCGTGCTATCGCGTTCGTTTATCTACTCAAGCTACCAAAAGTTGACTACTCATCTGCCTCTTTCAATCTTCAACCGTGAACACCCGGCCATAAAACGGTTTCAATGGCATTCCTTCTTAGTTTACTACCGGCAAGTCGAAATAGGGTAAAAAATGCGACTGTAAATATGTCGGTACTTTTTTTTTATATATAGATACAGTGTTGTGTTACGTTTGAACATATGAAACGTTTGCATGAATGCTCTTCGTTTTTCGAGTACGTTTATATCTTTAAAGGAACATCGTTTTTCTATCGAATGATGTATAAAAAACTGAACATCGATTCATCGCCTTTTATACCGTGGTTCTTTTATTTCAAAAGATGTTGGAGGTTTTTTATAATATTTTTCTTTGAACGATACAATGAACACGCACATATTCTGGCATCGTTTGTTTTTACTAGTTTAAACTAGGTCGTTTCGTGGTTCAAGCTGTACATAGCACTTTTCTTCTATTATAATATCATATTAGCCAGCATCGTACAAAATGAATTCCTCAATTTTATAAAATCCAAAGGCCCAACATTTTATGGAACTACAACTAAGAGCACTGTAATGCATTTGGCAAGGATATCTCCATTCAAATGTCATATACTATCATTAACAAAGCGATAATTCCAAGCAAAAATGTATTCATTTTTATTAAAAGAAACAGATACACTTTGTATGTTGCAACCTCATAAAATATGTATATCTATAGAATAAGCAGAATGGTGTTACAAATGAATGCGATTCAGCAAGATAGTAACAAATAGTGTATGAATGATAGAAATCAATTCGATCGTATGTCCACACCAGTTGATTTCAATTTTTTCCGTACGTGAATAGTCCATGGCTGATGTAGGTAAATGATACTGTGCTGGAATGATTAATCGAAACAAGCTAAAAGATCAACAAGTGGAACATGTGTGTATTAGGCGTAGCGATCAGGAATCCATTATTTCTTTATCACTTTTATGACCTGTCTATTGTTAATACGTTTACAAAAACTCATACATTTCAGCTCAATGAAAACATTGATTTCTACATCTACAATATCTGCAGTAAAGATCAAGAATATATGATATATAGGTCTTGTGTATATTATAATATTTTACATGAACAGAATATGTATAGATATTTTTTATTGCCAGAAAATATTTCAATCATCTCTAATGGAATTTCGACTGGGCTAGAATCTGCGATTTGAAAGATGTAGTTCAAAAGTGATGGATGCTCGTGGCCCCAAAGACAGTAGAGGAAGGCATAGTTCAGCTGCTACTTTAATCTGATCAAAAAGTATGCAATAACTATGAAGTATGACATAGCTCTGCCGTCAAATATTCCGGTGATATTTCAAACGATTCATCCGAACGGCACGATACGTGGTTGTATTACTTTTCGGATAAATTGATCGTTAAATTTCATCCCAAGTGAAAGCTTGTGTGAAAATTTGTTTCTACAGACTCAGATAAATATAGCTGGCAATAATTCCTTAGAATTTAACAGCCAGAAAAAGCTGAGTTTTGGACACAGATTGCTCGTTGCTAATAGAACAAGAAACATTAATAAAGAAAAGCTCGAACGTTAGTATTGGAAGCAGAGGTCATTGTTTCGCGGGAGCAGGTAGCAAACCCTTGGCTAGATCGCCGGGTGCACCACTGTTCCTCGTTAATCAACGTCTGTTCTTCAAATTAATTGACCAAGTTCAATGTTTTGGCAGCTGGTTTCGCTTACGAAACATGTCCATGACGTAACAAAGCAGAATTTACCGTTCACTATAATAAGGAATGATCGCAAAATGTCTCTTCCTGTTTCAATTTTCCAACGAAATATTAATTCATACGAATGCATTTAATTGTTAACATTTGCATATGATTAATTTGTCAATATATTATGCCATTTCATGAATATCTTACAGCGCTACTAACATAACATTGTGTATTGTGCCCAGATCTATACGACTCAATGCTGTTTTTAGATTGATATAATTTTGTTGTTTAACAATTTTAGATTTAAATAAAATCTGTCAAGACGACACACCTGTTTCATTTCACCAAGATTCAAAAGCCCACCGTTTAGAAGTTACACAACAGACGGGTTGACGGTCCAAGCTTAACAAAACACAATAATTGCCTTTTTGTTATTATTAAAGGTATGCAGCCAGTTGATTCTATTTGATAGAAAGCAGTGGAGCGGAAAGACGCGGGGAAGGCCGTAGAGAAACGTTAAAACAAAAAGACACAAGCCAAGATGAAGAAACAGGGTTCCATCCCCCGCCAGTTTCCGGCAGCAGGCTTGAGACAAAACGGTTTTCGAACGAAAGGATCATCAGTCACTCCGCGAGCGATTTTGCTCCCGATAAGTTCATAAATTCATGCCCCGTGCATGTAGACAAGAGGTCTGGAACTCAGCGACGCCACCCGCTGTCTACCATCTATGAACACGATCTATGGTGTCTATGCGTATATAGATAAGTAGCGAGGGCTGGAGAAGAAAAAATATTCCAGCACTTGTCGCTCCTGCGAAGCTGCCCGACGTCACTTCCACGTTGTATCGTGATGAACGTTAAATATTTGTAGTGAAATTATTATAATAGAATAAAGGAGGTCCCTCTGGAAATTTCAATCTCTAATGAGACTTCGATGCTGAATGATCTGAAGCATGGATACGTATTAGGTTACTCTGTACATCAGTAATATCGCTTCTATGTAAGTAACTTTGAAAGGCTAAAAAGTGGGACCTATTGTAGTTATTAATTAATTGTTTATTATGTATTTGTTTCCAGAAATATATTTCACCCTCTCAGTAATTCTTTTCATTCGTCTACTACTGTGTTAAACTTTTTAGTCTCTCTAAAATCTTACAGTGATAGTGAGACCTTGTCTCGGTTTCAGCTCAGATCGATCCCAATTTCCGTCTAAGAATTAATGACGCATGAATTACAATTAACGTGAAAAGCAATTTTAATAATCAATCAAACGTGTCCACGTAAGCAAAAGTCTATTGGAAATTGTTCTAAATCTCTTTAGAAAATTTAACACGACGGTGTAAAGAATTTTTGTTATTAAAAACCAAAAGAAAAGGTACGTTTACTTGACACAAGCGTCAGTGCGTGCGCGCATCACCTGTAGAATACAAGTTGCTTTTGTAATAACGAGTGAACGTATTTCTTAAGGTGCATTCTACTTTGGCCTTTCAGAGCGTTAGCACGTGAATCCTGAGTAAAAAAAAGTGAGTAGCGAACGATCGGCACCTTTGACACCTAGCCTCATAGAAGTTCGTTCAAGCAAGAACTACTTTCAGGTTACGCTAACCGTTTTCATCTTTCGGTCTCCGTCGCAACTGCGCGCCAGCTTTTCTCAGTTTTCGAAATATCTACAACTGGAGCATATGTCAACGAAAGCCATTTGCGTGAATTTTTAGGAGGGATTAAAAATTTTAAAAAATAAAGGATACTTTGAACTCGTTGGATTGGCCTTAACATCCCCTACAATAGATGGAAACAAATTATATGGTTCTATCTAAAAAAATCAGGGCCATCTTATAAAGTTCATGATGAAAAAAAATAATTTTTGAAATGTTTTTTTATTATTATAATAATATTTCCCTTTGTCATACTGTTTGTATTATTATTCTTATTATATGCTGTCCACTCAATGCATATAAATTTTTGTTAACAAATTTCGTTTATTTCATTGTTGCTATTTACTGAAAACTCGTGCAGGCCATTAAAGTGGCTTTCTAAAATTATTGTACAACAACTTGAAAGAAACAAAGCAATTACTGAAAAACTTAATCAGCCCCACGGATACGCGAGAAATTACTTTTCCACAAATTCAATAGGTTTATTCGTACAATGGACAAGTATCGTAATAGCTGTATATGTTGCAAGCGTGTTTAAGAAGCAAACCCCTAATTGCATGATCATCTGCACGTGGCGAGGGAAAAATCTATGGGACGTTTGATGATCGTGAGAAGGGATCTCTCAGTTCCGCAGGTTCTGACACCCATGGTAACACAGTGGTGAGTATCTTGTCAATATATTTTTCGTTCCAACTGTGCGAGAAAGAGCGATCTCATAGGCAAGAAAGCGGGGGTGTCGCGTCGCATAATGTGCACGAGAGGGCGTCCAAGGTGTCCAAAGGGGGTTGGAAAAGATGAAAGGGGCCGCCCGAAATATCCCACGACAGCTCTCGCTGTGGCACACAATAGTTGCTCGTGATTTTCGATCCTCCGCCGGATCGTCGGAAACTGTCAGCCACCTGCTGCTTTGCTTGTGACTTTATTTGCCAAGTCTATCTTCTTCGTTTACGATTCCCCCGCTTTATTGCCACATTGATGTTTTGGTCACTTCTGCGATTTTATAACGTTTCGGTGTGAAACTAATGTCTTCACATTCTACATTCTATGTTATCGTAGTTTATGTAAAATGTTATTGGGAAGTATTTAAGTGTATCTGCATATAAAAAACATGTGTTTAGTGGAAAAGTAAAGTGTATTTACATACTGTACGTTATTTGATTTGTATGCATTCCTGAAGAAATCTGATAAAACATATTTGTCAAATATTCTGTTCTTCTTTGATGAAATGTTGTTACAATTTTTTTCCTGGTCGTATATTAGGACCTCGATCAACCGGATTAATCGCTGGACAGACAGGCTGCATAAGTTGAGACTCGTGAAGAAATGATTCGAAACATATCCTTCGCAAAAATTGAAAAGTTTAGAGAGTGAAAATAATAAAAATAGAAACCTTCTATGTATAGCTATTTAAATGCTTTATGAGGCGAACTAAATATATCCATTCTTCAATTTATCCACTTAATTCCTATAATATTTATTTAAATTCATAATGCAAAGTAATCGTTTCTTTGTTCATTCGACTCTAATGAAACGCAAAAATACTGGAACCCCTTGGAACTTTCGCTATGCAATGCGAATTACTAATATCAATTAGAACAATAGGTCGAAAAATCTTATGAATTAAGTATCGAATACATACTCTAATATGGTACAAAAAGAAAGACATAACATTTAGTGAGATTCAGAAGTGTACCTTACATGTGATATGTTTCTGTGTGCGAAACAACAAATTGGTAACTATAGCTTTGCTTAAATCCCGAAATAAATATTTGAAGTGAGGTTCACTGTTTGCGTTTCCAGAAAGCTCATTGGCTGTGACAGGTATAGAAATTTTACAAATCAACGATCTTTGCAAGCATTTCGTGTTGACATAGTGGACTAAGTGGTTTACCCGTTTACCTGTTCAACTCCCGTTTTCCCACAAATAGAACATTCGACAATTCGTAGTTGCCAGGGTAAATAGCGCTACTGGTTTTCATGAAATCAGCAGAGTAAATACTTCCTATTCACCAACTCTTCCGGTTTACTTTGGCTGTCGTTGGACTCTGTTGCGGAAAGGTGAATCGAAGATAAACTTGAGTGAAAAGATATATTTGAAGCGTCGATATTCTTCTTTTTTTTCGTTTCAACTGTATGTGTTACTTTCGTAGGTCGGTATCTTTGACAAATGAATTATTTTCTCATCGTATTGCAGAATATACCTTGCTAAGAAAGTGGACCTGGATTATTTGAATTAATAGAGGCCAAACTCGGAGCTAATCGAATCTTTTCGATAACCGTAGATTTGGATAAATTGCAAGAGTTGTAGTACAATATAATGTAATGCAATACAACAAGGTGTTTCATACAAGCTATTCATCGCCGTTGTATCCAATCAAACACATTTCAGTTACAATAATAATAATACAGTTATGGAATCATTTGAAGACTCTTTACAAAATATTCGAATGTCCAAATCGTCCACCTTTAATTCAAGTAGGCTTTGATACTCCGACATATTTATCTGTTTTATCAACAGACATGGCCACTAGAACCGACGTGCACGGTGAACCGACAATACTTCGAGACAAGGGACCATCGGCTTATGGGATTCACTGGCAGAGGCACAATAGCCTGAATGACTTGTCATAACTGTACTTAGCTACGTAGTTGAGCTATAACTTACTGTCTGTATCAACCAGAACGTGTCTACTCCCACCGTCTAATCGAACGAGTCGATTTATGCAACGTTGAATATACAGTGGCGGCCAAACGATAGTTCAATGTTAGACATTTTATGTAATAGACAGAAAGATTGTTAGTTTTAGAAAAATTACACTCGCCCATGAAGACCTTATTCTAAGCAGAATTTAGTTTTTCTCACAGCTAGTTCAATAATAATTAGTTCAATAATCATTGCATTTGAAAGATAGACACATTATCGAGTACCTGAAAGGTGATGAAACATTCAAGTATTACAATTCGTACAGTACATACCGTCATATACAACAAAAGCAACACGTATTCGATACTAGAAGCGTTCAGAAATTTCTATCCAATAAACGCGATGATTGCGAATTTTGAAAAGAATCAAACACCTCCACGTTCACTTTATTCTTACAATTAGTTCAATAATTTCATATTGACATAGATACAGGTGACACAGATATAGATATAGGTATAGGTATACAACAAACGTTTGGGAATTTGTTGCTACACAAAACCCAGCCGAGTGACTCTTCAAGAGTCATGAATCGTGTCTGAGAAAGGGACTACGTGTACAGTTAGACCACTATTTACCGCGACCTTTTTCGATACCTATAGAGAAGTAAAAAGAAAATGAGAGAAGAGTTCCAATCGAAATGACTCGTTACGAAGTATATACAAGAAGAAACATGTAATGCATACCAACAGGGACGAGATGCATTAAGTCCGAGCATTGTGCATCCTGAACAGGTTTCATCTGACAGTTTTATTGGAGCGTGAGCGAGTGTCACGCGTGTAATGGAGGTATTGTAACGGCCCGTGAGGGAATAATACTCCTCAAAGTCTACGTGACGCAACGTCCTCTCGGAGGATTCCTCTCGTTTCATTTCGTTTCGTTTCGTTTCATTTCGTTCCGTTTCGTTTCGTTTGGTTATACACACTCGGCTCGGTTTCACTTGGTCCGGTCACCACGTTGATCGGCAACCTCCACGTGCGAGCGGCCACAAAGAATGATGCGGGTGTCTGTCCCGTCTGATAATTCCATTAGCCTGATGTCGCTGACGCTGGCAGAGCAGATTGATTCGATATCGAGACGGTATCTTCTCCGACTGAACAAGAAGAGTCACGCGCTCGGCCCGGAAAGATCCGGGACAAAGGAGTATGCAACGAACTCTTAATATCTTAATTTCATGTGTTGGTACTTTTATCGTTTAACATTCGAAAGCTCATTGATAACGACTGGCCGGGATATATGGTTGACATTGTTCGTGAAACATTGTTCATTGCTGCTGTAAACGTTGCTATTGTTTCGGTTAGTTATTAATATGTTTCGTTGAATGTAGCGGGGATTTCTTAGTAATTAATTAAATTGCTCTGCTGTAAACGTTGATGGTGCCCTTTGTTTAATTTGCCAATGTGCCTCTTTAGGAGAGGCGGGATAGGGATAGGGATTTATTAATAGGGAATTAAGTAGTTCTGTTGTATGTAGTTCTTTGTTTAATAATTAGATAATGCGCTTCTTCTTGGAAAATGATGGGATTTATTAATAAGTGATTGTCATTATATTGGAATTAATATTGTTAGTAAGAACTAACGCTAATTAACTTCAACTCGATATATTTGGACTTTTGGACTTATTAGTAGAGCGTTTCAATCTTTAACTTAATATTGCTCGTTTCATCGAAAATTTCTTGTTTGCAATATCTGCTAAACCGAAACTTTGTTACTTTTAATTGCACCGTGCTGTAAGAACGTCAAAAATTTTATGACGTAGGTAAATAGGATAAAATTGAAATCTGTAAGAATTTGTGTCTTTACATAGATACTTATTTAACGTGAAAGTATTTTAAGTATCGATTAAGCAAACTATGATTATCCACAGTTTCTTTAATTCATACTGCTTCGAATTTCCAATTAATATATTTCTTATAAGCAAAACCTTTCAATATTTGCTAACAATTCGTATTCAACCGTCTCTTCTCAGAACTTAATTTGCTTAACCTGTGAGCCGCCTAACCGAGCTAATCAATCCAGGTCCCACGGCATACGCGCAATAAAGAAATCGGCTCACTTCAAAATAGCAAAGAACCAGCGAAACTATTTTCCCACCCATACTAGCAACCACTTCAAGGTAAGTAATATCGGAGATCCTGATAGGAATACGATTTTCCAGGCCGCGTTGTCGTTTAAAACGCCCGTCACCGCAGAAAACAACAAATTTCTCCGCTTTGTCACGTCGTTGGAACGAGTTGAAGTTTTTGTCCGTGAAGAATGTCCGTGTCCGCGACTTGCCGTGAAAGGATAATCCGTCAGCGGGTCTCCTCATCCAGCGAAGGAGCTAAACGCGAGCATATAGGAGGCAATGCTCTCCCTTTTCCTCCAGCGCGCTCTTTTACGCCGCCTCCATTTTAATCCTCCGTGTGATTGCATGCCCGATACCAGCTGAAACGCTCACGTGGAAGGAAGGACGAGCGGCGTGTATGAGAGTCTGACAGACCGTAAACCCTTTACCAGCTGCGGGGGGTTCTTCGTCTCCTTCTTCTTTTCCCTCTCTCTTTTCTCCCGCATCTGCCTCCTCCTCGTCTTCCTTCTTCCCTCCTTCTCGTTCTCCTTCTCATTCTCCTTCTCACCTCTGAATACCGTCGTCCTCACCTGTCCCCTCTTACCCTCTCCCTGCCACACTCCATTTCTACAATATTTACTTTCTCTCGCGATTCTCCCGACTCCTCTCGCCACGAGCTTCCATCCAGGGAGGAGTTCAATGGTAGAATTTCTTCATAAAGCTTCGATAGATAGGATTGAAAGATTGAATGCCGGCGCGGCGTGGAAACGGGAGAACAATGTTGTAGAACGCGCGTACAAATGTCAGGAGTAAATGGCGTGACTGATGGAACGGTGAAAAATGAAGCGGTCTTATTTGAAAATGCGAGAGGCAGGGATGACGGTAGTGAGAGTGCGTGTGTCGAGGAGGTAAAAGGCGATCATTAGCTGGTTGTGACGAGACTTACTAATAGGCAACCAAGAGGAGATGTCGAGTCGAGACTCCCTTGGACCCAGTTCGATGATACGACCCGGCCCCTAGGCGGCTCCTTTGAGGGCCTCGATGCCTCCTCGTTCGCTTCACAGAACCGAAAGCCAGCATTACGACAGATACACTAACATCTCAACGACTTATTACTTACACCGTGTTTCGAATATTTATAATTTATCCTTCGACGTCTGTCGCGTCGTTCGAAAAACATTCACTGACAGCGGGCTGACGTTCCGACGTATCAGTCATTGGAGAATAAATACCAGAAATACAGCCCCTGGCTATCGAATTAGAACCACTACAAATTGGCCAAATTTGTTGAGCGTTTAGTAAAATTGTTTATCAACTTTCAAGGTGTTACGCGTATGCAATTTCGTGTTTCCCCCCCTTGCATTGAATGCAGGTGCTGCAATGTCCTTTATGTCTTGATTATTGTGCCAAGTATCGAAAATTTTTGTTTCAAAATCGGGTGATGAGCGCACAAGTGACCCGAGCAGGATTCAGACATTTTCGCAGTACATATTTTCACATCAATAATAATTTATTTGCTGGGATATTAATTGCTATACAAAGTCGTCTACATATTTAGTAATAATTTGGGCAGTTAAGGATAATTTGTCATTTATTATTATTATTGTTTTCTTTTTACTTTGCGCAGGCTATTTCCTTTTCACTCTAACGTAACTGTTTCAGGACTTTTCTGATTATTGTTGTTGTGTTTGGTATGACTGTTCTTAGAGTAGATGTATGATATTATTATTGTTATTCGTTCGCATCGATTTCTGGGTTAATGTCGCCGAAAAAGATAGACGATCTACTGTTTATGGATACCAATTAGATTTCCTAATATGGGTCAGAGGTCTTGAGGAACTTGATTGCACTTTCCATGCGGTCCTTTGATATTATCGCGCCTCTTTTTTACAATGTTTCTTTGTCGCTGCTGGTCGAATTTGCCGCGTCCGTATAGGTTAGTCGTCTGTGTTTGATTTTCGCAGAAGGTGCATCTAAGGCGAGTCTGTAATTTGCAATTTAACGTCAGAGCCCTACAGTTAGACAAGTGAAATTCCAGCAAGTGGTCCCAATTCGAAGCCCAGGTGCTGTGTACGCTTCCTTATCTGCTTTTCTATTTTATCCATAATTGCACTCGGTTTCCGTTAGTCGTTTTCGCTCGTGAAGATTAAAGCTTAAGCTTCTGGGGTCTGTTGATAGTCCAGAGTATGGAGTACAATTCGGTGGCGAGATTAACTAACCTCCTTTCGCTTTTCTGGGTCTGTGTTCTCGGGCAGGTGCCAGGCATGGGTCAGGTATACATGCACGCGTCAAACTTTCGACGGGCACTCTAAGTAAGTGACGATGCTTTCAGTTTTAACTGATTTTCGTGGTATCTGAAATTCTTAAGCTTAGACGTATCGGTTTCAGACGGGAGGGACCTTTGTTTCCTCAAAGTATTATCTTTTCGTGATCTGCGTGAGAAAGGCAGATACCTCAAAGATCCATCAAGAATCGGGCATATCGATGTCAAAAACTAAACACACGTGCCGGGGTGCCTCAACGGCAGACCCATCAGTTTAAAGTTTAAACGTATCCTTCTTCTTGGGATCATTACGCGACAGACTACTCTTCCCAGGTTGTGTGTCCCACGGGGAAAGAAATGCAGATTTTCCAAGGTAACTGATGGACTGTTTACCTCAAATCTTGTCGAGATCATCTGCTACAGTTTCTGTGCTTTGTCCTGCTACCTGTCGTCCATTAAGATTCCGTTACTTTCCAATATAGCGAACGGCCTTCTGTGCGATATTTTGACAAGGTATAAAAGAGTGGCTCAATCGCTACGCGTGGAAGTAAAAATATAATTGATCGAGACGATTCTAATACGATATTGGTAAAATATTTTAGGTACTCCAAAGAATATTGGACTCATAGTTTTGTGACACAATGGGTGTGCGTGTATTTTTTGTGAAAAATTCGTTCATGGAGACAGCGTTTCTTAAAACACAACGCGTTTAAATAATATATTAGGAATTTGTTCTTTTTAAATTATTTTTTCTGGCAGAATGTTAATATATTTTCTTTTGAATTTCCACGCTTTAATTGCTGGACAATGTTTAAAATAATTACGTGCATATCATGTAAAGGAAGTAACTGATATTTTAATTTCAGTGCAAGACCGTCTGCCCTTTGACACTTACAATCAGCAGCAGAATCGTCCTTCAAAATTTGGGCAATTGTAATGTTTGATTAATTAAGTTTATACATATAAATATTTATATTAATCTTAAATTAATATCACTTCCATAAACCGTGTCCAATTCTTTGTATTCATCACTAGAGATACCTATTTTATTGTCGAAAACATTCTGAATGCCGCGTAATTTATTTTGCAAGTTATCAAGAACATATGCCAGCCTTGACAACGAATTATTATTATTATTTTCTTGGTATTTGGCAACACCTATGTTAGTATAATACTTGGGAATCAATTATTGTTATTAAACTTTACAAACGAATACCAAAAATATCGATTGATGTATATTTATTTACATTGCAGCGTTTAAAATACCATTAACATTTCGTATTAAAAATATGACTATCATTAAATGCAGAACCATTGGAAAATTTATACACAAACGGACAAACATAGTCTAATCCATTGCACAAGAGCACATTAGTAAGACCATATTGAGTAAACATTTATCGCAATAAAATGAAAAGAACTAATCCACCTTCCTGCAGCAAATTCCACACAGCACACCATTTCGAGCGACAATACTCTGCCCATTAAATTTCCGACAGCAAAGGGTGAGCGATTTGCAAGCCACGCTACGCGAAAAGTTTGTTCGTCTTCCGAGGATTTTCATGTAACCGTCAAGTCGGAAATCGCAGGGAAATATTTCACCGGCGAAATCTCTATTAAATGCCGGGCATTACCCCGGCTTTTTCTGTCCGCCTGAAAACACTTTCAGGTTTCAAGTAGTGTTTTTGAAAATATAGGGAAAAATATTTATGGGATTTGCACGGCACAATGAACCGCCTACAGTCATTAGGACCGATTAGATTTTCGGACAGATATTGTCCTATGGACATATTTGCATTATCCGATTTCCTAGGGAGCTCATTCACCCTCCTCGCCCCGTTCTTCTTTCTCGCGCTCGCGCGCTCCTCCGTCCGGTTTCTTTTGATTCTCCTCTTCCTCTAACCTCTTAGCTCGCGTGGCTACCCATTCGAAGAAGGGTTGTCGGCCGGCTGGCCAAATATTTGTCCTAATTACCTCGGAAAGGGGTTTTCCTTCCCCGGATTCGGAATAATCGCATTCGAACGTTCGCTGGTGCACAAGCGGATTTTTCTCTTTCGTCCACTAGATGCTATTATAACAAGCTTTCTTTCTCGTCGAACCGGAAGCAGCTTGTTGTTGCTCTTGTTGGTTGGCTGCTGGTTTTTAAGATGCAAAGATACAAGCTTTTGTGCTCGACGTTTTGGAATAAACGGTGCTTGCACGTTGCACACTTTCGATGTTTACTATTCGAATCCTTTCAGAATTCACCACCATTCATTCACCATTCCATGTAATTTGTTAAAATTTGTCTGTCTTTCTATTTTGTGATCTCTAATTGACTTAAAGTGATTTCAGGAATAATGGTTCGACGCTTATTTCTTGTTAACTTATTTTTTATTTTTAAGATACTTTGAACGAGATATTTTAAAAAATTATTAATAAATTTACAATAAATTATTTAAATAAAAGGGACCTATACAGATGATAAATAAAAAAAACTACTACTACTACTACTGATATTTACTAGATGTAAATATCTAGTATGGAAGTTTAAAGAATATTATTAATGCTAGGTACTCAAAATAGCATAAACTAACAATGTGCATCGCCAGGCATTTCAAGAAAGGCACAAATTTCCGAATGAATTAGCAATATCAAGTTAAAAATATAACGAATTGAAGTCAATTACTTTTACTCCTTGGAATATTAATTTCCAATTAATGGAAGATGGTCGCAGGATTCGCTATACCTGCTGTATGTCACTACTCTATATTTTCTCGCTCAATTCTTTTTCATTAACAGAGCACTGGAACACTAACGCACCCTTGTATCGTGTTTACAATGTACCCAAAATATTAACAGCGTTGTATAATTTCTACAACGTAAACAACGAACAAATTCCCAAGATTACGAGACGTGGTGCCTTCCGTAAACCAGATAGCTGGTTTTCCAAATAAAATTGGCAAGGCGTGAAGTATTATTCTATCATTGCGCAATTTGCTCTGCCACGTAGCCACATTAATGGCGAAGGAGCAATTACCTGGGCACATCTGGCGGTAGCGTCGTTAAAAACGCCGTGTGGTTTACATGTCAAGCGATATAGAAATTATTATTATCACCCCTTCCTGGCTTGCGTTAATTATCGATCTTTCTGGATGTTTGTAGTATTGCACACCTGTCGTGAAACGTTCGCGTATTAAGTGGTACTGCTTAAAATTTGTCTCTGCGCAATGGTTCTGCAATAACGGTTACACTCATACAGCAATAAATAGTTTTGCTTCCCTTACGGACGACTGTATTCAATTGAATTGTATTAAAGGGGTCTACTGGTTACTAAAATTAATAAATATTGAACATCTTTTCATAATGCGATTCATAATAACGCGTGAATTAATTCGTTTAAATAATCTTCGGCAAATGAATTTCAAGTACAGGTACAGCGGGTGATAAAATTTAGAAAACGTGACAGAAGGAATATCTGTCCTTCGGTTTCTAATTAATGTGGTGGTATATGTTATATTTATGATGATTTATATCGCAGTTCCTTACTGTGTTCTTTAATCTTCTGTTTTCTTTGCAAACTTCTCTGTGAAATAATATTTTATATCTCAACAGCAAAATATAATTAAATACTGTCATATATTATAAATGCATCTAATATAATATAAATATAATAAGTAACAGCCTTATCCAATTAGTAGCAATAATCAATACGGGTTTACAAGAAGATATGTGAAGCTTTTCGAGTAACAGTTCTTCAATCGTACTGTTGTTTACTAATATCGCAGTCATTTCAAAAGTAATATTACTACATTCCAGAAGTAAACGAAATTCTGTGAGTCAGTATTGGAGGCGTGCAAAAGTTTTAATGAGTATATTAGGGTTTTATTGTTTAACGCCTACGGGTTTTATCGTTTCATGAAAAGTTCAGTAAAAGCATAACTAGTATTGCTACACTAACATGGGATCGAAAACAATATTACTTATAGGATCACCATGATACCTTCCACTGTATACCCCAAACACATTTCCTAACGAACCGTAACGTATTTCAATAAACGTTAATAGAATTACTATTACTATCCCAGCAATTGACCCTATGTAAAGCAATAAAGCAATCCAGCGGCTTATACCTAACACGCACTACTGAAAATATTTATGCATACCTAGAAATTTACATGTAACGCACAGTGTTCACAACCAATTGATCAATTAGTGGTTGGTAGGCAAATTATTTCTTTCGCAAAGATGCGCTAAACTTGTCACCAGAAGACTGTGAGATAATATTTTTCAAATACAATGGAAGTTCATTTATTAATTAGTGCCCGATTACCCGAACTTCAGTTGACGATCACTACAATTATAAAACACTTGCAACCGCGAAAATGCAATTGCAATTCAATTTCTTTGTAACGAATAAGAAATACATTTGTCTTTGTTACAAAATAAATTAAGACTTAATTCACTAATCATCACGAAATTGTTGTCCTCGTAATTAAATTTATACGTTTTAAAATGTTAGAAAGAAGAACGATTCAGGTTCGAATCTAGCTAGATCGAATATGAACTCCTACCATGTGAACAAAAATCATAGTTAGTAGGGAAAATCAATGGACTTCTATTATTGTATATGAACTACCCACTTACATGCACGAACGTCTTGTGCTCCGACGGATTCGAATAAATGACGCAAATGCTGCTCGAGCTATGGAAAATATTAATAAACTAGTTACCAGTGTTTGTTTACTTACAAGTATTAACGTGAAAAGAAACTGTAATCCAAATCCAATTACTATCACAAGTACTAATGAATTAACGAGCTGGACAAAGATTAGTTGCTAAACTAATGGAAGAGAGATATTGGTGAGGGGAGAAATTAAGTGCACGCTCTCGTGATTTTTTCCTACTTAGAATCGCAGAAGAATGAGCAAAGGCGTTTTGACCCGACATTAAGCGATGCAATAATTACCTCCAGCATTTTATGCTGGACCTGGTATCAGTGTTGGGTAAATCTTTATTCAAGCATTGAATAATAATTAAAAAAAAAGATTTTAATTGCAAATACGAGTCAAACTTTGTATTTAAATAAAACCCATGCAAGCAGTCCCACTACTTCTTATTTGTAAGCAAATTGTTATTTTCAATTTGTAGTAGAGTGAGCAACAAATAATAAACAGGGTTTGCTCCTCTCTCTCGTCAAATTAATACGGCCACTTTTCAACAGACAGTTCACAGTTGATATTTACTTCCCATTTACATCTATTTCCCATCTGCTGATGCAAAAACGAAGCTGCGCGGAATCAACAATTAAAAAATAAATTGAATTGTACATGTACATAAGTAACAATTGCTCAAACAACGGTTACCACATCTACAATCCAGCCCGACTCTGAAACAACAAAAAACTTCCTATTAAAATAACCATCGAACTGAAAATTGATTTAATAATGCCCGCCACTCCTATCGGGCAAAGGTTTCACGCGATAGAATCGCGCGATGGCGTATCGCGTGTGCAAGTAGATATAGACGGAATAGAATGAGTAATCTGGGGCTGAGGGGCCAGCGCGGCGGATCGAAGAAAAGAACAGTGTCGAGGCAGCAAGTGGGAACTCGCTGGTCGAGCGAAATCAACGTGATCGAAGGATGATCGAGGAGGACAGCTCTAACGGACGGTGGCATCTCAGTCATCGACTGCAATCCCACGGCGACGGTCCGAGGCAAGGGTTGGCAGTTAAGATGGATCACCGTGCGGCACGGTGTATGTCGTCAAAGCGGCCATCCAGAGTCCCGAGTCCCGAGTCGGGTTTGCTCGGTAACGAATAACTCTATACATCCCGGTTATTGTAATTTTATTCGGTCCGAAACGTGCCTCACCTCGCCTCGTGTCTATTCCTCTCTGACGTCCTCCACTCCTCGGCTCGCGCTATGCTGGGCCCAGTTCCTCCATTTACCGCTAACTGTCACCTTTTATGAGTCGCCGATGCATGATGATCACTTTATTTCAGAACATTCACAACCTACGCGCTGCTGCGATCTTTAGGTTTTCTCCTCTGTTCCTTTTTGTACTTTTGCCTCGCGGTGGTTTTGTTTACTTGGCATTTATCGTGGAACGCCGACCGACACGCGGCTGTGTCCTCTTGCTAGCGCCTCGGGCGTATATCTATCGCAGACAGGCAAAAGTTATTTGGTAGAATCTTTGGCAGAAGCTGTGGATTGTATGCACCAGTTGTTTCTGGTTTTTAAATAACTGACTTTCCAGATCGACTATGCTTGTTAAGTGGTTTGGGTTTAATTAATATTTTTAAACGCAATTTTGTCGTATCGCTGACAAATTTTGATCAGCATCCGTTGTTACCTATTTCGCGAATATAATATTTATTTGCTTGTAACTTTCTAACAAAACGCTTACTAACCCATAAACAAATTAAACCCATAAACCATCGTTATTCTTGAAAAATCTATCACCCTGTATAGTAAAAGAATGCACGCGTCAAATTATTCTTTACTCGTGAGTGACCTTTATTTTTAGGTACTATTATGCTTATAATTATATTTACCGTTTTATTAGTTATTCTAAATAACCTTGTGCTTCTCCATCTCCAAAGTTGAACGACGATGCATTCCTGAAAATTTAAAGGTGGCTAGTAACATTTTCAGGTCTCTTAAGATTAGCGGACGAAACAAAAATATAAGTAAAACAGGTTCTTCCCCGAAACGAGCAGGGAATGAAAATATTTTTTCCATTCCGAGTAAGTGAATATAAATTTGCGTCGCTGTACGTTATACGAGTAAAAATTGACTGGATTAACGGTGCAACATATGCAGTATCTCGTGCGAGTTTAGCAAATGTCGCAACGCGCCTTTTGATCATTAGCTGTCGTTTTATTATGGCGATGGTACAGGGCCACAAATTACGGTGGCGAATACAATAGAGGGCTGATTCCGGAAAAGGAGGGTAGCTGATGATATGGTAAAGGTAACAGCTAATAATTGATATAATGAGCGTTTCACACCCGGATCGCTTTATCAATTGAGCCAATCTGTCTCGTGACTGTTAGTAGTTGTTAGTAACATATGCTGGTAATGATTGGGCATGCGAATCCAGTGACCCTCCTTTTCATTGCGTGTCTTTAAAAAACAATACCATGCAGCTATCTAAACTATTAATCGTCATCTGTGTTACTCCTGTAGCCGCGATCCATTGTAATTGTTTTTCGTTACTGGCAGGCAGACAGGAAAATGTAGTAGCTGTGTGCTTTCATGAATTTAGAAGATGTTCTTTTCTTTGCTTGACTTTTAATAACTTTTATTTGTGTCTGTTTTAAATACTTTTTCTATTGCGATTATTAAATAAGATGATATTCATTCATTGACATTTCGAAACGATAACAGAGTATCAATTCGAATTTACGACGGAAACTAAACATTAGGAAGGAAACTCCACAAGCTATTACTTATTTCGTGTATTTACTTTTCTAATTGCGACAGACAATTCAGACAAAGAAATACTTGAATGAATGTTGGGACAGTCTAAGTGTGCAGTTAGCAATAAAATAATATATACCTGATAGATATGTACATGATGTCGTAAATATTTTGGTAAATACTTCAATTTTCTTAACCACCGTACTGAAATTGGGATCGATCTCACCTTAAGCCAAAACAGGAATGTCTAGTTTCAGTGTTTGGCCAAAGATAACTTTGAAATTATGTTTCATTCTACATACTTATCTTTATGATACTATAACACGTAGGGTTCAACTTTTGTTAGCATTAAATTCAGACTATTACGTTTGGGGGAACAATCAATTTTCTTAGAACTGTTACGTGGACAGTTAAAAAATATATTAGGTTGAATTTTCTAACAAATTATGTTCTCTACATTATCCTTCGTAATATGTGAGATTGAATCATGTTGATAAAAAATTTCTTATTTGTTGGTGCAAGTAAGACATTTTCGTGCAAGGTCGAAGCTGTAATTTACTGGATAAATGAATTAATATAAATACTGGACAGATATTGTTATTAAATTAGAAGTATCGTATGAATTATTAACTACGAAAACTAACCTGCGATCTGTTCTCACGAGCATTAAAGTCGCAGGATGAATTTCGAAAGGTGGGTTGACTGAAAGTACGAAACTGGTAATGCAAATCGTAGTAAAAAATATTTCTAATCGTCAATCATCGAGAGGTGCTTCAGTTAGGAAGGGAGAGCCCTAGAGCCACGAAATCGATACGTTCTCTCCGATCCATTCTTTGGGGTCATTGATACCCAATCATCCGTTCATGATCGCTTTATTGTCGCTGAAAACAGTTGACGCTGATTTTCTCACAACCGTTACCGCAATCTCGAAAAATCATTCGACTGCGAACGTTTAATGGCTTGGCTTCATGAATTTTTCATGGGAAACGTATCAGAATATTTTGGTCGAATAAAAGAATATCATTTGTTGGACGAGAAAGTATGCAGTATTTTACAAACAAAAATTATATTCCACCTTTTCGACAAATTCTTATTCCACTATTTCGATGACCAAATTCGTAAACCAGGGGGTTGTTTTTCATATGACAATTCCAATGGTTATAAACTATAAAAAGAATATTATAAACATCGATTACTCGCAACCAAAATTAATTTAATTTTTAATTTGGTGTTGAATAGGTGTCATCTCGAACGAATAGTTGAATTACAGTTATTATTACAAAGAATTTAAGTGCCCATCGCTTAATCGGTGTATCATGAATCAACTATTATTGCATAAGTGAATTACTGTTCAATCAACAAATTTTCCTGGAATTATTCTAACCCACACGACCCAACAATTTATGCGTAGAAGTCACGTCAATATTCGGATCACGATGGACGCAGCGTGGTCTCACGAACTGAATCACGCGGAGCAACGTCGAAATTAAATCTCGTATTTATTACAAACACTTGAAGCAAGTACATAAGGTGATTAGCCTTGATTACCATTGACCTTCTTAACGATATTCGAAACAGTGAAGCGGACATTTTTCAAGGTACGCATCGGCGTGTAAATTGAGCAATGGATACCGATGCCTCTATCGCCCAGCGTTATGTGACAGCGAACTAGAAAAATACCGTGTGACATCTTCACTGGACCAATTAAGTGCCGCAGTCATTATTGCTAGTTAAATTGAATTAAATCAAGCTAATAAACGTTGCTGGACACCGCTCCTTTGATCCTCCGTCGTTGCTTTTCCTCACGCCACTTTACGTCGCTCAAGTGCACCCTGTTTTACGAACAATTTCATTCGAAACATGATTTTATGTCACCTCGGTACACCGCCACAGCTCTTTTCCTTCGTTGCAAATTATGCGATTAAATACCGTGGTTCGTCGGAAATAACTAGCTCTTATTGAAAGAAGGACGCAAGTACTATTGAAGATATTAAAAAATAAATGATAATACTTACTCTTACTCCTATTTATTACACAGATGTGCCAGATCCATGCAAACAATTCTATATACAGTATTTAATCCAGCAATATCTTTTTCTACTAAATATTATAAGCACAGTAAATTACACTACAATTCTATATTTGATTATTTATTTATTTATTTATTTATCTGAACGGGAATTAAGTAACCCATTAATTTTACAAAGTCAATGAACAATTTGAAAATCGTGGTAGCGCAATAAAAACTAACGGACGAAAAATATATTTATTGTTTGTTCTTCAGTCGGCGTGAGGATCATTTCAGAATAACTTGTGCGCGGCAATCTTAAATGAGTTGTACTGGTTGTAATGGTTTGCAGTGTTACATATTCTGGTTATGGGGTCAGAGTGAATGAACCTGGTTAAATACCTGCGGGGAAGGAAAATACGCGACGATCTTACAGGCCTTGACGGAGCATGGAAGTTTATGTAAGATAGCAGGAGGGGACAAATATATGTCCATTCAAGAGTTTGTGTAAGAATAGAAGATCATTTATGATTCTTCGATTCTCGAGTGACTTCAAGTTGATTTTACTCATTATTGACCCATAATTATGATCGGTGAAATGCATATGGATTCCAAGCTTGCTTGCAGCAAACCTAAGAAACCTATGTTGGATACTTTCGATGATTTGTATGTATTTGCATTGGTTTGGAGACCAAATCGTGGATGAATATTCAAGCTGTGGTCTGATTAGGCCAGAGTAAAGTAGCTTTACGGAATTTATGTTCCTAAAGGCAGTCACGTTGCGCTTGATGAACCCTAGAGTTTTCGTAGTTTCTTTCGCAATATGGTTTATGTGTTTGGAGAAGTCTAAGAGCGATTATTAACCATAAACTAGCTACTCAAACTACTATTGACTTTCAACGTTACATGCTCCAATATTTTAACACAAAATATATTATATTCTATACTTATTTCATAACAATAACGCAGCGAACAAAGTAGGTATAACCATCGCTGCTCGCGCTGGCGCAAATATTTATCATTTATCCAACCAATCGATTTCAGCGTACTCCCTTCCAAAAAAAATAATAATATTCTTCTGCAACATCATCGTCAGGGGTGCGATCAAACACCGAAGCGGAGAAATCAACGACGGCCTACTGGTGGCCATTGAGAATCGAAGGGGAGGGCGATTCACATGATTTCCTTGGTTCTCCAGTTCGAAGAAAACGCGAACGGAAACAGACATTTCGGCGTGGTCCATTCGAGCGGTCGCGGAATCGATTAGGCAAGGTACAAAGGTAGGAATAAAGGGACGATTAGGTGGTAGCCTGATGGAGGACAGGGAGTCGGTTTTCGAGGGCATTCGGAATCGTTAGTGCAAGCCGTGTCCCGTGGAGATCGATCAGCAGGAATCTAGAGCTATGCAACAAGTGGCCCCCGAGGCCAAGGGTTCCTTTCACTTCGAGCAAATCGTTCGTCTCGAAATTCTCTCTCCTCAATGTATTTCTCCCCACGTTTACACAGGCTTGACTCGAGTACCCCAAAATTGCCCACTGCTATCTAGAAAATCAGAATCGCCGCTTTATACATCGTGCTGCTTCCGTCAATGCCGTCCGTGGAACCTTTCAAATCGAACGCTGGTCGTTTCCCAATAATATTTGTGACGATTAGAAGAAAGAATTATCGTTTAGTAACAGCTCTGTACTAAGGATATTATATTGTCAATGTTGTTATTGAATTGCTTAATAATTTCGTATTGTTTGATACGAATGTAGAATAATGTTTTTGTCAAATGCACTTTATAGCTACAAATTACCTAATGGATTGTGCGTTTAACCTGGAGATTAGTTGATTGAAAGTGTCGACGAATAATTTTTTAATTAATTAACGGAGCTTCCAACCCATTAACAGACTCCAAAACGAAAGAACTTTCTGACAAATCTAATAGACAAAATTGTATACACGGTACCGATTAATATAAATTGATGATTAAAAATTAAAATTACTGTAATTAATATTGAAATTATTATTTCCTTGCAAGTAGATAAGAATTGATATATGGAGCGCTCAGAAGCCAGTCAGTGCAAGTCCAACTTTCCCTAAACATGAGTTTCGTAGTTCGAAAACCTATTTATTGTTAACAATTTCAGTTGATAAATCATTTCAGTCACTATTTTCATACGTAAGCAATAGATGACGGTATTAACATTGTCATTTTGTTTCAAATAATTTGTAAAAACCTTATTTATCTCGGTTCGAATGCTAATTGACTTACACTGATTGGCTTCTGAACCCTCCATAGAATGTATGAAATATATTTGCAAAAATTGCAGTAACACGCCAGTAGTCGAATCTAAAAAAACATTTTTTTACAAAACTTGTTGAGCACGAAAACAATCGTTGGAAAGTGTTGAAAATATTTGAAGATAACCTTAATTTTTTGTTATATGTTATACACTTTTTTTATTATGAGAACTAGTTCAACGATGCACAGTACTACGGAACTATGATTTATGAAAAGGTGTAAAATCGGTTACACTGTGTACGTAGGTAAATGCATGCCGTGCACCTCCCGCCAGGTAATTTACCTGCTCGCGCCCCTGGTGTACCCCACGCCACTCAGTTTCTCAGCGATTTCTCTGCGATTTTGCGACCTTTCATAAATCGAAATGGCATATTGTGGCAGCACATAGCTGAACTCCTTTTAACAAGTGTACCGCCTTGGAAATAAAAAGATATAGAATTATTCATTTTATAAATACACCACTGGGTGTATCGACGCACCGTGTTGAATAATTTTTGCGATAGCTTCAATTCGTCAGTAGATGTTCCACTGGTTTAGCAGTTAAACTGAACACAATGTAGAATATATAAAGCAGCTAAACATTTGTAATTACACCCTTTTAGTGTTACAAGTATTTAATTTCTTATTAGTTATTAATTTGAAATTGATATTGCTGGGAGTAATATAGTAATTTTGTCGTTTGTCCTATTACAATATTTGGTTTTCTTTCAGGAATCCATAAATTTTTAGCGTGAAATTGTCAAATGTTATGGAACTGGGTGTATTCCTCCGAATGCCTATTAATCTAAAACTTTTGCCCAGTATTGTGCACTCGGTTCGTCAAACGTTCCAAATTAGTTATGGATTTTATAGGTGGAAAGGAGTATGTACAAAACCAAGACAATAATTCCAAACTTTTGTTCGAGAGTGTAGTGGTAGCAGCCAAATTTTAACAGCATAGTTTATTAATGTTCAGAATGAATTTTCCACACGAGTCGCGGGTGAAGATTCATCTTCTTCACGATGCGAAGCTGACACGTCTTTAAATTCATTATTCAGTAATCTCGTTGATTGCAATTAATTCGATCACGCTGGGATCAATGAGAATTAGTAGGAAATTGTAAACGTAATAGGGCTATGCTTGGCTTGGTTACTCAATCAATTTAGATAGAGGAGTTCGGCCACGATTAGTGACACAAGAAATGACTTTCTCGGCCCGAACCGACCCGACCTCGCATCGAAAATGTCAAATGGTACGAGATCTGACCCCATTCAGCCATTCACGTAATGGGAACCAACCTCCATTCATGATTCTCAAGCTGCTCCCAAATACCCTTCGTTTTCCCTCTGTTAATTCTGTGGGACAGGAATACCGAGATTAATTTACAAGGAACTGTTTAATTCTGCCGCCAATATTCCAAGAAATGAATTCGTAGGTTCCTAGAGGATGGATGATGAGCTTAACGGTCTGTCTGTTAGTCTGTTGTATTTGATGAATTGTTTCTCATTTCTTCATTTATAGAAATCTATCATATATAGGTTTAGATCTATGAACGAATGTTTGAGCGTACGTTCCTTATGATTAACTTTTCAATCCTTTGAACAGGTTGGAGAAAAGAGTTCTTCTTTAGCAAAATGTAGGCTAACATGAAGCCTGAACATCCCATCCCCTACCACTAATTTCATCTCCTTGACAGTTTGTGATAATTCAACTTGTAAATTATGTATCTCTATAAACTAATTTCAATGTATCATTGCTTGATTTTCAAATTTTCACAAACACTAATGTTCTAGATATAGATATACAACTCGTACCTACAGCTCGAGTACCTGACGCTGCAGCGCTGGGTGGTTTGGACCAGTTATTTATAAATTACACTAATTTTTTAGGAATAATATAGTATTAAAAATATTGATACACACATAGAATGTAAAGATTTAATGATATTTGAAGTTCAGTTACAATTATATACGCATTATTATGTAATATAATCAGCATAATCCAATTAATTTAGAATATTTCGAATATATTAGGCTAATACAGGCATTTACAAGCGCCACAAACCAAACTGAAAGTGAAACGAGAGGACAAAATCAGAATCTGCTTTCAACAAAACAAACTGGAAAAATTACACATACAATAGATGACTAATTTTGATGAATCGAATTATTGTAAATGAAGTAACCAAGACACTGGATGACGATTAAAATTCGCCACGTGCGCCTCGAATTCCATACACACTTTGAAATTCCGTACAGACTGTTGCTCCGCAGAACGATTTCATTTGTTCTGTCGCATGGAAAAGAAAAATACAATAAGACGGCCGTTCGGAGGGAGGGCAACGTGAAAGAAAGAGTTTACGAAGGCGAATAGCAAAAGGCAAGCAGAACGATTAGTTACACACGACATTCTGACTTTCTTGTCTTTATTCGAACGGCACATTCGTATGCAAATCTACCTTAGACCAAGCCTGCATCTTCGCTGATGGCTGAAAAAGTGTCAGCCAGTCGCTGAATACCGACGTAGATTGATTTCTAAATTGTCGTCGTTTCAAAATCTGTTGTGATTCTCAATGACGAAGTACTAGAAAACATGCGACGTAACAGAACTCGTTTCTAAGAAATTAGTAACCACTTTTACAGTGCTCAACACTTTTATGTACATTGCTTGTCTATTATTTCGTGTTTCTATTTCTAATATTTTGAACACACATAGGTGGGACAGAGATAACAAGCTAATCAAAAGGTATATACATACACTTCGAGCATAGTTGCGTGTCGTTTCCTGGTCTCTTTCAAAGTTTCAAAGTGATTTATAAGTTAGTCTCGTACAAATTATGCAATGATTGTAGGTAAACGTTACAAGGTGGTTAGATAGAATCATTAGCAAGTAAAAGACGTTCCAAACAATACCGCCAATGATACTAATTACGTAAGAATGTACGCAAAGCTTTGGTTAAACAAAATGGATAAAGCAATTGAGACTGAGAACTTTTGTAAGAAAGTTTCTACCTGTACCTACCTATTACTACAGAAGGTAGGGAAAAGACGGATAGCCCCGGACACTTAAACAAAACCCAAAAATGTGTAATCAATTAATTTTATTCAATCTCTTTCACGAAATAAACGTACGGACTTCGTCAGACAATGTAACTAAAACAAGAACACATTCCTTAAGTAATTTTAGGGGGAAAAAAACTCGATAAATCATATTTTCATAGCCTCTGTTTTTACGCAATTGAAAACTTGGCGGGTTGCCCCGGACATAATTTGCCCCGGACGTTAATTAGTCTGCACATGATTAACTGGAACCTACTTGGTCCTTTCAAATTTGACTTCTATATTCACATTGAAGAAGGAAAGTTAATATCATACAGGTTTTTAAAACAAATAAGGTACTTGACCTTAATATTATCGGTTCGTGTTTCCTTAGTTTTCTAAAGAAAGATTTATGAACAACAACAAGAACCTTTTCCATAAATTTCAAACTAATAGAACTTAATAAAACCTTGAGATTGTTTACTAGCACGAACAAACATAAGAGTGGATATTCAAATCGGGTGCATCGTACGATTTTCTATCTAAAAATTACAGTCTTGTAGGAACAAATTAAATTCTACACTTTCGACATCTTTTTGCACACAAAATAATCTTCTTTTTGCACCACGATTTTTAAAACACGCCGTGCATTTAACCCAAATAAAGAAGTTTGGATCAATCTGACCGACGATCGAGGCAATAATACACCCTTTCTTTAATTTTAATGCACACCATTCAAACTATTGTACTCGAAGATAAAAATAAATAAGTGTATCACTATTCCGATGAGAATTTAAAAAAATGTTAGGACACTGAACGAAAATTTCCACATACTTATTACTAAATATAATTTCTATTTTAGGTTCATTTTTTATGCATACACAAGATTGGGTCATTCTGACAAAAATTTCTTATTTCGAATACATTTACACTTTCCGTAAAAAGATTAAAAACTTTCTCTTTCTATTCCTTACAAGAGCAAGGGTTGAAAACCTCGCCGTCCTCCACGCACAATTCCCACCTTTTTAATTACATTCCTGGTTCATCTAGTGCATGGTGTTTTACGAGGAGCAAGTAGAAGAAGAAGAAGGAGAAGAAGAAGAAGAAAGAACACGACAAATTAATATATCCGCTTTTTAATCCCAATGTAGAGGTTAATTCTAGCGAAGGGAGACGAGAAAGCGAGATAACGTGGGGGCCACGCGACAGGAAGACGGTCGGTTCTGTCTGCCGAAAAACTCTCCACTCGTCCCTCTCCTTCCTCTTCGAGACTTCTCGAGGAGCCATGATAATCACGTAATAGCGCGAGCGATTAATCAATTAAAAACGACAAAAGTCACGACCCTCTCTGAATTCCGTACGCGTTACCACCGGCCATCCTTGTCCCTTTTACAGTAAACGAGCATTAAGATTTTCCTTCTTTTACTGCTGCCAGCCTGATTGTTTTTTATTTTTCCAATAAAAACTTTATGTATCCGTGCAATCGCACCGACGACAGGTCGTAATTCATTGGCTGTTGACACGTTTCCTTGTGCGGCTTAGGAAAAACTACACGGTGGCGCGTAGTGTATAATCGTTTTCATTGGACGCAATGAGCGGTCATTAGTTTTAAACTCGAAAGATTTTGGACACAAAAATTGGCTTTATACGCGTGCAAGATTAATATAACATATTCAAATTAGTTATTCAACACGTTCGCGGACAGTAAGAATTTTAATGAGATACAAAAGTAGATAGATGATTTATTATTAATTTATTATTATTAATTTCCTTTTAATTTCAAAAAATTAACGTTATATAGAATTGAATGCATGATAATGTGCGGCTCATAAATTTGAATGTTATAGCATTCATGACATTCACGTCCACGAACGTGTTAAAAATAACCTTTATTCTCTATAAAGTGATATTGCTAGCCCTGATAATAGCTATTGGTGCTTAATTACCTGGCTCTTAAAAATCATGAGCGAAGAGGTCCGTTCACTTTTAGAGCTACTTTGGTGTTTTGCTACAAACGCACAAGGAAGGTTAGGCAACCCGAAGATTCAGAAATGTATGAAACTTTGCATACAAGTAGAATATGTTATCCGTAATACAACTCTGTTTTCCGTTCGTGCCATAATTCGGTTTTAAGGGATGAAATCAGCCCTTCAGAATGATAAGAATTCAGAATGATCCTTTTCGTGATATACCTCAAGAACGATGAGAGTTATTTAAAAAAATTCTTTATTGCGTTTGCAAGCCAGCGTAAACAAATTTGTCGAAAAGTCCATTTTTTATCCGTGGATTTTTCCAAAAAAATTTGTATGCAGTTTTGTAAACGCAATAAAGCGTTGCAATTTTTGTTTATATTTTGTTTTAATAGCTCCCAGCATTTTTGAGATATTTCACGAAAAAGAACTTTCTGTATTTTTTTAAGGGCTGTTTCTCCCCTTAAAATCGAATTATGGCACGAACGGAAAATAGGGTTGTATTACGGATGACATACTGTACTTGTATGCAAAGTTTAACACGTTTCTGAATCTTCGGGTTGCCTAACCTTCCTTGTCAGTAGATAATATCTCTGTTGGACCCCATGCAGGCTGATTAAAAAAGAAGCCCATGACTTTAGGTGGTTATAGTGCTCATTTATGTGGAAAAGTAAAAAATTATATTAATCGATAAGTTCTAAAAATCAATCCTGTATATGCAAAACGCAAAAGTTTGCTTTTCCATTTCAATAATAAAACCTGAATGTGCAGATAATAAATATATCCAAATTGTTTATTAAATGTAAATGTGCTTCCTCTTAATTCACAAGGATTAATTTTGGGACCCGCGTTGGTTAAACATATTTTACATTTCCCATTGTCAGTGAGATCTATAAATCCCCAAATATTAGACCTTCACTTTATCACCCGTTACAATCACGAAAGCTACAGCACACTATGTATCGCAGTGACTTATTTTTGTAATTATTAATCCCCTATCTCTCGGACGTTTTTCTGCATCTGACAAATGAAATGCACGCACCTGTACTTTTCGCTTCGCTCAGTAAGCACGTAATTTCAATTGAATCGTTCAGTTTCCACGGCAGATAGTTACATTAATCCAGAAAAGAGTCACGAAACAAAAGTCTGAAGCAAGGAGAATTCTGCAAAGTGAATTCCTTCTTAAAATTCCCAACAGTCGCAAGATTGCCATTAAAAAAGGTGTCTCTTCTTGGACGTTGAGGCACACACGGGCAAAACATTATAATCTAAGGTCATAAGAGCAAAGACGCCGGGGAGTGCAGGAGGATTTATTTTATGGCATGTAATCCCCCATGTCGAGGTGCGAAAGGTCTGTAACTCTTTTGTTGGCACCACGGGGTGTCCACGCTCCCAAAGCAACCGCTAACTAATTCCTCTCGTGAATGCTCGGCCCTACACCATTAAGCCCTTGCTCGCTCTACACAAGTCCCCGCCATGCGATCGGATTTTTTCATTCTGTGCGTACGACACGTCTTCGGATGATGCATATTTTCATTTTACTAAGTCGACACGAGGTCTAAATGGGCTAGCCCGAGTGCAAATGCCTTTATTCGGTTTTAGTCGCCCGAACCCAGTGAGAGTTTCAGCCAGATTCTTTTACGTTTTGTGCGACGTATAATATGTACGATACACGTACCTTCGTTTTACTAGCAAGGTCTAAATTGGCTAACCAATAGTTAATTAACAATTAATTAAATGTCTTTGTTCTGTTTCTGGTCGCCCAAGTATACTGGTATGGCGAGGTGTAACTAAATTCTGCGCATCTATGTACTCACTGTCTTCTCACAAGCAGAATTTATTCTGACATTCTATGCTATCATGGATATGGAAATAATATATCTAATATTGAGTGGAAGGAGAGTGGAAGAGAGAAGGAAGCATTGTGCAGAATAAATTTGAAAAATATGTATATTCATAAGATTTTCTTCTGTACAGATGGCAAAGCCATTTAGATGTTTATATACTGTGAACGCATCTCGATTATATTGTATGGCTTGTATGTATGATTTAACAGATACTGAATCGTAATTGTGAACGAAGTTCTGAATTTCTTGTACACAACTTTCCCGTACTCTAATTGCTGTTATTTAAACAGATAATACGTGTACTATACATGCAATCTTCTTGTTTTACCATAGTCCTCATCTATATGTCTATTTGTTACAAAACAAACACAGTAAGCAAGTAAAGTAGTAGCAATAGTGTGTAATAGTAAATAATAAAATAGTATCTAAGGGTAACCGTAGGTCTAAATATTTGGTAGGTCGATTCATATCATCCTTGTTTGACGGTGTAAAGTACTGCCACTGTGACGTTACAATCTTTTTTATCGCCTGAGAATTGAAAGAAGTATTCAGAGATTCTTCAAATAGGATAACCGTTTAATTAACTAAACTTTAGTTAACAGTAAGAAAGATGCTCTGGTGATGCAGCAGACTATTGTACTATTTGTGTGGGTTGTTTGCAATTTCTTTCGTTTTCCACGCTATAATATTTTGAGATATTTTCTAAATCTATCTAACCATTGTGGATTTGCTATTATTCGATATTATTCTTACATAATCAACATGACCCGTATATTACATAATTTAACATTTGAATATAATATGACACAGCAGTCGTTAATGACCCTATGAGGTGGATGCGACTTAAAATAAATAAAATAAAATAAAATAATAACAAAAACGATAATACATTTAAGTAAATTCAAATAAAATCCGTATTTATTCATATCTCTCCTAGTTATCTTCAGTAAAGCAGAATCGGCACTTAACAAGGTGTTCCTTTCGGGAAAGAAGTTAGTAATTAATCAAAACTCAACTAGCATATCCTAGCCTCTTCTAATTGAAATTCGACAAAGTATTCCTGAGACAAATTTAACAATGCATTAGAAATATGCAAATATTTTGGTTAAACGCGTTGCCACGTCTAAAAAATGAGCAACCCGGATACCGAGTTATCTCATCTTCCCCAGGTTAAACCGAGTTCAACTCACAGAATACCCATTGCCTACGTGGCCCGCGTCGTCTAATTATTCTCTCAAATTGAACCTCCATCTACCGGTTTATACCCAAAACGAACGAATCAGCAGAAATATATCGTGCTTGCATAAAACACGTCCAGTTCCTCGCGACACGTGGAAGCATAACGAAACAACTTTTTTCGCCGAATTCTATTCCACATCAATGTTTATATATTCCTCCCAACAATACATGCGATAAGGTACAGTTGGCGGCCAAACAGTTCTTTCGACATACCTCTTAAACGAAAATTACTAACATCATCTTTGCGAAAGACATAAAAAATAGTGCTCCGCAATATACAAGCTACACTTGCGCAGCAAATTGCTCCCTTAAAAAATCTGTAACATTAGTGTTGCAACAAAATGATATCGCGGCCAGAAATATTGTCGCAACCAGCGAACATTTTAAAAGCGATCGCCGGCCGAAATTCGAAGCGCTACTGCCCGCGAGAATCCCGCGTATCTAGAAAGCTAGTAAACTTGCTGGAAGACAGCGCGAGGAAGCTTGTTAACGAATTCGACAAGGGGGAAGGCCATACAAATTTCCTCGGTGCGTCGTCTGCCGGCCATTAAGCTCGGAGACGCATTTTACGGATGGCCAGCATGCTTTGTTTGTACGCAGAAATTGGCTGGAGGGGCGCCCACTCGCAAGACGCAGGAAACGCAGATACGAAGAGGACGCACGCGACGTCACTGGTAGCGATAACGCACCGCCTCGAATAGCGTGCACGCACACGCATAACGCCGAGATGGCTAGGGCTGCCACGCATGAACGCGATCCAACGATGTCCACGTGCGATTTGCTCGCGCGCCCGCTGGTATCTTCTTTCCTTCTCTACTTTTATCTTTACCCACGCCTCTGTTCTCGTCGAGACCCGCCGAGCCACGGCAGAGCTTCAAGTGGCCTGCTTAACCCTTTCGCAGTGTATTAAATTGATGAAAAACAAGGTGAAAATATGTAGTTTTTTCACTTTGACTACATTGCTTGTTTTTGAGGGCGACAGGTATAATATAAATAGAATGTAATTTAGCCGCTTTGCGTACAATAGGTTTAAATAATCGCGGTGAAACGTGGAATGCATTCGGGATTAATATCTGGTTTCTTTTCGAATTATTTTAAAGAGAGTACTGATTGAAATTGGAGAGGGTTCGGCAGAAACTGAAACTGTTTATTGCACAGCAGACAAGGTATCGAAAGTTTCCGAACGGAAGCTAAACAATATTGAAGGAACAATTTCTCGTATATTTAATAATTCATTTAAAGCACTTGCGTAATTAGGTACTGTTTATTTTTTGTTGTTGTAATTTACTTATATTCTTGGAAAAAGAATCCTTATTGCTGGAAGTATCAGTGATTGTAAGTAGAGTAAGGAAAAAAGGGATATACGATATGTTTAACTGATGCGAACCCAAATACCTAATAAAATATTTCAAAAAGAAATTAATGCATGACTTAAATCGCTTTCATAATCTACGGTTTAAATGTCTTGCACGGTTCTTCTTCCTGTCACGCTTATGCATCACACTTAATGCAGTCTTTCTTCCTTTCGCGGTCATGCGTCACATTTGACGAACAAGTACAGTCAGTGTCAAATGAGTTTTATTAAGGCGTATATGAAATGAAATTAGTATAATATAATAACCAACAAACCACACCTATGTATTTATTTAACGTTAAACAAATCAGTGTTCGAAAAATGCGGTAAAATTCTGTAACCAAATAATGGTACACGAAGGTTCATTCCGTAAATAAATTGGTCAATATTTAAACAAAATTCTCTTTGACTATGCTGAAGGTGGAATTTTTGAGCGTAGTATGGATACAAACAGTAAACATTATTGAAATAGTTAACACGTTCGCGGACAGTAAGGATTTTAATGAGATACTAAAGTATATAGATTATTTATTTATCATTAATTTATTATTACTTTTTTGGTTTCAATTTTTAAAAATTAACGCTATATAGAATAGAATGCATGTTAATGTGGCTTACAAATTTGAATGTTATAACATTCGTGTCATTTTGCACCGCAATTACAATGAATTCTATAGCATTCACATCCGCAACCGTGTTAAGCAAACCATGGGAACTCAAAAATAAACTCTCAGATGTGTACACAATTTTTTGAGGAAGGAAATAAAATATATTTATTAAAATATATTTTGTTCTGCACTTAATAATGTTTCCAATTTCAAGCAACTAAACTACTATATTCTTTTATTTTAAACCCCATCCAGCTTAATCGGAACGCTGATATTAGTAATGTGAAAATCATTGTAGTTAAACCTTATGAGCAGTCGTATTGTTGAATCATCGCTTATGCACAGCCAACTTTGTCACGCTTCATAAGAAAACGAATAAAGTAGAATTATATTGCTTACCATTAATTATAATGTTTTCGTGTATACAAAACTTTCCCTGAAAATTATGAAATTAAGCGGGGCGTTATAGAAATTTGCAAAAGTCTAAAATAAATGTAACAATGAGCTTCTATAATTATGTAAATATACGACATTCCACGATGTTGTACGTTTATTGTTCGGAGAATTCTTCATGATATATGACACAATTGAACTTGGCTTTAACCTACTGCAAATCAAATCGAATTGGCAGTGTGACTTTATTCCAACAGTCATATTGTCACGTAATGATAAGGCAATGTAATACCTTAATTTGTCAACCATACTTTGCGATTAATACGCTCCGTCTCTGTTCAACAACTATAATCATTTGACCTTACTCGAAACATCTTGAATTCCTAACAGTTTTAAATATCACAGTTTTATTATCACTGATCTGCAGCAATTTGAGCAGCTGATTATAAAAATGGTTTTAATCGGCGACCTTTATTACCAACCAAATGTATGAATTGCAAAATAATTGCTTCGTCTAACTGCAAAACATCTAAGTACCTATATTTCTGTAATCGACTCATCACCTTGCCAATAGAAGTTCAATATCTACCTGTCATCGTCGTGCATAATTTAACCAACAGTTCCTCTCAATTGAATTTGATCATTCATTACCATTCCATGCATTCGCAATTACTGTTACGTGTTACGTTCGCGATGCAGAAAATATACGGATCAGCAATGTTTGACGCGGCAATGCGAATGTTTGTCGGGGTGGTGAAAAAAGTAGTTGCAAGCAATTTCATCGTTATGCGAGTAATTTGAAGCCATTATAGCTTGTGATCCGTGCAGACGCGAGGTCATCGAGAATCGAGAGGTCGACGCGCGCGGGGGCGAGTCTCATCGCTCATGATCAACCATATACAACAAATGCCTAAAGTAATCGGTCCAGACAAAACGTAAAGTCACCCTTCGAGCACACGGGTACTGTGACTAATCGATCACGACGCAGCCGGTCTTTCACCCTCTTCACCCCCTTCTGCCGCGAATGGAATTTTAACCGCGCGTTCAGCCACGTCTGTCATTTTTTCTTGCTTTTCTTATCCGCCAATGATCCCCGTAACGCATAAAAAGCGTGGTAATGCCTTCATTTCGAGCTAACACACGCATGCAGCAGGTAACGCGCCTTATCGTAGAAACAAAGTATGGTCCACGACATATGGAATATATAATTGTCATTGTAAATGACTTTGATACGACGTGTTGGGCATTTTGTTTGCGGAGAATGGTTTGCTGGCGAATTATAATGTTTCCCCGTGTTTTAAATATTTTATAGCGTCCTTCTGAATTTGAAATTCAAACAATTTCTGCCTCGAATAATTTTTGTATACAAGTTACGTGCAAATCAAATTACATATTTCAGGATCGTGAATATAAATCTTAGGAAGTTATTACAAATTTTGCCAGAGTCTGGCTAAAAAATCGACAAGCACAAAAATCCCAAAATCTATTTCTTAAATAATTCTATTTTTGTTGTTAATTTATTCATATATTATACAACATAGATAGAACATTTTGTTAATGGTGACCCAGTTTTTAGTATTTAATATTTAGTATTAAAATGTTTAACATGAATAGAGAAATTCGAAAGCTAGGAACAATTTTCTATTAATTAAGGACCTGACAAAATCTTCTCGCTTACGAAAATACTTATCAGTAACAAAATGAGATAGTCTTACTTAAAGAAAAACATTTCCAATATTCTTTAAAAATATCTCCTCGGTAATAAATTAATCGCCCGTTTGAAAACTCTCCAGCTTTCAAAATAAATTGAATATCATTAACCGTACGTCCCGGAAACAAAAAGAATGAGCGCAACTTAATATGCATTTTTACAAATATTTGCAGTATGAGACTACGTAAATCCAATCCGTTCAAATCTAATGAGCAACGTTTCCCCATTATTAATCCACTGCGTCGAATCATTTTTAAATAAAAAACAATACCTATGTATATCCATCGTAGGCAATTTCGTGTGCACCGACGCAGTGCATAAAAAAGAAACCCTATTTCAACATTGTAACCATTTACAAGGCAAACGTTAAGAAAGAGATTTGCATAAAGCGTAACACAGGCACCGAGACCAAATATTCAGCTTCAAATAGGGGTCAACCGTTCACGGTAACCCCAATCCTGCGCGCGCGCGCGCGCGCACGTTAAAAGACATAACATTTATAGAAAGGGAAGGCAGACCATTCACAGGCGAGCGCAAATAGAGCTGTGTGCACTTCTAGTTGAGGTTGCAGTCGAAAATGCATGACGAAACATGAATGACACGTGTTTGCGCCACCCAGCCGCAACACAGCTAAACTGTTGTGAGTCACGTGTTACTGGGTTGTATACGTGTACACGCATCAAGGATCCGGGGAATAATGAAGAGCCCCGGAAGAGAAAATAGTTCGATGTGCATTAGAGCAGAAGAGGTTAGGGCTTTCCCATGGTGACTTTAATTTCACCCATTGTTCCCTAACCGGCATCGATCCTTCGCCACCCCAGTTTATCCGCCACCAGCGATTTGTGCTTTCGGAAAATGTAAACGCCGCGGCGCGCCGGTTGGGATCCAAGGATCACCGGGTTAACCGAATCGTCCGCGGGTTTGTACGTGTTGGGCTTTGATCATCGTGACAATAGCGTACTCGAACGAAGTTCGTCGTTTAGAAATTTTCCTCCCAGATTGAAATAGTCCTACGCGCTACGAGCCTGCGTCATTTGAATTAATGGGCGAACAAATGTTCGGACGAGCGAATTTCCATTCTGATCTCAGCTAAAATGTCCTGCCGTCCAATCTTTCATTTCTCAAAGTATTTCGAGGTATTTGGAGCTCCATATATTTTTCGCCTCTCGAGTAAAGTTAGAATGCTTTGCAGAGCTGCGGGAATAGTTTAATTTATTTTCCCTGGATGGTTTCAATGAGGCTACAATGTGCTATGCAATATTTAGTTTAGATAGCTTTGCGACTTGAAATACAAATAGGATATTTTATCTCAGTCAGTATGTCAATACATATATTGATATCTTGGCAGAAACATTCAGAATTTCTAATAATAATAATAATAACAGTGATGAGTGTTACGTTCAAACTGTTTTTCATTGTGCAACTGAAAGATAAGTTGAGCTCAATTTGAATCGTTTTCTACGTTGAACAGTCCTGTCTAACTCTTCTCGCAAAATGTAAATGTCATACAGGATTTAATTAATCGCTATGATAATCCTGCATTTGCTATCCATATATCTCAATAATCCGAAAAATGATGTGGCCTGTTACAAAATGCAGTGAGGGCAAATAAGAACAGCGATTAGAATACCTTAGTTAGGACAAGTAAACTAAAAGGAGGACAGTGTTTCCTATTCAATTCTGCGTGCACTATTTCGCCAAGTTTAAGCTTGTTAATTACTTCACGTTTGTCTGTAAATCTGTAAACCTGCCCAACGTTCATCCCGTTTCGAACCATGGCTCACAGATTCCTGTCCAATATCCAATACTAATACTAATTGTAAGTAAGCCAGTCGAATGGTAATAAAATAATTGAATAACGGATGGTCGAATCCCAGAGATCCTTCGGTATTATGAATCCACAGCGCAACGAATACAATGTCGCGGATAGGTGTGATAACGTAAGACGATCCACCGAAATCGCGAATCGATGGATCGCGAAGGAATAAAAAAAATTCCTTCCGCTCGTAAATTTTCGCGAGCCAAAGCGTGGTCGGTCCCAATTGAATCGGTCAATTCTGGGGAGAAAAACGGTGGCATCCGGCGCGCGCTGTGGGGTCAAGTAGACGACCTCGTATCCTGGGTCTTGGTTAGACCCTTGCTTCATTGACGGCTGCGCCCACGGGTCAAACTCTTTGACTCGCGACCGCTACCAGCTGCCCCCTAGACAACTTCACAATTATTCTTATCGTTCTTGCGTATGTTGTCTATATACATCGTAAATACTACAGCCACCAGCTCGTGCTTCATTCATAAATTCTACGATTACAAGAACAAGTAGCTCGAACGCGAGCCTCAATGAACGCAGCGCTATGACTGTCACCTACATTTTAAATTGCCAGGCCGCTCACGTGACACGAATTCTTCCGCGAGTGATTCTCCTTTTTTTATGAATCAATTTTTATGAGGGAGTTTTTGATTCTCTCGATCCATTTAATCTGTTGACGGGGAAAGAATAGTTGGCTCGATTGTTGGGTTAATTATATTATCGACATTGCGATTGATTCATTTGGAAATCTTTCGTGCTTTTGTTGCACCCTTACAGCTTTGAAGAATATGTATTACTACGGTATAAATATGAATTCGCAAAGGCTGAAACGTAGCGATTTAGTTTGTTTTAAAGGAGCACCTAATTGAAGGTACAGACTTCTCATGAAACTGTTGTTTAAACTATTGTTTAATTAGAAGCGCAGAGCTGCAGTTTAAAATACTGGGGTCTCTCAAATCAATAAATTCTCCCCAAACTTGTTTTGTAATGCATCTACGCCTAACGAAATCAATGTACAAATATCAGATCAAAAGGAAGAAATACTTGGCGATACTGATCTCAACGATCAAATATTACTATAAAATCAAATGACCAAACTATAAAAAGAAACGCGGTATATTTTCGCCCTTGCACCGAAAATATTAACCCTTATGTTAGCCACCAAAATGGTGAAAAAGTTCGAAGCTTAGTTATTTAAAATATTTTCCATAAACTTGTTTTCACAAAACGTGAGCTGACGCGAAATTGTTCAACGAACCAAAATCCGGAGCGACTTTGCGATATTTTATAAAGAACATACAAAAATTATTAAAGCAAATACAGAAATGGGTACCCGGTTGCCAACATAAGTGTTAAAAAAATGTTCTCAAAGATTTCTTTCTCGACGGTGAAAATTATCGCCAACCAAAAACCACGCAAGGTGTCCCAATTTCCAATCGTACCACCTTACAACTACCGCGTAATGCGCGTTCCCTATCTCACATTGTCTTCGACTATTCAGCGCAGACTAAAATAGAAAAAAAACAGGGTTAACGATAAACTGGAAGTGGGGTCGATGGAGGGGGGGATGAAAGTGAACGGGGTGGCTCCGTGGGCAATTGTTCCGGGGCGGAAAATTTATTCTTGCCTGCGCGTATTAACAGCTGATTTGGCGCGGAGCAACGTTCGCAATGGGGTTGGTACGCTTTCGTGAATGCGTATCCACATACTCGATGTGTTAACCCGTTGCCCATTTCAACAGCTCTCCTGACCCTTTAAAACAAACAGGACGTCGCGTAGGGAACAAAGATCCGGGAGCGAGTAGCGGAGAAATGAAAACGAGGAGAAAAAGACGGAGCAAAAGGGCGAACGAAGGAGATTTATCGGGTTCAGCCCCTCCGATGCTCGATTTCGTAAGTGGCGAGTATTATACGTATGTATATGTATATACAAGTGGCACAGCTGCGGAACAAAACGACCCCCATTGTTGTCGGGGCTTGTACCGCTATTAACGGGAATCGATGAAACTACAGTAGACATTGTTTTTCAATAACAATTACCTGTAGTTAGGCGGAACTATTGTTCGCTCGACAAAATGATCATATAACACGGGGTAACACTTAACGTTAAGCGTTGCTCGATTTTCGTTCGTTCGTGCTGCACTGCTCGTTGCGTGGTTATTGTTATTTTTGTTTATATTTTTCTATTGGGGCAACTGTACGGCACTGCCTGGGTCTGGTGCGTCTAGAACATCGGTAATGTTTTAGGTATAAAAAATGGAATTTCCTTATTGATATCGAAACCCGTCGACGGATCCGGATGAAATTCTCTGCGCAATTATTTTATTTCAGTCAAATTTCAGGATCGAAACGGTGGCATTCGGTATTGATAGGCCGTATAAAAGTGGTAGCCCGTATTTAAATCAGCTCTCCGCCCGTTTAATCGGTCTGTGACGCTTCGAAGCGGTTCTATGAATCATTTCCGACGAAGTATTCGCGATAGACATCCAATCAGTATTTTTTCTTTCACGTTGCTCGACCACTAGAACACACAATAGCACTGACGCAATAATTTGATGGCAATGGTAGATTGTATCTAGAATTAGAGGTAATCCTCTGCGACTGACACACCTGTCGTTGCTGCGAGTGTAACGTAATCACTTGGAAAACAAAATTTTACACGTCGATGCTTCCGTTGATGGAACCTCAATTTCACCAAGTGCAAGGTCGAGGTCATATTATATTAGGTCAGTGAGAGAAAGATTTTTTTCCATGGAATTCTCCAAGTAGTGTAAGTTCGCTCTTAGAACCCTTTCGATACAACGACAAGCAAAGGATATAAATATTTATGTATCCGTTTTCTTGTGACTCACCCTGTATGTAATTTATAAAAATGCACCTAATATAACGCTACATCGAGTCATTCTCAACATCTTGTTTCTTTTATTTGAAAACTATGTCACGAATACAGTATATTCTATTATTGGATAACGTCAAGAAAACATAGATACGAAGAATATACAAAGTGGACATAGTATTATCACGATACATATTCATGGACACTAGCGGCTTTCGATTGTGTTGTTTGGATTTTTGAAAATTCTTAACACAACTTGGCCTGGCCTTTACGAAGAAAACGAAGAAAGTAATGCCCTGCTGATGTTCATGGGGATATTTTCCAACTGTACGTCAATCATCGTTGCACTAATTACGGGCTCGTGAGTATTCGCGTTAGTCATCGATCAAACAGCTGATCAATTCAAGGCAAAGTTCGTAAAATGGGTCACAGTTGTTTCTTGCTGTTCAACATTCCATTGTATCCTTTAAGTATGTACTTTCTATATCTTCGGCTACATTGTCTTCTAAAATCGAAAGTAATATCAAGTAAACTTCAATCATTGGTAAACGTAAAGAAATTAAACAAAGCTGCTAGAAGTTACAAAAGGAATAAATTAATGAAAATGCAGTACTCCACGACTTCATATCAAATTATTACGATACAGATCAAAGTCCGTATCCTTCGTTACTATTATTTAAACAATATATCTTTGGTATTAAAATAAATGTCATAATGTTGTAATTATCGCAAACAATTATCGCATACATTGGTACCCTTCGTGCCCCTCTAACCCCACACACGTCTACATTTATTATAATTGAATAGACTTCTGACATTTTGCTATTAATAATCATTTTTTATGCATACTCAAGCCATCTGTTCGTTGGCAAATATCTGCCAAACCTCCAAGAAAAAGAACTCAAAATACTGTAGACAAGTGAAACTAATTAGTTGAATCGTGTATACATATACAAGGTGTCACCAAATGTACCCTATTTACGTTCGAAATTAATTTTACATTTGCTTTCCTTGACCCCTTGCCTTATGATAAGTGTGGCACTCGTGCTACAAGTAGCACGCGAAAATTAAACAAACATGAGTGTTGCACGCAGCACTGGATAAAATTTAAATACAAAGAAATGCAAGCATGACTCGTGGTAGCTTTTGCCATTATGTTCATAAAACGATACAGTATCCAATACAGCAATATCGTAAGGAAAGTGGGTTCATACCGCCGCATTATTAACTAACAACTTCGATTATGTACTAAAATTTTCCCACAGAAATGTACATTTATTTAGACAAATCTTGGTATCGCGTAAATTTGATCTTCGAGTACCTCAACCTGGAGTACCTATCGCGTGAACTTTCTCACCGAAATACGCAATAAAAAGGCGAAAAGACGAGAGCAAGTCAGAGAGTGAGAAGCAAGTGGATAAGCGTGCGCAGAATCTCAACCAAATGGTAATTGGATTTCCATCGACCAGCAAATAAATTGTAATATTATCGTGGGTCCTCCTTGTCGCGTCACGCTGGGGGATGGGTCAAGGTAAAAAAAAGGGGGGTGACGGAGAAAAAAATGGTCGGCAGGGAGAATGCAGTGGGTGGCACGCGCCCAATGCCGTAACTTTAATATATAAACGCTTAACAGGCTTGGTGTAACACGAGACACACCGGAAGGGACGTCAGCCGAGTGTCACTCAGTCATTCAGTCAGCTCCACTCGTTTCGCGGCTCTCCTCCACCACGATATCACGCTCTCTCCCTCTCTCTCCCTCACCCTTTCTGTCGTTCTGTCATCCTTGCGGTAAGTGTCCGCGCGAGTGCGCCAGCACGCAGAGCTCACGTACGTGCCACGCACACGGGCGCCCGCTCTCGCACTCCTATTCCAAAGGATGAGATCGAGTTCCGAGCAAACCGCGATAACAGCTTGGGGGAGAAAGAACACGGGCCTTATCTACGCGTTTACACACTCTCTGACCCCGCACTCGCGACCTCGGCGTCGCTCTATGTATCCATCCGTCAGCCACACCCCCTAGTCGACTCGTGATTTCGTGGCATATCCCGTCAGACGTCGTTAACTTTCGATGGTTTTCGTTGATCGTTGGTTCGGCGGGAAATCTCGACCTCGACCGTGAGAATTTGCGCGAACGGAGTTGCAGCCGAGGCGAGATCCAAAGAGGGATCCAGAGAGGACTGGACAGAGGATTCGAGAGAGTAGGAGGAGAACGAGAAGATAAAAGCGGCCTAAACGAGGCCTCGCTTCACGGGGGAAGAAATCCTAGTGGAGGAACGATGGCGACGCGTTTAAATGCCATGAGATTTAAGTACCGCCTGGGCCACTGGTTTAAATGGTCATTTGTTAGAAGCGCGGGAGACAGAATGGGAGAAAGCGACGATACAAAGACACCAAGCCTTGATTGCACTTTAATTCACCTTCTCCTTCTTTCGTTCCCTGTGGTCTATTCTACGCTCGGGCACAAACGAGTCAGACGTTTAAGCAGGAAGTGCACCCTGAGGGAACGGGTCTCAACTTTCATTGTCGAGAACATTTTTTCACCGTCTCGTTCGTTAGTAGCTTGAAACATTCCACTGTATAGAATCGACTAACGAATTCGCAGAGATCTTCGTATTTGTGGTATTTAGTTATTTTCCTATGTAAATCTGTATCCAGACACTTCTTACGCGAAACTTGCGTAGAATATACATTGGCCAATGTTTTCTACGTGTGCTCTCAAAAATATATTAGCATTGTTTGTAGAATGATCGATGTTCCGATTTTTAAAAATGTTATGTAGGGTAGACCGAGGCGAATCGGATCACTTTTTATTTGATGGTAAAAAAAACATAGTTACAATATAAAAACCCAATACTTGATTATATATTCGTAACAAGTACCCATTTGACATGAACATTCATAATAAAAAATATTAACAAATTAAAAAATTCCTCTTTTATAGACAAAAAACGAAAAAGTGGAAAATATCCGATTCGCCCCGAGTCTGGGGGCGAATCGGATATTCCGAATATCTCTAAGAAAACAAACAAATTGTCGTAAAATAATCTTTGGTTATAACTTTATAAAGTATAACTTGATAATAATAATGTCAAAGACCCTACGTAGTACGTGGGTGGCAAGTATATTGTCCTGAAACACCACTTATATTTGCACACTTTTCGTGCCACCACTTTTCACAGATAGTGCACTGTATCCAATCCTCCGCAGGTGGATGAATTTCTCGTTACAATAAATGCAATGCCACTCTCTTTTATGTATGTGCGAACCATCTTTACCTACATGTATAAGTTATTAACGCATTTAAAGTCATACAACTAATTAAATAAATAAATAAAAGAGTGATCCGATTCGCCCCAAATGAAGTGATCCGATTCACCCCATATAATAATAATTTTAAGGTGAATGAAATACGTAAACAAATTACGATATAATAGTGAAAATTGTATCAAATATTATTTCTGGACACTATACAAACTAATAATATTAAACACATTTGGATGTTAAAGTTTACCTTTTATTTTTAAATAAGAAATTGTAAGCTATGTATTTTAGATCTGCGCCAAAATTATTACGTTCGTCCGCGTAAGGCAAACTTGAAATGCGTGTCAACACTAAACGGTATTGTAAAACAATCAAAACACAATCGAAAGAGGTGCATAGAGGGTGCATGAGGAGTGTATGTACAACCTAAACGATTTTTTCCATAGTAACATAACAAATTTCAACTAAATTCTTATTTTGATCCGCCCTGTGATCCGATTCGCCTCGGTCTACCCTACATGATAAATATTAGTAATAAAGAATATCGTTTAGTACATCCTCCTATCTTAGGCAAAAACAGCCCGAGGATGTTGCAATTAGAACTTTTATTATTAATTATTAATTTGCTACATCATTCCTGTTGCAATATTGAAACTACAAAGCAGAAACATCTCGCTGCGTATTGGAAATGTTTAACATCGTAATGTTTAGAAACCTCATTATCGAAATTTACTTTTGACACTGAAGGTCCTCCTTGCACCCAACGGTACAATTACATTATGTATCTATCTTGGATATCTATTCTTGAATGGAAAAGTAACGTTGATATTTAAAGCTGATAAGCTGCTGCTGTCATCACTGTGTACGATAAAATCTGTTGCACTCGTGTATTCTACTACGTTTATACGATACTCAGCGTTTGCCTAAGTTGCGAAGTCAACATAGTTTGAACAGCTTTAGTAATCAGAGATATTATATAGGAAACATTTTCGGTCAATCGTGCTTTATGAACTTAAACGATATAAATACGTTTACTTGTGCAGAAAATAACTCTAATCATTCTGAAACAAATGTAGTCATTGAACCTAAATACCGATGCACCTTCGTCCAACTTCATAATGATGATTTTAAAGTTCATAAAGATAAGCAGTTAAAGATAAATGGTCTTATATCCTAATTTTACAGTTTGTCTTTACAAGATGTGTTGCGAAATTGTTAATTACAAAAGAACATCCGGGGGTATTGCGGTAGACTAAATAAGATAGAAGCGGAAAATAATTTTCTTATTAGTAATTGAAGAGGAAATTACGTTGATTGTTATTTAATTGGAATCACTGAGACAGGGATTGATAGAGATTGCAATTGCTTAATGTGTTGAAAAATACAAGGGTTCGGGGGAAAACGGAAGCCAAACGTTGTGTAAACAGACCTCGGTTGATCTATTGCACCAAGCAATTAACCTCTCCCGTTAGTTAAACCCTTTCTAAGGTTTCTTTCGTCGTTTACTGAATAAATAGAGGTACCGAACTCTATAAGAACAATATAAATAAAACCGAACTACTGTATTAAAACGTAACGATTCGCCTTTCTCGTTACTTCTAATAACTGAAACGAATTTTTATCTTATATTTGTTGATATGCGTGTTTCATACTTATGAGCACTAAAACTATTTCACAAGGACTTTTTGTCTTGTTTCTACAGAAAGGAATAGGAAGCGTTATCAAAGGAGTGTGATGGAATAATGGTACCAAAATTCTGAGAGGCTTTTTACATTATACGAGATCGTTTCCATGTAAAATGCTTAAGCTGCTGCAATTTTTTCGATAGAAATATTCTTTTATTCATAGAAATGATGAAAATAAATTTTTGAAAATCTAATCCCAGTTGCCACAAATAATCGCCCTTAGTAATATTTTTAAGTCACATAGGAATTTTTTCAAGCGTAGTCGCAGGAAAGCGTAAAAATTGCAGCGAAGGAATTTAATTGTTGCCATCAGTTAGACACAATTTACGTCTAATAAATTGCAAAATTAAGGTACTCTCAGTTACACTTTCTTGGCTGCTGTGAGTCATGTTCAAACACTGACTTTACGCACCAAAGAAGATATCATTTAAAACCCATCGCAAGGTCGCTTATCAGTGGCATTGTTTCGTTATTAATCAATAATAATAATATTACGTAGAAAAATCAGGCAATAGTGAAGCAGTATTGACTGTATGTGTAGTATTGACTGAAGCACGCAATACTACAAAACCCAATCAATATCGCCATTCCTAACAAATGTAAATTGTCGCATGTTGTATAAAATATCGTGCCTTTCCACTTACTGATGTAACACTGTTAATGAAGATACTATCTGCAAATAGGCGCTCCCCAATTTAAAAATGGAGAATCTCTCCCAAGGGAAAGTGAATGAAACAAAACGTTAATCGACGATAACCCTTATCCGATGCATCGCAAAGCAACCCGTGCACACATCCAATTAAATGTTAACTCGAAACAAACACGTTATCCCTCGATGTTCCCCACGTTCCGCCACGTACTTACCGAGCAGTCCACTAATTTTCCAATTTTCCGCTCACCCTTTTCTCTGCCACGCATTTCCCGCCACCCTCGTCGTCCCCCGGTCGTCGCATCGGTGCTATACCGTTTCCACCTCTGTCGTTCAGCACATAATGTCGCAATTCTGCGGCGGAGCAGTGGAAGAAGCTTTCTGCGGGAATTCTTAAGAAACAATTGCCGACCTAAACGAAGTTAATTGAAGCCATTCAAGATCATGGCGAGCGTGTCGGTGTCGGGTCGGCGCGGCGCGGAAGGGGACAAGAACAACAGTGTAAACTGCGTTTTGCTGAGTTTACTCGATGCGTAAACGAGCGACTGCTCGTTTCCACCGTGCCTAATAAAGTTGAATGAAGCGCCCACAAGCATCTCTGGCCGCGTGCTCGCTCTTTGTCGTTACTTCTTTGCGACACGACACATTTCCGGCCGTTATCGCTCCGTTTATCCCTACACCGTCGACTCCCTTCCAATTATGCTGCTACTTCAGCCCCCGTTTTTCTTTGTCATATCTATTTATCGGCCGTACTGCTTATCCTGCAGCTTCAACGCGCACACTGTTTTAACGTCTTCATCGCTTATTGGAGACGTGTAATATATATTTATTATTTATTTGTGTTTCCTGTTTATTGTTTTATTATGTCTTCATAAATGCTTTGCAAGTGTTTCATTGAGTCTGTGCTAGTATGTTTTTATAAGTATATCCATGAACTTAATTGTTATCAGATTGCCCGAGTAACTGTTAAATAAATTAAATTAAATGAAAGTTGTGACACGGGGACATGAATGCTGTGTTCTTAAAAATTGGGAAATAGTGTAATTATTTTATGTATCTGAATATTCGTGTCTTGTTACTAATGTTTGTGTGGATTGCACGATTACATATTGTGGGAAACTTCTGTAATCTTAATATATATAATAAATATAAATATAATTTTCTATTGAAAATGATTTTATTCTAATAATCCAAAGCTTCACAGCACGAAGGGTGTATGTTATAAATATTAAGCTCGTAATAAACTGAGTTTAAATATATTATTCTTATCGTACTTTTTATCGGATAGGGAATTATCTATGTTTCCATCCATATTATTTTTCTCTGTAGAAAGGATATTATGTGGATACCATTGATTTTTTAATGATACTAATTTTATTTCAGCTCAGTGTTGAATAAAATACAAAAGATATTTATAAACGCATTTTTCATTGTCTTACTTATCTACTATTTCCCCATACAGCGATAGTTCTAATTTCAATCGCACCTTTAATCAGAATTCTTTAAAATTTCTATACCGCAGATGTAAAATATCCAGAAACGCACGTATACATTTTTATAAATATGTAACATTAAACACATAATGTTTACATGGAAATCAAGTTAAACCAAGCTAAAATATTACCGCAAAATATTTAAATGTAATTTACCAATATTTTTATTTGCATACAACGATTATTATATAAACAATATATGCGAGTGTCACAGCTTTAATGCTGTAAGTATGACAAATTCTTATTAAACAATTAAACATCCTTAAAGTGACGACGTTCTAGAACGATTCAAAATAATTAACTGTCAATTTCTTTTTATTATTGCTTATGATCGTTGCTTTTTACCCTTTACAAATTTCTACAATTAAAATGAAGCAATGTACCAGTCCACGCACAGAATATTCGATCACCTGATTATTCCTCGGCTAACGTGTTAAAATAATCCAAACAGTATTACCAACAAATACAAACAATTGTTCGATCTCTACGTGTTAGGTTCGTTCAAGTCACAATGAACTCTTTCCTTTCCCTGTTCAGCGCGAGGGGTGCGGCTTCCTGCATTTATTCGTCTGATCTTCGAGCGTTCGGTTCTTCTTTCGCCTTTTCCCGTTTCCACCCTTTCCAGGCTTTCGTTTGTCCACGCGCTTTTTCTTCACGCCGCGCCGGATCTGCTTGAACGTCAACGTTTGAACAGAGACATACGAGCAGCCGCTCATTCATTCGGTCATCCGACGACCGTACATTCATTCATTCATTCATTCATTCATTCGTTTAACACTTTTGTGCTACACGAAGATACGGGCCGTCTGTCGCGGCGGTACGCGCCTGGGAACCTCTTAACTGTTTTGTATAACGTGATTACTTCAATCCCGTCTGTACTCTTCCTGTTATCCGAATCCGGACTAGGCTTTGTTAATCTTCGTGCTTCCACGCGGCACGGTCGTCCACATTTTAAAATAATGTCATTCGTTCACGGCGGCCTTTTATGTTGGATGCGACGCTGTGCAATCTACCTTATCTTCAACAATTTTGAAACAATTCGTTCATTCGATTTTCGACCCGCGTCTTTGTTGAGCTAACTATCTCGGTTCTATAGACAAATTGGCGTTTATTTGCGATAGAGCGATTTCATTGTGAAGGATAGGTAAATCGTTCGGCGATGTTACAATAAAAGGGCCCGGAGACTTTAGCGGAGGCGAACAATCGAATCCGTTGAGCTGAAATTTGCAATAATGTAGAAATAAATAGAGGAGGTCTGCAAACGTGGCAGTAATTACTTTTATGGGCAAATTGTTTTACTATATGTTGATAGTAAACCACCAAAGTGATACAGTCTATATTATGGACACTAATAGATTATAGATTATTAGCAGAATTACGGAACTAATGTTAGTACATTATAGGGGAGAGAGGTGGGTAACGGAACCCTTAACTTTGGATTACTATGGCAAAAAAGGCATGGGACTTTAGTCCCACCTTTGTAGTCTTAATTGAACCTTTGACTATAAGACTATGAAACATTTTGTTACAGAAAGCATTTGGCTATAGAACATAATAACTATAATATTTTCCAGAGGCATTGAAATATCCGATTGGCTCAAGTGATGGGGTAAAAAGAATACGCCCGTTTAAAACCATGGGAAAATACAAAGTTTATATTTTTACAAGTTTAAAGCTATTAAAAGAAACAATTGCATATTAGGATGGCATATAAATAGCACATAACACAAATATTATAAATAAGAAAAGAATATTATATATTATAATACATATGAATAACAACGCTTCAATATTAAGTAGGTTCTGCATTTGTTTCTCGATACTTCGTTCTCGTAATTACTTAAGCAGTATGTGTTTCGTGTTAACAAATAATTACTGGACAAAACAAATCCTGAACACCATTTGAAATCGGAATGTCCTCCCTCCAATAAATTATTTGGACAACCAGTGAAAATAAGATTCGAAAATTATCGAAATACCCAATTTTCCCCCGAGGCATTTATTTTAAATTATCTATAATAGTCGATTTTGCCCACCTACCTGCTTTTACCCAACTTCAACCTACATGAGAATATCCCCAACCCTTCTCTTTTAGCCACGCGAATATCCACAATTAATTTAACCATTAATTCAGCCTTTTGTGGCGCCCTTTGTTATCAAAATACCTACCTCTTTTTTACAACTCACCTCGGCATTCTCACTGAAACCCCCCTATAAGCTGCACCCACCGTTCAATTGACACAGTGCTCCTCGAGCGGCGTTTAAAATTAATTTCAGACCCACGAAAAACTCCTCCAATTAAGTTACACCTCCGTACAAGTACGTATCGCCAAGAACATAGCTCTCGACGAACGGCTGAGAAACGGCCGGAGCGAAAAAACGAAAAGGAAAAAAAGAAGAAAAGAAGAAAAAGAAGAGAACGAAAGGAAAACGCGAAGACTGAGCTAGATCCAAAGTGGGCGTCCCCGCGAGTGAAGGCGACGCGACCGAAAGGCCGCAAACTGGTTCGCTCCAGACGAGCAATCGCGAGCTCGTAATTGCTACCGACTATGCGGAGGTGGCGAGGAATATGGCACTGTTGGCGGCCAGGCATCGTCTCTTAACCCTTCTTCCTCGCTTAAATAAATTAACCGAGTCATCTTGCGACAGTACGAGCACGGCTACTTACTTACATAGGTACGCGGCCTTACGTCATCCGCGCGTGGCGGACCAACAGGGTACTTGATACTATCCTTGAATCTTGCTCGAAATTGACCGCAATCAAAGTGCCACGTCAACATTCTCTGCGCGAGTCCACTCGTCGGGGCATGTGCGCGTCACGAAAATCGACCGGACTTCCGTTTCACGGCTGATTCTGCAGCCGGAAGATCGATGACTCGTTTAATTGCGCGCATCGCGCGTCAAGATTGAGACCTCTCTCGGAGAGTGTTCTGGATCTTCTTGGAATTCAGATTGAAACACAGAAATCGCGTCATCCGAGGATGCTGGAGAAGATTGATTACCCTGTGTTCCGTTTCGCTGGTTGTAACCTCGATTGTTTAGTCGTTTTGTAGAATTTGTGGTGCAACGATTCGATAACAGGTTACTATTGTTTGGAATTATGTCAAATCTTACGTTTAATCCATTTTTTAGATTCCGCTTTAAGATTATTTATTCTTGCCGTTTCGGGCAGTAGTTTGTGCAGGGCGTTATTGAATAAGAATAGTGTATTCTTGTCCAGATCTTGAGTTAAATTGGAACAAGTGCTTGTAAAAGGGCTAACTTAAATGATTTAATTTCTGTGATAAATTATATAAATATAATAAGGTTAAAATTACGATTATGCGATGACCTTTAATTTTGTTAAGGCAATGTGAAGACGTATACTTGTATTCCACTCTAAATTATTTTTTGTACAAGCTTACAATATTAAATATATCGCAACTCTGAATTCCTACATTATTTTTATAGCCATATTGTCCATAATTCAATAGAACAACTGAATATAAAAGCAGCAGAAATTGCATATGGCTGTATGACATTGATGATACACAGTTGGCGATGTCAAAAGCGCGAGCAGAAGCAATGATTCACAGTTTAAGATTATAGCTCTACGAGTGGTCTTGTAAATATATGTTGAGCGTTAAATATATTTCCTTTTATTTATTTTAAGTAGATTGAGAAATTAACGTCGTGATTGACGTTAATTTTTTTAAGAAAATATTTTGTTGTCCATGGAAAGTTACTTAGAAGTGACTTACGCTGCTTCTGATGGTAGTAACAATTCTCTATTCGATGTTTACTGTTATCTACTATTTAAAAGCTTTTCAAATTCATATTTCAAAGGAGCTGCGTAATTTATAATGTTCTAGTAACCGAAAAACCGGAATACAAAAACTATGGGGTGTCGAATTAACAGAATGGAGTATCCCCAATGCGTTTCACTCCTCGAATTTAATCGTAACTCGAAAATTGTCAAAATTCTAGCTCTAACTGTAATAAAACTCTGATCCCAAAGAAGCGTCTCAGAAGTCAACTTCAACGCACAGTTAATCCGACAAGAATAATCCCGCGACGCCTTAAACCAAGTCGGTAAACAATTGTTCGGCGCGAACCGCATTCGCAAAATTGAAATTACAATCTTCCAAAAGATCCACGCTGCCCCATCAAAAGAGAAAAAGAAAACACCAGCAGCGAATGAACAATCGGCATTATCAAATGCTCCCAAATCACAACACTGCACTGCGTCACTGCTCCTCTATTCCTCCTCGTTCAGGTGAAAACGATCCCGAGATTAACGCCAATTCGAAACACGTTGCTAGATGAACGTAATCCTCGATGATTCTCGCACGAGGTATTAATAAATTCGAGAGAAAAAAAGAATCGGCCCACGATCGCCAAAGTTTCGAGCAGCTTCGAAGAGATGCCGGAACGCCTTCCGAATAAAACCGCAAATCAGCCACCGTCGCTCCCATAGCGCATCCCCATAGGCTAGAAATTCGTTCGGAACCCCAGATTCTCCCCCTCGCCGTCCCGACCAAGAATAGCAACCCCTGCGGGAAGAGGAAACCTTCTGCTCGAAAGCAAAACCAGTCTATTCCATTCTCTCCTCGTAAACGTTCGTCTCTGACCCGAGATGCGGTACAAGGGAGGGGGTGAAGGGGGGGGGATGAAACTGCAGGAAACGATCCCCTCAACACTGTGCCCGCGCGTACAGTGCGTTGTGTGCAGGCTACGGATGAAAATAATGTAACACGCTGCCATTGAAATCTATTGACGCGCTACCCTTAAAATCCGTCGCACATGTGCGATGCGCCCGTTCTATTTACCAATCTCGACCGAGAGGAGACTGCGTGTGTTCGTGACTCCTGTGTGAACGCAAAATGGCGATGTCAAAATAACCGTAGGCGAGTTTCGAAAGCGGTCCAGCTAGCCGAACCGTCCCGTTTCCCGTCCACCCCGTGCCAACCCCGTTTCGCGAACGCCGATTCTTCGACGCGGCGAGACGCGACGCGGGCAAACGTTAACGGACGAATTATTGGAGCGCTGATAACAGACCGGGCAATCATACGGTGTTAGCGAAATGGTATTACAAGGGCCGCGAATGGCATCACCGCAACCCTAGCCAGCCGACTCTGCGAATAACGCTGACGACATCGGCAATAATGTAATAGCGCAAAGTAATTCAGCGAGTTACCGACTACTTACTAAAATGCCACGGACACTTGCGATCTTTACGCGTTTCGCAGGCCCTGCGCGTCGCTACTGGCCACAGGTGGGAATCAACGCGAACCGATAGAGGTGGAATTGAAACGGTGCGCGCGTGGAAAGGGTTCGCGTTGTCGAGCTGGAGATTAGAGCGGCCGCCTTCCACTCTGTTTCCAAAAACTCTGTACCTATCCTTTATTTTCATTTCTTCCTGTTACACTTTTATTTATTAAGCCTGTTTGAAATTCGTGCGGCGATACTTAACTGTAGCAACTTTTCGATGTTTTAAATGATCTGCCGTTTCTTTTTCCATTGCAAATGTTTGCTACGATTAATCTTTTATTTAGTTGTCCCATTACTTTTTTTTTAGCTGATGTACAGTAAAGAAGCCCTGTCCTATATGTGTGCCGGTGGAATAACAATAAATTAATTCTTTTTGCACAGTATTTAGTGTAGGTGTGCAAGCTTCCGTAATTGTTTTTGCGAAAAATGGAGTAACAGAAAATCGTGGAGGTGAACTGAAAAAGAATTGCTCATAATAATATGGATATCGTAAATTACAATTTTACGCGACGGATGCAACGGCTGACGCCAACCGAATTTTACATCCCTCGATTGTAAAGGTAAAAATAGTGGAAAAGAATTTAGAAATATTACCACACTATTGACTGTTTATTCTGCAGCTCGTCATTTTATCAAATTCCACGATACTAATATTGTTATTTAATAAATGCAATGTCAAAAATCTAGGAAAATAGCTAATATCAACATTAAACTATCGTTGTCCGTCACAATTTGCAATAATAGAGTAACAGCATACACAGTTTCGCACTTCAACAATTGCATAACTCATATACTCATTGGTCGCGAACAACGTGTTAAACGAAACACATTAAAAGCTTTTTCCAAGTTTAGATATTCCGGAGTCGAGTAAATACCCGTTACCGTTAAATACGCTAACGCCAACATAGCGCTATTAACCCTCGCAATATTAATATTGAACGAAATATAAATCACAAAAAGATCCAATGTTCACAAAACTCGCGAATTCATTCCAAAATTGTAACCAACGCTGTATATTTAGTTTATTTATAAGAACGACGGAAATTGTGTTCAAGTTACCCAGCTTCGAACCAATCCAGCCTAAGCTTCCGAAAAGCAGCGGAATCCAGCTTGTGAAAATACTCTACAAAGTCCAACTCTCGTTCCTCGATGCTGATAGCGAGGAATATCTATCCAATCCACGGAGAAGTAACACGCGCATAGAGCACTCACCACTTGGAGCAATTGGTCATGCAAGTGTTTATCGTCCCCCTTCGACTACGTGATGCTATGCAACATTCGTTTAGTCTTGCATTATATGTCGCTGTCAACTGTTATCAGCTGGCCGATAACGCGCAACGGCGGCACGCTGATGCATCCCTGCAATTACGAATAGGATTTGCGATCCGGTGCCACGTGTTACTTTGACAAATCGAGGAGTCGAGTCGTGTCAACGTGGATTTGAAAATCGTCGATGTATCTAACGCGGCTTAATAAACGTTCCGAGAGATTAATCCGTGAGATTTCTCGTGCTAATAGACGCAAACAGAGCAAACTATTTGAATTTGGAGGTGCACTTGCGATTCCATTGTAATGATAAATAAATAACAGGTGGGTATCTAAATGAAATAAAAAGTACGTCGTTTTGAAGAATTTAAGACTTCAAAGGAGAACCTTTTTTCACTTTCTCCTGTCACAAAATAAAGAAGAAAAAAAAGAGGATGCGGAAATTTGCTATCTGATTAAGAGTATGAAGAGAATGATTTTTAAACTCAGTTTACTATGAACTTAATGTTTGCGTTATAACAAATGAAAAATAACACAAATTTGCGATTCCACAAAGGTTAAGAACGAATTTTCGAAAGACTGAATATGTTTTTATATACATATCTAAATATATGGCCTATAGATTCTACTGACAATAAGTAACGAAAATATTCGAACGGCTGAGTCCTTGATATCTCGCTATATAAAATATACATAATATAATCTTGTTCATAAAAAAAATCATTCATTCAAATATGGCGTTCAAATTTTCTGCAAATAGCATTTAGAACAAAAAATTGTAATCACTTGGTAACCTGCCAGACTAAATATTGCTGAGACAAAATATTTTCCAGCCTTGAAAAATGATCTCCAAAGCTAGACGAACCAAGCATAGACGAACCGTGTCCCACGATGAAATTTTCAGTAAGAAACCCAATTTGAAGGAAAAAAAAACCCCTCGTGCAAAGAAGAGTCGTTACAAGCCACGAAACAATGTAATATACGAAGCTCGCTAAACAGTCCGCAAGAAGTCATTTCTGTGGCGAAATTCTCTTCGAACGATCGCATCGTGACGCAGCGTCGGTGGCACTTGAGGGCAGAAAGAATGCGAAACACGTCTTTCATCGGAGAGGCCGCGCGGGTCACAATCTCATCTACAGATCCTAATCGGTCGTCTGTCTCGTTCCCGTACGGCACTCGGCCCTTCGAACGCTCGAATCCCCCGTTCAACGTACACGAGCGTACGCCATTATCTTATTTACGCCTCATTGTCTCAATGTATCATACCAATATCCAGCGACCGCTCGTACCGAGCAACAACACGCTCCTGAATCGCGTCCACGTGAAGGTAGCCCGCCTAGAACCACCGTGGAAAAGAACAGCCCCCTATGCTTCTTAGCAGCTCACGTTTCAATCATTTACTATTGCGTACGATTGTTGCGTCTCGTTTGGTCCGATGCGATTGTGTATAACGCGATTGAATTGGAATACGCTTTCTTGCGGGATAGAAGATAGCGAGCGGAAACGGGGACAAATGGATTATTTCGCTCCTGTACGAGACGAATTAGTGCTCGCCTATTTCTGGGCGATTCAAATTATTCCGAATGGCTGCGGATAATTTAGCAATTGAGCGCAGCGGTGGAAAGAGGATTGCAAATAGTTCGAGGGGAGAGAGTGTCTTGTTTAATGTTGACTTCGATTGAGCTGCGTGGCAAGTAAAAAGCTGTCTGAAATGCTTGCAGAATGCAATAGCTCCTTGCTTCTTGAATTGCACCGATAAGTGCGGCAATATTTCTGGATTATTTCGTAAGAAATGTGAATATCATTACTTTCTATTTCCTTTTTTCTCGAATGCCAGAAACTACTTGCCAATGATAATCAGGCCTCTTTATTGTTACGCCGATATCTCTGAAACATTTGTCGGATAAAACGCGTCGCATAAACTGAAACGCACAAGTGTAAGCGATAACACGACGCGGCTATGTACAGTGGAAACGACGGGCAATCTAAAACGTCCTAGGTAAATAAAAAAAAGTGTCCTTTGACACATTCGCCACACAGAGCCTAACGTTGTCACGCAATCATTTAGCTGGCAGCCACGGCAGAATCACTTTATCGCAACCAGAAATCGATTTTCTATAGAGCCGAAACGTTTAGCTTGACGAAGAAATGAAGGAAAGTTGGAAGAAGTGGCAGCGATCATTATAACGACCGAATTGTTTCTCAATGCATTTCCATTAAATAACGAAATTGGTAAGGAAACAGTGGAACGATAGATATTTATTCCCACTGACTCCAAAAATCCCACTTTCTATCTACTACCTGCGATTTGGTCCGTTATTAAATATCTTAGAAACCACTGAACCCATTTCCAGCGAAGAAACGAACAAATCAAGAAGTAAATAGCAAAAAAGCCTGCCAGAATTTCATCGAACGATCTTCAAAAGTATCGAACAGATAAAGTTTGGTATTTACGGAACGGTAAATAGAAAAATCCTCCAAGTGGAAGATAACGCGCAATATCAAATAGATGCGGGATAAATTCTACAAACGATGCACATATTTATATTTACTTTCTAAAACAAATCTTCCGATCTGTGATGTATGTGAACGTGAAATATTTACGAAGCGTATCACTTAAACTGCGAACACTAAATAATATACTATCGGGCCTAGTACTAAATTTCAAACAGAAGCAGCTTTAAAATATCGCCGACCGTCGCAGAATATTTGTGAACAATAAAAAGGCCCACCCTCGTTAAACCGCACAGTGGTCAACGACAAAATTGAATCCTATGCGACGAGAAGAAGAATAATTCCGTTCCTCAAACGAACACTAAACGCGATGGAACAGAAAACTAAAAAACAAACAGCTACGTTCGCTTCTGCCAATTATGAAAACCCAAATCGATTACGTTTCAAACGGCCCGAAGTGCAATAAACAACCCAGAGAATTCTAAACGGGGCCGAACACGCGCGTGCAAAGGTGAAGCTGGAAGGCCAGGCGGCGTTCCTCTTCCCACGATGGAAGAGGAAACGAGGAAAGGACCAAGAAAACATAGGAATGTACAAAATCGATGACAACGGAGGGCGCAAAGAGCGGTGTCCATATTCGACGGGCCGACTCCGGGCTAGAATTGTTGGGTGAAACCAAAGAGCGAGGTTACTCGTAAAGCCCGGCGAAATATGGTTTATGGTTATATTGAAGCAGTAAAGCAATTTCCTATTTCGCCGCCTCGACCTCGCACCGCTCTTTCCCATTATCCATTGACTTTGGCCGAGTGGAACTTTTATTCCAAGCACTATGTTTTGACAGCCGGCGGGTTCTGCCTGTTACTTTTACGATCCTCGCGGACGGTGCACGAATAAACGAATATCTGTAGCTTTGACAAAGTTTCGAGCCTGCTCGTGGCGTTTCGAATACTCGGCGGACAAACAAAAACGCGTCCGCATCCCCGAAAGGGTTAACCGAGTACCGAGTCGGGGTGAAATTTGCACACCGATTGCAGAATAGAGTTCAACGCCTTCGTCGAGACTCGAAGTCGAACGAAAAAGATGAAATATTTAATTTGCTTTCCCGAACGAATGAATTATTATGAGGTACGTGCAAGGGTAGGAGAAGGTTTCAGGGTAATCGCAAGTGATCAGACAATGTTTACTAGAAAACTTTCGAACATTTATTTCGACAGTTATAAACACGTTCTCACGTGCAACCATGATCTTCCGATGTATACATATATACATTATATGGTGTCTATACTTCTCGAATAACAATTACCAATTATATACACAGTTTAACAAGATCGACGGGTCCGGGGACCGGCGAAACTCTTTCTCGACCCTCGCGACGAGGCTCGAGGGCGAGAAGAATTGCGGCCCAAGATCGCCGACAGGAGAGATCATCTAAACGAGATCCTATTTACAACGACATTATATTACTCTTCTAGAAATTTAAAGATCACACATCGTGGCAGGTCACCGATGGCTCCCTGATATCGCGAACTCTCGAGGATTTCGCATTTTGGTATGCAGACGTCTGTGCCGTGCGTTCTCAACGCCAACCAGTCAATCCTCCTCCTTACGAACTAACATATTTACAAGAAGAAAGTCCCCATCTCTCGGGAGACACAGTCAGAGAGAAACAAAAGAACGTACATACAATATATCACCGCGTACGCATAAACTGGGACGAGCGGAGAGCAGAGATCCAGCTTCCCCGTGAACTCGTGGGACTGTCCGACGAACACCTCTCTTTACTTTCTACTTAATCCTACGGCACAAAGTTTATTCAGCTCTGCCTGCCGGTCAGCACTGTGATCGGTTTCAGCAGCAACTGCGGCGGGCCGTGCTGAAGCGATCTGTGCTGCTGAATGGCGGAATTGCAGATGGAGGCTGGCGGCGAGTGCGGCGACATAGGTTCCGGGCTGCTTCCTGGTGACGCGGTGGCAGAGGTCGGCTGACCGAGGATCGTCGGTTGGCCCATGTGGTACCTGGCCGGCTGCTGATTGTGGCCGAACATCGCGGCGCTCTGGTGTTGCTGATGCGCCGCCAACGATCTCAGGGTGGAGTAGAAGTCGTAGGGGTTCCCAGAGACCGGGATGCCGGACGCCGCGAGCCCGTTCGGGTATCCAGCGGTCGCGGGAGGCTGGAGCAGCCTCTCCATGGAGAAGGGTCCGTGGGCAGGTGGTGCGGCGGTCGCCGGGAGCGGCTGAGGTTTGCACGGCAAGCTGCTGGCGGAGCTGGTCGCCCCGGGTAACAAACTGGCCGGGTAGCCGGCCGGGGTGGAGTACGCGCCGGTTGCTGGTGGATATCCGGCGGCACGATGAAGATACGGAAGCGTGTAGAGGGACGCCGGCCATCCCGGTGGTGCGTACGCCGTGGGGTAGAGTCCGCCGAGGACCACGCTCCTCTTGAATGCCGCCAGCCGCGACCTGGACGCGGCGGTGGTCCTTCTGCGGAGCTTGCCGGTGGTGCCGCCGATGAACACGTCCTCGGAGCTCGGGTCCAGCATCCAGTAGTTTCCCTTGCCGGGATCGTCGTAGTGGCGGGGAACTTTGACGAAGCACTTGTTCAGGGAGAGATTGTGCCTGATCGAGTTCTGCCATCCTTGCTTGTTGTTCTCGTAGTAGGGGAAGTGGCGCATGATGTACTCGTAGATGCCGTTCAGGGTGAGCCTCTTCTCCGGGCTCTGTCTGATGGCCATCATGATCAGCGCGTTGTAACTGTACGGCGGCTTCTCGCACTTCTTCTTCTCGTCCGCCTGACGGTCCTTCGAATCCTTCTGCTCCGCGCAGCTGATGCTCGCGGCGTTCCTGGAGCAGTCCAGGGGCGGCGTGTCGGTTCCACCGTCGCCAGTCACATCTAGGTCGCTGGAGTCCTCGCTGTCGTCGATGTGACTGATTTCCGGGGAAACCGAGCGACAATCTGCCGGCGCTGGAGTGCCCGCACAAGCCTCCGGCAGGATGCTGCGGATGCTGAAGTTGCTCTTCAGCGCTGTCCGCGGCGGTGGCGATGCTGTCACTGTGTGCTGCTCGCTGGATCCCTCCATATTCACCATTCTTCGAACGAGACGCGTGAACACTTCTCGAACGTCCCGAAAACGTGTAGGTTAACACAATAGTTCACAACGATGTACTGCTCGGGTAACAAGAAGCACAAGCACTATCCGCGATGCTATCCGCTATATCTGCGCGATCTGCGAAACTGTTTAATGTTCTCTTTTGTAGGAGCGTGTTCGTCCGTGAGCAACGAACGATGCTGTCTCGACGGAGGTATGTCGCGTTATGCCATCATCCCCGCCACGCGGCGCTTATATACGGTCCGCTAGGCCCCGCCCCCGAGCCTCTCATCGGCACACGCAAAGGGGAGACCGACCAATCGGCGCGGCCGCTCGCTGCCTACCACCGGCTCCGTCCTTTACCCCCACCACTGTGTTTTGCGGCCAATGTTTGACAGCAAACAGTGCAAACAGCGCAGAGTTACGACGGGGGCAGGGATTTCGAAGGTGGCCGATCGTTGTTGCGCCGGTGGTGGGGAGCGCAGCCGCGACTAAACCCGTAGCCGCGAACCCGCGTATACAAACAAATGCAAACGCGATATCCGCGTTTCTACGCCCTCTTACGGTGCTGCGGCTCTCATCGCCATGGGTACCGCGCTGCCCGTCCACGCGTGAACGCACCGCGCCTAAAAGGGGGGGTGAATGCCCTTTGTTGCTGCTGTTTCAGCCGCTGCTTGTGTGCTCTTCGATCGAATCGCTGAACCTTCGAAATCGATACCCTTCCGCGATCGCTCTCCTCGCCTCTCCGCGCTGTCGTTGAACGGGCCGCATTTTTCTCTTCTCTTTGCTTTCGTGAATCTTCGCAGCGACGAAGCAAATTTCAAAGCGGTTTACCAGCGCCCAAGTCGATTCTGAAAATTTGATTTAATCGTTTTATCGTTTCCGGGAAGGCGCAATAAACTGCAGCGGGAAGGACGGGATGGAGTCAGCGAGTGAATGGCGTACCGTTTAAATGAATATTTTTATTTACCGGGAAAAAGCTGGCGCTATTGATTCGTGCGCGGGTATTTCCGTGCCGCTTAATCAATCGAGGTATAGAAATCTTCGGTGCTTCCTGGCTACAATTCGGTAGAACGATGCACTTGTGTAGCGCTTCATAAAAGCGATTAGAAATAACAGTAATGCAAATTGGTGAATAAAGTTTAAATAAAGTTTATATAGGGAGGAATAAAAATCGAGATTCTTTTTGCAGATTAAATTTGTATAAACGAATCACCTTGACAGTTACTTTCTTAGTACTTTAAATTTCATAAACTGCCCGACAAATTTCACCATTAGTGCGATACCAATTTAGAATCGACTCGGAATCGTTTAGAAATTCCATATCGATATTCGCGACACTCATTTCTCCATACCTACTATCAATAAACGTCCGTCTTGAAATTAGAAATTTCATTATCGTTTACCCTTCTTTATCGCCCCGAACGTGAAACCGCAGATCGCCTCGCCGCGTCCTAACCCTCGACAGAAACCCCCTTTGAAATTGTCTCTACCTGGCTATCGCGCCGTCGAATCGATAAATCCATTGTGCATCGTTTTCGAGAAACTTTATTGAAACGGCTGACGTTGGTTTTATATAACGAAACAATAACACGGGCGAAAGGGAGTTGCAATGTGGAGTTCCGTGCTCTGCGGGAACGATAGAATGTTCTAAGTAGCCTTAATGTCGTTCCCACTATGAGCGTGTAAATTGGGGATTAAAAGGGTGGTACGGTCATCGAACGGTGACAAACGGCGACTCTGGAGGGGGAAGAAAGGTTAGTTAACCCTTGTTCGCCCAAATCGGATAAACTTTGCCCACGAGCATTGTTTCCCGTTATTGTAGACTAACAGGATTAACTCGTCGACAGTGTGGCGACGTTCGATGTTCTCGCCACCTGTAAAGGTGTACAGCGCCCTTCTCGTTCGTGATTCCATTATGTCGGGCACCGGGCCTCGATGTTTGTTCACCTCACGAGAACACATTTCGCGAAACGGATAAAATCGTTCTCCTAATTACCACGCGCGTGGGTCGTAAACGTTCGATGCCTCGGGTATTTAGCGGGGGCAAAATAAATTCGGGGAACGGCAAAGCCGATTGGAAGTTCCAAACCGCAGCATCAACTTACCGTTAAGCAGTCCATAGTTCCTTTATTCGATTAGAATATAATACCCTGCGAAATGCTTTAAACAGAGTTGCGCAAGGGTCTTCTGTTTGGGCAAAATATTGTCATGGGAATTCCAGTAAACAAACACGGCTGTGCAATTGGAAATACCTGTGGAAATCCAATAAGTCGGGGAACTCGAGGTACTTTCACGTTCGAGTGCAAAGTGCAACAGGAATAGATATATTCTACGAACCGCGGAACCATAGATTCTATGGGTATCTAGCATCTAGTATCTTTTAAACAAATTTAAACAAGCATGCGTCGTATGTGGGGGAAAGTCCCCTATATTGGACCACGTAAGAAAATACCTCCATAAATCGGAAACTTGACCATATTTTTCAGCAAGAAAATTTGAGAACAATTTCAAGAATATACTTGATACATAAATATAATAAAATGGGCTAAAATGTTATGCGGCTGGATGTAAAGAAATATTTTCAAAATAGTACTATTAGTCCAATCGAGGTAACTGGTATCCTAAGTTGGACCAGAGATATCTTAAATTGGACCATGTTTATTTTTCATTATTTCAAGTAAGAACTTTTATTCAAAAATCTACGTACATTCTACAAAAAGATAAAAATAACTCTGGGAAATAATTGACAGCGTACATACTAAAGAAAACGAAATATGTATGCGTTTACAAAATAATCAGTCGCTGTCAGACTGACAGTTTATGCATTCGTAATAATCGATATTACGGCCGTTTGTGCATCTCAAATGGACCCATTTTTTGCAAGAAATACACTGAATCCACTGTTTTCCCATTACCGATTCCGAAAATACTGCGAAACAAACGTTACAAAGACCATCTTCGTCGTTAGATTCACTTGAAGAATCCTCTAGCACAACCTGCTTCTTTTCTCGGGATCTTTCTTTCTTTTCTGCAGGTACTGACTTTGAAGACTTTTTTTCTAATTTCTTTTTCTAATTCTAGTGGAAGATCTGTGCCACGTCCCCTTTCTTTTATACTACCATGAACCTTTTTGTTTTTCTCGTCACTTCTCCGTTTCAGCGTAGCTTTTGGTACGTTATATCTTCTAGCTATTTCATTTAAACCTGCGACACCATTTGTGTATGCAGTTATGGCATCTTCCATACTTTTTTCGTTCCATTTTCCATATTGTCCGCGTTTTGACATTTTTATCTTAAAGAAACAAAAGACGTAGCATAATTTGGACCGGTCCAATTTAAGAACCATTAGGAGGTTCAATTTAAGAAACTAACGTTTAATTACGTTTAGATGTAATAAACGAAAACTAGTGAAAGTATCGGACCAATGTTATAATAAAATTAAAGATATGCCCCTTCTTAACAATTAGCAACCATAAGAATTCAAAATTGACTTACCAGTCAGAACTTAGAGCTTAAATAAAGTGAACACAAAATTACATCAGCTAGCATCGCAACACAGAAATCATCACCGCACAGTTATGCGTCGGTAGACAGTGTTGTGTTTCCTGACTGTTACTACACAAGATATAAGCTACAGCTCCATACTGAGAGATGTCGACTCAATCCATTTATTTATGCAAAAAGACTATGGTCCAATTTAGGAGCAGGTCCAATATAGGCACCTTTCCCCTATCTTCCAAACAAATTTCAACAAGCATGCGTCGTGTGTACTTCTATTGAAGGAAAAAATCGACAAAAAGCTGACGTTATTTACAATACCGCCCAATATTTTGTTTCTCAATCAGCCCCGTGTTTAGTCGTAAATCTATTTAAATCATTTTCCGCGCGAGAAAATATTCGAGCCCCTATTTCACGATTACGCCCCAGTGTTTGGTTGCCGATTAGCCTCGACCGTTTTGTCGCTATGCCATGCCTGAGAAGTCAATCCAGTTGCAGATACACAGTCGGTCGTGCGGCCCAATTGGACGATCCAGCATGGCGGCTACCTGTGAGAGAGCACCGTCGAGAAAGATGCGGCCGAGCATCCGGGTCGGCGCGTTTCATCTGTATGCCATTTCACAAACGTATAGCAGCAAGTATAGTGCTCCTTGGGACGAAGCTCGTTAATTCTGGAAAAAGGCACCGACGCCTCCTTGAGGACGACGTCTCGTAGATTCTCATCTCTCGATGGGAAAACTCTTGGTGGTCGAGAAGAAGTCGGGAACACACAGGGCGTGTGTACAATACGATCGAGGTCCTTAGGAGATCGTTAGGCGCGTAAACATTTGAAAATATCGTCCGGCTGTACCACAAATAATAAACGGACACGAATTGATGGTAGAAAATCGGGAGCATATACGTAGGTTGTTTTAAGTAAACCGATGTGTGTATTTATTATGGTAGAGAAACGAATGGCATGAGCAATTCGGTAATTGAATAATTACTTGCGCGAATGGACGTTCCATTAACGTTTCCTTGAAACGAATGTGACAAAGGCCAGAGTAGCCCGAAGGGTATTGTTGTTTATCTTTGAAATCGATAAAGGGTTAACCGGAAAGATTTACAGGAGCACCTGCATTATGCGAAAACCCGTTACTCGAACGGTTTATTATTCCAACAGCGTACTTCCTATTAAAACACTGCAAACACGCGTGCGCAGTGCACGTGTGTTCCCTTCTGCAAAACGGAAGGACGAAATTTTGCTCAATTTCGTTCGACGTACCTATATAGAATGGAGCAACGTGAATCCTTTCTTTTTTATTTCGTATTACAATGTGCAAAGTTATATACAAAACATTCGTTTCATTTGCATCGTTCCATTATGCGAAAATTTGCTTCTAGGTACGGACGCTTTTGTTTCCCCATTAATTCACGTAACGGAGGTTCTACCGGATATCGTAAATCGTCGACGTTTCTGCCGGGGAAAATGATTTTTCGGCTCATCAAAACATCATTTAGCATCGTTTCCCACTTTGTTCTCCCATCTATATACCTGTACCACGCTGTATAATAAAACCACCGAAGGATTATCCTACCAAAAAACGTAAATACAGAAGTAATCATCGTTTTCATACCGTAAAATTATCTTTCCCCTCATTGTCCCACAATTTTATACGAATTCTCCTCGCTGTCCTTGCGTCCCCGCGGACAGGTATATAGGGCATCGAGAGGGAGAGAAAGGAAAAGCAGAGAAAAAACTACAGTAGCTGGTAAGGTAATCAGTGAGATGTCGCGAAGACAAGAACGAAACTAATGAACAGATTCGATACTCTCTGGAGTGGGGAGGCTGCCTGCGGGGGAAGATGACACCGAGGGAAAAGGCACGTGACAAACATGAAAAAGGGACGAGAAGGACGCTGCTATTCCCTTTGGTTCTCGAAAGAAGGCATCGAGGAAACCAGGAACGTTTTTCGGGTCGTCGCGTCGGAACATCTTTATACGAGCTGCTCGACCCCCCATTGCGAAACGTCGTCACCCCGTGGCGACCCATAGATTTAGTTGCATCCTTGCTTGCGCCCACCTTCGCGGTGCGTTCTTGTATATACTTGTACACTTTCTGTCACTTCCCCAACGTATACCTAGATACAAAGAGTCGCTTGCGACGAAGATCGCGCAGGTCGTATCGCAAGAAGTAATTGACTCGGTACAATTATTACAGGATGAGGAATTTGGGCGAAATTAAATTGCCAATATAAAGGGTGTTCCGTCTAACGCGACGGACGATTGTTCACCCACCTGCAGCCATCTGACAAAAAAAAGTTTGGAACAAAAGTTGCAGGGTGTAGAGTGTACAATAAATATCTGTAAATGAAATTTGGAAAACAGCTTATTTTCATGGCGAAATCAAGGTCGCCTTGGGTAAAACAAATAGGAACACATATATATTTTATATTATATTATAGAGGAGATCGAGACGAATTCAAAACACGTATTACATGATATTTTTACTAATATATTACTCGATTTACAGTAGTGGAAATGTGAAATATTTAGCTTTTCGCGTTTTTTGACTTTAAGACAGTCTAAACAATATTTGACACCGAAGAGGTTACCGAATGTAAACACGTGACTGGAACAGAAGAAAAATGCACTTTATTTAATTGCATTTTCGAAATCCATTACACCTTCCGCGACGTAATACATATTCTGCTCGTTTACAGAAGTTTGAATGTGTTGCTGCAATTAGACTCGCTGGATCCACAGCTCTGCATGCTGGGATGATTCTTCCTTGCAATTCTTCAATATTATTAACTGCTGATTGAAATACAGCGAACTGTAAATATCCCCATAAAACATTCAGTAGTCTCTTCGGTGTCAAATAATGTTTAAACTGTCTTAAAGTCAAATACGGCATTCCCACTACTGTAAATCGAGTAATATGTTAGTAAAAATGTCATGTAAAATGTGTTTTGAATTCGTCTCGATGTCCTCTACAATATGGTAAAAATATATAGGGTTCCTATTTTTTTTGCCCAAGGTAACCTGGATTTCGCCATGAAAATAAACTGTTTTCCAAATTTTGTTTACTGATATTTATTGTACACTCTATACCCTGCAACATTTGTTCCAAACTTTTTTTTGTCAGATGGCTGAAAAATCGTGCGCCGCGTTAGACGGAACACCCTGTATACTATACAGCTCAAGTACTTGACCGCACCGAAAGTGCAAAAATTGACATTGTTTTTTGTTGACGAAAAAGGGAAACAAGATGGCAATGCTCGGCACTTGCGCCACGGTCTTTAGGTGCGAGCTTTACCCTGGGTACGAGTGTCCCGCAATTCGAACCACCGATCCAATTACTAACGGGTAGGAATATTTATGACCGTAATTGTCTTGTCGTGAAATTAAGTGGATTAGCGTTGAAAAGAAGAGGTATTATGAACGTTGCCGTATACTTTTTCCCTTCCTTTGTCGATTGTTGTTTGCGAATGCCTACCTGTACGCCGTAACCGCGGTCTTGACGCATATTATTCGGACATATCGCAAAGTTTACGCTGGGAATATCGTTTGAGGAACATTGGGTGCCCGGTTTTCGTAATAGGATAGCTCGCCTCGAAGCCATCGCTACCTGGAAGCCTCGGCGCATGTTGGCCAAGCGTATCAAATTTTGGTCCCAGAACGTTCATTACTTCATTATCGTAGAAGAAATTCGTATTCGTCACAGTTTCAAAAACCGGCTGACTCGTTCTTTTTTCCATCGATGGGTAAACTACCCAGGTGCCCCGTGTCGTCCAGCTTCCGTTACAATAGCAGCGAGGAGGAGGAGGAGCGTCTCACTTCTGGGATAAATGGACGAAAGTCGATGCGCTAGATAGAGATGGACAGGTAATAATAATAAGTGGGTAAGGGCGCACTGTTTTAGTACATAGATTTTTATGTTTGTCAATTTTAAACAACAAATAGTCTGCTTTATTTATAAATCGTTCATGCAATTGTAGTATTAGTATTGTAATGTATGTTAATTATTGGAAATGGGTTTATGTTAAATGTGTGTTATGTTTGTGTGTTCATTTTGAGTATGGATTAGTTATACGTTTTTTGTTAATGTTAAGAAGTTAGTTTATTTATAAGTAGGTATCTTAGTTACGTGGTTGATAACAGCAATGCTCAGATTGTTACAAGACGTAGACGGTGAAGGACGTAAAAGTTTTCGGTAATTAATAAAAGTTATTTTTAAAAATCGCCTACACATTTGTGAAGACATAGAATAGTTTATTTATCAAAATAATATTTCAGAATAGAAGGTACCATTTTATTTGTAGGATGCTGAAAATTGTGGAGCTTGATTGTGAAACATTTGATTCGTTTTCAGTTTATTCGTAGGGTATTACGAAATACAAATAATGCATAACTGAATGTCGGTTTTATTTGAAATAATATTGAAGCGATACAATAAACCAATACACATCTAGAAATTTGAAGTAGGTAATCTTTTGTTAAACTTCAACTTCAGGAGCCCAGCGTTTCAACAAAACAGAACTAAGAAACTTCCTTGCACTTCCTCGAAGACATCTCTATTCGAACACAGCATACTTCGATCAACCCTTAACTAACAAGACGAAATTTAATTTCGTCGCTGCAACCCGCAAGAAGACTGTCCCTCGTCACCGCGAGACAAGGGGCAAATTCGTACGCGTTGCAAGCCTAATGGGCTCTCCATTGAAACATTTCCATTCGAGCCATCGAGCAAACCCGGCAGACGCGCCGAAAGAGACGATAATTCGAAAAGGAGGAGCTCGAAGATGAAAGCCTCGAGATTTAGTGCAGGAAAGTATTTCGACCCACGGAATTCTCAGCGAACCCGTGTCCTGTGTCTCGTGCAGTGCCTGGCGCGAGCTGCGAAAGGAGCAGCCGTGTCGAATCGAGGGTAGTCCGACCACTCATTACGTCATTATTGGCGGAGGGCGTCTTAGGTCGGAGATGCTGCCGTCGCAACGCCAGGACGCCAGACTTCCAGCGGCGCGTTCCGCGTGTTCCGTCTTTCGGGTTGCCAGTCGGTGGCCGTTTTTCTTGACGAGGAAAATCGGTTTTCCGGGGTGCAGGACGCCTGCGTCCCCATTATTTCATCCCCCTTGTCACGCAGCCGCCTCTACGGGGCTGGATCCGACGTGCAGGTACCGGGAGTGGACCAACAAACGACTCTATTTGCTCAACAAAGCAGGCTGCCGTCCAGATTGCTCTCGGCGGCGCAGGAGAACCGGGAGGGAGTCCAGGGCGACTCCTCGACGACGATTCGACCACGTGTCTGCGGACAGGAAGCGTGCTTCAAGATCGATGATACTCTCACCTATTGTCGCTCGTCGATCCCCCTCCACGCGTACGTGCATTTTGTGTAACGCGTTGTTCCGTGTGTCTGAATCGTTGCTGGCGATCGATTTCCGTGTACACCCCTGTGTAAACAGGTCGCGACAATTATGCACGGTCGATTGGGAATAATTTCCCGACGCGATTGCCCACTTTTTATATTGCCAGTTTGCAATCTGTTTTGCAGTAGGTATTTGCAGTAACAGTTAAATGCTTGGATGTACCCGCTCTATTTTTGTGCGGCAGTTTAACACGTTCCGTGCCACGTGGGTCGTGTGCGACCCACGCTGACAAGTCCAACATTTTCGTTTATGACATATATGCGGTGTAATATTCATTAGATTGCAAAAATCATTATGATTATGGAAAAGGTATGACATGCAGTTTAACATGCAGTACAGAAAGGTTTGGTTTTAATTTTGGTTTTAACAAATTACCGTCATCATTGCTGCACGATTTAAGTCAACGAAAGTTACCGAAAATCGGTCTGGCACGGAACGTGTTAAATATAAGCTGCATGGTTTGAGGGGGTGCGCGCCACTATCTTGGTTTTCAAGGATGGAAGGAATTATTTTTGTATTGCTGTTTTTTATATTTGGGATGCGCCGAATGATGCGATAAAAGGATTTTTTACAGCACTCCAAACGACTGCACCTTGTGGCAGGTAGGAAGGCCTGATTGTACCCGATTGTGTCTCCAATTGACACCCAGTAGACCTTCGAAATTGTTCATCCGGTTAACTTCAAATTTCGGCACACTATTTCATACAATTTTTTAAATAGGTATTTCAAGTCGTTCAAATTTTATAAATTTTTGGAGTTTTGGATCAGAGTAGCTGCCATTTCCTTGTTTTGCGCATTTTTATTTGTTATGTTCCAGTTGCATTTTTCGGGTACCAGTTGACTAGATAGACGATGCTGCATAACTCCGCCATTTTGTAATTTCAGGGATACGATTAAAATATTAAAATGAAGTTAAAATGTTATTTAACGCCCTCTAAAAAATCTCTAAATATTTTAATCCTTGTACATAAACTTTTTCTATGACTTGACTGTTATAAAAATATATAGACAGCTTCCTTTCAACCGCAGGTTTGAGATGTTCTACGAATCGAATTATTATTTTCTGGACACGATGTAGCAGCTCTGGTATGAATAATTACAGAAATTAATTGCAGGAATGCTAAAATTGTGTAAAGCATTCAGAATGAAAAAAGTGGTTACTTTGATTAGCGAGTGCATCTATAATATTTTCCTAACAAATATTTAAACTGTTACAAGTTATTTCGATAGTTTTCGTATGTACAGATATGTTAATAATAAAAATAGGTGTTGTCCGCGTATTGCCCGCGATAAGACGGCATGGTGGCATCCATGCAGTTCTTTGTATGATAAACTAGTTACGAACAAACGTCAGTAGTACTTTCGCAATAGTAGGATAGACCGAGGCGAATCGGATCGAGATAAGAATTTAGTTGAAATTTGTTATGTTACTAAGGAAAAAATGGTTTAGGTCGTGCATACACTACTCACGCCCTTTTTATGCACCTCTTTCGATTGTGTTTTTATTGTTTTACAATACTGATTACTGTTGACACGCATTTCAAGTTTGCCTTACGCGGACGAACGTAATAATTTTGGCGCAGATCTAATATACATAGCTTATAATTTCTTATTTAAAAATAAAAGGTAAGCTTTAACATCCAAATGTGTTTAATATTATTAGTTTGTATTGTGTCCAGTAATAATATTTGATATAATTCTCACTGTTGTATCATAATTTGTTTACGTATTTTATTCACTTTAAAATTATTATTATATGGGGTGAATCGGATCACTCTTTTTTTTGTTTATTTAATTAGTTGTATGACTTTAAATGCGACAATAATTTATACATGTAGGTAAAGATGGCTCGCACATAGATAAAAGAGAGTGGCATTACATTTATTGTAACGAGAAATTCATCCACCTGCGGAGGATTGGATACAGTGCACTATCTGTGAAAAGTGGTGGCACGAAAAGTGTGCTAATATAAGTAGTGTTTAAGGACAATATACTTGCCACCCATGTACTACGTAGAGTCTTTGACATTATTATTATTAAGTTATATTTTATAAAGTTATAACCAAAGATTATTTTACGACAATTTGTTTGTTTTTTTCAGAGATATTCTCCACTTTTCCATTTGTTGTCCATAAAAGAGGAATTTTTTCATTTGGTTTTCATTATTTATTATACTTGTTACGAATTTATAATAAAATATTGCGTTTCTAAATTTTATCTATTTTTTTTTACCATCAAGTAAAGAATGATCCGTTTCGCCTCGGTCTTCCCTACCTTTCGCAATAGATATACATGTTCGTTTTTACAGTAAATACATTAATACACCTTTACTTCCAACGAAGTATTATTCACTGCAAACATCTGACAGACCGAACACATAAACTATGTAACTTCCCCACCTGTTCATAACAATTTAATCATTCACCGTTACCAGATGAATATTTTAATTCAGTTTTCTCAAAGACGATGCCTCCTATTGAGAAATTCTATTCTACACTTCCAACTTTTTTTCTTCGTGCAAAATCACCCCTTCCCGATCGCACCGCAAATTACACAGCTACCTGACAGGCTGTACGTCGAAGACGACCACGAAACGTTTTGGAAGTCGCTGTTTACTGCTCTTTCCGACCCGTCAGCCATCGAGTCAAGGCTTTCCTTCGCGTAGCTTTAAAGTCACGAGATAAATCCTTCGGCTCGTAGACATGCTGCGTGGACAACTGCGGAGACACAACGTGAAAATACTAGATCCACGACTTCTCGAGGCTACGGTCAGCAAGTCAAGCGGATGATCTTCCTGGGGAAACGTCGAGCGAGACGCGGCGAGAGACGAAAGTGTCAGAAACCGAAGAAAATCCGTGGATCCGTGAGCTTAAGCCAGTCGCAGCGGTGTGAGACGTCGTGTCTTCGAGGTATAAAAGACGGGAGTAAGATAAACCAGCTTAATCTTCGACCGCTTCAGAGGTCGAAGTTTTACGCCGGGATGATCCACCATCTCGAGAAGGGGTTGAAGAAAGGGGAAAAAACCGGAGAAGGATAAAAAGACGGGGTAACTTTGCGAACCGGTGAGATTTTTCGAAAAAGTCAAGCGAAATCTGACGGCTCGTGAACCGTGACAACGGGTATGGCTTTAATGCGATTTGGCGAACTTAAAAAGTTAAGCAGCACTCGGTTATGAAGATCGGATAGATGATCCGCAAAAACCTGACCTCTTGCCAATCCTGCCGTTTGACTGGCAGCAGTGTTTCACTGATCTCGTGGAAGTGATTAGGTCATCTCATAAATAATGACGACTTTTCAGTCGATTATTTGATATACCGAAAAGATACGATGCACTGTAATTGAATCGGCGAAACTGTTTTTCGAAAATTGAGTTACTTATGCGCTGGAATCGGTTTGGTCAGATTTAACCCTTATACGGCCATCATTTAATAAATCACGTTGAAGGTCTTTGTCGCCATTGTTGACCATGTACGTTAAATAAAAAGTAACTAATGCACTTTATAAAATAACGAAATTATATTTAATTTTCGGCACGTATGTAAGTAACTGACAATAAGTAACTAATCTTTTATGAAAGCCAATTTTGAATTAAATGCAGTTTATTTCTTTGTTTCCAAGGGTAATTTCGGGTTCGATGTTTGATTTTTGCGTTATCGTTCCGATTGATGGCATTGGTCGTCCCAATTATTTTTGTCCAAGTTGGTAAGATGTACAAAAATTATCGAATGTAAATATAGTAGTAGTAGTAGCAGTAAGTATAGCACAGTACTTGTTCTATTTAATGACCACAAAATAATCGTTCATTAAGAAAAATACCCTTCCGTATTATTTATCACTAATGCTATTGTAAATCGTATACAGATAAACGAATATTGTCAAGAAATGTAATGGTGGGAGTACAGTTTTTTTTTATCAGAAGACCAGATGCACTTATCAGCAAAAGTTAATGTTCATAGTAGAATGTCAAGCGAATTATCCTGTTAACCCTCTCTATCTTAATTTCCTCCGACACTTGGCAGCAAATAAAATACACTTGTTAAATACCACAGCAAATGAATTAGAAAAACGAAATATAGTTCATATCCAATATGCGACTTCAAAGTTACACGAGTTTATAAAGGGTTAGTATCTCGAATCCACCATAGTAGCAATCATCGATAGAATATATTAACCTCGACATTTCTCGACTTTGACCGTAAAATAAATATGTCACATATAATTCAATCGCAACAGCACAATGGTGGAAAATATTTGTTCGCTTTTTTCTTCGCAGCCAAAAGGATTTGAAAGAGAACGTAGGGACTTTTGGTCGCCAAAGGCAACGAGTACATCTCTGTTTCGCTATGGTGCAGAGTGCAGAGATCCTCACCACGAGTTGTCGTCTTTGCATTCACGGATTCCTGAATTCAAGGATTATCATCCCTCGTTCAACCCCTAATCGGGATTAGTTTGTCCCGAATGTCGGAATGGCACGGTCAGAGTGGTTTGTAAAAATAATACACCGTTCGTGCGACAGAGAGGGTTGCTGAATGCAACGGGGTGGTCTGTTGTTCGGTTACTTTAGCTTGTCTTCTAAACACGGGGCGGCGTATACTTTTGTAAGAATTAGAAAACTTTTATTCAGTCTCGTTTTCAGCGCGACTACAGAGGACTAGCTAGATCAACGACACCCGTACAAACGAGACCCTTTCGATGTCTCAGAGAAATCTATAACCCTTTCAATATGTCCGGGGCCAAGCTGGTTATGCGTTAAAGTCAGGATTTCGCTTTTCTGTCGTTTTAGTAACTGCCTCGTGGAGCGATCAACAAAGAAAACAGGATTAAGCCTTTATTGTTAGACGTATCACTATTTTTCTGTGCACGGAGCAATATGTACTCTGTCGCGTAAAATGATATCGATTGGACATTTGTATACGTCAATAAATAAAAAGTACAGATTGTAGGTATTTCGTAGTTTTATATTGCACGAATTACTGGCGATGGCGAATGTCATTTTTTTGCTTCCATTGATAATACGTACCGATTCATTTTGTTAGACTCCCTAACACATGAGTTAGTAATGTAATTTAACACGATAGGGTGCGAAATTAAATAACAAGCTGGAAAATTAGCGGGAACGTAATTATCTATATCTTACTTACGCGTATCTCGCAGGCAATATTATTTTGTGGAATTATTTCAGATCATTAAATTATTAAACAGAAAGCTTTCTCGAAAAATGATTAATACATCGAAAGAGAATATCCAATAATTGATAACCAATCACATTCCTGATGCCTTATTTAAGCAGTAGAACCTCGATTACCCGGGTCATGAATATCTGAGAGCTCGATTGCCCGAGGTGTCAAAATCATTGATAATAGGTGGATCCTATATCTATATTCGCAATCTAAAATTATTTGTATCCAAAAAATTCTACTCTTTTGACCCAAGGTTGCCAATATTTGGAAAACATGCAGAATACAAAATAGCATTTAGTCCTTAAAGTATAAGGGCCAAAAGAAGACAAATGTTCTTTTATCTATTAGCTGGAAAATATAAAACTGTATCGCGCCACGCCACGTGTCAAGCCTCCCAAGTCTCCCCTACATGAAGTGTGACAACCGAGGGTTAATCAAAGTCCAACTGTATCACGGGTCTAACACTCCGAAACATGAAGGTACGAAACATAGTCGAACGTTGGAATATCGTTACGAATCTTGCGTTGAGAAACATCGAACTGTTTCGCGGGCGAGACTCATCTCTCGACACGGTTCTATCGGCTTGCATTCCCGTTCAGCAAAACTAGCAAGTCTGCGACTATTGACAGTAAAGCAAAATCATCGTTCGCTTCTACGCCGAGTTTAGTCTGTGGGCCACACTAGATACTTAGCCTTGATGGCCTCTATTGACAGACAAAGCAGTGAAGACGGGTCTCGTTGAGGCTATAAAACGATTGATTCTAATGCAGCCAACGGTCTTGGCGAAAGAAAGGCAATATTTGCACGCACAAAAGATGGATCATAGAATGTCGTCCGACTAAGTGATTCAATTCGCTCAACGTCCGGCAACTTCGTGTTTCAACACGCCCAACATCTTTCTCGTATCTGCTCGGCTCCAATGATCCATCGCGCTGGACGCCACTGTTGAATACACTTTTATTTCTTAATCTACGCGCTGCTACTCATTGGGCCAATAATATTTCAATTCGAATGAGGAACAATCGGATCGGTTGAAAAGAAACGGAAGTAAACAATGATACCTGTGTGACGTTGTTTGTATGCTTACGAAAAGTTTGGCGTGATAGATTCGAAAGGTATGACATTTCGAGCAAATTGAGCTTAAAGTTATTTCATCTGTACTTACTGTACTTACCAGCAGCAAAATACTAACATTCGCAGATGATACGACCGTACTAGTCACACACTCCAATCCAGAAACAGCAGTTGCACTGCTACAGGAGCAAATTACAGAAATAGAAAAATGGCTACAATTTAAACAAATAAAAGCAAATCCCAGTAAATGTAATCATATTACATTTACGTTACGGAAACGAAGCCACCAACTATCCAACTAAACGTCACGCTTATTCCACAGACGAAGCAAGTAAAATACTTAGGCCTTCAGTTAGACTCCCAAATCACTATAATAGAAAATATAAGGACAAAAAGAAGACAAATGTACTGGTTAACCAGTCGAAATTCGAAACTCAGTGAAGAAAACAAACTAAAAATTTACAAAACGATCATAAAACCGATATGGACATACGGAATACCACTATGGGGAACAGCAGCATACACAAATTAGAATCGTTGCAATCACAAATACTCAGAACAGTTGCCAATGCCCCATGGTATACGAGAAACGAGGACCTACGCAAAGACCTGAAAGTACCAAAGGTTAAGGAAGAAATTAACAGATATGCCAAAAGATACCAAGAAAGAATTACAATACATCCAAATCAGTTGGCGGCAGGAGTGTACGAAACCCATATAAAAAGAAGATTAAGAAGACAGCATTCCACCGATCTTGTTAAAGAAAAGTAGCAGATAAATTAGCAAGATGGTACCGTGCTGAGGGTAGCTTTCCACGTGCTATATGTATATTAACAAACTGATTGGAAAATTTACCAAAATGTCCAGCTGGACAAATTGTAAACTATAATAATCTGTACTTTTTATAGGACAGTAATATATATACATATGAGCCTTAATTTGCGAAAGTGAGTAACTCCGCAACATAAAGTGTAGAGAAGAATTGATAAAATTGATTTAAATTTCTCAGGAAATATTTATAGGTAACTCTAAACTGAAACATATATTGTAGAATGTATGTTGCTTTATGTTACGACTACAATTTTCTAATGTATGGAGTTTTAATTACACTATTTTTCGATGCAAATTATTCATCAATGCCATAAAAGGTTCTATCATCTGATAGTGTTTTTGTCATCTGAATGCAATTATCAAGGAAACTTGTTATATGTAGGCATAAAATGTTGCGCACCGATCAAGGGCTTTTGTAGTGAAATTGCAAAAATTAAAAAACATGGAGTTAGTCACTCCGGCCTCTGATACGTTGCTGATGCTATTGTTACTATATCAGGTGATCCCGTAAGTCGTGTCGTTTTTTAGCGCACTTTATAATATAAACATCTGTAATTTGTTTCGGCGATTTGTTTATAGAAACTTCTCCCTATGCCTTTCAAGAAGTATCCAATGAAGAAAAAACTGGTCGACCACTGACGTTTTTTGAAAAAGCAATCAACAAGTTGACTGAGAAATGGGAAGAGGTCATTGAAAATAATGACCAAGACGTCAAGGACTAAAGATGAACGCAAGTATTCTTATTTTAGAGTTAAAGTTGGCGTTAAAAAACGAGACGACTTATGGGATGACCTAATACCTTGTGCATCGAAATTATTCAAAGTCGAGCCCTCTTTCGAGCGACTGTTCTTTTTATACCCATACCACTTCCAATTGTTGCAGTAACCCAAGTTTCACAAGAATTGTGATGTTATTTCCCGAACTTTTCACATGCACGCCTACACGCGATAGAATTCCAATCGCAGTGCTGAAACCTGAAAAATTAAAATCGTAAAAAGCCTGTAAACCCCGCAACCTTAAATGCCGGGTGAGAATACGAAACACTGTACTTAAAATTCCCCTTGGTTGGAAAAGGATTGTATTTTATTTAGAACAGTCCAACACAAAACAACTTTCCGCCAGAGTTTCGAATTTTTTCCCCAGGTCTAAAGTAGCTTGGTTATTACGGAAATAGAGACCTTGAGGATTTCTGCGGCCACAGCTATTACAGGAACGAGGAAAATTCGACGCATTTCTGAAGGCACGGCAGAGAAGGGTCTGCGCGCTGATTGGGAAGAGCTTATAAATTTTTTCCACCCATAAACCATGGTATAAGGTCGTAAAACTCGGTCCCGCAGCTCGCAATCTTTACACAGGTCATATTGCTGGCAGCCGCACGAAAACCACAGAGGATCCACTATAAATATGTAACCAACGACCGCAGTACAGGCAGCAGTTTTACGAAGTTACCTGAGAAACGAGCAACTTCGAACCTAGTCACACAACCCTCTATAAAGTTATGCAATACAAAACGAAGTGGTCGCCTTTGATTTTAGTGGAACCGGGACCGAGACGGTGCGTCATACGACGCGCAATTCTAGCGCAAGCAAACGTGTATACACATAACTGGACGAGACAGGCGACATGCTTTTCAGTATTTCAGCAGTTGCCGTAATATCTTTTGGCAATTTTTATGCAACGAAAAGCAAAATGAAAGAATATCTGTTACGATTATACACAACAAAGTAACTTACCCCGAATGCATAATAATTTTATGAAGCGGAAAGTGCAGCCGGAATAAATATAGCAATAATTTTATAGTTCTGTAGCAATTACAATTATTATCAATAAATTAGTGTATCCGTATAAAGCAGACCGTCTATCTGTACTTTCTGTAGGTATTACTTTTTAATTCCCTTTCACCGTTTCATTTTTAAATATTTATATATTGTAATGCACTTATACTCGTTTAATAATGTAAGTCGATATTCCTGCAGAAAATATAGGCTATCAGGAATCCAGGACATCCTACCTCATCTCGTAATTTCATCCCTTTAATAATTAATGAAAATGTCAGTTATTGATTAAATATTATACCGTGGCATAAATGCTTCGATAAAACAACAAGCTTCTATACCTATTATGTAAGTTTAAGCTGGATTTTAACCTAGATATAAAAAAGCCTGAATAGTTAAAACTAGTAATTGACAAAGATGGTATTAATACACAAGGATTGAGCTTTGTAGGATCTAATAAAATAAGGAAATAAAAGCAATAAGTTACTAAAAACTGAATTTATTCCAAATGCGCTATAATTTTGCAATTAATCGTAATTTTATAGTTCCTATACTTTTGCAAAACATAAAAATGTGTCCCTTAATGTTCTTAAAAGTAAAATAAAATTTAAAACATCGCAGAATTAATCTTAAACCAGAATTCCAAGTCACAGATTTAATTGTCCACTCTATACGATTAAAATATCTAAGTACTAAATAAATATTCACGATTTACATTATTTACAGAAATCTTACAATAATATAATTTAATGCAAGCAACCAATGTTTATAGATAATAACGCTCAGAAAACGAACGTTAGAAAGACAGATCGACGCGAATACAGTCTGCGACCCCCACGAAAGAAGAGTAGGTGTGGAAGATACAGGATATTATAGAAATATTACGACTAGCTTCGACTCTTTCCTGCTTGCGATGCGAATATGAATCCGGATCATACCGCTCCCTATAAGGTTTCCTCTTTCTCTACTTAGAGGCATTGATAATTGGGGTTTGGTTACATCGATAAAAAGATAGAATGACACATTTTTTCCTGAATTTATGTCTATGTACATCACTGCGTTCCTAACTGGTGTCAATATTTATAGCATCTCATTAATTTGCACATCGACACGCACAGGATGGAATATTTTTACAGCCAGCACGTGTGCATGGGGCTGAAAATTCTAGCTCGATGGAGTGTAACTGGTATTACACATATTTTCCTTTTGTATGTAAATATATTACCTCGTATGATTCCGAAAAAAATTATAAGAAAAAGAATTCTTATACAGTGAGTTTTCGAATCATTAGAGCAACAGTGAAACAATAAAATGAAATCGAAATGAATCGAAATGAGATCAGAATAACAAGGTTTTAACATTGAATAATTTGTAACTAACAGTTGTTCATTAAAAGTACACGGAAAAATTAAACTTGTAATGATAAAAAATTATGCAGGTGATTCCAACTATTTGATTACCCACTGTGAATATCAGGCACAGCGTGTTTCTTATCTTTCTCATTATTACTATTTTTTAATATATTGCAAATAGAAATAGGATAAATAACTCGTTCTACTATTACCTGCCCATATTTCTTGAAGAAGCTGCTAATTGTTCGTTTCACATTTGTGGCAGGGAAATAAAAACATTATTCAAAGTCTTACGGTTAGTATGGTAAACTGTTTCCATAAACATATTGCTACACGCCGTGGGGGTGGCGAGGAGGGGCAATAGCTTTAATATAATTGTAATCTAAAGAGTATAATTATTGTGCGTTCTTCTAAACTGCTAAATATAGCAATTAACTTTTGCAGCCTAGAATGTTTGTCGTTATAGATATATACCTACTATCGTCTGTGCAAATACATGGATACACGGTTAAATACATGGTTATATGTATATAGGTAGGGGTGGTTCCCTAAATTGGACTACCGAAGAAGGCATATATCTCCCTGAATCTACCAATTGTATGTATATTTGAGTATATTGAATAATGCAGAGTGTAGAGCATATGGTTGGCTTTCTTCTACAGATTTTTTCCTTCGCTGTGTCACAAACCTGCATCTACTTATTCCAATTACATATCTTATTCCATATATGACGCTTATAAAATTGAAACGAATATTGTGTATATATTTAAGGTTTGACTTCTGTACATTTTAAAAATACATATATATGATGATAAAGAGTAATAAAAGTAAGCAATGAAAACTGTTTGCAGAATAAACCGTTATTTATTGTATAATGTAACCTTAATTCTTACACGGGCGTCTACATTTACCTACCATTGTTAAACATTTTGCATTTGTTTGAAATCTTTAACACAGCCCCACTTACTACAGATTTAATCAACGATTATTTCTCAGTGCAATTGCAAAAGAATACTGTCACTTCGAAGGTGGATCTCGATGTTACATGTTAAGAACACAGTTTCTGTGTTTGTACAATGAGGTGCCAGCCTGTTCGGTTAGTTAAATCTTATTTAGGGGATTATGTAGCTAGTGCTACATGATAGCGTAAGATTGTACCACCCGTTTGAGGCCACCAAATAAAAAGGAACAACCCCAACCATTAGTGATGACCGAACGAGATTCCTAGGCCTCACCTAAATATTCCCCACGTGTTTGAAACATTTGGCTATATTAAGGATTAAAATTTGTATTTCTTTATACAAAATAGATTCACTTTGTGCGGTAATTCTATTTCCAATAATAATATCTTCACGTTGAATATTTTTTTTAAAATATAAGAAATAACTGTGACAGGAAATCAGAAATATTGTCACGTTTCACCTGCCCTCTCGTATAAAAAAACCAAGAATGTTCTGTTTTACAGATTAGCACTTAAATCCATATTGAAAATTATATCGCCATATCTGTAGAAATCTAGACGGAAGTACTATACAAAACATGCTTATTTTATTTCGGAAGTAAAAATACCAGCGGTAGCCATGTGGTTACAGCGGCAACGAAAAGGTTAATACGAAATTATGAAATATTGCAAGAAACGGTAGGTATTAGGGGAAAGTAGGGTAAGAATCACAAAAAATCAAAAGTCAATAGAAGCATGGGGCTCGTGTAGAAATCTTAACCAAGCCCTAGGCCCCGGACCATAAGAAAATCAACCGCTTTGACGCGGAAAGTATTGGGCTACGAAGGGAAATAAGATTTTCTGGAAGTATTGAAATATCCACTCTGCTCAAATGATAAAGTAAAGAGAAACACTTATTTAAAACTATATAAAAGTAAGGCATCTGCACTTTTTTCAAATAAAAACTATTAACACTATTTCTACCACGATTTTGTGTATACCTATTTTGACCAAAATGTGTCTATTGACACCTTTACGTTTGTATGCAAATAATTGACAAAACTGTCGGGATTTCAAATTATCAGTTAAATGTAGATAGTTTGGGCAATATATTTATTGATACATTGATGCATATTCATTAGAGATTATTTAATTAGGTTGTAAATTGTAGAATTAGTCACTGCAATGATCTACATTGAAATGCAACAGGGCGGAAATTCAAACAGATTTCATACAGCAACACCTGTATTTTGTATTTTCTGTTACAACAGAAATCGGTATTCTCTAAACTGATTATAATTGACATGATGCAGTAAAATGGTGTTGATATTTATATGTAAAATGGTTTAATATTAGAATTTCTTATGAAATCCTTAAGGTGTCAAAGGACACCTCACGGTAGCAATAGGTATACCATGTGCATATTTTTAGATCCAGGATGAGCTGGAAGAAAATTATATCGCTGTATTAATTTAACAGCTATTGTCATACAAGTCATCAAATTAGTTGTGGACAAATGATTCTACTTAGAGAATAATTTAAAGATAAAATTGGAAAAGTGTCTTTTGACACCTCTTGGTAGAAATAGTGTTAACTTATGCATTAACTTAACGAATCATCGTCTTTCTCAGTACTAGTGCAATCTTCGTATGCCCACGCGCGATATTCCATGCACTGAATCCATTTGGTTTATCTTTCCCGTTGCATTAAAGAAATGAATAAACAATATATTATATTCTTTCATCCAAAATTGTAAGACAGAATGGTCACCTATTGACAATAAAACACATCTTCATTCCTCCCTATACATAAGGTGTCCCATTTTGACCCGCGTGTAGTAATTCGATAAAAGTTAAAAATCTACACCTCAGCGTAAGATAAAGGATCCAATCAGACGCGAAAAATACAGTGAATCCAACCCTGCATTTACATTTTTCAATTCTTCACTCCAAAGTTTAAAAAATAAATGGTTAGAACCCCAATGTAACGTCGAGATTTCAACACGGAAAATATTTCCAACCCCCTGCGTCAAAAAATGATTTGTTCAGTGGTCTAACGCCGATGACGAACCGTCAAGAGGACTCATTAGTATTAGTATTAATATCACGCGACACCAGCTCGCTTGGACCGCTTATTTAAGAAAAACATCCACTTCATTTTCCCACACGTTTTACCCTACTTTCCCCTATATCGTTTGAAATTTCCAGGTAACAATGCTAACAATAAATTGTTTAAACCATCCCATAGTCTTGATTGTGTAAGCATCCAACGACCAATCTGTAGTCAGATCTAAAAGGCTGGGAACGAAATCTAACATTTTTGCAAGTCCATTCATACATAGTGTTTTTGTAAGTAACAACCGAAAAGTCCAGACAGCCTCGTAATTCGATATCACGTGTATACGCCGTAGATGATATCTCAGAAGATACAGCACTGCTTTCCTTCATATTATGAACACAATGGAGCTTTGTCTGTAATCCGATCATTTCCTTGGACCACGAGCTCCGACAAGATGTGCATAAACGAGATTCAGCTCGGTAACTATTTTTCTACTTACAATTTACAATACGATTTACCTCGAACCAAAGTTCCTCTGATTTCCAAAGTCCAAAAGTTCTGATTTCAAAAATACCTCGACACAGTCGGATTAGTTTCGTTTGAAAAGATCTTTCGTCCTCACTCCAATTTCCTTAAATCCAATTTCCCAATTTGTTGACTATTTCGAAAATTGCGTCAAACGGATTTATGTTAAAATTATTTGCCAGTCTTGTCAGATAGCATGTTTTGATACAAAAATTCATGCGGTAATTCTTGAAAATTATACGAATTGGATAAGCATTCCTGTCATCGTATTAGAAATGATTAGTGAAATGTTTTATATCCAAGTGCATACCTGTAATATATTGTCGACAATGTACAAATATGACCATTTTTTAAATATTAAAGCTATTAGTAACTATTAACAATAAAACCTGCGAATTAGTTGCCACTCTGTATGGCAATACGATAATAATTTCTTCAACGATCCTCCAAACAACGGATATAGGTATCTAATATTTCCATTACTAAAGCGACTAAAATCGCAGCAATCAAACACCTACTCGTAGGCCGACTATGAATAAATCGACGCTCGCGCAGAAATTCTGAAGCATCAAACCTGCCTGGCTCCCCGAGAGCTACACAGGTTCGTGAAAACGGAAAAGATTGATCGCTCCTTTCCTCATTACAATACCTCTTGGCATGATGGGCCGAAAATAAAACGAAGCACTTCCAGCTGCGACGTTTATTACGAAGCTCCAGCTGGAAATTAGGCGGACACTTTGCGGACATATTTTCGCCGCTGATTACCGGTCTATTTATCAGAGTGGTGTCGCGAGGACAGCTTCGAAAGGTCCCAGGGAGGGCACACCGGCCGAATAATACACCTCCGGAGGCGTGAATACCGAGATGATTGGATAAAGAGGAAGCCTCCGCTGAGGTTTTGTACGATTCTCGGCTTCTGAAGTGAAACCGGACAAGCCGCCACAATAGGCCACTCTGCGAATACATTGGCCTACTCACGTGCATCCCGCTGCGGATTCGACGACGAAGGAGACGCGGTCGCGCGTCTTTTTTCGACCCGGGACCGGCCGGCGAGGTTTCAATAGAGAACGAATAGCGTCGTGAACAGTGTAACTGGAATAACGATGGAAGATGAAGTCGTTAAAATCGTAGCTGGCGCGCGTACGGAACTCCCGCCTGGACTCGACGAAACAGGAAGTAGTCCTCACAGAGGCCAGATATTGTCGTTTCATTGTCAGACGTCGTCACGAGGGGAGCGACATTCAACCCCGCCGTGGAGACGTCTCCTCGAGGCAGAGTGAATGAATCTAGGAATCTAGGATCTGGGGGATCCTTTTGGTCGCGTGACACCCCGAAAGAGATACTTAAATCTTGTTGCAGCGTTTACTGAACTTTCGGTGGATCGTAAAATATACTTTTAACGAGCGTCATCGAGGTAAGGAAAACTGACGACGCGGGGCAGCGGTTTTATGTGGAAGTACCTGTTTAATGACGCAGGTCCGTGGAAAGAGGTTTAACCCATTCGAGACTGGGTCAATCGGACCTGCGATCGAGGACATTGCATGAGCCTCCGTCAGTCATTTTATGTGGGCATATAAAAATAAACTATTTATTTTACGAGAGTGAATTCCGTGTTTTCCCCGATCGCGAAGGAGTAATTTTTGTTTAGTTTATACAAATCTTCATGCTTGGATACGTAGAAACGAAGAGTTCCCGACAGTAACCGAATTCGTATTTAATTTATTAATTGTCTTTTCTAACCCGAAATTCCGTTCTCGATTAATTAATCATCGCGCATTAATTCTACTTGGCTAATGTATTACGAAATGATGCAAAACACAAAAATAAATAAATAAAGGTCTCAGCGATATAATTTTAAAGCGGCATCAATTATTTATCGATCATTAGCATGAAAAGAAATAAGATAATATGATTGAAAAAGTTTTGGTAGTCCATTGATGGCGCTGTGTACACTGTCAGCTTTTTTTCGGCTTGCAAACGGTTCCCGGTGATAGAATAATGAATGCATGAATCAACTAATCGCCCGATGAACGCATCCCTCCACTCATAACTCCAAGTCTAATCTCGCTAAATATGATTTACGTCTGTCGACTCGGCAATTCTACGAAATCTGGCTCAAGTAACAATCGGAGACTATCATCTTACTGCCGACGGTACTTTAAAGCAACAACGTGTAAATAAACCATAGACGCTGGTTTATTTGATTGAACAGTGTGCTTACACGAAACTAAATGGAGCGGTTAACGTTGTTTCGAGGGGAGCATAAAGCATTTCACGCCAACACCGGTAGCCTCTGTTTTATAAACGCCGCAATAGGAATTCGGCGCACATTTTCATATTTTTAATCGAATCTTCCAAGTAAATCGACATCGAACAGTAGACTTGCGTAAAGTAATATTATATCAATTGCTCGCCAAATTATTGTGGGTAATTGAAGATTCGTTGGATATACAGCGATACAAAATGGGAGCAATTTGAAAATTAATATTTTCAAATTCCTGATGGAAGTTTTTAGAATAGAAAGTAAAGTGAGTTTTTAAAAAGGAGGTAAAGTAAATCTTTGGTGGTATACCGAACAAAAACCGAAGGTTAAAATTAAATAAATAGTTTTTCTAAAATATAACAAAAAATAATGTGCATTTCATTTTACTGCAAGACAATAATAATATATCATTTTCTTCGTTATCTATAATCTATAGAATACCTATAATAACATAAAGTGAAAAAAACGGTGAAAGAGATTCAGTTTTCAATTCCTACTGATACAGTTCCTTGTTCCTTGTGAGTTACAATTTTTTAGCTTCAGAATTTGAATATTCTTTAATTTTTTCAGAGCAATTGGAAGGGCTGCTTTTATTTGATCTTGGAAATACATATTTCACCAGGCTGATATATTAAATTAAGGCACTGATATGCTTTTCTCATCACCAAAATCTATTGCCACATACACGCATATAATCTTTTTAAGATATTTCTTATCGTGTCGATTTTTCTAATACAAATATTTTGTAGTGTGTGATTTTAATCAAAGTACCTGTGACTTCCTTTTTGAAAATGCAGAATTTTCGTCAGAATTATTAGCATTAACAAAATATGATAAAATATAAATGCTGCATTGATAAACGAGTTAAACTCGTTACCAATATTTGTTTATTAACAAATGTACATAGGTATAAAAAGAAACTGCAGCGCAACCACTTTTCGAGTCAACACCTATTGAATTATTCAAGGTAAAATAGGAAACCCTTTTTTACGAGCCGATGTCGATTTATATGGTTGACAATAAATTAATAAAAAAAGCCAGATCAAATTAGTCGAAGAAATGTCTAGGGCAGGCCCGGGTAAAACCGGATACCGAGGAAAAACCGGACATGCTTTTATTTTGTAAATCGGTTAAAAATTGTCTGGCGCCGTTGCGTCGCAACGAAACAGCGTCCCTTTGTGTAATGTTTCATCAATAAAAGCAAATCGCTATACATCAATGATTACTAAAGAAATGTTACAATTTTATTATCGCCAGTATACAAGGTAGTATTTTGTTATGGTGCATGTTATATTATTTGTCGTACGCTGAAGCGCAAATAAGTGACAGATATATTCTTTTTTAATCGCCAGGCTACTGCCAGTAGCTTGCAACGGTTTGAAAACATGCACGCTGGAGCAAAAGGTCTCGAACAAATGGCGAGGAAGATATCAAAATTAAAACCGAATCTCGCTAAACGACCAGACACGAACTTACAAAAGGCCGTAGAATTGAACCAAGAATATAAAAAACAACGACAGCAGTGACGATGCAAATAATGCTAACAAAAATGACGAAGATATTTGAGTTTACCGTCAAGAATACTAACGTGCAACCAAATTAAACGAAGGCCCAATTTGTTTTAACAATAAGTGAATTCGGGAATGCTGCACTAATTGGGAGTATAAAAAACTGGATGAATTCTATTCCTATATGAGCCCGCATATTAGCCAAATCGGTTAACTCCGCCTTTCGAATCGTTTTAAATATCGTCAAAATTAAAAGAAATTTCCTTGTCTTTGTTTCGTGGAGTAAACCGATTTAGCCAATGAAATATACGGCACCTGGCTTAACGCAGACGATGGGCCAAACCATAAGATATTTAAAATCGTTATCTTTTTTACGCTCCCTTTTCGTTTAATAAGATGGGATGCGAACCGTCGTTTAATAAAGACATTCTTCTAACGAACCCACATTTCAATCTTTTCCTACTCGATTACTGTTAAAGTTATGGGTCGTTTCACTTGTCGTTCCGGCTTTGCCCCAGACTTTCCTATCATATAAGAAAGGGAGAAAGAAAAAACGGTAGCTCGCCTGACGCATGTCACGCACACGCGTAGGACAAACGGGCGAACGCGTAAAGTATGGACGATCACGAATACTCGAGATACGCTATGACGAAAAAATGTTGCTGACGACGGAGAGGAGTGAAGTTTACGTTGGTAGTTCGCGGTTGGTGGCGGTGCTTCAAAGTGATCGCGTGTTTTGCTAACATCTCCGCAAACAAAGTGTAAACTAACTAGACGTCCAGCCGATGTTTACTCAGCACTGAGAATCCCGCCGCGGGAGAGCCGAGTCGTTCCTGGTGCAATAACAAGTAGTGCTTGCATCTTTTTATCCTGACCCGTGAAACGTCGGGGCGGGACGTCATCGTGTCCTCCGAATATCTCAACCTGTCGAGTAATATCATCCTGCTGGCCGGCTGCCACTTGTCTTTTGTATTCGTAACGAGCACTCGAAAATAACTTTTTATTTTCAACGCAATGATTATTATTAGGCGCAGGCATTTCTTTGTATGTGACCGATCTGGCTTTGTGCGGTGATTTTATTTGGAATCGATAGACAATATCTTCGTGTCGAATATTTATTTAAAATTGCGGGAAACACCTGCAAGACGAAGGAAATACAGATTACTGTAATTTTGCTTGTTTTATTTCAATTGAATTTCACCAAATGAAAGAAACGAAAAACAATAATGCCTTAATTCGAAGATGTACCTTTATCTCGGTGCAGGTATCGTGATACCTGTAGAAAATTGAACGATATTATTATGCAATAGATACATAGGTAGCTTTTATTTCGTAATTGACTTACGGTCACGGTAGCAACGCAAGGGTTAATACGAAATTGTGAAATATTGCATTAAACTAGATCTATAGGTGTGTTTATATTTCAATTTTGCAGCTTAGAATGCTATATATCAATAAATAATCCACGATTTCTTCAATAATTGTATTATTTAACAGCAGCATATTCGGATACAATTTATTTGTTATAAAGTAATTGCTGTTACTTCTCTGAACGTTTTCCTATATTCTTTTATCAACAAGTGAAATAATTGCGTGGCAATGCTAGGTCCCGTATCACGGAATTATAAAAACATTACCCTCATTTGTCGAGGACGTTATGATTACCGGAAACTTGCATTGGATGCAGCAAAGTCAAATTTTTAAAAAATATCTTCTTCAATCACTTGTCAACAATGTTGTTGAAGCATATTATACCTGTGCGCCAATATATTCGAAGATATTCCAGTGCACAGTAACTTTGATACTAGAATTATCGATATATTTAGTTGCAAGTTAGGCAGATTATGAAAATGGAAATTGTTGAATGGAAATTGTTGAATGGAAATTAAAGAAAGATATCATATATAACTGTTGTTCTGTCTTATTAACGGTCATCGTAAATGTCTGCAACAATATCTATATGATGTTAATAATTTTAAACGAAGAAACTAAAATACCATCGTGTAACTTTAACAATAATCGAGTGAGACAAAAATTGAGTAATTAAATAGTTTGCATTCTATTTTATTACAATAGAAGTATGTGCAAAAAAAAGAGTGATTTAAAATATAGCACAGCCTTCTTGAGCACACTTTCATTAACATTCTTATCGAATAATTTCAATTTATTCTATTACAATGTTCTATGTTCTGTCGCAACACGAAGTGAAACAAAGCTGTCACAGCTCCTTCATAGTCCGATATCTTCAATTGTATTATGAATTATTAAAAGAATGCACCTACAAGCTAAATGCCTAAAAGAGTTTCGATGTTGATACGTAAATATATACAGTATCGTTATGAGAGTAATCTGTTAAGCATAAGATTTACGAGGAAAACACCCACGAACCGTATGAATCAAAGTTAAACGAAAATACTTGGAAGTTTGGTTGAAAAAACACGACAAAGCTCCCCCGGAAGAGGAGGGCTGGTGCTTGTCAGTTGGTAGTCCGATCGGAGAGGCGAGAAGCTTCTAGGAAACTCGACCAGCGCTATTGGATCGGACGAATTCTCGGCAAGAAAAAAGGAAGTGATCGAGCAAAGCCGCACTACCGACACGCCGACGATAAACAAACTAACTTCGAAGGGGAAGCTCCTCTAAATCTTTGAAGATCCGCCGTTGATTAATTCCAGTAGGCAGGGGCTACCAGTCGGGTCGTCGATGCTCGCTGTGAATCACAATTAGAACGCGAATTTCAATTCCTGGGATATCGACGCCAGTCTTCGTTTCCCTCCAAAATATTTATCTACTCGGAAATTGGACCGCGTTAGCTGATAGAATTACGAGTTACTTAAAATGGAAGAAAAGGGGGTAAATTATTCGTTTGAAAATATCAATATTAAAATTACGTTTGTAAAATATTGATCTGTTATTCTAATATTAACTAATCGACTATTCCTTTGCCAATTTTCTTCGTTAACAGCAAGGCGTCCTGAAACGATTTGGCGTAATTTGGAGTAAGTGCCGTTACTTCATTGGTCCTTTTCGTATTTCTTTGTTAAGCGGTGTACTTCAAGTCTGCTTGCTTCGGTAATGTGAGTTTTTAAATAGCTTAGGGCTTAGAACGTTTTCGGTAGCCTTATATTGAGAAGTGTCAATAATAAGAGTAATAATAAAAGGGTTGATGACTTTGCAGCAAACAAGCATCAATGTTTCGATCGAACTGAAGTGTTTCATATTCTAAAACAAACGTAGAAGTCAGACAATTATTTTTCCCCAGAGATCACGGAATAATGGATCACTAATTGTTACACCTGATACCATAACCTAACGCTCGATTGTGTAAAATGTTTAGAAACATTAAGAAACTTAGAATAATACTTACGCCAGACAGGGACGCGACAATGGCATCGGTTTCATGGAAGTTCTCCGGAAGCCCTGCTCCAGGTTATCATCGATCGGTCCTTCCGGAACAAATTTCCGGCAATAGAATGTTCAACGTCGCGTAGAAAAGGCACCACGCTGAGGAAAATCACCAGGATCTCTGGAGCATTGTTCCCAGGACACGCGCGCCAGGCACAGCCAGCTTTCACAGCGTTCCCGGCATTTACCGTGTCGGTTTTCGTAAAATGATCAATCCCCTTCTGGTGCCTGAACCTTCGCCCGTGACCGATACTCCCGATTCACAACCAACTGTCGCTGGACAGTCCCCTTCTTTTTCATTTCGTTACAGGACACATGGACAGGAACGTCTCTGTACGAATATACTGGTAAAATTGAAAATTGTGCGTGGTACGGTCTGGAATGTATTTTGGCCATGACACCCTTCTCGAATTGAAAATTCTAAGAAGATTGACGCCGATGTTCCTATTTTTTAGGTTCAGTGTAAGGACCTTTAAAGTTATTTTCAATGTAGCCGAAGGCGTTGATATATACTATTTCTATTTCTTGTTCTGTAGATAATGTATTTTTTATTTTATAATATTTACGGTTGAGTACTGTTGAGTGGAAAAAATAACTTATTATAATGGATATGTTAATGACAATAATAAACTAATATTAATATAGTAATAAGAATATTTTATTATTTGCTATTGCTGTCTAGTTATTCCGTTTTCCCTGTTATTTAGTATCTTTTGTTCACTTTTTTAATTTCGTGCCCTAGTTCTTAGTTAATTCCATACGTCAACGCGTATGTTCTTATGTTTTCAATCGAATTGGAGGACTTTCAAAATTATGTTCAATTTAGCCTAACGTACAGTTTGCAATTTATTATCATCTGCCTCTCTTCCAGCAGATGCTTGAGTAATACCGTTCTCATTATGCCAATACCTTTAATAGGCGATTCGGTAAATTATGAAAGTTTAGAATTGAATGTAAAATGTAATCAAAATTTTCAAAGTCGTCATATATTATGTAGATACCTATCAGTTACTTCGGGCTTAAATTTAACAATAATATAACGTTTTACTTTAAAAAAGCCTTCAGGCTATCTACTCAAAACGTAAAAATCTGACAACAAATATTATGTATCATGAATTTTGTACAAACATACTTGTTCCCCATTCTTAAAAAACTTACTTGAAACTGACTCGGTGCACTGCGAAGCATCGATGTACGAAAAACGCAGCCAGCACTACAAAACTCTCCAAATAACTTTTTCTCGTCGCCGGCCAATGCAACGGTGCAGTTGCACCTGGTTTTACATTCCCAAATAAATTGTTATAAAAAAAGCAATCTTTTTTTATGCGTTACCGTTAAAACGCGTGCGAATTTGCAACTTTATTGCTCGGTGCACCACTGCGGGAAGGGGCTCTCGACCTTGCCGTTCCTCGTCCTTCCTCGCAGCAGGAAAAGCGAGCCGGACGCAACCGGCGTAGAAGCGTTCGGGCGATGGTCATTGTGGAGCGGCGCGAGACGCTCATGTACCCTGAAATTGCAAATAACGCGGGGCTCCGGGGTAGACCATTTTCTCGTTTGGTTTACGAGCACCGGTCCTCGTTCTTGGGACTCCTGGCGCAGCAGGATCGCGCAGAATGGACGGTCGACCGAGGTAGCAACGCCTTCTCCTGCCGACAACTCGATTATCACGCTTGACACGCGCTTTGAACGCGTTTCCACTTCCGATCCGTGTTCACGCTGGGTCACAAGACTCTGAAGACTGCTGTCGCTGCCGGATACCGTGATGGAGTGTGCAAGATGATTTTCTGGAGCTTCGGGGAAATGGCTGTCTTTATTGAAATAAAACTGCATCTGTATATTATGTAGGGTAGACCGAGGCGAATCGGATCGAAATAAGAATTTAGTTGAAATTTGTTATGTTACTATGGAAAAAATCGTTTAGGTCGTACATACACTTCTCACGCCCTCTCTATGCACCTCTTTCAATTGTTTTTTTATTGTTTTACAATACCGTTTAGTGTTGACACACATTTCAAGTTTGCCTTACGCGGACGAACGTAACAATTTTGGCGCAGATCTAAAATACATAGCTTATAATTTCTTATTTAAAAATAAAAGACAAGCTTTAACATCCAAATGTGTTTAATATTATTAGTTTGTATAGTGTCCAGAAATAATATTTGATATAATTTTCACTACTATATCATAATTTGTTTACGTATTTTATTCACTTTAAAATTATGATTGCATGGGGTGAATCGGATCACTTCATTTGGGGTGAATCGGATCACTCTTTTTTTTTTATTTAATTAGTTGTTTGACTTTAAATGCGTTAATAATTTATACATGTAGGTAAAGATGGTTCGCACATACATAAAAGAGAGTGGCATTGCGTTTATTGTAACGAGAAATTCATCCCCCTGCGGCGGATTGGATACAGTGCACTATCTGTGAAAAGTGGTGGCACGAAAAGTGTGCTAATATAAGTGGTGTTTAAGGACAATATACTTGCCACCCATGTACTACGTAGGGTCTTTGACATTATTATTATCAAGTTATACATTATAAAGTTATAACCAAAGATTATTTGACTACAATTTGTTTGTTTTCTTAGAGATATTCGGAATATCCGATTCGCCCCCCAGACTCGGGGCGAATCGGATATTTTCCACTTTTTCGTTTTTTGTGCATAAAAGAGGAATTTTCTAATGTGTTTATATTTTTTATTATGAATGTTCATGTTAAATGGGTACTTGTTACGAATTTATAATAAAATATTGGGTTTTTAAATTGTAACTATTTTTTTTTTACCATCAAATAAAAAGTGATCCGATTCGCCCCGGTCTACCCAACCACAGTATTAGACAGTCGGGTGTGTTTATGAATAATTTTCTGGAAGTGGCGAATAACTGCGGAGCTTCCAGAAAATGGGTCTGTCTTTAGTGAAATAAGAATGGATTGCACCCCCTTCCTGAAGGGGGTGCAAAAAGGGACCCGTACCTGGGGCGGCCGCAGGCCGTTTAATAAATGTAAAATTTGGACTAATATTAAATTAATCGCCCCCATTAATTTTGCGGTATTGTTATTCCACCTGGGAGGACAGCAACCCAGGAAAGGTCCTGTATACAGGTATTCCCCGTGTGACGCGGAACTCTTGCGCTTTCCCTCTAACGCGGTTAAAAAATTGCGCACTTCTTCCGTAAAACACAGATTTTTAAGGGGAAGATAATGATATTTCAGCAAAAACAAAGTGTCCGCGTTTAAGGGTGCATAGCAGCGACGAAGAAGAAAACATATGTAATACATTTGGAATGAAAATAAAATAATATGGCTTTGTCAAGTTTTAAAATCTAACCATGTTCCAAGTTTCGTGTAACACGAAATCGCATAGCACCGCCTGTTTTTTGGCACCTACCTACCGTGTTATACTGGATATACCTACCTGTACAATATTTATCATAGTGTTCGACAATTGTGTTTGTAAATAATTTTTAGAAGCTGTAAACAACTGTAGGGCTTAAAGAAATGCATCTACCTTCGGTGAAATAAAAATGGATTTTATATATCGCAGTCTTGGATAGCTGTGCCTTTAATCAATCACTTGGGCGTAATATCATTGCAACAGTTACTATATTTAACTATCTGATTAAATGATTCAAATTGACTTACAAGGGAAATTCGGCAACTCGAAAATTCAAAAAAATGTGAAACTTTGCATAAATGTAGTCGATATTATGCTAACAACGGAACAGTTTTTGCTTCCTGCTAAAAACGGTTCTATGGAGGAAAACATCGTTCCAAAGAAATCTTGACTTTTCATATTATCGCGAATAATTAAGAAACTGTTTAAGATACAGGCAAAAAGTTCAATTAAAAGCTGATTGGCTCTTTGTGATCTATAATACGGACGTGAGAAATTTTCAAAGAAAATTCTTATTCTGAATTTGCAAGAAAAAAAAATATTTTTTCGCAAAAAAATAATATGAAAAGGCTTATACTAACTTCTGTTTTCTTCTCTTAAAATGAACTTTGTAAGTAGAAACGAAGGAAATAATAGAATCTATCTGCACGCCCTCGAAAAGGGGCAGAGTATGTTTAGAATTATGAATAACAGATTCAACGAGTGCATAATAATGTTTGAAAAACTGGCAGTTGTAGCAAGAGATGTTTCCCATGGAGGAGAGATTCCTCGATTCAAAGGCAATCATGCAGCATTCATAGCGGACTCGCATGCAAATCACGCTCACAAAGACTCGTTTTCTTTCCTGAAGCCTCTTTTAAGGATCATCGGATGATCCATCACTTTGTGGCAAGAAAGTTTCAAAGTCACTCTTTTGAAAGCACAACAGTTGAATCTAGTACAAATCGATGTCTTGATATTCTTTGCCACTCCTTCCTTCTTTTCGTCAATGAAAGCTACACGAGCACTTATTTCATAGAAGCAATGTTGCACTGAATTCGATGGATTACAAAGATCACGAATTATCTGGCAGAAAAATATACCTGCAAAGGGCACGTATTCAAAAGAATTATATAGAAAAAGAAAATTATGTAGAACCTATGTATGAATTTTTTTCTGCTATCTTTTTGGTATCTACAATTTCATTCGCCTGTTCTGTATTGTACATTTCTTCTTTCATCCGTTTAATACTTTTACAGCGATAAATATTAATATTTTAAGAAACATAGATTTATTGATAATAGTAATAAATATATATTAACGTACCTATCGCAAAATTATTTACAAGAGCTCCTCAAATTACTTGCTTTCGTAATAGGTGCATGTTAAATTCAATTAAATTGTTTATCGTTTGTTTTCACTTTTTAATAAATACATATCACCTCCATCTGCAATTGCGAAACGTTGTTTTTATAAATGACCAAGAAATGGACGAGGTTTTTTAATTGTGGTGCACGGCCGGTTACTTTCATGATCAACTTTGTACTTGTTGCGAATTACTTCAGTACTCATTTTCAGAATAGAAGGTATCAGTTCGAGAACCACTAAGCACACGGTAAATTTCTTACAATTTACTGTACAATTAAAAATAGGAAGTTATTACGACAAAGGTTAAGTCGCCCAAAAATTCTGTCGCCCAAAGTTATAGCAGCATTTATTCGATAGAACTATGTAATTATAAGATTATTTGCCTACATGTAAATACAATTTACAGGTACGAGGAGTAAAATAGTATCTACCTACTTTGCGATAAAGGCAGGAGCATTCATTAGACACCGCTTGATAACGACGAGGTACTGACATTGGTAATTAAACTTTCTACCAACGAGTGTGGTGATAATTAACAAATAATTGTTTTACACTCGTGTATAGCAAAAGAGAAAATACAGTTTAAGGAAATCCATATTCTGTCCACATAACGTTACGTTAAAGAATTCTGGTTATCTACGTTATTTATAGTTTTATCCGGCGCTGTAGATTCATCATACGAGTGTAAAATAATTTAATAACTAGTGTTCAAACAGAGGGATATGCGGCGATTGAAAAAAAACTGTTGAACTTGTTTTCATATGCGCGGTTGTAGGATTCATGGCGAACAGAATCCAGCTTGTCGTTGAAAGTAAGCTGAACCGGAACCAATATATAACACACGCGTTTCTCAAAATGTGCTTCACATTTCGTCGGCAGCTCGACAAATCCCTCAGATCTACGACCGACCCGTAACCGGGACGACATTTTCCACCTTGCACGAAAAACGAAACGCCTCGTTCGACAGAAGTTTTTACAAATAGCATTCTTAGCACTCGATTATACATCAAAGAGGTTAATCCTTCGAGAACGGACGTGCTGCTACATTTCCCCTTTTTAAACCTTTCCTAACTCCTCCGACTAATTCCCACTTAACTATAATTAGACCCAATACTGTAGGAGTGCGAGGAAAGGAGAAGTTACTTTTGTAATTCCATTGTTTGTTTGTCATTTTCTGAGATAATTTTCTGTCGCTATAGTGGCACGATAGTATTCTAGAAATATTTATTTAGTATTATAATGTTTTAACAACGAGGAATACGCCGTGAGAATAAAACATTAAATCTCTATTGCCCAGGTTACAATAATTTACAATCAAATAGTTTCTAATGAATAATATTTAAAATAAAAGAGTATGCGTTATGCGATGCAACGTTGTTATGATCACCGAAAGTTTAATTTGAAGAGTATTCATGAAATGATAATAGTGCGAAGATTTTTCTTTTCACTACGTTCGTGCGTGTGTTGTTACTTCTTTGATTCTTTAACGTTTGTTAACGATACTGGCTTTCAAAGAATCTGGAATATTGCGAAAAGAAATTACAAGTACATTTGCAATAATCAGACGGAATACTTTGTATAATTTTTTAATTTCTACCAGAATAATTTTGTTTGCCAAGCAAATGTCCCAGGCAACATTGCAAAAATCTTATTCAACGTACAACGGCCGCGGTTTCTTTATATTACATGTACTTCGCTGGTTAAACCCCAATCATCCCCACAAAATGTGTAATAAGAAGAATAACAAAAAGGTGGAAATTGCGAGAAGAATGCCGGCGAAGACAGAAAAGGCAAGGCAAACTTGACAGTCATTCGTGTTTCGATATAAATACACTGATATCTAGTGCGGCAACTAATTAGTTTGTACAAGTCTGTTCGAATGGCAGACTGGTATCATGTGACACGTCGTTCAGTTTATTCACTTGCATATTTCTTTTCGCTTAATGACCATGTGAAGTCAGTCTCCGTGAATGACTTCGATCGTTAATTACTGAACTTCGCACGGCATTCGCAGGAGGCATGCATTACAGGCGCTCATAATTCGATATTATCTAATAAAATATAGCATTTGATCCTCTGATGGAAATCGGTAATGAAACAGAAATATTTGTTAGAGGGGACAGGGGAAACTTAGCAAACAAATGTGGAGACATTTTAGCCAATACAAGAACAACTAATAAGTAGATAATAACGTATTTATCTACAGATATGTGTACGCACGGATGAGAAATATTCACCATAATACAAAATGGAAATACACTGCAATCTGCCATACCAAATAACTTTCAAGAAGCTGTAACAAAAACTCTTTATACCCTCCTAAAATCATATTATGATATTACCTACTTGATTAAACTACTGAATAGCAGTGATATAATGTATGTAATAATTTATAATTTCATGGATAGATATCTTGTTTAATCTGAATGACACTGATTTCAACTATACCTCTGTTACGTTAATTAATAATTACAGAGGATGGAAAAAATCAGAAAGGAGAATTCTGCAAGATGTGACGAACTCTAGCGCCGATGTTACTTTTAAAAAGCACTTCGATGCATTGATAGATACAAGGTAATTGCACATACCTATTTATTAAATATAACCACGCATTTTTTTTCAAAATTCAAAATTATAGATAGCAGATAATTCGAAACAATCATGCAAACTTGTAGAGCTGTAGTTAAACAGGTAGTTAGTCTTTTAGAAAAGAATTTGGAAAAATGATGATTTGTTTCGATAAATTACGGAAAATTTTTGTAAGATCAATAATGCAGTTCAAAATTATTTCACGACATTTAAGTGCTTTCTCCAACTTCTGTTGTAGAACAATATTTCTTACTCAACTTTTTGTATACACCTCTGTCTCGAAAAAATTATATTCTCTGCACCTTTCGTAGATGTATAGAGCATCCTAAAAAACGATACGAGGAAAACTATTATTAGTCCAAATGATCGATTATTACACGAACGCATGAAAAACATAAACTGCATTTCTTTCTGTGATAACATCGATGCACTTATACAAAGATTACGGGACAATAAAAATCGAGCCTTCCACAGTTTTCTTTTATAACTTTATTCTACCTGCAATTACCACAGAAGTCACCTTACTCAGTTACTAAGCTGGCACTATACCTAAACCCTATATGTATAATTAAAACATTTTAAGAAGTTCCGGTTCCACAAAATCCTAATCTCTTCGCGTAAAATATAAAATTGATATCGAAAGGCAGGTACCAAAAGCGGCAATAAAAGTGACTAACATTTCAATAACTAACAATTACAATTACAATAGAACTATTTACTAACCCAGTTGTTCAACCCACCCCATGCCCTTTATAAAATCAAAACATTGCAAAAAATTCTCCTTCATTAGCCTCTCAACTTTTCCTAGAAAAATATAAAATTATCGGAAACCCAGGTATAGACTTATAGGGGCAATAAAACTGATCCTCCATTTCCAAAACGAACAATTACAATTACAATAGAGCTATTTACCAACCAGTTACTGAACTCACCTCACGCACCCTACCTAACCAAAACATCGCAAAAGGTTTCCATTTAATAAGTTTTACATCGTTTCGCGTGAAATATAAACGTATGGGAAAGCCAGATATTAAAACTGGCAATAAAACTGGTTACCTGTTTCCAAGAAAAACAATCACAATTGCAACAGAAACATTCTCTACTTAATTTCCAAACTCACCGCACGCCCCTTACTCAACCAAAACATCGCAGAAGGTTTTCATTTAATAACTTTCCCATCTTCCCGCGCGAAATATCAAATTATCGAAAAGTCAGATATTGAAGCTGGCGATAAAACTGATTATTCGTATCTAAGAAGAACAATTACAGTAGATCTATATAGCGTACAACCAAAGCATTGTATTATAAATAGTCGCCGTTCAACGAAATTCTGACTTTTCCGCGTAAAATACATAGAAGAGCCAGTTAGTAAAAGTGGCAGTGGGCCCGCTGTCCCCTCTCACCGGGACGAGAAAAGAGTGAAAGAAACACATTGGAATGGTATTTTCGTGGAAGTTGGAGAAATAACGATTCAGTGGGTGATGTTTGTGTGTCGCGTGCTCGTATTTCTCGCAGGGACCACGCGGTGAGCTTACACCCTCGCCGCATAATGCAAGCATCGGTCTCGTTAAGGGGATCTGCAACGGCGTATTGTCGACGCTAACAAGCGCTAAATAGAGTACCGGGAGAAATCGTGTGGACACTCGGCACCTTCACGCACACACGCATACACGTTTTCTGTATACAATTCGAGAGCACACAAACGACGAATTTAATGGAAAACTCTTTACAAAGGGCGAACACAGTACTCGCGTGCACGTAACACCGCAAGAAACATTTGAACACCGGACAGAACGCGTATATAACTGGTACGTGAAGCTTGTTAAATTTGTAAGTGCGCGATTCAGAGTATCGATGCAACTGGTGCAATTAGCGAGCGTGGAAAGTATTTCTGGTATTATTAATTGTCTGCGATATTTATTAGATCGTCAGGGGTGAAATGGTCGACGCCTCGAGCGTGGAAAACGGTTCTGAATTTAATTTCAAGTCTTCGGGGAATGCGGAATGTGGCAGTGGATGTGATACAATGCTTTCTTACCAGGATACAATATCCCTGTTTGCATCTGTTACCCGTACAATAAATATTACTATCACAATTCTAATAAATGGATCAAATGGATTACTCTTATGTGTCAAATATGTGTGTAGCAAATATGTAAATGTTTTTTCGTACGACACTGTTACGTATTTAAATGTTTATATGCCTATTTAAGGGCGGGCAACTGTAAACACTATTTCTGCATAAAATAGTTCTATTACTCTTTAATTGCGTCGCGTGCGCATTACTCGTTACGTACATAATATACTCGTGCAGTAGCCCTTATTTGTCGGCAAAAAGAGAAAAAGCAAAAGAAAAAGCCGCGGGGCGTCTCAGGCGTGTATCATCCCGCAGTGCTACAGTATAAAAAAAACGGAATGAAGGAGGGCTGTCGAAAGGAGGGTGGTTGTTAAGTTGCCCGACAGATGCCTAGCCACGTGAATCCACCACCTAAATACCTAACTTCCTCTCCCCCTGATAGATCTGTATTTTCACTCCTCGAAATTCAATTTCACCTCCAGCAAGGCAATTCTGTTGCAAATGGAACATACAATAACCACAATTTCGTGATTGTAGTCCTATGATCGAAATCAAGTTGCTATAAATATCTTCCTGCTATTTCGTTCGTTAAGATTCCGATTTTTGCAGTGACAAGCACAAGCAGGTACATACAGCTTTCAAATTCTAAATATTTTGAAAAATGCAAAGATTTTCAATATTTCATGAATGCGTAGGTGTATATGAGAAACTTCGGCATTCTTTAAAATGTTTATAATTTCAGTTAATAAATGATTTATCGTCCGTACTACCATATAAACTCTCTTATACTCCTATTTTTTGTGTTCCCATTTGACTTCACTAAATTTTGAATTTAGTTACCGTCTCGTGGCCGAGCATATCATTTTATAGAACATGCATGCGAACATGTAAGAATGTAGGATGAAAGTAAAAACTAATTAAGTGCCTCAGGTGAGGACGTTTCAGCATAGAAAATTATTTAAATCGGACTTAACTCGCCTTTTTTATGCATCAAATAGCAATTTGAGTATAACACTCATCGTCGTCATTACTATCATAATTATAAACTCTTAGTAATTCCCAAAGGCCAAGGCAATCGATTTGCACAATTGCCTTCGATTTATTAAGATTATAATAGTGCCATACTAAAATCTGCACGACAATTCTTACTTAAGACTATAGACCTGAAAACTTTCTACTTGCGCATTACGTAGAGCAATATAAACTATTATATTAAAAGCTTCTGCAAACCAGTTAGGACAAAGAAATTGAACTATCTCTGGAGCCTCTAAAATCCCATAATTGTGCATTCTAACTTTGCTAAAAAAATATGTAAGAACATATATGCGTAACAGACCTATATAAAGAACTTAAGACAATTTACGTTGTCAGATCTTCGAGCAATATATTAATAGTTTTTAAAATCCAGCCAGTTGGACTGCGCCAACCAAGCAGAACGCACAAAAGCAATCGCACGCGAATAATGAAGTTTAAATTAGGTACTCGAACTTGTATCGATTGTCGAAAGAAATTGTCGGAAACGGTGAATGGAGACAGAAAAGCGCATCACCTGGCCCCGTCTATTAAGACGTCGTTTTCCGAACGGTGTTAAAAACTTCCCGGTGATCCTTTGCGTATTCTATTCTGGATGCCGAGCACGCTTCGTAAGAAGGACCCGATGGTGAAGAGAGGAAAAGGAACAACGATGGAGGGAAGCTGGTAAGAATGGACAAACGCGCGCACGCCCCATTATATGTAGGTAACGCAAATCTGTTCAGCCTTTGAACGATCTGTAACAAACGGACTTTTACACCGGCTTCGGGGAACTTTTTCACCTGCCCATCCGACAACAACCCCCATCGCGGTGCCCATCGCTAACGAGCCTTTGAAGCGAACCGTTCCTCCACGCGTTGAATATCATTTTCGCCTAGCCGATCGTACGTGACTTTCTGGACCAACCGGAGGTTTCATTCAACTTTTTTCACCTGCACTGTCATTCGCCGCAACCTCTCCAACAATTTCACCAGCTGGCAGTCACTTGTATGTAGATCGAACGTGAAACGCACTTCCAACTGAATTTCTAGACTGTTGATTGGTAAGTGATGGGAAGTATATGGGGGAATTTATCTTTGGAATATGGTGGAACGATGGTGGAACAGCAAGCACAGGAAGAATACCTGCATTCTTCTCTTTAAGTGCCATAGGGATGAAAGGTTCGTATCCATGAAAGTATAGTAAAATATTTGGTTCTGATATTGATTTTCGATCTTTATGTGAAAGAAATCTAAGGTGAACTGTTTTAATATTCTTTTTGTAATTTTTGTAATTCTGATGTAGAGTTGAATTGAGAATGTTCTGATATCGATTTTAAATCTCTAGTTAGAACGATTTAAAGGTGAACTGTTTTAATTTTCTCTTTGCAATATTTATTCATTTCTATGTCGAGTCATCATACGATTGCTCGACTTTTTGTAAGTGAAATAAATTAATTTTGTAGTTCCATTTTTTATCTCATTCTCAGATGGCAGAAAATTGATGGATTTTTCGCTACTGTACCATAAAGCATGTACCCATCTCATTGTCAAATATGGTTGTTATCCATTTCATTTGAAAATACGTAATTTCTTTATTTGCAATAAATATTTAGTAACAAATTATACAATATTTCTTTGTACAATGTATTCTGCAAACAAAACTTTGGATAACAGTGCTTATCAGTTATCTACTCTCTCTATTTTTTACCTACGGGTGCAATATATTGTTGGTATTTTATTACACACAATATAGGGAGGAACGTATTCATACTATTATATGTATAATTCAAGTACCTACGTACTATAATTATCAGTAGAGTCTTTATGTTTATCCAAAATATAATATGTCGAATATAAATAATCTACGATAAAAATGTGTCACTTATGTTTTCATAGTAGATATATTATATGCGCTGTCAGATACAATATCTATATGCATTATATAAAATAACAAATTTGCAACCTTTTAGGGATGTAAAAAATGTAGATCGTATCTGCAATCATACATTTATCTTCACTTTATGAATTTTGATCTGAATCAATAATATTGTATAAACTAAATCTCATCTTCGACTAAATAGTTCAACGATTTGAAATAACTTTCTCAGCTTTTCAAGGAAAATTGTATAGTTACGACACAAAATGGCACGTTTCTTTTTTTATTATAATATTGATTCCCATTATGTTCCTTAATAACGAAACGAATAAAAGTGTCTTTGTGATAGATGTCCCGGAGCACGATTTTTTTTCAAATAATAAGAAACATTCTTCTGCCCGTATTGTGTATAGACTGACTTGTAACGTGAACCCGATATTGTTATGGGAGGAGGAATGGCTTTGAACTTCGTTTAGAAGGCTACTGTGAACATGACCGACGTTTCCAAATCTCGGATCAAATTTTACGATCGATTTCCTGCTACGCTGGAAACAACTGGCCCGTTGCTGATTTATTGAAGCTACAGAACCGCCTAAAATCGCTCATAAATGACGAAGAAAATAATAGAAAACAAGTCGTAAATGGTAAAATATTAACACATTGTGTTGCTCGAAATCCTCTGCAAACGGGCAAGCACTGCACATGCATTTTTATTGACGCGAAGGATCAATTAAATGCAATGCGACAAAGGTGAAAGAAATATCGTAAAGATTATGTAAATATTGTGAAATTATATTATTATGGAAGTATTTAAATTTCGATCAAGCAATAAATATTTTATGCAGAAAATAAATGCCTGCGAAATTCTAAGTGAACAGAAATGAATATAAATCTACAAATAAAGACCAGATATGGTACATTTGTACATGATGGCATGGTAGTGATCACGTAGTTATGGCTGATATGGTCATTTTAATAAAAAAATTCAGTTTACATTCATAAACTAACACAATGTATTCTTAAAATCCATAAAAAAAAGGTTTCAGGGTGAAAATGGAACAAGAGCTCGTTTCACGCTCTGTTTAAATTAAGAACTTGTCAGAAATGAGCTTTAAAATTCCCATTAAACGTGTAACGGCTATTAAAAATAAAGCGAAGTTCGTAAAACCAGCCCAAAGAAAAATACCTCTTTTCAGATGTATCATAGTTACATATGTTGGAATTATTCGAATTTATCTCACGATTTTAAGTTCATCATTTTGAATAAATACTTTTGTCAAATACACAATTCGCTAACACCGTATCATTCCTTAATAATATAATTAACGCAATCAATCTTAAGCGATACTTGAATGCATACAAAACTATATTGTACATTGTATAAAACAAAAGCCAAGTAAATCTGCTGGGATAAACTTTCTCGGTTGACAGTATTGTTTCCAGAAGAATCGGCAGGATTGTCGGTGTCGTTTGTCGAGCCGTGATAAAGGAACCTGTGCGAGCTTGGTGGGGGTGGTTTTAATACAAAAATAAGGGGGTAACGTTGGACACTAACGACTTGGACAAGCACACACCATTAGCTTGCATCCTCCCCCCGTGGCACTTGGTTTGTCCACCTATTTTAATTGATGTGAGAGCCGCGTGTCACTCGCCCATCTTTTTACTGTTTTAACCACGGGGGACCAGAGCGATCCTGCATCGAGCACGTGCCCTTTTTTCCAAATTAACACCGTTGAAACATTCCTGACCGATTTCTAACAATGAAAGCTTTACTAACAATAAGTCACCCCTCGTAGAATTCAGCTTTCCGGAGCGGCGCGACGAGTAAAAACAAACTAATCGTTGTTGTTCATTCAAAAAGACTGTGTATATTGTGTCATTCATAGTTGAGACTTACGTTTCCATGTATTTCTAATAATTAATTCTATTTATCGTAATGGCTGTTGTATAGTAAATATTTTATTTGAAAAACCATTCTAATTGACACCACTTTTTTAATACTAATAAATACGATAATTTCCTTTGAAAATATAATTGAAGGGTTCAGATAAAAGTGGTACGAGATGCACCTTCTTAAAATACCTTATTTCACATTGTTCTTTGACAGAATACAGAAATCTCTGTATTTATTTAAATATCAGCAAGTAATTTGTTTGGTGGTTAAAAGTGATTTCTGATTTACTCGTAACATCCTCACCCAGCAGGACGCTTTGCTGTGAATTGTTTTTATATACTAAGGGGAAAGATTTACAATACATAGTACTATTCAATAAAAAATACAGGTAGATTAACTTTAAACGCAATGGATTCGAAACTTCGTATTTGTAACATAGCGCATTCATCCCCCGAATTCTTTAATTTGCAATATTTGTTTGTGTACATAATTCGCGCAAAATTAAAATAAGGACGGTGTTTCTGAGTCCATCGACTTCCTCTGCTTTTTTTGTATAATACTGCAGAAGTGTCTCAACATAAATTCCTACGATTAGCCGCAAATCATATGGCATGCCCCATTCCCACGTTCTCGCACAACTATGACCGCATCTCACATACATTAAACCTAACTACTTTAAAACATAGAAGAAAGATAGTGGATATACTTTTTGTTAACAAAGTGCTAAACGGTTTGATAAACTGTCCGGATATCACTAAGAAATTCAAATTCAATGTTCCATCCCGAAACATACGTGATTTTGAATTACTTCGTCTCCAAAATCATCGTACGTTGTATGGTTACTTTAATCCTTACAACTGAATGTTTATTAACGCCAACACCGCTCACGTCCCATGCAACACATTTAACTGCTCATCCTCTTCACTTAAGATATGTTTGCGGAATGTTAATTGTAACCATTTGCTGTCCGTCTTTAAATATTTAAATACTTTGTTCTAATACTCTGTTTTCTCTACTCTCTTATGTAACTACTCTTTCCCTAATGGGTTAATATGCGTAAATAAATAAATAAATAAAGGTGTAGATATTCGTTATTCATTAATAAGTTCAGGATGAGTATAACATTTACGTCACAGATAGTTTAACAACCAAGAAAATTTTTAACATGCGACGGCTGCGCTGCACTTCGAAATAATCTCTTTGTTTCTAACAAATTCAATATTCCTCGGTATTCAAAAATCAAATTTACTATACTACTTTGCATACATAGTTCCAACGAAATTTAACAAAACAAGTGTCTTCAATTGAAGCTCATCAATGTTCTCTACCTCTGATTTAACGGTGTCAGTCAGTTTTATTTAACGGAGCCAGTCAGTTTGTCTTCTGGGCGGGAAGGTGAAATTTGTAAACGGTTAGACATAGATACATGAAAATGGGAAAGAGGGCGAAACTTCTCCTGACATTCACGTGTCCAACGTGGACGTCGACGATGTCATTAAACTCCTCGTTACGGGGAGCCGAGGCTAAACCAACTCGCACCGGGTGTAGCCGAACTAACGCCGAGGGTAGACGACCCAACACCGGTTTGGTACCGAGCTTTATAGCCAGACAGACTCACCCCGGTGATTGGTTACATTACCGATACGCGCGTCTCTCATCACGCCGATGCTGTTACAGCAATCGCGGTGAAACTCTGTCCTGTTCTCTTCTCGACGAAAACAATACCGTAGAATCGTCTACAGTCTACGAGAAACCCCTGTCCTCGCCCTTTGTTTCTGTCTCTTTCCATCATCCATTCTTCCTTCCTCTTTCTTTTACTCGCTTTCCAATCCGTTCCAATCCGTTCCATTTTATTATCGATACGACGCGACGCGAGTTTCTGTTAGAAGAGGCAATAGAGATATTGATTTGACGATCACAATTTTATATGCATTTTTATTTAGTTATTTAGTTGCTCGGTGAGTGAAATTAATATTTCAATGTTTGTTTGGCTTACCAGCTTTTGTTAACTATAGATCGGAGGAATTTAGATATTATAGAATTAATGATGAAGTAAATAGTTTTTTAAAGTAATTCATGTAAAAGCTTTAATAATTATATTGAGTTATAAAAATAATTATAATCAAAGGTTAAGCATATCTAATTTTTAACCATAAAATTTACATTTTTTTCCACTCAATTATTAATCTAAAAATGTATGACTTAAAATCAGTTCCAGTGCCCCACCCTAATAATATCTATTTCCATTTTAATGTTTTGAAATGAAACGTTTTTGCATTGCTGACATGAACTTTCAAAAGAAAATAATAAGTAAATTATATTAGTATAAAATAATTATAAATATATTACTTGCATATAAATTTTGTAAAATCACATGCTACTTCAATGGAAATTTTATCAATTCATCTACAATCGTAAAAAAAAGGAGTCAATACAATAGAATCACGTGGAAGGTGACGAAACACGAAGACGCTACGGGGGGTAAATGGGTTATGCGATGTCCTCGAAAACCTTGGGAATTGCTCAGTCCGGATGTCACATTTTGTCTATGCGGCATGTTCTCACCCTTGTTGTTGGGGTTTCGTGCCCCGTTTGCACCCGATACACGGGTAACAGTCGCACGTGCGCTAGACATACGCAGTCCCCCAGCCAGCACCCTACTTTACACTTATAACCATCTCTTTCCATTCCATTTCATCTCCTCCTCTACGGATCTCTATGTACTCCCCATACTATTTCAGCGAATCATTGCGGTTTCTGAAACAACTTCGACTACAACTTCATTCACATAATACGATTGCCAAACGTTATCCGCCATCGTTGTATTCTAGGAACGAGAAATTGGTGACACTTAATTGTTACATTATTGCTGCTGATAAATTCCTGCATATGTTATTCGTGTTCTCGTAGTGGATATTTTATATTTTTATTTAACGCGAGTACGAAGGGTTGTAATCTTCGTAAAACTGTGCAATATCTATTTCGCGATTGTCAAGCAATTTGGTTGCAAAATATTTATTTAGAAATTTGGAAATGTATCGAAAAAAGTAGGTGTGTACATTACTTGGTATGGGCATTTGAAATTAGGACTTGTTGGATATTAGACGGTGGATCTATTAGTGTCGTGAATGTTTCTATATTATCATAATGATGCCGCGAATATTTCGCATGCGTTGTCAAATAGTGTCTCTGTAGTGCTCAAATAAATGAAAATCATAAACAATACAAAAACTAATGAAACATTAGTGAAATAATTAGGAATAATACTTCGCTATTTAGGAATGAATACTAATTATCATAAAAAGCTATTATGCTTACAGCTAATTCAAAGAACATTTAATTAAAAGAAAAATACACAAACACTTGTAGACTGAAATTGAGGACACTGCAGCAAGAAGGGTGCAGCTCCATTTTTCCAACTTCGAGTAAATTGGAAGAAACTGTTTATACAATTATTGGTCTGAATGCGTGCAGGTAAAAAAATTGCATTAAATCGGTCAGTTGTCATTGGAATTACATCACACCTGTGCCAAACGATTTGGAATTTTTTCTTGCGTATATTACACGTCGTACTTAAAATAACTGACAAAAATGGAGCTGCATCCTTCTTACTGCAATGTCCTCAATTGTTAAATCGTAGACAAATTTTCCTTCAGTCTGAACGTCAAGATACAACTGTGGTGCTCAGCCACGTGTTAACGAAGATGATGATGTATTTAGAAAGTGAACTGTAAAAAAATAACAACTGGTACTAACAAATAACAAATTATTTACGTTTACAGCATACAACATTATGAAATTAAGTGCACAAAAATTGACTACTGCACCTTTTACTTATATTTAATAAAAACATACAAATATTTACTTATGTTAAATAATGTCCACCGAAAATTTAGAGGAGCCACTCATCCGAATCATTTTCAATACCATTTTTTGTACGATCTCAATTTAAGGACCTCAGTTGACTTATTTATACTTGCCATGTATAAAGAATCGATACGCTTGAGCATTGTTAGAAATTTATATTAACTATGGAGCACATTAAATTGTCAAAAGATACGTAAACGCTGAGAACTGCAATTGTTGACCAATAGCCGGCGAATTTTCGTTTGAACTGAACATTGGCGACTCGGGGGCAGGAGTTTCTCAATCGGAGCTTTTGTCAAACAGCTGTTTCTACGGTTGTCGTGCCTCGTTACCGACCTTTTTTCTCCTCTCTGAAACAAGAAGCTGGCATCAGGACGTCGTTATAACGCGAAGCGTCCACTTTTCCACGCTCCTATATGGGCTTTATCCTCCAGTCCACTTCGCCACCCTCGAGCAGTCGCTGTCGTTCGTGGTCCTTGTGTGCTGCAAATAAAGCTCTCCTGGAAACAAACAGGGACAAACTGGACTTCCACTAGATAAATTGACACCCCTAACAGACACGTATGTACGACGTCAGGGACTCTCCTGTTTTCACGATTCGACCATGTTGATCCACTTTGTTCGCCAGTTTAAAGACCAAATGGTACACGCTACACCTATTGTACTTCGTCCTTTCGTTACAGTATTTCATCTGCGAGATATCGTTAGCTTAATAGGCGTGCCTATACATCGGAAGGGACAAATTGCCATGCTGGTACAGAAATTTTGAAAGCCAATGTCGACGATATAGTGGCCCAAACATTTGTCCATTCGTTTGTAGAGTATAATCTTGTTTGCAATGCAAGCTAAGCCGTTAACTGAAATATCGTAAAAGAGATCTTAAGATTGAAAACGATAAACGTAGAACGATTATTTTTAAAACTTGGAAGCATGTGAACGAATCTGTGATTCGCTGTACGCATTTGCAGTCTTCAGCCATCGTATTAGACCCACCCGAAATTTCCAATGTTTCATATTTTTAGGAACATTGATATGATTCACATGCAAGATCTTAAGTACAAGCAGGTTGTTGAAACAGACAGTTATATAATCGCGACATCTATCGTAACATATACAATACATGTAATGAGGTCGCTAGCACGATCCTGCGTTTCCATTGTGTGTACAAGACGTGTAAGAGACAAGACGTATCGAAAGGCTCTTTACTGAAATATACGGTTAAGTTATACCCAGAGTGTTCGGCTTATTCCAAACCAAATTCAAACACAGGTTAATGTTTTGCGCTGGTCTACCTTTATTTTTATTGCAATTCTTATCCTTTCCAGTATGCCCTTAAATACACCGCATTATCATATCGTCTCGGCCCCCGTTACTTTGCTAAGTATCTACAATTTTTGTTTCTAAGTAGAATAATACGGTGACCTGTTATGAATAGACAATGGCATAGCAATAAATCCATCGTTACCTCTGCACCCCGCATAAAAATTTGGAGCGTGTTAAGTTTTCTGAAGAAACAATGACTTCTTGAGTAAATAAAACTTTCATTCATAATATTCTCCTTCGATAGTATCGAAACAGTAGTTGATGTTATTTTAATATATCACTGCAGCATTTCTAGTAAAAGATTTGTTTCGCTCAAAAAGCAAAGGGTGCTCCAATCTTTTGAGCGGGAGTGTACATATTTAGTAGATAATAAATTGCACAGCTAACAGTTTCACGATTTGCCACTTATCACTGTGTTATAGTCAGAAAAGTGTAATTTTTGCATGCGATTGTAAACCGTTTGCTAAGGGTAGTAACGTAAATGCGGACGCGTTCTTCGATCCACCGCTATCCGTGTATGATACGATATATTTATAAAGTGATAGTCACGTGGCAGACAGCGATACAATATCAGAACACGATTCGCCACGTGCCGCACGACATGAGTTCTGTAACAGCACTCTCTTTTTATTATAACACACCCCTGCCCGTGTCCCCAGCGATCATAATCGCATTTGGCTTCTGCCTTTCACAGAGAAATCACGTCTGCAACACAAATCATGTTACGTGCTTGTTTCTGTAAAGTAAAACAGTGTAACGCACTCTGATGAACAGTGCAATGTAGACGTCACGCAGGCGTCATCATTGTTCGCAATTTAGTATCTCTTATTAATCTGCCACGTGTCGTAAATGTTGCGTACATTGTGAACCTCGTTACCACGAATTCGAGATGGGTCAAGTACCCTACCCTTTTGAAATATAAGTCGGAAGCATTGTTTTTTAATATTTCGTTTCAAATACACAGTAGAACCTCGATAACTCGAACCTGTATAACTCGAAAATTGTCTTAAGTCCCTTACGCTCCGCTGCAAAAACCTCTATAAGTCGAAATAAAACTTACTTTAACTCGAATTATTTTCCACGTGTCCAGATGCATCATTTCACCTCTGTAACTCGAATTTAGAATAGTCAAGCCTCTACTAATCGAGGTTTACCTCTATAAGACGAACTTCTATCGCTGCTGCCTCTGCAACTCGAAGTTTATAACTTTGTGTCAGAAATCATTCAATTGCTTCCAACCTTTCAACCGTTAGGATTGTCTCAAAACGTAAGACGGAAAACATAAAATGACCACGTGCATATCCATGGAAGCTAATCGTTTTTCGTCGGTACATATATAGTAACCTAACTCTCGTGTTCTGATTACGTTTATATTTAATTTGCCTCCCTTTCCATCCTCGCAAGTGGAAAAGCTAACCGTCATACAAAGCCTCTATAAGTCGAATTTTCGTGTGTTAAACCTCTTTTACTCGAACACTCGATAACACGAAACTTCTATATCTCGAAGTTTTTTTCCCCTCCCTGGGATTCGAGTTATCGAGGTTCGACTGTATACATATAGTATACGCAAATAAGTATTGTGGAATGCAACTATTATTAAATGCGTAAATTGGTGCTACTTATTAGAAATGAAGGAATTATTTCGAAGTGGAATCGATTAGAATGGCTTTCGAAATAGCTCACTATTAAGTAGTGATACGAAATTTTGCACATCATACCCTCTCAACTTATTTTATTTATGAGAAGTGAAATAGGAAAATATGCGTTGCCGCTGAAATTAAAATTGCATAAAGTGAAGATAATTGGTTTAACATCTGATTACATACCTGCATCTTGACTTAATTGTACAAACATATTCTACACCATACATATATACAGTGAGAGTCAAAAATGAGTATACACCTCGGGAGCACAGCATTTATGTAACAATTATTAGAGACATGTTACATTCATGGATAAGTTATTTGAAAAACATAAAGTGTAGATTGATGATATAATATTACCTCCGCCGTGCTTGACGTTACTAACAAGGTTTTTCGGTTCTAATTCCGTATTGTTTTTCCTCCAAATTTTTGGTTGCCTTTTTCTTCGGCTCTAATTCCGTATTGTTTTTCCTCCAAATTTTTGGTTGCCTTTTTCTTCGGTTCTAATTCCGTATTGTTTTTCCTCCAAATTTTTGGTTGCCTTTTTCTTCGGTTCTAATTCCGTATTGTTTTTCCTCCAAATTTTTGGAAGAAAAAGACAACCAAAAATTTGGAGGAAAAACAATACGGAATTAGAACCGAAGAAAAAGGCAACCAAAAATTTGGAGGAAAAACAATACGGAATTAGAACCGAAAAACCTTGTTAGTAACGTCAAGCACGGCGGAGGTAATATTATATCATCAATCTACACTTTATGTTTTTCAAATAACTTATCCATGAATGTAACATGTCTCTAATAATTGTTACATAAATGCTGTGCTCCCGAGGTGTATACTCATTTTTGACTCTCACTGTATATATGTATGGTGTAGAATATGTTTGTACAATTAAGTCAAGATGCAGGTATGTAATCAGATGTTAAACCAATTATCTTCACTTTATGCAATTTTAATTTCAGCGGCAACGCATATTTTCCTATTTCACTTCTCATAAATAAAATAAGTTGAGAGGGTATGATGTGCAAAATTTCGTATTACTACTTAATAGTGAGCTATTTCGAAAGCCATTCTAATCGATTCCACTTCGAAATAATTCCTTCATTTCTAATAAGTAGCACCAATTTACGCATTTAATAATAGTTGCATTCCACAATACTTATTTGCGTATACTATATGTATACAGGAATTAGAACCGAAGAAAAAGGCAACCAAAAATTTGGAGGAAAAACAATACGGAATTAGAACCGAAAAACCTTGTTAGTAACGTCAAGCACGGCGGAGGTAATATTATGGTTTGGGGTAGCATGGCAGCCTCTGGAGTCGTGGAATTAGCTTTTATTAATAATACGATGGATAGATTTGAATATCTCGATATTTTAAGAACAAATTTAGCTGCGAGTGTTAGAAAAGTTCAGTTGCCAAATTCGTGGATCTTTCAGCAATATCGAGATCCTAAACATACAGCAAAGATTGTTCAGGAATGGTTGCAACAAAATGCTCCAAATCAATTGAATTCTCCACCGCAATCCCCAGACCTTAATGTAATAGAGAATTTGTGGGAAATATTAGACTTGAACTTACGCAAAATAAAAATTACGAACAAGGAAAACTAGTTAGTAAAGAATTACTAAAAGTATGGAATGATATTTCTGTTTCAACAACACTTAAGTTGGTTGAATCCATGCCAAGACGATTAGCTGCCGTAATTAAAGCTAAAGGTGGGCCAACAAAGTATTAAATGTACGTAATTTTATTAATAAATGAAGATAAATCATTCTTTTTTTTTTTTTTTTTTTTTTGTGGCTTCTTTAAAGTCGCATCGACATTTTAGTCATTAGCGACTCCTTGGGGTGGGGTTATATTTCCTGGTTTAATTTGGTATCCTTTAGAAAATTGAGGGTGTCTGATGTGTGGTCCTGTGACGTTAATGCTGTGTGAGGATCCAGCTTGTATTTCGCTCTTTGGTGTTGGTATTTTATGCAGTCGAATAAGAGGTGTTTAATTGTTAGAGCCTGGTTACACAGGTTGCAGGTGGGTGGCTCCGTTTTTTTGAGTAGATGTTCGTGTGTTATTTTGCTGTGTCCCGTTCTGAGTCTAGTCATGATTACTTTTTCCTTCCTAGTCATGTTTTGGGTGGGCATCTGTTGGAAGAAGTTCTGTGCGATGTCGTGGGATTTTGTTTTTCTTGATGTAGTCCATACTCTGTTCCACTCTTCTTTTCCGGCTGTATGTATTGTGGTGGCAAGATCCTGATACGGGATTGGGGTTTCGATTTCATTTGTTGGACGGGATATTGACTCTTTGGCCGCTGTGTCTGCTCTTTCGTTGCCTGTTATTCCTTGGTGTGAAGGGATCCATGTGAAAATGATGTGTTTCCCGTTACTGTTAAGTTCTGTGTACGTCTCTTGGATGCTTCGTACGATCTCATGTTTAGTCTTATTGTCGACATTTCCTATTGCACTAATTGCGCTCATGGAGTCAGTATAAATTATGCTTTTTTGGAGGTTATTTGCTTGTATATGGTGGAGGGCTTATAAATCATTCTTAATGAGTAGCGTATACTCACTTTTGATTCATATTTTTGCAGATTCTTAACTATTTTATGTTGTATCTCAAATATTATTTATTAGATTGAATTACGTTTTCTACATTTAATTACCATCAATCTACACTTTATGTTTTTCAAATAACTTATCCATGAATGTAACATGTATCTAATAATTGTTAAATAAATGCCGTGCTCTCGAGGTGTATACTCATTTTTGACTCTCACTATACATAGACAGATAGAAGAGTGCGGGGGAATACCGATTAGTCAAAAATTTATAACACATTTTAAAGCAATCATTTCTTAATCATAACTTATTTATAGCGGGATTACATTATTTCGCTATTGCATTTAACAATGGCACGTTGCAATTTCTTGAGGAAAATTGGAAAATGTAAATATTGCTACGATTATTATTATTTTGCTTTAAGCTCTATAATTCATCTAAAATATATAGGTATGCCGTTTAGGCCCCACACAATATTAGCTATTTTAGCGAAATAGTTTTATTACACTTCAGGCTGTTTATACAATGTGACCGTCGGGTAATGACGGTCAAAATAATGGGGGAATACCGGCCGAACTTCGCGGGCAAGGATTTACAGCACAATCCGAATAAATGTTATTTTTTGGGTCAACGTGAGAAAAAAGAATGGTACACTGGTACAGTTACCAACATGAAAGATTTCTGGCAAAACTGACAATGAGATGAACTATCGTAACCGACTTTTTAATATCTTTTCAAATACTAGATTTACAGTTTATTTCAGTTTATTCCCTAATTTCTTTGTACCCATGCTACTAAAACATCGTATACAATAAACATTGCAATATCCAAGCAATAAACAAAAGTACGATTTTGCTTTCCCCGTTTAAAACCCACAGGAAAGAAACCCCATCCATGGGAGAATACCGTTCAAAGCTCATTTTCTGTTTTTCCTAATGTCGCTTGTAAATGGTTAATTTTATACATTTCATATTTTGTCACGAACAAAAGAATACATTAGGCTGTCCGTTTAAAAAATAATTTGTTCTTGGACAGCTTTACTTAACTGACCGCCATTCTTCCACTCGCCCCTTCTCTACAATTTCCTATCTATTCTCGATAAACAATACCGAACTTGAATTCAGGAATAAATGAAAGAACTATCGTATTCGTTGTTACCCCAGTTATCGATACAATTACTAAATTAAATTGTGCAATGTAAATTTATAAACGAATTGATAAACAATTATAAATTTCGATCATCCAGAGTTAAACGAATCATGGAGAATTATTCGATTATTGATTGAAGGTTACATTACTGATCGTCCTAGCCGATTTCCAAAATCGCCTCGCATGTACCACGCGACTACATATTTTTGAAGAAGAATGTCCCTGTCAAAATGTGCGCGGAAGGATGGCGATGCAAGTATACCTAAACAATTTGTGCAAGGCTTTCGTGAAAGGTAAAGACGGAACAGTGAAAGAGGAACTGGCCAGGAGAAAGCGTCGGATGGTCGGCAATACCTTCCAGCCGCACGAAATTGACCCATAAATCCATATTTCATGATTTACTATCCTTACGAACAGACAGACCAGGGGAATATTCGACGAGACTGCTCGGTCTACGTTCAATGCTACTGCGGCCGCAGATTCTCAAAACATTGTAGAAACACGGCAACGGAACGTCGAATATTCGCTTGAATGTGCCGTGGGACCATAGTCGATTCTTATGGTTGTTTGCAATAACCCTCATAAATTTTCGTTGGTCTTAACTAAATGTTCGGAACCATATTTCTGCATCGTTCGATTGAGTGTTGCGGAAGTGAGAGTACAAAACCGATCTGTTTATGAATATTCGACTGCGAGAATTTTTCGATGTGGGAATGTTTCAAGAAGAAGACGAATTTTTATAAATGTTATTAATACACGGTGGATTTTTTCTAGTATAATTGTTAAAACAGAAAATCACGTAAAGTGTACTTCATAAGTAGCTAAATGTTAAATAAAGAGCATGCAATATTTAATCAAGTTATTTGTCGTTTTATAGAATGCATAGGGAATATTTCGTATACGGTCAACTTAGTTAATTTAATCAATAAATTGTCCGAATTTGCAAACAACTACGTTAAACGAACTATTCTGATCTAATGAAATAATAAAAATACTACCTATAGCTATGCATCCACTCTGCATATATTATACATCGCATTTCATAAATATTATATGCCTACTAAATATAGTCATAATACAAAAATTTGCAGTATATGTATAAGTTGCACTATGAAATAAATTATAATAAAATAACCACTGTTACCACTACCTACATCGTGCAGTTTAAAATTGACCTCACGAAAATATATCACAAACACGTTTTACAATTTGAATTCAATTAAAACGCTAATAATTATTGACCTCGCCATACGAGATCGTAGCTCATAATAGTTACTGTCTGCAAATATAATATAATTCGAACAAATAAAATGCGAAACACAAACAAACGTATACATATACACAAGGGCTTGATCGAACAAGACCGACCTGTGAAAAAGAAAGGGGGTAGAAGGGAAATGCAAAGCATTCGCGCAGCCAGAAATCGTCAAATCCATACGCCGCCAGCATTAATGTTACGTTCGTACAGATTTGTGTGCTTTGTTTTGTCTGGCGGCGATTAACAAGATTATGTTCCACATTCCAGTATTTTGAAAGGGTCGACACCGAAAGATCCCACGACCACCCGAACCGGACCCGCATCTTGACATCCGCCGGTACAGCGTTTAGCAATAATTTACTCGACGCCGCGTCGTCACGGAATACCATCGAAAAGTTCAGAATAATGTGGCCGTTGACATCGGGAGCAGGCTTTTGAATCCCACGGGTATATTGTTGTCGAATGACACGTCTGTATTTACACGTCGTACGCCAAAATTGCACGCCCCTCCGGTGTAAATACGCCCGTATGAATTCAGGGATACGGGGATAATATTGATAAGTGGTTTTTATTTTCTTCTTTTTTAAACGCTGCTCGCTGCAATAGGATTCGTATTAGACGGGGACCTTTCAAGGAGCTTCGCCTAATATCAGTCGTAAATTCTATAGTGTCGTGAAATGTGCCTAAGTACAATTAATATGTCACGGTGGTGATGATTATTAAGATATACAGGGCGTAACAAAAGTAATTGAACGATACAGTAGTCTAATATTGGACGCATATAGATTGTATAGGTACACATATAGCACTGTGGTTTATTGAAATAAATTACCTGGGGATTAGTAGATATCTGTGTAGCCACTGTATGTGAAATCGATACAAATTTTTTAGAACACGGTTAATGCTGAATATTTGTTGCACTCGATTGCAATGCGTTATATTAATTGTAACTTGTACTAATATTTTGCTTGTCCACCTCTGGCAACATTAACGCCTTGGAAATCATTTTTCATGCTTAACGTTAATTTTTTGGTAACAATTGTATCCATGGATTCTCAAGAAATCGCAATATTTTGTCTTAAATCTTATTTATACCATTTAATATCTTGAGAAAATTTGAACGCATTATCTGAGTGTATAGACTACTCACTAGTGCTTCCGAATGAATGTTAATTCATGCAATTGTTTTCAACGAGCAGGGTTATGCATTTTATACTGAAATGGTAAGAGACAGTCGGTTACTCGACAATTCTAATTTTTGACGAAGCTTTGCCTGATTACAAAGGTACCTCGGCAGAAGCATCAGGTAATTCATTCTTCATGCTAGTTTTTGAATCTTCAAGGTGAAAAGGACCCTTAAGAGGTTAAGGTGCAATTCCCTATTTTCCTGCAGGCTGTTTTCTATATCTTGGAAACTACAGTATATTTCAAACAATAGTTAGAATATTAGTTTAATCGCTTTGCGTGCTCGGTAAAACTGTGTAACGAAATTTTATAACATTTATTTTTGAAATGAATAATCACACCCCCACACCCTCTCTTAAAACATCTGCTATGCGTTTAGGGCACAAGCGCACCACACAAACATATTTATGGCGCAATTCGGGAAAAGAATTTTCTTTATTGGTATTGACAACTTTGTGAAACATAAAGTTTACTGTCTTCATTCAAGTTTTGGGTTCCTAATATATTAAATAATTCGTAACACGTACAACCTTTAACCTCCATTATTTTTTCCTTTCGCGTTATTTACCAGAAACTCTTTATACTATCATACTTCAGAAATGTATAACAATTTTTCAAATTGTGTACAGCAAAAAATGTTCTCTATTAAACCTTACGAACAGGTACGGACGAATGCAATAATAGGCGGATTAAACGATATATTAGGTGTCAAAGGATCAATTTTGTCCGTCTGACATCGCCGTCAGTCAAAAGCGTTTTCTCCGCCTTTTCCCACTTTTTTCCTCTAAATGTTAACCCCTTTGTATCGATGAAAAAGTAGATTTTTCTCCTTACACGGGTAAGGCATAAAGGAAAATTTCAAATTTCAAATATATTAATCGCACTGCACGAAAGTCGAGACGTGTTCCCAGGCTTAAAACCATTTTCTTTTGGAAGTCCTGCCAGAAGCAGGCTTTATTCAGGTAGAGGACGTTGACAAATAAGTTGTCTAATGCGTAGTAAAACGGTGCACCAAAAAATCGGGGGATTATTAAACCCCTAGACAAATTCGAACTATTTCATGTTTCCATTGATGAAATTTTCGTCTCCCTCCCCAATATTCTATGAAAAAATTATTCCTTACCAACGATGTTTATTACGATTGACAATAATACCATGTGCGTGTTCATTAATGAAACAAAACCACGTATCAGCATAGAAATTGAATTACACGAGGAATGCCGGGAAATATTTTTTAAATTTTCAGGAGAAGAAAATTTGTACAAAGTGGGGCATAAGGGCAGGATATATTTAAGAAAAGAATTTAGAAAAATGCAAAAGATTAGACTATGCTACATCTTAAGCTTAAGTAATATACTCAGATATTATGGAGAATTTACAGAAGTTTTTACAAAATTGCAAATTCTAATTATTTTATAAAAGTATTAATTCATATTAATATTTAGTGAGACAACCTTCCTTTTGAAATTCTTTTAAATAATTTCCTACTTCTTTTCTACATCAGCATGCTCGTAATCCAATTCTTCAATTCATTTAAATTATTGAACTCATTTCCACCCCTACGCACACTTCTTGCCAGCCGAGCTCAAATATCTTTCACCGTTTTAGAAAACAAAAAATTGTTCCACTGCTTTATCAAAACCAATCGCAGCATCATCAACCTAAAAAATATGATCCATACTCCTTGTTTATCTAATTACTGACGAATCAATACGACGCATTTCCTTGCAACGAACATTCCTGCATCTCCTTCGACGTGCAACATGTCATTCCAAGCACAAGGTCAGTAGAAACATGAAAAGGGGCAGGATTTCTACTTTAACGTCTTTTCCAGGGCAATTCGTAACTAATCGCGGCCAGCTACCGGAATTTTCTGCCACTGACGACCGACTAACCCGAATACTTCACGGATATCTAGTTTTTCTATTATCCCTTATTTTCACCCTCGACGCATCTTCTTCTTCTTCTTCCTCTCCCGAACTTTCTCAAACCTCGTGCGGAGAACCGAGAATCGGCTACCGAATTCTTCCGATTCGCCTTTCTACTATGATTTACGAATGTACCCCCGACGAAGACTAGGGCACAGCGACGCGCATCGGCCAGGTCAGTGCAAACAAGAAAGGAAGACGAGTTCAGCAAGTAGGCTAAAAGTGAGAAACAGTGGTGGTGGTTTTAAGGAGGAAGGGAGAAGTTTTTGACGAATACCTTGAACAGGCAGAGGACAGAGAGTCTGTCGTGGCGATGACTGTTGTTCCATCGCGTTTTCTCTTTGCCCGGTAGTAGAGAGATTCTCCTCGAGGCAATGGCCACCCCATCGAGGCTTGCCACAACAATTTCTCTGTTCACGATGTAGGTTACCGAGACGATGCTTTCGGGGACCTTTTAGCCTAGTGCTTTACTGCCCTACAATAAATCAATTGCTACCGGCTGACCGCCAAGGCCGCACGTTCGCCTCCGAAGGATCCTTTCGAAAGTTCACCGTCTGTGTCCGTGCGACTGACTTTTCCCAAATGGACCTTTTCGCTTTAAATGGACCAACGTTTGCAAATAAGTTTTCCGACGAGAAGTTCGTACTCGCCGTTCCAACCCTCCCAGTTGGCGACAAACGGGCCGAATTTCTAAGTTTTTGCACCATGGCTTATGAAATTGTTTATTATTTCTCTGCGATTCTCGTGTACAATACTATTACCACTGTGGAACACCTTAATGTCGAGGACAGTCGAAACGCAAGAAATATTTTATATTAAGGAAATGAAATTTTCTTTAATTAATATTTTGTACACGGTTTACCTCGTATTTTATAAATGTTTCGCATATTGTGCAAAGTAAATCTTAAAGATCGCTGACACTTTCGATGGATCAAAATAGAACGGTCAAGAAAAAAGAGTTTAAAAGAAATCCAGTGTCCAATACTTATCGAGCGTTACTAAAGTGCCCCGTTGAAATATCGATATTACATTTTCTATTATTATATAATGCTTTCTTTATTACAAAATTGGCAGTATTAATCGAAGTAGCCTCTCTCGTTCATGATCGGGACCATTTTCTGCGCCAATTTCACAGCGTCCGGGTTGCGGAAAACGTCCATTTTCGTTTCACCTGCCAAATTCTTCAGCACCTCGGTGAAATCTTCCGTGTCCTCTTTCCCTGCCATCATTCGCAAATAGAGCACGATCCCCGAGAAAACCGCGTATATTCTCCTTTTGTATATCGACTCCTTCAATTCCTGCGCCGTCGGCGGATTTCTTTTGCAGCCGATATTTCTCATCGTTTCTTGCAGGGCGTTCAAATAAATCTCCAGAAGGTAATCGTCGCAATCGTACTTTACATCGTACTCGGGGCAAATATTCAGAAAGTATAGCAGATCTATAGCAGGCGAAGTGTAGACGCCCATTTGATAATCAACCTGAGAAATGTGAAACAGCAAATCGAATAAAAACATCTGTACACAACTTCTGATCTTAAAATACTGGATACTCCAAGGGAATACAAGAGTTTATGTAACAGGGTGGACAGTGAAACGTTCATCGCTTGAAATGAAAAATAGATATCATTAGAATATTTTGTGGATTTTTTCAAACCCTTGGATCGTTTGGAATTATACGAAATTGTTGGGGGTGCGTGCGCACTTTTGCGACTGATTCTATGCAAGATGAGGCATTAAGGGATGATATCTAAAATCATTCAGTTATTATGGACTCAATGGAAAAATATAAAAGGTATAATATAATGAATGCGATATAATCTTACCAATAAAATATCCACGGATTGTCCTTTTTCATTTTCCTTGAACATCATATTGTTCACCCAGCAATCACCGTGATTCAGTACGCAGAATTCACCTGGATCATAATTGTACGCGTCGGTGCAACGTGTTCCAATGGCTCCGGACAGTTTGATCAATTTTTCCGCCGCTTTTGCACACCTTTCATCCGACCATTTTCGCATCCGATGCCCTACTCCTGAAGCACTTACCTCCATCAGCCGCAGGAAACTTTTAGGACAACTGCTCGATACGATGCCAGTATCTGTGAAAGATCGAATCAGCTCTGGATTCTGTAAATCCAGTCAAATGGACATTATTCTAAAAGTTAGAGTTCGGGGGCGAGAGAAAAATTTCATTCAATATGAAATTTCGCTTACACAACGGCGACATAAGTGAGAATAATACAATCACTGACAAAATTATGCTGCTACAGTGACATGAAGCTCTTTTTTATTAAAGATACAATTTTTAAACAGCTTTTCTCAACGAAATAAAGACATACTCGTGCCTGCACTCTTTAAACTAGACTGGTATAGTATATACACGGTGGTTCAAGTAACTGTCAATTTAAGTGGACCGCGTTTAATATTGCCAAGGGTGAAGACTTTAAAAAGCTTGTAATACATATGAAGGTGATCAGTGATCACTTTGAACGTGTGTTGTAAAGTATAGTTTTCCATTTGTATAGCACAATTCATGAAAAAGAAAGTAATTCAAATTCCTTGGCAGTTCTTGAAGTTACAAGCTCTGAAGTTATTGCCAGTTATTTTGGACCAACCTGTACGTCCTATAATTTTGCAGCATTTTTCGTAACCGTAAGTGCACAAAGCAATGCAACCTCGAGTAGCGACTCTGAAATATATAATGAATATATGGTCGTCTCTAAAAATTTCGTGAATAACATCCGCTACATCTGATCGTCATGCAATTTTCTTGAACTGTACAGAATTCACAACTTTCTTGGTACAGAAAATACCAGCAGGGAATCGGAGCAACAATTTTGCAGCATTGAAGTTTTCTGCAGCACTTTCGAACAAACTAATCACACGTTATATCTATAGACAGATGGAGGCATCTACATATTTATTATATCATCAGCGCAAAATTATTACTATGTAGTATGAGCTACTTAAATAATTGAAAATTGGATATAAAATAAAACTCCTACAAGAGATTTCCGAAAATATTCCATAATTAATGATTTTAAATTCATCATTCATTGGGCCTACGATTTAAAATATATTGTTTTACACGTGAGGCATGGAAGCGAGCGGGAAGTTATGGTGTGTAATTTATGCGTGAACAAATGAAACCGATGCACAGGTAGAGGGCGAGGGAAAAGTGCGTTTTGAGTTAATGTGCTCGTGATTCGCGAGAGAGAGAGGTTCTTCCGGTTCAATCCTGCACACATATCTACCTTTTCGAAAACTAAAACCGATCCAGCGTGTAGTTTGGCTATTTTTCGCATCGCTAAAGCGCACTGCTCCAATGATAATCCAACCTGGCGATCCTTTATAACGAATCCTTTTTGCGTCAAATTCTCCATCAGAAGTACACGGGGATTGTCGGAGCCGTAAAACAAATCCGGCCCTATCTGGCAACAGACAGCTTCTTTTATCTTCGGCAGAACATCGCGCAGGAACTTCAACTCGGTGTGAAATAAATTTTGTTGCTGAACCAAGTCCCGTGGTGTTTCGGCGACCGGCTCGATCTTCATGACCATGCTGATTGTACGTCTCTTGCTAATTTTCTCGTTCTTGGACATTGTCGTGTATGTGACAGAAATTTCGTATAAGTCGCTGAGAAAGTTCAGCCCCTTCTCTGACAGACAATTCGGCGAAACCTTTACGACTTTGGCGGTTTTGTCCGATAACTTCTTTCGAAGCGCCGTCTCGAACATTTGTTCATTAAATGTCACGTGTTGCAATTCCATTCTGGAAAAATGAAAGTTACACAGTATGGAAAGGTACTTACTCTTGTTCACTTGCTCATTTGTTCCCCAACCTTCGTAAGAGAAACACTGTTTCTATTTTACGAGCGGGAATTTGATTAACGAGTCGGTTTTATTATTACCTGCTTCCAGAAAGGAGTCAGCGATGGTACGATTATTGCAAAACTAAATAAATTGTGATCGTGTTGCGGTATTAGTCACCTATGTATCGTTAAAACTTTTTTATTAATGTTTTCACGCTGTTTCATAACTTATTTCGTTCAAAAGTAACATTACCAGATTGATTATTATGCAGAATATTTCCCACGAAATCCACCAAGCCTCCCTAGGTCGAAAAATAAAATGTGTAGGTACTTATACTATACTCATATGAGAAATTACTCTGGCCATTTTCGCCATAGTCTTTTCTACTGTTGATCTATTCTCAAATTCATAGCAAGGATAATATCAAATTCTGCTATCTTCAGCTTACATATTTCGTTTGCAGAAATTGCACTGTTTTCAGCAGCAGATAAGTGGTTATCGTGAAAATGTTTAACGAAAATAATAATTTAGCACGGGAAGTAGAGACATGAAATTCATTTTGAAAACTAGATCTTCGAAATAAAAATTGATTTGTTCACACACCCTTCAATTACCTTGTATTAATCACACGAATTAATGGCAATTGTATTATTGCGACAGATAATAACCTATATAGTAATTTTAACCGGGCTTTTCCAAAATTAGCAACTTATATTTGCAATTGATTCAACATAATGTAAACAAGCTTTGTTTAATGAAGAAGGGTATTACAAATACTTCGTACATTCCGGTATTTCTCAATCACCTCCAGTCTATAGCAAATAAAATTAATCAAACAAAGTAGTTGTTCGATCTCGTTGAATAAGCAAGTAACTACTCGCGCATGACGTGAATGCATGACGTCATGCGTTAAGTATAAAACAAAGAAGACCAAGAAAATTGATTAAATATCGTTACTAATAACGCGTACTATGCTCACCTCTTATCTATGTGTCTAACGTATTTTTACAAAAAAATAAATAGACTTGAATCCCGCCTCAAAACCACTCTATCTTTGCTCATGATAACTTTCCAGAAAGCACCGATATTTTACAAAGCGCGCAATTAAACGCACGCAAACTGACTGCTCCGTTCTGTATGATTAAAAGCGCCACAATTATTTAATAAACATTTTTCTTACCTTCTCAGATACTGGCACGATAATTTATTATCGTGGCAAAGAGTGTCCACGACTTTATCTCGGCCTTTCACTTATTACAATTATTTCACTTGTTGTCCAACGTTTCCGGTTCAGACTTTTATCCTGTCTCTTGGCGAGCAAATATCATCCACGGCGATTATTATATTTTTATATCGTAATATGATTATTTTCACTGCACGACCAGTGCTTAAATACACTGTACAAAAGCAGGTAGGATCGGCCAGCTGTATTTACAATCGGTCCGCGCGTAATTTACAAAGAACGTGCAACGTTTGAAACCATTGAAAAATAAAAAGACTCGGGAAATATTCTTAAATCTCGCGAGGAAATGTTCGTTCCATTTCACAGATCTCTCGTATCAGCCACTGTCGACGTATTACTAGTTACGGTTAATATTGCTGTCCCCCGTGGCGCAAATCAACCAGATATAATACATACACAGTTTCCACCACGATATAACGTGTTCCTATTCCCGGCACGCATTTAAGAACTGATACGCTGGATTGTGCACCAGGCTTGGGCTTTTATTTGCAACGTAAGCAAAAAATAGCGACTCGAAGTAACGAATCGTTTCAACTACTTTATTATTTCTATTTTAGAAATAGGAATAAATATAGGCAAAGGAACTTTATTTTCATTGGTAAATAAGCTTTTATTCGCGTTAATCCATTCAAATAAAAATAGCAGGCATTCTCACCATAGAATGGTGTTCTGGACCAAAGTTAAAGTCAGACTTTGAAAATTTTTATTATGCAATAGCGTTTGCTCTAAAAATTGTCGTCGCTTCAAATATTTCAGCAGAAAGACATCCGTGCTGCGATAAATATACCATTTAAACGAAAACAATCAACGAATTATTTATGGAGACATTTATTCAAATACAAAATACAAATTGGGATAAAAAAGTAATTCGTTCGATACCTTAATAGTGAAATAATTCGGAAGAAATCGTACGTTTATACAAATAAACCAATGCGTAATTATTTTGCAATAACATTGGAGATAAAAAAAACAGCATAGGACGTAGAATTATATAATATTTGCGCACGAGGAAAGGATTGATTTAGATACACTAGTTGCTTCTGATTATTAGTAGATATTGTGGAACGCGAACCAAAAACAAATTACAAAAAAGATAACGATATTACCTACGTAAACATAAAATGAGCCAATGTAATAGCAGAATATTATTCTTATTATTCTATACAAATGCAAAATAGGAAGTGCGTAGAAAAATGTTTTTGTACAGTGAATACACACACACGTATGTACGTGTGCTTTACATTGTAAGGCGAATACTTCTGGGTTCCAAAATTCGTCCTAATTTTCTTTATAATACATTCAATTTTTAAAGTGTTCCTCGCTGAAACGAAAAGTCCCGGTCAAAGCATTGTTATCCTTGACTCTCGTTTTATTTTGCTGCACAAATCGCCCTTTAAAATAGTGTGCCTGTAATTTGATAAAATTATACGAAAACTTTCAATAACTTGCTTTCACCCCCTGTTTACTTTTATAGGTTTATCAGACAGTAATAGCTTTGTCGATTTTACACATTTTAACACAACCGAGGCAGATTACTTCCTTCCAATAAACAAATGAAATATGTTTTCAACGTATACGAATAAACAGATCGAATTCAAATTATTATTTCGAGAATTAAATGAGAGAAAGCTTTAGAAACAGAGCTTATCGTAATTATCGACGTTTCGCTGTTGGGGACAGGCAAGATATTGACCATCCTCAACATTAAATAATTATCAATCAATGCTTTCAGCCTCGCGTAAGACGCTGATAGCGCACCACGCGATACTGCATCATTTTTCTTTGCTGGCCAATTAAATGAATTGCGGGAAATGGGAGAAAAACTGGAAAGTTAAGGATAAAGTCTCATAACTTTAACATTGATGTAAAAGAAATTGAGATAACGATTTATTAGAAGAATGTCTTGACTAAACGGTAGTTCACATTCTGTTTTTTAAAAGAAAGGAAATGCAAAATAATAATGATTTTAAATATGTTTAATATTTGCGGGTTTACCTTGCGGCTGGGTAAAACCGGGACCATAACCGATACTAATGTACTTGTAATTATTGTAAATAGTTATTAACGCCATAAATGTTGCTACATACAAAACAACTGTTTGACGTTTTCTTAATTGCATCAGAGGTAGCAAACTGGGGAAACTTGTTGCGCTACAGATAGGTAGGTATACAGCGAGTAAGAAAAGTATTCGAACGACACGAAAGGGCATAAATTATAAGAGACACTGGGATTTATTAAAATAAATTGCATACGTATTACCAGATATAAGGAAAACCAGACAAAACCTTAACGTTAAGGATAACATGAATGTATTTCCTTAATAAAGAAACAAAACAATTAAAATTGTGATTTTTAAAGAGAAGATTTTTATTAAACAACAATCCAGCCTGAATTTTATTAAAAGAAAAAGAAAGTGGGGAAAATAACGATCCTAAATGTGTTTAGTTGTAAGTGATTTTCTGTAAACTTTAAGAAGAATTCGATAATAGGCACATAAAGTACAGAACATTTATTGTCACAAAGTACAGATGAAAAACGTAACAGTATTCGAACGCAATCCGTTCAATTAATAATACCACGTGTTATTAATTTGTTCATTCATCTTTGGCAATAATAACGCGAAGAGGTGATACCTACTAATTCTTTTAGTAAAATCTGCATCTATAAATTACCAAGTAACGACAATACATTGCGGCAAATTTTATCTACATCGTCAATTTTTCCAAAAAAAATTTGCAAACGTCTGGATGAATATTTGCTAATATTCGTGCAATTGGTTTTAATAAGCGGGAATGTCACGTGCATGTTTCACATCCCGAAACATTATGCAATGCTTTCATTACTCATTGTATATAATATCATAATAGACACAATATTCCGTCCATTTAATTTTATGCTCCTGCGTCAATATTACATCAATCAAAGCTGTTACTTTTTTTCGTCATAAAAATCGCATCGGCAAGCTTGAAAGGCGTTGGTGTCTTGAAAAAAAAAAGTGAAGAAATAAAGGTGAAAACCATGGGCAGGCCTGATCAGAGAAGTGTCACAAATCATCCGAAGATGGCAAATTTTCGAAGCGCTACAGCGGTTTGGGACCCATCGTATAACTTTATAGAGGGCCACAAAACGGCTACCGTACTGCACCTCTCGTCTCGCTTTTCCTCTTTTCTCCTTCGTTTGCCGAGTTTCCACCAAATTTTTGACAGCGTAAAAACTTTTATGACACATGCGGTAAGCCAAGAGTCGTTTCGCCGGTCACCGCAGTTCGGCGAGCGAGAAGCTTTTCAAAATTGCCCCGAAAATTCGGCAACCTCTGCAAGAATAATAAATCATTCCCGTCCTCCTTTTTCTACATTGTTTTTACTTTTACAGTCGCACGGCCATTGTTTATGCAACCACTAGCCGGTTACAATATAGAATCGAAGGTCAAGTTCTAGTTTCGAGTCAAGGAAGTTTGAGAATTTGCCTTCGTGCCCACCTATTCATTATCTTTCTTCGATTGTTTATTTACTTCATCTTTGAAACACGGTTCGAGGGCTGGATTCGTCTACGCTTAATAGATTGATAGATCTTTACTGAACGAACAGAAGAACTGTTTACGCGCTTGATGTTAATTACACCGTGCTCGTACACGCAAGCGTTTGTACAGATGAGCAAACAAAAAGCGGGAGATGGTCTCCTTTGCGAAAGTTTCTCGATCACTCGCTTTCGCATTTTTGTTCCACTTTCCTGTCACGCATTTTCTGCGAACTTGTACGCAAGATACAAATTTTTGGAGCCACTGTTCTCGATAATAAATATGATGGGTTCGGAAGCCAATCAGTGCCAGTCCATTAGCATTCAAACCGTGATAAATAAGGTTTTCCCAAATTAATTGGAAAAAAATGACAATGTTAGTACCGTCATCTATTGCTTGAGTATGAACATGGTGATTTAATTGATTAATCAACAGAAAGTTTTAACAATAAAGAAGTTTTTGAACTAGCTGTCCATATATGTAAATCTATGTTTGGAAATATTGCTCCAGACTTTTAATTTCACTCTTTACGAACAGACGTTTTCTATGTTTTCTAGTATATTTAATTTATACTGCATTAGTCAATTACTTTTTCTTAATGAATACTGTATGTCCTGAATGACTATTCGATTAAACGTCTTGAGAACTGAGATACAATTAAAACGTCATAGATAGAAGGGTTCGACTTAAATTTACTCAAATACAACTTTATTGTATAAATGTATCTTAAAATACTGAAGGCCCAGTTTTGAAACAACGAGTGGTTGGTGGGATAATTGCTCGAATTAAATAAAATGATAAATATTGTATATTTAAGTTCGCTCTACCTAGCGTGCAAGAGGGATTCGTTTATCTATTTTAACAGTAAAGTTGTTCAAGCTTAAAAGATGTCTGCATGAATTTCTTAGAACGCCCCATAAGTAACGACGCGTCGTTTCTTCCGCGGATTTACAGTAGACCTATAGGCACTGAACAGATATAAGTAACGCACACAATGTGTTAGGGTATGTTATTCTGCATATCATTTTAATCTCATGCCACCAAACCAGACAAAAATAGTGACTCTATGTAGGACGCGAATAAAACTTCAACAAAGGCTACGTTTACGGTGGATGCGAATTCGTACGAACGGCGTTCTGATGAATACGTCTGAACTGTTTGAACTAATGCATTGAAACAGTTCAGACGTATTCATCAGAACGCCGTTCGTACGAATTCGCATCCACCGTAAACGTAGCCAAATGCAACAGAAATTTCTTGAATTAAAAAATATCCACACCAGGCATTCCATAAATATTACAATTTATACACATTGCATTACCCCATTTCTATTCGCAGGCGCAGCGCACAAATGCCCAAACATGAATACGCTCACCGCAGCTTTATTAATTGAAACTTGAATCGAATCTGAACAAGAAACTCGCATTCGATTAAGCCGTGTAACCGAGGTGCTACTGTAAGTAGGTACTTGCGCGATGACCTGGAACATCTCAGCCGTCTATTACCGACTGCCCACTGATAGAAATGTAAAATGATATTAGTCCGTGGAACTTTCTCTGATGGGCCGGGAAATAAAGAGGAAGCGGTAAAGGGTGTAAGAAAGAGAAGGGTAGGAAGAGGGGGACGCGTATTCGAGGCATGCTGTGAGTGGTGCGAGGTGGTGCAGCGCGGCGTGGCGTGCGCGCGCTTCGTACCCCCTATGGGGTTGGTGGCACCCCTACCTCGCGAGAGCCGTTTGTTCGGTTCGGTTCGAGTTTACGACCCTGCTGGGCCGCAAAATTTACGGTGCCCTCTTAAAAGCGATCCAAACACGTACCGGTCCATTCGAGACATCGTTCGGAAGTATGGCGCGTTTCGCCACGCGCTTTGCCTGCGCGAACAAGGATTCCTACTGTCGCCACCCTTCGATCCATTCTTTCTACCTTCGCCACCTTTTCCGTTCGCTGCATCCCCACTTCTTTCGACCACGTTATAATCCTTTTACTTTGCGACACTATTGCTATGTTTCTTATTATTATTCAGCAGCGTGCGAGTCCTCTACTGTTTTCGAGAAACTCGATCGGCCGGTTTGCTAGAGATTCAAATAGTCTGCAAATGGAATCCTGCGGTAGTTGTTTCAGTTCTCTTTCAAGGCAATTGTTTTTCATTCACCGATTGTTTGGAACGGTCTATTTCCTATGTAAATTGGGCGAACAAAATATCTTTAGCTAATTGCCAGCCACGTGAATTGTATCTGAAATTGTACACTGGCCATTACGTATTTTTCCCAAGCAGTGAGAAGCGACATTCCGAGATTTGAACGCTCGCGACGCATGCACAAAGCTTCGAATAATAATGTAATAAATACATAAGTAAACGAACTGCAAGATCATGGCAAGAAGTGGAATACTTTCAAATGAAGAATAGTCTTTAATAAATGATGATTATATATATTTAGCTGTGTGCAACGAGAATAGCAAAAATAAGAATTGGGAGAAGAAGTATATAACATGATAGATTAAATAGAATTCCAATTTTAAGGCGGCAAGGGCGATACATTATTTGATCAGCTAGTGCAATAAGAGACCTCTCATGTGCAAGCTCCCTGTGTATAATCAAGTTAAAGATTTATATAAAACACTGGCGGATGATTGTGAACAATGCCAGAGCGAAGTGACATAAACTCGGTTACATAAAACAAATGCACGAACACGCGAAAGGGAAGCCCCTTTATATCTCTGTAGCCGGAGTGCCACAGAAGAAACCCCTTCGAGGAATCTTTACATATGCATGGACCATCGGTGATACCATAGAAGAACGTCGCCCCCTGCATCGTTCAGCTGCAACCCGTTTTATTTTCTCTACGTCATAACATGATAAAGTTTATAAGAGACTGAAACGCATTCTTTGCGGCTTCGTTGCGCAAAACCGCTGTCGATTTCAGTAAATCGCGATTATATATCAATATAATATATATATAATGATAATATGTCTAACAGTAGGCAGCCAATCATTGCGTATACTCTTATGCAATTATTTAAAATATTAAGTTTCTTCGTACGAGAAAAATCATTTGAAAATTAGAGATGTTAAATTCATCATTAATTGCAGCCTGTTTCTACCACAGACTATAAAATTTATAAACTATAAGATATATATAATCTAAAATAGCTACTCGAATAACTTCATTTTTGTGAAAAAATACTTCACATTCAGAACATTACACTACACTATATACACGACATAATATGATAAGATAAATATAATAAATAAATTCATTTAAATTTGTTTAACCCTTATGTTAGCAACCGTTCTTTTTTGTACGTTCTGGATAAAACATCGCAAAACCACTCCAGAACTCCATTATTTGCAACAACTTCAAAACATATTTACGGAAAATATTTTTAATAACTAAGCCTCGAACTTGTTGACCATTTTGGTTGCCAACATAAGGGTTAAATTAGTAAGTCGCTTATTTCGAATGACTTCGGCGGCTCCTACGCAATTGAAAGAGGCACGTTCCATTAATAGTCCCCCAAAGTCGTGGTCCCCGGAAAGTATGTAACAGTTGGTTTCAATGTGCTTCCGCGATCATAAATACTTATTCCGAGAGGGCTAGTGTTTCAGGATTACGCCAGGGATCTCGAATAAATCGGGGAAATCTCGAGAAATATCCGCAACATCCGGCGGAGACGGCCGTCCCAATAATCCTTCCAGCGAAAGCCACTAGGTTACCACGAAAATTTCGACTACTGTGTTTTGACCAACTGTGTGCACGCGTATACAGCAAGTCAACCGGGTGTAAGCATTTCGGGAAGGCAGAAATATGACCGACGACAATAAATTGGAAAGCGAAAGGACTTTCACCCTAAAACCCTCCGGAAAACCTGACCGACCGCGCAGCCTGGGCAAGAAACAAGATCGGCGTAGGATTTATTGAACACGTATTTCTCGAGAATAATAGCGGTCACCGTTGGCATATCTATAATCGTAAAACAGAATTGGAGAGTCTACGTCTTGCCGCAACGGACAACTATTGTTCCATTAATTTCGTTTGCAAACAACAGTTGTCTCCTATGGAAAGGTGGAAGTATTACCGGAGGAATGCTGCGAGCCGTGACTGGGTCACGATCATCAGCACTAAATCACTCGTTGCGTTGTATTGCACGTACTTCACTTCCTGCCAACCGTGGCTTCATCGTAATCGTAAAATTTTATCACGCAAAAGGCGTGTAATAATCGCTGGTGGAGTAAACGTATTGAAAAAAATTTCTATGGTACAAGAAAAGGTCATGTCATTCATTAAATATGTATTATTTTCTTTTAACGGGGGATAAATATCTTTGACGCATTCTTTTTAGAATATGCAATTTCGGGTTACAATTTTGTGGCATAATTGGATTGAAGATAAATTAAAGCGACTAAAATTATTTCTCTTCGAATGGAACTAAATTTTTGAGACAATGAACTTGAAAAATTAATTAAATGTATTTCAGATTCATGGAAATTTATCGGAACAATCGATCTATTAACTGTCAATTAAAGCGATGATCTCCATTTCGGTTTAGGTTTCGGTTAAATTTGCGTTAAGTTCAGAACTGGTTGTCCTGAACATCTCAAAATTAAAATTGTCATACTCTCTATCCTTTCATATTTGTAATAAGAAAAGTGTATTTAATATATAGACCTTTAACCTTGCATAACAGAATAATATATTGCAAGATATAGGTATACACAATTATTATTTTAAAATATCTAAATTAGTTAAGACATACAATTTCATAGGAAATGAGTCCATGTCGCGAGGTAGCAATTATTATAAATTATATTTAAGAATAAAATTGGTCACAAATATATCTAACCGTCTATCGTTTCGTACTATTGAATATATATTAAAATGAATGAATACATTTGTGACTAACTGTGCACCATATGAAAAAATATCACTAAAAAATATGTTCGAATGGTTATAATAGAATTAATCACAGGTAGAAAAAATTCGAAAGATTTGCTGTACCAGAAGTGTAACAGCTGAGCGTGTGTTACTTCACGAATCGCATATACGTATAATATTCGCATCAGAAATCCTTCTATCCCTACGATACTTTCAATGCAAGGGGATAGGTACACATGTTACACAATAAACGGGAGCAAACTCGTGACAATAATCTGCACAATTGAATAGCACAGCGGGTAAGTGGAGTTCCTTAATATACACTTGTGCTTGTATTCATGCTGTTCCATGCTGCATAAACAAAGGCCAAAAACTACAATATTGTACTTAAATCTTGCCAACCCCTGCTTTCGCATCACAAATAACGTCGAAATGAAACAATAAAATCCAATGTATTATTTGGAAAATTATACACTACTGAAAATATTGATTATACCACCCGGATATTTACGACGTTAATTGTATTGGAAACGAAATTATTACATTAAAGAAGTGACACCACTTATTTGTATAGAAATACTTTGAGATATACATGAGATCTAATATTTCGAATTTTGCATTAATTGTTTGCAGATAGTTGTAGCTGCACCTCGAAATTATCGCCATGTGGTTCTTTTCTACAAAACTTATACAGTAATCGTTAAAAATATAAGTGAGAAGTATTTTATAGAAAAATGAAAATGCAAGTTTTGGGTAGGTAATAATTGTGCACATTGAAACTATCATTTCCAAGAGCAACGATACTTTATCGCATTTTTCTTTTCACGATATCTATCTGTACATCCAACTATCCAAACGCAAATAGATTTGCAGCAGTTTATTGCACGGAAGTCCACTTGACTTTGCAAGATCACGGTCGTTTCTGTTATCCTGAACACATTGAAGCTTTTAATTGCAAGAGTGATAATACTTTATCGCATTTGTACTATCGCCATAGCTGCAGACCTAACAATCTAATTGCAACTAGATAATCAACAATATTTATTGCACGGAAGGCCATTAAAATTTTCAAGATCATTGAATTCTTACTAAAGAAAGCAATACTTTTCTGTGCCATCAATTAAATTTAAATACGTAGTCCCTGATATATCCTACATAATGTGACTGTAAAGTCGTGCTCGTTATAAATGAACAATTTATCGTTGTTTGCAGCTGTTCGAGAAAAAATACTGGATGAAAGTAAGGCGGAGAAACAACGAATCCTTTAATTAAATTTTAAAGCCATTTTTCTCGATTACAAAATCTCGAATGAACGAATTATATATCCATAAAGATATATTAGCAATGCATTAGCAATAAATATGTAAGTAAGATTACCTGATGAAAATTTAACGCAAGCTTGATTCCAGTATCTGAATGACTTCGATAATTCTTGGACATAATAAATAAGCCATAACATAATTAAGGATTTGAACTTTGAACTTCGATAGACGTTGAAACAGCTCGCGGTACTTATTAGCGTGTGCAAATGATCGATGATTTATTGCACAGTAGTTTTTAATTCAATACGCAGTTACGATAAAGCAATTCATTTTACTTGAAGATATTTCTTCTCCCCTTCTTTATAGGGTGATAATTAATTCTCTCTTTTTACTCTAAATCTGTATTGAATTTTTATTCATTTGAACATATTTTTTATTTCATAAACGTTTTTCCAAAGTTTTGCTATTTACGCTTAAACGTCTTCAACTTTAAACACTAAATAGGAGACCAGGGTGAAAGTATGTATTGAAGATACAATTAAGATGAATTGTTCATATTTCAATGAAGAAGTAGGTTTTGTACGATTTTTCCATAAAATAGAAAATGAAAAAAAGAAAGCAGTTAACAGCTAGCAATTAAATGGGGAGAGTAACGTAAAACGAAATCAAAGTGAAAATTACAGAAAACAGTAGCAAAACAATCTTGTGGATACGTTGCAGTGCTTTGTTAAATAAATTTTCATTTAAGTAATTATTTAAATGGAATGTTGTTTGTTACTTAAGAGCTCGAATATAAAGCAGAATTAATTATTTGTCAATTGCACAAGTCTAAATAAATTATTTAATACGATGTTACTAATTGTTATTGATATGCATATCGATAGACTACAATTTAATTTACTTTTTACTTATTATTTGCTACTCTTTATTTGTTATTTGCATAAAACTTTATGTCTGCATCTTCAGATGAAAAATAGGTGGTTCGAATCTATTTGATAGGTCGAGAGCAATTAATTTTAGAAGTAAATATGAACTGCCTACTGTCCATTGGAAAGTAACCTTATTAATTTTATGATTTTCTCATTGTGCAAAATGAAATAGATAACAGAAATTATTCTTGGCACGATTTATATAACTCTTTCTTAATTTATTTATTTAAAGACGCACGCGCCTCTACGGGTTAGACATATATCGACAACTTAAAGGATACACAGTTACTATACATGAAGCATATATGTATTTACATTATAACATAGATGTGTTTGTTAGACGTCTATTGCTAATGGCGTTATTACTCTAGGTTAGATTAATTGCCTTAAATTAATGTTTGCTAGAAACTTAGGTAGAGACTTTTGTTCAGTGCTTGCTTGGAGTCACTTGGAATATTTTGTTGTCTTCTTTCATTTTGATACATCGGGCAATCAGTTAGAAGTTAGAGTATGTTTTACAGTCATCCTTACGTCACAAATCCTTATGTTCTGCTTTTGTGATAAGATGTACATGAGTGTAATTCGGGTGATCTATTCTTAGCCTTGTCAGTATTACCTAGTCTTGACAAAGCAAGACTTTTCTGGACTACATTATTACGAGCCGAGTGTATAATTGCTGCAGGATCCGTGTTCTTCCATGTCAAGTTCCACGATGATTTGATTGAATAACTCTTATTTAAATCACAAATTTAATCACCATTTACAATTAAAATCGTGCCACAATTTCTTATTCATTATTCATTACTCAAATAAAAATGTGCATAACACTGTTACGTTGTTGCGCATCGTATCTTTGAACGAACAGACATTTGAGCGGAGACGTGCGTATACAAGTGAAACAGGAGATACTTTCGCAACCCTGTATCCGAGTAGCGGTGATATTATTTAACAAACAAGCCGGATGGAGGGCTTACCAGAGTACTATTACCACTAATCTTTGCAACGACTTTAGCACGCCTGTATGCGAATCTATTCCTCGGTAATTAAGAGATTAAACTCTGTTGTCTAAAGCTGTCTTACAACCACTCCCCTTTCGTCTGTTCCCCTTCAGTCTACATGTTTATTAGATTACATGTCTGTTATCTCGATAACCTTGCATTTTGTTCAAGTGACGTAACAAAATATTGCATTAAGCCCTTGCACGATTTTTTTACACTTATTACTTTGTTAACTGGAAACTCAAGTAGAGGTAAAACGAAACAATAGTAGCATTCCACTTGTTACCATCGGAAACTGTTTTTGTCGAAGCGACGTATTCGCAACTTTGAATAATCGCGGTGCGTAATTTTCTTGGGATAAACAATTACTTCAGAGAGTAGAAAATGTCTGGTAATCAATTTTAAAGGTTTAATTCGAGTTTTATAAGTTCAGAAGTTATTGCAGTAGAACACAAAGGATATTGAATGCCCAAAGTGTCTTGCGAAATGTATTTATCAAGAAACTTTAATCAGAATTGGTTGTTTAGTAAATTGTACTATTTTTTGACACAATAAATTGCATTGTAATATCTACAATGGGATAAAATTATTATGAACAGATGGAAAAATCATTCGTATGTTGCACCAATTTAACCCCAACCTTTTGTAACAGCCCCAAGAATCAGAAAAATCGAATAATTCTAGAATCTATGAAGAGTATACTCCCGTTTTCAAATTTTTATTACGAAATGGTATCTCTCAGTGACGCCTTAAGTCCACCTTCCATCATGACCTTCATTACAACCATACTTAATATTGCTCAGCACTGAGAAAAAATGCAACAAAGTGCGCATTGTCGCGAGTTTCGCGTACACAAAAACGCAACGACATTTCCAAACAATGTCTACGCCGTTCTCCGCATACCCTGGAACCGTGCACAAAGTAAAGACATTGAAATGAAACTGAAAGAGGCGCAGGGTGAGGGCGGAGAGGGAGGAAAGTAATTGCTCAAAGTCCACGAGGTCCAGCAATTCCGAAGGCGAACCATCATGTCGGTGTCTCGATTGGTACGGACGTACGAGCACGCACGTATTCGCGGTACAAGACTGAAAGGACACGTCTCGAATATTTTACCCCGGGAGTTTTTCCTCTTTAATTGATTCAATCGGCGAAAAACACGGCGGGGCCGCTTCACCCTCCGGGGAATTTTCACCCACCACCTCGCGCCACCCCCGCATCATCCCCGCTTCCAACAACCAACCACTGTAACGAGACGCCAGAACTAACCCTCCTTTTCGATGAAAATGCCAACTCCTCCTCGCGGTTACTCCCTCCTCCAACACCGTCCCCCTACCCCTCTCGCCACCAACTTAATTTCCCCTTTATTATTATTTTCAGCTGATCCGCATCATCGCGCCCGCCCTCGTCTAAGTTTCCCTAAAACAGCACTAAACGTTCCCCTTGATCTTTCAAACGTGCAATTTCTTTCCTGTATTTTCGGCAAATAAATTTCTTCCTTCTTTCTTTTGCAACGATATGCACATATAAGTACAATGTACAGAGTTTGTTCAATTTGGTAGTGACCAAATTATTTTCGTTCACTTGAAATGTTTTATCAGACGGTAGTAATATAGTGTGACTTTTGCGTCTCGCTATTGAAACATACAGTGTCTGAATTGAAACTATTACCAGATAAACTCGTAAACACCATTCGAAACTTTCTACATATCTTACTCGAAAAGTTAGTGTCTTCTTAATTGATACTGAGAATGTTTCGGAGTTTAGTACACCGATTTAACTGTTTGGTACAGTTCTTTTTTATACATTAAACTACTAGGTACTTATCGTAAGTGGATATCTGTTATATCTTGCATAGTTTCTTTCCGAACTATAAGAAACGAATAATTGTTAGGGTAGACCGAGGCGAATCGGATCGAAATAAGAATTAGTTGAAATTTGTTATGTTACTATGGAAAAAATCGTTTAGGTCGTACATACACTCCTCACGCCCTCTCTATGCACCTCTTTCGATTGTGTTTTTATTGTTTTACAATACCGTTTAGTGTTGACACGCATTTCAAGTTTGCCTTACGCGGACGAACGTAATAATTTTGGCGCAGATCTAAAATACATAGCTTACAATTTCTTATTTAAAAATAAAAGGTAAGCTTTAACATCCAAATGTGTTTGATGTTATTAGTTTGTATAGTGTCCAGAAATAATATTTGATATAATTTTCACTATTATATCATAATTTGTTTACGTATTTTATTCATTTTAAAATTATTATTATATGGGGTGAATCGGATTACTCTTTTTTTTATTTATTTAATTAGTTGTATGACTTTAAATGCGTTAATAACTTATACATGAAAGTAAAGATGGTTCGCACATACATAAAAGAGAGTGGCATTGCGTTTATTGTAACGAGAAATTCATCCACCTGCGGAGGATTGGATACAGTGCACTATCTGTGAAAAGTGGTGGCACGAAAAGTGTGCTAATATAAGTAGTGTTTAAGGACAATATACTTGCCACCCATGTACTACGTAGGGTCTTTGACATTATTATTATCAAGTTATACTTTGTAAAGTTATAACCAAAGATTATTTTACGACAATTTGTTTGTTTTCTTAGAGATATTCGGAATATCCGATTCGCCCCCAGACTCGGGGCGAATCGGATATTTTCCACTTTTTCGTTTTTTGTCCATAAAAGAGGAATTTTTTAATTTGTTAATATTTTTTATTATGAATGTTCATGTTAAATGGGTACTTGTTACGAATTTATAATCAAGTATTGGGTTTTCAAATTGTAACTATTTTTTTTTTACCATTAAATAAAAAGTGATCCGATTCGCCTCGGTCTACCCTGTATTAAAAATCGCATATTTGAGTTCAAGCATATGGTAACTTTTAGAAAATTGGATCGTGAATACAAATAAACAAAAATATTTTTAGAAAATCGATTATCCCATAACCGCCTAGATGTATGCAACCCCCAATTCAGGAAGGTTGTGTGCTGTCTGCATTTACGTATTACGTATTTACTTATTTTACTTCGCGGTAATTTCTTTCAGCTTCCCACTTGGAAATAAAAGAACCATGCCCCTTATGTCAAGGTAATTCGTTGCAACTTCTGTGGACTGTTCGTTCGTGGAAATGAATGCTCACGAGAGTAATAGAGCTACAACGGCAGCTGAACTTACCATAAATGATGGAAACTCGCGAATTTTCAGTTTGTTATTTTAATTAGAGCCTTCAGGCCACCCTTAACGAGAATCTCGTTGTCTGCGTTTATATCGCGTATCTCTGCAAAGCGGCAATGAAGTGTGATATCGGTTTCTCTACAGAGCATCTGCTATAATATAATCGACATGATGAAACAGAAAAGCCTGGAAAAAACTGTTATACAACAGCCTGTCCGCGGTAATTCTTGCAGATCAATTTCTTTAGCATTTTATGTAACAACTAATGAGAGTATGCGAGGTGGACCATTTGAATAAGACCAATTGTATTATCTTGCCATATTTGATCAAATATTTCGCCGTATTTTAACGTCAGCTACACGATGCAATAGAAAAAATATTATTTCTTTGCATAAAGACCTATATTAAAATTATATTAATTGTGATGAAGGTTGAGCCGTCCCAAAATTATTCCATCAGACACAACCATAATAACTTTTATTCCATTGAACTCATTGCAATACTTAATGCTTACATACAGGAAGCATACTTTTACTAACCAAACACATACAAAAGATTGTTATAGGGGGGAAAATTAATTGTGATAGAGTCATGAGCGTCAGTGAGTGCTTAACATCGACAAGGTATAGACTTGATTAAATCCAGCAAAAATTTTGGTAATAATTTTAATACAGCTTTACAAAGAGGAAAAAGACGTACAAGAAAGTCCATAATCTTGGTTAGTAAACGTAAGATGCTAAAGAAATTGATCTTCAAAGAATTATTACCCTGTTGTTAAGTTGTTATAAGTTTTGTCCAATACCGTTATACATTCCTTCCCCATTTATTCAATGAATTCTTACACTGTTCGTTGCAATCGATACCACGAACGAGAATCACCGGCAATATTATTATTTTCCTTATTTTCTTGGTCCCTGCTTAGAAGAACACATTTAACTTTCCTACACGGCGCGCCACACAGTAGTCCAGAACTGAAAGCTACCTGTTCATTTGGTAAAAAATCAATTTCCTCATATCGATGCTTTTGAAATGTATATTGGTTTATAAGTGCCCATTACTTTCGAAAATAATGAAATTTATTAAAAATTGTAATTAGTACAAGCGTTTAAAGATCAACATTTTATAGCTACCATTTTTCACACGACAATTGCTCTTCTTCTTATTAATGCCCTGATGAATCTATTTAATATTTTCTGGTCATGTTTGTTTCCAAATGAAGAGTGTTCTTTTGCGTTAAGGATGCACACCTTGAATTTAGAATTACCTTTCGTTATTTACTAGAAAAACAATGCTCAGTGGAATAAGGAAAGTTGTCAAAGTTGTTCATTTTCGACAAGGAATATCTTTTAAGTTAAAATATCTTTAAGGCGCGCCGTATAGAATGAGGCATAAGAAAAATTTAAAAAGAATCGAACAACGTCGTCACGTTTATATTTCGTGGAAAATGTTTCCAATTCGTGCGAGATTAAAGTAAAAAGGGGAAAAAGTGCGCAGAGGTGTAAAGAAAAGAGTGTCCCAGTAGTTTTTCTACTAGTTTTTCGGAAGCAGCCATAAAGTTGTCTTGCCCGGTTAAAAAGGTCCAGTTTTTTCCGTTACTGCGAAAATACTAGTGGGTACAGTTTTTTTGCCGTTAGAAAATCCCGTTAAAAAAGGCACCGGAGAAGTTAATTTACAGTACTAACGTTTTTTCGCATGGTCAGTTGCGGAAAGTGGATGAGGAAAAAAAAGATGCAAGCCCCTTCGGCCGACCAGATATTTTTGTTCACCTATCAAACAAAAAATGTACGTGACGACAGGAACGTTTTAAGCTTAAAAATTCAATGTTTCCTCGAAAACAGCGAGTCCTGCTGTAAACTAAGTGAAACCCGTTACTGCTAAAAGAAAACTGACTTCTCGGTTTCGGTACTTTTTTCGAAGTACCGTTTTTTTTCGGCACCCCGAACATCTACGCGCGAGCTTTATAAAGAAAGTCAACATGGTTTATGACGTTTCTTTACTGTAAAAATTCAGGCTAATTTTTTTATAACAAAATAGTTACGCTGCTTAAAAATCGCCCGGCATATTTACGATGCGTCGTAGATTTTACAATGCAGCCTTACAGTAAGTGCTACAGCGTATTCAAGTTGTTTACATTTTTGAAGCATCAGAATTGTGAGTTTAAGAAATTTCATATTTATCTATAATTAATCTAAGTCTCAGGTGTAATTTCGGCCACTGTGTTCATTGTTTTCATTTCTCACTATGCATTGTCTCACGTTGCAATTTAATTACTAAAAAATGCGTTAATAAACTTTGCTTCGAAAATTATATTATTGTGAGAAATAATATAAACAAACCTGTATGAATGTACATATAGATACATAGTGTATTAGGTTAAGAATACAATTTTAAATAGAAAGACTGAATATAGGACATTCTTCTGTGAATGTCTCGAACATCTTTATTCAGCAGGTAAAAAATTCGCAAATGGAAGAGTAAACACAGGTTTTAATCCTTTAAAACGTCGCGTCGGTAACATTATATAATAATTCAATTTTGTTTATAATTTGTCCTATCTGCCATCCAATTGTAAGTATCATGAACTGAACATTTTCTTATATCAAAAAGTATTATCAATGATATCTATCATAATTATACTGCTTGAAACAAAACTAAATGCTTATCATATTGAGAATGAAAACCCCCTTTTTCACGTAAATGAAAATGTTACGAAGTTATCTATCCATTTTTGCAATATTTCTATATAAATATAACATTTGGCATAATGAATGAATCCATATAAATGTAAGCATATACCATCCTATACTACCTTTTTTACATAATTCTCTAGATTACATAATGAAAACGGAAATTAACATACGCTCTGGACGTATCAAGTATCGTCTATACACAGTTTACTCAAGAATTTGTTCACTTATGTGAACAACGTAGATTTATAGCAAACATACCAAATTTATTCGTTCGTAAAATATAATCTTGTTTACTACACAAACAGGCCCAAGAATTTGTCGTAAAGCAATAAAAATATGGCAGAAGAAATGTTTGCTTCCTAAGTTCACAAAAACTAAGGGTTGAACCATTGGTCTTAAAACTTGAAAACATCTTCATCGCTGGAGGTAAGTAATTATGGTACTTTATACGACGAATCTAGTAAAGTAAAACTGCACTCGCATTTATTATAAAAATTTTGATCGAAGTTCCTGTATTAAAGTTGAAAATAAGCCTGCCCAACAATATAGGTATATAACTAACTAATACAGAATCGAAAAAAAATCTATTACAGCAGTTATAAAAGAAAATAATAGCCTGAAGCCTGAACAAAACATAAATGGGGCCAATATTGATTAAATACCGCGCGGAATATTTTGAAACCGGATATTTTAATTTGTAAATAGAGCATATTATTCTCGGTGCAGCGCATTGTGACGGCGGTATCCGTAGGGTTCAGACGAACCGCTTTTAATGACCCGGACGTGGATGGTTCCACCTAGCAGTGTCGTATTCAATTCCAACTTCTGTGCTCTCCGTAATCTCAAGGTAATTCCCTTTCGATTCTTCGACCCCTTTCGCCCCACACGTTCATCTCGTGTTACCACACCTTTGAACTTGCGCCGATCTTCTCTATACGCTCTCTTCAAATCGCCCACAAGCTAAAATGGCGAGCGCTACCAACTTTCCATTTGTAATTTTCCCACAAGTGCGTTTCTTTTTAATAAAAATAAAATACAATTGTCACAGTTACCCACAGTTAATTTACAGTCCTGCTCTATTATAAGATTCTGTGCGTTTTTACGTACACTGTCGGGTCTCTTGAAAAATTCATGCGTTTTTGGGGGAAATATGCCCCGAGGTTCTATAGGGGATTGAAAAAAGGGTCAAAAACTTTGTGGGCTCATAAGGCTCTCCAAACGGGTAAAAAATGTCTAATCTGTATATTTTATTTGTGAATAAAGTTGAAGAATATGATTAGGCAGGCTTACTTCGACAGAACTAAAGGATAACGGGTTGAAAAGCAAAGGGGCCAGTTTACCTCTCCGATCTCCATAATTCTAATTGGTGATTAGTAGACTGCCGAATTTCATGCAGTTACGATATACAGTAAATATGCAAAGTATATCCAGGACAAAGATAAATATACACATGCATATAGACTAGAAAATTTGTACAATTATGTTTAATCCTCCCATTAATTATGTTTAATATGTGCATTACACAAACTGTTATAAAAAATAATTATATTATAGATATTTTATAACCAAAGCACAATATAAGATGAATATTAAATTGCCAAACATACAAAACACAATATAACATGAATATTAAACTTCTAAACATACAAAACACAATATAACATGAATATTCAGCTTTTTAGTTATTAAACGACTAAACTGTATTACCATTCAACTACCATACTATGTATATACATATATGTATACTACACTATATTACATTTTAAGCGTAATTTAAGTTACAATAAACAACAACAGTTCTTTCTAAATTGTCAACTGAAAATTGATGTCGCTTGTCGGAAAAAATCAGTTTAAATGCAGAAAACGTTCTTTCCACATCGCATGATATTATTGGAGCATATTTCAATTGGCTCCAGTGGCACCTTGAAATGTCATCCGGATATTACGATCGTAGTCCCACCACGATTTTTGAAATTTTTAGAATTGATGTGCAACCTTTGTTTCTGTTTAGGACGCCGCACAGTGATCTAAATCGAGAAAAGTGACATTTTGGTGTAACTTCTAAACCATTAAAGATATCGAAGTGAAATCTGGAGTCCAGAATATTAACATGTAATCATTTTGAATGGTGTATAATTTTTTGGGTTTGTTTTTATTTAACAATGTGTGCCTTTACAATATCATTTGTGTGTAAAGTATATTAATATACTTTATGTTTATTTAATAGCTTTCTTTCAAAAAAGCGTCGCGGAGTCCCGACGATGAATGCAATCATCTATGTATGTACACGCACAGCGACGCGGACGTCTTTAAACAGTAATAATTTGTGAAGTAGGACGAAGTTGGAACTAATTCTTGCAGAATTAAGTAGGAGAAAGTATGTTGAAAATATTCCAGTTAGTTAGAATATGGGACTTTTTGAGATTCAAAAGATATTCCAAGTCAATTGTTCAAAATATTGGGACTTTTCTTTGCTACATTCACTGTAAAATTGTTAATACATTACGAATAATAATTTTTAATGGACAGCGGCAATTTGTAACATAAAGATATACATACTTTTAATTAAACAAAAATAGGGGCATCTTGAAGAAAACAAGCCATTTTTTCCATGCTTCCAACTTTAACTGTCTGTTACAGTTACGGTTGTTATTAACCTTTATTCATTTTCTCATTTCCGAGGTCCATGGACAGTAAGGAAGCAAAGTTCATTGATTAGATATCCTGATGAGAAAGTTGACTTTTTGGCTAAATTTCGCATTTTACACCACTGTGCGGTCTGTTTTTTTGTTGGCATAATACAGGGAGTAATACTTAATTAGTAATATTTCGGAATCAGCGCCACCTCGTAATATATGTAAGTAACCGTAACGAAACATGTAAAACGGAGTCGAACTGTAACAGTCGTGTAAATACGTAGTCGAATAAAGTCACTCGTAAAGTTAAGAAGCTCTATCTAATTAAAGAAACCACAAACCGATTACTTTTCACTATCCACATTGCGCATCCCCTATTCCCCGCAACAATTTTTCGTCCACAATCGCCAGGGATTGGAGTTCAAAGTGAAGGCTTCAGTTACCGGGTTCATCGCTTCGATTAATGGCGTGCCAGTCTTTTCTAGCTTATGTTAAATCTGCCTTCTCTTAAAAGGGTTACTTCGTGTGCTGAAGCTATCGAAATAGCATCATCCGGATCAAATGAAAGAGTAAGTTCTTTAATAGGTTCGAAATGTTTGGCATAAAGCACTGCTGATTCTAACCACGTACCCCATCTAGTTAGTACTAGTTGAAGTGGTAGTGGGATATTTTCCATCCTCCCTTTATACCGATCTACTCAAAGGGGCGCTTTTAAAAAAAAATTTTTTGCCGTTGAAATTAATTTATTTACGGGTGGAAACTGCAGCCGTACGTCCTCTGCGATGCGGTGCAACCTATGGACCAAACGTGTGAAATGCACCATGTTAGGGTACAACACCTTCTCATTTTCGGCAGCTTTTAACGTATGCGCTGCAGTGTCTGTTACAAATAATAGAACTTTCTGTTCGACACCAGTTGGACATAAAATTTTTAATGCCGAATTGACAAACCGCGCTATTGTAGCATGGTTGGTGTTGTCTAGTTGCTTGCACACTAAAAAATGTGCTCTCATCTGTTCGTGTTCACACATCTCCCCTACTATTATGTTAGCGATATTATGGTCAAGACGGAAAGAAGCTGTTTCCCTCTTCGCCCTCTTGATCTTATCCCCTTCATATTCTCACTTAAACACAAAGATTGTTGTACAAGGAGGTGTACAAGGGACCGCCGGTGACTGATACACGCCGATTTTGATGAAACTTAACACAAGCGTTTATTTTGCCCATATAAAAATTTAATTATCGGAAAAATATGATTTTATCAACAAATATTGCACACTTAAGTACTTATAGATCTCAAGAAACGAAATAACTTTTATTTCAACAATTTTTGTATATCTTTTGTAGTTTACGATTTATAAGCACTTGCATAAAAGGGCCCGCTCGGATAAAAGGGTTGATTTCGCCCTTAAAGTGAAAACCAACACGAACTAATTGCAGCTAAATTTGTAGATTGGTAAAATTAATACTAATGCAAAGTTTTCTCAAGATCAGCGTGTATCAGTCATTGTGGTTCCCTTTTCAGATGGTCATGGTCGGCATAACAAAGCCATCATTATTTATACTACAATGCTGAATGAGGAAACTGATTTCTAAGCAAATTGTATATACGCAAAAAATATACGAAATATGCAACATATATGCAACACTAGGCAAAATGAAAAAATTTATTTTTAAAATCTTTTAATGCTGAGACGTATTTTTGTCAAAGTTCCATTTGTTTAATCCATTTTTCTAAAATATGCATTTGCATAAACCTCCTTTAGATTTATTATTCGAAAATTTATAAAATTTTATTTCTGTTTGAGAATGCATTGTACTACATTGAAACTACAGTGTATACTTTTTGTTTAAGATTTAAAGTTTAAGTTCCTTTTTATTGTGAAAAAATGTAATATCCACATAATAGGAATATAAAATTTCTATAAATGAATATAATAAGGAAGGTAACAAAAATATTACCTCAAATTTCTGTTTAAGGGGGTAGACACGGCACGTGACCTCTCCGATTTGGAAGGTCGGTATTACAGCAGCTTTTCCCTGCACAGAAATGGTAATACCGACAGGCGAGAGGGAGCTGCTTGTCATTTTGATATTCTAATCTGAATGTGGAATGCGCCATCTCATCACCACTACCTGAACTAAATTTGTGACGTCACGTGCTCTGTTCTAAAAGCGGACGGCGAAACTCGTCTATGCGAGTGCAGTCAGAAAGGTTCGCTTAATTTCCTTATATGAGAATATTTTGACCTGGGCGAGGGCTCATTCGAAAGAGGAAGGGTTAACGAGGAGCGCTGCACGCCCTGATTGTGTCACAAAACTCTTTTAGTGACCTAAAAATGCTTGTATTCTGCGGGTGTATTTTTTCGATTTTTTGTTACACTTTGAACACTCATATTATTAGATATCAACACAATTTCGTTGAAACTCCTCTGCAGCGCTCCTCGTTTAACCTTCCTCTTTCGAATGAGCCCTCACCCAGCTCAAAATATTCTCATATAAGGAAAAAAACGAACCTTTCGACACCCATGTTTCGGCCCATATTATGTCGATATACAGCTCGCTGCATTACCCGTGTCTACCCCCTTAAACATGGGTGTCGAAAGGTTCGTTTTTTTTCCTTATATGAGAATATTTTGAGCTGGGTGAGGGCTCATTCGAAAGAGGAAGGTTAAACGAGGAGCGCTGCAGAGGAGTTTCAACGAAATTGTGTTGATATCTAATAATATGAGTGTTCAAAGTGTAACAAAAAATCGAAAAAATACACCCGCAGAATACAAGCATTTTTTGGTCACTAAAAGAGTTTTGTGACACAATCGGGGCCTGCAGCGCTCCTCGTTAACCCTTCCTCTTTCGAATGAGCCCTCACCCAGCTCAAAATATTCTCATATAAGGAAGAAAAATGAACCTTTCTGACTGCACTCCCACAGACGAGTTTCGTCGTCCGCTTTTAGTATTGCCGTTAAAACAGAGCACGTGACGTCACAAATTTAGTTCAGGTAGTGGTGACGAGGTGGCGCTTACTCAGGAGGGCTGGCAACGTGAAATCATAGCAAGAGTGAAGCGTTGGCTTGTGACATGTGCTACAGTAAAAGCGTGATGCAGTCAATGTATGCATTTTCGTACGATTATAGGGTAGGTCATGCATTTTAGGCATACGTTGACTGGGAACTGTATAAATTTACTAAACGCTTTTACTGTAACACATGCTTGACTTGAAATCGCTGTCGAATTTGTGTTATAATTATATGGCTATATTATTTAAAATATAAAAGAAGAGATTGGAATTTTTTTACTAATACTGGAAGTATTGATGTACTGATATCATATTTTCAGAATGTGGTAGTACAGCAATTATTTGAAATTATTGCTCTTATTATTCTTTTTCATTCTTTTGACTATTTTGTATAAAACATATTATAAGGAAATGTCTAAATCAGTCAACAGTTGACTCCCTGGTTTTTTTGATAAGCTTTACGCTCCTATGTATGTATGTAGTATCGAACGCCGATTCAGACGTGCATACGTGATACGTGAATACAGACACAGTAAGGCATAGTTGTCGCATCTTATCAAGACTTCTGACGCGCTGTTGCCACATCTGTTACAAATGTGATCATCAGCTAACTAAATGAATCGGCTCGAGCGGAGATTTTGTCTCGAGCCGCCGCAAACTTTTCTGTAGGTTCGCGTCCCGCACGTGTTCATTTTTTTACTTTCTGAATTTCTCTTAATAAAACTTTTACTAACGTACTTGGGAGATGTTTCTGATTAAAATAAGGCCAAACACGATATAGTTTGAATTATATTTACTTGCTGATACTAATTGAGTACGTACCACAAAGTCTGTATCAACCAGTAAATACAATCCAAATTATATCGTGTTTGGTCTCAGATACATTGGTAAAAGTTGCATGTAGAAAAATTAATAAATAAAAAAGTTTCATCGTTGAATTAGGATTAGTCACACCGATACTCTGGTTCGGATCGTATTACACCGCGCCGTCTAGCGTCGTTATCGCCACGGAGCATTCCCCCACGTGGAGGGGGGATAGTCCATTTCTCCAGCCAATCTTTTCTTGCATTTTTGTCATCACAATACAATGTATTGTTCAAAACTTTCTCATCACCATTCAAACATGTGTACGAGACTGACTGGTCAATTTTGAACAGTTGGAAAAACGGTTTGCAGAAAATGTTTCGAACAATTGAGTGTAAGATAATCGAACGGAGAGGAGTAGTCTCTCTGTCTCGATTAGGTATTACTTATTACAATGATTCTGTGAAAACGTCGGTCGTGAGGACGCCTACGTCACCATGGCTCTTTTTAACCATTTTAGGGTTCGCCCCAAAAGAAAGCTACGCTAGACAAAGATAGCGTGCTTCGGCAAAATGCACATGGCCCGCCTCGGCCGTTCCTGTACCTCGAATATTCTAACATGAGTGGATCTGATTTCGGTAAATTTATAGAAGCTCATCTACTTTTTCTTTTCACTTATAATTCCTTACTGCAACGAAACATATTGAAGCATAACCACATTTCAAGTAATTCAAATGTACAATGAATTTTCTACGCTTGCACTACCAGCAGACTTTCCGTTTAAATTCTTTCAAGTGCAACGCAACAGCTCACAATTTCTTTCCACATTCAGATTAGAATATCGAAATAACAAGCAGCTCCCTCTCGCCTGTCGGTATTACCATTTCTGTGCAGGGAAAAGCTGCTGTAATACCGACCTTCCAAATCGGAGAGGTCACGTGCCGTGTCTACCCCCTTAAATCAATATGTAATCGAATTGTACGCAACTTTATCTACTCTTGTACTTCCAATCGTATAAAAAGGTATTCAAATCGAACTTCTGTTACAAATATTCATTGTAATTAAGTAAATAATAGAAAAGTGTGTTGTATTTTTGTTGTAAGACAAATAACGTAGCAAAGAAGCATTACTTTTTATTGAACTTCATAGTTTAACACGTACGACCGCGCATACTTAAACCCTGGGGAATTTTAGTTATTTCTACCTAGTAACTTTCCGTTTACGATTGGACTTGCTATTCAATAGGAATTGTATGTATTTACGCTTGCTTATATACATATGTTACGTCATTGGTATTTTCGTCATACCCAACACAAAGTCAAAAATACAAAATGTTTAGGTCTAGCATCAACAATTAATTCACTTTACTTAAGTAAAATTTAATCAAATTTAAATTAACCTTAAATTAAACTTAAGTAATAATTATTACTATTAACAGTTGCCGTTATTTCCTATGTTAAAAACGCGATGGTTGCTTACAAAATATAAAGCACCTTCTACTATACATATAATGTAAAAATGTTCATGACAATGGCTTACATATGTCGAAGTTGAATTTGCATTCATATGTTGCATGGGGTCACAGAGTAACAACATAAAATTACCTTTTAAGAATAATTGAAAGTCGAATTGGATGATAGAATTGTACAAAGATATTTTTTGAAACGCAGGAAAATTAATATAGGGTAAAATAATAAATATGTCACTTTTACAATCACCGACGCGAATATTTCAAAGAAATGTTATTTATATTTTAAGAAGCCATACTCTAAAAACATATACATACATTCCAAAATATTGTACCTTTCAGCGTTTGGTCATTCACCATGCAAAATTCCAACGAAACCTATCAGATAATGCAAAACACCCGTATACATATATGTATACATGTACTTACATATGCATATAAGTATGCACATCATGTACAACCTTCCCATTATGTGCAGTGTCATGTGCCATTTTATAGCTTGCAATATTCATCAATTGGAATGTTAGAGCTTATTTTTAAATTATTCCGCAAAATACGTAGAATATATATGTATATATATAATTATATTTATAATTGATCTGTAATTATTGATAAATAAATAAGGTTTTTCCTTAACTAAATATACGAAGAAAAAAAAGCAAATTTTATTAACTACAGCAATACTGCAGTCAAACTCAAAAGCGGGAATATTTGAATTCTCTAAGGACATTTTAACCGAAGAGGATTCATAGATTGCGGAATTTTATCAAGTTTATTTACTACCTGCGACCCTCCTGTGGTAAATGTAGAAAGTAATCATACTTCTTCTTCTGATAATTCATTGTTTATGCAGAATCCTGTATATTTCCATTCAATATAAAGGAGTCATAATATTGTTATCACCTGCCTTCTCCCACGGTAGCAATGTAAAGAAATAATGAATGCAGGTCAAGGCGAACAATGTCGATTGTTCTTGATCAATTTATACTACGTAAATGGAAATGAACATAGAAAATAAAATATACATAGAAGACACGAACGTTAATCAGTAAAACTTGCATATATACACAAAACAGTGCTTGGATATAGTCCCATTGACTATCCCCTCCATTTGAGGGGATTCCCCTTCGCGATAGCGACGCTCGACGATCGAGCGGCGTAATATGATCCGTGCCGCAATATCGGTGTGACTAATACTAATTCAACCATAAAACTTTTTTATTTTTAACTTTTTTTCAATAAAAATTTTACTACCGTATTTGCGAGATTTTTCTGATTAAAATGAGACTAAACACGATATAGTTCGAATTATATTTACTTGTTGATACTCATTAAATACCTACCACAAAGTACAAAAACGCGTTGATCTTATTAAACTAATAATAACAGGATAATGTAAAATAATAAAGTACATTATCATACATTGTCGATTCAAGCACGGCTGGACTCGCATGTGACAGATTCGACACCCGGCTTCGTTATAGGCGACAGAGGTGGGGCATATAGTAAAGAAGGGTGTCGAATCTATGTTTACATGCGGCTCGAGCCGAGCGTGAATCGGCACCTCGGTCACAATCTAAGGTCACGCTCTATTATGATTTATTAAAATGTATTACAGTATTTATTGTAATGCACGTTACTATTTTGCATTATCCTTTTATTCTTATTCTAATGAGTAAATATAATTTAAATTGTATCCTGTTTATTTCAATGTATTATTATATTTATTATAATGTACTTTATTATTTTACGTTATCCTGTTATTATTAGTTTAATACGAGCAACGCGTTTTGCACTTTCTGGTACGTATTTAATGAGTATCAACAAGTAAATATAATTCGAACTATATCGCGTTTGGTCTCATTTTAATCAGAAAAATCTCGCAAATACATTGGTAAAAGTTACACTTAGAAAAATTAATAAACAAAAAAGTTTTAAGGTTGCATTAGTATTGTCTCACCGATACGTTTCGGCGCCTCACTTTGATTCTCTGGACCTCTCTCTCTCCTCCACTGTCTGTCCCTTTCTACGTTCACGCTCGGCTCGAGCTGCTTCTGAGAACAGATTCGACACCCTGCTTGGATATAGCCACAGCTTGGGTCCCAATCTGTGTGTATATACACGGGTTTTACTGTATTTATGTAATGCGATAATGAGTTGCGCAATACTCTGCACCGATACGAACGGCGTCCAGTTCTGCTCTAAACCAATAAATTTTGCCATAATTCCTTTTATGAAAAATAGTCGATTAGTTGATTCACGGCGTTCGAAGTTATAATACACATGAACCAACTCGTAAGTCGCGCAATATCTATCGGCGAACGATCGTCGTTTAGCTGTCTTTTGAGAGGATTTCGTGTGTCATCTCAAAACATGGTTATCGTAAGTCATACTGATTAAAAAGATACTGAAATAGCACAAGATGACATAAACAGTAGAAACAATTGTGATTACTACCTATGTTTTTAATTAAAATAAAATATGTAATATATGCATTTTGCACAATGTTATTCATACATAGTACTATACATTATGGATGCACTTAGGTTGGTGATCATCTTCCTGCAATCGATCTTTTCGAAGATTCTCCTGCAAATAAGGTGAATCTGGCAAAGATTTCAGCAGGGAAGAAGATTATACTTTTCGCGGTACCAGGAGCTTTCACACCGGCATGTTCCAAGGTAAAAGTTCATCTTTTACTTTACTTTTTACATTCACATACAGTATTATTTAATTGGATAGACTTGCTATTTCCATTTGCTCGAACTAAATTGCTCCACAAATTATATAAATGACAATGAGTGCACTTAAAAACTCATGCTATTACACATTAACTAAATCTCATTGAAATATTAAGCAAACTTAATTAGTTCTGTTCTTGAAATTATGAAAAATTATATGTTATTTGAATAACAAAGTTGAAGGAGTAATAAAATTCGACATATCTACATATTTCTAAATTACATATTACTGTTAACGCTTTCGAAGTATAAATTTCCTTTCATTTGATTCAGTGCTTAGAAGATTAATGTTATTTTAGACGCATCTTCCTGGCTACATAAAAAAGGCGGGGGACTTGAAATCAAAAGGAGTTGCAGAAATCTTCTGTGTCGCTGTAAATGATCCATTCGTAATGGCGGCATGGGGTAAAGAACACGGGGCAGGCGGCAAGGTACTATTACCTCAATATATATGGTTCAGAGTACATTTTTATTTTCATGAACGATACATACATTGCAATTTAATTATTTAATTAATTTTTCCATGTAGGTTCGCATGTTGGCAGATCCTACTGGTCAGTTCACAGATGCATTAGAATTATCTGTGGATATGCCTGTACTGGGTGGAAAAAGAAGCAAACGCTACTCTATGATTCTCGAAGATGGAGTAATTAAAGAATTGAATGTTGAACCCGACAATACAGGACTTTCTTGTTCTTTAGCAGAGCGCATTAAAGTTTAAAGTGCATATCAGTAAATGCCCCTTAAAATAGGAGTACTACTCTACAGATCATAGACTAGCACTTGAATTAATTTATAAATTCTAGTGCAAACTTCTTATTCGTTTATATAACGAAACAGTTGTTCATTGTGTAAAATTCTTTACTTCAGAGAATATTATAATTATGTAAGTCTCGTAGTATGTAATTTGTTTAACGCCCTTTAGTTCGATGGTTAATCTTTTTTACACGCTTTAAAATGACTTGGTCACATAACAATATTGTAATTTAAATGCAAATAAAGTTCCTAAGCAAACAGTTGTTAGGATTGGTCAACTTGAAGTTGTCATTTAATGAACCTAATAACGATGAAATTAACACCGCCTGCATTAAAATATAACACCTGTACTATTATTTATAATATATACAGTTATTTCTCATTCATAACGTTAAGAAATCTTTTTTATATCCATTATGTAACAGTTCTTTACAAATTTATACTTGGCCGTGACTGAAGTTGTCGCGACATGCGGCTGGCTTCAGAGCATTCGGGAAACCAATTGTTGATATATAATGCTTGTTTGTGTTGGACAGTTTATGGCGCCAATTATGCCATTTTGGTGTTATTTGTGAGTTTTTAATAATAACTTCCAAAAATGCCGGCTTTTTTAAAGCACATTGAAGTGGAAAACTTTAAGTCGTACAAAGGGAAACTTATTATAGGACCATTAAAATCATTTACCGCTGTTGTTGGACCAAATGGGTCTGGTAGGTTATATTTCTTCTGTAACATTACGTGAAATTCTTGTAACAATTTTAGATTTGCGATACGTTACATACAATATTTTGTTTACTGCAGGAAAGTCTAATTTTATGGATGCAATTAGTTTTGTTATGGGAGAAAAGACAAGCAGCTTACGTGTTAAACGATTTAGCGAGCTGATACATGGAGCTTCTATAGGAATGCCAGTTGCACGAAGGTATTTCTGAATTATCACAATTTAGAGTTTTACACTATTCAATAAGTTTATTTGAAAATTAATATCCTGTAAAAAACATAATTACAGCCGTATATTTAAAAATAATATTAATTCTGCACATTTCTGTGTAACATATTGTCCTATTAATGTTAGTTATTTTATTTTCATAACAATATGTTTATTCTCTTTTTAATTGATACAAAGGTTGCGATAATATAAGAGTAGATAAAAGACCCACAAAGTAGAGAAACTATTTGCTTTATAAATTAACCCCTTGGCTTTTGACATTAACAATACTCATTTGAGCCTAGACGACTAAGAACTATTAAGTCAGTTGCGAGTTTCATCTGACTTGACATTTGTAGGGAAAGAGAATATGAGTCTCTAGGACTTACAAGCTTAAGCATAGGTCCGTTTGTTAACTTGTAAGCAGACAAAACTTATGTGTTGACTTCAGATGACCCATAACTAGGGGCCTAATCCATTGGCGACGATTAGATTTTACTGAAATGCTTACTTTGATACCAATTACAATACAATTAAGGACTTGTCATACAACAATGGTCAAAAAGTATTATTATAAGTTACTCTATAGAAAACTTCCGTTATAAAGGCTCAGATACATTATAAACAGACAGTCGCATTGGTTCGTATTTGTTACTGAAATGAGCGGCATGTAATAGAGTAGAGTCGGTACAATATATGGAGCCAATCATTTAAGGGTTAAAATAAAATATGGTAACATATAAAAGCAAGATGTCCAACTTTGATTGTGCATATGTAGTTTGTCCAACAAGATAGGAGAGTAGACTCCCGACAGATTTCAGATCCTTGGGAATTAGAAAATTGACTCGGTTCATAACACTCATACTATGAAAAGAACCATAGAATAACAGTACCCCGTCGACCCTGAACATCAATGGGTGGCAGCCAGTAATTGCAGCCACAGCTATCTAGCATGTGGAAGTTTTGTTTATGTCTACTCTCTTGTCTCTTTGGACAAACTATAGATATTGGTCGTTAGTGGTACAAAAACCTGTCTTAAACAAAAACTGAACAAAACTTCTTTCAAATATCAGAGGCGTTTCTGATATTTGAAGACTACTATCACATATTTAAGCATGTTGACTGGTCTGGTAGTCAGCTGTGACGTGCACTAGAGTTGCACAGTGGCGATCAATCGTAACAGACAGCACTGGAATTAATCGAACAACTGAAATGAAATAAAGGATATTATTTATAAATCTTCCGATCCTGCTACTGTTATAGCAATGTTGTAAGAGATTAGATACACCATAAAGCACTGCATAATTTCATTTTTTTAATAAATATTAATGTTCTATATCATTGGCACTGTAGATGAAATATGTGAAATTCACACAGCAGTCAACATGATAAATGGAATATAAATTTCTTTACATAACATTGCACTTTGCATAAAATCGAACACAGTAGCTTCCATTAATAGAGATCCACTTCCCTTTGAACATTTGCCAATTAAAGGTCTGTTTATGCTATCTGTTGAGATACAGACTGCTTTTTGCTTAAGCAAAGTTTCTTGTAGTCAATTAGATGCATTCAAGCATATAACATTTTAACTTGATGCAATATGTATCTGATATAGGCAGAAGGTGTTGGAATGGACTCATATACATAATAATAAATTTTATTTTGCTTAACAATGCATGAATGGTATTTTTATAAGGAAGTCATTGTTTGAATAATATATGAAATATAATTTACGTGTTATATAATTTATTGCACTGTTCAAATGGTTCATAACAAAATATGAGGGACATTTAAGGGCAATATGTTTCTTCGCAGTTAAAGGTCGTCCCCCAACTAACAGCAGAACTGTTGTTGCTAAGTGGACGCAGTTCTTTTAAAAGACATGTAACTAATGAGAATATGTCAATGCTGGTTTGGTGCCAGACAGGCAGGTTGTGCTGTTAGATGGGGGACAACCTTAATATGTAGCTAAATGTCTCCTCTCTTTCTGAAATTATCTTCAATTAATCGAGTAATTCATAGTCCATTATAACAAGGATTATTGGTTTTCTTGCGAAGAATATATGCTATTAAATTAAAAAGTTTCATCCAGGATATTATTTCCATAAAGATTACCCAAAAGTTTTAAATAAAAATGTTATACTAATGTAAAACCAGAATCGAGTCACATAAACGTGAACGCAATATAGGAGCTAAAGGTGTAATAACATGTTTAATAAATTAATATTAATATTAACTATCAAAACCTAAATGTGTTATTAAATTTGACATATCTTACATCAATATTATAAATTGCAGCGCATCTGTAACTGCTGTATTCGAGCTAGAGGATGGCACAGAAAAGACCTATATGCGCTCAGTTCAAGGATCTTATTCAGAGCACAGAATAAATAATAATGTAACTTTCATATATTATTAAATACAAGTTTATTTATTATCTGATCTTCAAACTAATCCTCATTATTTTTCCTAAATTACACAGAATGTTACCAGTCAAGTATATCTTAACGAATTGGAACACCTTGGCATCAATGTCAAAGCGAAAAATTTTTTGGTATTTCAAGGGGCAGTAGAATCGATAGCTATGAAGAATCCAAAAGAACGTACAGCGCTTTTCGAAGAAATCAGTAATTCTGGAGCCCTAAAAGCAGAATACGAAAGGTAATGTTAATATGTAATATTATCTGTATAAAAAGTATATCTGTATAGAAAATTTATTTGAAAGTCTCAATATAATTTGCTTCGAAATTTTTCAAATTTCAAATTGGCTTTTCACAATAAATCTACCATGCCTATCTATGCATTGTTGTATAGAACTACTCGAAACAATATTGAAACTGATTAATTGACACACTCTTAACTCTTTCGCCATAGATACCACGTGTATACGTATACGCCATCAGATATTCAGCAGACATTAAAAAATTTCTGCTACGATATATATCATTCTTGCAATTATTTATATAAATTGGACCTTGAGTAATTAAACAGAGTATCTACATGCTTAGACGTATAGTTCTTGAATATTAATAAAATCTGTACTGCTTTGTGCATTGAGGACATTAAGAATTTCTGTGTTTTCGACTATGAAATTTAACTCATCTTCTTGCAAACAATCTATTCATTTTCACAAAGTAACACATTACAGGTTTTACTTTTTAAAGCATAGACCATTTGTCTGCAGGCATTAGTAACTATTGTGCAAGCATAGTACTAATTATTAGTTCAGTATATTTGAAAAGTAGCAGTCATATGTTTCACTCTTTTTATTTTTTTTCTTCACTGACGTGTTTATTTTCTTATTTGATGTAGCTGAGATTTCTTATGTTACAGATTAAGAGCAGAAATGTTAAAGGCGGAAGAAGAAACACAATTTTCGTACCAAAAGAAAAAAGGTATCGCTGCGGAAAGAAAAGAAGCAAAGTTGGAAAAAGAAGAAGCAGAAAAATATCAACGTCTGAAGGAAGAATATGTATGCCATTTATTTCTTTATTCTTTTTGTATTCAACTATCTTCGATTTATTTTAATTATCTATTCTGTTATAGGTAGAAAAACAAGTAGAGCTGCAACTATTCCGTTTATTTCATAATGAGAAGTGTACAGAGAATTTAGAAGTTTTGCAGAAGAAGAAACAGCACGAGATAGAAAAGATTGAGAAGAAGAAAGAGAAATCAGAGGAATTATTAAAGGAAAAAAAGAAAGAAGCTGGAAAATTAGGAAGGGATCTAGCTAAAATAGAACAGGATATTAGAGAAGTAGAAGTTGAAATAACAAAGAAAAGACCCACGTTTATTAAAGCAAAGGAACGTGTTGCACACATGCAGAAGAAGGTTGAATCTGCTCGGAAATCTTTAGCGCAAGCACGTATTGCAGATGAAGCTCATAAGAAAGATATAAACGAGCTTCAAGAAGAATTGCGGCAAGTGGAGGAAGCTAAAGCGGCTTACGAGTCAAGTATTGCTGGGCAATCACAATTACAAGGACGAGATGTACAGCTCGAAGATGAACAGGTAGAAATGTAACGTAATATCGTGTAGAACAGCTCACTGTAGAGTAATGTTATGCATTACGGGCAGCCCTTGTATAACGCCATTCAAAAATTATTCTTCGCGTACTATAAAAATCCTAATCGTTCAAACGCGTGCCAGCTACGTGCATTCAAATAATGAAAGTATAAAGTATTAGGTCGTGTAATATGAAATGTCAGATTATTCAAAGAGAAAGAACTGATAAGAAACCCGATATTCCATATGACACGACCTAATAGTTACAATAATGATTATCTAATTAATTTAAGGTCAGAGAATATAATAGTTTAAAAGAGGAAGCAGGCAAACAGTCGGCAAGATATTTGCAACTTCTCGATTCTATTAACCGTGAACAAAAATCAGATCAAGATAGACTTGATAACGAAGGCAGAAAGAAGACAGACATAGAAAATAAGCATAAACAAAAAGGACATATGCGAGATGAAGCACTTAAGAGAGTAGAGAAATTAGAAGAACATATAAAGACTTCGGAAGCCGCCTTGGAGGACCAGAAAAAAATGCGAGCTGACTTACAATCCGACGTTGGAACATCGAAAGATAAAATACAAAATTTGCAGAGGGAATTAGAAAGTATCTCGGAGCAATTAGGTGATGCGAAGGTTGATAAACACGAAGTATCGAGGACTAAAAAGAAAACTGAGATTGTCGAAAATTTTAAACGTCTATTTCCTGGAGTAGTAAGTAACGAAGCACATTCAACATTTCACTTCAATCGAATAAAGTTTACGTGTCAAAGGTCTATAGCAGGATTACGAAAATTATTATTCCTTTTCAGTACGATCGAATGTACAATATGTGTGAACCTATTCATAAAAGATACAACGTTGCAATTACGAAAGTGCTTGGTAAATATATGGAAGCTATTGTCGTTGATACAGAAAAAACAGCCAGACAGTGTATTCAGTACCTCAAGGAGCAGTATCTCGAACCTGAAACATTTCTTCCCCTTGATTATATTCAAGCAAAGCCATTGAAAGAACGCCTTAGGTATGTAACATGAAAATGACTTCTAAATAATAATAATAACAATAATATTGATTATTATTATAAGTTTTAAAATTTAATTGATTTAATATTTCAATGATTCCCTTTCTATCTTCAGAAATATACAGGAACCCAAAAACGTGAAATTGTTATACGATGTGTTACATTTTTCACCCAAAGATATCGATAGGGCTGTATTATTTGCTACAAATAATGCACTGGTGTGTGAAACGCCTGAAGATGCAAATAAAGTTGCTTACGAGATGGATAAGAAAGCAAGATACGATGTATGTAGATGATAAACAATGTTTTTATATCCTACAGCGATTACGAATTCTATAATAAATACAATTTCAGTGCGTTGCATTAGACGGAACATTTTACCAAAAAGCTGGGATTATATCGGGTGGTAGTTTGGATCTCGCAAAGAAAGCAAAGAGATGGGATGAAAAGCAAATGTCTCAATTAAAGGCACAAAAAGTATGGCGTTCAAAGTTCACATTCGATGTACATTATTTGTTTTTATTTTTAATTGCTCACAATGAACTATATATGTTTCGTAGGAAAAACTAACGGAAGAGCTGCGTGAATCCTTAAAGAAATCACGGAAAGAATCTGAATTAAATACTGTCGAATCCCAAATACGTGGATTAGAAACACGATTAAAATATAATAAAAGTGATTTAACTGCCACAGTAAGTAGCACGATATCAACAGTTATGATAATTATACTCTCTTGCATCCTTTGTATAAATATTTAACTATCAAACTTTATTTATTGCAGCAAAAACAAATTTCTGAACTCGAAGCAGAATTGGATGGCCTGCAAAACGAATTAAACTTGTTTGGTGTATGTATATGTATATATATGTATATCTTATATCACACAAATTTATATAAATATATACTAACTATCAACAATTTTTATGTTCAGCCTACAATAGCTGCAATTGAGAAAACTATGGCTGAGCGGGATCAGGAAATACAAAATATCAAAGAAAAAATGAATAACGTTGAGGATGACGTATTCGCTAGTTTTTGCGGGCAAATAGGGGTATCCAATATTCGACAATACGAAGAAAGGGAATTACGGTACGTATTTTTAATTTTAATATAAAATATATTTTACTTTACAAAGTTTCATTTTTTTCCTTTTGCTTTTTATGTTAGCAATTTTCAATTCCAATTCTTCCGAAGGTTTAATCTTCGTTTCTACAGTAGACTGATAAGTCATGTTGCAATCCACACTCATAATTTAAAATCTACGATTTTCCGAATACTTCAAAAACTAGATTATTTGGCCAAATGTGGGTAAATCTCCCCTCAATGTCTATTTAACTATACAATGAATAATTGTTGTAACTGTATTTCTAGCTCGCAACAGGAGAGGGCAAAGAAGAGAATGGAATTTGAAAATCAATGCAATCGTATTTATAATCAATTAGATTTCGAGAAACAACGGGATACGGAAAGTGAGTAAAGTAATATATCTTCAATACTGAGTTAGAATTTGAACGGAACGATTTAATAGACTTATATCAAATTTAGGTAACGTTTTACGATGGGAACGTGCTGTACAAGACGCAGAGGATAAACTCGAATCTGCAAGGCTAACTGAATCTAATCAAAAGGCAGAGATAGACCACGATGAGACTCAAATGGAACAACTGAAGTCCGCACGAAATGCAAAAAAGATGGAAGTCGACCAAAAGGAAGATGAGATAGGTAAAGCTAGGCGGGAAGTTGGAGCGATTGCAAAAGATATACAAAGTGTTCAAAAGCAAATGAATGTTATCGAAGCGAAAATTGAGCAGAAAAAAGCTGAACGTCACGCTATTCTAATGCAATGCAAGGTAGGTACGGAGTGATTTAATCTTTGTGCGCAGTTGGAATAATTACTACAGTAAAGATTTTCGAGTCATGTAGACTCGCATCGAAAAAATACTAAATAGTACAGGGCAGGGTATTATTATTAAACTAAATTATAATAAATATAAACTATTATTTGATCATACGTCTCTGATATACAGTAATAGAATACTTCTTACACGCGGTCTGTCCATTTTTAAGCGAGAACAGCTAAATATCTCGAAAAATGTGAAAGATAGGAAAGAATGATTAAGACGAATGTTATAACATATGGGGTGCCTCAACGGGATGTTTCATATATCAAACGTGGCACATCGTATATGATTTTTATATGTTTTCACAACTTATGTTTTGGTGGGCAGCTACAAGCGTGGTTTATAAATAGCTAGTAGAAAATTTCTGTAAAATGAGATAAATAATGTATGTAACTAGAAATAGGTGTCTATTCTTTGGAAAAGTAAGCAAAGCAAAAGTTATTTAGCGCAAAAATTCGAATGTCTACTGTCGTATGTCTAAAATAGCAAGGAAGAACGAATAAAGATGAACTAAGTACGATATTATTTAGATGGAAGATATTGCAATTCCAATGCTTCATGGAAATATGGAGGACATAGCCAATGAAACTAGTACAGTTAATAGTTCAGAAAGTAATCTAGATTCGTCTGTGGGTAATCAGCAACAATATGAGCGTGAGAAACGAATAACTATAGATTATGGTCTTCTGCCTGAAAATTTGAAGGATATAGAAGAAGAAGATATTAAAAAAAATACAGACAAATTGACGAAATCAATTAACGATTTACAAGGCACTATTCAACGTATTCAAGCGCCCAATATGAAGGTAAGAAATAGTATTGTAAAACATTACAAGTTGAATACTATGTACATGTGGACATATTTTATTAGCAAATTACGCGTTGTATTAAACATCTCTTGTATCTTAACTTGTTCCATATAATTTGCAATACAACTTTATTTTATTTAGGCAATTCAAAAATTGTATCTCGCCAAAGAGAAGCTGCAAGAAACTAACGAAGAATTTGAGCAGTCTCGTAAAAAAGCAAAGAAAGCGAAAACACAGTTCGAGAAGATCAAGAAGGAAAGGCACGACAGGTTTATGTCCTGCTTTGAACACGTCGCGAATGAAATCGATCCTATTTATAAGGTAAATTTGTGTTTACAAGTAGTTTTATATATCATTTCGTATTTATGAAATTGGTACATAAATATTTGTATCATTTCAGAGTTTAGCGAAGAATCAATCTGCACAAGCATTCCTTGGACCAGAAAATCCCGAGGAACCATATTTAGACGGGATTAATTATAATTGCGTTGCACCTGGGAAACGATTCCAACCAATGTCTAATTTGTCTGGTGGAGAAAAAACTGTAGCAGCATTGGCATTACTGTTTGCAATTCATAGGTATTCCGCTTTACAATTATTAAGTTTCACAAATTCTAAATTGAAAGTTATAAATATCATGCAGGTGTTTATGGCGTATATCGTAATATCTTCTTTAATTTTGGCGATACATAAAAAATGTTTAGGACAAAGTTGTTTGACTCAGTCCGGCGAATTTTATAATGGATTACTTTCTTCTCTCATGGTTATTTTTTTGAGTTTTCAAGATCATCTATGATTTTTCGATAACAATGAATTATTATTATTATCATTTTATTGTAGCTGATCAAGAATCGATTTCAGATATGTATGATGAATTATTTGCTACGTATAGATACGATATTTTACGTCTGTAACTCGATTTACGAGAATATCGACCTGTGGGAGTCGAAGTTTCCCTCTATAAACAAAGTTTAGCCACAGCTACCTTTACAACTCGCCGTACTATACTTAATTTACATTGTGAGAGAAAAGTAAGTGTTGTATTTCCTACCGTAGAGGAGTGTTTAAACAGTGCAGAAATAAAAATGTTGGCATAGGACGTCCAATGTTACGCGAGAAAACTGTGGCTTTCTCTGTCACTGGGCTATAGTAGCTTAGCGAGTCGAATTTGGTCGAATTTCGTCATGACGAAACCCCCATAACTCGAAAATTTTAGATCTTCCATTTGGAGTTACCGAGGTCTAACTGCATTTATTATTACTACACCGAAGATGTGACGATATACGTGATAAACGAAACACTGTATATTATCAACATATAACATACTTTCCAATTATATTGAACTGTAATCTAATGATGTTCGTAGCTTTCAACCTGCTCCATTCTTCGTGTTGGACGAGATTGATGCTGCACTGGATAATACTAATATAGGAAAAGTTGCTAGTTACATACGTGATAAAACCACCTCCTTGCAAACCATTGTCATATCTTTGAAGGAAGAATTTTATTCTCATGCTGATGCATTAATTGGTATTTGCCCTGATGTAAGTATAATTGATTATTCACGTATGCAAACAATTACTGTAATTACTGTATCCTTTTTTATATTACAGGTTGGCGAATGTTTGGAAAGTAAAGTATTAACTCTCGATTTAACTGAGTATCCCACGCATGTTTAATACGTAGAATATATTTCAGTTTAATGCTTGTGTATTTCAATTACATTTTTTCACCCTTCGACCCTGTGTTACGTATAATAGTTTCGTGTTATTTTACGCGCAAGTTAAATGGGAATTTATCACACTCAAATTTTATGTTCGCGAGCAAATATTATTAGGATAAATTTCATATGCTGAAGATTTCAGTCCTTTAATTTCCTTTCCTTTAGTTGTACCTTCTCCATTCTTTAAAAATATTAGTGCAACACTACCATACCTTTATTATCATTGTATAACGTATTCTAAAAGTTTTATTGTTACTTAATCCATTGCTGCAAATCGTGCCCAGAAACGCACTTTTTTTCATGTTTTGACTTGATTCAAGATATGAAAAATCGTACACAAAATCAACTCATGTTATGTTATCTAGGCTGTTACGATATATTTTGTTCAATGTATTACTGAAAAATTACCAAATAAATGCATTATTACAGTCCGTACTAAGAATGTAATTGGACGGCTATAGCCGTCGTTTGCGGCAATGGGTTAAAACTAATTTAAAGCAGAAATTGCCTTAGTAATGTAAAAGTAACTGTATGGAAATAAATTATTTCATGTAAGTACATAAAATTATGTACTAAATTAAAAATGTTGCGTCAATTTTTAACTGCGTCTAATATTATATCATAATTTTTATATTGTAAGGCTGTACACACATACCATTACAGAGTAAAAAGATTTTATTATGATATAATGACTGCTCCTTAATTTAACCGTTTTGTAACCCTGGACGAGATATCTCGCGATCCGATGCTGACCGTTTACCGCTTTTGATGAGGTGTATCGCCGCCTACTACCGCCAGAATTGTAATGTTGCATCGGTCATAACACTATTGTAAGGGAATACAAAACTCTGTGAACGCTAGATGGTCATCTGACTTATGTCACCGTGATACGGACGACACTAGAACGTGTCACAAATTAGGCCTATTGAGGCACTGCGTTGTGATCAATAAGAGCCTGCCTTTTTGGCGAGTATGATGTGGCTTTGGATCATTCTTTGTACAACCTTCGTCTAGGCTCTAGACTCTAGAGTCTAGAGCAATGAAGACCGACCCGCGGCCTACGGCCGGTATTTAGTCCTCCAGGCGCAAAACAGTGACCCACCGGGATCTGCGGCCCGGGGGCCGCATATGGCCCTCTAGTTACTTTTTGCTACCATCTAAAAGTACCAACATTCAGATGGTACGTAATTTAACATATACAAAAATATATGTACATATACCTGTTTATATTATAATATGTCTATGTATATTACGGTGCACACATAATATTAATAATAAAAAGTAAATCACATTGAAAAGAAACGTTTTATTGTAAATGTTTGTCTGATATAACACATTCAGAGTCTAAAGGGAAATCGAAGCGCTTAACAATTTACAGGAGTCTTATTTGTTTAAGAAAAACATTTCGTTTAATGTAATTCATGTTTTTAGGTTTTTGTTTTAATAAAAATAGTAATGATATAATGTAATGCAGCAGTAGATATATGCATATGTATATCTGGTTAATATTACTTATACCTTTTTTCTCTTGATCTTATTATATTGAGCTTTTGAACACAATTCATTACATATTGTACTTTCAGTTGCAGCCTCCTAGGTGTACATTTTTTATTTTCTTGCCACCTAAATTTTTACTATCAGTAACAGCACCGTTTCACTCTGCTGGGATACAATGTTCAGAACACCTGAGATCAATCGGATAACGTCGAAATGTGGCATAAAGCCCTGAAAATTTAAATAGAAAATGTAATGGACTCGGCCAGCTTTGCATCTCCAAAATGCATATCAAACTCTTCCATCGACCTGACAGCTATTGTCTTCCTCAGATCTGTTGATGGGTAGTTGACCTTTGGAAACTTCCATTTGCAAAAGTCGCATCCGATTAGTGCACCCTTTACACTCGATTACTTTCCCCTATCCTAAACGCGACGGACAGGGGTTGCACGCTTAGGTATTCGCTTGAAAAAATTACGTGATAAAATAATATTTGTTGCACCGTTTGTAAATATATTCTTTTAAACAAGACATATATGAACACGAAGAATTGTGAAACGTTCATAAAAAAATCACTATAATATGAATCGATTTTAGCAATCATTTGCTTAATAACTTTAACATTAAAGCAATAGAATTCGCAAAATGTTTGGTGAAATTTTACTTCGACGAGAGAAAAAATCAAGGAATTTAAAAAGTTTTTAGTTGGAAGCGCTTTCTGTGAATGAATTATTTAAATATTTGGGAAATTGGACATACGAACGAATAATAAAACAATGCTGAAAATAAAAGTAAGATTCTGATGCTAAATTAAACAAAAAGAACAATCAGAATATTAAAGGATTTTTCTATTTATGTCACAATAAAACAGACAATAAAACAGATCTTCTAATTACTTAGCAAGATCATGCACAAAATGGACATCATTGGGTATAGTTTACAATATCCCTGAAGAATGACTACATTGTTACAGAGCCCGTTGAGAACCATTTACAGTAATTTCTCGAAGAGTGCATGGCTAGGCCTACGGCGAGACGGATCGCGCTTCATCCCCACTACTGGGGGGGATACCCCCGGGTTCTAGCCGACACGTCCCGGCGGTTAATACCTGGGGTAACCCTTGAAAGATTAAATGGCTTCGTATCTGTGAGACCACACTAATGCAACCGTGAATTTTTTTTATTGTTACGTATTGCGCTATGAAAATTATATTAAAATATTCGTGAAGCTGCTGTGATTAAAATGAGACTAAACACGAGATAATTTGGATCATATTTACTTATATGTTTACATAATAAAACTCAAAATTTATAATTTAAACTTAAAATTTATAATAAAACTATTTATGGTAACGCTTGTGTAGCAAGAATTGTTACTATAAATAATTATAGTAAACAAAATTGCGCTTTTCGGATAAGAACTTCGTAACGTTGTGCTTACACTCAGCGTTAAAGAAGTAGTGAACGATTGCTTGAAATAAGGTAAAGAGGTGTATGTATGGAAGCAAAGTGGAAATTCCCGCCTAATTTCATTATGCGTCATGGATATCTGTTCCGTCAGTTAATTGTTCAAAGGATTAGTGTCAGAAAATAACAATTCGGGAAAAGTCGCTTCGGTCATAAACAACCCAGGTTGACCGCGGAGGTTTATTTCAGGTCAACGTTTTCACAGAGTGCTAAACTGTATTGTATTGTATGCCCATTGTATTGTAAGATACCCATGATTATTGTAGTATGCTTTTATGTTTTTAAAGAATCAGGCAATTAAAGAACCAGGTGGTCCAAAGCGTTTCGCCTTGGCCCAGAGTGCTCGAAAAGCGCTCATTGGCCAGTGTTTTTCGTTAATAACTCAAAAACGAAGCTTCAAACAATATTTTGTTCAAGGAAAAAGTTGTTCAGAATCACCTCAGCTACCCCCCATTTCCGGATACTGTGCGAGTTCTGGGCCACCCTGTATATTGATGGATAGCATTTACAGTAATTTGTCGAAGAAGGATCGCAGGTCGGGACCGGCCGCGATCACTTCGAGCGCAGGGATAACTCTGCCTTTTTAGAAATTTGGCACCGACATCGACGGCCACTGAAAGGGACAGAAGTGACAGAAAGGTCAGATACCTACGTATCGGTGAGGCAACACTAATGCAACTATAAAACTTCTTTATTGTTAATTATTTCGTTCTGCAAATTTTATTAAAATATTGCTGAGGCTGTTGTGATTAAAATAACACCATACATAAATGCTATCCATCAATATACAGGGTGGCCCAGAACTCGCACAGTATCCGGAAATGGGGGGTAGCTGAGGTGATTCTGAACAACTTTTTCCTTGACCAAAATATTGTTTGAGGCTTCGTTTTTGAGTTATTAACGAAAAACACTGGCCAATGAGGGCACCCGTACAGCTCGCGCTCAGGCGCGGTTGTGATCGGGTGCATCGAGGGGCAACATACGGCAAATATTACATCGTCTTACATTAAGAATAATATGTAATTATTCGTTATTCATAAATAACAATTTAATTAACAAGTCGTTTAATAACCGTTCCATACTTTTATTCGTTATCCGAAACGAATAAAGTGTTTTATTAATAATGAAAAAAGTGTTTGGATAATTAATGTTAGAAAAGGGTAGTTAAATAAACTTATCCATTCGTCCACGAATTTACCTGCTTCGACGGAAGTGGGTCTCTTGGCACTTGGTCATTGTACCGACCCTGACCTATCTTAACAATTTTATGCCAGGAAACCCACGCCTCTGCGATCGATACAGATCTGATTCGCACTTGTTTCCACACGCACACGACACGCGGGAAGTCATCAAGAATATTACACCTTGCCTTTCTAAATCATGCCAAAGCTGCACGGTGGCATGTACTGATTCCCGCAATCCTAAGAAGCAAGGTAGACTTTTTAAGGCAGAAGGTGTTATTACAAACCAATTGGACATACTCTTCAATTAATTCAACAAATTAGTTTTTACAAGTGGATATAAATTAGAAATGGTACACTTGTTTGGATGAGGATCACGAGCAGACCTGCTATTTAAATTACCCAACAAGTCATTGTGGGATTGAAAAAAGCTGGCAGTGTGCAACACGGTATGTACTCGTCTTTATACAATTAGTTGAACATGCAGTAAAGAAGGAAGAAGAAACTCTTTTGCTGAATACTTGCAATGCGAGCTTACATTTCATTTGATCAAAATTACTAGGCCTTACATGTTTCTCGAATAATTTGTAAGCCGCTCTCGTACCTTTATCGCGTTGTTGGATTCCGTATGAAGGGAATCGAGTGTAACACGTTTATATAATATTCTAAGTACTTTTAAGAAGAGTTTATTCAGTTCAGACCAATCGGTACTTTGACAGAGGTTCCGCCCTTAAGGGGGCCGACTCTTTTGGGGCCAACTCCGAATCGATCTAAGCGCCATTAGACAGAACGGGCGTTAGTGAAAACAGAAAAATCGTCTACTTCGACATTTTACGGGGTGACATCTAAACTCAATATACAGAATTATAAACTCACGATGTGACATCTAACATCATTAGGCAGAATTATAAAAGGAGAGTGGGAGGCCATAGTTGCCAAATCACATTATTTGAGAGTTCTGTCGCACTATTGCCACATCTGTTACAATCGTGGCCATCAGCTAAATGAATCGGCTCGAGCCGAGATTTTCATTCCTGCCGGACATAGACATAGCTGCTGAACGGCTGGAAACCTTTTTGTAGGTTCGATCCCCCTCGGCTATAATTTTTTTACATTAATTTTTTTCTAATTCCCAACTATATGACAATGATCAATATTTGCTTACCAATATTTTAAAAACATTTGTCAAATATTTTAATTTAATATACCTAAATCTGAACTTATAGCGCTTTTTGCGCTACCGTTTCTCTTGCCATGTACATATCTTGTCAATTACGGTACCGTTTAATATTTCTAACATTGAAGTATAATGTATGAAGCATTTTCAGGCATCTTACAATTAGATTGAACAGTCGTAGATGAAGTGCAGGAAAACTCGTGTGATGTTTTACTACTATTTCGCCTTTCTTTTAGATGACACAATCATTTCTTTTTTACAAATAATTATTGTTGCGAAAGCAATTATACCATCAGAAATAAAGGAAAATATTTATTTATAGAGATTTGATGCGAGTACTGAATATGCATATATTGATAATCGTTAATTCATTTCATTCGCTTTTTCCCATTGCTTCGGTCATTGTGTAGAATGTAGAATGACAAACGAAAAATACGGAGACATAGTTGATATTGTCATATCTATTACAGTTTTGCTTTTCAGGAAAACTTCGATAGATTCGACTCAAGTTGAGATTTTGATTTTGCCGAACATAAAAGAGAATAGTGCAAATGAAAGAGAAGATACAAGGGTCAAGTTGAAAAAACAGATTGATAAAACAATATTAATATGTGTAAAAAAATAATTTTTGGAACTTATGAGAGAAGGGCCCCTATTGCTGCTTGACATAGGTCAGGCACAGCCAACTGGCGGGCCACGCGGTTCATCTTACAAACAAATGACGGCCTTCACACTGCGTCATAGTTGCGGTATCACACCGATTCCCGTCTTGCTGCACGTCATAGGTACATCTGACGTACATAGCTCTATCTTTGTCTATCATAGCTTTCTGTTGCTTAGAGCGAATCATAAAATGATCGAAAAGGACCACGGTGACATTGTATTGTTGTACAGACTAGGGTCACGAGAGCTAAACAAAACAACTTTTTAACACCTACACGCCGACATAATCATTTGAATACCAATTCAAGCGCCTTTGAAAATCTTACATATATTTTAATTATATTACAATTATATTATTGTTGTATAATATAGTTAATATATTTCATATATATTAACATAGCAGCCTTATTGGTAATATAAATGAAACATACCACCAAATGATTGAAATTTTGAGTTGATCATTTTGAGCTTTGACGTGTATACGCGTCCAAATGTTAGAAATATCAAACAGTTCCATAATTGGCAAGATACTTGAGAAGAAAACGGTAGAAAAAATCGCTTCAACTTCATATTTACGTATATTAAATTAAAGTATTTAACAAATATTTTTAAAACATTTGTAAACAAATATTGATCATTGTCATATACTTAGCAATGAAAAAAAATGAATGTAAAAAAATATACCCCAAGGGGACTCGAACCTACAAAAAAGTTTGCAGCGGCTCGAATCAACATCTCGGCTCGAGCCGATTCATTTTGCTGATGCTTATGTTAATTGTAACAGATGTGACAACAGCGTGACAGAGGTTTGATACGTGCAGGCAACTATGCCTTACTGATGTCTGTGTGCACGCATCACGTATTCACGTATGAATCGCCGTTCGTGGTGTGAAATTATAACTTACAATTACCGACTGATTTGTATTTTTATCGACCCTGACGGTAACTTGGCCAAATTCACTACAATGTACCATAAACGCCACCGACGGAGAATCAGTGAACTATTCTTACGTCGGATACGTGCAAATCGTAACAGTCGTTTTTCGCCTTCCAGAAGTGATAGATTGTGAAAAATCGAATTTCTGTGATCTTGTGCTACTTCAAGACAGTCGGGTAGAGTGTTTTTAGCAGTGAATAAACTATTCATTCGTTCAATATTTGCTAACTGTGAAATGTGTCAAATCGCCTGCAGCCATCTTGTTTCCTACGTCGTTGTCTGTCTCAAGCTTGCCAGTTTAAGAAATACCATTCTTCTCAACGAATGGTATTTATTGGCGTTCAGACATACTTCCCCGGCTATGGTGAAGTCTACCCGTGTGTACTATATCCGCGAAAGTTTCATTAATGCAATTGTTCAGACGAGTATTTGCTGCTACGAAATCGAGTCTCTCTCTCGCGCATGGCGTATACGTGCATGCTTTCCTTTGTTTGTGTGAGTGCACGCACACACGTCATGGCGCTTGGAGTCGGCCCCCTTAAGCTCTATGAAATTGAATCTGAAGATCCGCTGACTTTCCGCTACTGTATATATTATAATGTTTAGTGGGGAAAGGCTGACCTTAACCCTTAATGGTTCGCCTTAGGGTACGATCAGCTTGGCTCCGTTCGACAGACGACCGGCATGCCGGGCAAAAGACGTCCGATGCGTGCATTCGTGTTAGTGCATCTGTGTGAGCCATAGATTGCCCTCCGACACGCGGTGGAGTACACAAGTTGCCTGTGAAAGGCGGAAGAAACTATTTTCTAACTCAAATCATATGTTCAACCCTTATTTATTTCAACTTATATTTTTAACTGACTGTAACAATTTCAGATTCTATGTTAACTTTTTGTTACTTCATTTTAATTTCAAAACTTAATTGAAAAAAAGGATGGCGATGGTGTGGAGGTAATATTATATATAATATAATATATATAAGGTAATGTTAATATTATTGTTACAATTTGAAAAGCGTCACCTGTCGTTTGTCGCGAAGGTGGGTCGCGAGAGGGGACAGTCGCAGATAGAGAGCCGTGCCGAATAGACGAATTAACAATTGAGAGTTTATTGTAACACCCTTGTTTCTTCATTTAATAAACGTAAAGTTATACAACATTATATATAAAATATTATTTGAAATACTCAAATTATGTCGTCTTTGGACTCATTTTAATCGGAATAATATCACAAATATGTTGATCAGAATTATATAAAAAAAGGACTGAAAATAAAAAAGATTGCAATGCATTGATATCTTGATCAGTACAAAAACGCATCTGGTCTTTGCCGATTGTCACAGTCGCAGCTTCTCTTTCTTTTCCTCGCGCCATCCTTTTCTGCGCCCGAAACTTATTACCATCAATTAAACCAGTAAATGTAGTCCAAATTATATCGTGTTTGGTGTCATTGTAATCAGAAAAATGTCACTAATGTCTGGGTATAAGATTCATAACAAAAGAATGAGCAATAGCAAAGTTTCATTGTTGTATCAGCGGGCCCATAGTTCAAGTGTTCTCGAGAACCCCAACGTCTATCGAGCTGGCCGTGGAAAGGTTTGTTTTTGTAGTAACGGGAGGCGTCTCAAGTGTATGTACGACTCTACGACAAAATTCAAAATAGTTTGAGTTTGTCCGGCTTTCGACTTGCCCGACGAAAACGGCTACACCGATAGACCACACACATGCTCTTCAATACATCGAAACGCTCACACATGTAGCTGACGTCACACGTCGGGTTAATCGCCCGATATCGGTGCCACTCTACCACGAAGTCGGATGAAAAGACACACACACATGCATCCCAAGGCATCGTTCATGTGAGCCCGTTGCCGGTCGTCTGTCGAACGGACGGAAAACGGAGCCAAGCTGATCCTACCCTTAGCCAACGCGGAGTCTGGCCCTTGCCAGTAGCCATATCGCTGACTACTGCCTTTGTGCATAATATTGACTCTGACTGGGCCAGGACCCGCGGGCCTTACAACTTATCGATGACTCAAGGGCTGGTCATCCAACGCCTCCCCTCCATTAAGATTGAAGACTGCGAAGAGAGAGAGAGAGTGAGAGAGAGTCTTCAATAATATTATATCTAGAATATAAATGTATGACGAATATAGTATGTGAGTATTCTTTCCTCTTATATTTAACTACATCGGCGCAATACTTCTACGTGGCAAGATCCTTCCGCAAGGCCTAGCCGATTGAGTAGCTTCTTCTTCTTCTTCTTCTTTTTCTTCGGGAATGGTGTACGTCACACGGGCGACCGCGGCGCACAGTGGTCCGGATCGAGAAAGTTCGTGCCATTTTGATATAACTTTTGAACCGTAAAAGATATTGATACGAAATTTTGAATCAACAATCTACTAATGGTAGGTTACATATATGTTTAACCTCTTAGGCACGATGCGCCACTATAGTGGCTTTCGCGGATGTCATCATATATGCCGACGCGCCACTATAGTGGCTTTCGCGGATGTCATCATATATGCCGACGCGCCACTATAGTGGCTTTCGCGGATGTCCTCTTATATCACGACGCGCCACTATAGTGGCTCACTCCAGGCGCTCACCGTTTGAACTGAATGATTGTTTTCATATGGCTTGTTTCACACTTATTAAAGTAAATTATTAAAGTTAAAGTATATGCATCATATCTTTAAGAAAAACTATAATTTAATCACCAAACTTCATTCCAATGTGCTCGCGTAGAGGACAACATTGTCCGTCACACATTGCAGTGCTGTATCGTTTACGCGTAATTCGCGTCGAGCTCTGCCGTACGGAGAAGTAGCCCCGCGCAAAGTTCGGCCGTGCCTAAAAGGTTAAAAAAAAAAAAAAAATTATTTTAACAATATTTTGTTTTTAATATTATTACATTACCCACTTGTACTATATAGAATATAGAACAAATTTTCCAAAGAATTTCTTATCTCCGCGGAGATGTGACGATAGATGCGAACCGTACGTGTACGTGAAGCGTACGGCCTGACTGAACGTTGGCAACTTTAAACCATAATAATTTGTAAAGTGGTTCCTAGGGGGAAACGGTTCTTGTGCCATTTTGTAGGGCAAAGTGTGCTGAAAAGAATGCAATTTGTCCAATTGTGGGATCTGGTGGGACTTTTAAGATATCCCTTGTCAATTGGGAAGAATATTGAAAATTTTCATTAGTTCATTAAACATGATAATTATATTAAATTAGGAACAATATTTCTTAATACAAAGTGTGATTCTTATCAGAAAAGTGTGCCGAACATTTTAAAAAAAAAACGAAGTGAATATATTAAACAGGATCGTCAGGGCATCGCATTAAAGAGAAGCAATTTTTATCGTGAAAAATACTGTTCTTAAAATGTCCAACTTTCAGTGTTTATTATAACTATAATATTTATTAAATTGGACTAATCTTTCCATTTCCGAGGTCCATGGACATTTAGGAAGCAAAGTTCATTAATTAGATATCGATACGAGAAACTTCGTTTTTTGGCCAAATGGCACGAACTTTCTCGATCCGGACCACTGTGCGGCGTTCCGGTTGCGATCGTAGGATTTCCCGAGTGTGAGCGCCGTGTTCGGAGTGAGAATTGCGAGGATTTACAGGGTGTTTAATATCTGGTGGAATGATGTTGCCATTACGAGAACTTCTCGTGAAACAAGATATTCGTTTCAATAGATAGAGTCATCCAAACCGACGCCAGCAGTTCAGATAAACTGTTAAGAATAGTATTGTCCCGATAGTGGATAGTGCTATCGGATACCATTTAGCGTGTCGTACTATGAATGGTTTATTTAATTGGTCGGTTATTACTTTATCAAATTTGCTTAACTTCCTATTGGCATATTTCAATTCCGAGAGATCTATTGTATGTTGGTTAGTTTGTTTGGAATTGGCTGGACGGGTTGCTTTATTGAACTTTTGTCCCGAAAGACAAAAATCATCGGTGGTGATGTCGAGTCTAGGAACATAATGTGTTATGTTGCGACTCGTGCTGCTTGTTGTTCCTAACACGAAGAGGTCCGGATATCCTTTACAGGACGGTTTCAGTTCAAGGATTCCAGTCTGGTGTAATGTCACATCTTCCATGTGATTTAATTGATTTTCGCAGATAAGCGTCACCGTGATGGGCTTCTGGGGTACGTATATCCATTGGTTATATTTAATGTACTTCCAGGTCTCCATCTCAGCCTTGAAGGATTCAGTCCTGCAATCTTCTGGTATCCGGTTGAGTTGTGCGAATAGGAGTTGCGTTTCACACGTGAGTTGATCGGTCATTTTATTGATGTGAACTCCACGACAGACGAAGTGTTGTTCTAAATACTCGATGCAATTTGACAGATCTTTGACGAGAGTGGAATAAATTTTGGATTGGGACAGTAACAGGAAGGATTGTCTAGGTTCGATGTAGGAGAAAATGCTATTAGTGTTGTGTTGCATTGGGAGAGGAATCAATTCGTATATGTTAAATGTATCTTTATTGACTAAGGGAATTTTTATAACAAAAATGGTTATGTCCTTGCCTGATATGACTTGCAATTCTGGAATCTTGTAGTAGAGGTGGATATTTGAATAATCCACTTGAATGGGTAATTCATAGCGGCCCTTGTATTTCGTTAGTTCCTCGAATAGAACGTTTGGCGTAAGAATTTGAGGTGATAAGATACCATGTTTCCCCAGATTTATAGAGTTGATATATTGGTCATCACATGTTGTGTAATGATAGTATGCAATTTTAATTCGTCTAAATACAGGTTTGTCTCTGATGACAATCTATTTATCATTTCTATATTTTTGTTTAATCTATATTCATTTAATTGTAAGGAGGCTATCGAATCATTGAAATTTTGTATCGTACTGGAAATCACTTGTCTTTGCGTTTTCAGAAGTTTGTTTGTTGTCGTTTAATAAAGTATTTATACTATCTGTGTAATATTGTGCGTCGTCGGTAATATGACAAAATCTTCGTAAGAACTTACAGCTTTTATCGTTATATTAATTTGACTTGGAGGTTCTGCTGGTAATCTAGATAATCCATCTGCATTTGAATTTGTTCTACCTGGTTTATATTTAATCTGATATTGATATTCTTCGAGTTTTAATCGCCATCTCGCTAACCTAGAGGATGGGTTATGACAATTAAAAAGCCATTGCAGTGGCCGATGATCTGTGTAAATGAGAAATTCTCGTCCATACTAAAATGTTCTACTGCATTAACTATTGCCAGCAGTTGCTTTTCAATTGTTGAGTAATTTTGTTCGGATTTGTTAAGGGTTCGGGAATAATACGCGATAAAGCATTGCTTGTTGGTCAGTCCTGTCAGAACGTTGTTCATCGCCCTTTGGGAGGAGGAAGGTGCATTCTCTAGTCCGAATGGCACACGCTTGAACTCATAATGTCCGTTGGGAGTGGAAAAGGCTGTCTTAGGAGTATGATTAGAGTTCATGGGAATTTGATGAAAGCCGCTCGCAAGATCTAGAGTAGTAAAATATTGCGCATGCCCTAACTGATCTAGGATATCTTCGATATTTGCGCTCTCCAGAAGCGTCTAATTCTTTCGGAACGACCCAGAGGGGGCCCGACCAGGGGCTATTTGACGGTTTAATAATGCCTTGGTTAAGCATTTTCTCGATCTGTTTGTCAACCTCGGCTTTGTCTATTTGGGGATATCGATAACTTTTGGCATGGATTGGAGCGTCGTCTACCGTTGGGATATCGTGAGTCATCGTAGAAGTTCGACTTAGTTAGCAAATCAGTAGGCAAATGAAAAATATCGTTGATTGAAGATTTTGGTTTAGTACGCGTAATCTGTTTGAAAGCTCGTTATCCGATCTATTTGAAGCTAAACTATACATACACATGCAACTCATTTAGAAGGGGTTCGATATGAATATCAGGAATTGTGACGATTTGGACTTTGGTGGAAGTATTAACAATCGTGATGAGTGCGTCATTATAACCGTCGATTTGGACAATAGCGTTTGGAATTAGTAATGCTTCATTCTCATTTTGTGGGAACACTGTACGTTCCCTAACATTATACGAGTTGAGGACCTTTATTGGACCGACCGTTTCTGTTCGCGCATTGATTCGAATCGTGGAGTTCGAACGTTGCGGTGTATTTCGAAGCAGGGGTTTGAGATGGGACAGAATTTAAGGAGATAGTGTAGTTTTCATAATTAATTATAGCTCCTTGTGATTGCAGGAAATCATCACCTAAGAGTCCATCAAATGGCACGTTTGTTGGAGTGTCCACGACTTGGAACCTAGCCGTAATCTCACTTGTGTGAATTTTAAGTTCGATCTCGGTTTCACCACGTCTTGTGATTGGTGCATTCGGCGTTACTCCGTTTAATATTATAGGGACATTGTTATTAAGGACGAAATTGGTGATGCTGGACGTTTTAATTAAAGGAACAGAGGCGCCCGTGTCAATTAAGAATTTCAAAATTTTATCTTTGGAGCTAGAATTGTTCGATTCAAAAAGAATGTACTTTAGATCGTTTGAGTCTAATAATGATACTGAAATCGTTAAATTCTGAAATTGTTGAATTCTACTGTTGCTTGTTCTATGGAAATTGATGGTTTGCGATGATGAGGTGCCGATCGAAAATCCGGCTGTTGAAAATCTGAACCTCTATCATCGGGGAAGCTAGGCCTTTCTCGATTGACGTTAAATGAATGTTGCTGATTTGGCTTGAAAGAATTTGGGCATTGACTCTGCCTGTCTTGATTATTGTTAACTGGACTTTGTCGTTGGTTTTGTCGGTTGTCGTTATTGTAATTACTGTTATATAATAATAATAATAATAATGCTTTATATCGCCGCCTGCCTCTCGGCTTTGCGGCCACCCCTTGTCTACATCTCCATACTTCCATAAATCTCTTACTTACATACTAATACTACTAATACATACTTCTTAACTTACATACTAATATACATATCGATATCTCTATTTCTTACTGTTCCTTTTAATTCTTATCTCTACTATTGCTTTTTCTTTGGCTTTTGTTGACTTCCTTCTACCTCCAACTCTATCCTCCTCTCTTTCCTTCTCCTCCCTAGCTGCTTTCCCCATTCTCTCCCTTTTCCTTCGTCTTCCAGTAGCTCCTTAATGCTTCCTGGCCATCTACTCATCTTTGCGCACTCCCACGCCAGGTGTTCCAGCGTCTCCTTCTCTACCCCACACAGCTCGCATCTCCTCCTGTCCTCCTCTTCCCAGTACCTGTTTGCCTTCTCTTCATTTCCGCACCTTAGTCTGGCTATCTCCTTCATGCCTTTATCCTTTTCTTTGTTCTTCTTCATGTATCTTGGCCATCCCAGCACCTTTACCTCCTCGTATCTTGGCGCAAATCTGGATTTCCTCACACTTTCCCCTCTTTCTTGTTCCTGTACCTCCCTGTCCCTTGCCACCAGTTCCTTCCATGCCTCTTCCCTTCTCTCCGCCTCTCTCCCCATGTAGCCGCATCTTCTGAAGTACTCCTCCCTTTCTATTCCCCATCTTGTCCATTTTCCTTTTTCTTCGTCCTTTCTTCTTTCATCCCAGCATTCTCTAACCAAGCTGCTGACCTTCCCCTTCCTTATTTTGTTATCAAACTCTGTTGCCCTTTTTCCCAGCCATACTCTCATCTTGTCCCTTTTCAATTCCTCCCTCACCAAGTACCCCGGGGTGTTTCTGCTTACCCCAAGGACCCATCTTGCGTACTCTTCCTGTAGTCTCTCGATCAACCCTCTCTCCTTCCACCCCCATATCTCCACTCCGTAGGCTGCCACACTCCTTACTATCGCATCGAACGACCTCCATCTCCACCTCATATTCCCTTTGAATTTTCTTTCGCCTATGCTCCATATCGTCCCCATTGCTAGTCTGGCCTTTTTAGCCCTTTCCCTTATGTGTGCCTCATCCCCGTTACCTCTTCCCAACCTGTACCCCAGGTAGCAGAATTCATTTACCTCCTCTAGCCGCTCTCTTCCCCACCTCCACTCTCTTTCCTTCGGTTTCCTCCCTCCTTTACTAAACACCATAACCTTCGTTTTTTCAGCATTCACAATCAACCTTTTCTTTTTGCAATATCTTTCCATTCTGCCCAACATTTCTTTCAACTCCTCTTCTCTCTCTAATTACTGTTATACTATTATTGTACTGGCGACTCCTACATTCATCTATATTGTGGCCCGATTTTTTACAATAGCGACACTGCTTAGTTAACTGTGCCTGGTTCTGTGGATTCGTAGATATAGCAGGGATTTGATTGAAATTAACGGATCTGGAGTTACTGTAATGGTGCATGGAAGGATTGGATTTATTTCTATAACAATTGTTCGTAGCGTGGTTTGTACGACCACAAATTTGGCATTGACGAGGTTTGTCATTGTCGGTTAAACGCAAGGCCTTTTCCTCGGCAATAGCTGCAGTAAACGCACTATTAATATTCCTAAACTCTCTATACCTTAGCATTTGCGAAATTTGAGGGTGACTATGATGAACGAACCGATTGAAAGTGATATCGTTGATCTTGAGTAACCGCCCTTTTAAAACTTCTTGATTACTTTCTGTACTATGAATTGCTCCTAGTACTTTAGAGTGCAAATCTTCCTGTCTTTGATAGAATTGTGATACTTTTTCACGTGCTTCATGTTTCATGCAACTTAGTTCTTCTAATAGCTGATCAAGTGATTTCCGGTCTTGGTATAGTGCAATAAATAGTTCGGAAATTTCTTCCCAAGTAGTCAAATTGCAATGAACGTCTATTTGTTCGCGCGCTTTTCCCGTGATTCTATTCTTTACATACAATTGTAGTGGTGAAATTTGAAACGGTTTGGCTAGTTGGAAAACAGCGCCGACTTGTTTTATAAAGCTGCGTAGCTTGTATCTGTCGCCATCGAAGGAGTCGGGTAATAATTTCATTATTACCCGATGAAATTGAAGCATGAGTATCAATGTTTTGTGTATGCGACATGATTCTCATTTAGTATATTACAAGTAAGGAAGTGGAGATATAATTAAGTTTTCTAGGTTTTTAGGGAGCGGAAGTTATAGTAAGATCTTCTTGAATGTGTTTCCTCTTCTTTGTGACTTAGCTTCTTGATGATCCAATTAACAACTGAAGTTGTCGTCCACGGCTCGTGTTGGATGTTCCTCTGATCCAGGAGTACAGCGAAGTCGATGAACGTCAGATAATCCCACTTTTGACACCAATTCTTTTTGTTTTGGATTCCGTATGAAGGGAATCGAGTGTAACACGTTTATGTAATATTCTAAGTACTTTTAAGAAGAGTTTATTCAGTTCAGACCAATCGGTACTTTGATAGAGGTTCCGCTCTTAAGCTCTTTGTTTTTGAGTTATTAACCAAAAACACTACCCAGTTAGGGTGCCCGTCGAGCACGCGCACAGGCGCGTATCTCTCAACTGCGCTCGGTTGTAATGGGGGCATCGGGGGTGTCAGGGGAAGCAAATGTTACATCCTCTTAATTATTATTATTATTATTAGTAGTATACGGGTTTTAACCCTTTGGTGAACACAGTAATACAAAGGCAATAAAATACAACAGTTCGATTATACAGAAGAGTCGTAAGAGGCCAGAATTCGCATAGCATTATTTCTAAAAGTAATAAGTGAGGACGAGAAATTGGGAGAACAGTAAAATCTATTGACATTGATAAAGATTCTATTTAGACAATTAAACTGGCCGTAAACCGTCCTATGAGCTTCATTACGAAATATTAAATGGTGTCTCAGAGATGGCCGAGATGTATTTAAATAAAATTTGGATAAGATATCAGGACAGCAAGAGAGACCATTTAATATTTGAAAAGCAAAAATAAGATCAAATACTATTCTACGATGTTCAAGGGATAAGATTTTAAGGCTATATAAAGCAGGCGAATAGTTATGATCATGGCGAGACATACTACAATTAAGCTTACAGGAAGTAAAACGCAAAAAATTATGTTGCACTCTTTCAAGTTTGGAGCAGAGGTAGCGATAATGTGGTGACCAGACAATCGCACCATATTCCAAACGAGACCGAACTAAGGAGCTGTACAAAACTTTGATAGTATTACCATTCTTAAAGTGCTTAGAGACCCTGTGAATGAAACCAAGAGTACGGAAGGCTGCACTAGAAGTAACTAATTGTAAGATATGCTTAGAAAAGGAAAGATCTGAGGAAAAAATGACACCAAGGTCACGTATTTCAGTCACAGAATTCAAAATGGTGTCATTTATAGTGTAATTGTAAGTAAGGTAATTTCTGGAGAGTGAGAATCGGATCGTAGAGCATTTTGATATGTTAAGACAGAGTTTGTTATATTGACACCAGGTCAAGGTTATATTGACATATAAGATTGTCAAGATCGCGTTGAATAAGTTCCATACTGGTGCGATCCTCAATATCCTCATAGCAACATTAAATCATCAGCATATAGCAAAAAATAAGGGTAAAGAAAGCATTCATTTATGTCATTAATAAAGAGGTTAAAAAGTAGTGGACCGAGATGAGAACCTTGAGGAACTCCTGAGGTTACATTAATAGAGTAAGAAAAAGAATTATTAAATTTTACAATCTGTAGTCTAGATTGTCTAGATGATATAAAGCTACCAATCCAAGCAAGTAAATAACCTGAGATACCATACGCATTAAGTTTAGCACGAAGGATTGAGTGATTAACAATGTCAAAGGCCTTCTTAAAATCCGTATAAATAACGTCGACCTGCATTCTATGCTCCATAGCATTGGAGAGGTTATGTTGGTACAGAACAAGGTTTGTTGCAGTAGATTTACCAGACGTAAAACCATGTTGTTCATTAATTAAAACGTTTTTACACAGAAAAGAAAGTTTATTAGTGACAATACCTTCAAAGATTTTGGAGAAAGTGTTTTGAATGCTAATCGGTCTATAATTAGTAATATCGGATGGATCCCCACCTTTGAAGATAGGTCTAATCAAACAAGTTTTCCAAAGAGTCGGGAAAATACCAGAGGAGAGCGATGTATGAAAGATCTTAAAAAGAATTCTAGATAAAATGAAAATGCATGATTTTACCAAAGTAGGGTGGATACCGTCAATACCTGGACCTGAATTCTCATTTAAAGAGATTATGCTGTTAAAAACTTCACCGATATCTATGCTGAGGCCCGAGATAGCAAGGTCTGATTCAAAATTAAAAGAGCGGTTACAATCGTCATTAGTGCAATAGGCGGATTCAAAGAACTTAGCAAATCCATCGGCTATAGAGGCGTCATCACAGAGATAGTAGTTATTAAGGTGCATAAATGAGGGACAAGAGTTTGATTTGTTAATAGATCGGGTAAAGTTCCAAAAAGCTTTGATATTATTAGGAATATTATTTTCGGTACGCTTAACATAATTGGACCAGCAATGGTTAGATAATGACTTACACTCAGATCTGAGCTTAGAAAACGCAAGATAGTCAGAAAACGAGTTACTGAGTTTATAAAGCCTGTGAGCAAATTTCTTTGATTTAGTTAAGTAAACCAATTCAGAAGTAAACCAGGAAGGATAAGAAGATTTCCGAATAGTTCTTAATGGAACATATTGCTCGATTAAATAATTTAAATGTGAGTGTAGGAATTCAACAGATTCATCAACTGAACGATTAGTTAGAAAATTATCCCAGTCAGTCAATCCGAGATGATAGTTAATGGAGGCATAATCAGCAGAATTAAAATCTCGAATAGTAAAAGTGGATGTGGAAGCTGAATGACAAGATAAAGGAAAATGAAATTGGAGAGGGGGATGAAACGAATCGGGAGGAATAAGGTAATCCAAACAAGAAGAAACTTGAAGACAATTGACAGTTGAAAAAAACGAGGTCAAGAGTCCTTACATGCGAGTTAAGTACAGTATTAGATTTAAATAAACGGAAAAGATTAAAAAAGCTATGAATAACGTTACATTGTGCGGACATAGAACACGAAGAAATATTGGAGAAGGTGAGATTACCAAAACAATCGTTGGACCACACAGTATTAGGAAGATTATAATCACCAGCAATGAGAAGGTCAGTGCCCGAGGGAAAGAAGGTAAGTAATTCCTCAACACATAGACAGTGTTCGGTGTATGAACTGGGGTCACTGGCTGGAGGTAAATAAACCGTGCCGATAATAACACATTTATGAGAGCAACGGACTTCAACAAAGACCTGCTCCACACATACGGAAGCGGAAGGTAAGAGACGACTGTACAAGGACTTGTGAACAGCAATCAAAACACCCCCACCCATACTAAGAGAACTAGTGTTGGAATTCCTATCAAATCTGTAAATATTATAATCAGGTAGACCAAGCTCAGAGCTGTTGATGCTATCACATAGCCAAGTTTCGACTAGAATAATTATTTTAAAAGGTTCAGATGTTGAAGCTGCAGCACATCTAAGACAATTCAGTTTAGTTCTAAGACCTCTAACGTTCTGATAATAGACCAAAGGGTAGTCAGTTAGTTTTTTTGACTATGAGAAGAACGGTTAGAGTTAACAATTCTGGGAAACCCGTTAACAAAACGAATTGTTTTATTGAGATCACCGCGCATATGATGATGAGCAAGTTCTTGGCGTAGTTTTTGAAAATAAGCTCTCTGCTTCGGAGTACGATCTTCACTGATGATAGATTGGCCGCTATATTTCTTCTTATTTCGAAGGACGGATAAGACGTCGTCCTTTGATTTAAAGGTGATCTTGAGTGGTCTAGGCCGCTCTTGATTTTTTCTTCCAAGACGAGTAGTATTGATGAGATTGGGGACTGCCGAGGGATGAATTTGTTTAACAATGTCCAAGGCCGATATGCTTATCAGGAAGCTGCATTGTGGAAGACTGGTTGACATTATGAGGAGTAGAGTCTTGAGATTCTTCAGGTTCATCGAGATTAAAAATTAGTATATTTCGGGACCTTTTTTCCCTTTCAGCTATCTCGGCAAAATCTTCCTCAGACATGGATCTAGCGTTAGATGTAGGAAGCTCTTCTAAGGCAGTAACTCTTGCTTTAATGGAATTCATCTCGGTAAAAACCTCGTCTTTAAGCTTGCTAATGACGTTTAGCACCTTGGATTCGAGAGCCTCGAATTTCTCCGATAGAGTATCTTGTAACTCTTGCCTGAATATGTATCTAATTTTATTTAAAAGTATGGCATCGGGCTCTAAAGAGTCTCTAGCCAGAGGAGAAGATGGCGAAGGAGGACACTGTGAGGTGCTCCTATTACAAGCTTTAAAGCGACCGTCAAGAGCCTCATGACCTGTTCGACGAATACACCCAGGATGCGATGGAATACCACAGGTTGGACAGAAAACTGGCTTAGACACTGCTCTGTTACATCCCTTGCAGAAAATGTGATACAGACTTTAATGGAATAGGGTCAATAGGGCACTGAACGAAAGAAAACGGTAGCTGAGACGTTCAAAATTTAACGGCGAACAGCTGACAGCCGACAGTAGTACAAGGACGAGAGCGAAAACACAAATAGGTGTGACTCCTACGACGTGCAAAACAAGACTTAATTAAGAATAATGTGGAATTATTCGTTGTTGATGAATACGAAATAAAGTAATAAGTCATTTAATAACTGGGTTCGATACTTTTATTCCTTATCCGAAAGGAATAAAGTGTTTTATTACTTATGAAAAACATGTTTTTTTAACAGCACGTTTTCAGATGGATAAATTATGTTTTAAGAAAAACGATTTGCATAACTAATGTTAGGAAAAGCTAGTTAAACTTACCTATTCGTCCACGAATTAATCTGCTTAATATTGTGCGAATCCTGACCTAGGCAACTCTCAACGGCTGATGTTACGGCCGGGTCGTTAAACTCACTTCACTCACGGTAAATTCACTTCAAGATCACTTCACTTCACGGTCACTATCACTTGCCCTTGTGAGATATGGGAATAGTAATTCACAAAATGATTTATTTTTCTTAGTTTTAAACATTTCGTAATATTCTGCGTTTGTACGGTTCACGTTGCTCGTTCGGTTAGCAGAATACACAACATTTCATAATAAAAATGGAATTCTTATAGTGGTGTACTTTTCTGTTTAATTTTAGTGTCGCCCGGACAACAACACCGGCAAATGCGGAAGCATGGTACCCACCCGTACCAGTATGTACGAGTATACACAATACACCGCAGGGATCACGTCCAACGGATAGAATATTGAAGGTGACCGCCACACAGTGGTCAGAATTGTAGAATTGAGTGACATTTTGGCAAAAAATCAACATTTTCATATCGATATCTAGTGAATGTATGCTAGTTCGTAAATGTCCAAGAGTCTCAAAAATGAAAATATTAATATAATTTAACAAAGGTTTTATGCAAACGAGCACCTACAGTGGGAGGCTTTAAGAATTGTGTTTTTCAACTGATAAAACTGCCTTCCTTCTTCGAGGTGTCCTGATGGGCTTCTTTAATACAGGGTGGCTGGAATGAACTGTTTATTCATTTCGTTTCTTTTAAATAAAGGGCATTCTTTCACGTTAAGAAATTTATGTAGGATGATTTTCTAGGAAAATTGTGATTCGTTTGTTCTTGTAATAATAATGGTTCATTGCTAAGTATCTCTTCACAACTTTCTTACACGACTTAATATACTCTACAATACTCAGTACTCTATACTCGCAACACAACTCTACTGTTACGCTTTGTAATTCTCTCAATTAACTCTACTTCTATTCTGACTCGCGCACGCATCACCCACTCCATATATTCCTTCACTTGCAACTTCCCTCTCATTCCATTCCTCGTTCGTTCTCACTCATTAGGACCCACACCGACACACACACCCTTGCCATGTGTCACAGGTCGACTATGGGCCACAATGCACCCAAAATTCCACATGCATTCCTCAAAACCATTCACCCTTTCCTGGAGATAAACATTCACTCGATCCACATTCGACGTTTTCAGTAACACTCTCTGTGGCGACCCATCGCCATTCCACGAACGACGCCCTCGAGGTCTCTCGACCGGGGCAGATATCGCGCGACGAAAGAATTATACGTATACGAATTCGTTAGGATGTTTATTCCGTGGCGCCGGACTGGCTTGAACAGTCACTCTTGTTTAAGACCCACGTCGCCAGCCGATGTAACCGTCACCTCTTGACTTCTACGAATCTTGGTAGAAGTCGGGGGTAAACGGAGGGCATCGCGATACGGGGTAGCAGGAGTGGTCCTGGGGAGAGTTAGTCCGTAGCCAGAGCCCGAACGAAGCGAACGAGTAGAGCATAATAAAGCACTGAGTTGGAAGAAGTTGAGATTCATTTCTTCCTGAATCCCGTCACTCGTCGCCCACATTGGTGACCCCGACGTGATTAGGGTGCCGCGTTGTGAACGTCGCGCGCCGTAGCACTGTTTCGCAACAGGCACAGTTTTGGTGCGATCGTGAGTGACGTCCGTGAACGTTGGCGTTCAGCGACAGTTTTGTTTTACGAGTGTTAACCAGTGCCGAAATGACGGACCACGCAGCCTCGGGTAACGCGACCGCCAGTGCGAGCGGTGATTTTAACAATACGGCCGGTGACCGTTCGCCTGCCGTGGCACGGGTCGCGGTCCGAATTCCGCCGTTCTGGGAAAAGAACCCGACAGCATGGTTCCGGCAGCTCGAATCCCAATTCGTATTGGCGGGCATCAACCAGGATTCTACCAAATACCATTATGTGTGCGCGAATTTGGAAAATAAGTACGCGGACGCCGTAGTAGACATCATCACCAATCCGCCACCGACGGGTATGTACGACGCGATCAAGTCCGAGTTGATTCGTCGCCTCTCGGACTCGAAAGAACAGAACCTCCGTCGGTTGTTGGAGCACGAGGAGCTGGGGGATCGAAAACCGACCGCGTTTTTGCGACACCTGCAGCGGCTCGCGGGTGATACGGTGACCGACGAGTTTCTGAGAACGCTCTGGGCAAGTCGTTTGCCAGCGGGTATCCAGACCATTCTGCTATCGAGACAAAAAGACAGTCTCACAGAATTGGCTACCCTCGCCGACACAGTGATGGCGGTGACGCCGCGATCCCAGGTGGCGGCCGCGTTCCGGCAATCGGACGTTGATGTGCGGGATGAAATCGTTAAACTACGCCAAGAGATCGCGTCTCTTCGGTTCGGTCAACGAGACGTTCGGCGTCGGGAACGTTCGCTGTCGCGACGCCGTTTCAACTCCCGCAGTGCCTCGAGACCCCGAAATTCCTCTGCACAGACATCGCCGTCGGACGGCGGTAAGGACAATGGTATGTGCTGGTACCACAGGGTGTTCGGGGAATCCGCGAAGAAGTGCCGCGACCCTTGCACTTACGCGTCGGGAAACGCGTAAGGCGATCGTTGTTCGCGGCCGACGACTCCTCGCCTTTGACAAGCCGTTTGTATGTAACGGACAGCACATCGAAAGTCAGATTTATGGTTGACACTGGCTCCGATGTGTGCGTGTTCCCGCGGTCGCGAGTGAGTGGTGCAAGGAAGAGGTCGACCTACGAACTGTATGCAGCGAATGGGTCGACCATCCATACCTATGGTATCATACCTGTGCGGCTCGATTTGAAGCTTCGCAGAGACTTTTGTTGGAGGTTCATTATCGCGGACGTGACCACGCCGATATTGGGCGCCGATTTCCTGCGCCATTTTGGGCTCCTGGTAGATTTGCGTAACGGGGCGTTGATCGACAACACGACGACGCTCGTCACCCCGGGCCAGATTGCTGACGGACGCGGAGGAGGTGTCAAATCCATCGCCGGCCAAAGCAGGTACCATGCCATTCTCGCTGAGTATCCCGATATTACAAGGCCGTCGGGTGTGAGACGAGAAGTCAAGCACTCTACGAGACACCACATCCGCACGACACCTGGACCCCCCGTCGCGTGCAAGCCAAGACGTCTCGCTCCGGACAAACTGCGGATCGCCAAGAACGAATTTGAAGCCATGGTGAGGGACGGGACAGCGCGACGATCGGACAGCTGTTGGTCATCGGCCCTCCACCTGGTTCCGAAAAAGGGCGACGAATGGCGTCCTTGTGGCGATTACCGTGCTTTGAACGCGAGAACCATCCCCGACAGGTATCCGGTGCCTCACATCGAAGATTTCGCTCACGCGCTCGCGGGAAAGTCAGTTTTCTCGACAGTCGACCTGGTGCGCGCGTATAACCAAATTCCCGTAAACCCAGGCGACGTGTCGAAAACTGCAATAATTACGCCGTTTGGATTGTTTGAGTTTCCGTGTATGTCCTTCGGATTGCAGAACGCGGCTCAAACTTTCCAGCGGTTTATGGACGAAGTGCTTCGCGGTTTGAATTCGTGTTATGTGTATATAGACGACATTCTCGTAGCATCGAATTCCGAAGAGGAACACGAGAAGCACCTCCGCGAACTTTTTAGTCGTTTAAACGATTATGGGGTGCTCGTGAATTCCGCGAAGTGTTGGTTCGGCGCGGCGGAAGTGCGTTTCCTCGGTTACGCGGTATCCAAAGAGGGTACTCGACCGTTGCCCGAAAAAGTGGTGGCGATCAAAGACTATACACGACCTGTCTCGGTGAAAGAATTGAGACGATTTCTCGGGATGGTAAATTTTTATCGCCGGTTTATACCTGACGCCGCCGAGGTGCAGGCACCCCTTAACGACGCGCTGCAGGGCCGCGTCAAGGGACGGACCCCCGTGAAATGGACTCCCGAAAGGGTGAGTGCGTTCGGCAAGTGTAAGGACAGCATCGCCGCCGCAGCTCTCTTGGCGCATCCGGACACGACGGCACCCTTGGCGGTTTTCACGGACGCCTCCGATTACACCGTAGGAGCGGTCCTGCAGCAGCACACGAAGGGAGCCTGGCAGCCGTTGGGTTTCCACACGAAGAAGCTAACAAGTTCGCAACGCAAGTATAGCCCGTACGACCGAGAACTTTTAGCGATATACCGGGCTGTACGGTATTTTAAACACATGATCGAGGGTCGTCAGTTTATTGTTTTTACTGACCACAAACCCCTGACGTTCGCGTTCGCGCAAAAATCAGAACATCATTCGCCGCGACAGTTTAGATACCTGGATCTAATTGGTCAGTTTACCACGGATATCCGTCACGTGTCCGGCAAGGATAACGTGGTCGCCGACGCCTTGTCCAGGGTATCTCAAATTTCGTGCGCTTTAGATTTTACCGAACTCGCGAAGGCGCAACTCGACGACGAGGAATTACGCGCATTCCTCCGATCAGACACGTCTTTAGATTTTAAGAGAATTCGATTACCAGGTACCGACGTAGATTTATATTGCGATTGTTCTGGGGACAAGGTACGTCCCTTTGTCACGACGCCGTTCCGTAAGCAGGCGTTCAAATCGGTACATGATCTCGCGCACACGGGTGCTAGAGCTACGGCAAGATTAGTCGCGCAGCGTTTCGTGTGGCCAGGTGTACGTAAAGACTGTAAAACCTGGGCACAAGCGTGCGTACAGTGTCAAAAAGCAAAGGTTCACAGACACGTGTCTGCCCCAATCGGGGAATTCGAAGCACCGTCGGCGCGTTTTGATCATGTCCACGTGGACATCGTCGGCCCATTACCATCGTCCGAGGGTTTTCGTTATTGCCTGACGTGCGTCGACCGATTCTCGCGTTGGCCTGAGGCGTTCCCCATCGAGGACATTACGGCGGAAACCGTCGCGCGGGTGTTTTTCGCTGGTTGGATTGCGCGGTTCGGAATGCCCCTTCGAATAACGACCGATCAAGGACGGCAGTTCGAATCCGGCCTTTTTCAGCAATTGGCACGACTCACAGGCTCGCGACATTTGAGGACGACCGCGTACCACCCTGCAGCGAACGGGATGGTCGAGCGTTTCCACCGTCAGCTTAAGGCCGCGATCGTGTGCCATAGCAACGATAGTTGGACGGAGGCGCTACCAGCTGTTTTACTCGGAATTCGGTCAGCTTGGAAGGATGATCTCAAGGCCACCGCGGCAGAAATGATTTACGGAGAATCTCTACGTCTGCCGGGTGAGTTCCTTGAAAATCAGCGAGTCGACGGGGATGACACTGATTCGTACGTCGCGCGTTTGAGACGACATTTTCAGCAGTTGCGGCCGGCCCCTGTATCGCGACACGGCAGTAGGCGAACCTTCGTGTTTAAAGATTTGGGTACGGCCTCGCACGTGTTCGTTAGACGAGACGCGTTAAGGGGCGCATTTCAGCCCGCCTACGATGGCCCATGCGAGGTACTTAGGAGGTATCCACGACATTTCCTCGTCCGAGTTGGACAAAGGACCGTGCCGGTAAGCATCGACCGTTTGAAGCCGGCGTACCTCTGTACCGGGGATCCTCCTGCACGTGTTACGGATTTGGTTCAACCTACGACCGGCGCAGACCATCCGTCGGGGCTGCCTTCACCCGACACCAGTGAAAGAACGACGAGGTCGGGTAGACGTGTGCGGTTTCCCGACCGTTTTGTCGTTGTTCATTAGGCGAACGCAATAGTGTAGGGTAGTGCCGATACTCAGTGTACAGTGACGCGTAGGCAGTGTAGGAACACGTAATCGAACGTGCTAGCAGTTAAGTATACGTTTAGCTGTAATTGTAAGCGAACTCCATAGTGTGTAAGCGTTAGTCGGTAAGAATTGATAGAGTTAAGCGTTAATTCATAGTCCGATAGTTCATAAGATATTACTGATACTTCGATATAACGATAGTTTACTGTAGTTCTTAAGTTATCAAGTATACCTTAATCACTGCCGGGGGGGTGATGTGGCGACCCATCGCCATTCCACGAACGACGCCCTCGAGGTCTCTCGACCGGGGCAGATATCGCGCGACGAAAGAATTATACGTATACGAATTCGTTAGGATGTTTATTCCGTGGCGCCGGACTGGCTTGAACAGTCACTCTTGTTTAAGACCCACGTCGCCAGCCGATGTAACCGTCACCTCTTGACTTCTACGAATCTTGGTAGAAGTCGGGGGTAAACGGAGGGCATCGCGATACGGGGTAGCAGGAGTGGTCCTGGGGAGAGTTAGTCCGTAGCCAGAGCCCGAACGAAGCGAACGAGTAGAGCATAATAAAGCACTGAGTTGGAAGAAGTTGAGATTCATTTCTTCCTGAATCCCGTCACTCGTCGCCCACACTCTCCATTTACACTACGCGCCACATTCGATACTCCCCGCCACACGATCTGTGGCGACCCATCGCCATTCCATGAACGACGCCCTTGAGGTATCTCGACCGGGGCAGATATCGCGCGTCGAAAGACGATATACAAATTCGTTAGGATGTTTATCCCGTGGCGCCGGACTGGCCTAAACAGCCGCTCTTGTTTAAGACCCACGTCGCCAGCCGATGTAACTGTCACCTCTTGTCTTCTACGAATCTTGGTAGAAGTCGGGGGTAAACGGAGATAATTGCGATACGGGGTAGCAAGAGCGGTCCTTTGGGTGGGACAGTCCGTAGCCAGAGCCCGAACGAAGCGAACGAGCAGAAATAAAATGAAGCATTGAGTCTAACGAAGTCGAAGTTCATTTTCATTAATCCCGCCACTCGTCGCCCACACGATCCATACAAAGCCCTCTCATACCATTTCCACGAAATCTTGCATCCCACATTTATAATAACTGTCCCGAATATCTTTAAAAATAATTCTGAATGAAATATAAAAAATTCTCAAAATTTTATATAATTCACAAGAGATATCTTTCAAGTCCCTAAAAGTCCCACATTTTAAGAAATTGGAATATTTTCGGCACTCTTTCCTCTATATTATTTTATTATTTATTTTATTTTGTTTGTAATTTTGGCCTTCCGGCTACAAAATGCCTTTTTACGGCTTAAACTCTTATATACATACTTAAAACATAACTTAATTGAATTCTATTCTAATCTATTGCACGCATTCTTTGGTTAATTATTCACTTTTGATCCCATTCACTCTCCCTTCATCCCCACATCCATTCCTTCACCTATCCCGATCTCCCCCGTATCTATTTTCACTCATTTGCACTTTATACTTTACTTGTTCCGACTACCCCTCGGCTCTCCTCATTTTTCGCCTCCTTCTCTTTTCTTTTCTCAAGCTCTCTCAACCATTCCACTGCCTTTTCGTTGTTCCGTCCCTCTACTATCTCCTCCAACCTTATCCCCCTATAATCCTCCATTCCTCTACAGTCCTCCACCCAGTGCTTCAGACTTCCCATCCCTTCCTCGCACAGCTTGCAACTTCTCTCTTCCTCCTCCATCCAGTACCTGCTTGTCTCCTCCATACTTCCGCATCTCGCTCTCGCTATCAACCTCTGGCTCCCTCTCTCCCCGTCTTCCCTCAGGTACTGTGGCAGTCCTTCCGTCCTTAGGTGCTTATATCTTTCGCTGTACCTGGAGTCCCTTATATTAATATATTGCTCCTGCCTCTGTACTTCTAAATCTCTTTCCCCTAGTATCTCTTCCATCCTTACGCCCCGCGCCTGCTCTCTTTCCACCGCCTCCTGACTCTGTCCGTTTCTCCTCAGGTACTTCTCCCTGTCTTCCTCTGTCCTCGTCCTGAATCTTCCTTTCTTCTTTTCCTCTAGGCACTGTCTGACCAGTTCTCTATTCTTACCCTTCATCAATTCCTCCTCATATCTGAAGGCTCTCTGTCCTGTTCTTATCTTAATTCTCCTTCTCCGTGTCTCCTCCAAAACTATGTACCCGGGTGTGCACCTGTCCAGGCCCAAGATCCACCTCATATACTTCATCTGTATTCTTTCAAGTATTCCCCATTCCTTGTATCCCCATACCTCCACCCCATATAACATTACCCCCAGTACCAAGTATTCCCACATATATACCCTCCATTTGAAACTGTCCCTGAATTTTCTTTCCCCTATTCCCCAGATCTGCTTTACTATCACATTTGCTCTTTTCGCTCTCTCTCGTATGTGCCTTTCCATGTTTCCTGTCCTATACAGGCGCACCCCCAGATACACAAATTCGTCCACCGTCTCTATCTCCTCCCCTTTCCACTCCCATCGCACCTTTTTTCTTCTTCCTCCTCCCTTCCGAAATTCCATCATTTTTGTCTTCCTTACATTCACTTCGAGGCCCTTCTTCTCCAAAAATCTCTCCAGTCTTTTCATCATTTCCCTCATCTCTTCTTCTCTGTTTGCCACCAGGACCATATCATCCGCGTATGACAGCGACCAGTATTTTAATTCTCCTATTACTGCCCCTCCTGCTTGGCCCCTTTTTAGCTCTTCTTCTAGGTCCGCTATGTACAACGTGAACAGGGTGGGACTCAGAGGACATCCCTGCCTCACCCCCGTCCCTGTCCAGAACTGCTTCGACACATTCTCCCCATCCTTTACTATATTTATAGTTTCCTGGTAAACCTCCTTTATCCTCTCAATGATTCCCTTACTCACTCCCCTTTTCTCCATTATCCACCATAGTTTTTCCCTTACCACCGAGTCGAAGGCTGCCGCTATATCCACGAACATTGCAAACAGCCTTCCTCTTGTTTTTAGATTTTCCTTCTCAATTGAATGTTGGAGTACATAGATGTTGTCCATCGTGCTTCTTCCCACTCTGAAGCCACTCTGCGTTTCTGGCAGCATTCCTTTCTCCTCCACTTCCTTTCTTAATCTCTCACTCAACACCGCAGCATATATTTTGTATGCTGTGTTGAGCAAGGCTATTCCTCTATAATTTTCTGGCCTCCCCCTGTCTCCCTTCTTATATAGTGGCATTATCTGTGCCTTTCTCCACTCTTTGGGGAAACCCCTACCCTCCCACACATCCTTTATCACTTCCACCAGCCTCTCTCTCCCATTCCCCACGCTGTACAGCCACGCTTCCCCTGATATTTGATCCGTGCCCGCCGCCTTCTTCTTCTTTATCCTTCCTATTTGTCGTTCTATCTCCCCCTCTGCTATCTCTTCCTCCCCTTCCATCCCCTCTCTTAACTCTCTTTCCACCCCTATCCTTCGCTCCTTCGATCCATTCAATAGCTTCATATAGTGGTTCTCCCATTCTTCTATTTTTATATCGTGGACTGCCTCCCTTCCTTTTCTCCGTTCTTTATTTATGTATCTCCATATTTGTGACTCTGCCTTTCCTCTATATTATATAATGCCACACAAATCAATTCCCACTTCGCCCCACTCTACAAATTAATACTGTTTAAACCCAACAGTGTTTTATTGTCCTACGTATGCGCTTTCGCATCTATCGAAGAAAGGTCAGGATCGACACAATGACCAAGTGTCAACGAGCCACTTCCAGTAAGTTTAACTAACTTTTTCTAACATTAGTTGTCCAAATCGTTTTTCTTAAAACATAATGTATCCACCTGAAAGCATCCTGTTCAACAAAATATTCTTCAATAAGTAATAAAACATTTTATTCCTTTCGGATAACGAACAAAAGTATCGAACACGGTAATTAAGCGGCTTATTAGTTTATTTTTTATTCATGTGTTACGAGCCGAAGGCTAAGGGGCACGGCTGCGGAGCCGAGGATCGGTTGTTTAAGAGTTTTCTGTTAGTTAAACGGTCGAGCCGTTTGATGGGAAGTGCGTGGACGAACAAGTGCCTATTTCATCACCGGGAGCCACAGGAAGGTCAAGGTTTTCGTGGATGTACCAGTGCCTATTTCATCACTGGGTGCCACAGGAGGGTTAGAGTTTGTGGATGCTTCAATGCTTATTTCATCAATGGGTGCCACTGGAAGGTTGTCGTGGATGTACCAGTGCCTATTTCATCACTGGGTGCCACAGGAAGGTTGTCGTGGATGTACCAGTGCCTATTTCATCACTGGGTGCCACAGGAGGGTTAGAGTTTGTGGATGCTTCAATGCTTATTTCATCAATGGGTGCCACTGGAAGGTTGTCGTGGATGTACCAGTGCCTATTTCATCACTGGGTGCCACAGGAAGGTTGTCGTGGATGTACCAGTGCCTATTTCATCACTGGGTGCCACAGGAGGGTTAGAGTTTGTGGATGCTTCAATGCTTATTTCATCAATGGGTGCCACTGGAAGGTTGTCGTGGATGTACCAGTGCCTATTTCATCACTGGGTGCCACAGGAAGGTTGTCGTGGATGTACCAGTGCCTATTTCATCACTGGGTGCCACAGGAGGGTTAGAGTTTGTGGATGCTTCAATGCTTATTTCATCAATGGGTGCCACTGGAAGGTTGTCGTGGATGTACCAGTGCCTATTTCATCACTGGGTGCCACAGGAAGGTTGTCGTGGATGTACCAGTGCCTATTTCATCACTGGGTGCCACAGGAGGGTTAGAGTTTGTGGATGCTTCAATGCTTATTTCATCAATGGGTGCCACTGGAAGGTTGTCGTGGATGTACCAGTGCCTATTTCATCACTGGGTGCCACAGGAAGGTTGTCGTGGATGTACCAGTGCCTATTTCATCACTGGGTGCCACAGGAATGTTAGTAATTGTAGCCTCGTAGCTATTGATACACCTCGAGCGGTTAAGATGTATCTATTCGGTGGATTGAATATACTGCTTATGATTGGTATAGGAAACGAAATGAATTAAATACGTCTATAATCAAATAATAAAATGTCTATATTCTATTTCTTCAATGAATTACAATACGTAGAAATCGCGAAGTTAAAACCCACGCTTACAGTCTTTAACGTTTATAAATACGAAGTATGTTCAAAAGGGAATTTAACCCGATCTCACTGAGCTTTAGCAGAACTTTTGACGATCAATTACGGCGTAAACGCGTAGCTTGACTATTCAGAACTAAGCTCTTAATAAATAGAAGTTGATCGAAAGGGAATGGAACCCGATCTCACTGGCATCAGTATGGCTATCTGGCACCGACATGGTACACAGCTAGTAGGTCCATACTGAGCCACGAGAGTAGATTTCATGCACTTTTTATATCCGAAAAGCGGACCAAAAGTATGGTGGGGGTACAGAATCTTCCAAGGGAGTCCAAGAGATCGCCCTGAAGCGTTGCGTCTCGCGCCATCGCGGAAGGGGCAGACTCGACTGCATGCACTCTTGATTTCCAAATAAGGGCATAATAGACGAAACGAAGGAAGCAATACTTCCTACGTAACACATGAATAACGAATAATTCCACATTAAGACGATGTAGCATTTGCCGTACAGTTCCTACGATACCCTCGATCACGACCGAGCGCAGTTGAGAGCCACGCGTTTAAGCTCGCGCTCTACGGGCACTCTGAATCGACAGTGTTTTTCGCTAATAACTCAAAAACGAAGCTTCAAACAACATTTTGGTCAAGGAAAAAGTTGTTCAGAATCCCCCAGCAATCCCCCATTTCTTATAGTTAACACACACCCTGTATTATCCGGGCTGTATAGTCACTAATACAAGTTATATAATGGACACATTAAATATTTCATATTGTAAGACGAAAAATTAGGGTAGAACCGCTTAATTGTGATTATACTCATATTTATTCGTAATATGTAATATGATAGTACAATATTCTCCAGATCGCTATACGTGCGCTCTTACAATATATTGTCTAATAATAAAATATTACTACGTTTAATGTATTGTATACATATTTCTATGTATATAATTTTTGGGAAAAGTTTTTGTACCTTTTGGTATGGGTAGTAAATGTGAAATTTTTATACAAATTTTGCACTTTATTAAATTAAACATAGAAGCATGTTATAGTGATACTTTAAGTTATATTTTATAAATTGTGTTACAGCAAAACATAACGACATAAACTTTATAGAATGATATGAATGAAAATGTACTTATAATTAAGAGGTATCGTCTCGTTCATAAATAAAAATCGATAGATCGTTAAATCACTGATCATTTTTTATTCACTAAACTATTTAAAAAATAGGTAATTTTTATCCATAAAAAACATTAACTTAAAACCAAATAACGTACTTTTAATAAACATAAGGTAATGACCTTCTGGATACAATTTTAAAACATTAGTCAAATTTTTATTAAAATAGTTTCTTAAAATTTTACTTTGTGAATTTGTGTATTATTTTGTAATAGACTAAAATTTTCTTTTAAATATGCCAACTATAACAGCACTTAATAGTTGTATAAAAACTGAAGCCCTAACTTTTATTACCATTCTCCCTCACAACTTTTCTCATTCAGAAACATAAGTAGTGTCGTCGAACCAAAACGTTCTGCTGCATCCATTTTGACTCCTTTCTTTCAGTTAGCTCTCTTAATTCTGATATGTACAATCTACATATATACATACTCATGATACACCTACTGCTCTAAAGAAAAATAATTTGTAGGATGGTATTTTTGGTGGTACATTTTTGTATCGGTATTAATAGATTAATTTGAATAACAATAGAAAGAGTTTACGTTTTTATTATAAGCGAAACACCGTATAGTGTAAAGTATCGATAAGGTTGACACAAACACTCGCGCACAAATCACAGATAAAATACAAGTAGAGAAACACTCCATATTTTGTCTTCCATTGGGATGGAAAAGAAGGGACAGTATTTTTCGGCCAATTATGTATCAGTCTGAACAAATTTTAACACGCTGATTGCGGCATCGATATGCATATACAACACAAGCCTTGATGTCCTTTATTGCTGCGTTGTCCCGCAGTCAACGTGTTAAGACTCATGTTTTAGTGTCTCCATCCAAGTCCCTAATTGTGAGTTTGCTTCCTGAATTGTGATGTCATCTGAATTGGATGATGTTGGTATCGGTGATGATGATTGAGATTCATGAAACCTTTTGTATTCATTACCATATATCCCCATTACTAAATTGAAACATATTTGCTCTATATGATATTGAGCAATAGCGATCTCCTTATTGTTTCTTCCACTGCTGCGGAATTTACTTGCAATGAGTTCTCCGTATATAGAGAAATCATCCCTTTTCGTTGTAGTTTCCGTGACTGTTTCTAAATGTACTACAGCTTCCGTTTCTTTGTCCATGCTTCGCGATCTCTTCTTTTCATTAACTACATTGGATTCACGCAATCCCCTAGGTCTTACACTTGTCTCAGTCTCTTCAAGAGGTTTCTTCCTGGAACGTGGAGTGCTTCCCGTGGAATGTTCTTCTTCCACGTTAATTTCCTGTGGAAGGTACAAATATTTTGAAACAATGGTATTTTACATGTTTTATATTACGTACAGATGCTTGCGATAGGAAAAGAATGGGTAGAAATACGCGACCAATGGATGGCAAACGTGTGTTTATGTTGTAACTACGAAGGAACCTTTGTTTCCGCTTTGTGACCACCGATGGTCGATCGGGGCGAAACTTGGTGAGTATTATTTGATGAAAACACGTGCAGCATGGTTGTCATGAAGATATTTATTATTTTTTTCCGTATGATTCTGGCTTCTAAAATTACCTCTTGCACGATTGTACTACTCGACCTGGGTCGCCCTGCGTATGAGCACAGCTGCTTATATCAGTCCTGGATCTAGATATTTTACTCTATATTTTCTGCATAGAATGTTTATGATAGCCGAGACTATCCTTGTTAGATACCTGTACTTGTAAGTTTTCCAACGATTTGTCATATACCCCAGTGAACGTGAGTTAAAATACAGAGATCGCTCGTATAATAAGATGATGCTTTAGCACGGTTAAATAATTGGCGGAACCCCCGTATGACGCAGTGCTTCATAGAACTTTTGAAGTGGAAGCGCAATTACTAAATACTAACATCGATTCCTTTCATTCGCTATCGCATTTGCAGGCCCTAATATCTAGTAGCATCGAATCAACGATCGACAATATAACTGTAACTATCAATAGCGATAATAACTTATGAGCGAAATTCGAACCCAGATGAGCATACGCGATAAATAAAGCTGTACATTATTGAAGTACCAGCCGTAGGTTGTCGAACAAGAGAAAGTCAGAACATTCGGATCTTAGAACACTTCGCTTGGAAGATTCTAAAGGCTGTTTTATTACAGAACATAAAGAATTTACTAAAGTCTATTGAAACATGTACGACCTCCGGAGGTTGTCAGACCCCACGATATCCTGTTCTGGCCGCCACATGTTCTAGCGCTGAACAAAAGGACCTCTCAAGAGCCACTTGACTCTTCAGCGCGCTTTCTCTGACCCTCGCGCGTTTTCCTCAGTTTTACCGCGTTTTCCCTAAATACGCGCGTAACCTGACGCCCTTACCGAGAAGCGTAGCATTACCACCTCCACGCGCCCAAGGACGGAACGGTTAGAAACCCAACAAGTCCCAACCCTATTTGACGAGGACGATTTCGAAGGAGGACCAAGGAACCCAGGAATAGGAACCAGAGCTGTAATGGAAAGAAGAAGAAGCCCCGCACAGGAGATAACAAAAAGTCGCGCAGACGAGATCAACTACAGTCGCACGCAGATCAACTTGTACAAATCAATACCATTTTCTTGGAATAAACAGCAAATCTTTACGAAAGTCTTTATAAAAGTTAGTGTTCTTTGAATATTCCGCGCTTCTCCACAAGCAGAGCGGTTCAGCGTTCCACGGGCAACCGAACCTACACAAAGTCCCCATATCCCATCAATACCTACGCAACACAGGTACATACTAGGGATTTTGCACATGGTAGGATGCGCCCCTGGGTCCCCAAGGTCACGCGGCGGACCTACTTTGTGGCCAATTCGGCCGGGACCCCGAAAATACTCGGAGACACACGAATGCTCGAGACCCTAAACGTATCGGTTACCTGCTAATGAGACTGTTTCCGTCTTGACACTGCTTTTGCATCCTACCATATTGCGTTCATAGTATGAACTTCGTACTATGTTCTATTACGGAAATTATTTATTCATAACGCTTTAAATTCTTTTTAAAATAACAATCCAAAGCAAACATTGAACTAGCAACTTTCATATCAAATTTGCTTTGCTACCAAATTTCATTTCATGAAAGATTTAAAAGATCAAGGAATCTTAGAATACAGATACTGAACTACGAACCAAATGCCTGCTGATATGCTTAGAAAACCACTGGGAAAGATAAAATTAAAATATATGGCTGGAAAATCTGGATTAAATGAGTAATACATTAGTATCAGTATCATCATCGTTGAGGAAGGGTGTTGAAATTCAACAACATAAAACAAGCCCAAACAGCAACGGTTCGTGCTTTTTTGTTTTTTTGTTTACAGGCTAAGCCGTTTGGAGTGACGCCCGACCGTCTTAAAACCACTAGTATCAAAACCAATGACCGTCCTACGCACATCATCAAACCACGCGCTTTCACATCAAAACATTCGTATTCTTCCTTTCTTTTATCATTAAATCGTCATCGCTGGCTACGCAGATGGTAAACCATATTATTTGTATTATTTTTAAAATCTTAATAATGTGTGTAAAATCTTGTACATTTACATCAAAACAAACACAATCCCAAATCGAGTCGAACATTTGCAAGTACGTTTCCGAAATACTTGGGTACAGCCCGATCCCACCCAAACTTTTCCGGCCTGATCCGAGGCCTTGGGCACCCAACGTATCCGTACCCATTTATCCTTAATGGTCGGTATGGTTTTTCCCTTATGTATAATGAAAGTGTGTCGTGGGCAATATCATAAATTTACAGTTACAAATTGTGTTAAGCATATTGAATAGTAGAAATCGTGTCTGGTACTTTTTCGACTGAACTCAGGGTCGTATGAAAACATATAGCTTATATTCCATTGTACTTTATTTATCATTAAAACAGTAAAGTGAAATAAAGTGGCTAGGCTAATTGAAAAAGGTGCTAGATTTTAAAAAGCTGTAGGAGTCTTTTCGAAACCATAATGCTGTTGAGGATTAATTTTAATTGTTTTACGAAGAAACTCTATCGCAAGAATCATTCATCCGCAACCGGGAACGTCTCAGAAAATTGTAGGTTAGAAAGAATTTATGGAATCTTTCGGGTCTCCAATAGATTTAGTCCCTTGGCAAATTTAATATATACGCACAAATTATATGCGCAAAATTAAAATAATTAATCAATAAATACAAAAAATTATTAAAATTTGTACACTCACTACAATCTCATCGTTCGCGGTAAGCAGCTCATCATTGGAAGTACATGCCTTTTCACTTGCTTCAATATATGGCAGCAAAAACGATAGGGGTTCATACGCGAACCATGTGGCTTTCAACAATGTCCCACTCTTTTTAAACATTAATAGTTTTCTGTATTGTCGTCGTAATTGGAATTTTATAGCCGCTACCTTTCTGTTCACTGTCTGTACACTGATTTTGTGTTTATTAGCTATACACTGCAACGCATAATCTTTTTTGTCGTGATTTTTATAGTCTGTGTTTGCTACATTCCACAAGCACTCAGCGTTTTGGTAGTCTTTAATTAATGATAACGTTTTCTCATGCGGCCACATATTTGTCACAAATAATTTGTATTACTGTACGTAAAGATATAACACACAATAACAGTGTGTGAACTGCGCGAAAACAAGGAATCAACTGAGCAGCGTGTTGTCTACTTGCGCGTTCCTTTCAGACTGTCCGCATGCACTGTCGTTCGTTTTCCATTTAGCCTCGCCCAAGCTGACAGATATTGTCTGCAGGTCAGTGGTTGCCAAACTGTGCGTCATGGCGTCCTAGGCCTGAAAAAGGAGGAAGGACTGAAAGTCGAGACAGTTAATAGAAGACTAATGCAACGATTAAACTTTTCTATTGCTACTCAAATTTTGATGAAAATTTAATCGAACTATTGATGATGCATTTGTCATAACAATGAGACCAAGGACGATATAAGTTGGATCATATTTGCCTTTGACAAATTACAAAAATGAGTTATTATAGCATCCAAGTTATATCGCGTTTGTTGTCATTTCAATTACAATAATCTCAGCAATATTTAAATCTTTTCGAAACAAAGTAAAGAAGCGCAAAAAAATTTCATCGCTTTCATCAAAATCGGCAAGGAAGTAGCTTCTCAACAAGTTTACCAAAAAAGGTTCATACAAAAGTTCTTTGATACGAAGAGCAAAATTACATGACATGAATAGTTTTTCTGCAGGTGGAATAATGCCAGATATGTTAAAGTTAAGCTCTTTTCATTTAAATAGGATCATATATTCCGTTTTCTTAAAAATTGTAAAAATATAAAGATCCAGAGCTCAAATCAACAAGTATTATGCGTTAGGCCCGCTAAACCCTACTTCACCGTTATAGTAATAAAAGGAAATGAAACTATTATAAGGAAAATAGTGATTTGTACAAACATTCCAGAGCAGTGTTCACAGGAACGAAATCTCAAAAGCACCAAAAGGTAGCCACAGAAAGGTACATAGTATATATGTTACGGTAAATGTGATTAATCCGGTGATTATGTATAATTGCCGGTTATTATATATAATCACCACTAAGTGTGGTAAATGTGATAAATTTGATGAAGCAGCGGTCCCTTTAATCCAGACAGATATTTTAAGCAGGCAAGAACAAGTAAGAAAATATAGAATGAGTGGTAAAGAAGGTTTAGAATCACATGCAAAGAAAATGTTGAAAGTTTCAAATCTTAAATTTCCGTCTGGTAAACTTGGTGACACAGTGAAATTACGAGTACCAGACGTTCACAGAGCAAGAAGTGATCCACGAAATTTATTAGTGGTGATATTAGAAGTACAAAATGAAGAGTTTTATCAGTTAGGAACAAAACAAGGAAGACTTTCACACTTGTATAGCCATTACGAGTTGGGAATTATATAAACTCGCCGGTTAATTTGATAAATATTCAAGAATTTATCACATTTACCAAGCTTAGTGGTGATTATATGTATACATATAATAACCGGCAAATATAGATAATCACCAGATTAATCACATTTATCGTAACATAATATGTATATAATAGCTTTTATGTTGGAGACGCAGGGATGAAAATTTCTTATTTTTACTTATGTTGTTAGAAAAATTTAATTAAGATATCGCTGAAATTATTGTGATTAAAATAATGCCAAACACGATATACTTAAATTGTATCATACTTGCAGTAGATAAATTACAAAAACGGGTTGCTATATAAAGCAAATTGAATGAATGAACATGATACACTTCTAACCGAGCGTACGATACAACGGGGATACGAATTTTGACGAGTGTTTAAGATGCATGGGAAACTAATCTGATCCAGCTGCTTCCCAAGTGTATAAACACGCGGGATCACTCGAATCACCGTGTCACTTGAAACTTGAAACATCGTGTCGGGCTGCTTGCTACCCCTAACTTTTTCACGTATTTTTGAAAACATTCAATAGTGAATCCTGCGACATCCGATAGCTGAATGGTGCCGGGTATTCACCATCCATCGTCTGTCACCCAGATTGCAAACTCTCAAAACACTCTCTCTGACCACACGCGGACTAACAACGAACGTTAGTCAACCTGGAGATTCAGAAAATTATAAAACTTTGCATACAAGTACAGTATGTCATCGGTTATACAACCCTATTTCTCGTTCGTGCCATAATTCGGTTTTAACGAGTGAAATCAGTCCTTGAAAAGAATTGAGACTTTTCTTTTTCGTGCAATATCTCAGGAACGCTGAGAGATATCTGAAACAAGTTTAAGTCAAGCTTGCTTTGCTTTATTGTGTTTAGGAAATTGCGTAAATTTTTTTTTAAATCCACGGTTTTCGAGTTATCTTTCTCCCATCCCCTTCACCCTAAAAAAATGTTATTTACTATTCGTGCTGCAATAGCTCTGTGTATCCTGTTTTCATATCTGTAATGACTTATGTGTTAAAATGGTGTCTAGATAAAAAAGCCATTATTAACGAATTTGAAGAACATTTACGTCGTTTTCTTTAATAAACTGGTCCCATAACAGAATACTTAAATAATTTACATTTATTTTAAGTTCATTTACATGAAAATTATTCATATTAAATTGAATTATAGCAGTCTAAGTGAGACCTCAGCGATTTCGATATGTTGCAGAAATCAACATTTTGAACAACTTTTTCCTATGCATATAACTGCCGCTCGGCTTTAGTTTCCGAGATATTGACAAAAACCTGTAACTACTACTGCATTGAATTTTGTCTATACATGCACGCTCGTGGCAACGCGTGTGTGAGCATGGGACCATCACTTATCTCTTGTTTCTAGAAACACATAGCGGTGGCCGGCGAAGAACCTGCATACAGGGTATACATATGTGGGATTGGAAATACTGCGTGACTGTTTAGAATTAGAATGATTCCGAGGTGTGCGAAATATGTGTTTGGAGCTGAGCATTTGAGACGATCGATGTGACCGGAGGGTGCGGCGACACAAGGATTGGGGTGGATGTGACCGACTGTCGCCACGGAATGTTTTGCGGTGTGTATCCTAGATGAGTGAGAGAAAATGAGAAATAGAATGAGAGATAAATTAAGAGTGAAGGAATATATATATAGAATGGATGATGTGTGCGCGAGGCAGAATCTTTGTAGAATTGGAGAACTGCTTGAGAGTATCGTGAGACGAGTGAGAGTTGTTGTGTGTCGCCGTTACATATTTTAATAATACAGTTAGTTAACACTTAAAGGAAACTGAAGTCTTATTGCCTTATCTGTCCTCTATTCCAAACACGTGAGGTCTACTAAAAATAACTTCTACATATCTGTAAGGTTTGGGTTAGAAGTAGTGTTGATCTGATTTTGAGTTTCGCGTTTTTGTCCTTAGCTCTACTTGAGCAATGGTGCTCGCATGTGCCGAGATGCGGCGCTTAAAAAGCCTTCTTTTATTTAATCCTTATGCAGGGTCTTCCGTAACTATGGGAACTCCCGCGGGCGTGACTCTGAACATCTTTTTCCTGTACCAAAATGTTAGTTGAAGCTTCGTTTTTGAGTTATGAACGAAAAACACTGGCCAATCAGAGCGCTCGAGTGCGTGGCTCTCAACTGCGCTCGGTCGTGATCGAGGGTATCGAGGGAACGTACGGCAAATGTTACATCGTCTTAAATTAAGAATAATGTGGAACTATTCGTTATTCATGAATAACAAACAAACTAATAAATCGCTTAATAACTGTATTCGATACTTTTGTTCGTTATCGGAAAGAAAAAAGTGTTTTATTACTTATGAAAAGAATGATTTTTTTAATAACACGTTTTCAGGTGGATAAATTATGTTTTAAGAAAAATGATTTGTATGACTAATGTTAACAAAACCTAGTTAAACTTACCCATTCGCCCATGAATTAACCTGCTTCGACTCAATGCTGTGGTTGCCACATGTATTAATAAAAGTTTGATTTGTGTTTGTGATTAGAAAGTCTGTATTATTTGATATTATATTCAATAATTGGTATAGGTCCTTGCAGGACATGGGACCTTCAACGCATACAGAAGGCGTATCGGTCGCTCCCAGTGATATTATAAATAATTTTCAAAATATGTATTTCACACCAATTGAACATGATTATGTGCTTCTATTTGCTGATCCATTAGAATCACATAGTGTCCAAATTGTAGATTATATTACGCCTACAGAAAATGAAGAAGATAATTTTGACTCTGGAGAGTGTATTGTTGACGACGTAGATGGAAAAGTCGACATTGTTCACAAAAACAAAGCTGTACAGTTTTGGAGAAATGGAAAATAAACTCATCGACAGCTTACTGTACGTGAAAACTTTGGAAAGGTTAAATCCGTGCATCAGCTGCACAGGTGGGCCACGTGTGTCAATAAGGGTGGAACGAATGCAGATAAACTTACATTTGTTACGAAGCATATACTACAAAAGTTTGAAGAAGCTCGTGACAGGAGACTTATTGCCCATGACATGAATTTGAGGTTATGTGCTTTAGAGGCAAAAGACCTACTAGTGGACCTACTGCAATTCAAGGAAAATACATAAGTAGTGGATTTGAAAATTCAAGAATGTACATGGAATCATATCTCGCAAGATGACAGCATTCAGAACGCAATCTACATTTCAAGATATTGATAACTTTTTGTTTCAAAGGTAGGATCTAACAATCCAACTATTGGAGTTGGAGAAATTTATAATGCAGACGCGAGTGGCTTCAACCTTGAAATACATTCTGGATGAACATTGGCAAAATCAGGAGTGAAAACAGTTGCAGCAGTGATTCAATCGGTGTCCGCTACGACACACAGCTACACTATAATGTCTATTATTTCAACAAGTGGGCGTCTTCTTTCTCCGTTATACGTAGTTTTGAAGGAGCCTACAGAAACATTGGGCCCGGGAGTGCAAGAAACACTATTCTGACCAAGCAATATTTATATCGAAATCAGGATGGAAGAGAGGGTATCCAGAGGTATTTTAGCACGAATAGTAAACAACATTTTCTTAGGGCGGAGGGGGTGGGGGGTGTAGAGGGGTGACTCGAAAACCATGGGTTTTTCAAAATAAATTTTTGCGCAGAGTCGTAAACAAAATCAAACGATGCAAGTTTTACTTAAACTTTTTTCAGATATCTCTCAGCGTTCCTGAGATATTTCACGAAAAAGAAAGTACTCAATTTTTTTCAAGGGCTGATTTCACTCCTTAAAAGCGAATTACGGCACGAAAGAAGAATGAGGTTGTATTACGGATGACATACTGTACTTGTATACAAAGTTTCATAATTGTTTGAATTTCCGCGTTGCCTAACCTTCCAAATTGAAGTGACATGGTGATCAAAGTGTACCCGTGTGCTTAACCCTTGAGAACCAGCTGGATCAAATTAGTTTCCCATGCATCTTAAACACTCGTCAAAATCCGTATCCCCGCCGTATCGTACGCTCGTTTAGAAGTGTATCATGTATTTTATCTAATGCAAATATGATACAATTTAAGTATATCATGTTTGGTATTATTTTAGTCACAATAATCTAAGCGATATCTCAATTAAATTTTTCTAACAAAATAAGTCAAAATATTTTTTTTTTGCAAAACTAGGGAAGAGCCCAGAGCTCACCGATTTCGATGATTTTTGAATATGTTGTAGAACTCAGTCTTCTGAACAACTTTTTCCTATGCATATAACCACCGCTCGGCCTTAGTTTTCGAAATATTTGCAAAAAACTGTAGCTACTACTACATTGAATTTTGTCTATACGTGCACGCTCGTAGCAACGTATGGGGCCGCTGCTTATCCCGCAGCCGGCGAAGAATCTGTATAACGGGTGAACTCATCAAAATTGTACCTCTAGAACTAGATATTTCACATAAGATTTGGTATTCGCGGGGAGGGTCCGGGCCCCTCCCCCTTTACCGCCACTCAAGAAATTTCTAACCCAAACCTAACCCGAATCGAATTTTCATTTAATCAGATATGAGTTTGGGTCAGGTTTGGGTGAGATTTTTCTTTTTCGATGAGAAACTGTATACCCGGTCAACTCATCGAAAAAGTAATGATTTTTTAATACATGGTTAGATACCTGACCTTGCACGTCCGCAGAACGCCATACCCGCAGTAGCACGGAAATTCCCAAGCCCGCGCACATCTGCCAAAAACAACCATAGTAATCCTTCGTCCTTTTTTTAATTTACTACATGGAATTTTCTTCAGTCCCCAAACTTGTGCGCGATCGGCCGAGCTGAGTCTCGAATCGTATTTCAGACCACTCTCGCCAATCTTGCCAACACTCTCTTGCGACTCTTGCGCCCTCTACAAGAATTTATTCCTTCACCAACAGTTCACAGATGTTTATCGACTTCTACCGCTGTTCCCAACTTTACGTGTTCGCTAGCGCACGGGTTGCGAGATAAATTGTAGACCCTGTACAGTATATGATATACTGTAGGTCAATGTGGAAATGGTTTGAGACAGTGTCCGTAGAACGGACACCAATTTCTCGATGCACGCAGTTCGCTTTTGTGGGTGTCAATAGGCCGTAAAAGAAAAGAAGGATACCGCGAGTATCGCGGCAGTCGAGTTTATATGCCAGTGGATCGGTGTGATTACACAAATGCAGAACGATGTTAGAATTGAAACAGCGGTGTAACCTTTTTATTTCTGACTTCTTTTGCATTAAATTTGCTTGAAGATATTGTTGAGATTTTTCCGATTAAAATGAGGCCAACATGATATAAGTTGAAGCATATTACTTTATTTAACTTGTAGTCTTCTCATCTGGTTGCTTGGGATCCTACAACTACGAGTCACATATGGCGCTGCCGATTGGCGGCTTCAATCGACAGTTCTAATTTCACTTTTTTCATTTAATTCTGGACACACTACATATACATCGTTCAACTTGTCCCTGCAAATGCTATGAGATTATAAATAACAATATATATGATCCTATTTAAAAAAACGAGCTCGACTTTAACATCTCTGACATTATTCCATTTTGTAGAGAAACTATTTATGTTATGTAATTTTCCTCTTCCTATTAAACACCTTTTGTCTGAACATTTTTTGGTAAACTTGTCGCAAAGCTATTTCCTTACCGATTTTGGTGATAGCGACGTACACTTTTTGCGCTTATTTACATTGTTGCAAAAAGATTTAAATATTGCTGAGATTATTGTCATTGAAATGACAACAAACACAATATAATTCCGAAGATATAGTTACATTTTTACAATTTGTCAAATGCAAGTATGATCCAAATTATATCGTCTATGGCCGCATTGTAATGCATCATCAATAGTTCGATATAATTTTTATCAAAATGTAAGTAGGAACAGAAAAGTTTAATCGTTGCATTAGTGTTGTCTTGTGGATACGAAGGTTCTCAATCTTCTATTAACTGTGTCGACTTTCAGTCCTTCCACCTTTCTCAGGGCTAGGACGCACAGCTTGGCAACCACTGACCTGCAGCCAACATCTGTCAGCTTGGGCGAGGCTAAATGGGCAAAGAACGACAGTGTATGCCGACAGTCTGAAAGGAATGCGCAAGCAGACGACACGCTGCGCATCTGAATTCCAGTTTTTCCGGAGATCACACACTGTTATTCTTTGTTATATCTTTAACTACAGTAATACAAATTTGTTGTGACAAATATGTGGCCGTATGAGGAAACGTTATCATTCATTAAAGACTACGAAAACGCTGAGTGCTTGTGGAATACAGAAAACATAGACTATAGAAATCGCGACAAAACAAGAGATGCGTTGGCGTATATAGCTAATAAATACAAAATGAGTATTCCGACAGTGAACAGAAAGATAGCGGTTTTAAGATTCCAATATCGACGGCAATACAAAAAACTAGTAAAGTGTAAAAAGAGTGAGACATCGTTGAATAAGGGTACATGGTTTGCGTATGAACACCTGTCGTTTTTGATGAAATATGTTGAAGCAACAGAAAATGCATTTACTATGGATGATGATCTGCTTCCCGTAAAGGATGAGATAGTAGTAAGTGTATAAACTTTAATAATTTTTGTCATTTATGAATCAATTATTTTAATTTTGTGAAAATGATTTATGCGTATGTATTCAATTTGACAAGGGACTAAATCTATCGGAGACGCGAAATATTCCACAAATTCTTTCTACCATTATTATGCTGATTTTCTACCCTACAATTTTCTGATACGTTCCCAGTGGCGAATGAATGTTTCTTGCGGTAGAGTTTCTTGGTGAAAAAATTAAAATTAATTTTCAACAGCATTATGGTTTTGAAAAATCTTCGGTAATTATTTAGAAAAGGGGGGTCTCACCGATTTCGATGATTTTTGAATATGTTGTAGAACTCAGTATTCTGAACAACTTTTTCCTATGCATATAACGCCGCTCGGACTTAGTTTTCGAGATATTTGCAAAAAAACTATAGCTACTACTACATTGAATTTTGTCTATACGTGCACGCTCGGGGCAACGTGTGTGACCGCCGCTTTTCCGGCAGCCGGCGAAGAATCTGTATACCGGGTGGACTCATCAAAATTGTATCTCTAGGACTAGATATACCATATCAGATTTGGTATTGGCGGAGGAGGGCGGCTCTGCCCCTCCCCCTGCACCCCCTCCCTGTAAATTTCTAACCAAACCTAACCCGAATCTAATTTTTATTTAATTAGCTATGAGTTTGGGTTAGATTTTTCTTTTTCTCATATAACTCATATTCGACTAAATAAAAATTAGATTCGGGTTAGGTTTGGTTAGAAATTTACGGGGGGGGGGCTCTGCCCCTCCCCCGCATATACCAAATCTGATATGATATATTTAGTTCATGAGGTACAATTTTTTTTCACGTTATACACAAAATTCAATGTAGTAGTAGCTATAGTTTTTTGCAAATAACTCGAAAACTAAGGCCGAGCGGCGGTTATATGTATAGGAAAAAGTTGTTCAGAATACTGAGATCTACAGCATATTCAAAAACCATCGAAATCGGTGAGGTCTGGCCTCTTCCCTAGATTTACCAAATTTGCTTTACACATTGTATAATGTTCGTCGCTGGACGCTACGCTGTTATATGTATATAGAAACGATGGACAATTGCCGATCAAACGCTACTCATACGCTTTCACGGACGCGTGCGTATAGGCAGAATTCAATGTGTAGTACCGATTTTTTTTGGGAAAAATCTCGGAAACTAAGCCAAGCGGCGCTTATATGTATAGGAAAAAGTTGTTCAAAATGTTGATTTCTATAACATACTCGAAAATCATCGAAATTGGTGAGACCCCCCCCCCCTTTTCTAAATAATTATCAAATCTTCTGCAGCTTTTTAAAATCTAGCAACTTTTTCAATTAGTCTAGTCACTTTATTTCATTTTACTGTTTAATTGAACATGTCCCGTTTAATATAGTCGTTAATAATCCTATGAGATGCATGCGACTAATTGTAAATAAAGTAAAATGCAATACAAGCTATATGTTTTCATAAGACTCTGAATTCAGCTGAAGACATATGTACCAAACACGATTTCTACTATTCTACATGCTTGGCACAATCTGTGACTGTAAATTTATAATACTGCCCAAGATACACTTTCATTATACATAAGGGAAAAACAATACCGATCATTAGGGATAAATGGGTACGGATACGTAGGGTACCCATAAGTTCTCGGATCGGAAAAGCTCCGGTGGGGTCGGGCAGTACACCGAAAGTATGTCGGAATCATACTTACAAATGTTTGACTCGATTTGGGATTATGTTTGTTTTGATGTAAATGGACAACATTTTACACGAGTTATTAATATTTTAAAAATAATACAAATAAATAAGGTTTGCAATCTGCGTAGCCGGCGATGGCGATTTAATGATAAAAGAAAGTAAGAATACAAATGTTTTGATGGGAAGGAGTGTGGTTTGACGATGTGCGAAGAGCGGCCTTTGTTTTTGGTACTATTGGTTTTAAGACGATCCAAGCGGCTTAACCTGTAAACAAAAAACCAACAAAAACACGAACAGTTGCCGTTTAGGCTTGTTCTGTGTTGTTGAATTTGAACACTCTTCCTCAACGATGATGATACTGATACTAATGTAATGATCATTCAATCCACATTTCCCAGCCATATATTTTAATTCTTTTTTCCCCAGTGGTTTTGTAAGCATATCGGCAGGCATTTTAAATCTTTCATAAAATGTAATTTAGTAGCAAAGCGAAATTGATATGAAAGTTGTGGTGCAATGTGTGCTTTGGATTGCTATTTTTAAAAGAATTTGAACCGTTATGAATAAACAATTGTCCGTAATAGAACATACTACGAAGTTCATAGTATGAAGGTAACCGATACGTTTAGGGCCTCGAGCATTCGTCTATCTTCGAGTACTTTCAGGTCCGCCGCGTTGGCTTGGGGACCGGGCGCATCCTACCACCTGCAAAATCCCTTGTACTTACCTGAATCTTAGCTTGCGAAAATCATGTGTTCGGAACACATAGGTGCCTATACATATACAGGGTGATTCTCTCGCCTGTAGGCTAAAAAAAGTGATTTTTAAATACCATTTCATATCATCAAAACCTCCCCTTGGAGAGGATTCTGCTTGATCGGATGAAAGTTATCGATGTTTGTATTTAGTAATTGGCTTCCACTTAAAAAGTTCTATAACTGCCTTATGGGGGGGGGGGGTGTCCCCCGTCAATTACTGAACCGTGGTAGAGTAAACCCTTGCTGTTGGATTATTCTGTTATATCAGCGAACCCTGTATTTAAGCCTACGTTTACTACGGTATATGATACACTGTTGGAAAGCTTATGCGCAGAATGTGTAGATCCGCCACTGCCACCGGCGGCCGCACTCATTTATAAATTATACGAATAGAAAAGGATAAATATTTCCATGACAACCATGCTGGACGCGTTCCCATGCCATGAAACCTGCCACAATTCGCCCCGATCAGCCATCGGTGTCTCCTGGAAGTACTCTACTGCATAATTGGTACATTTGAATATTATAGTTTGCATTTACCACTGCAAGAAAGGTTCTTGTTAAGAACTACACTAAAGGTTCCTTTGTAGTTAAAAAATCAACACACGTTTGCCCATCCATTCCTCCTCTTTTCTTCCCATAGTTTTTCTGTAGCAAACATATGTCCGTAATATAGAACATGAAAAATACCATTGTCTCAAAGATTTGTACCTCTCACAGGAAATCAGCGTAGAAGAAGAACATTCCACGGAAAGCACACCACGTTCTTGGGAGAAAAGTGTAAAAGAGACTGATTGTGAGACAAGTGTAAGCCCTGAGGGATTACAACAATCCAAAGTAGTTAATGGAAACAAGAGAACACGAAGCATGGACAAAGAAAAAGAAGATGTAAAGCATTTAGAAACATTAAAGGAAACTGCAACGAAAAGGGATGACTTCTCTGTATACGGAGAACTCATTGCAAGTAAATTCCGCAGCAGTGGAAGAAACAATAAGGAGATCGCTATTGCTCAATATCATATAGAGCAAGTATGTTTCAATTTAATAATGGGGATATATGGTAATGAATATAAAAGGTTTCATGCATCTCAATCATCAACACCGATGCCAACATCATCATCCAATTTAAATGACATCACAATTCGGGAAGCAAACTCACAATTAGGGACTTGGAAGAAGACACTAGAACGTCAGTCTTCACACGTTGACTGCGGGACAACGGAGCGATAAAGGACATCAAGGCTTGTGTTTGATATGCATATCGATACCGCAGTCAGCGTGTTAAAATGTCTCTTGTTTTTCATCCCAATGAAAGACAAAATATGGAGTGTTTCTCGACTTGTATTTTATCTGCGATTTGTGCGCGAGTATTTGTGTCAATCTTATCGATACTTTATACTACACGGGGTTTCGCTTACAATAAAAATGTAAACTCTTTCTATTGTTATTCAAATTAATCTATTAATACCGATACAAAAATGTACCACCAAAAATACCATCCTGTAAATTATTTTTCATACACATCAATAAATAAGTAATAATAATTAATAAGTAATAAAAGTCAAGGCTTCAGTTTTTATATTAGGTATCCGAAAAAGTTCATGAGGATTTTCAGAGCAAAATGCAAATACAGTAATCCCTCGAACAACGCGGTTTCGAACAACGCGGTTTCGGTTATACGCGGTTTTTTCTTCCGGACAACTTTTTTTTTGTCCCGGCACATTTCTTTCATATTAATTTATTTTATGCCTAGAAACAAATGCATTCTTATCTCATGCTCCAAACAGTTCCATATCTGATGTGTCGACCAGATGACGAAAGGCTTTCGAACTTGTCATAAAGTAGCTCCTAAAAAGTAAATTTTTGTCCGGGAAAGAAAAACCGGCAGCAATCCGCGAAAACAGTTAGAATTCGTCAGAATAGGAAGGAATACGTCGGTGATGAATGTACTTATTTATACACTTCTGTACGTGGATACTAAATTTAAGAAATACATATGTATATGCACATGCGTTTAAACCACATAAATGTATGTATATTGAATACATATTTATCCAATATTAAAAAGAGATTGAATCTCTTTTTCATATTTAAATATACATACAATATGTATTCTAGATTCAGAGAGAAATATTTTTTTTCGAATATTTATATAATATTTATTTGGTGTCACGGCAAAACATTTATTTCCTAATACAAAATAAATATTCATTTAATATTGGAAACAAAATATTTTTTTCTAAGAGAAAAATAAATATTCACTTTATATTAGAAAAAATATATTTAATTTATATTAAATATGAAATATTTGTTTGTACTCTCTTTTCAAATATCGATTGAGATATTGATTGGAATGTATGGATTGCGAATCATTGCGTGACGAAATAATAATTAATAATTGAGCATTTACGTTGTTTAGCAACAAAGCAATAATTCAAGCTCAAAGAGATATTAACATTACGAATAATTTTTTATATCGATGGCATTCCAATTTCAAAATGTTCGAACAATCGATTTTGGCCCATTTTGTGCAAGCTAGTATTAAAAAATTGTACCGTGTCTCCATTTCCGATAGCAATATATGTACAGTAATTTCTCGAAGAGTGCATGGCTAGGATTACGGCGAGAGGGATCGCGATTGATCCCCACTACTGGGGGGGATCCTCCCGGGTTCTAGCCGACGCGTCCCGGCGGTTAATACCTGGGGTAACCCTTGAAAGATTAAATGGCTTCGTATCTGTGAGACCACACTAATGCAACCGTGAATTTTTTTTATTGTTACGTATTGCGCTATGAAAATTATATTAAAATATTCGTGAAGCTGTTCTGATTAAAATGAGACTAAACACGAGATAATTTGGATCATATTTACTTATATGTTTACATAATAAAACTCAAAATTTATAATTTAAACTTAAAATTTATAATAAAACTATTTATGCTAATGCTTGTGTAGCAAGAATTGTTACTATAAATAATTATAGTAAACAAAATTGCGCTTTTCGGATAAGAACTTCGTAACGTTGTGCTTACACTCAGCGTTGAAGAAGTAATGAACGATTGCTTGAAATAATGTAAAGAGGTGTATGTATGGAAGCAAAGTGGAAATTCCCGCCTAATTTCATTATGCGTCATGGATATCTGTTCCGTCAGTTAATTGTTCAAAGGATTAGTGCCCGAAAATAACAATTCGGGAAAAGTCAAAAGTCGCTTCGGTCATAAACAACCCAGGTTGACCGCGGAGGTTTATTTCAGGTCAACGTTTTCACAGAGTGCTAAACTGCATTGTATTGTATGCCCATTGTATTGTAAGATACCCATGATTATTGTAGTATGCTTTTATGTTTTTAAAGAATCAGGCAATTAAAGAACCAGGTGGTCCAAAGCGTTTCGCCTGGGCCCAGAGTGATCGAAAAGCGGTTCCCCTGGGCTCGGAGGGCCCGAAAAGCGTTTCGCCTGGGCTCGGAGCGATCGCTTGAAAGCGTTCCATGCTCGGTCGTTCTTTTGTTCTGCAAATTTTATTACGATATTGTTAACGTTTGTATGCTTAAAATGAGACAATACGATCATATTTGCTTCATATTGCAACCCGTTTTTGTAATTTATCAATGCAAATATGATTCAAATTATATCGCGTTTGGTGTTATTTTAATCACAACAGCCTCAGCAATATTTTAATAAAATTTGCAGAACGAAATAATTAACAATAAAGAAGTTTTATAGTTGCATTAGTGTTGCCTCACCGATACGTAGGTATCTGACCTTTCTGTCACTCTCTGTCCCTTTCAGTGGCCGTCGATGTCGGTGCCAAATTTCTAAAAAGGCAAAGTTATCCCTGCGCTCGAAGTGATCGCGGCCGGTCCCGACCTGCGATCCTTCTTCGAGAAATTACTGTATTATGGTAATGCGAAACCAAATTCCTTGGTTGATTACTTAAGTCTTAAGTGATTTTATATACGAATTAAATGATATTTTAGAGCATGGATTATTTTACATTAATACTTATTTTTTAAAAATATTAAAGGACATACAGGTCGTAATAGCTGTGAAAGATGTACAGAAGAGGGTACATATTACAAAAAACGAATTATTTATGAAAACCATAATGCTAGTGCTCGGACACATTTTGCTTTTGAAATTTTTCACGATATGAATCACCATCGAATTTTGCTACATAATAAATTACGCTTACGCTTGAACGCAGGAAATGTTATTTTATCTCTACTGATTAATTATATCATGTTTGCTCATTGGGAAAGTACGTTGATCAACAATCCATGAGTCCCGAGTTCAATTTCGGTCGACACCAATAAAAATTTCTTAGGTTAAAAAATTGTTTAAGAGAGTAAGTAGTACAATAAAGGTCAAGATTGGTGTGAACTTGTACATAACGTGTGCAATTTCGAATGTTATAATGTTTTAACTTTTTTTTAGATTTGAATATCTTATAAATATCTATTTTATGTTCTATGAATATATATTTAGCTCATGTTTTCTAAATATTTATTTTATATTTCTTGTACATGTGTACAATATCAGATCCAATATTTCTTCAATCTTAAAAAGTGTGTAGTCACTTTAAGTTTCGCGGCCGAAATGGCGCGAGAGCGGTGGCTCGCCGTCGCGCAGCGCCGCGCAGTATATATACATATAAGTATATGGTAATTGTAACTTGTAATCCAGTAGTAGTCGCAGAACAGTAGCTGAGAAGTAGCAATCGAACGAAATCATTTGTAGAGTATCACCACAATTAAACTAAAAGTAGTAGTCGAACTAAATCGTTTGTAGAGTATCACCACAAGTGTGGCTTAAAAATTATTTCTTCAATATTGGAAAAAATATTATCCAATGTTTTTGTGCTACTAGCAGTTCTTGTGTGTGTGATGGGGGAGGGCGTAAAAGTGCTGGTGGAGGGGGGGCTCCGAAACTACGCGGATTTCACTCTACGCGGTCTGTTGCTGTCCCGAACCCCGCGTTGTCGAGGGACTACTGTATCTCAACTGTATCATACTGTATACTCAAATCTGTTTTAGATTGAAATTAAGTGAATGAAGTCACTTTCTTCCCAGTCAGCCTTTTGTCGACAGATTGCCAGCAGCAGGGCGGCAGGTAGTGGCAGGCCTGCCGGCAGATCGACGCAATCTGTATCCGCGGTTCGGTCGCGATCTGCCGGCAGTGCCAGCCAAAACAGACGAAGCAACAGATCGGCGGCGATTTCGCGGCAGAAACCCAACAGATCTGCGGCGATTTCGCGACAGGACCCGCAAATAGCTCAATACAAAATTATTATTACTAATGTTTATTCATTTAAATACATATATATATATACGAATAATAAAATGTTTGATGTTTGAAATCAGGATTGTAAGCAGTGCAAACATGAAGAGAAGAAATCTGAAAATATATTTATTCATGATTTTAAATCAATAAGAGTATATTAATCGGGTCTGCTAGGTTTGGGGCGCTAATATGCTATAGCGGGTTCTGTTGCATTTATTGCCGCCTATATGCTGCGTTAGACATGTCTAACGCAGCACTGGTACGAGTGTGTGGCGAAGTGGCCGCCTATCTATTGCGTCGTCTGTTGGGTCCTGCCGCGAAATCGCCGCCGTTGTTGGCAGGACTGCCGGCAGATCGCGACCGAGCCGCGGATACAGATTGCGTCGATCTGCCGGCAGGTCTGCCACTGCCTGTCGCCCTGCTGCTGGCAATCTGCCGGCAAAAGCAGACAACGCAGCGAATTTGCGGCCATTCTGCTTAGTAAGCCTGCCTATCGCAACAGGCTTGGCTGATAGGGTTGCGGTAGATTCTTCACATTCGAATACTTGAGCAAGTTCTGAACATCGTTTTCTTGAATTTGAACTTACGTACTCGATGAATTTTTCGTCTTCGATGTCAGATGGCCGCCCTGAACGCGGCTCGTCATCTAGCGATTCATTTCCTTCTTTGAATCTTTTAAACCATTTCTGTGTGGTTCTTTCACTAACAGAACCTTCCCCATAAACGCTACAAATGCGTCTTGCTGCATTTGCTGCTGTACTGCCAAGTTTAAATTCGTAAAGAATAAAAGCACAAATTTTTACCCTTTCGCTGTCCATGTTTACTGTTCCTGTAACTACACAACAACGAAACAATTGGAACTCACGGAGCATACACACCAACCGCAAAGATCAAGCTTTAAAATGAAACCAAACTCATGTCTTACAGTTGCCAATTACCACACGAAAATCGATTTATGATTACAATTACCGAAAAAACCGCATGAAATTTTTCCGGTACCTAATACAACTATTAAGTGTTGTTACAGTTGGTATATTTAAAAGAAAATTTTGGTCTATAGCAAAGTAATGCAAAAATTTAAAGAGTAAAATTTTAAAGAATTATTTTAACAAAAATTTGACTAATGTTTTAGCATTTTATCCAGAAGGTCATTACCTTTTTATGACGAAATTATGACCAAGGTCATTACCTTTTGTTTGTTAAAAGTACGTTATTTGGTTTTAAATTAATGTTTTTTATAGATAAAAATTACCTATTTATAAAATAGTTTAGTGAATAAAGAATGATGTATAGCGGATCTCTTTTCTATCAGGATTTAAAGATCTATCGATTTTTATTTATGAACGAGACGATACCTCTTAACTATAAGTACATTTTCATTCACATCGTTCTAAAAAGCTTATCTTATTATATTTTGCTGTATCAAAATTTGTAAAATATAACTTAGACTATGACTAAAACATGCTTCTATGTTTAATTCAATTAAGTGCAAAATTTGTATAAAAATTGCAAAACATTTACTACTGATACCAAAGAGTACAAAAACTTTTCCCAAAAATTATATACATATAAAATTGTATACAATACATTAAACTTAGTAATATTTTATTATTAGACAATATCTTGTAAGAGAAGCCGAGGTTTCGCAGCGCCTAGTTCGGCCATCTGGCAATTGTCACCGCAAGGCTGATTGGCGAGCGGAAACCACAGACATTTGGGGTGTCGTATAGCTTGCCCTTTACGGGCACTTTTTGGGGGCAACGACCCCTTCGTCTAGATTCTAGAGTCTAGAGCGAACGTATAACGATGTGGAGGATATTGTACTATCATATTACATATTACGAATAAATACGAGTATAACTACAATTGAGCTATTCTACCCTAACTTTTCATCTTACAATATGGAATATTTAATGTGCCCACTATGTAAGTTGTATTAGTGTCTATACATTATCTACGAAGGGCAGATCTCTTTAACACCGTTGAAATGCGGCATGAGATAGATTGGTCACGAACGTGTAGTGCGTCTGGAACTCTAGTAAAGGTGAGGAATTGGAACTTCCGGTCAGTAGGGCCGTATGCGCCTCGCTGTTGTACGTGGGTTCCCTATCAATCAGAGGAGAAGATTACGAGTTAAATAAAGTTAACTCTGTACTTTGCCTTTCTTTTCGTTGCTTCGTCAAGTTGCTCCCCTGTGTACGGGCTACCCTACACTCCTATATACATATACAAATATACACTCAACAATACCTGTGTGCGTGCACTCACGTAAACAAAGAAAAGCATGCACATACAGGGCCTACCACCTATCTCGGAACCCATGCGCGCGCAAACTTGAGTAAATTGCAACGTCGCAATGAATCGATACAGGCGTCATCTATGAACTGCTGGTGAAGGTATAAAGTCTTGTAGGGGACGCAAGGTTTGGCAAGATTGGAGAGGGGATTGTAAGAATCAACTGGATTGTAAGAAGGGGTAAACACAAATTCAGGCGCGATCGGCAGAGACCGCATTGAAGTCGGACGGCTTGCTCATATTGTAGCCCGAATCCAAATGCTCGAGCCGAGATTTCGATTCCTGTCGGACATAGCCATAGCTGCTGAGCCGCTAGAAACTTTTTTGTCCGACTTCAATGCGGTCTCTGCCGATCGCGCCTGAATTTGTGTTTACCCCTGCTTACAATCCAGTTGATTCTTACAATCCCCTCTCCATTCTTGCCAAACATTGCGACCCCTACAAGACTTTAACCTTCACCAGCAGTTCATAGATGACGCATGTATCGATTCATTGCGACGTTGCAATTTACTCAAGTTTGCGCGCGCGCATGGGTTCCGAGATACGTAGTAGACCCTGTATACGCCATGCGCGAGAGCGAGACTCGATTCCGTAGAATCGGTCCTTCGTCTCGATACTTGCATTAATGAAACTTTCGTAGGTATAGCACACACAGGTAGACTTCACCACGGCCGGGGAGTTACGTTTGAATGCCAATAAACACCATTCGCTGAGAAGAATGCTATTTCTGAAACTGGCAAGTTGGAGACAGACACCGATGTAGGCAACAAGATGGCTGCAGGCATCTTGAAACATTTCACATTTAGCAAATATTGAACGATTTAATGGTTTATTTACTGCTAAAACACCCTTCCCAGCTTCCTTGAACTAGCAGAATATTACAGAAATTCGATTTTTAAAATCTATCACTTCTGGAATGCGGAGGAACAGTATTACGACACCGACGAGATATAGGAATAGACAAGTCATCCAATGTATTTTTTCGGCCACGATTTCTGGGTCACAGATTATAGAAAACGATGCGAAAATTAAATAATTTTAAAGAATTCTTTTGTTCTTTGTCGTAATAAAAGGCAACAAAGGATATGAAACATTTAATGTTAATTAAAAATCTTTTAATTAAAGAAACACATGATAACAAGTTTTCTTATTTCAATTGTACCATCAATAAATGAAATAATTTTTAAAGTTATACTTTACATTATTTTCTGATAAATGACCAAAAAAAATTGAGCTAAGAGTTGTATATTTTTTTAACACCCAAACAATAAAGTTGCCACAATGAAAAAGATAGTGACGATAATTGTATACTACAATTGTTAATTGTATAGTTATTAGACAAATTCTTTAATTATCTTTTTCATTGGAGCAATTTTATCGTTAATGAAAGGCGCAATTTCTTATTTATATTCAACTAATAACAATAACGAAGTACAGTAATTTCTCGAAGAGGGATCGCAGGTCGGGACCGGTCGTGATCACTTGGAGTGTAGAGATAACATTGCCGTGGTCCTGTGTGTCGCATACAATATTGTACCAAGTCAATTATATTATTACCAACTCCAATAATTATACTATTCGAACAATGCGTTTCGGTTATACGAGATTTTTTTCTTCCGGACAATTTTTTTTTTTTTTTTGTCCCGACACATTTCTTTCATATTAATTTATTTTATGCCTAGAAACAAATGCATTCTTATCTCATTCTTCAAACAGTTTCATATCTGTTTGAATTCGATGTAGATGCTTGATGCATACAGTAACAGTTTGGTCACAAAAACCGAACATATCGACGGCCTTCGATACCTGGCAAGCTGTTTCATGATCGCATTTTTTTTACTCGGGGTACGTGTCGACCAGATGACGAAAGGCTTTCGGACTTGTCATAAAGTAGCCCCTAAAAGTAAATTCACAAATTTTTGCGCTTTCACCACTCTCATCGTCCACTGAAAGGGACAGAGAGTGAAAGAAAGGTCAGATACCTACGTATCGGTGAGACAACACTAATGCAACTATAAAACTTTTTTATTGTTAATTATTTCGTTTTGCAAATTTTATTAAAATATTGCTGAGGCTGTTGTGATTAAAATAACACCAAACGCGATATAATTTGGAACATATTTGCGTTGATAAATTACAAAAACGGGTTGCAATATGAAGCAAATATGATCGTGTTGTCTCATTTTAAGCATACAAACGTTAACAATATCGTAATAAAATTTGCAGAACAAAAGAACGACCGAGCATGAAACGCTTCCGAACGATCGCTCCGAGCCGAGGCGAAACGGTTTCGATACCTCCGAGCCGTGGAGAAACACTTTTGACCACCTGGTTCTTTAATTGCCTGATTCTTTCAAAACATAAGAGCATACTACAATAATCATGGGTATCTTACAATACAATGGGCATACAATACAATACAGTTTAGCACTCTGTGAAAACGTTGACCTGAAATAAACCTCCGCGGTCAACCTGGGTTGTTTATGACCGAAGCGAAACTTCAGTCTTGGATTGAATTTTCCCGACTTGTTATTTTCGTGCACTAATCCATTGAACAATTAACTGACGGAACAGATATACATTAAAGTAGAGACTTCAATACGTAAAAAACAAAATAAGAAACTGAAGAAACCAAATTAACTTTTATAAAAAAATCTATCTAATTTTGTAAAACTACATTACATTGTATTAAAATATTACGATTTAGAACAAAAATAAAATACATTACAAAACATGTATCACAATTAATGACATTTTTTCCAGAAAATTATTATTACTTTATTCTTCTTACATCACGTCAAGACGCGTCGTGACGTGTTAAAAAAGTAGGCTATACGCGACACACGGAATTCATCGCTCCGATGTGATTTCGACTCAACTCGAACCGAACCGAAATGTATCGCGCGACCAGGGGCCGGAGCTCAATTTTCCTACCGAAACGTTGACCGAGACATATTTTTCATGATTTCCTCCAAAGCATTCACATATGTTCACACAATCGCATGAGTCCTGCCCCAACACTACTTGAGTAAATAATAGTTCTTCAACTGTTCACTGTTCATGAACAGAGGACGCTCAAATCAGTGTCGGATTTCTGAGTCGGTATGGCCGTCACGGTGGGCCACGAAAGTCCATAAGATGACTTGTCTATTCATATATCTCGTCTGTGATTACGATTTGCACGTATCCGACGTAAGAATAGTTAAATGATTCTCCGTCGGAGGCGTTTATGGTACATTTTAGTTAATTTGACCACGTTATCGTCAGGGTCGATAAAAATACAAATCAGACGGTAAATGTATGTTATAATTTTACACCACGAACGGCGATTCATACGTGAATACGTGATGCGTGAACACAGTCACTAGTAAGGCACAGTGGTGGAGAAATATCGATGACACTATCGATATTATCGATGATTGCTACTATCGAAATCTATCGATAGTATATGTTTACTATCGATGGTTATCGAAAATGTGGGTTGATATTCGTAATGCCGCGAATTTAGAAATGTTTGATGTTATCATCAAATACAACAATGCCTATCTAGGTATTTGTTCTATAACTGACGACAGCGATAGTATTTTGTTATTAAAGACTGTGTGATCTTGTGATCTTGTGTACGAAGGAATCTGCAATTTAAAGAATTTTATATCCTTTGTTTTATACCCTTCCTTACATGACTTATGTATGTACTACATATGTATATCACATTCCATCACTATCGATAACTATCGGAAATTATCGATGTGTTGACTATCGATATTTCTCCACCACTAGTAAGGCATAGTTGCCGGCACGTATCAAGACCTCTGCACGCTGTTGTCACATCTGTTACAATTATAACCATCAGCAAAATGAATCGGCTCGAGCCGAGATGTTGATTCGACCCGCTGCAAACTATTTTGTAGGTTCGAGTCCCCTTGGGGTTCATTCTTTTACACAACTTTTTTTTCATTACTAACTATATGACAATGATCTGTAAGAAAACCCGAGGCTTCAGAGCGCCTTGGATACTCATCTGGCAAATGTCACCGCGAGGCCGATAGGCGAGCGGGACCGGTAAACATTTGGGGGGTAAAACAGACCCTTGAAGGCATTGCGTCGTGGGAGCGACGGGCTCGCCTTCTCGGCGGGCAAGAATGCAATATCGAGGCAGTCCATGGGAAACCATTGACTAGAGTCTAGAGCGTACAGATTGGGATCCATACTACATTGTGGTACTATAGCAATTATAAATACATATATCTCATTGTCAGTTCAACTAAACCGTGCGGCTTTTATTAAACAGTCTTACAGATCAATATTTGTTAAATACTTTAATTTAATATACGTAAATATGAAGATGAAGCGCTTTTTTCTACCGTTTTCTTCTCATGTATCTTACCAATTATGGAACTGTTTGATATTTTTATCATTTGGACGTGTATACACGTCCATCCAAAGATCAAAATGTGTAACTCAAAATTTCAATCATTTGGTGGTATGTTACATTTCTATTACCAATAAAGCTGCTATGTTAATATTGTATATGAAATATATGAACTATATTAGACAACAATAACATAATTGTAGTATAATTAAAATATATGTAAGATTATCGAAGGTGCTTGAATAGGTATTCAAATGATTATGTGGGAGTGTATGTGTTAAAAAGTTGTTTTGTTTAGCTCTCGGGACCGTAGTCTGCACAACAATACAATGTTACCATTGGCCTTTTTGACCATTTTATGCTTCGTTCTAAGCTTAGAGTCTAAGACAACAGAAAGCTATGTTAGACAAAGATAGGCCCATCACTATGATAGACAAAGATGGAGCTATGTATTATACGTCAGATGTACCTATGACAGTGTTACGAGCCGATGGCAAAGGGGCACGGCTGCGGAACCGAGGATCGGTTATATGTGACTTTTGTTAGTTAAACGGGCCAGCCATCTGATAGGAAGTGCGTGTACGAACGAGTGCCTATTTCATCACCGGGAGCCACAGGAAGGTAAGAGTTTGTGGACGAACCACTGCCTATTTCATCACCGGGAGCCACAGGAAGGTTATCGTGGTCGAACCAGTGCCTATTTCATCACCGGGTGCCACAGGAAGGTTAAGGTTTTCGTGGACGAACCAGTGCCTATTTCATCACCGGGAGCCACAGGAAGGTAAGAGTTTGTGGACGAACCAGTGCCTATTTCATCACCGGGAGCCACAGGAAGATTATCGTGGTCGAACCAGTGTTTATTTCATCACCGGGTGCCACAGGAAGGTTAAGGTTTTCGTGGACGAACCAGTGCCTATTTCATCACCGGGAGCCACAGGAAGGTAAGAGTTTGTGGACGAACCAGTGCCTATTTCATCACCGGGAGCCACAGGAAGGTAAGAGTTTGTGGACGAACCAGTGCCTATTTCATCACCGGGAGCCACAGGAAGGTTATCGTGGTTGAACCAGTGCCTATTTCATCACCGGGTGCCACAGGAAGGTTAAGGTTTTCGTGGACGAACCAATGCCTATTTCATCACCGGGAGCCACAGGAAGGTTAAGGTTTTCGTGGACGAACCAGTGCCTATTTCATCACCGGGAGCCACAGGAAGGTAAGAGTTCGTGGACGAACCAGTGCCTATTTCATCACCGGGAGCCACAGGAAGGTTGTCGTGGGCGGACCAGTGCCTATTTCATCACCGCGAGCCACAAGATTGTTAGTACATGTAACCTCGTAACTTACAATAATTCGATACATCTCGAGCGGTTAAGGTGTATCTATTTGGTAGGATATTACTGCTAATAATCGGTATAGGAAATGAAATGAAATAAATGTGTCAATAGTCAAATAATAAAATGTCTATATTCTCTTTCTTTGGTTATTGCTATTTGTCATTTTAACAGTTTGTCGCGGGGCTGAAATCCACCTTCTTCATCCTTTACGAATACGAATACTTTATATATTGCTCGAAGGGGACTAAAACCCGATCTCGCTGAGCTGGAGTATTAATTTAGTCGATACTGACGTACACGAAGCTAGATCATACAATACTGAGCCGTTTTATTCTAATTGTAAGTTGCTCGAAAAGGACTAAAACCCGATCTCGCTGGGCATCAGTATGGCTAGCTGGCACCGACATGGTACGAAGCTAGTAGGTCCATACTGAGCCACGAGAGTTTATTCTTCTTTTTTTTGGTGGCGATGAGTGGGAGGGGGAGTATGTACCACCCTTTTATACGCCACCCTCCCTTGGGTCGTACCTGTGGGCGATAGCTCACTTACCGACAGAGTAGGGTAATGGTGTTACCTACTTTAACCCTTATGTTAGCAACCGAAATTTCAACGCCTGTCTGGCAACCGGGTACCCCATGCTGTTTTCATCGGCACATTAGCCGAATTGGTTAAGGGGGTAGACACGGCACGTGACCTCTCCGATTTGGATGGTCGGTATTACAGCAGCTTTTTCCTGCACAGAAATGGTAATACCGACAGGCGAGAGGGAGCTGCTTGTTATTTCGATATTCTACCACCGACGAGATATAGGAATAGACAAGACATCCAATGTATTTTTTCGGCCCGAATTTCTGGGTGCCTTAGGGACCCATACCATTTCCGAGTCACTCGCAACGTTACCAACAGATTATAGAAAACAATGCGAAAATTAAACAATTTTAAAGAATTCTTTTGTTCTTTGTCGCAATTAAAGGCGGCAAAGCATAGCAAACAATTAATGTTAATTAAAAATATTACAAAAAAACATTACAACACGTTTTTTATTTCAATTGTAGTATTAATAAATGAAATAATTTTGAAAGTCATACTTTATATTATTTTCTGGTAAATGACAATGAATGATATAGAACTACTTACAATCGAGCTAACAGACGTATATTTTTTTAACACACAAACAATAAAATTACCGCAATGAAAAACTTGTGACGATATAATTGTATGTATACTACAATTATTACTTATATAGTTACTATACAAATTCTTTAATTATCTTCTTCATTGGGGCAATTTTTTTGTTAATGAAAGACACCATTTTTTAATTGTAACTCACTCGAATGAGTTATTATTATTAGTTGAATATAATTAAAAATGGTGTCGTTCATTAACAATAAAATTTAATAAAAGAACATTTTTGGGATAAACAGGGAAACATCAGAATGATATAAAAACGTAAAAAAAGAGAAGAATAAATCGTAGTGGTTATTCTATCTATTTTCTGAGCAAGTTGAATATTGCTGAAGAGGACAAAGGGTTTCAATGGGTGACAGTGGCCAGATGGCTCTATGATTGGGGTCCGAGGTAACCAACAGGATCATGGTTTCCAAATGCATTAAAATGGAAAAGACATTTAACGGAAAGTAGAAGACAAAAATTACTTTTTCGAAAGTGACTTTATAAATATAACAATCTATCCATTTGTGGCAATATTATGGTTGACCCAAAACCCAATTACTCACACGCACTTAATTAAAGGAATATCGTTTATTACGCCACCGTTTTACAAACTCTTGATCCACACAGAATGAATCGACGCTCTACGTATCACCTGTTTTGCACCTCTGAGTCGGGAAGGGAGGACCCTCGCTCAACACCACTCGCTCGTACCTCACTCTCTCCTCTCTCTCACACGCTCCGCCAATCACATTCACTCTCTCTCACTCGCGCGCACTTTCAAGTCATTCAGTTACCACAATTCGGCCATTCCTGCATTCTTCGACGTCCTCGTCGACGTAACATTCATAGCACGCACAAATCTACAGTCTCATTCTCGGAGGGCGTCACAGATCGCGTCTTTACACGGTTTTCATAATCTTTCGCGCTTGATACGTATTTTAACCTATCTGCTGCCACAGTTCCACGGTAAGTCCGCTGACTCTGTTTTTCGCCTTCTATGTCGCGCACAATGTAGCGATCATTACCAAGCGCCTGCTCGATTTCGTAAGGCCCTCGATATTTTGGCATTAACTTCCTACTCTCACCCGTCGCCACTGGTTCGCTTCTTTGTAAGACTACATCGCCTATTTCGTATTGCCTAGCCTTAGTCCGCTTTTGGTTGAATTGTTTGCTCAACGTCTCCTTATTTTTTTCTAATAGTGTCGCAACATCCGTGCCTTCTTCTTGCGTTCCTAGTTCTAGATTGATTTCGCGAATTTCACGGGTAAGCGGGCTCTCATTCCAACCCGAAACCTTATAATTAAAAACTATTTCATACGGAGTCCTACATGTCACTCTGTGTCGGCTACTGTTTAGTGCCCATTGGACTTCATAGACCTTCTCGTCCCAATCTCCGCCCGTTACATTTTCGGTCGTTGTAGCTAAACAATTTAGAATCACGCTATTCAAACGCTCGATTTGGCCATTCGCGCGCGGGGTGCCGGTGGCTATCTTTATGTGCTGTATCTCGTGATCTTTACAAAATTTTTCAAACACGCGGGCAGTGAATGCCGTTCCCCGGTCGCTAATAATTCTGCTCGGTCGGCCGTAGTGTGACATAAATTCTTGTATAAATTTCCGAGTTTCCTCGGCGCTAACATCTACCACGGCCTTCAGAGTCGCGTATTTGCTATAACCGCATATGATTGCCGCGATCTATTTGTTCCCGCGCTCTGTCGTCGGCAACGGCCCTAAGTGATCTATATGTACGCTTTCGAACGGCATATGTCCCTTGTCTAGTGGGTGTAAGAAGCCCTGCCTTTTTCCGGTGATGGCTTTGTAGTATAGACAGTTTACGCAGCGGTTAACGCATTTTGTTACGAACTCACGCATCTTCGGAAAATAGTACTCTTCTTTCACCTTTGCTAGCGTTTTGTCAATTCCTAGGTGGGCTAAAGCTCTGTGAGCTTCGAGAACTATTTCATAGCGAAGATCGTTCGGTACATATAATCGCCATCGTCCCTTCGTAATTTTGTACACCCGCGCATTGTACATCGTGAACTTTTTGTGAGCTTCTGTTTCCCCCGCTTCTAATTTATCACGTAGACTTAGTATTTCTGGATCTGCTCTTTGCAGCGCAGCCACCCAATCTGTATTAATTTTTATTCCTAAGACAGGGAGTCCTGTGACTTCCGTCTCTTTGCTTTCCTCGACCGGATTCCTACTTAACGCGTCTGCTAATTCATTCCGTTCCGCTGTATGGTATTCAATGGTGTAGTCGAATTCGGACAGTTTAATGAACCATCTTCCCACTCGCGGATTTAAATCCCTTTTGCTGCCTAGCATTTTAAGACTATTGCAGTCCGTTTTTATCACGAAGTGAATCCCTATCAGGTAAACGCGGAATTTTTCTAACGCGCAGACTATTGCCAGCGCCTCCAATTCAAATGAGTGGTACTTTGCCTCTTCCGGTGTCGTTTTGCGGCTGTAGAAGCACACGGGGCTCCAGCCCTTTTCGTTTTGTTTTTGTAACAGTACCGCGCCCAGCCCTGAGGTGCACGCGTCCGTGTGGACCTCTGTTTCGGCGGCGTGGTCATATATGGCCAATATCGGTTTCGACGTCAACAGATCTTTAATACTTTCGAATGCGCCGTTTTGCTCCGAACCCCAACAAAATTTTGCTTCTTTCTTTAACAGATCGGTCAATGGTTTCAGTACGAGTGCAAAATTCTTAATGAAACGTCGGAAGTAGCTTGCTAACCCCACGAAACTTCTCACCTCGCGGATTGTTTTTGGTATCGGGAAGGACCTCACACTTTGCACCTTCCGTTCGCTCGGCTGTATGCCCAATGCTGACACCTCGAAACCCAAATATTCGATTCGCGGCTTAAAGAAGTGACATTTCCGCAAGTTTATCGTTAGCCCTGCATCTCTAAAAACTTGAAATACTGTGATTAGGCGACTTAGTCCCTCTTCTACCGTCATGCACGGAATTATCACGTCGTCTATATATGCTAGTGCTATATCGTAGCGCAGTGAGCCTAACACCGTGTTGATCAAACGTTGGAACACCGCAGGGGCGTTGCAAAGACCAAAAGGCATCCTCTTAAATTGATATTGCCCGTCCGGTGTTACAAACGCAGTTTTTCCTCGCGAATTCGGTTCTACCATCACCTGATAATATCCGCTGAAAAGGTCAATGCTAGTATAGTAATTTTGTCGCCGTAGTCTATCCAATTGATCGTCTACTCGCGGTAATGGATACTTATCTTTGACCGTTATTTTGTTTACGGCACGGTAGTCTACGCACAATCGCATTTCGCCGTTTTTCTTTCGCACCAATATCACGGGACTCGCATAAGGCGAGGCGCTATCTTCTACAACGTCCGCGTCTTTTAGATCGTTCACCATGTCTTTTAACTGTTGTCGCTCGTGATACGATAAACGGTAAGGTCGGTATACTACAGGCTTGTCCGATGTAAGTTCGATGCGCATCGTTGCTCTATCGGTCCTACCTATCTGACGCATATTTTTGGCAATGATGTCGCGATTGTCGTTTAAGACCGTAATAAGTTCGTTCGCTTCGTCACCGACCAGATCGGTGTTTATTTGCTCCAAAGTCACCGGCTCGTCGTTGACTTCTCGCTCGCACGTTCGCTCCTCGTAGACCTCTCCTCGTGAAATTGTGTCCCCCGACTTGATCGTCAGTGCTTGTCCAGTGATGTTCAAAACGGGTAGGATTGTCTCGCCTTGCTCGTCCGTCGAGACAACACACCAGGGCACAGCTGGACCTTTCTCTCGGAGACCTCCTTCCACGCACAAGCCCTGGTTTGGCAAGGTGCCTGCGACAACAATATGACCTAAGTAATTGTTGGGAATTACGTACGTGTCGCTCGCTCGGAACGTAGTCTTAGTAGCGGGGCACGGTGTGCTCTGCAGCGGCTCATCGGTCTTCCTCGCTATCCGCAGCTCGCCAGCCTTGCTTGTGATGACAATATCAGGGTGCTCTGTATATGGATGCCCCACCAGTAGAGGTACTGCTTGGCTTCTGCTTGGGACTATGTGAATCTCGGTTCTGACCTCCGCGCCGTCGATGTTGACGTTCGCCGTAAATATGCCCAACGACTGCACACGTCCTTCTCCATATCCTACGAAACTGTTTAGGGTCGTTTCGTGATATGTTATTCCTAGCTCGTGTGCTATGTCTTGGCGTAAGGCCGTTACGCTACTGCCGAGGTCAACATAACATTTGACTGGTCGATCGTTAAGCAATGCGATTTTAAAATATTTTTGATGCGTGTCACCTCCAATATGTAATACCCTTGCATGCGCGTTCACTTGATTACTCGTGGTCGCCGGTTTACCTTGTTGGAAGGTTTCTTGACACGTTCGTGAGTAGTGTCCACTTTTTCCGCACCTGAAACAAGTCACTTCTCGCGCTGCTTTTGGGCAAGAGCGCGCCGTATGTCCCTGCTGCTTGCACGAAAAACACTTTAACTGTTTCTCCGCGTGGAACCCCATGCTGGTGCGCTTTTCTCCCGTGTTCGGTGCTTCTCTCCAACCTGCGCTTGCACATCGTAAGTCGGTGAGGAGTTCACTCGGCTTTCTGTAACGACTCAACGGGCCTAGATAATCTCTAAGCCGAGGGCTGTTTAGACCATCGACAATCCATTCGATTGTTTCATGATCGCCCATTCCGGCTCGAGTACATTTTGCCAATTTTTCATAGAAATATTCGACTATGTCTTGACTGTATTTTTTTTTATAGCCTTGAGCTTCCAATCGTACACTCACCGTGCTCTTGTCGGACGGAAAACTTTCCTGCAGGAGCTCCTTCCATTGTGTCCATGAACGTTGGATACTTGGCAGGCTATCCCTCCATTTCCGGGCTACACCTGTTAATTTGGCAAGGGCGTAGTGGCGGATTGCTACATCGTCCCATTTGTAAAGATCGCCATACTCCTCGATCTTTTCCATCCATTCCTCGATAGTAAGATCGTTTTTCACTGGATCAAACGTCGGCAGCACGCTCGTTACATCGCGAAAATGCCTCTCCTCTTCGTCTCGCCCCTCGTTGGCCGCCATTTCAGAGAAAATGAAATGCGTGTACGCTCACTCAGCCGCAATTTTCCTCTTCCCTCTGAAATCCCGCACGGCACAGTTTTTTTTTCGCGCCCCAACGCCTGTCTGCACTCCAACTCAGGTACCGAAAATTAGTCCGCGGCACTTCGCGTTTTCAAAAATTCTCAAATGTTCCGTTAATGGCTGCTCCGATCGGTTTTCGCCACGTGCTCGCGAATTTCGTTTGCACTCTCAGTTTTTCGCAGTCGAATCCCACTTCTGAAATATTGTGGCAATATTATGGTTGACCCAAAACCCAATTACTCACACGCACTTAATTAAAGGAATATCGTTTATTACGCCACCGTTTTACAAACTCTTGATCCACACAGAATGAATCGACGCTCTACGTATCACCTGTTTTGCACCTCTGAGTCGGGAAGGGAGGACCCTCGCTCAACACCACTCGCTCGTACCTCACTCTCTCCTCTCTCTCACACGCTCCGCCAATCACATTCACTCTCTCTCACTCGCTCCGCCAATCACATTCACTCTCTCTCACTCGCGCGCACTTTCAAGTCATTCAGTTACCACACATTTAAACTTTAGTCATAATTTGCATATATTTTCTTTAATGAAGCAGTTTTTGCAATATCTTGGATGCGTTGCGCTAATAATTTCTACTAATAATTATTAGTACAAATTAATTATTTTATGCGCAACGCACCCAGGATATTATGACTCGCAATTAGTGCAACTAAAAAGTAATGTTCAGAGGAACAAATTATTATATTTGTATAACCATATATTTTTGGTCACAAATAACGCTGCATCTATATTTAACAACCGCATTGTTTTATTAAATGGATATGCATATTTTTTACATAATTCGAATCTCCCATACTTCTGCGCAAACAAGTATGGAAGTAAAGTGGTCGAAAAATTATATACGTGTGTATGTAGTTTCATATGCATATATAATTATACATATACATATGTACAATAAGGCATACGCAAAAGATTCATGTATACATATTTTAAAAAATATGTTAATATGTAACAGGATATCTCAAACTCTTTATTTGAAATTCAACTTATTTGGGATATTTAAAAGAATTGATTTATGGACTAAAAAATAAATGATCCCATTTTAAAAAAGGATGCTAACGCGACACACGCATCTCATTGTTAAAAAATTCATTGCCTCGATGTGATTTCGACCCAACTCGAGCCGAACCAAAGAGTATCACGCGAGAAGGGACCGGAGCTCAATTTTCCTACCGAAATGTTGATCGAGAAATAGTTTTCCTGATTTCCCCCAAAGCATTCACATATATTCACACAATCGCATGAGGCCTGTCCCCACACTACTTCAGTAAATAATAGTTCATCAACTGATCACTGTTCATGAGCAGAGGACGCTCAAATCAGTGTTGGATTTCTGAGTCGGTATGGCCGTCACGTTGGGCCACGAAAGTCCATAAGATGTCCTGTCTATTCTTATATCTCGTCTGTGATTCTACTACCGACGAGATATAGGAATAGACAAGACATGCAATGTATTTTTTCGGCCACGATTTCTGGGACGCCGCGTCCCACTACCATTTCCGTGTCACTCGCAACGTTACCCACAGATTATTGAAATCGATGCGAAAATTAAATAATTTTAAAGAATTCTTTTGTTCTTTGCCGCAATGAAAGGCAACAAAGGATATGAAACATTTAATGTTAATTAAAAATCTTTTAATTAAAGAAACACATGATAACAAGTTATCTTATTTCAATTGTACTATCAATAAATGAAATAATTTTTAAAGTTATACTTTACATTATTTTCTGATAAATGACCAAAACAAAATTGAGCTAGGAGATGTGTATTTTTTTAATACCCAAACAATAAAGTTGCCACAATGAAAAAGATAGTGACGATAATTGTATACTACAATTGTTAATTGTATAGTTACTAGACAAATTCTTTAATTATCTTTTTCATTGGAGCAATTTTATCGTTAATGAAAGACGCAATTTCTTATTTATATTCAACTAATAACAATAACGAAGAAACACATTAACTAATATAAGACAAATCCTGCGATAAACGTGTCTGCAAACGATTATTGTTCGCATTCGGTTCCGAGCGAATTGCACTAATCGAGATTTTACTGTAACTTCATAAACATAAGAATGCATTCGACATCCATGATGTTCGAAGGTCCCCGCGATATTGACAACATTGTAGTCGTCGAGTTTAGTCGCGCATTGTCGGTTGGGTCGTTGAATTCGGTCGTTCAGTTTTTCAGTGCTCAGTGAACTAGTGATAGAAACTGTGTAGTTATTAATATTTTAAAAGTGACATAAACTGCAAGATTCAGGCGGACGAGTAAGTAGGTTAATTCTAATTAAATAATTATTCCCCTAATTTATTAATAAGTTTGCGAAAATAGTTTCTTTAGAATTAGTTAATTAATTTGTTTATAATTAACTAACTAATTCCTTTCCCTCTATTCTTTTTCTTTTGTAGTAGGTTCTAGATAATTGAATCTAATTTTCTATTAAATGGAACATCAAAAAGATAAACGAAAAGCTTGTAGAAAATGTTCGTATTATAGTTGCGATTCTACTTCTCGCAAAACCGAGTATTCTTTTTACGCGTTTCCTAACAATACCGATGACAAATTTATAACGTGGATAGTGAATTGCGGACGAGATGATTGGGTTGAAATGTCCAACATTGAATTAAAAAAAAAATATATTTGTAGTAAGCATTTCCCGGAAGATAGTTTTTATCCGACCGGGAGATTAAAAAAAGGTTCTGTACCTTCTTTGTATTCAATTAACGGTGAAGATGTATTAGAAGATCGTATTGACATTTCACAAAAAAGAGAACACGAGGAAATTAAAAAACTTGAGAGTGAATTGAAGCGGGAGAAGAATACGTCTGATATTCTTCGCTCGCAATTACGGGCGAAGTGTAAAGTATTGAAAAGAGTAAATGAGAAGCTTTCTTCAGGTAACATTACTGATGTATGCCTGAAGAAGGCAATCGCGCGTAGAGTTCGCGGTTTCATTTTAACATTTATATTAATGCAATTATTTCCTTATGCTAGACGAAATGCTTATTCGACGGAAGAACAGCGATTGTGTTTAACGCTACATTACACTTCGCCCTCTTTGTACAATAAAATGCGAGACACTCTCAAGTTTAACCTTCCAAATTCTCGCACAATCATTCGCTGGTTCGGTAGAATTGATATTTGGCCAGGTATATGTCCAAATTTATTTGATGCGTTGAGATTTAAAATAGCGACCTTAACTGATTTTGATAGGAATTGTGTTCTTTCATTTGACGAAATGTCAATAAAAAAATGTTTCAGTTTCCACCCAACGAAACAAATTATTATTGAAGGTTTTGATGATTTAGGATTTTTAGGCAGAAGCGCGGCAGTGGGCACTCAGGTGCTGGTTTTTATGATAAGAGGCTTGCTCAGTAATTGGAAACAACCGATAGCATTCTTTGTCTCAAAGAATGGAGTTAAAGCCAATCAATTATCAATTATATTAGATGCTATTTTAGATAATTTGCATAATACGGGTTTGAAAGTTAGAGCTGTTGTTTCCGATCAAGGTGCAAGCAATCAAAGCATGGCAGAAAGACGCGTTAGTGTTCAAAATCCTTATTATGTTAGAAATGGGACAAAAATTTACTTTTTGTTTGATTATTTACATTTGTTTAAGAGCATCAGGAATAATTTATTAAAGTATGATTTCCAAATTAACGGTTCACGGGTATCCTGGTGCGATGTTATTGCTTTATGGAATTTGGAACGCGATAAAGGTACGAGAGCGGCTTACAAATTGTCCGAGAAACATGTCAGACCCAACAATTTTGATAAAATGAAATGTAAGCTCGCATTGCAAGTATTCAGCAAAAGAGTTTCTTCTGCCTTATTTACTGCATGTTCACTTAATTGTATAAAGACGAGTCGCGTTGCACACTGCCAGCTTTTTCGAAACCCTCAATGACTTGTTTGATAATTTAAATAGCAGGTCTGGTCGTGATCCTAATCCAAACAAGTGTGCCATTTCTCATTTATATCCTCTTGTCGAAACTAATTTGTTGAATCAATTGAAAAGTATGTCTAATTGGTTTGTAGTAACACCTTCTGGATTAAAAACTCCACCTTGTTTCTTAGGATTGCGGCAATCAGTAAATGCCACCGTGCAGCTTTGGCATGATTTAAAAGAGGAAGGGGTAATATTTTTGATGACTTCCCGTTTGAATACGGATGTTTTGGAAAAAAAAATTTCTATTCTGCGAATGCACGGTGGCACTTATAATCGCAATCCTTCTGTAAAAGGAGTGCGTCTTGCTATCAGGAAACATATGTTGTTGAATTTGAATAGTAATTCTTATAATAGTAATTGTCAACCTGACTGTGACGCAACTCTTTTAGAGGAGGATATAATATTGTCCCAATGCAGTACCTCCACGTCAAATGATGTACCATTAAATGAAGTGGAAAAAGAAAACATTGACGTCGACAGTGAAAACATGCAATTACAAATTGACAATATGTTAGCAGCATTGTCGACGTCAGTGTGCTCTTTAGAGATGTGCGCTATAGAATATTTCGCCGGGTACATTGCTAAAAAAAGCATAGAAAAATATAAATGCGATCAATGTTTTGACTATTTCATTGATAAAAGTAGGGAATTTCAGCGTGACGATCAAACACTCTTAGCCCTTCGCGCATATGCTACAAATGACGCGATTACTTTCGGGCACTTAGTGGTGCCATCCTATAACTTTTCCCAAATTTTTAAAATTGTAAATGCCGTATTCGATCGTTTTTATCCGGCATTACGCAGTGAAACATCTATTTTGGATAAACTATTTCGGATTATATCTGAAGCTGTAAATAAAGCATATCCGAACTGGTTTGTCGAAAATGAATGTACTGCACATCGGAAAGATATGATTTATTTAACTATGACAGTCAAAATTCATAAGGATACCGTGTGGTTAGGTCAGCAGCTGAGATTCTCTACTCCCAGGCATTGTACTAATTTTAGATTACAGAATTTAAGAAATTTATAATTGTCTTTCTATATTGTATAAATATATGTGCCTTTTTTATGTGTCATGGGGAAATATTCTATAATATTTGCATGAAGGGTTTGTAGACTGCTGATATTTATGCAAAGTAATATTTTATACAATTCTTTGTCTTTACGTTTTACACATTTTTTAGCATACTTTAATTAGGATAAATGCATAAAAATCGGCAATCTAATTTTGATACACATAATTATTAAGAATGTATATATGTATATGTATATGCATGTAAATATGTATATTTATTTTGAATACATTCAAGGTTTGAATGCCTGCATGGGATTTGTGGGATAATATGAGAATGTGTTGGGTGACGCATGTTTCGTTATACAATGTTTATATTTATATCATTAACGCATGGATTTTAATTATACGAACGTTGAGTGTATTCCGGGATTGTAAAGTCCTTCTTTCATGCCTTCACGTGGCCAATCCTGTTAACATTACCAAGTACAGCTGTAATGTATGTATATGTATACATACGTATTTATGTAAGGCAGGTCCTTATGTACATATACACATAAAGATGTAGTGGTAATGGAACTAAAGTGAAAGTAAGGCATTTATAATTCCTTTCTTTTTATGTTAATAATAATCATAGCTACTTATTCGCAGGTGTGATGTTCACCTAGCTGGAAGTCAACTATCGTGATTATTTCCAACTGAGAAAAAATGGAAATAAGAAACTGAAGAAAGATCCTCAAATTTTTATTTTATGAGCAGTATTACAAATTCACTTTTATAAAAAAATCTGTTTAATTCTGTAAAAGTACATTGCATTGTATTAAAATATTATGATTTAAAATAAAAATAAAATACATTACAAAACAGGTACTACAATTAATTACATTTCTTCCAGAAAATTATTATTACTTTATTTTTCTTATATTACTAAATATTTTGTGTAAATTATATGTATAGGTGTGTTAATGTTTAACGGGATATCTGAAACTTCTTATTTGAAACGTAGCATATTCGGGATGTTTGAAAGAATTGATTTTTGGACTAAAAAGTAAATGATCCTATACATGATCCTGTATATTAAAAAAGTATGCTATACGCGACACGCGCAATTCATCGCCCCGATGTGGTTTCGAGTCAACTCGAGCCGAACCGAAGTGCATCGGGCGACCAGGCACCGTAGCTCAATTTTTCTACCGAAACGTAGACCGAGAAATGGCTTTCCTGATTCCCCCCCAAAACATTCACATATATTCACACAATCGCACGAATCATGTCCCCAACACTACTTCAGTAAGTACAGCTGTACTGTAAAGCTGTACTGGTACATGCTCCTCCTGTTTTTATGTACGGAGGTTCTCTAATCGGTTGATGCAGATTGAATCTACTATCTATGATTTCTGGCAACATGCAGTCCTCATAGAACTTTCCCAGTCTTTCCTCCATCTCTGTTGCCCAGAATGTATTATCCCTTGGTACTTTTACAACTTTTATTCGTTTCGGCGTCCATTAGCAGAATAAAGCATTTTGCCTATTCGTTATGTGCAATTGCCCTTGCACTTGATAATAATAGTGATGAATTTTAGGTAATTATTTAGAAAAGGGGGGGTCTCACCGATTTCGATGATTTTTGAATATGTTGTAGAACTCAGTATTCTGAACAACTTTTTCCTATGCATATAACCGCCGCTCGGCCTTAGTTTTCGAGATATTTGCAAAAAACTATAGCTACTACTACATTCAATTTTGTCTATACGTGCACGCTCGGGGCAACGTGTGTGACCGCCGCTTTTCCGGCAGTCAGCGAAGAATCTGTATACCGGGTGGACTCATCAAAATTGTATCTCTAGAACTTGCTATACCAAATCTGATATGATATATCTAGTTCTTGAGGTACAATTTTTTTTCACGTATACACAAAATTCAATGTAGTAGTAGCTATAGTTTTTTGCAAATATCTCGGAAACTAAGGCCGAGCGGCGCTTATATGTATAGGAAAAAGTTGTTCAAAATGTTGATTTTTATAACATACTCGAAAATCATCAAAATCGGTGAGACCCCCCTTTTCTAAATAATTACAGATAAATCCTTCGCTGATTCGGGACATTTTACCTCGACGATGGTATCATCGTCCACGAGGCCGTCAGGATATCATCGTCACTAATATAATTATCATTGGTTTCAATTTTATAATTTCATTTTCTTTTCTTTATGCTGAAATTCGCATTCTATAATTCGTACCATACTTGCCAAGATACATATACATATGTATGTATGTATATGGCAAGAAAACGGTACCACAAAAAGCGGTAGCCTAAGTTCATATTTACATTAAAATATTTACTAAATATTATTAAAACATTTGTCAACAAATATTGATCATTGTTATAGAGTTAAAAATTAAAAAAAAAATAATGTAAAAAAAATGAGCCAGGTTGGGACTCGAACCTACAGAAAAGTTTGCGGCGGCTCGAGACATAATCTCCGCTCGAGGGCTCGAGCCGATTCATTTAGTTAGCTGATGATCACATTCGTAACAGATGTGGCAACAGCGCGACAGAAGTCTTGATAAGTTGCGGCAACTATGCCTTACTGTGTCTGTATTCACGTATCACGTATTTACGTATGAATCGGCGTTCGATACTACATACATAGGATCGTAAAGGATTACAAAAAAAATCAGGGGTTCAACTGTTGACTGATTTGAAGACATTTCCTTATTATATGTTTTATACAAAATAATCAAAAGAATGAAATAGAATAATAATAAGAGCAATGCAATCATTTCAAATAATTGACGTAACTACCACATTCTGAAAATATGATATCAGTACATCAATACTTCCAACCTCCGTAAAAAAGTTCCAATCTCTTCTTTTTTATTTTAAATAATATAACCATATAATTATAACATAAATTCGACAGCGATTTCAAGTCAAGCATGTGTTATATACAGTAAAAGCGTTTAGTAATTGTACACAGTTCCCAGTCAATACCTAAAATGCATATGACCTAACCTATAATCGTACGAAAATGCATACATTGACCGCATCACGCTGTTACTACTGTAGCACATGTCACAAGTCAACGCTTCAGTTTTGCTATGATTTCACGTTGCCAATCTGTGGCCATCATCCGCGACTGCAGCGCCACACAGACCTCAGCGCCTCTACAGCAAGCAGAGCGCACTTGGTTAGCGACAAGAAGATACAACAGCAGCTTTAGTTTTTCGAGTTAGCTTTTTTACGAGAATTGTATCTTTATACGTTTTGTTCCAGAAGAGAGAATAAATATACATATAGAAAATACCACAACGCATTGAACATTCATTATTATAGTCACAAGCGCTATAGTTGGTGACCCCGACGTGATCGTTGTGGATTTTAAAAAGAACGCTTATAGACGCCCACGCGGTAACACAACTAATCAGGGTTGTTGTGCAGTGATACAAAGACGCTAGTTCTCCGCATAGTGATACGATGCCGACCGAACGATCACCAGCTCGTGCCGCATCTCAAGAGACCTCAGATAATGCGGAATCACAACCAGGGCCGTCCACGAGTTTTGAAGATGCCACCTGGAACATGCAAAAGCCTCAACAACACGCCATATATGACTCGGAATTTCTCGCCGCAGTGAGTAAACCGCAGTTACCGGCATTTATGAAAGATAGACCCGATATTTGGTTCTATTTAATTGAGGCTGAATTCGCCGCGGCGAGAACTCGCAGCGATGATGTTAAATACAACTCAACATTGAGAGCTCTGGATCACGATACGCCAAACCAGATAACGGACATCATTGCCACGCCACCAACAACCGACAAATACGCGACGCTCAGACAAACAATAATTAAACGAGTCGCAGAGTCCAGGCAGAAGCAAATGCATCGTTTGCTCAACGACCTCGTCCTTGGTGACAAAAAGCCGTCACAATTACTTAGAGAGATGAGGGATTTGGCGGCTGACAGTGTCAAAGAGGAGATGCTGCATAATCTCTGGGTGACTCGTCTTCCAAATTCTATAAGACCACTTCTAGTCATTTCAGAGACGCTGACACTCAATGCGTTGGCGGAGATGGCTGATCGACTCATGGAGACGGTTACTCTAAACGAGCCGACAATTAAAGCACCATCAAACACTGTGGCTGCGGTAAACCAGCAGCATGAAAGACCCAGGACTCCACCACCATCAGCATTAGCGGTCCAGATGACGGAGCTCCAGTCCGCCATGGCCTTCTGCATGAAGACGATTCTGGACATACAAAAGCGACAGCAGCAAATGTCTGAAGAAGCTCGTTCGGATCGTCGAGGAAGGTCACTCTCAAGAAACCGAGACAGAGAACGACGAAGCTCAAGCCAACAAGGTCTGTGCTATTACCACCGCCGTTTTGGCCAGGATGCCAAACGCTGCACTACACCGTGTACGTACAGCGCACCTATGAACCAGGGAAACTAACCGCGCTGTCGTATGTTCATGCGGTCAGCAACGACAGCGTGGCAAGCACCGCTATTTCACCGAATGACATTCGATTGCATCTGCATGATCGACAGACACATCAACGATACCTGATCGACTCTGGATCAGTCGTTTCATTACTACCAGCACGTTCATTCAAAAAACGAATATGTAATTCTGGGCTCACCCTGTTTGCAGCAAATTCTACCCCCATACCAACATATGGCCTACATACAGGTGACGTTGATTTAGGACTGCGACGAAAGTTTCGCTGGCAATTTATCATAGCCGACGTTCCTGGAGCTATCTTGGGAGCGGATTTTTTAATGCATCATAACCTTCTAATTGATTTACGGAACAAACAACTAATAGATTCTATCACTGGCTGTACATCAAAGGGAAAAGTCATCAGGGCTGACGTTCACAGCATCTCAACCATTAATACCACTATGTCATATGCCGATTTGTTGTCCAAGTACGCCAGTATCACAAAACCAAGGCAATTTGCACCAGACGCCGACAGCGAATTCGATCACACCATCGTCCCCACGGGACCACCGGTGACAGAACGTGCTCGCAAGCTGTTTGGCGAGAAAGCAGTCGCAGCTCGCAAAGAAATTCAACGACTCCTGGACCTTGGGGTAATACGTCCATCCAATAGCGCATGGGCCAGCCCAATCCATCTGGCAAAGAAAAAAGATAATACTTATCGCCTTTGTGGGGACTACCGTAAATTAAACAGCGTTACCATTCCAGACAAATATGCACCACCACTAATTCAAAGCCTCTTCCTGGTCATACATGGTAGAAACATTTTTTCGACCATTGATCTGGAGAGAGCTTACAATCAGATACCGGTCAACTCACACAGTATATCGAAAACAGCAATAACGACACCCTGGGGATTGTACGAGTACGTTGGCATGCCGTTCGGACTGCAGAACGCCACACAAACCTTCCAGAGATATATAGATTACATTTTCCGTGGTTTGGACTTCGTCTTCATATATATAGATGACATCATGGTAATGTCAGAAGGCGAAGATCAACACCGAGATCACCTACAACAAGTTTTCCAGCGACTCGCAGACCACAAATTATCAATAAATACCAACAAATGTCATTTTGGTCAGAAGGAGGTATCATTTCTTGGATACAGAATCAACAAAGAGGGGTTTCATCCAAATTCAGAAAGGGTTAAGGTCATCGACAACTACCCACTCCCATCGACGGTGATGGACTTACAAAAATTCCTGGGCATGTTTAACTACTACCGTACATGTGTCAGGAATGCCGCACAATTACAACTTCCTCTCACTGGATACCTTAAAAACACCAAGAAGAAAGATAAAACACCTATCGTCTGGACCGAGAACGCCAGATCAGCATTTGAAGCCTGTAAAAGGGCACTATCATCCGTGGCACTAACCACCTTCCCAGCACCTAACGCATCACTCAGGCTGACAACGGATGCTTCCACCAAAGCCATCGGGGCAACTCTCGAGCAGGAGGAAGACGGAGGATGGGGGCCTATAGGTTTTTTCTCCAGAAAACTCACAGAGACTGAAACGCGATATAGCATATATGACCGGGAACTTCTCGCAATCTTTGCCGCCGTTAAGTATTTCAAGCACCTACTACAGACTACCTAGGACAGACCACAAACCACTGACTTACGCTTTTGTACAGAAATTAGACAAAGCATCTGAACGACAATTACGTCAACTTGACTACGTTTCACAATTTACGACGGACGTAGTTTACATAAAGGGTGAAGACAACGTAGCTGCTGACACATTTTCGCGAATTAATACAATCAACATGCCGACGATACTGGACTTAGACACCATACGACAGCACCAACGAGACGACGAGGAACTACCTCAACTCCTCAAAGACGACAGATTATCATTGAAACTCAACATACTGAACTTTGACGATACGGAAATTTACTGCGACATTTCAACAGGCATAGTTCGACCATACCTACCTAAGGCACTCCGTAAAACAGCTTTCAACATCATTCATGGGCTTTCTCATCCAAGTAGAAATGTCACCTCACGTCTGATTCGGGAAAAATACGTATGGCCAGGCATAAAAAAAGATGCAATTGCATGGGCTCGAGAGTGCGTACCATGCCAGCGCTCTAAGATTCAACGACATACTCGTCTCAAACCGAAACACATCGACATTCCAGATGACCGCTTCAAACATATACACCTGGATGTCATCGTGGCACCTGAACATTTGGGATTTAGATACTGTCTAACCATCATTGACCGATTTACGAGATGGCCAGTCGCCGTTCCGCTAAAAAACATCACTGCCGATACACTGACTACAGCCTTATTCGACCACTGGATAGCTCATTATGGTACACCGACTACAATAACCTCAGACCAAGGTTCACAGTTTGAATCAGCACTTTTTCGAGCACTGGCCAGTTTCATTGGCTGCAATAAGCAGAGGACATCGCCATATCATCCGCAGTCAAACGGTATCATTGAGCGCTGGCATCGTACTCTCAAATCGGCGCTGATGTGTTCTCCAAAGCCTTGGACGGAAATCCTCTCAACTGTACTACTTGGACTATGTACGAGTCTGAAGGAGGATATACAAGCTTCACCAGCAGAAATGTTGTATGGTACAACATTACGTGTTCCCGGAGAATTCTTTATTAACGCCGACTTCGCAGCTGATCCACAGATTTTCGTGGAAAAACACCGCGAGTACATGAGGGGTTTGAGACCTACACCAACAGCACATCATATCAAATCGAAAGTTTTCATCGCCAAGGATCTCCACACCTGCAGTCACGCATTTATTCGGTGCGACCACGTCAAAGCTCCATTGGAACAACCATACAGAGGACCCTACAAAATCATAAAAAGACATACTGACGTACTTTTTGAACTAGACGTTGACGGTACATTTAAAAACATAAATATAGACAGACTAAAGCCGGCATACATCACCAAAACGGACACGGACATTGACACTGAACCCACACAGAATGATCGAGTACCAGAGCATAAGTGGACACCTTTAACAAACATTCCTGAGAAAACATATATAAACAAGAAAGTCTCTTTCAAACTCCCGCCTGAAAAGACTCGGGGGGAGTACTGTGGCCATCATCCGCGACTGCAGCGCCACACAGACCTCAGCGCCTCTACAGCAAGCAGAGCGCACTTGGTTAGCGACAAGAAGATACAACAGCAGCTTTAGTTTTTCGAGTTAGCTTTTTTACGAGAATTGTATCTTTATACGTTTTGTTCCAGAAGAGAGAATAAATATACATATAGAAAATACCACAACGCATTGAACATTCATTATTATAGTCACAAGCGCTATAAATCCTCCTGAGTAGGCGCCACCTCATCACCACTACGTGAACTAAATTTGTGACGTCACGTGCTCTGTTTTAACGGCAATATTACAGCGGACGGCGAAACTCGTTTGTGGGAATGCAATTAGGGCAATGCATTGTTTGTCCTTATATGAAAAGATTTTGAGCTCAGCGAGGGCTCATTCGAAAGGGGAAGGTTCAACGCGGCGCGCTGCACGCCTCGTTTGTGTCGCAAAACTCTTTTAGTGACCTAAAAATACTTGTATTCTGCGGGTGTATTTTGTCGATTTTTGATCTACTTTGGACACTCACATTATTAGATAGCAACACAATCTCGTTGAACGGGCTGTGCAGCGCGCTGCATTGAACCTTCCTCTTTCAAATGAGCCCTCGCTGAGCTCAAAATATTTTCATATAAGGACAAGCAATGCATTGCCCTAACCAATGTTTTGGGACTATATTGTGTCGGTATACAGATCGCTGCATTACCCGTGTCTACCCCCTTAACTCCACCTATTGAATTTTTTAAAATTTGATCGGTAAAGCGCTTGATTGACGCTTAACTTCTTATATTTACAGTAAATTGACTTTTTTTTGTTTTGTAGAGTTAACCAATTTGGCCAATGAGTGGCTGAAGTATGAAATTATATTTTTTCGAGACTGTTAGCTTTCATTTCTATAACTCAACAACTGCAGCTTTAAACATTTTATGGAAATCTATTATATGTATATTCTTATACTGAAATCAAGTATCAGATGTTTTTTTTCAATATTTTAAGTACCTACATACTCTTCTATGAAGTCTCTCAGTTTCTCAAATGTCTACATTTCGACTTTTGATTCTTCGAATCGTTCCTAGTTCTATAACTAGAGAAGGGATGCTTATCTTGTTTATATAAATAAGTACATAAACAAGTGTATAAGCTGGCATCAGAGATCATCTCCAATATGGATCAGTTTGTATTCAGTTTTTGATTTGAGACTTCTTTGCAGTCAGGTGAAACGTACAGTGCTTTTGTGAAATATAATTTGTAAAGTTTAGAAGTTTATAGTGTAAAAATATTTTAACAGAACACGTCAGTTAGGGGAAGACCTTTGTTTTCCAACACTTTGAACCCGATTGGCAAGTGCTCAAATAATGAGACATCTTTCCACAAAATTGGCAATACAAAGCATGATAAATAGTCAAGTAGAAATAAATGAAATTCCTTCTACTTCTACACAAGAACACGAGAACAGTGGAAAGAAAACAGTCGTGGGATCCTGTTATATGTGTCAGGCTGATCCCGAAAAGAAGCGACGAAAAACACGAAAGGCTTGCCACAAGTGCCGCCGTCCTATTTGTGATGAACACGCAAATACTATAGCAATATGCAGAAATTATCCCCAGAATTCTTAATTATTGTAATTTAATAAATAAATAAGAAATTTCAGTTAAAGATTGGTTCATGTTTATGTGCACAGAACATCTAACACTCACGTCTCTTATATGGGTACCCGGGTACCCGGTTACCAAACAAGCGTATAAATATGTTTAAGGGCCCCGACTCCAGGCGCCATGACCGGTGTGCGTGCACTCACACAAACAACGGAAAGCATGCACGTATACGCCATGCGCGACAGAGAGACCCGATTTCGAAAATTAGAAATCCTGTCTCAATAATTGCATTAATGAAACTTTCGCGGATATAGCACACATGGGTAGACTTCACCATAGTCGGGGACTTACGTTTGAACGCCAATAAACACCATGCGGTCGAATGAAATCTATTTCTTGAACTGGCAAGCTAGAGACAGACACCGATGTAGGCAACAAGATGGCTGCAGGCATCTTGACATATTTCCCAATTACCAAATATTGAACGATTTAATGGTTTATTCACTGATAACACGAAGTCCCCTACTTCCTTGAAGTAGCACAAGATCACAGAAACTCGATTTTTCACAATTTATCACTTCTGGAAAGCACAAAATCTAATCTACGATTTGCACGCATCCGAGGTAAGAATAGTTCACTGATTTTCCGTCGGTGGCGTTTATGGTATATTGTTGTGAATTTGGCCAAGTTACCGTCAGGGTCGATAAAAATACGAATCAGTCGGTAAATGTAAGTTATAATTTCACACCACGAATGGCGATTCAAACGTGAATACGTGATGAGTGCACACAGACACCAGTAAGGCATAGTTGCCGGCACGTATCAAACCTCTGTCACACTGTTGTCACATCTGTTACAATTATAACATAAGCATCAGCAAACGGAATCGACTCGAGCCGAGATGTTGATTGGAGCCGCTGCAAACTTTTTTGTAGGTTCGAGTCCCCTTGGGGGGTATATTTTTTGCATTAATTTTGTTTTTCGTTACTAAGTATATAACAATGATCAATATTTGTTTACAAAAAATATTTGTTAAATACTTTAATTTAATATACGTAAATATGAAATTTAAGCGCTTTTTTCTACCGTTTTCTTCCCATGTATCTTGCCAATTATGGAACTGTTTGATATTTCAAAACTCAAAATACTCAACGTAAAATACGTAATACGTAAATACGTAACTCAAAATTTAAATCATTTGATGCTATGTTTCAATTATATTACCAATAAAGTTGCTATGTTAATATATATGAAATATATTAACTATATTATACAACAATAATATAATTGTAATATAATTAAAATATATGTAAAAGTATCGAAGGTGCTTGAATAGGTATTTAAATGATTATGTGGGCGTGTATGTGTTATATCAATACTGATTATTAATAATGACTTATATTTAAAAAAAGAGTCAAGGAATAACAGAAACACATGTAATGAATTTTTTTTATATAATTCACTTTATTTAACTTTTTTTTTTAATAAAAATTAAATATATTTCGGCTGTGGCCCCTCCATCCGCCATGGCCACCACGGCCTCCGCGGCCTCCGAAAAATCAGACGCCCGCGATGCTTGAAGTTAGTAAAAGCGTTGATTTTTATATGTATATGTACATATGCTGAATGTGAGCGATGATTGATTGATTTTTGCGTTTTATATAAATTATTTATTATATTTCAGAATAAAAGAATCTTAAATTAACAAATTATAGCGTCGGCTGGGGTGCGTGCCGTGGGGGGCCCGCCGCTGCGGAAGAAGAGGCGTTGGCGGAAACGAGCGGACCTTCGTTTTAAAAAATTATTAAATATTTAAATAAAAATTGAATATGAACGGAAATTATTAATGCTCTGTATTTTTTATTGATGGTCATTATTGTAAGAGTTTGTGAGATTGAGAGAGATTGTGAGAGATTGTGGCAACAGCGTGACAGAACTATAAATGATGTGATTTGGCAAATATGCCTCGTAAATGTTTATTATTATGTGATAAATACGTACCTTTAATTGTTTATATCTATAAAAATATCGAATAACTGCGGCTAATATTTGACACTTATCATTAGATTCCTATATACTATCACCTTACACAAGATCGTTAAAATCGAAGTAGGACAGTTGGGGTCCTTCGCTTGTAAAAGAAAGGCGAAATAGTATAATATTAAAATATACAGCGAGTTTGCCTGCACTTCATCTACGACTGTTCATTATAAGACATATGAAAATGCACAAAATAAATTAATTGAATGTTATAAATGTTAAACAGTGCCATAATCGGCAAGATACTTGAAATGAAAAACGGTAGCATAAAAAAACGCTATAATAGATAAAAATATTTAAAAAATATTTTTAAAACATTTGTAAATAAATATTGATCATTGTCATACAGATAGTAATTAAAAAAAAATTAATGTAAAAAAAAGGAAACCTGAGGGGGACTCGAACCTACGACAAAGTTTGCAGAAGTTATGTGTATGTCGGCAGAAATCAAAATCTCGGCTCGAGCCGATTCATTCAGCTGATGGCCAGGGTTGTAACAGATGTGGCAACAGTGCGACAGAACTCTTAAATGATGTGACTTGGCAACTATGGCCTCCCACTCTCCGTTTATAATTTTGCCTAATGACGTTAGATGTCACATCGTGAGTTTATAATTCTGTATAATGAGTTTAGATGTCACCCCGTAAAATGTCGAAACAGACGATTTTTCTGTTTTCACTAATGCCCGTTCTGTCGAATGGTGCTTAGATCGATTCGGAGTTGGCCTCAAAGGAGTCGGGGCCCTTAAAGCTTTATAACTTAAAAAATTGCGAACGAATTTTATTTAAAATTAGTATATCGACGTAAAAACATCCAAATATTGTTACCGATAACCGATATTGTTACCAGAACATAAAAAATTCTTGTAGCAAACATGAAATGGGTACCCGGTTGCTAACATAACGGTTAATTAGATGAGAAGGACTGAGGTGATGATGGGAAAATTGTAAAAAAAAAACCATTGAGTGTGCCACTGAGCCACGAGAGTAGATTTCATGCCCTTTTAATAAATAGAAGTTGCTCGAAGGGGACTTGAACCCGATCTCGCTGGCATCAGTATGGCTATCTGGCACCGACATGGTACACAGCTAGTAAGGTCCATACTGACCCTTTAATAAATAGAAGTTGATCGAAAGGGAATGGAACTCGATCTCACTGGTATCAGTATGGCTATCTGGCACCGACATGGTACACAGCTAGTAAGGTCCATACTGAGCCACGAGAGTAGATTTCATGCCTTTTTTATATCCGAAAAGCGGACCAAAAATATGGTGGGGAGTACAGAATCTTCCAAGGGAGTCCAAAAGATCGTTCTGAAGCGTTGCGTCATCGCGCCATCGCGGAAGGGGCAGACTCGACTGCCTGCACTCCCGATTGCCAAATAAGAGCATAATAGAAGTAACGAGGAAACAATACTCCCTACGTAACAACAGGGACAGCAAGACGGGAATCGGTGTGACACCGCAAACTATGACACAGGGTGTGAGGAGCGTCATTTGTCTGTAAGATAAACCGCGTGGCCCAACAGTTGGCTGTGCCTGACCTATGTCAAGCAGCAATAAGAGTCCTTCTCTCATAAGTTCCAAAAATTATTTCCTTACGCCTCTTTCATTTGCACTATTCTCTTTTATGTTCGGCAAAAATCAAAATCTTAACTTGAGTCGAATATATCGAAATTTTCCTGGAAAGCAAAACTGTAATAGATATAACAATATCAACTATGTCTCCGCATTTTTCATTTTTCATTCTACACAATGACCAAAGCAATGGAAAAAAGCGAATGAAATGAATTAAAAATTATCAATAAATGCATATTCGGTACTCGCATAAATCTCTAAAAATAAATATTTTCCTTTATCCATGATGGTATAATGGCATTCGCAACAATAATTATTTATAAAAAAGAAATAATTGTGTGGTCTAAAACAGGGCTCGGAATTAAGTGAACTTTCGGGCCGATTTTCAGAGGCAACGCACCCTTTCTCCCGCGGCGCGTCTGCGTCCCCGCGATCGCCACGCGGCTCGAAGCTCCACAGGCGCGTAGCATATGAACCGCGCGGTCCATGGGACATGGGACTATGTGGAATCCTATTGATACGAGTGTCGCCCTAATGCGACCCGCGCGGTTCATATGCTACGCGCCTGAGGAGCTTCTTTCCGCGCGATTCATATGCTACGCGCCTGAGGAGCTTCTTTCCGTGCGGCGACTCGCGAGCCATCTGTGGCTCCTTCCGCTCTCTAGAGCTTCCACCTCACCGAACTGGTGGCTCGCGAGTCATGAGTCGCACATTCCCGTCTTGCCCCTGTGCCCAGGCCCGTATGTGGAAGTGCAATGGAGTGAGGCGACTTTAACTGGTAGTGGGGACTCGGTGGCTCTTCGAGGAGAAAAGCTTGGACGTCTCTGCTCTAAGCTATGCTTAGAGGGCTTATAGCCCTCAACTTTTCCGCTGGTAGGAGAAAACTCTATGCACTTTAAACAATTTCCAACGTAATCTTTGGTTTTTCGACTAATCTGCGGAAACCACTAAACCCTACTTATATTGTCGACAACTTTATCGACCCCAAGATGACCCTTTTTTTTAAAACTTTCCAACCAGCCCCCCCCCCCCCGACTCGCCTAAGCGTTCAGAAGGGGATGGCTGGCACTCCTCTGCGGGTCGAGATTTCCTTTTATCATTCATATGTTTCCTGGGAAAAAGACAAATTGCGCAATTTATAACTAAAGAAAACGGAACTAACACTAAGTACCATTACAATTAGATGATTTAAAAGTAGAATTTGATATGTTAGCATAGAATAAAATAAAATACGTAAATAACAATAACATAAAATGTGGGAGATTGGTTGTATCGGTTGATACGATGGTAAAAGTAAGAAGCGACAGGAAAAGAAAGGAAGGAAGAAGGTGCGTTTCGTCCTAGGCCTGCTAGCGGACTCGTTAGTAAGGCGTACTAGCAGGCCCTGCCTTAGACACTGGGATAGTAGGGAATTGTCGGAGGTTAAACATATACATGTATATACAGGGTGTCTCTTAACTCCTGTCCTTCCCGGAAATGGGGGGTAGCTGGGGTGATTCTGAACAACTTTTTCCTTGACCAACATGTGGTTTGCAGCTTCATTTTTAAGTTATTAACGAAAAACACTGGCCAATGAGAGCGCCCGCCGGGCGGCCGATGGCGCGCGCTCAGGCACGAACCTATCAGCTGTCACGATGGGGGGGCATCGAGGGTACCGACGGAAGCGTGCGGAAAATGTTACATCGTCATAATTAAGAATAATGTGGAATAATTTGTTATTCATAAATAACAAATAAATTAATAAGTCGTTTAAGAACAGTGTCCGATACGTTCATTCATTATCTGAAAGGAATAAACTGTTTTATTACTTATGAAAAAAATATCTTTTTCACAGCACGTTTTCAGGTGGATAAATTATGTTTTCAGAAAAACGATTTGCACAACTAATGTTAGAAAAAGCTAGTTAAACTTACCCATTCGTCCACGAATTAACTTGCTTAACGTGTGCGAATCCTGACCGAGGCAACGTTCAACAGCTGATGTTACGGCTGGGTTAATATCCTTGCATGTGTTACGTAGGAAGTACTGTTTCCTTCGTTTCGTCTATTATGCCCTTATATGGAAATCGAGAGTGCATGCAGTCGAGTCTGCCCCTTCCGCGATGGCGCGATGACGCAACGCTTCAGGCCGACCTTTTGGACTCCCTTAGAAGATTCTGTACCCCCACCATATTTTTGGTCCGCTTTTCGGATATAAAAAGGGCATGAAATCTACTCTCGTGGCTCAGTATGGACCTTACTACCTGTGTACCATGTCGGTGCCAGATAGCTATACTGATGCCAGTGAGATCGGGTTCCATTCCCTTTCGATCAACTTCTATTTATTTAGGGGCTCAGTATCCAATTAACTGGCTTCGTGATACGTTGCGACTTAGGCTGTTTGAATACTCTAGCTCAGTGAGATCGGGTTAAATTCCCTTTCGATCATCAATCGATATTTATAAAGTTCGCATTTGTCGAAAGTTAGTGAGATCGGGTTAAATTCCCTTTCGATCATCGATATTTATTTCAAAGTTCGCATTCGTCGAAAGACAGCAAGATCGGGTCGCATTTCCTTTCGAGCATTATATTTATAAACGTTAAAGACTGTAAACGTGGGTTCTTTGAGTCCACAATTATTACATATTGTAATTTACTTGATATATAGAATATAGACATTTTATTATTTGATCATAGATATATTCATTTCTTTCTGTTTCCTATACCAATCATAAGTAGTATATAGAATCCACCGAATAGATATATCTCAACCGCTCGAGATATATCGATAGTTACGAGGCAATAATTACTAACAATCCAGTGGCACCCAGTGATGAAATAGGCACTGGCACATCCACAAATAAACCCTTCCAGTGGCACCCATTGATGAGATAAGCATTGGCACATCCACACATTCTAACCCTCCAGTGGCACCCAGAGGTGAAATAAGCTCTGGCACAACCACAAAAACCTTGACCTTCCTGTGGCACCCAGTGCTGAAATAGGCATTGGCACATCCACACATTTCCCATCAAACGGCTCGACCGTTTAACTAACAAAAAACCATAAACAACCGATCCTCGGCTCCGCAGCCGTGCCCCTTAGCCCTCGGCTCGTAACACATGATCACTTCACTTCACGGTCACTTACATTTGCTACTGTGAAATTTGGGTATAGTTAAAAACAATTTATTCTTCCTACGTTTAAACATTTAGTAATATTCTGCGGTTGCACGATTCACGTTTCTCGTTCGGTTAGCAGAACGACTCTGCCAGCTGAAACGTTCGCACTCGCTTCCACACGCACACGCACACACACTGTCTCCAAATTTAGTGGAAATCGGCGGCAGATACCGATCACACAGGGCAGCATCGGCCCCTGCGTAGTGTGCGTCGCAGTGTGAGCGTCGGCACTACAATGTTATCCACATTAAAGAACATGTGCGTGTGCGTGTGGAAGCGAATGCGACGTTTCAGCTGGCAGAGTCGTTCTGCTAGCCGAACGGACAACATGAATCGTAAAAACGCAGACTATTACGAAATGTTTAAACGTAAGAAAAATAAATCGGTTTCAAATATTCCCACATTTCACAGTGGCAAGTGATAGTGAGCGTGAAGTGAAGTGATCTTGAAGTGAATTCACCGTGAGTGTAGTGAGTTCACCGACCCGGCCGGTGACATCAGTTGTTGAGCGTTGCCTAGGTCAGGATTCGCACAATGTTTACCAGATTAATTCGTAGACGAATGGGTAAGTTTAAACAGCTTTTTCTAACATTAGTTCTGCAAATCGTTTTTCTTGAACCATAATTTATCCACCTAAAAACGTGCTGTTAAATAAAATATTTTTTTCATAAGTAATAAAACAGTTTATTCCTTTCGGATAATGAATAAACGTATCGAACACGGTTATTAAACGACTTATTAGTTTATTTGTTATTCATGAATAGCAAATTATTCCACATTATTCTTAATTATGACGATGTAACATTTTCCGCACGCTTCCGTCGATACCCTCGATGCCCCCCCATCGCGACAGCTGATAGGTTCGTGCCTGAGCGCGCGTTATCGGCCGCCCGGCGGCGCTCTCATTGGCCAGTGTTATTCGTTAATAACTTAAAAATGAAGCTACAAACCACATGTTGGCCAAGGAAAAAGTTGTTCAGAATCACCCCAGCTACCCCCCATTCCGGGAAGGACAGGAGTTAAGAGACACCCTGTATGTGTATGTCGATTGTCTCAGTTCGGCCCTTCCTGACTTCAACGACGTCCTCGTCGGTGCGCGATAATGGTTCCTCTTACTCTAATTTACTCTACTTCTTTACTTCGAATTACGTTCTAGTTTTCCCTAATCCTAACGTGATTTATGAACTATTAATCGCTTTTAATCTGTATACAGCAACGATCGCCTTGTACATTCGATTACTTTGCTGTTCGCCTTCTATATCTTGAATTAAATATCTATCGTTTTCTAACACCTTCACAACCTCATATGGACCCTTGTATTTCGGTTCGAGTTTTCTACGTTGTCCCGTAAAGGGTGTATCGCTTCTAATCATTACTAATTCGCCTACTTTATACATTCGGGCTTCTTTGTGATGTTTGTCGTAGTGTGATTTCATTCGCTCGCGATTTTTTCTTAGCAGTTCTTGTACTGATTCTCGACTGTCTTCGTTGTCGAATGTTTCGTTTAATTCTATCAATTCGCGTGTTAACGGACTAGTATCTATACCTATGCCCTTTCTGTTGAAAACAATTTCGTAAGGCGTTCGTTTTGTGACACTATGCTCGGCATTGTTAATAGCCCACTGCACCTTCGCTAGATGCACATCCCAATCATCTCCGTCAGCGTTACACGCTGTTGCTACACAGGTGAGTATAAATCTATTTAATCGTTCTATCTGACCATTCGCTCTTGGCGTTGCCGTAGCTATTTTTACATGATTTATGTCGGAGTTTTGACAGAATTGTTCAAATCCGCTTGAGGTAAATGCGGTGCCCCTGTCAGTAATAACGCGCCTTGGCTTTCCATAATGCGAAATAAATTCTTTAAGAAAAACTAACGTCTCCTCCGTACTTGTATCACACACTGCCTTGAGCATACTATATTTACAAAATCCACATATACTCGCAATTATATATCTATTACCTCCTTCCGTCACAATGAATGGACCTAAATGATCTAAATGGACTACGTCGAACGGTTCGCTACCCTTGTCCAAGGGGTGTAATAGACCCGGTGATTTTCCCGTCGGGATCTTATAGTATAAACAGTTAACACAACGATTAATATATTTGGTAATAAATTCTCGCATTCGTGGAAAGTAATATGTTTCCTTCACCGCCGCTAACGTTTTGTCAATACCGACGTGTCATAAATTCTTATGTGTTTCGGATACAATTTCGTGACATAATTCGCTCGGTGCATATAATCTCCATCTTCCCTTCGCGACTCGATAAACCCTACCGTTCCGCATAGTATATTTTTCGTGAATTTTGGCATCGCCTTCCTCTAACTTATCGCGGATTTCCATTATTTTCGCATCTGCTCGTTGCATTGCTGCGATCCAATCGGTGTTCAGCGTTATCCCTAACACCGGTAATCCAACTAACTGGGTCTCTGCCGCGTCTTCCACGGGATTTCGACTGAGTGCATCGGCAACCAAATTTTCGCTACCCTTGTGATATTCTATGGAATAATTAAATTCGCTTAGTCTGACGAATCACCGACCTATTCTAGGGCTAAGGTCCCTTTTTGACGCAAGCATTTTGAGACTGTTGCAATCTGTTTTTATGGTGAAGTGAATTCCGATCAAGTATACGCGAAACTTTTCCAATGTGTTAACAATGGCTAGCGCCTCCAACTCGTACGAGTGATATACGGATTCTTCCGCGGTTGTTTTACGGCTGAAATACGCAACCGCGTGAAGCTTACCATCTTTACCTTCCTGCAACAGTGCTCCGCCTATGCCCTGACTGCACGCGTCCGTGTGGATTTCTGTTCGCGCTTCCGAATCGTACACTCTCAGTACAGGGGCACGATACAGTCGTTCCTTCAGCTCCTCGAAGGCCTTCTCTTGGGCCCTTCCCCAAATAAATTTCGCATTCTTTTTCAGCAGATCCGTCAAGGGTCGGGCTACAACGGCAAATCCTTTGACGAATCTCCTAAAATAACTAATTAACCCAACAAAACTACGTACCGTCTTAACGTCAACGGGTACCGGATAACCTTTTATAGCAATCAACTTCCCCCTTTCTGGCGCTATTCCTTCAGCTGATATTTCAAACCCTAAATACTCGATTTTGGTCTGTAGAAAGTAACATTTGCTCAATCTTAAGGTCAGATTCGCTGCCCTTAGTGCCTCTAACACGTCTCGCAATTTTCTCAACCCATCGTCAATCGTTTCTGAAGGAATGATTATATCGTCTATGTATGCTATTGCCGCCGTATTTCGTAAAACAACATTGATCAACCGCTGAAAAACGGCGGGTGCGTTACATAGCCCGAATGGCATTCTCACAAATTGATAGTGACCGTTAGCTGTACTGAACGCGGTGATACCTTTCGAATTTTCGGACATTGGAACTTGATAATAACCATTACGTAAATCTAACTTTGTATAAAATCGCATGCCCTTCAACTGGTCTATTTGATCGTCTATTCTGGGCATTGGAAATGGTTGTTTAATTGTCTTTTTATTTACCGCCCTGTAATCGATGCACATGCGCACGTCGCCTGTCTTCTTTTTGACGAGTAGTACTGGGCTGGAGAACGGAGATTCGCTCTCTTCGATAATATTGGTATCCAAAAGCTCCTAAACTATCTCTTGTTGTTGTTGCCGTTCTTGCTGCGAAACCCGGTATGGTCGATGATATATTGGGTTTGCGTCCATCAGCGTTATTGCCATCACCATTCGGCTGGTGCAACCTATTTGGTAGGTATTTTTGGCGATTAGATCCTTGAAGTCATTGAGAACACTTACAACCAACTCAACATCTTTGCCGGCCAAGTCGGTGTTAATTTCCTCCACCGTGACGGCTTCTGTGTTGACCTCTCTTCTCACGACTCCGACATCAGTCGCCACCGACTCTCCTCTGGCGAGGACTGCTCCTTCCTCGATCTTTACATCGCCGCCTGAAATGTTAAGTATGGGCACAATTGACGTACCTTCCTTATCTGCCTTCACCAGACACCTGGGTATCAGTTTCCCGTCTTCACGTAAGCCACCTTCTATACAAACGTCCTTGTCGTGGACTTCCGTATGTGCGGCAATGTACCCTAAGTATTGATTCGGGATGACTGTTGCTTCCTTGGCCCAGAACGTCGTTCTTTGTTGTTGCTCCGTGTCTGCATCTTCGACCTGTCGTATCAGCAACTCGTTCGGTCTGCTAACTATTTCGACGTGGTCTTGCTCGGTGTACGGATGACCCACGATCAGAGGTATCGCTTGGTACTCCTGAGGAACTACGTGGACCTTACCCTCGCCGTAACCTCGTCGATGGTCAACGATGCTGTGAGCATTCCCACTGGCGTCACCGTTCCATTTCCGTATGCGGTCAGCTGGTCAGATGCTCCTTCGTAGTATGTCATCTTGAGGTCGTCGGCAACGTCCTGCCTCAGAGCCACACAGGAGCTACCAAGATCGACGTAACACCTTACGTACCGATCATTTAAGTAGGCATTCTTAAAATATTTCCGGTGTCTCCCATCAGAAGAAATGTGCAACACCTTGTCCGCTCTACTCGGACTCATTGTCGCATTATTGTGTTGTTTAATTACTGGTTTAGGTGCGTATTTACAATCCCTTGCAATGTGTCCCGCCTTTTCACATTTATAGCAGACGATACTCTTGGGTCTCGGACACCTGTTTGCTGCATGTCCCTGTTCGTTGCAGTTGTAGCACGTCATCGCGGGTTTCCTTCCAGCATTCTGTCTATTTTCTTGATTACGCTGCGGGTGCTCCTGTAATAAGTGGTTAGCCCCTTTTAAATCTGGCAACAATAAGCTAGGTTTTGCATATTTTGATAACGGCCCCAAATAATCTCGAAATCTCATATTTTTCAAGCCTGCGACTATCCACTCCACCGCTTCTTGGTCGGACATGTTCGCCTTATTGCATTTAGCTAATTTCTCGTAATAGTATTCTATTACGTCCTGTCCTTGCCTCCTAGTGTACTCTTGTGCGTCCAGACGCCTTGTCATGTGGCTGGTTTCACATGGGAAGGCCTCCTTTAGTAACTCCTTCCATTCGCTCCATGTCCGCTGGCCCGCAGGAAGACTGTCCCTCCACTTTTTTGCTACCCCTTCTAATCTGGCTAAAGCATAACGCTTCACGGCTACTTCGTCCCATGAGTACAAGGTCGCGTATTCCTCGATCTTATCGATCCAGGAGTCAATGGTAATATCAGATTTTATAGGATCAAAAACGGGTAATACCTCGTAAACATCCTTGAAGTGTCGCATTGTCTCGGTACCTCCCCTCTGCGCCATGTTGTCGTTCCCCTCTGTTACGTCGAGAATCGTTCTCTCCTCTTCTGCTATTTCCGAGCCTTGTTCCTCTAATTCAATATTGTCGTCCACACTGATACCGCTCGAGCTCTGTGTTTGTAAACTGTCTTCGTCTATTTCAAATTCCGCGGTGACCGTCTCCTTCGAAGCAGTTGTGTATTTCGGGTTTTTTCTCACTTTCGCGACCGTCCTTTTGGTCGTTGGCTCGGATTTCTGCGCCGATTCTTCGTTTCCCTTCTTGCCCCTCGTGAACATGCCGTTTTCAATTGCACATAATTCTCATTAATCGCTCTACCGCGATCTCACCGGAGTTGCGATTTTCTCAACGTTCCACCACGTTTTCTCTCGAAGGCTCCGCCGCACTTCGGATTTACGATTTCCTCAACGTTCCACCACGTTTTCTTCGAAGGCTCCACCGCACTTCGGATTTCCCTGCTCACTCGAACTTTTTCCGGTTTAGGGCTGTGCAATCCCACTTCTGATATTGTTACAATACCGATCTTCCTGTATATAGATATGTATATATTTAAGTATTGATATAATTAGGTTTACAATGGTACTCTTCTGCTATTCTTCGCTACCTGATCGCAACTGCCCGTCTAAGCCCGGGTTCCCACCTGGGCGGGCTTCTCCCCACCGACGCACCTCGTGACCCGTGGCACTGCTCCCTGCGTGCCCTTACATACATACATATATGTGTATGTCGATTGTCTCATACGTATCAGGTAAAGAGTTACATTTCGCGACATTTCATTTACTACTGATAAAACAAATATTTGAAAAATATCTACGAACTTCAAATACATACCAAGGCAAAAGAAATACTGACGGTCCATTACGTCTAATTGAAAGGCATTTTCCTAGCATATATTTTAATCCGTCTTCGAAAAAAAAAATCAAACGCGAAAGTGTGTAGTATGTTGTAAACATAAAATTCGTCGAGAAAGTAGATACGAATGCAAAGAATGCGATGTAGGTTTATGCGTTGATCCATGCTTTAGGATATATGACACGCAAATTGATTATTAAATTGTTTGTATTATTCTTTTATTATCTTTATTAGTTCATTATGATAAAATTATTTATTGTTGTTATGTTAAAATGAATTTGTTCCTCATTATCAATTTCGGATTCTTTCCTTTATATTTAATTACCCATTATTATTGAAAGAATCTGCAAATTGAGTTAAGTAAATTAAAATAGCTTAAAAAGCTACTTAAAATAAATAAAAAATGGATATTTTTAATTTATTTGCAATTATTATTTTTTAAATCCGAAGAATGGTATCAAACCTCCGGGTACTGTTTTGGTCACTAGTCAGTGCAGAACCAGTCGCAGCGACTGACATGCGAATAACGCGCCGTCCGTATTGATGGACTACTCCAAGATCGCGCCGCAGTCAAAGGGTTAAAAAATAAAGTGTACGCTGAGCCTCCGACTACAATGGCCAATATGAGGGATCGTATCATCAATGAGTGTGGCAAAATAACATCAGATACACTACGCAATGTTAGTGAGCCCATTAACTTCTCGATTCAGAAAGTGTTCTCATGCAAATGGTCACCACATTGAACATTTTCTGTAAATAGACATTACAATTAAAATATCTCCTAAACTAATGATTTCTTTACACAAATAGATTAATACTTTTCTGTAAAGAATATGAAGGAGCATGAGCTGATGCAATACAAAATATATGATTCCTTTTAAAAAAACCTTAATGACCTTCATATGTCCTTTACACGTCCACCTACAAAAAAAATGTACCATCAGAATGTGCCCCTCTCAAAACCATTCAACTTCATCTGAAACATTGTTTGCTATGCGTAATAATAATGACGTAAATCTAGATGGCAAAATGTGGCGACCCACCCTGTATATCAATGCATCAAATTCCGCTTGAATTTTTTAAATATATTGATTGGTTACTGAGATATAGGCCGTCAAAGTTGATGAAATTTCAAGTTCCTGCATATCTTGAAAATTGGAGCTTGTTTAATGCGTGAGGGAAAGTTTATCTTAAAAAAATTTATATGTGAAACGTTTTATCATTAAAGTAGGTGTAATAAACATACATTTCCCACAGAAATAAAGTAACATATCTTTGAATTTATCCTTGTAATTCCGTTCTCAATATATCATAAATATTACCCATATCTTAATGAACCGGAAGGAAAATAAACATGTTATGCACCGAATTTAACGCTGAGACAAGTTTCTTGATATAAAGTGGCATGTCAACTATGATATCTAGTTGAGAAACTTTGCGCCCTTTTGCGCCTTTTTAAGATATTTAAATTTTAAAGTATCAAGTAGGGGTATTTAGGGTCTGTCCCTCTAGACTCTAGAGTCTAGAGTTATAGAGCATAGTGGCGATATCTCGTGCAAAGGTTTGAATATGGAAAATTGAATATGACATAAAAAAATCTACCGAAAACATTAATAGAATAATAATAAATAAGTAAGTAAATAATAATAAATAAATATGCTGAGGACACGTGTCGGGTCTACGCTGCGATCGCGGTGGACAAAGCTGCTTTTGAGCAAGGGCCCATAATAAATTTAGGACTTGTGTATTTACGAAGAGGCTATGACTTGGCTGGAAGAGAGACCGAATTTCGAGGTGACATTTTCCAGTCACACTATTCTCAGCAGCACTTGACGTAACTTAGACCCTCGCGATAGCGCGGCTAAACATCCGCGGGTTCGGTTTTTCCTAGAACAAGGGACCTTTTGTGCAACGTTCTTGCCGGGCCTACGTGACGGAAAATCTCTGGGTTCGGGGGCGTTGCATCGATGGAAGACCGACCTGCGGATACTATTGGATGGCCCTATGCCCCACCAAGGACAGAAGTCCCTTCAAGATCGTCTTGGAGGGAGGTTTGGTAGAGGGACCGGGCGACTTGTCGGTTGACATTTTTGTATTGTACAATTAGAATAAATTCAGCATTAAGACAGTTCAGATCAAATCCACCACTAGTATTGTACGACTCTCGTCTTTGACGAGCAGGAACAACGACCTTACGGTTATATGTACAGTTTTCACATTAACAATATTGTACGTGATTATTAAAGAGCGTATGCTCGTGCACTGGAAGAAATAGATTTTTATTTCTTTTGTACCGAGTTGTAGCAGAGATTACCTCTGCCAAATATTCTACCCCGCGGATTGCGAAGGATGTAAACATTGGTCCTTCGAGCCGGATGCTGGAGTTAACATTGGTCCTTCGAGCCGGATATAGAACAGTGAAGTGGATTGCGAATCTTGAACTTTGACCTTTGAATTTAAACAGTGAACAGTGAGTTTCGAACTTTGAACTTTGGACATTGCACTTTGAACTGTGAAAGTGTAACACATTTAAGCGACAAGTGAACTGTGGCAGTTTAGACTTGTACATTATTGGACGGTGTACATCGTACGCATTTGACAGCCATCCAGCCAGCCGACGCAGATCGTTTCGAGAACGCTGGGCCCTGACGGACATCAGGACAACAGAAGCTGGAAATCAAGGCTGACAGGACAAGGCCAAACACAATCTGGTCACGAGACGACTGGTAGCGTGGCGCTGCATTGACCGCCTGTAAACGGTTCCTGTAAGTCCTTCCTTTATCTTACTTGCGTTAGAACAGCATGGACGCGTCGTTGAAAGCTTTGATCGTTGAGCGTGGTCGGTTCAAGACCGCTTTGACCCGTTTCAAGGGGTATTTTGACGCGTATGATCGAACATCGGGCATTTCCGCGCTTGAGGTTCGTTTAAGCAAGGTTCTACCAATTTTCGAGAACTTTGACACGATACAGGCCACCATAGAGGCTAAGGTCGAGGGGACAGATTTAGAACGAACCCAGTCAGAGGAGCGTGTCGAATTTGAAATTGCATATTGCGAAATCGTGGCTGCGGCAGAGGATTTTATTGCCGAAAGGCAACAACCTGAACCTGCACGGGTTGTACCTACCGGGGTACTTACACCGACCGCGTCGACCTCCGGATCCGAACCGCACCCTAGAATAAAATTGCCAACCTTTGACGGTAACTATAATTTTTGGATTAAGTACAGAGACACGTTTGAATCGATGATAAACAATAACGACAACCTAACGAACATTGAGAAATTTCATTATTTAAACTCATCTCTCAAGGGGGACGCGGCTAGGGTGATTCAAACGTTAGGAATTTCGGAGATCAATTACGCGTTAGCATGGACTGCACTGAAGGACAGATTTGAGGACCATAAGGTCTTAAAACATCACCATTTACGGACTCTTTGGGAACTACCTGTATTAACAAAGGAATCATTTTCCGGACTGCGACGATTACTTGACGACACCAATAATAGTTTATTAGCCCTTCAGGCATTAGGAGAACCAATTAGTCACTGGGACAGTGTCATAATTTACCTGTTGACCACAAAACTAGACCCACTGACAAACCGTGAATGGGAGCGCAAGCTCTCGCTAATTCCGGGCGATACAAAATTACGAGACTTGACTGAATTTTTTGAGTCTCATTGTAGGTACCTAGAAGGGATGGTATCGGACAAGCCAGCTCTTTCTAGTAAAATACCAATGAGTAAGAACACAGGTAACAATCGCACCCGTGTAGGTCAGGTATCCGCCTATACCGCGATCACGCCAGCCCCGTGTGCACTGTGTAATAAATAATAAACCGCATCTGCTTTCTCAGTGCGGCGAGTTTAAAAAATTACTACCGGCGGCACGGCTTTCACAGGCTCAGCAATTGCGCGCGTGTTTCAATTGTTTGAACGTAGGACATCGAAATAGAGAATGCACGCGTAGCTCGTGCAAAATTTGGGGCAAAAGGCATCACACCCTTCTGCACCTTGATCAAGTTGAAAGACGGCAGGCTGATTCCGCGATTGCACGCGGGTCAGTTGCATCAGGGACGGTGGCAATCAGGGAAGGGGACGAGGCCCTTGTTGTAAAGCCAGCTAATGTAGCAATAACGTACTTCACCCAACGTCTAGGGTGTAAGGAAACGGTTATTTTGTCCACCGCGTTAGTATATGCAGTAGATCGTCACGGGTTTCAGCACGAGTGCAGAGCGTTATTGGATTCTGGGTCCCAATCGCACTTCATAACGAAGGCAATGACCGAGAAGCTCGATTTGCCATGTTCCCGTTCGGATACTCGCGTTACGGGTATTGGGGGTTACACTCACGGAGTGCAACACGAAACGTGCGTGGAGGTCAGTTCCAGGTTAGTTAGTCAGTTAACGGTTTCCGACGCACCATCCCATGCCTGGTACTAACAAAAATTGCTGGAAACATGCCGAACGAGTCCCTTCTGCTAAGGGATCTTCCTATTCCGTCGGGCATTGAACTTGCGGATCCACATTTCGACGAATCGGAAGAAATCGATATTATAATTGGCGCGGGACTATTCTAGGACCTTCAATGCGTCGGCAGACACTCGCTAGGACTTAATCACCCTATCTTGCAGAAGACACAATTAGGATGGGTGATAGCGAGAAAACTCAGTACTCCATTAATTGAAGCGGAGAAACACATTTATTGTAATCTGGTCACTAACGAACAGCTGCACCAGCGTGTTGAACAGTTTTGGGAGTTAGAGTCTTGCGTCTCCGATCATGGAAAGGGAATTTCGACGGATCCCTGCGAGCAGCATTTTTTAAAAAACACCACTCGCGATAAGGACGGGCGGTTTGTAGTTCGTATTCCATTTAAGGAAAACATACAAGATTTAGGGGACTCGCGGGAGCAGGCTCATAAGAGATTTCTCTCTCTAGAACGTAAATTAAATAGACATCCTGAATTGAAAAAGGGGTACATAGACTTCATGCATGAATATGAGGTACTGGGGCATATGAGCGAACACTCATCTAAGGATTTCGAGCCCTCAGAATTAGTATATTTCTTGCCACACCACGCAGTCTTTAAGGAGACAAGTAGCACAACGAAATTGCGCGTTGTGTTTGATGGTTCCGCCAAAACCACGTCGGGACTTTCAATCAACAGCGTACAATATATTGGACCAACAGTCCAACAGGATTTATTCTCAATTATTATTAGATTGCGTAAGCATAGGTACGTGTTGTCTGCCGACGTGGAAAAAAAAGGGTGCGTGTACTTATGTACGCGCGTTAGAAGTTATACTTCATTGACGTGATTAAAACGATTTTTAATTTGCACGGAAAAAGATTTATTGAAATAAAAGAATAAAAGGATTGGAGTGGCATAAGAAAAGAAATTAACAACATTTTAAATTATGTCCATTATCATAGCTTCTTCAGGTGGTGACTGAATCGGCACAGCAGTTATCAGTGGCTTATGGTAACTAAAATATGATTCAAATAGTTTCGTACTAACGTCGTTGAGGTATCGTGTAAATACAGCATCTATGGTGGTATCGCGTCGTGTTGTTGAAGTCAGGGGATTATTATTCATAGTTAGATTCACATACTTTTGGAAAAAGTCAATAAGTGGACCAGCATCTTCTCGTGAAAAATTGACGTTGAAGTCTCCACTTAGAATCATCGGTAACTTGTTCAAAATGCAGCCACTTTTATATATAATTTTTGGGCACATACCCCAACCAGTCAGCGTCGAGCAGGTAGCGCGAACCGTTTTTTATGGCACTCTCAAGTGCGAGTGCACAGCCGAGCGTGCCAACTCCCCCGCTTGCGCTGTGCTCTAACCAGAGCATCTATCATTGAAACACCCCGGTACAAACCATATATATAATTTTTATTATTATCCAAATAAAACTCGTGTTGTGCATAAAATTGTATAAAAGGGGCTGCATTTTGGTAAAGCAGTCAGTCGAAAACGACAAGCCAAAAGATTATCGTTACCCGGACCTAACTTGTGTACTGGTACGGTCATCCTGCGGATTAGCGAGTTTTAGATAACAGTCTCGAGTATTAGCGTAAAATAATCCATGCTCTAATATATAATTTAATTCGTATATAAAATCACTTAAGACTTAAGTAATCAACCAAGGAATTTGGTTCTGCATTACCATAATATATTGCTATTGGAAAAGTAGACACTGTACAATTTTTTAATACTAGCTTGCACAAAATGGGCCAAAACTGATTATTCGAACTTTTTGAAATTGGAATAGCATCGATATTAAAAATTATTCGAAACGTTAATGTCTCTATGAGCTTGAATTATTGCCTTGTTGCTAAACAACGCAAACGGTCAATTATTAATTATTATTTCGTCACGCAATGATTCGCAATCCAGACATTCCAATCAATATCTCAATCGATATATTGAAAAGAGAGTGCAAACAAATATTTCATACCTAATATATGTTACGAGCCGAGGGCTAAGGCCGGCCGTACACTGTTGTATTCCGCAGAGCTTTGTTTATTATATTGGATAGGTACAATTAAGCTTTACGGACACTTAGACGGAACGGCGAAGTACTGCTGGTATTTCCCGTAACAATTTTGCTCGTGTAGAAGTATGTACGTGGTGTACGGTCTCTAGTCTAAGGGAGCTCTGGCTCTGTTGGATAGTGGTCGAATATATTTAAGATTGTAAAAATGGGGGAGTAGGAATTATCTGTAGTTTAGTAAAGGATGGAAAAGGGAGTTTGAAGTTCAAGGATCAGAGGATGGTTAATGGGTAAAGGTTGGGGTCGTTGCGTATCGCGAGGATACTTGGAAAGTTTGGTATCGGAGTGGAAAGAACTGTTTATCTAAAGCTAGCATGCGCTATGACTAATTCGTAGCTTGTCATATAAGCTGACTAAAAGTAGTGAGTAAGTTGGTATACAACACCTTCCGCCATAAGATTGTTAACGGGAGGTTAACAATTAAGTATGAATACATATATATATTTACGCTGGGTCTTACTTAAAGTACGATGGTATAGTATTAAAGTATGGGCTAATAAGAATAGTTAAAAATATGTACGAAATATTAATTACTAAGTATTAATGAAAAGTTTTTTTGTTTTTTTTTTGTTTTATAGAGGCGTGCTGCTTTTGCGTATTCTTTGCCTGGTAGGGACGCGGGCTGCGGGCGTCGTTTCTTCGTCTTCTGATATTTCCACTATTGGGTTGACAATAGTCGGTTGGTTTCTTCTGGGTTGGTAGGTGATTACTTCGTTGATCGGAGTCGAGGTTTGTCTAGATGACAGTGACGATGATGATGAGTCAAATATGCAATTGACGAAATTTCTTATTAACGGTGGGTTGATTTCCCCACGCCTTAGGGCGATGGTTGAACAACATAAGCGTTGTAACCAGCGAAGGCATCCAAAAGTCTGGCAGCATTTCAGCAGTACAAATAAAACCAAGAGGCTTGCGATTATTCCAAGTGCAATTGTGTACCACTTGGTGTGCGTAATAATGAACGGCTGATTAATTTGTTTGCTGATTATTTCGTCAAATTCGTTTAGCTTCTTATTTGCATATTTGAGTTCCGAGAGATCGATATTGGTAAGTTGAATGGGTTTTAAATCCATAGATTTGATGGTTTCTGCGTGTGGTATTAGGATGCAACAGTCGTCATCCAAGATGTTCGCATGTGGGATGTAATAGGTTGCATTTTTGCTGGAATCGTACGTGGCTTCGATCATGAAGAGGTTGGTGTATCCCTTGCAGTGAGGTTGAAGATGCATGATTCCGCTCTTCTGGAGAACGATGTCTTCCATGTAATTTTGACCTTCCTTACACATGATGGTCAAGGTGGTTGGCTTATGAAGGACGTAGATCCACTGATTCTTTGAAATATATTTCCACGTTTGGATCGTTGCTTTGATGGTTTTCGTTGCACAAGTAGGTGGAATCTTGTTGACGTGAGGAGAGAGTAGCTGGATCTCGCAAATCGGTTGACTCGCCGAGGCTACTGTGTGGAGATGGTAACAGACGTACTGTTCGTCTCGGTATTCATTGCAATCGGACAATTCTTTTAGAAAGGTGAATTGAGACTTGGTTTGAGACAGGAGGAGATAACGATTCTGGGGAATGACATAAGAAAGGAATTCTGAATCTTTATGTTGGACTGGGAGAGGAATGAGTTCAAAGAGATCAAATTTTGTTCGTATGACTAACGGAATTTGGAGTGCAAATATTACGTTGTCATTTGTAGCGATTACGTGGAGTTGAATAAATTTATAAAAATCGTGTATGTTTTCTAGATCTGGTTTCATAATTAGTTCATGTTCATTTGTAAAATCTTTTAGTTCTTCATATAACATTTTAGGGGTGACGATAATCGGTGAAACGATATTATGTTCAGCTAAGTTAATAGCTTCTATGTATTTTGAATATTCGCGATTGACCTGATTCGTGAGCATATTCAAGGTTGTAGTTTGCTGATTTACGACGGACTCTATTTCTAAACGTGAAATGAAAGAATTGGTTCGGGTAGCGAAAGAGTTGATTTTTTCGACGTTTTCGTTCATTGTTTTCTCTTGACTTTGAAGGGAGTGTAGAGAGCTATTGAAGTTCCTTATTGTATTAGCAATAACTTGGACTTGTGATTTAAGCAAAGTTTGCGTTTGTTTGTTGTTGTTAGTTCATCCTTTTATACTGTCTTCGTAAAATTGGGCATCGTCGGTGTCGGGCGTGCCAAAAGCCCATTTTAATAGGTATGACATACCATTTAAAGGGCCCCGTTTTTTTCGGTTAACTAATTTCTCGGTCATTTGTTGAAGAATTTCGTGTTTTCTATCGACTTCAATTAATTCTGTTTCGATCAGCTGGATAGTGCGTTCACAATGAAAACCAGTATGGTCTTTTCGAGATGGGTCAAGTAATGTTGAATTACAAATCCCCTTAGTCTTTTCGAGATGATTTTGAATGATTCTGTATGCGCTATTTAAGTGGGTTTTGTTTACATAAGAGAGCAGAGTAAGCTTTGAGTTAGCTACTTGGGCTGAACCTAATCGATTATAGAAGAGTCCACTTGATTCTTTGAAAGGACGATTAGAGTAAAGGTGACTAGATGCCAGGAGCGGAAGTACGAGGAGGATTGTGATTGTCTGGCTCATCTAGAAAATATAATTTCAATAAATTAGTGTGGTATTTGACTAATTTCCGACCGATTTGGATTTCGGCGGTTTGATTGGGAAAAAGTCGAATGATTTTGTATGGTCCTTTAGCGTTGCTTGTGAGTTTTTTCGATAGTCCTGGTGAAGTCTGTTTGTTTTCGATCGTGACGAGATCATTAACTTTAAATTTCATTGGATTTAATTTTCTATCGTGGTATTCTTTGCTGCGTACCTTTGAATTTATGAGGTTTTCGCGCGCGATTCGAAAAGAGGAATTAAGTTTAAATTTTAATGACTGTATGTAGTCATCGGAAGTGTAGTGGAATTCTGGGTCTTGTGTAATGGATGAAGGTAGGTAGGCTTTCTTGCCGAAAAGAAGTTCGTACGGTGTGTAGTGGGTGGATTTATGAATCGCTGTGTTGTAGCTGAACATCGCGAAGATAATGTAAGTGTCCCAATCTGTTTGTTTTGTGTTAATATAGTGTTTAAGGTAGTCCTTAAGGGTGAGATGAGATCTCTCAAGCGCTCCGTTCGTTTGGGGATGATAAGGAGTGGTTGAGATATGCTTTGTTCTAAAAAGTTGACTCATTGCCTTAACGAGGTTCGACATGAAATCTGAACCTTGGTCGGTCAAGAATGTTTTGGGTATACCGAAGTAAATAAAAATGAAGAGTCATTTTTCGACAATAGTTTGCGCTTCATGATTAGGGACTGCAAATGCAAACGAGTATTTGGTGAGGTCGTCTTGAGCCGTGATGACGAAGCGATTGCCCTGTTCGGTCAGGGGCAAAGGTCCTACTACGTCAATGGCTAATTTTTCAAAAGGCTTATCTGCGGTAGTCGTAATCTCCATGGGTTGTTTCGTAGGCTTGAAATTTGTCTTATTTATCTGACAAGAGTGACATGTTTTGATATAATTTCGGATGTCGCTCTTCATGCTAGACCAGTGATATCATTCTTTGACCTTTGAGTAGGTACGATTAAAACCACAGTGACCGGATAGTTTGCTGTCATGACATTCCAAGAGAATGATTTCTACTTCATTGCGATCCTTGGGAGTGATCTTTGTTGTATTTAAAAATTTGATGTTACTTGAAGGGAATATAAATTTGATCATTTCGTTAAAAATTTCGGGTTTAACACCACTCCTTTTTTTGGGTGGAATTAGAATAAAATCTTTTGATTTTATTGTTTCGGAGATGTAAGAATATCCGAGGTTACGGAGAGCCTCGTATGCCCAGCTGGAAAACGTCACCGCGAGGCCGCTAGGCGAGCGGGACCGGTCAACATTCGGGGGAGGGTCATAAAACAGACCCTTGAAGGAACTGCATCGTGGGACCGAGGGGCTCGCCTTCTTGGCGGGCAAGAAGGCAACACCGAGGCAGTCTATGGGAAACTATCGACTAGAGCATACCGCTTACGACCCATACTAAATTGTAGTACCGTGACGACTAGGAATATATTATAGTTAAACTGAACCGTGCGACTTTTATTCAAATTTCACCTTACAGAGAGGTTCATAAAACTTGCGAATAGGTTGCGATAATCGATTTTATCGTGATGTAAGTTTTTTGGAAATAGTATCAATAAGATTTGATTATCATTCTCTAATTTGCATAAACCATTAGAACTCGAAACTAATGTAGTTTTGTCGAAATTTTCGGTCACGTGATCTGAGTATTGGTTTTCTTCGTCTAAGTCTTCGGACCACAAGAGTACTATTGTACCTTTTAGTCTCGAAAGAGCTGTCCCTTCTTTTGGAAATTCAATTACATTTGAATTAGTGTAGTGGAATTTTGTAAAATCTTGATATGTCTTATTGGATTTTCGTAGGTGGAACAAGGGTGTAGAATTTTCATTTAAGTTAGGATGTAGCCGTGATAAACCATCCGCGTTAGAATTTACTCTTCCCGGTTTGTATTTTATCACGTATTTGAATTCGTTTAGGCGTAAACGCCATCGGAGAAGTTTCGAAGAAGGATTCTTACAGTTAAAAAGCCACTGAAGAGGTCTATGATCAGTGTAAATTGTAAATTCTCTACCGTAGAGATAAGGTCGAAAGTGTTCGATAGTGTTTATGATGGCTAATAGTTCCTTTTCGGTGGTAGAGTAATTTTGTTCCGAGTCGTTTAGTGTTCTTGAATAATAAGCTACGGGTAGATCTTTATTACCTTTCATTTGTGAAAGGACACCGCCAATACCTACATTGGAGGCGTCACAGGTGACGACAAAGAGTAGAGAAAAGTCTGGGTATTGTAATAAGGGTTCACTTGTTAAAATTGTTTTTAATTCCTCGAATGCTTTTTGCTGCTGTTCGGACCAGATGAATTCTATGTCGTTTTTTAACAATAATGTCATTGGTTTCGCGATTGTTGCGAAATTTGAAATAAATTTACGATAGTATCCTACCATTCCAAGAAACGTTTTTATTTGCTTTAGGTTTTTGGGAGGATCTATTTTTGTTATGCTTTCAATCTTCTTGGGGTTTGAGCGCGGTATGAGCGCGGTATTTACCGTATGTCGCATGTTGCGTGTTGCGTGTTTCATGCCTCCTTGGTGTACGGCCGGCCTAAGGGGTACGGTTGCGGAGCCGAGGATCGTGTAAGACACGCCAAATAATAAAGTGTAAACGCGAGGTATCGACTCGAAGTATTCTTTATTAATATTTCGTAAGACAAGTCAGGACTGCTCCGAACGGCGATCGATGCTAGAATATCCTCGCTGCATCGTGGTCGCCAAAAGACGCGCTGTCTGGGTTTTTCCCTGGCGCCATTCCTGTAAGGGCCTGGGCCACGTGCACCTTGTAGCTCATCACGTCCGCGGTGTACGTGCGCTTTCGGGGCTCGCGCCGACGCTAGCCATATGCCCCGGTAGAGCGCACGCGGTCCGAAATCTCTTACACTCGGCCATCCTGCAACAATGCCCGTCCTCGAGCATTCTCGTTACGCTGTTTTCTGGAAAAGATAAAACAGACGACCGACAAATCGGATTCAGTATTTTGTTATTTGACGTTTAGCACAAAATTGAAGTAATCTAACGCCAAATACTCTCCCCGTATTGTACTGATTTTCCATGGCATGGCGATTCAACATTCGCCCTTCTTCATTTCGCCACCGGCATGCAATCTCGTTCTGATGCCATGATGAATCCTCCCCAATATGATTCTTTTCCAAAACGGCCTACTATGCTAGATAGAATACAATTCTCATCTTAGCCATAGTACCGAATCTTTCAGGTAGTCACAACCCACGTCATGACCACCACCCCGTTAACAACATGTGACGACATAACGGACCTCCGCCGTTATGCTCACGACCCAGGATACCATACTATGCTAGACGGATTTCTGACACACTCTAGCCATAGTTTCAATTTTCTCGTGCAGTCATGACTGGCATTCCACGTCATGACTCACCCCTCTCTCGACATCTCGTGACGGCATAACGAACTCCCGCCGTTATGCTCACAACCCGGAATACCATACTATGCTAGACGGATTTCTAACGCACTCTAGCCATAGTATCAATTCCCTCCCTTCTTTTTCCCTCATGTGACGACATAACGTACTTCCGCCTTTATGCTCACAACCCGGAATACCATACTATGCTAGACGGATTTTTAACACACTCTAGCCATAGTTTCAATTTCCTCTCTGCTCTCTACATCTTGTGACAACATAACGAACTCCCGCCGTTATGCTCACATCCCCGGTTACCATAGTATGCTAGCCGGATTTCAAACACACCCTAGCCATACTCTAAATGACGCAAGATTCCTCTCGCCATCATCTTCGCCATACTTATAAAATCTGGAACACATAATATCATTATTCATCAAAGTCAAGTCCGCCGGGCAGGCCATAACCACGGGGTTATCTATTCAACCATTGCCACCCAGGGTTTCAAGCGCTCCACGGCCACCACCGTTTTCGCTCTACGTCCCCCTTCCCTTAAATCTTCGACCTCGTATCTATCGTTTCCCAAAACGATTGATACCCTGAAGGGTCCTTTATACTTAGCATGGAGTTTCCTGCTGTCGCCAGTCGCCCGCTCTGTCGTGATTTCAACCATCACGACATCTCCCTCGCGATACTGTTTAGCCTCCCGTCGGCCCTTGTCGTACTGCTCCTTCTGCTTCCGTTGGTCCTCCGTGATGTGAGCCGCAATTTGCCCGCGGATCCTACGCAAATCTATGCGTTCTACCTCGTCTTGAATTTCTTGTAAAATCCATGCGTCCGCCGAACATCTCGCCTTGTATCCCATCAGCGCCTCCATTGGTGTCGTCCCAATACCTTTATTGTACGTGGTATTTAAAGCGCCCTGTATTTGCTTCACCTTCTCGTCCCATCTTTCTGGCTCGTTTCCTGCAGTCATAGCCGCCAAAGATGCTACGATAGTGCGGTTATACCTCTCGCACTGTCCGTTCGCCCGGGGCGTCGCCACCGCGTTTAAAACGTGCCGGATCCCATACGTCGAACAAAATATCTTGAAGGATTGCGCTGTAAAGGCCGTTCCCCTGTCGGTGATCACTCGATGCGGTACTCCAAACAAATGCACAACGTCGAGCAGTATTTTCGCCGCTCGTTTGGCCTTCGTATCCTTTACCGGCTCTATCATCGTGAACTTGGTGAAACCGTCCACGATCACCAGCAAGTAGCGATTGCCTTTCCGACTTCTCTCGAACGGTCCGACGTGATCCACGTGTAAGGTGTGGAAAGGTATCGGCGTCTTCTCTATAGAGTGCAGCTTCCCTTGTTTTTGCCCGCCGGTTCGCTTGTAATATAGACAGTTCAAGCACGCATTCACATATTTTCTTACGAATGCGTTCATTTCCGCGAACCAATAATTCTGGCGGATGCGTCGCAAGGTTTTCTCGAGTCCCAGGTGTCCAGCTTCATCGTGGCATAAGCGGCAAATCTGAAAACGCGCGGCTCGTGGCACGGCCCATGCTGTGCGTCCGTTTCCCAGTCGTCTGCACACTTTCCCCTTCTTCATTGCGTAGTTGTCGAAATACTGCTTCGTCTCGTTATTCCGCACGTTATCCGTAAGAATCTTTCGGATTCGTTCCAGTTGTTCGTCCTGTAGCTGCGCCGTTAGGGTCCAGTCGGCCTCGGTAACGTCCACCGGGTAAACGTCGATCGTCTCGATCGGATTCCGACTTAGCGCGTCGACATGTTGCATCGCGGTTCCCGGTCGATACACGATTTCGAAAGTGAAGTCCTGCACTTCCAGCCACCATCTCCCGATTCGAGGGATGAGATCCTTCTTCGTAAGCGTAGTGCGCAGGGCGTTGCAATCCGTTACGACAGTAAAATTAATCCCTAACAAGTAGACCCTGAAATGCCTCAGAGCAAACACCACCGCCATGGTCTCCAATTCGTACGAATGGTACTTCCGTTGGTCGACAGTCGTCTGTTTACTGTAATACGCAACAACATGTCGTACTCCTTCGTCCGTGTATTGGAACAATATCGCGCCCAATCCAATCGCGCTCGCATCGGTATGCAATTCGGTCCGCCGTATACTATCAAAAATTGCCAGCACCGGTCTTGTAGTAAGTGCCTCCTTGACACTCTGTACCGCCCCCTGCTGTGCATCCGTCCATACCCATGGAACAGCCTTTTTTGTGAGCCCAGTCATTGGAGCCACTAAGGTTGCGTATCCTTTGATGAATCGTCGAAAATATCCCGACAATCCCAAAAACTGCCGCACTTCCTTGACCGTTGAAGGGTCGGGCATATTCATGACCGCGTCCACCTTCCGTCGCCCCGGCCTAACACCCTCCGCGCTAATTTCCCGGCCTAAATAGTTTATTCTAGTTTTAAGAAACGAGCATTTACTTAATTTTATCGTTAAGTTCGTTTCACGCAGGCGATCCAATACTAAACGTAGGCGCTCTAGTCCCTCGGCGACCGTAGTTGACGGAATTATTATGTCGTCAATATACGGAAATGCAATGGAATTTCGGAGCGTTCCCAGGACCGTATTTATGAGCCGTTGAAACACAGCTGGTGCGTTTGTTAGTCCAAAGGGCATGCGTAAAAATTCATAATGCCCCTCGGGGGTGACAAACGCAGTCTTGGCGACCGAATTCTCATGCATCGCTACCTGATAATAGCCCGAGGCAAGATCCAAGGCGGTGAAGTACCTGTAGCCGCCTAGTCGGTCGATCTGGTCCTCGATCAACGGTAAAGGATACTTGTCCTTTACGGTTACAGCATTCAATCGCCGAAAATCCACGCATAATCGAAGTTCGCCCGTTTTCTTTTTCACCAGTAGAATTGGACTTGCGTACGGCGATATAGATTCTCGAACAATTCCGTTTTCGAGCAACTCGCTTACTATGTTACGCGTTACGGCCCGTTCGCTTTCCGCCATTCGATACGGATGATATACCACTGGCGCTTCAGTCGTACATTTAATTTCCATTTCTATCACGCTAGTTTTCCCTAAAGTGTCCATTGATGTCGTGATCCGATCTGCATACTCTGTCATTAGATTCACGCAGAGCATGCGGTCCTCTTGCGAAACATCCCCGAGGTCCCATTCTGTGTCGACAGGTATCGTCCCTACCGTACACGCTTCCGTGGTATCTTGCTTCGCGTCGTCAAAGTCTGGTACTTTCTTAATCGTTATCTGATTTCGTCGTTTGACCAACATCACATGTTCCTGGTCTATAAAGTCTCGGCCCACAATTAACTCGTATGTCATTCCCTCCGAATTTACGACGATAGCGGTGACTTTCGCTTCTACTTCCATAATTTTAATGCGAATTTCGGCTCTCCACGTAGTATCTAGCCCTAACCCGGTGAATCCGCGTAACTGTACCCGAGGTCCCTCGATAACTTTGATACCGAGTCGAATAGCTGTCGTTTGCCGTATTAGCGTATTCGAGCTGCCGGTATCCAATAAACATCGGACCTTTTGTCCGCTTACCTCCGCTTCCATGAAATACATATTGCTATTTTGGCTCACCTGCATTACGTTAGCGGTGCCCCGCGAGCAAAACTTGCCGAGATGTCCTGTCTTCTTGCACATGGCGCAGGTAGCCCGTGGTTGTGTACAGTACCGGCTCATATGTCCTTCCCGATCGCAATTGTAGCAGACGAGGGTTGACCGCTGAAACCTCCCCGGATACGCCACCGTCCTTTCCGTCGTCCGTGGCACTGTTCCCGACGCTCCTGGTAAGGCCCGTCGCTTCGTTCCCGACAACGCCCGTGCCCCGTATCGTTCGTCCGTCGGCCGCATTGCTGATCTCCTTGCTCCTGACGTTTCCGTCGGCATCGCTCCCATCGTCATCATTGCCGCGTACAAATCCTCTACGTCCCGATATTGATTGGAACGTATCGTACGCGCGATGTTGTCGTCATCAATGCCGCCGATTATGGCATCCACCAAATACTCGTCGGGGATGTCCACCCTCAGCGCTCGCAACTTTGTGAGCTTCTCGAAACAATACTCACCCAGTTTTTGTCCCGGGTGTGCTTTGTATAATGTCGCTTCGTTTAACAATTTCGAAAACGGCACCGGCTTCCGAAATTGCTTCATCAGCGCCTTTTTGAATGAACTCCACGAATGATCTTTCTTTTGCTCGCTGTTAAAAAATCGACGAGCGTGCCCCGATAGCGGTCGCGCGATGTTACACATTACGTCGTCCTCGGTCCACCCATACCGACGGGCGACGCGGTCAACATGACGCACCCATGACTCGATGTCGGCGTCGTCTTTCGCTGGATCGAATCGCGGCACCAAATTCTCATTATTCGCGGGTCTGCAACGCAAACTCCGAACTTCCTGCTTCAAACGTCTGACCGTCTCGCGCCAGCCGCTTGAACTTTCCGACGAACTATTCGATCGTTCCCGTCGTCGAGTTCGATCTCGCGACTCTACTCGCGAACGGTCGCGCGAATCACCTCGCGAATGCTCTCGTGACCGATCCCGCGAACTACCCCTGTCTATACGATCGTTCCGCGTGCGTTTTCGCGAACTTCCTTGCGAACGATCGTAGGAGTCTTCCCGCGAATAGTCTCTTTCCCGCCGATCGTTCCGCGTACGATTTCGCGAACGCCTATGCGAACGATCGCTCGAGTTTTCGCGCGCTCGTTCGTCTGAGCGACTCCGCGAATGTTCACGAGCACTTTTCTTTTGCATCTTCTTATCACGGCCCATTTTCACTTCACTTCACTGTCGCAAACGCGTAAAAACGTCCAAATTTGCACAGAAATTTCACCGTAAGACACGTGGTATATCCCACTTCTGATATGTAAGACACGCCAAATAATAAAGTGTAAACGCGAGGTATCGACTCGAAGTATTCTTTATTAATATTTCGTAAGACAAGTCAGGACTGCTCCGAACGGCGATCGATGCTAGAATATCCTCGCTGCATCGTGGTCGCCAAAAGACGCGCTGTCTGGGTTTTTCCCTGGCGCCATTCCTGTAAGGGCCTGGGCCACGTGCACCTTGTAGCTCATCACGTCCGCGGTGTACGTGCGCTTTCGGGGCTCGCGCCGACGCTAGCCATATGCCCCGGTAGAGCGCACGCGGTCCGAAATCTCTTACAATCGGTTGTTTAAAGAATTTATTAGTTACGGATGTACCGGTGTAGGAGGATTTCGTGGATGTACCAAAGCGTATTTCATCTATGGGTGCCACTAGGAATGTTAATAAATGTAACCTCGTAACTATCGATACACCTCGAGCGGTTAAGATGTATCTGTTCGGTGGATTCTATATACTTGTTAGCAACACTTTCTAAACAATATATATTCGCCCGAGAATTCAAGAATCGACTCATAAGCTCGAAGGTTCTGGGGTAAGTGCTGTGGGGTTCATCACAGTCCTCTTACCAAAAGGCATAGCCTTCCCCACTCCGTGGCCAGATCCTAGAGGAACAGAGTCCCTATTCTTTAGCAATGCGACGTCAGGTCGCTTGCCATATTTAAACTCTCTTTTCTATCTAATAAACAATCCTTCGACACTCGATAGTCGGAAGACCCAGAGCGGTCGCCAGCTATCGCTTGCCAGCAGGATGTTTGGACCCATTCATTCACACTCCAGACCTATCATAAATTAGTCAATCCTAGGACATCCGATAGCTGAATGGCGACGAGCCACCAGCCATCGTCTGTCGCCCAGATTGCATATCCTCAAAACAGTCTCTCTGACCACCCGCAACCTAAGCCCCTACCATAAATTAACCCTGAATGAATAGCACTCGACCATCCATCCCTATTTCTTTCTTGAAACATAAACTGACGCTAACATACTGCTTATGATTGGTATAGGAAACGAATGAAATAAATGTATCTATGTTCAAATAATAAAATGTCTATATTCTCTTACTTTAAAGAATTACAACAGTGTTAAAATTGCAGAGCTTAAACCCACGCTTACAGTCTTTTAACGAATAAATATGAATTGCTCGAAAGGGAATGCTACCCGATCTTGCTGTCTTTCGACAAATGCGAACGTTGAAATAAATATCGGATGAATGATCGAAAGGGAATTTAACCCGATCTCACTGAGCTCTAGCAGAACTTTTGACGATCAATTACGGCGTAAACACGTAGCTTGACTATTCAGAACTAAGCCACTGAGGGCAGATTTCGTGCACTTTTTATACCCGAAATCCGGACCAAAAATATGGTGGGGGTACAGAATCTTCCAAGGGAGTCCGGAAAGTTCCCCCGAAGGGTTACGTGATCGCGTCATCGCGGAAGGGGCAGATCCGACTGCATGCACTCTCGACTTCCAAATAAGGGCATAAATAGACGAAACGTGGAAACAATTCTTCCTACGTAACATCTCCCCCCTCAGATTAAACATCATTTATTATGATGCTTTTACCCAATCTTTGGAAATCGAGAGAGCAGATAAAAAATGCATTTTACCCCTCACACGTTTGTGAAAAAACGACTTAAGGTTAAAGGTTAATCGGACGCCAATCCAGATGGTTGACGTTGAATCCAATCCGTCTTAGTCCCCGTCGATGTTAATATGAAACATCTGGCTCGTCATCGTCCCCAAAGATGTCATGAATGCCCCGTCAATTTTGCGGCAAAGTCGGAAGGCAGCTTCCCCCGGCATCCAGTCCTTAACATTGTCATCGGTGAGGTGGGCAAGTTTTAATTTGTCTTGATGTTTCCGAATTGTTTTTCGATTATTTACTTCCAAAACCACATTATTCAGGTCCGTAGTATTTAATATTTTATATGGCCCTATATAATGTGGGTCAAATTTGCTTATACGAGGTTCCTTTTGCGCGTAAACGTACTCTCCAGGTTTAAATTCCCGCGGCCTTCTATGTCGGTCGTAGTAACGTTTGGACCTTTCCTTTGCATTGTTCAATTTGTCGGCCGCTTGGTTACGGATTTCAGTCACCTGTCCAATAAGGTCGGCGAGGTAGGTTCCATACGTTTCTAGATGTTGTCCAGACGGATAGGCACTTGGTATTCTTGCTTCTTTACCGAAGATTAACTCATGGGGCGTAAAATTGGTAGCCTCGTGAACGGAGGTGTTATATGACATCATAGCAAAGGGAATAAGCAGGTCCCATTCTTCATGCGACTCCATGTAGTGTCTCAAGTATTCTGCGAGAACAGCATGACTTCTCTCCAAAGAACCGTTCGTTTGAGGTCTATATCCTGATGTAGTAATTTATTTAATTTTGAAAATTTCGGCAAGGTGTTTCATAACCCTTCCGATGAAACTGGTTCCTCTGTCTGACAATATTGTACGTGGCGTTCCATAAATTGCTATAAAGTGCCGAGCAAAAGCGTCTGCCATGGTTGTAGCTCGTATGTTCGGTATGGCAACTGCAATACAATATTTTGTAAGATTATCTTGCATGGTTAAAATGTACCTATTTCTACCAGGTGTTTCCGGAAGAGGTCCGACTGTTTCCATAGCCAGTTTGTCGAAAGGTTCCAAAGGTGTATCAGTAATGATCATCGGTTGACGAGTTTTTGCTCTAACTAATTTCTGTTCCTGACAGCTCTTGCATTTCCTGATAAAATCTTGTATGTTGCTCCTCATATTCTGCCAATGGTATTTGGTCTTCAAGCGGTTGTATGTCTTCGTGACACCCTTGTGTCCTCCTATTAAGCTGCTATGTGCCTCTTCAACCAGTTGATTTCTAGTTTCTTCAAGTGGTGTTAGAATGGTTCCAGTTGATGGTGTTGGTGGTGCGGCTGCGATGTCATCTGACTCCTCTTCTGTTGAAATATCGTCTTCCGATGGTGTAGACTCGTAATCCGAGAATACGGAATTAACAAGATTAGGTATATTAGGTGTCGTATTTTGAGGAATGGATGGAGTTGAAGCAATTGTAATGTACACAGAGAAAATTTGAACTTCCAACTTCGGTTTTTAAGAGATTTTATTAACACTTATTGTTAGACTTGTAAGAATGATAATGAGTGCGCTTGGACTTGTATGACAATAATGAGCGAACTTGGACTTGTAGTATGGTAATAATTGAGTATAATGAGGGTTATCGTATGAAGTGTAAGATAATAATGCTGGTGAGGAGGAATGGTCAAGGGTTTATAAGGGATCTGAAATATAGGAGTAGGGGTGATAGGAGACGTCGAAAGTAGGAATGGAAAATAGTTAGGGACATAGGTCAGAAATTGGAAACATTGGACGGGTGACTAAACGGGGTGAGTCACAGGGTAAGGGCAAGAATGAGGAAGGTTTGGCAAGATGCAATAATATTTGTACGTATGAATCCTTAAGCGACAGAAGTAAAGAGATAAAGAATAATACAGAAATATATATCGTAAGACTAATATAGATATTTGGGGGCGAATACATTACACAATAAATGGATTTTGGATTATGGTTGGAGTTAATAATGAAGGTAAATTTTGTTTATTTGGTGCTTCTAATAAGGTTTGTGAAAGGGTTTGATTAACAACGGTAGCGTCCGAAGGACTTGTATCGTTGAAGGAAATTAAATCTGCATTGATGGTGGTATCCTCTGCTGCCGCTGTATTTTCGACATCCTCCAGGAGTCGTGTTGAATTTGCCGCGGGATTTCCCGATATAGTACTAGGTGAATGTATTACCGGTTGTTGTCTTGTAGGTGGTTGATCAATTCTTCTTCTTTGAAGATACCGTCGTCTCCTCGGTGTATCTTCTGGATCGGACGATTCCTCGGAGGTAAATTCTACACGGCTGCGTTTCGATTCTTGACTCCTTCGTAGTCCTCGAATGCGTTGTCCAATGCTATCAGTAACAGGTGCGGCGTTCTTTGGTAATTGTATTTTGAAGTCCTTATCCGCACCTCTCGGTATCAAGGGAAGGCAAATTTTTACTGGATTACAAGATAAAGCGTCAGCGTTTTTATTAGTTTTTTCTGATTTGTGAATTACTTCATACTCGTATTCTGAGAGTCTTAATTTCCATTTTACTAATCTTGATGTAGGATCTTTTACAGAATGAATCCAAACTAACGGCCTATGATCGGTTAGTAAAGTGAACTTCCTTCCAAAGACATACGGTCTAAAATATTGAACAGCGAATACCATTGCTAAACATTCCTTTTCGGTAGCGGAATAATTCTTTTCTGCTGAATTTAAACTGCGAGAAGCATAAGCTATTGGTAAATCTTTACCCACTTCTCCTTGGCTCAAGACTGTGCCAACTGCGAAATCTGAGGCATCAGTAGTATGTAATTATAAAAGGTTGATTGAAGTCGGGGTATTGCAAAATTGGTTTTTCACATAACTCATCTCGCAATAACTCGAAACTTCTTTGTTGCTCTTCTGTCCATTTGAAGCGAATTCCTTTCCCAAGTAGCTGAATTAGTGGTTTTGCTTTAGTTGAATAATCTTGTATAAATCTGCGGTAATATCCAGTTAATCCCAAAAATTGTTGAATGTTTTTCTGCGATGAGGGTACACGGAAATCCTTTACGGCCTGTAGTTTTCTAGGATCCCGTTTCACTCCGTCTGCTGATACTATATGTCTCAGGTAGGTCACTTCCTTGCGAAGAAATTCGCACTTGCTGGTTTGAAGTGTGAGTCCATTTTCCCTCAATCGGTTTAGTCATTTCCTGATTTTGATCTCATGTTCCCTGAGTGATGACGAGTAGACTACGATGTCGTCAAGGTACACAAATAATTCCGTCCCTTGCATCCCCGTGAGAACTTGATCCATGAGTCGTTGAAATGTCGGTGGGGCATTTTTCAACCCGAAAGGCATACGTGCAAATTCGTAATGTCCGTATGGTGTGGTAAACGCAGTCTTCTCCTTTTCCTTCGGATTCATTTCAATTTGATGAAATCCGTTGGCCAAATCAAATACTCAAAAGAACTTTGCGCTTCCTAATTTGTCTAAAATTTCCGTAACTAGTGGTACAGTATTCCCTCGAAAGTTTCGAAAAATAGGTATGCAAAAGTTGCGAAGAGTTTATCCCCACTCCTGGGGGTATACCGCTAGAGGCGTCCAGAAGCTCGCTTGCCGATCAGTGTAACGCGATCCGGGTTCGGGTATATCGGTGAGGTAATACTAATTCAACGATGAAACATTGCTATTTCTCATCCTTTTCTTATGAAATTTTTACACAGCATAGCTGACATTTTTCTGATTAAAATGGCACCAAACACGATATAATTCGAACTATATTTACTGGCTTAATTAACGTTAATAAGTTTCGACCGCAGAAAAGGATAGGTAGTGAAAAGAAAAGAGAAGCTGCGATCGTCTTTTGGCTTGGCTGCTCGGCCGCTTATCTTTACTCGCTGTCCTTTTCTACGTTCGACGCTGTCGGCAAATTTCAAACAACGTAGGAACAACACGAAAGTTGCGAACGTTCAGTCCCGAGCCTTTCGGAACTTTCGAGGGAATACTGTAATGGGTATTTATCACTGACAGTTTTTTCGTTGAGAGCACGAAAATCGATGACCATGCGCCATTTCTTGACACCGTCAGCGCCCACTTTCTGCGGTACAATCCACAAAGGAGAATTGTACGGTGAAACGGAAGGCTGGATGATTCCCTGCCGCAACAATGTTCGCACCTGTCGAATAATTTCTTCCTGATGTATAGGAGGGTAGCGGTACTGTCTGGTGTTGACTGGGATATCATCCTTCACAAATATTGAATGTTTAAAATTTGATGCTTTGTTTAAAGAATCTTCCGGCAGATAGAATCTGTCAGAAAATTCCTCAATTATATCTTGAATATGCTCTTGTTCTTCTGTATTGAGGTGGTCGCTTCTTAAGGTGTCCCAAATTTGTTGATTCCTCTCCTCTCCTTGAACAGCAGCTTCTTCAGAATACGAGATTTCTTCGTCGGAGGTATCCAAGATGTCATATGGACGTAGGTATTGAGGTCCCAAATAAATTTCAGCATCCTCTTCTCCGGTATTTGTGGCCAAAACATAACACGAACCGTCGTGGTTCTTGACCGCAGCTTCACCGATGTAAATATTTTCTGGTGTCTTAAGACGCGGTAAATAACCCTCCTTGACATCAGGATTGGCTATCTTCAATGAAATTTGACGCGTCGTTCTACCCGGGATCCTATGCTCCGTCACTTGTTTAGAGGAACTAGCACGTTCCTCCACTTGAGGAAAATTCGTGAAACGAATCGGCCTAATGGGCTGACTAGTCGTCACAAGTGTCCCGTGGTGGTAAGAAATTTCAGCGCTCTCTTGTAGTAAGAAAGGGCTCCCTATGAGGCCGTCCGCTAACAACGGGAGACGGTCGATGACATAAAAATGTGCAGGAATGCCATTCACATGTAACACCGCCGTAGCCAAGGTTCGAATAGAAGGGAGGGATAACCCGGTTATCTCTCTTTCTTCTCTTGAAGCGAGTTTAGTTTCGTCGTCTAATGAATCTAAGGTGATAAGATTCACAGAGGCTCCACCGTCAATAAGGAATTCTCCTTGCTTGTTTATTAATTCCGGAACGTGGACCCTGATCCGTGGTGTTGGTGCTTCTTTGACAAGTCGTTGTTCCTCTCGTCGCTGAACCAGATACTTTTCTGACGATTGTTCTTCAATACGCCCACCGTATCGTCCGTGCGGTAAGCGCTTTTGGAGTTTAAAGGTTTCGGAGAAAAATTCCTCGAAGATTTTATTCCTCGTTGATAACTGCGTTGTTGTTTGCAAATCTCCTCGTCATGTCCTTTAACCCCGCAGTTCCAACAAAATAGATGTATTTCATCGGTCGTCCTTTTATCCGTTCGACCACGCTCTGACCCACGATAATCGCCAGTTTCCGAATTATCCGATGAATAACACGGTGATTTTGGTCGACTGCGTAAAGTCATTGCCGTTGCCGTTGCTCTACGTCCCTCGTACTCCGTCTCGGTTGGTGAAGTACTTCTGTCTTCCCTATTTCTTCGGTAATGAGTCGGTGATGGTGATCGCGGATTCCGTGCCGGCGATCGGTATTGTCGTTCGCGAAATTCTCTTCTTTCGAAGTCATCCCTCGACGATCGTCCTTCTATTACTTGACGACGATTCTTCAAACGCCGATCAATTAATAATACCGCCTCGAATGCTTCTTCTAACGTTTTAATTTTGTCGTCTAACGTCGCTATTCTTAACGTAACGCGTTCCGGTAGTCCTTCGAGAAAGTTCTCTAACGCGTCTTTCTCCATTTCTTCGATGATCTGCGCGACGTTGGCATCGTATCGTTCTTTAACTGCCGTCCGCGCACAATGAACTAAATGACTGACACTATCGATGTGTCTCGTTACTGCGGATACGAAGACGAGAAATTTCTCCTTGGAAGTACGTCAGGCTCTTTCCTGGAGCGTACCTTTTCTTCAAAAACTTTATAAGGTCCGCGATACTTTCGAACGTTTTATTTCGTATAATCGTTCTTGCCGGACCCGCGAACTTGGTTAATACTATGGCTAAAAATTCTTGCTCCGTGTTCTCTGGTATTAAAGGTAACCCGTTTTCTATACTTTGCGTAAAAGTTGATAAACGTGGATTTTCCCCATCAAAAATGGGTATCGATGCTGTCGCGAACTGTATGCAATTACGCCGCGTTAATACAGTCATAGAACTAGTTATAGAAAGCGTTAAATTCGCTAATTCTTCGGGCGAAAGTGACGCCATGATTTGAGAATTATTGGGCGATCAACCCAAAGCAATAAATAAATTCTCTGCCTTAGAATACTATAGAAATTCTAATTATTGGTTTTTCGTAAGAGGTTTCTGCCTTAGAACCATAGGTTCTAATTGTTAAAATAAAAATGAGATATGTTTTTCTGCCGTAGAATACTTTAGATTCTAATTATTAGCTACGGTTGACTCTCCGCGTAAAAAGTACTTAACCGAGCATACGTCACAATCAGCTATTGGCTGTGTCGTGTACAATGGCTTATTGCATTCAGCACACGATATCTGACGCGGGTCACGCTGGAACCACTGCTCGGTTGCAGAGCTTTTTATATCTAACGGTGAGGTTACCGCGCACTGTGTGCAGACCTTGGTACCGTTCTCTAAGGTGGTTGTCCAAGCCCTACAGCACAGATTCAATAAATAAGCCGGATCCACCAAGAAAGTTGGGGTTTTCGCCGGTACGGAACTCCCGTTTTAGTATTGAAACACATTTAAAACTTTCAATTCTCTATCCAATCAAATAATATGCAGAATCCCACCGCTGTCACCAATTTGTTACGAGCCGAGGGCTAAGGGGCACGGTTGCGGAGCCTAGGATCGGTTGTTTAAAGAATTTATTAGTTACGGATGTACCGGTGCGTATTTCATCACCGAGTGCCGTTTAAGGTAGGAGGATTTCGTTGATGTACCAAAGCGTATTTCATCTATGGGTGCGACTAGCAAGGTTTGCGTATGTACCAAAGCGTATTTCATCTATGGGTGCCACTAGGAAGGTTTGCGCGGATGTACCAAAGCGTATTTCATCTATGGGTGCGACTAGCAAGGTTTGCGTATGTACCAAAGCGTATTTCATCTATGGGTGCCACTAGGAAGGTTTGCGTGGATGTACCAAAGCGTATTTCATCTATGGGTGCGACTAGCAAGGTTTGCGTGGATGTACCAAAGCGTATTTCATCTATGGGTGCCACTAGGAAGGTTTGCGTGGATGTACCAAAGCGTATTTCATCTATGGGTGCGACTAGCAAGGTTTGCGTGGATGTACCAAAGCGTATTTCATCTATGGGTGCCACTAGGAAGGTTTGCGTGGATGTACCAAAGCGTATTTCATCTATGGGTGCCACTAGGAAGGTTTGCGTGTATGTACCAAAGCGTATTTCATCTATGGGTGCCACTAGGAAGGTTTGCGCGGATGTACCAAAGCGTATTTCATCTATGGGTGCGACTAGCAAGGTTTGCGTATGTACCAAAGCGTATTTCATCTATGGGTGCCACTAGGAAGGTTTGCGTGGATGTACCAAAGCGTATTTCATCTATGGGTGCGACTAGCAAGGTTTGCGTGGATGTACCAAAGCGTATTTCATCTATGGGTGCCACTAGGAAGGTTTGCATGGATGTACCAAAGCGTATTTCATGTATGGGTGCCACTAGGAAGGTTTGCGTGGATGTACCAAAGCGTATTTCATCTATGGGTGCCACTAGGAAGGTTTGCGTGGATGTACCAAAGCGTATTTCATCTATGGGTGCGACTAGCAAGGTTTGCGTATGTACCAAAGCGTATTTCATCTATGGGTGCCACTAGGAAGGTTTGCGCGGATGTACCAAAGCGTATTTCATCTATGGGTGCGACTAGCAAGGTTTGCGTATGTACCAAAGCGTATTTCATCTATGGGTGCCACTAGGAAGGTTTGCGTGGATGTACCAAAGCGTATTTCATCTATGGGTGCGACTAGCAAGGTTTGCGTGGATGTACCAAAGCGTATTTCATCTTTGGGTGCCACTAGGAATGTTAATAAATGTAACCTCGTAACTATCGATACACCTCGAGCGGTTAAGATGTATCTGTTCGGTGGATTCTATATACATACTGCTTATGATTGGTATAGGAAACGAATGAAATAAATGTATCTATGTTCAAATAATAAAATGTCTATATTCTCTTACTTTAAAGAATTACAACAGTGTTAAAATTGCGGAGCTTAAACCCACGCTTACAGTCTTTTAACGAATAAATATTGTGGTGGCGATAAGCCGGCGCCACGTCTCCGTCTTATGTTTAAATCGAAACCGTAGTGTGACAGGAAGTATCGAATGTAGCGTGAGGTGCGAATGGAGAGTGTTAGTTGAAACGTCGAGCGAATGTTTACTTCTATGGAAGAGCGAATGCTTTCTGGGAATGCACGAGAAGCTTTGAGTGCATGGTGACCCGTGGTTAGGGACGCGCGAGCGCTCGAATAGACCGAGTAGGGGAGACCGGGGCTGGTTGTCACATGGGTTGGTTGTCACAAAGTTCATATCTCCTTTTGTATAAACTGTATCAGGTGAAACGTTCGTCAGTACATGTGTCTTGTTCACGCGGCTCAGAGCACATGCATATTTTTCCATTTCTTGGTCAGGTTGCTTTCTGATAATCGAAATATTGTTGAACGCTAAACTATTTTTTTTCCCAGTTGATTAGCTTTTTCGTGCTGAGCGGGAATTTTTTACATTATTTTAAATTTTGATTTTATATTATTAATAGCGGACTGTTGATTTATATTTTTATATATGGCAGGATTGAAAAATTCATTTGATATCACTCTACATACAAAAAACGTGGCCCGCTTTCAAATGGGGTTGGTTGTCACAGCATACGTGGGGCTAGTTGTCTCGTGTGGCAACCGACTACCATTCGTAGAAACCATTTAGTAGATAGTTAAATTGTATTTCACAAAATAATTCTACCCCATAGAAGGTGAGGAATTTTAAAAAGAGTACTAATCGTGGAAAAATTCCTCCTGATGTTATGATGACGTATACGTTGTATATGTGTAACAAACTGCCAATCTGATTTTTCAGCAGCATGGTTTTGATGATGAGTAATGTTTTTTCAATAAATGTATTTATATTTTTCATAGCTATTCCATGCGACAACCAAGTCAACTGTTTGTGATGTTAGATACCTGACCTGCCACCCAGCACGCCCGCAGAGCTTCGCACCTTTTCACGTCGCGACAGTAAAATCATAAAGCCATCGAGTTCCCTAAAATACAATTATCTTCTTGTCGTATATGATTATTACATTCTACAGCTGCAAGCTATATAATTATAAATTCGTACATCTCCCTTTTTAAGGATTAGTAGGCTTTCCTAAATTCAGGGCGCTTTATGACTTTATTCTCTGCGAACCATTAGCTGCACATGTGCACCTCGCGCGAGTCACCCTCAGGTCAATCACTACCTGAGAACGACCGGTAGACGGGGGCGGTTAATTTCCACATCCACCAAATTTGGTACAACCCTCCCGTCACCTCTCCTCATCGCCAAAAATACGAATTAGCCAATCACTAAGTTACTATTAAGAAATACGCCCATCACTAGCATTTAGCGAGTCTTCGTAAAAGCAAAGAGAACCAAGACTCTGCAGAATAACTTGCATACTCAACCAGTTCACATCTATAGAATAAATCCGACGCTCAATAGAATAACTTTAAACTTTAATTAAGGAAATAAAAGAAGTATATTTATACTTTAAACTTGGCTCATTTCCTTCACCGGGTTCACGACAGTGACAACCAATCCATAAGTGGGGTTAGTTGTCACAATATTTCTAAATCTTTCAAAACAGTAAAAAGTAATTTCTCTCAAAAAAATTGGACAATCTACAAAGTTTAAAACATGCATGAAATACAGGGGTTTCGAATGGTGTAATCGAGATTACATTAGACGGTACTGTGTTTTTTTAAATTTAAAAAGTTCAATTTTTGTGACAACCGGTCTTCCCTACTCGAAATTCGAACCGAGTAAAGTTCGGTCGTTCGAGCCGAGCCGAGCGCTCGAAACTTCCGAGCTACTCGAAATCTTCGAGCTACCCGAATGAAAGCGAGCTACTTGAAAAAATCGAGCAGCTCGAATATCATTCGAGCCTCGCGAGGCCCGCGCGGCCCGGCGCGGCGCGTTGCGCAGTGGGACAAACGCCCAATCTAGGTGGAAAAAATTCATAAATCGTTTTACGATGTTCATAATACGATGAAATTTTTTTTTTAAACCTGAGATCTGGTTTTCTAGCGTTTTTAATATTAAAAAATAAATTACCTGCATTAAATACAGGATTTTTAATTTACAATATATTTTAATTTTTTTTTAATTTTATTATGTGCTATTTATTAAATTAAAATAATTAAATTAAAAAAAATTAAGGTATATTGTAAATTAAAAATCCTGTATTTAATGCAGGTAATTTATTTTTTAATATTAATAACGCTAGAAAACCAGATCTCAGGTTTAAAAATAAAATTTCATCGTATTATGAACATCGTAAAACGATTTATGAATTTTTTCCACCTAGATTGGGCGTTTGTCCCACTGCGCAACGCGCCGCGCCGGGCCGCGCGGGCCTCGCGAGGCTCGAATGATATTCGAGCTGCTCGATTTTTTCAAGTAGCTCGGTTTCTTTCGAGTAGCTCGAAGATTTCGAGTACAGCTCGGAAGTTTCGAGCGCTCGGCTCGGCTCGAACGACCGAACTTTACTCGGTTCGAATTTCGAGTACTCGGTCTATTCGAGCGCTCGCACGTCCCTAGAGTGGATGAAGCGTGCGAGAGTCAGGGTGAATCAAGTACGAGCTGTCGCGAGCAACGCGAGCGTGTACCACGACGAGTGAATAAAGACAAGTTCAAGTATTGAAGGGAAAGCTATTCCACTGTCTCATTTCGCGACTCCCATCACTGATTCGACCGTGCGTTACTTTTAATAGTAGCAACGACGGCGCACGTCTGACAATTGTAAGTTGCCTAGACCGTGCTTCCCGACGGCAAATTAATGGCGGCGGGAACTTTTAGGCGATTAGAGAGGCTTTGAAGAACTGTAGACACAGTAGCTCCTAATCAGTTTTGTATAATATATATTGAAGAGATACAGTTATCCGTGGATAGGTAACGGTAATGTGGAAAGGCTTTAGTACTTGTTCTTACGCTGGTTAGTGGTAAACTAAATTAGCTGCTCTAAATGCCGTACAAGGTGGACTCCGTGTGGGTGGAGTTCCAAACGTTTTTAATACTCTGCAACTTTATTGGTGCAATCCGGCATAGCTCCCACCAAGGGTGCCAAATAAGACCTTCCCTAAATAATTAGGGAAAGGGAAAATGCGTCGTGGGAAACCCAACGACGCGGGCGGCCAGCGTCCGCCGCAGGACCACAAGTCTGTCATCGGGCCTCACAGGCCCTTATCGCCTGTGTACAAAAGAGGCCCCTGAACTACGCTTGCACGCCAGGAAAATTGGCGCCTCGACTATGAAAAGTCTCGCCTTGTTTAAGAATCCTGGCGCCTTGAAATAAACACGGCGTCCCATAAATTAGATATAAAATTCCGTCTAAGGACGGAACAATCACCATATCCCACAATATGAATTGCTCGAAAGGGAATGCTACCCGATCTTGCTGTCTTTCGACAAATGCGAACGTTGAAATAAATATCGGATGAATGATCGAAAGGGAATTTAACCCGATCTCACTGAGCTCTAGCAGAACTTTTGACGATCAATTACAGCGTAAACACGTAGCTTGACTATTCAGAACTAAGCCACTGAGGGCAGATTTCGTGCACTTTTTATACCCGAAATCCGGACCAAAAATATGGTGGGGGTACAGAATCTTCCAAGGGAGTCCGGAAAATTCCCCCGAAGGGTTACGTCATCGCGTCATCGCGGAAGGGGCAGATCCGACTGCATGCACACTCGACTTCCAAATAAGGACGTAAAAAGACGAAACGTGGAAACAATCCTTCCTACGTAACATATAAATTAAATATTTTTGGTAAAACTAGGGAAGAGCCCAGACCTCACCGATTTCGATGATTTTTTAATATGCTGTAGATTACAGTATACTGAACAACTTTTTCCTATGCATATAATGGTCGCTCGGCCTTAGTTTTCGAGATATTTGCAAAAAAGTATAGCTACTACTACATGGAATTTTGTCTATACGTGCACGCTCGGGGCAACGTGTGGGACCGCCGCGTCGGTTCCAGCGTATTCTATGGAGGTCAAGTGCTTCAGATCCAATTAAGGTTTATGACTTAAATACCGTCACTTACGGGACTGCATCGGCACCTTTATTAGCGACCCGTGCATTACGACAGCTGGGCGAGATGAACAGTAGTATCAAGAGATTTCCCGTCGCCGGTCGTGTTATTATTCGGGATTTCTACGTCGATGACCTGCTCACGGGGACTGACGATATTTTAAGTGCGCAAAACCTCAAGGACGAATTAGTAAGCATCCTACGCACCGCAGGGCTCGTTCTTCGAAAGTGGGCCACCAACGACGCTCGAGTGTTGCGTCACGGCGAAAGGTCGGAACGTGGGGTTGAAATCAACGCGGACAAAGAGTTAAAGACATTAGGATTACTATGGGATGCACAACAGGACGAACTTTACTATGTATTTAGTAAAACCTTTCAGTGGACAGCGCGTAACCAAGCGCATCATTCTTTCGGACACCGCGCAGATTTTTGATCCGTCGGGACTACTAGGGCCAGTCATTTTGCACGCCAAATTATTGTTACAGAAATTATGGCAGTTACAAATTTCTTGGGATGAATCGCTCCCTCAGGATATTCACACATCCTGGTTAAATTATAGGACCGAATTATATAGTATCAATCACATCGCGATTCCTAGACATGCGTTATCCGAGCCCAAATTAACCGAACTTCATGGGTTCTGTGATGCCTCAGAAAAGGCATACGGTGCCTGCATTTATTTACGTTCACCAAATGGGCAGGGACAATGGACTGTCCGTCTTTTGTGTGCTAAATCGCGAGTAGCTACATTAAAGAAAGTCAGTTTACCCCGCCTAGAGCTATGCGGAGCACTATTGCTTGCTCAATTAATAAAGAAAGTGCGCACGGGATTGGACTGCGATTTTACTCACGAGTTCTACTGGACCGACTCAATGATTGTCATATCATGGATCAAGGCTTCACCAAGCCGATGGAAAACCTTTGTTGCAAATAGGACAGCGGAGATCCAACGCTTAACGCGCAACGAGTGGAATCATGTACCGTCAACTCAGAATCCTGCGGACATGGTTTCTCGGGGTCTCCGTCCATCGGAGCTGGTCGATGCCACGTTGTGGTGGAATGGACCAACATGGTTATTGCACAATTCCACATACTGGCCAAGTACAGAACCGTATAGAGAAGAACTTCCCGAAGGGAAGGAAGTCAGTCATAGTTTAGTAGTAATAGAAGATAAGGACTCTGATATCTTCGACACCTTCTCTTCGTACACCCGGTTAATTCGCGTTATAAGTCGCTGCCTTCGGTTTATTCGAAATATACAGTTTCGTTTACACCGAAAGAACTCCACGCACGAACTCGCGGACGCTAGGGATGCCGTAACAAGGGTTGCACAGCGGGTGCATTTTAAGTTGAAAATTGAGCGTTTGAAGGGCGGTTTGGACCTTCCTAAGGGCAGCACTCTTAATTCGTTGAACCCGTTTATCGATAGTAATGGACTTCTTAGGGTGGGTGGAAGACTTAGGAACGCTCCCATTCAATATCAAAGGAGGCATCCTGTTCTTCTGCATCCACATCATAAATTCACGCAATTAATTATTGAACATGAACACCTGCGTTTATTGCACGCAGGATGCCAGGCCGTGATTTCTTCCTTGTTTACGCGGTATTGGCTGTTGTCCGCGAAAAGGACAGTTAAAGGTGTCATTCGGAAATGCATCAGGTGTTTCCGAGTGAGGCCCTGTACGGTGACACAGGTAATGGGTAATTTACCTGCTGCCCGGGTCACTCCGGCACGTGCATTCTCTACCTGCGGTGTTGATTACGCGGGACCGTATTTGCTTAAGGATCGGACTCGGACTAAGACTACGACCAAGGGTTACCTTTGCCTTTTTGTCTGTTTCGCGACAAAAGCTGTGCATATTGAATTAGCCATTGACCTCAGTACGGACGCATTTTTGAATTGCCTTCGGAGATTTGTCGCTCGTCGGGGTTTATGTCACTGTATTTATTCCGACAATGGGACAAATTTCGTCGGAGCACGGAATGAGCTGAAGGAATTTAAAGAAATTCTTTCAAATAAGGAACGTAATGATCGAGCCTCAGAATTCTTAGGGGCCAGGGAAATACAGTGGCATATGATTCCCCCCCGTGCGCCACATTTTGGTGGTCTGTGGGAAAGCGCGATAAAGTCAGCAAAATATAATTTCAAGCGAGTCATCGGGGAAACAATATTAACGTATGAGGAATTGTACACTGTTCTGACGCAGGTTGTGGCAGTCCTGAATTCCCGTCCTTTGTGTCCTTTATCACCTGATCCCGATGACTTCCTCCCGTTAACACCTGGACATTTTCTGATTGGCGAGTCACTCAGCGCACCTCCGGATCATGATCTCCGCGAGGTCAGGTTTAATCGACTGAATAGATTCCAGATGCCTCAGCAAATGATTCAGCATTTCTGGCAACGATGGCAGAGCGAGTACCTTCATCAGTTGCAGCAACGCAACAAATGGCAGGTACCAACACCTGGCAAATTCGGACCTGGGACGATGGTCGTTGTCAAGGACGACAACCTTACTCCACTACGATGGCGCCTTGGTCGAACAGAACAGCTTCATCCGGGGCAGGATGGAGTCAATCGAGTGGTATCGATCAGGACTGCTGATGGACTTCTTAAGTGGTCAATGACGAAGGTCTGCATCTTGCCAATGGACCAGGACGACGACGATGGGGTTACGCAACCAGCCACCATATCTGCACGGCAACCAAACGTTGCGGGATCTTAGTGTAATTAGTATTCAGATCGTCGATTGTACGGACATTATGCATAACGTCAGATTTAATTTGTATACTAATCTTTGTTACATATTTTATACATTTATTACATGCTATGTTATTTTTCTCATTAGAATTTCATTAGTATATCTGTAAGTACTAGGATTTATAATTCGTTTGAGATTATTCTTACATTAGCATATTGCACTTTTTCTTCAATGTTATACTCAGGTGTTGTCTGTTTATAATTGTTGAACGCGATGCGTTCAAGGTGGGTGGCATGTTGAGGACACGTGTCGGGTCTACGCTGCGATCGCGGTGGACAAAGCTACTTTTGAGAAAGGGCCATAATAAATTTAGGACTTGTGTATTTACGAAGAGGCTATGACTTGGCTGGAAGGGAGACCGAATTTCGAGGTGACATTTTCCAGTCACACCATTCTCAGCAGCACTTGACGTAACTTAGACCCTCACGATAGCGCGGCTAAACATCCGCGGGTTCGGTTTTTCCTAGAACAAGGGACCTTTTGTGCAACGTTCTTGCCGGGCCTACGTGACGGAAAATCTCTGGGTACGGGGGCGTTGCATCGATGGAAGACCGACCTGCGGATGCTATTGGATGGCCCTATGCCCCACCAAGGACAGAAGTCCCTCCAAGATCGTCTTGGAGGGAGGTTTGGTAGAGGGACCGGGCGACTTGTCGGTTGACATTTTTGTATTGTACAATTAGAATAAATTCAGCAGGAACAACGACCTTACGGTTATATGTACAGTTTTCACATTAACAATATTGTACGTGATTATTAAAGAGCGTATGCTCATGCACTGGAAGAAATAGATTTTTATTTCTTTTGTACCGAGTTGTAGCAGAGATTACCTCTGCCAAATATTCTACTCCGCGGATTGTGAAGGACGTGAACATTGGTCCTTCGAGCCGGATGCTGGAGTTAACAAAATAAGAATTAATAATAATTAATAATAATAATGATGGGTCCAAGATTATAGACGACTAACAACCCCAAAAACATAAGAATATCAATTCTTATGAAAATCGTATGAATTCACGAATTTTGGCCAGCTTTTTCAGAAATGGCACCACTGTGCGACGTGGCCTACACCCGCGGCCGATTTATCTTAAAATATATCGTTAACCATTAGGTTTATACTTTTCTACTTACAATTTAATGTTCTTTCGATTTGCAGTGAGAAAATATATCCGTCCATTTAAAAAAAGGAAGTTGACCTTGAAATTTCGGAAACTATACTACGTACAAAATAAGTTGAGACGTCACCATTTCTCCCCCTCAAAACCATACAACTTTTTTATTTAACAATTTTTTTATTAGATGTATAATTTAAAAGTTACTTGAGGTGTGCATGTTATGTGATGTGACACACCCTGTATACAGAATATGCAACATATACAGGGTGGCCGCTAACTCAGGGAACATCGGGAATTGGGGCGTAGTCGGGGTGTATGTAAACAATTTTCTCCTTGGCCAACATATGGTTTTTCAGCTTCATTTTTGAGTTATTAACGAAAAACACTGGCCAATGAGAGCGCCCTCCGCGCCGGGCAGCCGCAGGCGCGCGCTCAGGCACGAACCTCTCAGCTGTCGTGATGGGGGGGGGCATCAAGGGTACCGACGCGTCGGGTACCAAACAACATTTTATCAAATATTATTATTAAATTAATTATAATACGAGAATTTCTAATTGTACAGTCTGTCCCAAAAGAGCGTGTCGGCGATATTTCTGTAAATATTTATATATTTGTAAAAAAATTTATATGCATCTAATCTACACCTAAAACACTAATACGCTCTTACTTAGTAAGGAGTCCAATCTCCTCCATTAGCAATTATAGCTTGACACCGTTTCGGCATACTCTGGACTAAGTTTTGAGCGTAGGATACTGGTAGCGACCTCCATATCTTCCGGATATGGTGTACCAGTGTTTTTACTTTATTAATACGTCTTCCTCTCAACTTGTACTTCATTAGGGACCACACAGTTTCAATAGGGTTTGCATCAGGGGACTGCGATGGCCAAGGAAGTACGGTGATGCCGTTTTCCGCTTTCCATTGGGTACAGATGCGCCGTCGATATTTAGGGTTTCGCATACGCGGCACTCATACCGGAAAGCGCTGTTCTATTCAATTGTGGGAGCTTCGTTGTATCGATGGTGGAAGAAGGAAGCGACGGAAAAAGAAAGGAAGGAAGAAGGTGTTTCGTCCTAGACCTGCTAGCGGACTCGTCAGTAATGCGTACTAGCAGGCCTTTCTTTTTTTTTTTTTCAAATATAATTTATTCATATGCCAATGATACAAGTGATAAGCATTTGTTTTTACACATTGATGAGATGTAGTGAATAATCTACTTATGATAATTGGGTGGTGGATGACTGCCTGGTCGTTGCAGCGACGCTCGCAGTCTAATGAGGTTTATTATGTCTTAAAAATTATTACGGGGTTTTGGTCCCTTTTTGTATCGTCTTTTTTTTCCCCTTTACGTTTGTAATTTGGGGATAGGCTGTAATATTTCCCTATAATTTTTTGGTGGATCCCGGAAAAAATGGTTAAAACGGGATGTTCCGTGAGGTTGCCTCTAGTGTCGGGCAGGGGTACTTATTTCTATATATTCACTCGCTGCTCATTCATACCTATATACAGTCATTCATTCGTTTTTATTTACACACTTATTATTATTACTAGTTAATAACTACGTTATTTTTAGTTATTTACAATAATGTGATATTACTATGACTACGGCCGTTGGGTGGTTTTTTAGTTCCGGGTGGTCTCTGTTAGCCACCAGTATTTTTGGTTTTTGATGTGGTATTTGTTGGTTTTGTCTTTTTTGGGGATGGTCGTATTGTATACTATTCGTAGATTGGAGTTCTGTCCGTTTATGTGGGGTTCATACATGATTTTTTTGTCCTTAGATTTTCGGTGTATATGGTATAGTATTGGGATGTTATTTTCGTCGGTTATTCTACCTGTTTTGTCCAGGAAGGGGAAGGCTTCTGGGGAGATGTTTCCTGAATGTAGTGTTTTTTTATGGTGTTCGTCGTTTGGCTGTAGGTAGCTGTTTATGAGGCTGTTGTTTTCTATTTTTGGTATGTTTGCGAAGTAGTCTCTGCGAAGTTTTATTATGAAGCTGTCTATTCTGGGAGTGTTAGCGGTGTTGTATATGGTTTTGTTGCTAACGTGGTGTTTGAAGTTTGTGTTTGCGTTTCTGTAGAGGCCCGTGCATGCTCTCAGGCATTTCCGTTCAAAGATGCGGAGTTTTTCCATTAGTGCTGGACTAATGTTATACCAAATTGGGCAGCCATAGGTAATTATTGGCCTAATTAGGAGCATGTAGCATATTGTTTTGATTCTATTGTTTAAGTAATTAGAGAAGAATATTTTCGCGTTGCTGAAGAAAGCTTTTTTGGCTTTCTCTAGCTGTATCTCTACGTGGTTGTTGAGGTATAGGAGTTCGTCTAGGTGGATGCCATGGTACTTGACTACTTTTCTGTGTGGTATTTTTTCGTTATTTGCTTCCAGTTGGAAAGTTTTGTAGGTTTTTTTGAAAATTTTGCTACTGTTTGTTAGTTTGTTTCTAAAGAGTATTGTTTCTGATTTTAGGGGGTTTATTTTTAGCTTCCACGCCTGGTAGTAGTCGTTGATTTTGTCGAACAGTGATTGTAATTTCTTTTGGAGATGGGCTACGTTTTTCCCCTTGATGTATACTATCGGGTCGTCTGCAAATTGGAGTGATTTGGTTTCCGGGGAATCTGGTATCCCAAAGAGGTTTGGTATATCAGCGTTGTAGAAATTAAAGAGTTCGGGCGATGTGACCGTTCCTTGCTGTAAGCCGTCTGACAATTGAAGTACGAGGTCTGATTTTGTTTTATTAATGGATGTGTAGAAGCTTTTTCCTTGGGTCATACTTGCTATGATCTTTAGGAGGTGGGAAGGGCACCCTTTTTTGTGGAGTTTGTAAAGCAGGCCTTTAATCCAGACTGTATCGAAGGCTTTCTCTAGATCTATGAGGCAGGCTGCTATGTTCTCGTTGTTGTGTAATGCATGGTGTATGTCTGATGTTAGTGTGTGGATTGCGTGGATTGTGCTAAGTTTATGGCGGAAACCAAATTGCGTATCAGGGATTATGGAGTCTGATTTGTGGAATCTTCCTAGCGCTTTTTTTATTAGGACTTCGAATATTTTTGACACGTTCGGTAGGAGACTTATTGGTCTGTAGCTGGCTGGGTCGTCGGGGTTTTTTCCTTTTTTTTTATCGGTATAACTCTGGCTATTTTCCAGGCTACGGGGAAGTATTGGTTATTTATGCAGTTGTTAAATAGGGTGTTGTAGTTTAATATGAATTCGGGGGGGAGTTTTTTCAGCACTATATTGGGAATGTTGTCGGGTCCGGAGGATTTTTTACTGTTAACTTTTCTGAAAAGCTTGAGTGTCAGAGTGGGGTTGGTGAACAGTTCGCTGTCTGTGTCGTATAGTGGATTGCTTGCTATGTTTGCGTCGGTGAATTGGGTAAGGGTGAACGATGAAGAATTATCTTTGTCTATATCGTTCATGATGTTGTGGTATTGTCTTTCTACTATATCTGTCAGTCTGGGTTTGCCTAGGTTTGCATTTTGGGAGTTGGATGCTGCGAAGTGGGCTCCCAGTATGTTGAGTTTGTCCTTTTCGTTGGTAATTATGTAGTTTTTGTCTCTGTCTTGGTGGAGGGTTCTTGTGTCGATTTGTGCGTCTGTTATTAGTTTCAGCTTGTTCGCCTTAATCTTTAAGCTTGGTAAGTCAGGGCCTGGCTTCTTTTTTTTGAGAATCGAATTTAGCTGTGGGAACATTTGGTGGGAGTTTAATGGTATTTTTCTGATTTTGTTTTCCCAGAAGATGTTAACCGATTTTTGAAATTCTTGGTTTATTTTTGTTTTGCATTGTTTGATCTGGCTTTTTGCGGATTTTATAATGACTTGTGCTTGGGGGGATGGATGTCGGTATTCGTCGTTCAGTATTGATAAGAGCATGCTTTTTGTCTTTTGAAGATTTTTGATTTTTTGGTTTACGTACAGATCGGTTGAGTTGTAATCGGGGAGTGTTCGATAGCTGGACAGGAGCTATCGAGGGGAGAGAGGTTGTTGTTCCCCGAGGTGAGAGATAGGGTGAGGAGGTAGATAGATTTTGATGGAATCTGACTGAGTGGACTGTATGATTTAGTGATAGGACGAAACTGGAAGAACTGACTTAGTTAAGAAGACTTTACTTTGAATGTTACAATTCAACACAGACGACACTGTTAACACACTGAAGACACTCCGCACAACTTGGTCGTTCACGCGACGACGCACAGTTTTCTTACTCGTAATAAAGTCTTGATTCAATACTTGTTTGCTCTTCACCTGCCAATTCGGAACTGAACTGCGCGACGCGGGATTTCGGAGCTCCAGCGGAACGCCGGGAGCAGCGGGGTAGTTCGCACTTATAGTCTATTTACCTTAATACTAAAGCTTATATAACTATGAACTATTCTAAAACTACCTTACATACTAATCGCTAACGGGGAGGATGGGTACATTGCGTTCTATTGGTTTGCGAATTACGTTGGACATGTTTGTTAGGTGGAGGTCTATTTCTTGGTTGGTGAGGTTTCTGTTGAGTGGTATTGGAGTTGGCCAGTTTCTGTTTATGTCTTTTTGGAAATTTTTCCGGTTCGTCTTATTGAAGTTCAGGGGGTTATGCGGTGTATTAAATATGATTTGGTCGTTTTTATCTGGGAGTGAGAAGAGGATAGTGATGGCTCTGTGGTCGCTGTCTACGTTTAGGGTGGAAATGGTGCTGTCCGGATTTAGGTTTTGGATGTTGATTCTGCTGTCGAGGAGGCAGATATCAATGTAGGCATTACTTCGAGGATAGGTGGGGATGTTTGTGCCCTTCAGGATGGTTTTGTATTCGGTACTGTTTTTGTCTATCCAATTGGCTAGGGCACGACCTCTAGTGTTGTAGTGCGGGTTGTTCCATGACTGGTGTTTTGCATTTAGATCTCCGGCCATGATATAGTAGTTTTTCGCGCTGCTCAGGGCGAGATGGTTAAAAATGTAGTCTAAGTCTTTTACGAAGGGAGTCGATTGGGTCCCCGTTGCGTATCCTGCTATGATATATAGGTTCCTGTTGCTTTGGAGCTTTATTTTAATGATGGATGTTTCTAGGATAGTTGTAGTTTTGTTTAGAGAGACTAGTTCGTAGTTTATGTCTTTTTTTATTAGTATTGCTACTCCTCCTCCGTTGCTGTTTTTTCTGTCGTTTCTTATTAGGGAAAAGTTTATAAACTTGAGGTTGTGGTGAGTTTTGAGTTTGGTCTCGTTGAGTAGGACTAGATCTGGCTTTTTTGAATTTAGCAATTGGGTTAGGTTATGCCTTCTTTCGTTAGACGCGAGTGAGTTTACGTTCGCCGAAATTATTGTGTTATTCATTTTTTACCTCGTTTGTGTCCATTTGCTGTTCTGGGGTAGTACCGTAGTAGAGGTGTTGGAGTTCTTCTATTTTCTGTGCGTTTTTCTCGATTTGGATTTCCAATCTGGTGGTTTGCGGGAGGATGAGGTTTTTGAGATCGATGAAAAGCTTTTCGAACGATATATGGACCTGGGGTTGCGAGGATTCGGTCGGGATTTTGGGCTGGTGTGCGTAGCCTGTTGTGGTTTGGGATGTGGTTAAGGTTGGGTCTGATGGGTGGGGGTACCGTTCTATTTTGTGTTGTGTTTGGGGTGTCTGTTGTTTTAGTGTTTCTGCGTATGAAAGCGTCTGGCTAGTTTTTTTAGGATTTTGTCTGTTGCTCGTGATTGTCAGTAAGTTTAGTTTTCTTTCCGTTTTTGACGCGGTTTGGTTTTTGAGTCTACTTTTTAATTCTTTCAGTTTTGGACAGCCTTTGTAAGATGCCGGGTGGCCGTATATCTTGCATTTGACGCAGTATATCTCGTTTTTGTCAACTGTGGTGCCTTTTTGGATTTTGCAATGGCCAGGCTCATGTTTGTCTGCGCATTTAACGCACCTATAGTCTAGGTTGCAATTTCTTGCGGTGTGGCCTGCTCTTTGGCAGCGGGCACACGTTATGGGATCTTTTTTATACAGCCTATCCCAAGATATTACCTGGTGTAGTAAAAATTTGATTTTAGTAGCTACTGAGATATCGCTTTCCGGCGTTATCTGGACTATGAAGAATGGTAGATTTCTATTGTTCTTTGCTGATTGCGTTGTGATGAAATTCGTTACTTTAATGAAATTGACATTTTTTAAATTGGGGCTCTTAAGCTCGTTAAGGATTTCGTCCGGCGCGAAGCTAGCGTCGAGCCCTTTGATGAGGAGGGTCCGAGGTTTGAGTATTTTCGGCGTATATGTGAAAAATTGTATTTTTCTTTGTTGGAGGGTACTTATTACTACTTTGTAATTTTCTAAGCTGTCTAGCTGGAGGTAGTGCCTATTGCTGTTAACGTGTTTAATTTTAAAGTCTTTGATACCTAGTGTTTCTTTGGTGATCCTGAAGGTGGTGTGCTGCGTGCTCCCCAGGATGTTGATAATGGGTGGTTTGGCCAGGGAGCCTTTCAGGGTGTGACCCTCTTCGTTGGAGTTCCTTTCATTAAGCGTTGGAGATCGTGTGGCGTTAGTTTTGGAGGTGTGGGTGGTGGCGCCTTCTTTTGGGAGGGGTGACCTGGGGGGTGCGGTTGTGGGTCCTCTATGGCTTGGCCCTGCTTGGCTGGTGGGGGTTTGGACCTGTCCCTGGCGCGGTCTTTTTGAGGGCCCGCTGGTCGCTTGGTCCTCTCTTGAAATATGTGAGCTTGGTCGTGGGATTGATGGCCGATCCTGTGGGTTATTTTTTTCTTCCGCGTCAAGGGGGCTGGTGCCTTTTAGGGCTGAGTGGGGCCTTTTCGCAGGTATGACCGACCATGTTTCCGCGGCGCTTGCATTTTTGCCAGCGGTAAGGGAGCACGGTGGTTTTCGCTCGGCCGCGGGGCGCTGGCTCTCGGTACCTGAGGTCTGTTTGCCAGGTCCTTGGGTTTTTCCCGATAGGGGTGCGTTTTTGAGCCTCTCTTCTTCGAGCTGGCGTGAAAGGTTTTCGATCGTTTTAACGAGCTCGCTGAATTTGGCATCGCCTTCTTTAATGTTTTTCCTTGGTGTACTGAGGTGGTTAGGAGGCTTCATGTCTGGTGGCCTTTGGACAGGATTCGTTGGAATAGTTCGCCTTACTGTTAGGGAAGGTGAAGGGTTGATTCTCTTCGGCGTTGTCGCATGCTTGATTTGGGCGTGCAGTGAGGTGGTGGTCTCGCTGGTGATTGCGCTATCACTAATGGATCTTATTAGTTTGTCGATGCTGCTTTGGCTAATTTTGCTTCTCGTTGATACTGGTGCGGAGTAGCATGGTGGAGCGGGGGATAATCGCCCCTGCGCGTTTATCGTTCTTCTGCTTATTTTGCCGATTTATTTTTCCTTCTTTATATTTAATAAAAAAGGGGTTTACCCTGTGAACACTATTTTTATATTCGATGGTTACGCACTTAACTACACATAAGCTTTAGCTTTTTGGATACACTTTGTAATTGTTTGCACTTTGCGGTAGAGGCTCTGGACGGACACGTCCGGCGTCTACGAAGGTCAGTGACAAACTCCCGGCGTACTAGCAGGCCCTGCCTTAGACACAAGGATAGTAGGGAATTGTCGGAGGTTATATATATAGTCGTGGTGACTTATACAACCACTTTCGGGAGCCGGATCGTCGTGCTCGTCCCCTAGCGGTGTATGTGGGAAGTGCCCCCACATCAGTCCCCCACCAGTGATAACGTTATCAGAGTTATCCTGGTGTCTGCTGGCTGCTCCTCGATGCTGCGAATGTCGTCGATGCACACTACCGCTTCCGTCGGAGAACCTGCTTCGTAGCGTGCGAGCGCGTGCTCGGGTTCCGCGAACTCGTTGCGTGGATCGGAAGCGGCAGCCATCGGCTTGATTCGTCTCGAATGGAGTCCTTATCTCTCGCGTCGTCCACCACCTCGTTGCGTTGCGTGTTCATCACGTCGGGGTCGCCAACTGTGGGAGCTTCGTTGTATCGATGGTGGAAGAAGGAAGCGACGGAAAAAGAAAGGAAGGAAGAAGGTGTTTCGTCCTAGGCCTGCTAGCGGACTCGTCAGTAAGGCGTAGGTAGAAGTAGTTTTGTTCATAATATCAATGGTTACATGTGGTGCTTATATTGATGCCTTATAGTGAATAATCTATGTGGTATTTATTTAATTAAGCGCAATATGGCTGCATGGTCAGGTGGCGACGCTCGCAGACTATGTAGTGGAGGTTTGCCAGGGAGGGGGCAGTGGAGGTTTTGGTTCCTCTTTATTTTGTTACCTTCCTTTTTTAATTACTATAGTCTACTTTATTAGACTGTGAATTATGCGGTTTATTCGTCCGGAAAAAGGTATTGCTGGGAAGCAGCAGTACCAAAAAACGGCTCACAGGGGTCGGATCTTCTGTTATAAGAGGAGAATTGGGGGGGGGGGGGGTTTATGGTTGGGGGCACTCATACTTATATACATACACATACTTTATACATACATACATTATACAGGGTGGACCACCACATTTTACCATCTGGATTTACGTCATTATTATTACGCATAGCAAAAAATGTTTCAGATGAAGTTGAGAGGGTTTTAAGGGGAACATATTCTGATGGTACATTTTTTTTTGTAGGTGGACGTGTGAAGGACATGTGAAAGTCATTAATGTTTTTTTAAATGGAATTATATATTTTTTATTGAATCAGCTGATGCTCCTTCTTATTCTTTATAAAAAAGTATTAATCTATTTGCGTAAAAAAATCATTAGTTTAGGAGATATTTTAATGCTAATTTGTGAATTTGACCGTCCACCCTGCACGTCTGCAGGACGTTATACCTGCAGTACCACGGAAAAACCCCAACTCTGCACACATCTGGCAAAGTCAACCATAGCACTCCTTCTCTCTTTTTTATTACAACATGGAATTTTCCTCAAGACTTGTGCAAATCATAAAATACCTCCTTCCCTAAAAATCCTAGCACTCCTTCGCTTACCACTTCCACCCCTATTAACATCCAATAAGATATCCTATTTCCACTCCCTCACAAAGTAGTAATAAGCAATAGAATTTTAGTCATAGCTTACATTTTGACTTACACTACACCGACAAATTAGAATAAATTCTACAGTCAATCAGTTCAGACCTAAGATAATTAACTTTGCGCATCAAGCAAAGAATTTTTTGTGTTGATAATTCGTGCTCTCCTACTTATTGTGAAATTTAGTCTCTGTTACGGTGAATACGACAGGTATAACGTGCTGCAGACGTGCAGGGTGCACGGTCAAATTCACAAATTAGAATTAAAATATCTCCTAAACTAATGATTTTTGTACACAAATAGATTAATACTTTTTTATAAAGAATAAGAAGGAGCATCAGCTGATTCAATAAAAAATATATGATTCCATTTAAAAAAACATTAATGACCTTCATATGTCCTTCACACGTCCACCTACAAAAAAAGATGTACCATCAGAATATGTCCCCCTCGAAACCCTCTCAACTTCATCTGAAACATTTTTTGCTATGCGTAATAATAATGACGTAAATCTAGATGGTAAAATGTGGTGGTCCACCCTGTATACATATACACTGCATTCGTTCTTTCACTCTTTTCTGCTGGTTTGCAGACCTTAGAAACTAGTGTATTTACAATATGTACAGATGGGTGTCATTAATGAAAATTCGGTGTGGTTGAGGATACGGGGAATGGGAAGTGTGTGCCTTACATATGAGGGGTTCTGGGTCTCGTACTTATATTATGTGCCAGCGTTGGGCTTGGGTAGCCACCAGTATTTTTTTGTATTATGATGGTATTTATTATTTCTGTCGAGTTTTGGTATGTCAGTGCTGAAGTTTATGCGGAGCGTGGTACTTTTACTATTAATGTGAGGCTCGTATAGTATTTTTCTGTTATTTATTTGGCGTTGGATATGGTATATTATTGGTATGTTGTGCTGGTCGGTGACTCTGCCAGTTCCGTCAAGTAGCAGGAAGGCTTCTGGTGGGATGTATCCGGATGTTAGAGTCTTTTTGTGGAATTCGTCGTGTGGGTATAGTGAACTGTTAATTAGGTGATTGTGTTTTATTTTCGGGATATTGGCGAAATAGTCCCTGGATAATTTTATAATGTGGTTGTCTATTCTCGGTATATTTGCCGTATCGTATAGTATTCTGTTGTTTGTATACTGTCTGAAGTTTGTCTTGTTACTCCTATTAATGCCCGTGCACGCCCTTAGACATTTCCTTTCGAGGATTCGGAGATTTTCCATGGTTTGGGGGCTTATATTAAACCATGTCGGGGCGCCGTATGTTAGAATTGGCCTTATCAGTAGCATATAGCATATGGTTTTGATTTTTGTTCTAAGGTGTTTGGAAAAAAATAGCTTGGCGTTGATTAGGAAGGTTTTCGTTGCTTTTTCTTTTTGGGAGTCTATGTGTTTGTTATAGAGGAGGCGTTCATCCAGGTTTATGCCCAGATATTTAACTGTCTTTTTGTGCGGTATTGGTGTGTTTTTTTGTTTTATATGGAACGTTTTGTATGAACTTATGAAATTTTTTGATTGATTTTTGATTGTCTTTCTGAATAGAATGGTTTCCGATTTTGTCGGGTTAATTTTTAGTTTCCAGGTGCTGTAGTAATCGTCTATTTTATCGAAGAGGTGTTGCATTTTTTCCTGTAATTTGGCTATGTTTTTGCCTCTGATGTAGATTATGAGGTCGTCTGCGAAGTGTATCGTTTTTACGTCTGGTGATTCTGATATTTGAAATAGTCTTGGGATGTCCGCGGTGTAAAAATTGAAGAGGTCGGGTGAAGTTACTGTCCCTTGTTGTAGTCCGTCTGTTAGGTGCAGCGTTAGTGACGAATTTTTTTTCGTATTAGACGTGAAAAATTTTTTATTTTGTGTCATGTTTGTGATTATTTTTAATAGTGGGTTTGGGCAGCCTTTCTTCGATAGCTTGTAGAACAGGCCTTTTATCCAGACAGTGTCAAAGGCCTTTTCTAGGTCTATCAGGCAGGCTGCTACGCTTTCGTTGTTGTGCAGGGCGTGTTGAATGTCTGAAGTTAAGGTGTGGATTGCGTGTACAGTACTTAGTTGCGGTCTGAACCCGAATTGGGTGTCTGGGATTATATTGTGTTTTGCGAAGAATTTTTCTAGGGCTCTTTTAATGAGCCTTTCGAAGATTTTGGAGACGTTTGGAAGTAGACTGATTGGTCTGTAACTGGATGGATCGGCCGGGTTTTTTCCTTTTTTTTTTAGTGGTATGACTCTTGCTGTTTTCCAGGCGTCGGGGAAGTAGTGGTTGTTGAGACAGTTGTTAAAGAGGGTATTGTAGCTGTCAATAATGTTTGGGATATTGTCTGGACCCGTGGATTTTTTGTTATTCAGTTTCCTGAATAGTTGTAATGTGTGCGTGGGCTTGGGTTGATGGCTTGGTTAGTGTCAGAGAACTGTGTAAGGGTGTCCTTTGCTATGTTATCCGGGTTACTGTCTTTCTTGGCGTGGTGTTTTTCTACTAGTTCCGATAATCTGTGTTTTCCCATTGATGTGTTTTGTGCGTTAGTCGCCGCAAAGTGGGCTCCTAGTATGTTGAGTTTGTCCGTGTCTTTTGAAATTATGTATTTTCCGTCTGTGTCTTTGCTAAGGGTGTTGGGGTTTATTTCGGCTTTTGGTATTAGGTTGATGTTGCTGTGGTCAATTTTTAGGCTGGGAATGGTTATACCTTCTTTCTTTCTAAAAGTGGAGTTGATTCTGGGGAACATGTGTTGCGAATTTATTGGTATATTTTTGATTTTGTTTTCCCAATATGAGTTTATGGATTTCTGGAACTCTTGCTTGATTTTAATTTTGCATTGTTTTAGGAGGGTGTTTGCTGTTTTTATTATCATTGTTGAGAGGTGGGTTGGGCGTCTGTATTCGTTATGTAGCGTTGTCAGTAGCTTGCTTTTGGTTTTCTGTAGATTTTTTATTTCTCTATTTACGTATAGTTCTGCTGAGTTATAGTCGGGGAGGATGGGTACTGTTCTGTGGATTGCGTTTAGTATAATCTTATTCATATTGGTAAGGTGGCTGTCTATTTCTTCGTTTGATAGGTTTCTGTTTATGGGTATTTTTGTCGTCCAGTTTTTGTTTATGTCTTTTTTGCAGTTTTGTCCAGTCTGTTTTATTGTAGTTTAATGGAAATGTGGGTGTGTTAAAAGGAATTTGATCGTCTTTTTCGGGGAGAGTGAATTGAATTTTGATCGCCTTGTGGTCGCTGTCCGTGTTCAGGGTGGGTATAGAGTTGTCTGAGTTTTTGTTAAGAATATGTATTCTACTATCCAGTAGGCAGATATCTAGGAAGGCGTTGCTTCTTGGGAAGGTGGGGGTGTTGGTGAAAAGTAATGAAATTCTGTGTTCTATGGTGGTTTTGGCTATCCAGTTTGCTAGGGCTAGGCCTCGGCCGTTATAGTAGCTGTTGTTCCAATTTTGATGTTTTGCGTTTAAGTCGCCAGCTAATATGTAGTAATTGTTCGGGTTTCTGAGTGTGAGATGGGTGAATATTTGCGAGAGTTCTTTTATGAAATCGTTTGATTGTGTTCCTGCCGCATAACCTGCTATGATGAACAGATTGTTGTTATTCTGGAGTTTGATTTTTATGGTGATACTTTCTATTATTTCCGTGTCTGTCGTTAGGGGGATGAGTTCGTAGGCTATGTGTTTTTTTATAAGAAGTGCAACGCCTCCTCCGTTGCTGTTTTCTCTGTCCTTTCTTATCAGATTGTAATTTTTAAATCTTGGGCTGTGCTGTGCTTTTAATTTTGTCTCGTTTAGTAAAGCGAAATCAGGGTTTTCTGTTTTGTCAGTAAGGCGTACTAGCAGGCCCTGCCTTAGACACAAGGATAGTAGGGAATTGTCGGAGGTTATATATATAGTCGTGGTGACTTATACAACCACTTTCGGGAGCCGGATCGTCGTGCTCGTCCCCTAGCGGTGTATGTGGGAAGTGCCCCCACACAATGTCTCAAACGAAACTGAAAGATATTCGACAACGCGTAGTAGAGAAGTCTTCATTTGTTTATATTCTTTTTATCTCACTCTCATTAGGTGTCAGGTTTCGCAGATATCGTCAACACGCTCTTGTGGGACAGACTGTAATTATATTCTATAACTCAAGAACTACCTAAAATCTTTCCATTCATAATGAATAATGTGCAAATAACAGTGCTATGAATTTAGTTCGTGTTTTTACGGTTTCGCACGACTGTGCGACAGAAGCGTGCGGCAAATGTTACATCGTCTTAATTAAGAATAATGTGGAATAATTTGTTATTCATGAATAACAAATAAACTAATAAGTCGTTTAATAACAGTGTTCAATACGTTTATCCATTATCCGAAAGGAATAAACTGTTTTATTACTTATGAAAAAAATATTTTGTTTATCAGTACGTTTTCAGGTGGATAAATGATGTTTTTAGAAAAACGATTTGCACAGCTAATGTTAGAAAAAGCTAGTCAAACTTACCCATTCGTCCACGAATTAACCTGCTTAACATGTGCGAATCCTGACCTAGGCAACGTTCAACAGCTGATGTTACGGCTGGATTAGTATCCTTGCACGATCACTTCACTTCAGGATAACTTCACTTGACGGTCACTTGGGCCGTAGTCAAGCCTACCGAGCGATGTGCAGCATTCATAATCACTAAGTGAATTTCATTGCCTCTCGCGAGGAAGAACTACCAAGCAATTCGGAAGAGATAATCCAACATCACTGGACAATCAAAACATCATCATCAGAAGATCCAAGCCTATCAACAACCAAAACTCAGCATTCTGTACTGGAAGCAGGTCCAACAACAACAGCCACCAAAGAAGCATGTTACATCGCCAAATTCTTTTATTGTAACTTAAAAACTTATTCGCACATACATCTTCTAACTTGCTTCGAAATTTCAAAGCAAACCTAAAATCCAGATGGCGAAATCGGGTATCACAATCGAACTCGCAGAAAAAATGTTAATTACCTTCGATGGTACGAAATCAATGTTATTTGAATTTTGCGACAACTGTGATAAGGCTATGAGTTTAGTAAATGCGGAAACAAAGATTGTCTTATTCGCGATCATAGAGACAAAAATCACGGGAAACGCTAGGTCACTGATCAGAAATCGCACCTTCTCGGAGTGGAAAGCTCTACAAAGTTATTTATTAGACGCATATTCAGACAAACGGTCACACGGTCAATGGCAACTGGAATTAGCATCATGCAAACAGGGCTACAATGAAAACGTGCTCTCTTATTCGCAGAAAATTGAAAATAGCTTAGTTAAATTAACTAATAGTTTAGAAAACAATCAAACTCCCGTCGAACGTCGGGCGTGCGTAAAACTTTTACAAAAACAAGCATTAGTTGTATTTGTTATGGGTCTGAAAAGAGACATCGCCATAATCGGTAAGTCACAAAGACCTAATGCTTTAGAGCAGGGCTCGGAATTACATAAGTGAACTTTCGGGCCGATTTTCATTTCATTTCCCGCCGCGCGTCTTGGCCCTGCGATCGCCAATCGGCTCGAAGCTCTTCAGGCGCGTAGCATACGAACCGCGCTGGTCGCATTAGGGCGACACTCGTATCAATAGGATTCCACATCATCCCATGTCTCATGGACTGCGCGGTTCATATGTTACGCGCCTGAGGAGCTTCGAGCCACTTCGCGATCGCGGGGGCCCAGACGCGCGGCGGTAGAAAGAGGCGTTGCCTCTGAAAATCGGCCCGAAAGTTCACTTAATTCCGAGCCCTGCTTTAGAGGATGCGATTCAAATTGTGATAGCGGAAGAAACAGAGCAAAAATCACAGATCGAAATAGCAAGAGATCAGGAATTAAACTTGAGAGAAACTAAGCATTGCACAAATTGTAACCGTACCGGTCACACAACGTTGAATTGTTATTTTTGAGAACCTAATACAATTTCACAACATACACATTTTCGTAGGTAGCCGGTCATTAGGCAACTCGAAACAAGTTCATATACAGAAAATCGTAGCACGGCATACAATCAGAAAGTATGCAACTATTGCAAGAAGGTTGGACATTTGATTAACGAATGTAGGAAGCGCGAGTACAATAACTCACTTGCTCGACAAGATGATAGGGCCTGTCCGACAACATCGTCTCAACCCAGTCATCCACCATTAAACTCCCAGTTTTCACGAAGTTATCCTAATGCTCAATATTATACTCCAAATATCAGAAGAGGTCCTTTGCCAGAGAATTAGAACGTATTAAAGGCGTTACGACCTGTATAAATATCAATCTTCAGGAGGCAAAGGTACCCTGTTTAAAAATGCTCTTAGATACCGGTGCAGATATTCCGGTCATTAAAATCTCACAATTAAAGCCAGACACACTGTGGCATGAAGATATAAAATTAAAAATTCGAGGTCTGACCGACGATCAGTTTCAATCACTAGGCTATTGTTGCGAACCTGGAGGAATACCTAGCAGCTGACACTGAACACCAAAAAATAAAAAGTAATGGAATTCAGCAAAGGGGCAGGAAGGGGAAAGAAGTCGAAGTGGAGGTGGAAAGGGGCAGAATTAGAATCTGTCGCAGAATTCCTATATTTGGGAGTTCTGTTTCGAAGAAACGGAAGTATGACAGGGCACGTAACGGAGAGAGTAAAGAGGGCGAACGTTGCATTGAACCAGGTATGGGGGTTGGGGAAAGGGTAGTTCAGGGACAACTTCAGAATGAGACTGTATCTGTTTGATACCCTAGTGATGAGAGTGTTAATGTACGCCGTATTATAATATTCGTAGGCATTACACTACCCGTCATGCCAAAACTCACGGTGCATATTCCATACAAGAGCGGAAAGAAATAATAGTAAAATTAAAATCACAGCTTATACAACAAGATGCACCTGACACTTTTTCAATTCAACAAAAAAGCCTTGCCGCTTCCTACGCTGTTGCATTGGAAATAGCAAGGTCAAAACAAACTTTTTCTGATGGAGATATGATAAAGAAATGTGCCATTGAAATGGCTAAATGTTTTGGGCATAAGGATGCTGTGGAGGACTTTAAGACCGTATCTCTCTCACGGCCGACTATCAAGAAGCGCATAAGTGACATCGGCATACACGCGGAAAATAAATTAAAATCAATATTAGAACATTGTCGCTATTTTTCATTATGTCTAGATGAAAGTACTGATATTTGCGATGTAGGTCAGTTATTAATTTTTGTACGCGCAATAGACGATGACTTTTCGGTCACCGAAGAATTATTGGCACTTGTGCCATTACATGGGACAACAACGGGTTTGAATATTTTTAATGCACTCCGTAGTGAAATAGAAAAGTATGGAGGATTTGCTAAATGCACTGCCATAGTAACAGACGGGGCCAAATCGATGGTAGGCCATGAAAAGGGACTTTTGAAAAAGAATCATATTAATTGCAAAACTTTACACTGTATAATATAATACATCAAGAGGTTTTATGCGGGAACATTATTAAATTAAATTCAACAATGAAAATTGTTACGAAGGTGACCAACTTAATTCGGGGAGGTAATAGAGCACTGACACATCGCAAATTTCAGACTTTTTTGGAAGACGTAAATGCGACTTACGGAGATTTACTTTTGCATAATGAAGTGCGTTGGCTAAGTGCAGGCAGGACCCTAAAACGGTTTTTTGAATTACGAAATTTCATACCACAATTCTTAAAAAAACACATTAAAAAAGATACGCAAGATATTGAAAAAATATTTACGGAAGTTCCATTTTTAACGGCATTAGCATTTCTGACCGATATATCGAATCACCTTAATATCTTAAATACAAAGTTGCAACAACAAAATCAAACTGTGGCCGATTTGACTGGACACATTAACGCTTTCCGCAAACATTTAAAATTATTCATATTCGAGATAAAAAGAAATGAGCTGCATCATTTTCCGTGTTGCGCAGAAATTTCAACAGAACATCCTAGTGCAATATTTATCGATTTGGTAACACCACTAACGGAGATAGAACAAGAGTTTGAAAAAAGATTCCAGGATTTCACTTTAATGAAAAATGATTCAACAATTTTAAATGATCCCAAAAATTGTATAATTGAGGAACAAGAAGTTCAATATCGGCTTGAGTTATGTAATTTGCAAACAGACCCATTTTTAATCAGCAAAAATGAACCCGGGGCTGAATTTTTCAAAATTCTATCGCGTGAAAAGTATCCAAACCTGGGTAATTTAGGATTAAAACTTTGTTCTATGTTCGGATCCACATATAAGTGTGAAAGCACTTTTTCAGTAATGAAATTTATTAAATCAAAACACCGTAATGCACTAAGCAACGATTCATTGATGCACTTACTGCGAACAGCAACAGCTAAGATTCCGATTGACATTGATTCGTTAGTTCATGAAATGCCGAAGCCACAATGCTCTCATTAACAATACTGATTTACAAGCTCAAGAAGCTTCTAAAGAACAATCGGCCCTTTTCAGGGCCCCAAATTATTTTAACGCAGTAACTGCTTTTCAACTAAATGCTTTAAAAATTGTTTCATACCACAAATAATATTATTTTAGAGAAACCTTCCATCTGGCAAGCATATTATGTAAATATATCGTCTTTCTATCTATAAGACTCTTTAAAACCATTCTTTAAAAATTGTATAAAAAGAAAGAAAATAGGTAACAGTGAGACTAGGAAGAACTAGAAGCGTTGTAGGGGAAGGTAAGTAATAGGGCAATAGGGGAACTGCTGCTGTACTATAGTGGGGGACTCGTCCGACTGGTAGTGGGGGAACTTTGGTTGGCGGCGGGGAAGAAGTTAGTCACCACTGATGTACGGGGTAGGATTATGGGGGTGTAGGGAAAGGGAGGAAGTGGAGAGGGTACAAATAAGATACCTAAAATGGACTCTAGGGTTAAGTGTATAAACACCGGGGTACATTGTTTCGGAGGAGACGAAGAGAGAAAGACTGACGATTAGAGCGGGAGCCAGGGCATGGAACTTCGAGGAGTTAGTAAGAAGGAAAGAAGGGAGAGACCTGCAGATAGTGAGGGAATGCTTGAAAGAGAAAGACACGGGATGCCCAAAGACAAGAAGTGTCATGGAAAGAGAAAAATATCTGTGGGGAAATGGAACTAGCCCTCGAGAAATGCTGCAAAGAAGAGAGGAGGCGGGGGACAGGCCAGAAGGGCTAAAGAGCAAGGACAGTGAAGTACAAAAACAAGTGCCATATACAGAGATTAACAAATCGAAATTTAACCAAAGATATAGAAATATAAAGACTGATGGCTTGCTAAAGTATCTAAAGAAAGAGGGAAGAGGAGGGAGCCAACGGCTGAAAGCACAAGTGAAGTGCGGCTCGTTGGAAAAATCTAACAGGTACTGGGAAGACGAGGAGAAGAGGCGCTGCGAACTCTGTGGACACGGAGCGGGCAACCTAGAGCACATGACACGAGAGTGCAGGGAGCTCGAGAGGGGTGTCAGCCTGGAGGCAGTGACGGACGAACGGGGAACTGAAAAAGCGCTGATCTGGCTGGGAAAGCTAGAGAGGAAAAGAAAGGAAAGGCGACAAAGTTAGGATAGTTATGTATAAGTTAGGTATAAGCTAGGTATAGGAATAGGTTAGGAATGAACCAAATAAGAAAGACGGGTGGAAGGATGAATGGAAGGATGTGTGAGGAGTGTGAAAGAAAAAAGACAAAATGTAAATCAAGTCCCTTCTTTTGGCCGCGAGGCTAAAAAGCAAATAAACATATACAAACACTAGGCTATTGTTATTTAAATATTAATGTCTACAATGCCATTTATACTGCAATTTTTCATCTAGTAAAGGATAGCTTTCTAATTTCTTATCCTGGAATATTTGGAAATGACGCTATTAACGCACGAAAATTACAGATTGATGATGCTATGTAATGTACCGATCCACTTAATCTTACGCTGTACATAAAATATTATTGCATTTTGCCAAACATCCATGCCCTTACCCTGTGAATCATCCCGTTTAGTCACCCGTCCTATCCTTCTAAGTCCCGACCTACGTCCCTAACTATTTTCCATTCCTACTTTCGATCTCTCCTATCACCCCTACTCCTATATTTCAGATCCTTTATAAACCCTGACCATTCCTCCTCAACAGCATTCTTATTTTACAAATCCGCGTTTCAAATCCGTCACCGTCGTACCAGTTTTCATAATCTAAAATAAAGCCAGTCTTCAAGCAAGGTTGTTCCGACATTATTTTCACGTCTAAACCACCCATTACACAAAGAAAATTGTTGTCAGAAGTGGGATATTTCATCCGAAAAACAGAAGAATTCGGCAAGAATTCCAGAAGTTACATTAATGCCATCGGTAATTTCATACCGTCCATGTTTGTATTTCCACGACTTAGATATAAAGATCATTTTGTGAGAGATGGCCCAACTGGATGCATCGGAAGTGGCTACGCCAGTGGGTGGATGCAAGAGAAGGATTTTCTTATATTTTGGAACACTTTCGAAGATGCGCATCAGCAACAAAGGCGAAGAATGTTCTACTACTACTAGATAACCATCCATCTCATATATCTATTGAAGCACTCGATAATTGTTCCGAAAGTGGTATAGTAGTACATATTATCTTTTCCACCTCATTGCTCACACAAGTTACAACCACTAGATCGATCAGTATATGGACCACTGAAAAAAGCAATTAATACCTTATTTGATGCTTGGATGCGGAACAATCCAGGGAAAACTATGAACATCTACCACATTCCATCCATAGTTGCAGTAGCCCTTCCGATGGCAATGACTACAAACAATATTCAAGCAGACTTCAGATGTACAGGAATATTTCCTTACAATAGCAATATAGGTATTCACACCTTTAAGGCCCCCCTACACGATGAAGCATGTTGCATGAATCCTAGGTTTCATGATGCATGTTGCAATGTGTGTAGGCCGGCATTGAGGAATCATCATCGATGCAACTTGCATCGACGCTAGAATCACGACTCCGTATTAGATCCAGTGCAGACCAGTGGTTCACGGCAAATCAGTTTGCCTCTTAAAGGCGGAAAAAAATATTTTAAGTCGAAAATCATATATTTAACCCTCATTTTTTTATATTATGCAATCTTGTCGGTACAAAATAATCATTAAAATTTATTTTTCAATTGCATTTATAAATGAATTATTGAGAATATTGTGCAAAATGGGAGATGCTTATTTGAAATTCTAGAATTTAATACAATTATTGCTCTGTAACAAATATATTTTTATTGATTTTTATAGATTTTAATTTATTTCAATTTGAATTTCTAACTAATTTCTTGTAACTTCATACGCTACGCGGCGAGGAATATAAACGACAGGAAAAATACTATTAGTTATTATTATTATTATTATTATTAAGTTTGATTTTTGGAAGAAAGATATTTTATGGCCGAAAGAGGTAACTCACAAAGTTTTGTTTTCCAGATGTGTTAAATTTTCCCGTAGTTTACTTTTTTCCTTGTGCAACGTAGGGAAATCAGAATAAGTATAGAATTCAAGCGAAAAAGATCTACAGTGATTCACGGCAATATACATATGTACAGATTAAACTTAAATTAAGTAATTAAAATTACCTTTAACGCCTCAGAAAGATTCGTACAAATCTCACGAATTTATTTATTAACGGATTTATTAACACTTTGGGGGCTTAGTTAGTTTCAATAGATCAGTTTTTTTTATAACGGACAATGGACGCAATCTCGTTAAATAAAAATTGGAACAACTAATTAATCTAGATAATCATAATAACAACCGGAGTGCATCATCCGCATCAAGTAGTAACAATAGTAAGATCCCCGAACTGCTGAATAATGATTCTAATTCGTATGTTATTATTATGTTAATTTTATTTGTAAAAATTCCACGGAATCAATTCGTACCAAGAGTAACTTGAATAACTACAACTACATATTACTGTAAAAGCACAAAATAATTGTAAAAACCATGTGTTCTGCACGCTAAAAGATAGTAGTAAATAGTAAATACTATAAAAGACGGCTCTATTGGGATTCCGAGACATTGCATGGTATAATCAGTTTCGGGATCTCCATTTCTCGATACGCCTTTCGGGATCTCGATACGCCTTTCGGGCTCTCGATACGTTCGGGATCTCGAAGCGTTGGGATCTCGAAGCGTTGGGATACTTTCGAGAATCTCGAAGAGTATCACATTTCCGAGAGCCCGCCCGATCTCGCCCGATTTTTCTCGTCCCGACCCGAACCCGAAATGTCGAGAACCCGCACACCCCTGGTTCCATCACTTCTGCCTCTACTCGCCTTAACGATATCTTAACGATATTATCGATATATCGTTAAGTATCAATAAGATATCGATATGATATCGATAATCGATAGTCACACCTCTAGTCCCGAACAGCGAGCGCCTAGCGAAGAATTACTGTACATCTCGAAATACCTCAGCACAAAATGAACAAATAAATCACGAGTTCGCACCCGAACTGGTAAGGCCTTTTCAAAAAGCTCCACCTCGAAAAGAATTTAATAGAGGGAGAAAGAAAAGAAAGTCGACGATTTATACTAATCCTCGTGAGATAGAAAAAATCAGACCAGAATATGAAGAAAAACGGAGAAAAAAAGTGAATGGAAAGGCACGCAATCCGAATTTGAAAAAAAAACTAGTGTGCGCTTAAGACCGCACGACCGAAGTGTAAACTTTTAAACTTTTAAACTTAAACTTTTTGTATATCTTGATACGAATTGTGCTCATGTAATATCTTCCAAGTATTCTGGTCTTTTCTCGTACTTATCAAACCAGTTTTGTTTCCAATAATCATTACTATCACCTTCTAATTTACTCAACTCTTCTGATCTCTGTATGATGTGTATGATGTGATCTCTGTATGATTTAGTATGTTCACACTTATGTTTTTGGTTATCTCAATGATATCAAATTCCGGATGTCCATTCATTGTTTCGATTATTTTCCTTTGCAAGTGACTTACACCCCTATTTGTTTTATTTACATATTCTACTACATAAGCTGCACATGAATATTCTTCTGTTATAAATTGGAAGTCTGTATTGGATTTAACAATATTAAATATGAATGGATTGAAAGGATTATGCCATTTTTCGAAAGGTTCTCGTTTTACGAAAACTTTTGGTCTATTTATTCCTGCTCTGATATTATTGCAATATTCTCCATCGCAATTTATACCATTACGATTATAAAAATCGTCCATATCTACAAAATCTTCATTTTCCAATCGTACTCTTATTTGTGCCTAGTGTTTACGATAATTGTTCTATCCTTCCTCTGTATCTTTCATTGAACTTAATATCATTGTTTTTTTTGATGGCATAAAAGGAGCTTCAAATCTACATTTTTGTGCTTTATGGGAAGTTATTTTTTTGTAGCACGTGAATGTATGTGTGGGATCGGGCGCCTCCATCAAAGAACATAAGAGGAACTTAAGAACCACGTTGCCTAAGAAGGGGCCGTGGCGTAGATGGACTGATCAGTGCCTCCAGCAAACGCGAGAGCTTAACATCTCTCCACAACCAGCTCTTAAGCTCATCCAAGCAGAACCAGGACCTCCAAAAGCAGAATAGAACGACTACCAAAACCATCCAAACCAAGGAAGAGAACCATCCAGCCTCACCAACTATGAAGCCGAAGACCATAAAATCAGAAAACCCGGATCTCGCGCTCTTAAACGAGACGAAACTCAAACCACAACATAACCCAAAATTCAAAAACTACAACCTCATTCTAAACGACAGAAACAGCGCAAACGGAGGCGGAGTGGCTCTTTTACTTAAAAAAAATATTAAATTCAAACCGATCCCCCTAAACTTCACCACCTCAATCTTAGAAACAGTCATAATAAAAATAAACCTCCTCAACAACAACAACCTCTACATTATCGCAGCCTACGTCGCAGGAGCTCAATCCTCTGAATTCATAAACGAACTTAATCAGATCTTCACCAGTCTCGACCTAAAAAATCCAAAAAATTACTACATCCTAGCCGGAGACCTAAATGCCAAGCACCAGCATTGGAACAACCTCCAATATAATAGCAGAGGGCTGGCACTATCTAATTGGATCCTAACTAAACGACTTCACAGCAGAATCTCCTTAAAAATTCAAACATCCCCACCTTCCCCAGAGGCAACTCCTTCCTCGACATCTGCCTTCTTGACAGCCGCCTAACCATCCTCAACCAGAATACAGACGGAACCATCCCCACACTAAACCAGGACAGCGACCATAGGGCGATCCTCCTACTCCTCTCACTCCCACAAAAAGATGCCAAAATACTATTTACCTCCCCCAACAACCCACTGAACTACAGTAAAACCGACTGGGAAAAATTCAAAAACGACCTAAACAAAAACCTAAAAACAGAAATCCCACTCGATAGAAACCTCAGAAACTCAGAAATCGACACTTACCTAGCAGACCTCTCAAACCTAATTCGAAAAGCAATAGACCGAAACGTCCCCCCCTTCCCAGACTACAACTCTACTGACTCATATATCAACCACACAATCAAAAAACTCCACAGAACAAAAACCACCCTACTCACTATCGTCAACAACGCATACAGACACACATCGGCCCACTCACAGGAAATTATCAAATTAGCCAAAGCCCAACTAACCAAATGTAAAACATCTCTAAAAAAAGAATTCCAAAAGTCCATAAACACGCACTGGGAAAATAAAATAAAAAACATCCCGCTTCATTCTCACCATATGTTACCAAAAATAAATGCAATCTTCAGAAAAAAAGGGAGCCTCTCCATCCCCAACCTCAAAATCCAGCCAGCAAACAATGATCTCATAAACAAAGCCTTAATCTGTCTCGACTCAATCCAAAAAGACCCACAAGGAAACTCCATAATTATCGACAAAATAGACATACTAAACATCCTCGGTGCCCATTTTGCATCAACCAATGCCCAAAATTCAACCTTAGGCAACCCCAGGTTAACTGAAATAATCGACAAACACCACAACAAACTCATGACGGACATCAAATCAGACAAACAGACAAATAACTCCATTACTCAGTTCTCCGACACAAACCTCGCTAACAGCCCAAATTTCGCCATCGACCCCACTTTCTTCACCACTTACCACCGCACATCTCAACTCTTTAAAAAACTAAATAGTAAAAATCCTCGGGGACCGACAAAATCCCGAATATAATCTTAAAAAACCTCTCAAATAAAGTCATATCCTGCTACAACATTCTTTTTAACAACTGCCTTAAGAATAAATACTTCCCTACAGCCTGGAAAGTCGCAAGAGTCCTCCCCATAAAAAAAAAGGGTAAAAACCCGGCTGACCCCTCCAGCTATAGGCCTATCAGTCTACTCCCGAACATCTCCAAAATATTTGAAATCATAATAAAAAAATCTCTCGAAAAATTCTACGCCGAAAAAAACCTTATACCAGACACACAATTCGGCTTCCGCCATAAACACAGCACCATTCATGCAATACACACGCTTACCTCGGACATCCAGCACGCCCTTCACAATAACGAATCAATCGCAGCCTGCCTCATTGACCTAGAAAAAGCCTTTGACACCGTTTGGCTAAAAGGTCTATACTTTAAACTTTCCAAAAAAGGATGCCCTCCTCACTTACTAAAATTAGTAGTAGACATGACACTAGGTAAAAGTTTCTTCACCTCCAACGGCAAAGACGACTCTAACATAACCCATCACTTGACCGACGGACTACAACAAGGCACAGTCACCTCTCCAGACCTGTTCAACTTCTATAATGCAGACATCCCCAAACTCTTCAACATCCCCGAATCCCCCGATATCAAAACCATACAATTCGCTGATGACCTAATAGTATATATCAAAGGAAAAAACGTACGAAAACTCCAAGAAAAATCTCAACTCCTCCTAAACAAAATAAACGATTACTACTCAACCTGGAAACTAAAAATCAATCCGACAAAATGCGAATCCATTCTCTTCCGTAACAACATAAAAAACCAGAGCAGTACCTACAGAAGGACCTACAAAACATACAACCTTAACCTCACAAACACCCAAATCCCCCATAAAAAAATATTAAAATACCTCGGAATTCACCTAGACGACCGCCTGCTATTCAACAAGCACACCGATATCCAATTAGAGAAAGCCTCAAAAGCTTTCTTAAGCAACTCCAGAATATTCCATTCACGCTACCTCAATCCAAGAATTAAGATCCTCTGCTACATGCTCCTGATCAGACCTATCACATCATATGGCTGCCCAATCTGGTTTAACCTAAGCCCCCACACAATGGAAAAAATCAGAACGTTTGAAAGAAAATGCCTGAGAGCCTGCACTGGACTATATAGATCCAAAGAGTCAAATTACAAACGCTACATCAATAATAGAGCACTATACGACACAGCAAACATACCAAGAATAGATAACTTCATCACCAAACTCAATAGAGACTATTTCGCGAACATCCACACAATCCGCAACAACCACCTCATAAATAGCTCAACATACCCACATGACCTGTACCACGAAAAGACATTGATATCTGGACATATACCCCCTGAAGCATTCATCCTCCTCGACAAGACAGGCAGAATTACCGACCAGAACAACATACCGATTATATACCACATCCACCGCACAGCAAGCAACAAAAGGATCCTGTACGATCCACACACCAATAGCCGCAATTCAACACACCGCACCGTCTACAACATGCAGATACCAAAATACGACAAAAATAACACCTACCACCATAACACCAAAAAATACTGGTGGCTCCAGGACCTCTACCCCTCGTAACCGCCACCACAAACTACCTCCACGCCTAGTCTAAGCTAATCTTCTGTAAATATGTATATAACGTAATAAAAAATTTCCCATCCCTTAAATATAGTGAATGCATGACGAGAGAAAGTGACTGTATATATGCGCGAACGAGCACGGTATGAACGTTTAGACTCTAAGCCCCTTACACCCAGCTCATCAAAAAGCGCCGACAAAAATGCCATTCCGTTTTTACCCGGTACCGCCTTTTTTTTCGGAATCCCCCCTTCCAACCCCTCACACCCAGTCTAGCCAAAAGAAGACTACGAAAAAAAATTCAAGCAACAAAATGGACGAAAAGATCCCATTGCGATAGACGACACCCCCTCACAGGCCGTGAGCGTCATTCCCGTGACCATGCAGCCCAACTTAATTTTAAGACACACCGCTCACATATTTCCGTAGATTATTCACTACACGCATACATTGTATTCACCATACTAGAACCTCTGTATCTTTTGAATAAAACTTTGTCAAAAAAAAAAAAAAAAAACTGATCAGTGCCTACCACCAGAAAGTCTCGGGTTCGATTCTCAATGACTCCCCTTCATTTTTCTCCAGTTCCTACATACATATGTTTATATGTTTGAAGTTTTATATTTCCCGATGCTTTCGATGCTGAAACTGATGTTAAGGCATCTATCAGTTCAATTGCCTTATCATAATCTTTATTAAGAGCATCTGTCGGCGCGTTATCAAGCCAAGCTAACAAGGAGAGGACACGCTCGACGTGAAAGGGATTTTCCTCAATCTTGCAGGACTTGAAGATGACATATCTAAAGGTAATTTGGCAAAGCAGTAGCGCGCGCTTTTCAGAATTTTCCGAGAAAATTGCATTTGAAAATTCCTATACTTGTATATAAGCAGTTCGCGTTAAGTATTCAACAAGAAGGTGAGTAGCTGAGGGCATAACGAGAAATAGTGGTAGTAGGAAGGTTGCTGGTTCGAGTCTCTCGGTATCGATAATTTTTTTTTTTTTAATTGATATTTTTTGGCCTAAAATGTATGAAATCTGTGCCAAAGAACAGTTACTTTTACTTTTGAAATAGAAAATGCATCTTGTTTCTTTGTGGGGATTGGGAAAGAAATGGAACATAAAAAAATACAGAATGTTATATTTACTTTATTATTGTATTGCGATGCGATGTATACTTTTACAGGCAGGTCAAAAATTTCATAAAGAAGCTACAAAATAGTTCCGTTTTAATTGAACAGAAGCGGGAAATAAATTCCCGCGAAGATTGCATAAAAATTCAAGCCACTGTACATCATCAATTGTCTTCCCCAATATTTTTAAATATGATTAGATATGCATGGTTTGCATCTAAATTATCTGATAGCAGGGAAATATTTATGAATGTTAATCAAGTTTGTTTCCCGATAGAAATTCTGTCTAAAAACGCGAGCTCTTGCACGAACGCGGCGTTTATAGTGTGTGCAAGATGCCGTAGAAATTTTTGCTTTTTCTGCTTTTATGATGAATATCACCCAGGCTCGTGTCTTATTAGCACGTAATTAATAAAAATAATACAATAATGTAGACCAGTGGTGAGCAAGCTTTGGCTCGCAGTGGGCCAACAGTTGACATCTACTACTTTACGCGGGCCGCAATATTAAATACACAATTATAGCAATCGAATAATTTAATTTAAGACGCAAATTAGCCATTTCTTATTTGATTTATAGCAAAATTTTCTTCTGTTTTTTTAACATACACATACTAATATACCTACAATACATCTTATAGTGTAAAAGGGTATACGTTTAAATCACGCGTGGCCCGCGTGTCACATGTTTTCGCGGGCCGCAGGTCTGTGCCAGCCGTGCCAATTTTGCCCGCGGGCCGCAGTTTGCTCATCACTGATGTAGACTGTTTGGCTTTGGACGATAGGCCTTTTGGGCCTGGGACACAGTCCAGATGCCTATGGCGTCATAGGGCAGAGTGCTCGTACGGATACGGCCCTCCCGCCTTGGTCACGTAGCGTAAACAGGGCTAGCTTGACTTGTCCTGGAATCCTTCGGGACAAGGCAGTTCGATTTTAGCTTGAGAACAGTGTACATCTACTTTTAATAAACTGCAATATATTACCTTTCTTGTGAGTTTAATTGAGTCCACCTCCTACAATAATAAAGTAAATATAACATTCTGTATTTTTGTATGTTCCATTTCTTTCCCAATCCCCACAAAGAAACAAGATGCATTTTCTATTTCAAAAGTAAAAGTAACTGTTCCTTGGCACAGATTTCATACATTTTAGGCCAAAAAATATCAATTAAAAAAAAAAAAATTATCGATACCGAGACTCGAACCAGCAACCTTCCTACTACCAGTATTTCTCGTTATGCCCTCAGCTACTCACCTTCTTGTTGAATACTTAACGCGAACTGCTTATATACAAGTATAGGAATTTTCAAATACAATTTCCTCGGAAAATTCTGAAAAGCGCGCGCTACTGCTTTGCCAAATTACCTTTAGATATGTCATCTTCAAGTCCTGCAAGTTTGAGGAAAATCCCTTTCACGTCGAGCGTGTCCTCTCCTTGTAAGATGTGCGCATGAGGACTGCCCCTATGCTGAAATTTAATGCGCTTGAAATAGTGGAGAACCCTGAACTTTCCAAAAGGGCTACATTTCTTTGATTGAAGAATATTCATTATGACATTGACTAATTTATTAAAGTATATGGCGCAAGTAACAGCGTCTTCGTTGATGAGAGTACTTTTCACCATGTAATGTAATTTTTCTACTGCCTCTTTCGTGATACAATCTTTGTTTTTCAATTTGTACAATAGTTGTAGCAAATCAGACCACCCTATTTCATTAGCACTTATTGTGAAAAATACAGTCGGTTTACCTAATTGCCTCATCATAGCAAATTGATCCTTTTTCCTTTCCGACCAATACCAAGTAGAATTAGGTATAGAACGTAAACTGAGCACTAGTGCTGGAGAAATATCGATGGCACTATCGATATTATCGATGGTTGCTACTATCGAAAACTATCGATAATATATGTTTACTATCGATAGTACATCGAAAATGTGGGTTACCATTCGTAATGCCGCGAATTTAAAAATGTTTCGTAATGTTATGATAAGCATTTGTTCTATAACTGACGATTCCGATAGTATTTAGTCATTAAAGGCTGGCTTTTTGTGTGATCTTGCGTACGAAAGAATCTGCAATTCAAAGAATATTATATCCTTTGTACAGGATTGAACTGTAGCTGCGCGTTTTTAGGAGAGCGCTCTCTTCCTGTGCGTCTAACGTCATTTCCTTGGCTGCCAGAGAGAGCGCTCATCCTTACATTACTTATGTATGTCAGAAATAATTCGATTATTTCTATAAGTTTGTTAGATTTCTAAAAGAATGCTGATTCGATGGAGGTTCTGGGGTAAGTGCCGTGAGGTTCATCACAGTCCTCTTACCAAAAGGCATAGCCTTCCCCACTACGTGGCCAGATCCTCCAGGAACAGAGTCCCTATTCTTTAGCAATGCGACGTCAGGTCGCTTGCCATATTTAAACTCTCTCTTCTATCTAATAAACAATCCCTCGACACTCGATAGTTGGAAGACCCAGAGCGGTCGCCAGCCACCGCTTGCCGACAGGATGTTTGGTCATTCATTCATTTCCAAGACACTCTTTGACCACCCGTAGGACTGCGTCCCCATTATAAATTATCCACAGGGTGCGTAGCACTTCGCCCCCCGATCCTATTCCTTTCTTTAAAAATACGCTATCGCTAACATGTGTGTACTACATATGCATACATATCACATTCAATCACTATCGATAATTATCGATGGTCGATGGTCCAACTGTCAGAAATGATCGATAGTGCTGACCATCGATATTATCGATGGTTGCTTCTATCGAAAACTATCGATAATATATGTTTACTATCGATAGTACATCGAAAATGTGGGTTAACATTCGTAATGCCGCGAATTTAAAAATGTTTGGTAAATTGATGATAAGCATTTGTTCTATAACTGACGATACCGATAGTATTTAGTCATTAAAGGGTGGCTTCCTGTGTGATCTTCATAGTGACATTCAAAGAACAAAGAATATTATTATATCCTTTGTACAAGATTGAACTGTATCTGCGCGTTTTTAGGTGAGCGCTCTCTTCCTCTGCGCCTAACGTCATTTCCTTGGCTCCCAGGGAGAGCGCTCATCCTTACATTACTTATGTATGTACTACATATGCATACATATCACATTCCATCACTATCGATATTTCTCCAACACTACTAAGCACTGTCTGAACTTCGCTCGGAAAACTCGGCTCTCTTGTTCTACCCCGTGAGCCTGACGATCTCGGCACCCAAGTTTACCCGAACTGACCGTGTCGCGCTGAGAATGTCGCGTTGACCGTATCGCGCTGACCGTGTCGCGTTCACCGTGTCGCATTGGCCGTGTCGCGCTGAGCGTGTCGCGTTGAACGTGTCGCGCTGAGAGTGTCGCGCTGACCGTGTCGCGTTGACCGTGTCGCGCTGACCGTGTCGCATTGGCCGTGTCGCGCTGACCGTGTCGCGCTGAGAGTGTCGCGTTCACCGTGTCGCATTGGCCGTGTCGCGCTGAGCGTGTCGCGTTGAGAGTGTCGCGCTGAGCGTGTCGCGCTGAGCGTGTCGCGCCCGAGCCTGACGCATCAGACTCATTCACTCCCCAGCAAAATTCTGAACGTGTCGCGCTGAGCGTGTCGCGTTGACCGTGTCGCGCTGAGCGTGTCGCGTTGACCGTGTCGCGCTGACCGTGTCGCGCTGAGCGTGTCGCGTTGACCGTGTCGCGTTGACCGTGTCGCGTTGACCGTGTCGCATTGGCCGTGTCGCGCTGAGAGTGTCGCGTTGACCGTGTCGCGCTGACCGTGTCGCGTTGACCGTGTCGCGTTGGCCGTGTCGCGCTGAGCGTGTCGCGTTGACCGTGTCGCGTTGACCGTGTCGCATTGGCCGTGTCGCGCTGAGAGTGTTGCGCCCGAGCCTGTCGCATCAGACTCATTCACTCCCCAGCAAAATTCTGGGCGTGGCGCGCCTAAAGAAGTTTTTACACTTCAATAAATGAACTTTTAATAACCACAGCAGGTCGTTGCGAAATTGTCTTTGATGAACTTTAAAATGTGGGGCAATTTCAGCAAATGAACGTGGGACACACTGATCAGCATCTAACAGAGGCATCGAATTCTCTGATCGACCAACCCAAGATGAGCATCAAGTCGATAGCCGAATTATTAAACTTCTACGACGGAAATGAACACGCTTATAATGTATGGGAGAAGCAAGTGCGTTTATTGAAGACAACGTACCGATTGGGCGAGGACGCCGCCAGAATACTCATTGGCTCGCGCTTGAAAGGACGGGCGCTCGAGTGGTTTCATTCGAAACCCGAGTATTTAGAGAAAAACATCGACGACTTATTAAATGAGATGCGTGCTATGTTCCATCGTCAGCCGAATACCATCGTATCGAGAAGACAGTTTGAAAGTCGTACATGGAGGAGAGGTGAGCCCTTCAGCGAATATTTTCACGATAAATCAATTCTGGGAAATCGCGTACCAATCGACGAAACGGATATGATCGATTATTTGATTGAGGGAATTCCGGACCCCATGCTACGCGACCAGGCCCGTATTCAGAGATTTCGGGAAAAAACGTCCCTGCTAGAAGCATTCGAGAGAGTATCTCTGAAAGCCAACCACGGAGTTGCCAAGGATACTACGAAGAAGCCTGATTACCACCCAGGTGCTAGGCAAGGAGGGAGGAGGCAGACCGAGGATGAGAGGCGATGTTTTTTGTGCGGAATGAAGGACCATGTGGCCGCGACCTGCCCTACAAAAGAAAAAGGACCGAGGTGTTTTGAAGGCCGGAGGTTCGGTCATCGAGCGTCCGATTGTCGAGGGTCGCCGCGCGAAGTAAATAACAACAGTACTGCCGCTCAACTCCTAGACGATAAGTATTACAAGGATGTTATGATTTGTGGACAAAAGGTAAACGCGCTGGTCGACACGGGCAGTGACCTGTGTTTGATGCGAAGCAGTAAATATGTCGAATTAGGTGCGCCGTGTTTAATAAAAAGCGAAATAACCTTCCGCGGTGTGGGTTCAGATAATAATAAGACTCTAGGAGAATTGAGAACGAACGTTATAATAGACGAGGCTGCATACCCGATCACGGTGCACGTAATTCGCGATGATTTGATGCGTCACGAAATGTTGCTAGGGGTGGATTTCCTTAGAACGGCCAAAATTCAGTTTAAACGGGGTCAGATTTCGTTTAGCGCAATTGAGAATGTCGAAGCTGCGGAAAATGTTCCGGAAATTTTTGCAATTGATTGTGATTATGAGAAAAATTCTGTGGATTTATCTCATATTTCAGACGTTCAATGTAAGAAAGCGCTAGAGAGATTGATTGAAACGTATGATCCAGCAAGGAGGCGCGAGGTAGAAATAAGTATGAGAATAATTTTAAAAGACGAGGAACCGGTTTTTCAGAGAGCAAGACGTTTATCTCCGTTAGAGCGACAAAAAGTAAACGCCCAAATTGAAGAATGGCTTAAAGATGGTGTTGTCCAGCCATCACTGTCTGAATTCGCCAGCCCCGTAGTTTTAGTCAAAAAGAAAGATGGGTCGATGAGACTATGCGTTGATTACCGTCGGATAAGTCAGAAGATAGTTCGCGATCGTTATCCTCTTCCACTTATAGAGGACCAATTGGACCTATTGGAAGGGTCGACGGTGTTTAGCGTCCTAGATTTGAAAAACGGGTTCTTCCACGTCCCTATCGAGAAAGAAAGTAGAAAGTACACAGCTTTTATTGTCCCCGATGGGCAATACGAGTTCTTAAGGGTTCCGTTCGGGCTATGCAACTCCCCGTCAATTTTTCAAAGATTTGTGAATGCCGTTTTCAAGAATTTGATAAGGGACAGGATAGTGTTAACGTACTTAGACGATCTGATAATACCCACGAAGGATCGCCAATCTGGATTGGATCGTTTAAAAAGAGTTTTAGAAACGGCAGCGCAATATGGACTAACAATAAATTGGAAGAAATGTCGACTTTTGCATAATAGAGTAGAGTTTCTAGGTCACACAATCGAGAATGGTCGTGTCTGTCCGGCGGAGGGTAAAGCGCGGGCAGTCGTGCAATTCCCAAAACCGACCACACTCAAGCAAGTACAGAGTTTCCTCGGATTAGCCGGATATTTCCGGAAGTTCGTAAAAAATTACTCCATGATTGCACGGCCGTTGTCTAATCTTTTACGGGCGAATGTAGAATTTAAGTTTGAGTGCGAGGAGGAACGCGCATTTAAGACCTTAAAAAAAGCGTTGAGCGAAAAACCCGTGCTAAAATTGTATAAGACTGGCGCTGAGACCGAGCTGCACGCGGATGCATCGAAATTCGGTTACGGATCCGTACTCATGCAACGCGATAGCGACGATAGAGCATTTCACCCCGTTTTTTACGCGAGCGGCAAGACTACATCGGCCGAGGAGAAATATTCAAGCTATGAATTGGAAGTGCTCGCAATAATAAAGTCCTTGAAGAAATTTAGGGTTTATTTATTGGGCATACATTTTAAAATCGTGACCGACTGCCGCGCGTTCACCTTGACAATGAAGAAGACGGACTTCTGTGTCCGAATTGCTAGATGGGCATTATTGTTAGAGGAGTTCGATTATACCGTGGAACATCGGCCAGGAAGTATGTAGTATGAAACACGTGGATGCTCTGAGTCGTAATCCCCTCCCCACATGTTTGGTTGTAGCGAAGAAGAGGAAAGCCTGACGTTGAGGCTAAAGAGGGCACAGCAAGCCGATGAAGAATCATAAGTCTTTCCGAATTAGGAAAAATCGACGGTTACGTCATGAGAGAAGGGCTCTTGTTCAAGGAAATTGAAGATGATTTCCGCCTTGTCGTGCCGAAAGCGATGCAAACGCAAATCGTTAGACGCGCCCATGAGCACGGTCACTTCTCGGCGGCGAAAACGGAGGCAGCAGTGAAGAAGGAATTTTGGTTTCCCAATATGCGCGCTAAAGTTGATAGGGTTACAAGGAATTGCCTGAGTTGTATTCTGGCCGAGAAGAAGCACGGGAAGCAAGAAGGGTTGTATCATGCCATAGAGAAAGGTGAAGTGCCCTTACACACTTACCATATCGATCATCTAGGTCCCATACCCTCCACAAAAAAGCAATACAGGTTCATTTTCGTGATAATTGACGCCTTCTCGAAGTTCGTCTGGTTATATCCGACGAAATCGACGGATTGTGCCGAGGTATTAAGGTGTCTGCAAAAAATGGCAGCAGTCTTCGGGAATCCGTATCGCATTGTTTCCGATCGTGGTGCGGCCTTCACATCGCAGGCCTTCAAGGGATATTGCGAGGAGCAGAAGATCGAGCACGTCCTAGTAACGACAGGCACACCGAGAGGAAACGGGCAAGTAGAAAGGGTCAATCGGACCCTGATACCATTACTGACAAAATTATCAGCCCCGAAACCAGAACAGTGGTACCGCCATACTGACCTTGCGCAGAAATATTTAAACTCCACGCCGCACAGTGGGGCAAAACGCCTATTTAGGATTGGGAAATTAATAACACGATGCTTAGGACCTTAATGGTATTTCTATTTGCAGGAACGGAATCAACAAGGATTAGGAATATATGAAACGATACTTTTTCGAAAATTTGCAAATAATTTATAAAAAAAATGTTTAAATAATTGCGAAATTCACCTGAATTCGCGTTAATTTTTATATACACATGTAGAATGGGGTGTCTAGTTTATGTATTATCAAATTTGGCTTCAGCCGACTGCAGCTGAACAAATTATTTCATTTTTTCTAAAATAGCTCGATGCGGAGAACGTCCGCACGAAAACCGGGGCCGGATCACCGGGAGTCTACTGTAAGTCGCATTCGTGCGGGCGTTCTCCGCATGGAACTAGTTTAGGAAAAATTAATTAATTTGTGCAGCTGCAGTCGGCTGCAGCCAAATTTGATAATACATAAACTAGACACCCCATTCTACATGTGTATATAAAAATTAGCGCGGATCCAGGTGAATCCCGGAAGTACTTCATAAAAGAAAGTTTAGACAATTGGTTTGTTCAAACTTGCTCGAAATAAATTATTTAAACATTTCCGAAAAATGTATCTTCTGGATTTTATACATTCCTAATCCTTGTTGACGCAGTTTCTGCAAAAAGAACTACCATTAACACGTTCGGCGCCAAGCGTGATTCGGTAGAGCTTCTCGCGGGGCCCAAACCCGACTGTCGGAGCGCCAGAACGTAAACAGAGCGATAAGCTGGAACAGCAACGATGCAACTCGAGTAGGCCCGTGCGTTCTGGGACATTTTCAATTTTTAACTTTTGCATCGCTTGCCAAGCTTAAAAACAATGGATTTGAGAAGTGATAATATCGTTTTTAGCTCCTATGGACATCTATGTTGATATTGGAAATAGTCTCAGGGACCTACTCCGTGTTTCGTTTTTTAATTTTGCAACCCTAAATTGGCGTTTTGCCCCACTGTGCGCCGAGTCGAAGCATCGGCACCACGCCTTTCCATCTGATGTTCGGAACTCGTATGCGGGTGGCAGAAGATCAGTCGATTAGGCAACTGATCGAGGATGAATGGAAGGCCATGTTCGCGGAAAATAGAGATGAGATGCGAAGACGAGCAAAAGAAGAGATCTCGAAAATACAGGCGGAGAATCGGCAAGGATTCAATAAAAGAAGGAAGAGGGCCAGGACCTACGACAAGGGAGACTTAGTGGCTATCCTGCGGACGCAGCAACGTCCAGGGTTGAAGCTCGCCGGAAAATTCCTGGGCCCGTATGTCGTCACGAAGGTTTTGAGGAACGACAGATACCTCGTGCAACGAGTTGGAACTCATGAAGGACCGCAGAATACATCCACGGCGGCCGATCATTTGAAGCCATGGGTCGAAAACGAAGAGGACGATACGTCGGACGACGGGTACACCTGAGGGCAGGTGATAGTGCAGGGCGGCCGAGTGTAGGATGAGTGTATGATTGTCCCCACGTATGTATGTATGTGTGTGAGTACATGGTCGCGGGCAGAAGACCTGACCTGGCCTGGCGTTTTTTCTCGAGACGTCGACGTGTTTGCGCTTTTCAAAAACCAGCCAGAGCCGTTGCGAATTGCGAAGCGAAGTACGAAGCGAGGAGTCACTGTGAAGTGTGAAGTGAAGAGTCCAAGATTGTGTCGCGTGTATTTCTCGTTGTATTTTTCGTTTTTCGTTTCGTTGTACAGTAATGTCTCCCTTACTGTTCCTCGCTCGGGACCGAACGTGAACACTAATGGGGCGCAGACACGATTCTCGAGCGAGTTCGGGTCGCCTTTGATGTTGTGGCAGCCGAGGCTCGAGGCAGCGTTCCAGGAAAGAGGCAAGTTTAAATACCCGTGTACGTGAGACAATACTAACGCGATCAAAATTTAAGAATAAAACTTGTGCATTTTTCGTCCGTTTTGAATGAAATTTTACCAAAATGTTCGTTACAATCTCCTGATTAAAATGACAGGGATGATTAAAATGACAGACTGATTAAAATCAAACAGATTGGGACGAATCGCTCCCAACCGCCATATATTCGTACAACACTACAATTCATACATTCACGAAACACCCTTACGAACTAGTTTTTGGAGAGAAACCTGAAATTCCGTCAGCCCTCACGAAAAAAGTAGTATTCAGATACACGTACTACGATTTTATTACAGACCTCACACTCAAACTTCAAAAGTCTCGTGCAATTGCCAGAAACAATGTAATCGAGTCGAAGCAACGTAATAAATCATACTATGACCGCAGAACAACTAGAGTAAATTATCACGTAGAAGATTTAGTATATCTGCGCAAAGGGAAAATCACGACTTCAAAAAAGCTTACCCCTAATTACGAAGAACCGTACAAAATAATTAAAATCAATTCACCCGTAAATGTTACGTTACAAATCAAGAATAGACAAACCGTAATTCACATTGATAGGATCAAGCGAGCTCATACTTAGTTTAAAAAATTGTGTTACAGATCTATCCCAATATCTATGACCTATCAAATTGTAAAATCACGAGCGAAAGAACTTACATCTGCAAAATAAGTAAACCAATATATGTATACATCGCATGCCATTTGTGAAATGGAATTATTACTACAGAACACACTTATACCAAAATCTTGTGATACTCGTATAATCCACTTAGAAAATGACGTATGGCACAAACTACCAAATCGCAACCAATGGCTATTTGTATTGCCCAAATCGAGTGACATTACAATAAATTGTAGGTCTGATAATCACCCATTTGATGTGAAACTACCAGGTTCAGGTATTTTTCAACTGAACGATAGTTGTAAGGCGTACATCCTCCACAGTACTAATCGCTCAATCATCCCTCGAAAGCAACTACTCATATATTGTACCGCGACCCAACATATCCAACGACGATTGTTGCGACAAGATCCATACAAATCTTACTGCACATTACACATATATAGCACATTACACAATATTAATTTACATAACCTAGATGTAGCCAGTTACAAACTCAACACTATTTCCGAAACACTAGATATAATAACAAAACAACGAGAAATCCATCATAAATTGTCAGCTTATTCATATATAGGATACATAGTTGTAATCATCTTTATTTTATATATAATGTATAAATGCTGTAAATGATCACGATGACGACGATAACTTAAATTGCACTAAGATTGTAAACTGTTTAACGTTTAAGATAAGACATAACCAAAATACAACACGCTCTAGTCGAGACCACGCTCCTCGCGCATTACGCGTAGAACAAACTGACTCATCATCAAGTACTAGTGAAGAAACGGAAATCACAACGTCCACTTCATATCCTAGGTCAGGATCACGACTTAAAGATAAATTTTAACATCCATCTTTAATCTAAGGGGGGAGGTGTAATGTACCGACCCATTTAATCTTAAGCTATACAACAAATATTATTGCATCTTGCCAAACCTTCCTCATCCTTGCCCTTACCCTGTGAGTCACCCCGTTTATTCACCCGTCCAATGTTTCCAACTCTTGACCTATGTATGTCCCTAACTATTTTCCATTCCTACTTTCGACCTCTCCTATCACCCCTACTCCTATATTTCAGATCCCTTATAAACCCTTGACCATTCCTCCTCAGCAGCATTATTATTTCGAAATCCGAGTTACAAGTCCATCATCGTCGTATAAGTATTTTATAAACCTAAAATAAAAGCCAGTCTTCGAACAAGGTTGTTCCGACTTATTTTTACGTGTAACCCATCCATTACAGCATCAATTAACTCAATTGCCCTTTGCAGGTATTTGTTTCTCCGGAAAATATGAAATTATGGTAAAAAATAAACATAACTAATAGCAATAATAATGAGTAAGAGTGCGTTTGTATTTAGTGTAATAGTGTAATTATATATTTTGTATGTCTCCTATTTTTATATAATATATGTAAATATTTGGTAAGTTCATTATAATTAGTTAATTTTAAATTCTGCGAATCAATATATACATTAGTTATTAAATATTGTACTTACAAGGGAACACCGCGAACCCTTACTCCCGGATTTGAATGAAACTTTGTAGGTTTATAGAGTGATCCAAGACAAGAATAACGGTATGCTTCATTCGTGCCCAATCGCCCTTTAAGGGTGTGAAAACTAACCTCAAAGTCAACTCGGCGTTTCCACTTTTTCCCGTATATCTCTTAAAATGCATGAGATAGAAAAAAAGGTTTTGGGGAAAAGTTTAATGGTACAATGAGCGCTATAAATTTACAATAAGAAAATTTCAAAAAGAGAAAAAGAACATTTTGTTTTCAAGAAAACAAGCAATTTTTAAATTTTTCTTAATGTAATTTTATAGCGCTCATTGTACCATTAAACTTTTCCCCAGAACATTTTTTTCTATCTCATGCATTTTAAGAGATATACGCGAAAAAGTGGAAACGCCGATTTGACTTTGAGGTTAGTTTTCACACCCTTAAAGGGCGATTGGGCACGAATGAAGCATACCGTTATTCTTGTCTTGAATCACTCTATAAACCTACAAAGTTTCATTCAAATCCGGGAGTAAGGGTTCGCGGTGTTCCCTTGTTAGTATCGTAAAGGTCATAATGGATTATGATTGCATTTAACCCTTATGTATACGTATGTATATCTTATTTATATCTCTTATCTATCCTCCTTAAGATGTAATATTTTGTATTATCCACCTTATGATGTAACGTTTTGAATTTATGGTTTAAGTCTAACATTTATCGTGGAAAAATATGTATGTATGCTTTAGGAATACAATGTTGTCCTTTGCGTAACGATTAAGGGCAATCGTTGAGTCTAGATAGACTGAGGTATAGTATGGTGTTATATGTATCATTGGATGTTGTTATGTAGACATAGTATACATTTGGGCACCGTATTTTGACGTTGCAAGAAGACAAAGGATTCGCACATTCCTTACGCGAGCGAGTTCCGCAATCGGGCAGTCTTTGGTCGTAATTTGGACGCTGCGTACCGGCCACTACAGCTCCAAGGATACGTTATTAAAAAAAACATGTTCACATGTAAAATAAGTGTCGATGTCCTTAGAATAACCCTCAAGTGTTGTCATTACTATATACTTCAAAACATAAACTCCACGCAGTACTTCTTATCCCCATCAATGCCGATTTGGTTTTTTTTCTTCACTTGATTCTCTTAATTCTGATATGTACAATGTATATGTATATGTACATATTCATGATGTACCTAGTACTTTAAAGAAATATAATTTGTATGGTCGTATTTTTGGCGGTATATTTTTGTATCGGTATTAATAGATAAATATCAATAACAACAGGAAGAATTTATGTTTCTATTATAAGTGGAACGCCGTGCAGTGTAAGGTCTCGATTGGCACAAATACTCGCGGATAATTCACAGACAAAATACAAGTTGAGAAACAGTACATATTATTTTGCCTTCCATTGGGATGGAAAGCAAGACACAGTATGTGCCGGCAATTATGTATCAATCTGCACAAATTTTAACACGCTGACCTCGGTGTCGATATGCATATAGAACACAAGCCTTAATGTCCTTTATTGCTGCGTTGTCCCACAGTCAACGTCTTAAGACTGATGTTTTAGTGTCTACATCCAAGTCCCTAATTGTCAGTTTGCTCCCTGAGTTATGATGTCATCTGAATTGGTTGATGATGTTGGCATCGGTGTTGATGTTTGAGACTCATGAAATCTTTTGTATTCATTACCATATATCCCCATTATTAAATTGAAACATACTTGCTCTATATTATATTGAGCAATAGCGATCTCCTTATTGTTTCTTCCACTGCTGCGGAATTTACTTGCAATGAGTTCTCCGTATACAGAGAAGTCATCCCTTTTCGTTGCAGTTTCCTTTAATGTTTCAAAATGCTTTGCATCTTCCTTTTCTTTGTTCATGCTTCGTGCTTTCTTCTTTCCATTACCTACTTTGGATTGTCGCGATTCCCTAGGTGTTACACTTGTTGCAGTCTCTTCTACAGTTTCCTCCCAGGAACGTGGTGTGCTTCTCGTCGAATGTTCTTCTTTCATGCTGCTTTCCTGTGAGGGGGACAAATATTTTGAGACAGTGGTATTTTACATGTTTTATATTGCGTGCAGGTGCTTGCGATAGAAAAAGAATGGGAACAAATAGGCGAGCAATGGATGGAAAACGTGTGTGTATTTTTTAAGTATGAAGGAACCTTTAGCGCTGGTTATTTTTTGCAGTGGTAGATGCAACCTATAATATTCAAATGTATCAGTTATGTAGTAGAGTACTTCCGAAGAGCACCGATGGCCGATCGGGGCGAAATCTGGCGGGCTCCATAGGATGAGAACGCGTTCAGCATGGTTGCCATGGAAATATTTATTCTTTTCTATTAGTATAATTTATGTATGAGTCCGGCTGTCTTTTCAACAGTGTTTCATATACCCTAGTGAACGTAGAATACAGCGATCGCTCGTATAACATAATAATCCTCCAGCAGGGTTTCGCTCTAGCACGGTTATATATTTGGCGGAAGCCTCGTATAACGCAGTACTTCATAGAACTTTTTAAGTGAAAGCGTAATTACTAAATATTAACATCGATACCTTTCGAGCAAGCAAGCCCCTCTAGAAGGGGAGGTTTTGATGATATGAAACCTAACGGTATTTACAAATCACTTTTTTTAGCCTACAGGCGGGACCTATGTGTTCCGAACACATGATTTTCGCAAGTGAAGATTCAGGTAAGTACAGAAGATTTTGCAGGTGGTAGGATGCGCCCGGTTCCCAAGACCACGCGGCGGACCTAAAAATTTGCGGAAATTCGGCCGGGACCCCGAAAGTACTCGAAGATACACGAATGTTCGAGGCCCAAAACGTATCGGTTACCTGCCAATGAGACCGTTTCCGTCTTGACACTGCTTTTGTAGCCTACCGTATTGCGTTCATACTATGAACTTGGTAGTATGTTCTATTACGGGCAATTGTTTATTCATAACGCCTCAAATTCTTTTAAAAATAACAATCCAAAGCACACATTGCCCCACAACTTTCATATCAAATTCCTTTTGCTACCAAATTACATTTCATGAAAGATTTAAAACATCAAAGAATCTTGGAATACAGATACATATTGTCCTACGGACCAAATGCCTGTTCATATATACTTACAGAACCATTGGGACAGATAAAATTAAAATATATAGGTGGAAATTATGGATTGACTGATCAATAAATTAATGTCAGTATCACCATTGTTCAGGAAGGGTGTTGAAATTCAACAACACGGAAGAAGCCCAAACCGTAGCGGTTCGCACTTTTTGTTTACAGGCTATGCCGTGTGGAGTGACGCCCGATCGTCTTGAAGCAGTAGTACCAAAAACAAAGGCCGCTCGCCGCACATCTTCAAGCCACACTCTTTCACATCACAAAATTCGTATTCTTCCTTTCTTTTATCATTAAATCGCCATCGCTGGCTACGCAGATTGCAAACCTTATTTATTTGTATTATTTTTAAAATGTCAATAAAGTGCGTAAATGTTGTACATTTACATCAAAACAAACACATTCCCAAATCGAGTCGAACATTTATAAGTATGTTTCCGACATACTTTCAGTGTCCGCCGGATCCCACCGGAACTTTTCCGATCCGAGGACTTGGGTACCCTAGGTATCCGTACCCATTTATCCCTACTGGTCGGTATGGTTTTTCCCTTATGTATAATGAAAGTGTATCCTGGGCTCTATCATAAATTTACAGTTTCAGATTGTGTCAAGCATATAGGATAGTAGAAATCGTGTTTTTTATTTCTTCGGCTGAATTCAGAATCTTATGAAAACATATAGCTTGTATTCCATTTTACTTCATTTATCTTTAGTCGCATGCACCTCTTAGGATTATTACCGACTATATTAAACATGTTTATTAAAACACAAAATGAAATAAAGTGGCTAGACTAATTGAAAAAGGATCTAGGTTTTAAAAAGTTGTAGGAACTTCTTTCGAAACTTTAATGCTGTTGAAAGTTAATTTTAATTTTTTCACGAAGAACCTCTACCGCAAGAAACATTCATTCGCCACCGGGAACGTATCGGATAATTCAGGGTAGAAGATCAGAATAATAATGGTAGAAGGAATTTGTGGAATATTTCGTGTCGCCAATAGATTTAGTCCATTGGGAAATTGCATATTGTATACGCATAAATCATTTTCGCAAAATTAAAATAATTGATTAATAAATACAACAAATTATTAGTGTTTGTAAACTTACTACAACCCCATCGTTCACGGAAAGCAGATGATCATCGTTAGTAAGTGTCCTTACTGGTGCTTCAGCATATTTCATCAAAAATAGTAGGGGTTCATATGCGAACCATGTCGCCTTATTCGACGATGTCCCAATCTTTTTAAACCTTACTAGTTTTCGGTGTTGCCGTTGAAATTGGAATCTTAAAACTGATATCTTGCTATTCACTGCCCGCATACTCATTTCGTGTTTATTCGCTATACACGCCAACGCATATTCTTTTTTGTCGTGATTTTTATAGTCTATGTTTGCTACATTCCACAAGCACTCAGCGGTTTGGTAGTCTTTAATAAATGATAACGTTTTTTCATGCGGCCACATATTTGTCAAAAATAATTAGTATTACTGCACTTAAAGATATAACACCGAATAACAGTATGTGAACTGCGCGAAAACTGGGATTCAACTGAGCAGCGTGTCGCCTACTTGCGTGTTCCTTTCAGACTGTCCGCATACAGTGTCGTTTGTTTTCCATTTACCCTCGCCCAAGCTGACAGACATTGTCTACAGGCCAGTGCTTGCCAACTGTGCGTCATGGCGTCCTAGCCCTGAAAAAGAAAGTAGGACTGAGGTCGGGACGGTTAATGGACGATTGAGAACCTTCGCATTGACAAGACAACACTAATGCAACAATGAAACTTTTGTATCGTTACTTACTTTTTGATGCAAATTTTACCAAACTATTGACGAGGTATTTGTGATTAGAATGAGACCAAACACAATATCATTTCGATCGCACTTGCATTTAGCATATTACCTAAATGGGATATAATTCTATCGCGTTTGTTCTCATTTTAATCACAATAATCCCATCAATATATTAATCAAATTGGAACAAGGTCAATAAAAGATAAAAATGTTCATCGCTACAAAGGCTTTTAGTCTTTCTATACCTACCTGTTGTTTCTGTTCGGATTTCATCCCAATATTTTGGCCACAATTCAATTTTTCGATTACAATATTGGTACAAATTAATATTTTTTTTACAATATCAGTCCCATATACACTTGCAATCCGAACATATTCTTATTATATAATTTTGTCACTGAATATAACAGTTAAAAGTGAACGTTTCTAGTTTTATTTTTGATTGGCCTGAGTCGGAACTATATTTAATAATAAAATAAAGTTCCATTTTATATTCTTTTATATAACATAGGGAGTTATACAGGGCGTTCGTCCGAATATGACACGGTGGTACATATATCTTGTATGTGTTACGAGCCGAGGGCAAAGGGGCACGGCTGCGGAGCCGAGGATCGGTTATTTATAAATTTTGTTAGTTAACGGACGAACCAGTGCCTATTTCATCACCGGGAGCCACAGGATTGTTAGTAAATATAATCTCGTGACTTATAATAATTCGATACACCTTGAGCGGTTAAGGTGTATCTACTTGGTGGGACGTTACTGCTAATCACTGGTACAGGAAAATGAAATGCAAGAAATGAGTCTATGTTCAAATAATAAAAGGTCTATATTCTCTATTTCTTTGGTTTTTGCTATTCATAATTTACAGATTACATAGCATAATCTCATAGCATAATATGGGCAAATTGAACGATGTACGACAAGAGAACATTCCATTTTCTTGAAAATTGCAAACATATAAAGAACCGGAGCTCAGATCAACATTGTTACGCGTTTGGCCTGCTAAACCCTACTTGAAACTTGGTACTTCGTACCCGCTACTAATGAGATTATTGCTGTTATAAACAAAATAGCGATTAATACAAATATTCCGGCAGTATGCAGAGGGATGAAATCTCAAAAGCAACAAAAGGTAACCATAGAATATTTCGTATTGGTGTTACAACACTAATGCAGAGATGCCAATATTTTATTTTTACTCTATTTTTTTACGAAAAAGTAATTCAAATATTTCTGAAATTGTTGTGATCGAAATTATACCGAACACGATATAATTTGGTTCATATTTACTTACTTATTGATATTATACATATGTTAGCGTCAACATATTTTTAACGAAAGAAATAGGGCTGAGTGGCGAAGTGATATTCGGTGAAGAATTTATGATAGGGACTTACAAGGAAGGTTAGGCAACTTGGAGATTCAGAAAATTATGAAACTTTGCATACAAGTACAGTAAGTCATCCGTAATGCAACCCTATTTTTCGTACGTGCCATAATTCGGTTTTATGTGGGGAAATCACCCCTTGAACAAACTTCATTCATCATATTACGGATGGCATACTTTACTGGTATGCAAAGTTACGCAATTTTCTGCAGTTCCGGGTTGCCTAACCTTCCTTGTCAATTAAACACTCGATACTATCAGACCCCAAACGCACTGTGTGAACATTCAGTCAGGTCACACATAAAAACTATCGCACACACAGTCTTACAGTCATCCCACAATTTCATGCAAAAGAAAGCTAAGAATAAACAAGTTAAACCGTCGTTTTTATTGCAAAATCGTTCTGCACTTGTGTAATCACACCGATACGTTGGCATTTAACTTTCTCGGCTTTTTAAATTTCGTCGATACTCACTTATACTATTTTCCTTCTCTTTTGCGACCTATTAACACCAATCGTCCGTTCCACCGACACTATCTTAATTCATCTCTGTATTCACCTATGACCTGCTTGTCCAGGCGGTCGAGCTTTGTAGTTTGTATGTTGGGGTCCGAAACACGTGCTTTTCCTCTAGACTAATGTTATCAAAGGCAGGTTTGACATCTAGAATGACTGCGGTTCTAGATTGACCGAGAAGAAGTTCGGCATCTGCTTGTGTGGTTAAGCTGAGGATCTTATCAGCCGTGGAGCGGATTTTCCGAAATCCTGACTAATGGGGAGTAGGTTGTGGTGTTCTAGGTAGTAAGTCAGCCTCCGCAAGAAAAGTTTTTCTAGGAGTTTGCAAGCGCAGGAGGTTATAGCTATTTTTCGGGATGAAGAATAGACTGCTGTCTCTCCAAGTGTCTGGAATAGAGTTATGTGTGCATATGCTATTAAAAATGTCTAGGGAGGCTGAAAATGTTGTTTTCTAGGCCGCCCAAATTCGGCGCCGAATTCGTTTTAAGTTTGTTCATGAAATGATTGAGCTCCTGGTAGGTGAAGCCCGTGTCGATAAATGTGTCTGCTTTTTCCGATTCGGTATGTACATGATTGCTGGCGGATCAAGGGGAATACAGTTTGTCAATGTGGCTGTACATCACGCAGATGTGTCGAGTTCCTCTATGATTCATTGACGTGCTGGTCCATTTGTTCTTGAAGCTTCTGGTTTCTTTCCAGAAAGTAGCGGCATCCCTGTTGTGGTTTAATTCTTTAACTTTTAACTTTGATTTTCTGAAAACGAAATTTATTTTGCTCCTTAGCAATTCTTTTGTAGTTGCACCAGGATTGAGTCAGGTTTTAGTTCAGATGAAAATGTTGTATGAGTTTGACTGTCTCCAGAGCTCTGTCTCCTTGTTAGCTATTTGCGTACAATTCCCATTGAGATTTTTGTGCTTGTAGTCCTGATTTGCGCATGTTGCTTGTTGTACGAATTGGCTGGCTTTCGTTGTTTATTGTGATGCAGGGGTGGTGTATTCGGAATGGAGCGAAGTGGGTTATTTTGTTGTAACACATGTTAGTGTAATTTGATCTGATTATGTCTTTGCATGTCCTACATCCTGTTCTTGAGGGTGATATGGAATTGGTTTTAAGACTGCCTATATTCCAGGGGTTACTCGTTTCCCTGTTAGGGGTGGCAACACTCCCACTAACGCGGAACATATAGTCGCTTTCTATTGTGAACTCTAGTAGAGTAGGGAAATTGTGCCGTGTTACACACTGTGGGTACTTGTCTTTAATCCTTTTGTTGGTATTGCGATTCCGTTCTGTGCTGCGCTTAGCTTGGGCACATGCCTCAAGTATGCTAATGTTGCTATATGCAAGGAAGGTGTTGACTTTATTCTGATAAATTATTTGTTGGCCATCGGCAAAGAACATGGGGTGGTTTCTTTGGTAGTAGATGTATCTGCTCTCTGTAAGGCAGGTGTGTTCCAAACTCTTGTCTTGTCCACAGGCGAGGCAGGTTGATTTACCTCTGCATTTAGTTTGGGTGTGACCATACCTACCAGCTCCTGCACATTTTCACCCATTCAGTGTATGGTTCAATTGGTGTGTTCAGCATGTCGCACAGTTGAATTTTGGCAGGCAAGGGTAATCCTTCGAAAGTAATGGGGATTCATTCGATTTTGCGATTACCATCATATTGTGGGAATATTATTCAGTGGTATTGCTTTTGTTAGGAATTGTAAGTTTATTCTGATTGTATAGATGTTTTTATAGATAGTTTTTATTATAGTTTTTTTAGAGTTTTATTATAGTATTATTATAGTTTTATTATAGTTTTTATAGATGTATAGATGTTACAACGATTACTATTAGTATGAACATTTAATGGCGACCACTTTTCAATTTGCAATCTTGTTACCAGGTAAATTAATAAACAATAACAAAATGCGCTGCTCACTGAAGAGCGTTCATTCTCTTTGCCTTTTATGATTTCATTCACACGGGAACATTCAATCACAGATTCACATATGTATTCACACGCAAGTACTCTTTCCTCACACCCTACAATATTGTGGGTCTTGCTTTTCCTTGCGCGAGTTTCGATAAGGCGTACCTCTACTACAGCAGATCCTCTGTGCAATTCGGTGTACTCAATCTGGGTACAGGGGCACTTTCTTTTAATTGGTTCGGTGGGTGTCGTGGGCGCTCTTTTTTTATGCTGGAACTTCCCGTGGTCCAGCAATCTTCGTCTCCTATCTCCATACTGCTAAGCGGTCTTTCTTTTCGGCCGCGAGGGACCCTGAAGAAGAGTTCCCGTGTGCCTACTCAACAGATTGGTATGGGTACGGTAGTAACTAACAGGACTATGGTTTCCAAATGTGTTAAAATAGAAAGTTAGAGCTATCTAACAGACGGTAGAAAACTTTTTTGAAAGTAATTTCATAAATATAACAATCTGTTATATCCATTATATCCATTATATCCGCTTATATCCGCTTATATCCGATATCCATTCTTTACAACATTTACACTTCTCCTTTTTTCCATTTACTGCAAGTACGCCACACAGAATAGCGGTAGTGTATACCTGCAAAGCGAATTTTCAAGCAGTTAATACGAGACTACATATGAAACATATCTATTTATATGTTAGAAATCAGTTGAATGAAAACTCGTTTTTTAAAATTATGCTTACGTTGCAACGGTCGTCTTACCAGAAGACACACCTGCTCTCCCCATTCCGTGACCAGCTCCTGACGACAAGCAAAGCAATGTAACGTCAGGTTGCTTGCCATCCCCCTTAATTTCACAAATATTCTCTAAACTAACACATTACACCCGATGGCTACTCTATGTCGTCTTAGTGATCACCAGCAAGACAATGATCTAACATAAAACGTCTCCTCAGCAGAATAACGGCGGGTTATTTTCCTTCGAGGACCGTTACAACACATAGTCCGTAGCATGTATACAGGGTGCGACAAAAATTCCCGGAATTTCTAAAAACATTTCAACAACGAATAATTTGGGTAACGAATCACAAATCTAAATCACTGACAAATGAATAACATTAGTAGATTAGTATTAACAACATTAAACAAAGGAAGTCACATTAGGTCTTCACAATTGCCTCAAAGGGGACAAATCAGGCCACTAAAAGTACTGTAATATATTTACAAAGACGTTTCCGAAAATTACCGACGGTGCCCAGTGGTCCAGCTTGGAGAATCATTTGCTAAAACATCAATTTCGTCATGTCGATATTTGTGAAATGCATGTTAGTTTATAAGTATCCACTACTTTCAAAAATAACGAAATTAATGTTTATTCCAAATTATGATCAGTACAAGCGTTTAAGGATTGACATTTTCTAGATACCATTTTTCACAAAAAAAAATATTTTTTTGGTATTGATGTCCTGGTGAATCTATTTTTATATGTTAGATATTAATTTATACGTCAAGATTATTTAGCTCGAGATTATAAACGAGTGCAATGATCCAAGGTTCTAGGGTAAGTGCCATAAATTAGTCAATCCTAGGACATCCGACAACTGAATGGCGTCGGGCCACCAGCCATCGTCTGTCACCCAGGTTGACGATTCCCAAAACACTCTTCAACCACACGTAGGACTGCGTCCCCATCATAAACTATACACAGGGTGCATAGTATTTCGCCACGCGATCGTATTTCTTCCTTAAAAAATACGCTAACGCTAACATATAATTAATATATTCTGATCATTTGTGGTGATGTGGTCATGAACTGCGTGAGGCGTTAAGAACCTCGTAACGCTGTCATGTAACTCTTATTATTTACATTATTTTTCCCTTTTATAATTTATATAAAATATGTTGTATCTTTTGACTAAAATATTTTTGTGGTTTCATTGTAATATTATCGCAATGTTAAATAATAAAACTCATTACTTCAAGAATTCTGGATTATTCTGTTTATTTCAAAGTCTGAACGCCTAAATTTGAGTTCCAGACTACTGTACAGTGATCGCACATTCGTCAACCGTTAATTCATCGCAGGCTCGTCTCAAAGCAACCTTTAGTTGACCGGTTGAGTTCCATCGTTTTACCAAAGATCTTCTGTTCCATGACAAACCAAATGGAGTAGCCCATCGGTTTTAAATCCGGCGAATTAGGAGGGCACACATCTTTACCTCGAAAATCGACAAACAGTTCTTCACGTGTTCCGGCTGCTGCACGTGCTGCATGTGCCGGAGCCCAATTCTGTTGAAGCGTAAAACCCAGCCTGAGCCATACTGTGCCAACTGTGCCCTTGACCACGGTTACAATACTTCACGATGCATTTTTTCTTGGTATATTGCCGCATTGATTTTCACATTTCTGTCAGTGAATATTAACGGAGTCTACCCCGCCGCACCGAGCGGCGTGGGGTTACAAATTCCAGAGGGTTGGTGTGAGAACCGTTAGTTAAACCGTCGTATGGCCGGTCGGAAGTCTCGCGGTTTATGATAGGGTCATAAGTATTGTATTAAAAAAGAGAAAGTGATGTGTCGATTGAAATTCCATGGCTCCTTAAAATGTGATATTTTATTCTAATCCTTACCATCTGAATGCTGGCACCCAGATGGTCGAAGCGCTAAACACTACTCCACAAAAATAGCGTTAGTTTTGGCGCGTCATAAACCGGACCTAACGGAACCTTTTGTATACAACTCTCAACAAAGAGCTATCTACAAATCAACAAACGATTGAAACACACTTTCTAGACCAAAATTAAATGCTGAATTCAGTTGAACAAAAAGAATTCAAAAAGAACAACTTAAAGTATTTCAAAACACCTTCCAAACAAAATTCCGGGAACTTTTGCCGCACTCTGTATATGCATTTGTCGATGAACACCGAATTCAGCATGTTTTTAAAATCGTAAAAAATAATTTCTTATAAAATATTCATTATTTTGTTGGATGACTGGCCTCTGCAACATCGATGAGAGCAAAATACGCGGGTCCTCCCTTAGTCATGACAAACATTAGTCAGAATGACGGAGTTTGCCGTCCCCTAAGGGTCAGGACTCGTTCTTCGTTGTCATGTCTCAACAAGGGCTAAGGTCGTTCTCACCCCTCCAAATTCAGAATATAAGTACCGTCGCAGAATGATACATTTACTCTTGGATTACCAAGTACATATACAAGTACGACTAGTACTTTCGGATTCTTAAAACTCTGCTACGTTCCGCAAAAGTTGCATCCGGGAGTTGAACGGGATTAAAAACCGTAAATATATTGTATTGTTAAGTACAATTGGTCTCATCCTTCACCCTCGGAATTCAACAATACCAACGATGAGCATATTACTTTAAATGTACTTATGTATAAAATTTAATATGGAAAACAAAATTAAGTTTAATATTAGTAGGAATTAAGTTTAATATTGAAAAATGTATATATTTTTTACACAAATTCACTTTTTTTAATATTTTGTGTTCATTATACATACAGGTATGTTAATAATAAGGTATGAAACTCTTTATTTGAAAAGCTGATTTGGGATATTTAAAAGAATTATTGCGCGAATAGGGACCATACCTCCATTTTTCTGCTGAAACGTTCGCCAGGAAATTGTTTTCCCAATTTCCCCCAATGCATTCATTGTCAGATATATTCACATAATCGTATCTCTCTCGTCCCCAACACTACATCAGTAAATAATTCTTCAACTGACCACTGTTGAACCAGTTAAACCATACTCTTAATTTTCCAGGTCGGTATAGCATTCACGTTGATCTACGAAAGCACCAACGATATAATGAATAGACAAATCACGTTATGGACTTTCGCGGCACTTCGTGACTGTCATACCGACTTAGAAATGCGACGCTGATTTTAGCGCCCTCTACTCATCAACGGTGGCCACTTGATAAACTATTTATTAAAGAAGGTTAGTGAGCCGCAGGCTCATATGTAAATGCATGAGGGCCTGTCGAGAGTAGGGACGTATGATGGGCAATTGCAAATTCGATGCAGCGACGATTTGTGTCGTGCGAGCACTTCTCGATAATGTATGTGTGTATATTAAATTACAGCTCGGGTACATAAAAAAGTTTGAAAAAGAAATATAAAAGTTTAATTTTTACATAAAACATTTTTCAATGGAGAGAACATTATGAATGTTTTATCGTAATTCATTTTTGATGAATTCAAATATTTACTGAATTCGATGTTAATCAACGATAAAAAAAAAGGTTGTGATATTCGATGATTTTTTGAAATACATACAGCACGCGTAACTACTTGAAACTGTTTTAAGAAAATGCTAAAGAGTAATTTACTTTTTGAATGTTCGAAACCAGAAAACCCCCTTAATATTTCTTTGGATCGAGAGTGAGTGCAGGTAATAAGACAGGTAGAACTGCAATAGATAATTATTCCATACATATTCCGCGCTGCTTTTAAATCTATCATCGTAGTCTATCTTCCTTTAGACATTTTATAACAACTCCCTTCTGGAGTTATTAAGTAGAATCAAAATTCGTTCACCGAGTTAGTAATACCCTGGTGGACGAGGTATACGATGGTGGGAGGACAGAACTAGGATTTAGGGGTGAGTCACTGTTCCGTTTCAAACTCCAAGCGGTGTGACCCGCGACCTCGATATTGCTTATCACATAACTGTCGAATTAATAATTAAATATCTGTTTCCAGATACATACCAATTAGTATTAGCATTTAAAAGTGACTTTATAATGACTTCAAAATGTCTCAATACACGTCGAATCTTTGTAATGCAAGCAGACATTTTCAAACCATAATAAAGCCTGTAAAAATTAATATAAAATAATAAACTTGCTTTTTCATTTTTGTAAATGTTGCATGTTTTGCAGTGGATAATATACATTTTATAATGCATCCAAAATAATGTTTCTATCTTTCACAAATACGATAAACAATGCTATATGCTGTCGTATTTATATTTACTCTTGCTGAGTACTATACAAACGGTAAGGAAGTTTGTTACTTATTCATCAAGAGCAGTTTAGTCATTTCACGAGGAATCAACCATCCGATAGATGTATGAAAACCAATTTTCTCTGTAATGTTATATTTATGACTGTTCGTATTGTCTCTTTATTTCACATATCCTCACTGTTATTTTCAGATAACTACGAAACAAGTAAAGTATCTAGGACTGCACTTACAACAGACTCGAAGTTCACTTGGAACTATCACATTAAATAAACAATGCGAAATATACGAATGAAAGAAGCACTGGTTAATGTTAATGTTAAAATAAACTGAGCATATAATATACAGGGTGTCTCAGAACTCAGTGACGTCATACCTGTATTTCGGTTTCTATAAGGGTTCTGAGGGTACAACCGAAAAATACCGGTATTTGACATATCGGTCTGTCGCATAGTGTATACTGCTTCATAATTTAGGGTAATTATGGGATCGAAGATAATTAATTCGGTTCCCAAGGATATCCTAATAATCGTAGTACAATTATAAAGGGATTGCATAATTTGTTATAAAAAGACCGTTATAAATATAAATTGCGAAATCATATTTTTTTCTACATACGAAACCACTCTAATGAAATATGGAATGGGGAGAGCTAATGCTACACGTCATTAGCCAGTAAAAGTGTCAGCAAATGCTGACATTGACCACATTTACGAATAGAAGCGTGACTAGAAGTACGAATCTATATTGAGAGCCGTTAGCTAATGCTATAACTATTTAGTGCATGGATAACCAACAGATTCTTTAATTTTTTTAATCGAGAGAGAGTGTGTATATGGAAAGGTTCTACAGTTAAATAAATTGTAAAAAATCATGCTAAGTAAGAAGATAGGGCTTTATTATGGTATGTGTCCGAAAGTGTAACGAAAATATATCGAAACATGTTTTGTAAGAAAGAAATGAATAAATAGTGTGAAGTGACTCCTTGCAAATGACTTGCACTATTAATTTGGAAAATTATATTATACACCAGGCCTCGGAATTAAGTGAACTTTCGGGCCGATTTTCAGAGGCAACGTCCCCTTTCTCCCACCGCGCGTCTTGGCCCAGCGATCACCAATCGACTCGAAGGTCCTCAGGCGCGTAGCATATGAACCACGCGGACCATGGGACATGGGACGATGTAGAAACCTATTGATACGAGTGTCACCCTAATGCGACCCGCGCGGTTACGAGCCTGAGGATCGCGGGCGATCGCGGGGGCCAAGACGTGCGGCCGGAGAAAGGGGGCGTTGCCTCTGAAAATCGGCCCGAAAGTTCACTTAATTCCGAGGCCTGTTATACACTAATAAAGTTCGTGTTGAATCTTTACAATTTAAAAAAATTTTGTTAATTTTACGCGTCTATAATTTCATATTCTTTAAATGATAAATAACATACCTAATATTACCTTTATTTTCAATTGTAAGCATCAGAATTACTTGCAGTACAATGTTTTTATATTTATGCAGGTTGCTTCCATACTTTAACCAGTCAGCTGTGGATGACGACTATATCCGTCATTCAGAAATGGCAGAATTTTGCGTTATGACGACTATGTCCGTCATGCGTAAAAGTTAGTTACCATTTGCTATTTAAATTGCAATTTTAGTCAAAACTATAATATATTCGTAAATTTCAATATGTTTAGAATCTTTTGAGGTCAAGCCGAAATGAAACAAACAAATAAAAAGTATAAATAATTTGAGATGAATTCATGCATATGCACGAATTCATGCGTATGCACTAGCTGGAACTGATGCCTATCAGTTCGTATAACCACTTTATACATGTGCGACGATAATGTTTTTTAGATGTTAGTGTTATAGTTTGTTATAAAAAAAAGATTAGGAAAGAATCGCGGTATTGGTGTTCGACCTGCAAAGCGCCATTATGTGTCGTTCCTTGCTTTGGTGAATACCATTCGACAGCAGCACTTTGAAGTTTTAACTTTTATAAATATTTGATTTTTCCTGAGTTTCTCGCTTATTATGTATGTAGTATATGTTTATGTTAAGTGTATGAGTAAATATTAGTAATAAAATTGTTCATTTTATAAAATAAAGCCGTCTTTTTGATCCAACATTTCAACACCGCAACTTGCTCTGTGTTTGACGACTATATCCTTCATCGCTTGATTCTCGCGACACACGTAGGTGCGCGCTCTCAGAAGAGGTCGCCACAGCTGACTGGTTAATACCAGATTGATCACCTTAAAATACGGGGATTCTGCGGACAAAGGAGCCTCGTCTGATTTTATTATGAATAGAATTAATATATGTATAATAGAATAGTAACAATACTTGAAAGTTATTTTTATACTAATAAAGCTCAGTCAGAAGCAGAATACATCATTCCCAAGTTAAATAAAAGGCTTTTTATATTTTTTAAGAAGTCTATAGGTACATTTAGAGGTACATTTACATTCTGTATAATACATTTTTGTTGGTAACATGGTATTTCTTCAGTTTATCAACAAAAATCCATCAACGTTAGTCATACTTACTACACTAGTCATAATTATTGATTCGAACGATAACAATGAAGTGCAACAACGTGACTCCGTTTCTAACATTCAAACAATGTTCAATATTGAAATTTCCTTCCGTGTAAATTTTGCTATGCTATTCGATTACGGTGGAACATGAGTGGAAAAATGATTGCTGCTACAAGTAAGATTGTGCAGAATATTAATTTCATAAACATAATCCCCTCGCACACACACGCGCACACACACGCGCACACACACGCGCACACACACGCGCACACACACGCGCACACACACACACGCACACATATGAGAAATAATAAATTCACATATGAGAATTTTGGAAATAATATCACATTTGGAAATCATACCTCTTACATTTGTATACATTTATTGTTATCCACAAATTGTCCTTTATCTGTTAAATATTTGTGACATTACAGCGTTTTTAATTTTGATAGAAAACTTCATTCATAATCTCCCCAACCACGCAAAGTATTTTAGGGAGGAATTTACGTGGTCAAAAAAATCTCGCAACAAGCTGTTATAATACATACACTTACACAAAGTTACACTATTGTTTTCACAACTATAAGAAATATGTTTAGCAGAAGTATCAACATCTGACCAAATGCAATAATGTTAAATATACATTATACATGCACGTAGGATGGGATGGTATTATATGTATGTACTGTAAAAATAATTTTTTAAGTTGTGGAATGTGATGTTGTACCAGCTTTGCTTGTGTTCGTTTTGCAAAATAAGGCTAAAAAGCAAAAACGCGAACGGCCAGAGAGACACCGAGACACTTGTAAGGGCGGCGCGTTGTCTATTGAATTATAGACAATTAATTTATTCAATTTGAATAAAGTGTGTTTCTAATTATGTTTATGCGGCGTGTAGTGTGTACTCTATCCAGTCTACGATTAGCTGACCACTTAGGTTCTTTAAAATAAAATCTGAACCAAACTTTTCTAAATATGTACATATATCGTATTATAGATACATACAGTCACCAGCAAAAGTATTCGTCTACCATTTAAAGTAGAATAATTTTTTCAAAATGAAATGAAACAACTTGAATTTTTTTCAGAAATTAGAATGATTAGTGTACTAGATGATGTGCAACAAAAATGGTGAAGGGGTTACAATTTGTCGGAGTTGCAATAAAAATAGTGTAGGTGCCCTTTATAACTTTTTTGTCCGAGCCCGTGATGAAAATGTAACAAATACACTTTATAAATTTATACCAGTTATATACATGCTGAAAATTTAAACAAAAATGCAAGCTCAGAAATGCAAAAAAGTTATTCTGTCTTAATGTTACATAATGCATGTTAATTTCTCCTCTTCTTCATCACTGCTAAGCTGCTAAGCACTATTAAACGAAACAGTTGTACAATTTTATTGCGATTTGTTTGTTCGTTCTTAACAGATTTTTGTAACAATCGTAGCATGCAACCAAATACATATTTGTAAATCTCTTCCTTGAATATTTTTTCATTTTTGTTTCATTGACGAGATCTGAAAATATAATTTCCGTTCCTCGATTAAAGTGCCTTTCTTTAAATTGTTCAGTGCAACATTTTTAATTTCAGACTTTTTAACTGGGTTAATGTAAAACTACGATGCAGGAATTCTGTGGTACTCAGCAGACACTGTCCTCAGACGAAAGTCCAGCAGTCTTTAAATAAATATTTGTGTAAGAATTAATTGCTTGTATATAATTAATTACATATGTAGTATTCCGTCATCTGTTATTCTGTATTACCTCCTTTTGTTCTAAAAAGGAAAAGGAACTGTCTAATGTGTGCAGTTAATCAAAAACATATTTGGAGTCTATCCACTAAATGTCTTCAAAACAATTGATATAATACATCGTGCCATATTTTAAATAATAAAATTCGAGCATGCGTAATTTATTCTATATGCAAAATTGCTAAATAGCTAGTCAGTGTGATTGATTTGCTTTAGTTCTACAAAAGGGACTGTACAGAACATATATGTATAATAGTTCATCAGAAAAGCGGCCGCGATGACACCGATGCCGCAAACATTCCAAGATCTGCAGTTCCCATTAAAATGCATTTAACACGTCTATTTATGTGCGCCCACAATCAAAGAGATATCTGGTTTGCTGAGCAAACAAATAATTGTAGCTGAAAATAATATATAATTTGAGGTGTTAATTCCTTGTATGATTTACTGACGAACAAGAGAAAAGGGTAGAGGTCTGAAATAAATTATTCGTAATTTTATGGACTTGCAATTAGAATATTTTATTTTGTCCTAACTCCATTACATTCCATTACATTCCATTACATTCCATTACATTCCATTACATTCCATTACATTCCATTACATTCCATTACATTCCATTACATTCCATTACATTCCATTACATTCCATTACATTCCATTACATTCCATTACATTCCATTACATTCCATTACATTCCATTACATTCCATTACATTCCATTACATTCCATTACATTCCATTACATTCCATTACATTCCATTACATTCCATTACATTCCATTACATTCCATTACATTCCATTACATTCCATTCCATTACATTCCATTACATTCCATTACATTCCATTACATTCCATTACATTCCATTACATTCCATTACATTCCATTACGTTCCATTACGTTCCATTACGTTCCATTACGTTCCATTACGTTCCATTACGTTCCATTACGTTCCATTACGTTCCATTACGTTCCATTACGTTCCATTACGTTCCATTACGTTCCATTACGTTCCATTACGTTCCATTACGTTCCATTACGTTCCATTACGTTCCATTACGTTCCATTACGTTCCATTACGTTCCATTACGTTCCATTACGTTCCATTACGTTCCATTACGTTCCATTACGTTCCATTACGTTCCATTACGTTCCATTACGTTCCATTACGTTCCATTACGTTCCATTACGTTCCATTACGTTCCATTACGTTCCATTACGTTCCATTACGTTCCATTACGTTCCATTACGTTCCATTACGTTCCATTACGTTCCATTACGTTCCATTACGTTCCATTACGTTCCATTACGTTCCATTACGTTCCATTACGTTCCATTACGTTCCATTACGTTCCATTACGTTCCATTACGTTCCATTACGTTCCATTACGTTCCATTACGTTCCATTACGTTCCATTACGTTCCATTACGTTCCATTACGTTCCATTACGTTCCATTACGTTCCATTACGTTCCATTACGTTCCATTACGTTCCATTACGTTCCATTACGTTCCATTACGTTCCATTACGTTCCATTACGTTCCATTACGTTCCATTACGTTCCATTACGTTCCATTACGTTCCATTACGTTCCATTACGTTCCATTACGTTCCATTACGTTCCATTACGTTCCATTACGTTCCATTACGTTCCATTACGTTCCATTACGTTCCATTACGTTCCATTACGTTCCATTACGTTCCATTACGTTCCATTACGTTCCATTACGTTCCATTACATTCCATTAAATGTATGTATATAAAGATTTTTCGCAAAATTTAATGAAAAGTATTTTAAAAATCCAGTTACATACATATATACCTACATACTACAGACTTTTATCTGATATTCCTTATCAATACAAATCGGACATAATAATACCCGATTTTATTTGCAATTGTTAATTCTTAACACTGCCTGCTTTCAAAGCGTACCAAATATTTCCTTTCTACCTTTCAGCTTTATATTTCTCTTGTTTGATGTATTCATTAAACATTGAATCATTCATTATGAATGACTCGAGTGCATTTAAGCATACACTAAACACATTACACACGAGGTACTATAATAATATCGTCCAGTAAGTTAGCAAACGGAAGGAATGCGAATCTAATTGGTTGTAGCGAAATCAGCCCACCTATTCGAAGGCAATCATTTTCGCAAATAACTGAATTGGTCACATCTACTGAAACAAGGAAGTCAAACAGACCAGGTTTGAACTAACAAAGAACAGTCGCGAGAGGTAAATATGTGATTTTAATAAAACTTTGGGGGCTTGTAGAACAGTTCAAAATATTAAACGCGTATTTTTTTAGCTGCGGTAACTCAAGTTTAAGGGATGAAATCACCCTCGAAAATTGAACCTCTAAAGTGCCATTTCGGAAACGGCTTGAGATTTTTCTTTGTGATAAAAGAGATTTGTTTGTTTAAGTTATTTGTATGATTTTTTGTGTTATTCAACTTCAAGTATTCCACTTTGTCCCAGTTTCCTTTACTACCCAAAATAAAGAAAATATTCAGAGTTCAGTGTTCCGATTGAACACACTGTATGTGATATTCGGGGTGACCCATGCTTTCCTCGACAAACAGCAGTGGCTCATTTTTTAGATCAAAGGAAGACAAAAAATGTAAATAAAACTCTGCAATAAATGTCTTGCTGTCAAGGTATTGGCAAATAAATATTGTATACAGTTTGTATTTATTATACTCATAACTTTGTAAGAAAACGCTTACTGCAGAACTCTATTAAAAATTCCTTTTGTTTTTATCTAAAAAAGAAATCGCTGCAGTTTTTCGGGAGAAACATAGGACACTCTCTACATTCAACATGAAATTATTGTAAAGGAGCAACGGCTGCAGAATCATCTCTTATACATTACTATCAATACAGGAACAGAAATACTTTAAGGATGAAAAAGGTCAACAGCTGATCGAACCGAATAGAATTATTAAAAAAATATTCTTGATGCAAAATTAGCAAAGCAACGTTGATTAATATTCAACTGGCCTAGTTACACTCTTAGAAATAGTGGCAACTCTGATTTATAGTCAGACGCAACGATACAGGGACTTAGGTCAACGCAGCCTATTACGGTTAACGCTTTGTAAAGTAAGTCGCGCCCCGAGAATGCGGCCAAAATAATGATTGTCGTTTAATAAACGTATTAAGTGGAAATGACTGGTATCTGTATCGGCAATTGCAACTATCGCAAGTCCAAATGGGAAAAATGGGGAAATCATGGAATGATTTAATATTTTTGCGTGCATTGTGAATCGAACTTGCACTTTGCAACAAAATACAAACTGTGTCATTGTTTTGGGTAACTGATCAACTTAATCATGGAATTAAGTTAAGATTTTGTATTTTTGTATTGTTAATGTAGATGTGAAATAAATATATGGTACTATATATGTAATTATTTACTAAAATATTAATCCCTTGGTATTTTTTATAGAAATTCTATAGAGAACTAACATATTGTATATGGTGTACTAAATTGTAGAAATAGGTCGAGCAAGCAGTAAAGACGTAATTTTTGGTGCAAAATTATGTGCAAAGTGGAAAATAAAGTATTTTCATCCGAGCCCTCGTTTTTGTTTATAATTAATTGTAAACTGTAAATTACAAAATTAATTTAAACTAAATTCTTTAAAATAAACTTATGTGTGCACTTTATCCTCCTCCTTGCAAGTATCATTATTATATTTTTATTTCATTTGTAGTAGTTGTTAATTGGAGGAATATTTGTTCACAAAATCTTTAGAAAATGAGACATTACTGTGTGTCAAATGTTAAAAAAGCAAAGCATCCTGAAAGACAGTAAATCAACTGACTTCCATTTTATACTCTTTCATTTGTAAAAGCTCTGATGTAACATATTGCTTACCAGTTTATTATTATTAAAAGTTTACAAAAATTGTATTATTATTTGAAATCATTAATAATCTATTTATTCTCTGTATAGAGTTTAATTCAAATATTATTAGAGTTTTTGTAGATTTAGTTTTACGCGACAATTTAAAAGTTGAACAATAGCAATTATTAATTAATTATTGCACTCATTTTTTTAATAATAATCGTAAAGCGTAATAGTGGTATGATAATTGTAAAGTGAAACAGATGTGTAATAATATAAAAAGTGGAAATTATTTACGCCTCAAGTATATTTATTAATTATTATTTTATTATTGTTCACTGCAACGTGGTTTCAGTTGAATGTAGTAATTCTAAAATAATATAACATCGTGCAATCGATAGTTGTTGGCATATGTAATTTGTTCCCTTGTTTCTTTGAATGAAGACATTTTTATGTACCATCATCTTCTATAATATGTACCTAATAGAAAATCCTATTATCGCATGTTCGTTCTATAACTAAACATTTATATCAATTATTTTATTTACTGTTTAACAGAAAGGAATAATAAGTTTGTATGCATAGTTTTTGAATCAGTAATTCACTTGTAAATTCTACATTCTGTGTACGTATCATTTAACCATTGAATGAGAACACTATAAACATAACAATATATGATGCACCACATTCAATATGCATTCAATCATTTCATCGCAATCTAAATAAACTATTGATAACTAACTTAATTTTCAATTAAACACAGAATATTATATTCGCAGATGTTCCATCGTATTTGGCACAACTATAGATAAGATTGAAAGCACGTTCAGCAGAAGAAAATAAGTTGCGTGTGTACTAGATCGTAGTAATAAAAGGCATATGCAGTTTCTCGGTACCGGGTGACGACCTATTCATTTCGTAAAATGTATCTTACAATAAGATCAAGCAGATACGTATAGAAGAAAGGCCACGTTGTTCCCCTTATGCCAATACCACGAATGTGTGATTCGATGAATTATGGAAACTCACAATTGAATGCAAAATATATTTACGCAATTTTCTTCATGTCAGTTTTTCTTTTAGACCTAGATTTAAACGTAAAATAATTTTTAATTGACAACGAGACAGCCCATTAGTCAACGAGACAGTCAACTATTAAGAACATAAGAAAAATAATTAAATCGCAGGAACTTGACATACTTTGATAAAAAAAAATATATGTATTAATCGAGTGAGTGCAGAAATTTAATGAATGTCCAAATTTTCATACTCTAATGGACTTGAAGAATTGAGGATAATTCAGAAACAAAAGTAATAAAAGAAGTATCGCAATGAATTGAATACAGAAGTAAGAAAGGCATCATAATCTTCACATTAAAATAAACTCAATGAAAAGAGCATACTTACCATAACAAAACTGATAACAGAAACATATTAATCGAATGAACGAGGAAATTGAAAAGAAACAAAAATTTTCTCGTTGTATGTAATCGTTCCAATGAAATTAGAATAGTATCCATGACAGAATTAATAACGAACGTACATCACCAATAAATTAAATGAAAAAATTGGATACGCACAACAATTTTCACACTACACTAATAAGCTCAATGAAATAAGTATAATTTCCAATAACAAAATTTCTAGTAGAAACATGCTACAATGGAATGAACAAAAAATTTCAGTAGACACCAAAACCTTCATATTAGAACGTACCTAAACCAATAAAATAATAAATCCAATAATTAGTTTCACCAATGTCCTTTTATTCTCTGCCACAAAGTCTCACCCTTGCTTAACTGGCGCATTTTTAAAGGGAGGAAGAACGAACCTGCCGCGGCTTGCCGGCGTGAAACGCGCGAAGATAGAAAAACATTAAAAGAAAGGGATCAAAGGGGAGGGATGACATCGAACTAAAGCAGTGGGAGGACTGCATGTAGATCATGAAACGGAGGATGATGACCTCCCCTGAGTTGCAAAGCATCTGCTAAATAGATGTTACGCCAGTTGTTGTAAGTCTAGTTGTCCTCAGCTTCAGACGAAGGCAAGTTGGCTCTAGGATCACGTTACTAGCTGTGCACCATAGTAACCGCTCATGGGGCCGAAGGCCCTTAAGCTGGCCGCGGCGTTCTTTGTGGTTCAGCTTTTTCTGCTCCGTGTTGACGCTATACGGGCCAAACTTAGAAAACAGCGGTCCAAACCCCTGCAAGCTCAGCAACCTGCGAACGGTGACTACGATTACGAATACTACGAGGGCTACGATGACTACGAAGATAGGAATGGTGAGTGGTACATTTTGGTTTTCATGCGCAGTGTGTAATGAAGACAGTTGAAGGGTTATTAGTTCATGGAAATAATTTTTAATTAGTTATTTTCGTTCATGGAAATAAATTTGCACGAATATTAGCAAATGTTATTTTAGATGCGTGCAAACTTTTTGGAAATTTTTGTGCCAGACAGGCTTATTCCATGATATTTATTCCATGTAAGTATCGCCACTAAATTTCAGGGCTTTCCCTAAATATTACGAAACTCTGTATTAAATAGAAGTTAACCTGCAGTTTAGTATGTTTAACTTCTATTTAACACGATTTTTTTGTAAAGTTTAAACAAAGCCCTGAAATTTAATGACGATAGTTGCGTGGAATACCCTGTACATAAGATTTGAGAGATAATATAATATTGTTTATGCTTGGTCATCGATATGTTACTAAAAAATTAGTATATGGCATGGAAAATCATTTGCCAGATTTTATTATTGTTAATTTTGTTATATCTTATGTTGTGCGCACTGTTATAATAAATATTCTGTATTTCGTGTACATGTGTACATGTACAAAACACAATTTTTCATGTCACTTGTGTGCAATGAGTACTTGACTAGCATGCCGTTTGAATAATTTTGTTACTCACTGTATACATTACTATGAGTTTCCTAAATTAATTTGGTGCTTGGGGTTGAATTCTTTAAATGATCTGTAGCTGTTGTATGGAATTAGTATGTAAATGCGCCACAATTAAGTAGTTCATGCTCAAAATTATTCCATGTCATATACTGCCAAAAAACGTATTTGAAATTATAAATAAAAGTTTATTTAAGAATTCTGATTTAATGTTTTAAAGTTTCAATAAATTTCCTTTTGTGCTAGTAATTGGTAATAATTGATGAAAATGTATTAATATAATACTTAAATTCGTAATGTACAGACCAAATCTGATAAAACTGTCGATTATTCTATTATTATTCAAACAATTGAGAATACAATCGTTGATTCTCAAGAATTTATATGTTACAATAATTTTACTGTGATTGTTAGGAACGTTTGACATATAATCATACTTGATAATTAGTAATAATTGTACATTACCATTGTACTCTGAAAATCACGTTCTCCTCACGATTCACTTATATTTTTTAAACCACAGAAATCTTAACCCTTTTGGTACGAGCATTGTATATCTGTATGCTGTTGTATGCACCATCTTCACACATTTAGTAATAGTTTACTAAAAATGTACACTTATAATCATTGTTAATTATTTGTATAAATTATGCCGCGGTTTATTAAATAAAATATCTAAATAGTTGTACAAATATTGGGAAATTTATAGTACAGTGTACAAATATTGTCAATATAAATATTCCCTTACAAAATAGTAGAACTATATTTTTCAAATCCACAGTAAATATTTTGAATGTTGGTTTTGCTATAGTGAAGGGGTTAATGTACTGCACTCTATACCCTTCATATGTAAGAATTATTTCAAATTATAATAATGAACCTTATTTTCTAAAGACAAAACAATAGCATTCTTTATTCAATTATTTTAATCACTTTTAACAATTCCGTTCCAGTCAAATATCTGTTCGATTAAATATTTTATTCTTCGAACTAGCAAAATCATCAACTGCAAAGTTTATATAATTCTTAAGTTTTATTTACCAAATTCACAATTAGTTGATAGTTAAAGGTGGTTTAATTTGTTTGATTGTCTTTAATCTTATTAAGTTTAGCATTATAAAGATATACATAAACTATTCTCATCACCTTTAAAAATAGCCCGAAAATAACAGTTTATTAAAATGTGTATGGAAACATGTAATTACAATTATCACATTTAAAAAGAGGGTCTTATGCCTAAATATGTATACATATACACTTACATTACTTCTTTGATTTTGTTTATTGACTTTTGCATGTAGAATTATTATAAAATATCCTTAATTTTTATTGATTTTTTAATAATAATAATTTTATTATAATTGACGGGAAAACCCTTTGTTACATACAATAACCACAAAGTTACAATAGATATACTGCAGGGCAGCAAAAGAAGCGAAAAGCGGAAAAGCAAATTAGACAATTAAAGATAGTGGACAGAGTGACAAGAGTATTCTTTGAAAGAAAAGAATAAAAAAAAAATCGACAAGATAGCAAAATTCGTTAGATTATACATAAGCGGTTAATACTTTAATTAATACTTCAAGTAGAAAGAGCGAAGCGACGTAATATAGAAATTGAATTTTTAATTTTATATTAAATTTCTGCAATTGGATGTATTCAAAATTTTCAGGGAGGATGATCAACTGATTAATGACACTGTATACAAATATTAAGTGAAACACAGTATGGCGTTACACAAGAGTTTATAACCCGTCACGCGATTAAATAACACCACAGATGTATCCCTGTAATACAACGCAATCCTAAGAAAGTGTTGCACTCTTTCTATTAAAATAATTTGTTTATTGAGCTAAGGTGACAAAATAAGAAAACCGTATTCATGGCGTGGGCGAACAGGAGAGTTACAGACCGTGCCAAGTGAGATGTTGGAAAAATGTTTAGCAGTAAATACGGTATATGAAACACAGGTGATTTATAAGAAATATTTACTATTGATTGATAGCGATCATGAAAAGAAAGGTTACTGGAAAAAGTATTCCACGTTCACCAACGCAGTCGACAGAAGAGAAAAGGCTACCATTAAAGGTGCATTTATAAGTGAGGAAGAAAGATTTACGATTGAAGCGAATTATATGACATTTAGATATGTTAATATTAAATGTCTTTCTGGTGTACCAGCAAGTGAACTCGTTTAGATTTTAGATTATGCTGCAAAAGTGCAGCGTTATCCACATACGCAACAGCTCAATAAATCTTAAGGTCGTCAGCTTAGAGTAAAAATTTGCTATAATGAAAGCATCCGAAATATCGTTTTTTAAAGAACGTAAAAACATTGTTCAGACACGGTTGTACAATTTTCTACCATTTCTGTCTTACAATTGTTGTACGATGGTACAAAAACTATCCAGTGTAAATATTGTCAATATAATAATGCGTTTTTATTATTAGCAATGTAAAATATTACATGTAAAAAGAGAGAAATCAGATTTAATTTTGTTTCTATCTGTATTTTACACAGTCAAGAGCTCACTTTTTATGCGAAAGATCCACCCCATGAACCACCCCTTTTGCCATGCTTAACCCGTTGGGTATGGTCTCCGTTTATTGTGTACATACGTCCTCTGATACTTAGCAACCCTTTTTCAAAAATGTTTCTAACGTTCTCCGCAGTAATGCATTATGTACTTAAATTATTTGTATACAATTTTTTCTTAATTAACTAAATAGAATATCTAACTATTTATACCTGTAGTTTATATACATATGCGTAAGATGCTTTCCAATAAATTAAATTTGGATTTGTCCAAACTTTTTATTTACGAGAATACTGCTGGCTAGTAATAGCGTGAACTCCCAGTACTGTGTTCAAACACAATTGTTAAGAAATATTTAAATCAGAAGTAAATCAGAAAATAGAAATGTTTTTTGCGCAGTATCTATTTCTCAAATTGAAGTAAATTTAATATTAAGATGACATTATTAAGGCAGCTATTGTGTGATATAGTATATACTACATTCTAAAGGCAGAAGTAGTCAATTTTAAATATGTGAACAATTTAAACTTATTTAAATTACACAATATCTGCCTTAATAAGGTCATCTTAATATTAAATTGCATGAATTAAATAATATTAAAGATAATATTAAAGTGCATGTATTTAAATATAATACATGCATAGTTTGATTGATTCTAAGTACATATTATCTTCTATAAGGCAGCATTGCACTTTTTTGTATTTATACGTTTGAATATTAGAAGTTTGGCGAATATATTTTTTATCAAGCTTTTGTATCTGTAGCAATTTTATTGTTATTTGTGATTGTGATTTCATATTCGTTCATTCTCACATAGCGTTCGATTTTTTTCGCTTCGAGGCTTCGAATTGTAAAAATAAAGCTATTTTTTTCTGCATCGAAAATACATTTACAATGCTTTATGAAAGTATAAGATAGTACATTATTCATTATTATAGGAACTACTGGTTATGTCACTGAGAAAGTAATTGAAGGAAGTATTAATTACCGCGCAAGTAACACCGGAAGCTTTGAATCGGGTACTCATTTCGCTGCATCATGTAATCCAATTAATCAATTGTGTTAATTGATAAAAATGAACGATTAATATTTTTACTATTGCCTATTAAGCAATACGCATTTTCACATTTTCCGGTGGCATTACCTTGTTACACAATATACATATCTGATACTAACATTATTATTGTACTATAATAATAATTTCTTTAGTCTTTATTGTTATAATACCGCGCAAATTTTCAAAATTGCAGTTTTTAATATTTTAATATATTTAATATATTTATATAGCTAGCTTAAAATGAAATATTTATATCTCTATAAGAAAGTAACTTTAATAAACTCGATAGATATAAAATTTTACGAAAGATATCGAATTACCATAATACCATTGTAAACCAGTAAGGCCTCTTTTATTTAATATGTATGTAGAAGAATTTTCTATAAAATACCGAATATAGTTTTCCATAATAAACAAAAACAGAAAAGGGAACATATGTATGTAGCTTTGAACTTCTTCAAAGATTCAGACTTCAATGTGAAAGCGTTGGTGTATCACAAATATCCTATTTAATATTTAATACAACATGTTTTATATAAGTTTATATAACATTTTACAAAACATTTAACTAACACTATTTAAATAATACTTGTATGTTTAGAAACTGGAACAACAACCACTCTGCCGCCACTTGTTGCCTCACCTGGTATCCATAATGCAGGTACGTTTACACTTAACGGATCACCTTCATGTATATTTTATATTAGAAATACCAAAAAATATTTTCAAATAGTAAGATACAAACTACTTATACAAAGATAAAATAGAAATGTAAGTTAATAAATCGTATGTCATAACAATAAAAAATTGGGTTTAATTGTTTATAGAATTTTCATGTATCTTTAGTGTAATAGTCCAAATATCAAAGTTCAATAAAAAGATGATGATGATAATGATAAAATTATTCATATTATTTTATTATATAAAGTAAGGGGTGGAGTAGCAGCAGAAGGATTGCAAACCTTTTACAGGCCAGCAATAACTACGGACCTTCCAGCATCTACAACAACACGGCATTTTAGTCAAGGTACTGTATCAAATATTGTATAATTTTTTTAATAAAATGCGACAAAATAATTATATGTACGTAATGAATCAGTAAGTACCGCAATATTACTTCATTCTTAACAGAATAAAGACACCCATTTACGTTAGGCAATCGTTAATAATATACTTGTTTCAAATAATTGAACAATTTTTAAAGAGTTTGAATTTATGATAATAATAAGTTTTGGCCTCTAGTTTTGACCAAAAATCATATAACTCCTGAAAATGTTGATTGCAATCTCAAGTAATTTGTTTTAAAACAATGTTACTTGCAATTATGTTCAACTTCTTACAAGGGATGACGAAGCAGTACTGAATATTCTAATAATACTTTCCAATGATTTTTGATAGATGATAGAGATTTTAAGGGTACCTATTTTTGTTTCCAGAGATATTTGTTAGCTATTACAAAGTTTTTCTGAGTTAATTACTTTTACATTAAGTATAACGTTTTATATATAAACTGCACTATTAAAGTACAAGTATTATCAATCTATTATACATATATTTATTTATAAGTAGATTAATGGGTTAACATTTTTTAGATCTTTGCTTCTTAAAAAAATAAACGTTAATAAGCTTTAAATACTCACAAACATAATCATATATTACTTTACAATAGAACTGCCAGCCGAGGAGCAAACAACCCCAGAACGAAATCAAGCTGTAAGTGTTAAAATATAAAATTCAGGTTATACATGCAAACAAATGTGTTTTTAGAAACTTATACAATTGTAAATTCATTTTCTTTTTTATTACTAGGCACCCACTGAAATTGTGCCTGGTGAGAGTAATCTTGTAAATTCCGTTGCCTTTCCTGGACCCAGGGTAAATACTATAATTAGCATATAAAACATCGTTTTAACTATATACATCATAAATCTAACAAATTTAATGATCAACAATTATCACTCTTATTAAACACATCTCGTAATATTACTTATTTATGAATAGGAATAAGCATATGAGTAAGCAATGATAGAACTACAAGTTTTATTATTTTAATTACGTTTAATAAATTAGGGAGAACCTGGCAGACCTGGAGACATTGGTCGCCCAGGAGACTCTGGATTTCCAGGACAACCGGGAACTCCAGGAATTCCTGGACCACCAGGACCTCCGGGAGCAGTGCCCGATGTAAGTACTCATTAACATTTATTTTTATTAACATTAATATTATTGGTGTGAGGCATGAATACTTAATAAATGAAAATATGCGCAATTAATCCAAAGTATGTAAACGCTTTATTTAGGTTACATTTCAACAAATTGTAGAACATACGTTTGCTCACACATAACTTGAAAAACATATTCCATAAAACGTATCACATGCTAGATAAACAATTACATTAACAGTGAATTTGCAAGCAGTAAATTCTTTCTTAATTCATACAATATTTTATTATAGGAATACTATAAAGTACTGCCATACATACATATAATATAATACAATGTGTAAATTGTTATTAACAGGTATCAATGTATTATCAACAACTGGCCTTATCGCAAGCAAGCCAAGACAAGGGACCAACAGGAGCAGCAGCGCCTCTATATGGTCCAGAAGCTTACTTACAAACACAAGTGGGTCCTGCTGGTCCACGTGGTTCCCCAGGTACCTTTTTTCTCCTTCCAAAATTATTGTATTAATACTGATTATAATGTTCCGTAATTAACAGTTTGCAATATGTAATAGGCCCACCTGGTCCATCTGGACCACAGGGCTTTCAAGGTGTACGAGGTGAAGCTGGAGAATCTGGAACCCCGGGACCTCCAGGTGCATCAGGACCACGAGGATTACCTGGGTTACCTGGGAAAGATGTATGTACCAATCGAGCCATTAGGAACTAATTTTAGTTATCGTGCTCAAATATAATAAATAATTATACAAAAATTGGCCCTTGTTTTTTCAAATAACATTAAAACTGGTGGCAACAAACTAATGTACTAATTTACAGAGGCTTAAATGTTGCGGTATCCAAGGTACCAGGTACATGTTCCCAACACGTTTGAATGTGTAGTTTTTTAACAGTGATATTTTTCATTTTGGCAAACAAATTAAAAACCTAATACAGATATGTATATACATATAAATGTTACAATCCATCATTTAAATCATAGGTTCCTAACCTTTTTTGGCCTACCGCCCCCTTTTCGAAAAAAAATTACTCACCGCCCTGTTTTTAGAAAAAAAAAACACCGACTCTCGTTCTTGAAATCAATAATGTAATCCATAGTTTTCCACCTTTTTCGGGTCATGGCCCAATCTTTCAAACCGTGATTCTCTTACGTGAAGTATAATACTATATTATACAATACATATTGATGAACAAGGACAGATTTTTAAAATTATTTTATTAAAAGATATTAACATATTGATGTACTAGTCAAAAAGCTATTGGGAACAAAGCCATGATGTACCAATACCAATACGGACTGATCTTGCTTAAATCAGATTTAGGACTATTTGTAGAAACATGCGCTCGAGGATTTTTAGTAGGTATTAATCAAACTTTTTAGCGCGTTCTTGCGAATATTGCTCAGAGGAGCGGCAGTTGGTCCTCAACGCCCCCTAAATTTGCCTTGGGCCCATAAAGCCCCCTTAGATCTCTACAACGCCCATCGGTGGGCGGTACCGCCCTCGTTGGGAACCACTGATTTAAATCGTGACTGTTACTTTCTGCGCTCTGAAAGACGGGTATTAATTTGATAACATTGATAATGGTCATGATTTTCTTAATTTATTGAGAACAAATATTGATTATTTCCTCTTTAGATTACATAATTCAATTAATACACTCTTCAAATATGAACACGTGTTAATACTAGGGTAACACTGGCGAAGATGGAGAACCCGGTCCTTCTGGATCAGCTGGTCCAGTCGGTGCAAGAGGTCTTCCAGGAATGCCTGGTCTTCCTGGTGTGAAAGGTCACCGTGGTTTCCCAGGATTGGATGGTGCAAAAGGAGAACAAGGTGTATCTGGTGAAAAAGGATCCATGGGTACATCTGGGGCAATGGGGCCCGTGGGTCCCATTGTATGTATTAAATTATATCATTACTATATAAGCAAAACAAACTGTTATAATTTTGATTCTATTTTATGGTTACGTCGACTAAATAATTCACTCCAGATTTTTTAATTACACAGGGACCAGCAGGTCCTCGAGGTGAAAGAGGTAGGGAGGGTCCATCAGGACCACCAGGTATTAGAGGAGTAGATGGAGTTGCTGGGTCCCCTGGACAACCGGTAAATATGGACAACCGTGAAAATTGAATTACATTTAGTTATAAGAAACGAGTGCTCAATATAAAGTGCATTTTTAGGGCGCAGTAGGTAAACCAGGATCACCCGGTTTTCCAGGTAGTTCAGGTGTGAAAGGTGATCAAGGGGCTCAGGGACCTAAAGGAAGTCAAGGCTTGCAAGGCCCACGAGGTATTTCTGCACATTCTTAAACGTTATTTACTTTTACTTTACCTTCAGAAAGAGGACTTTGTTGTACAGTCTAACAAACCGTTGGACTTTTGTTTATAACACTATGATTTAGTTTACTCTGTAGCTATCTGATAAATATTATCTGTTATTAGGTAATTTTAATGTGTAACTTTTTAATCAGTTTTTAATCAATTTTTAATAATTGTAACAATATAATAGGTTCATTAACATGCGGGTGTAGTTTAAACTTTAAACTTTAAAGGTTGATTTAATAGTTGCAAATTTTAGTAAAGTCTGTCTTGAAAATCGACATTATCTATACAATTTTAATATAAAGATAATTCTTAAAACAAAAACTTGACACGCAATTTTGCAAGCATTTATCGATATTTATGAGTTGAACATCATCTTCAAAACAGTGGGTGATAAATAAATATCAATTTTGAGAACAAGAAATCTAGGTGTACAAAAGGCTTATTTAATGTTTCGTTGATTTTTCTTGTATAATGTTTATCAAATTTCGTATAAGATGTGCGTGTAAGGTACTAATCAAACAAACAAAATATGGATAAACCGGAATTTTAACCTTTTCGATTTAATGAAAATATTTGCAGTTGAAATTTGCATACATATTGTTTCGCACCAAGGTCTAAAACAAATGTATTTGAAAGAATTGCGAACTTTTAACAGTTTCTAAATACATTATGTTGGTTTCTTCTCGAATCTACGAAATATTTATAATCAAAATAAGGAATTCCCTATATAATTATAGTTCGAAATTGTACCCAAATGCACTAATTGTGAGCGTTCTCAGCAATCTAATTAGTAGAGAAAAAAAATGAAGTCAAAGATACAGGACGGTCGGTGTAAAAGAAACAAGTCATATTTCCTTTCTAGTTGCAGTTAAAAGAAACATTAGAGGAAGAAATGCATGGTGAATATATATATAGAAATATTTGTTAAATATTTAGTGAAGTATTTTGTACTAAATGATTCAGCAATATCAGTATACTACAAATATTTCTTCATGGAGGAAGATCTATTTTTTAAGCAGTCGAACGTGCATGTGCCCTGTATTATTGTTTGCGCTGCATAGGTGAAACTGGTCGTCCTGGACAACCGGGTGAATCAGGGCCGCAAGGACCCCAGGGAAGAGATGGAATACCTGGCGACAAAGGAAGCACAGGGTCAGCTGGTTTAGTTGGCACACCTGGTTTCCCAGGAGCTCGGGGACAACCTGGAATATCAGGAAATCCTGGTACACCAGGAGCAAAAGGAATGCCTGTAAATACTGATTCCAGTTTAACGATATTATTGCATCTTTTATGCACCTGAGTGCTCGTTCTATATGTATAACTATTGTTCAAGGTTTCACTGCATTGGAGACAACATAAGTATTTTATGATTACAATGTGTAGGGACTATCTGGTGAAAGAGGATTTAAAGGCGACAGTGGAGCTAAGGGTGACATGGGAACTCCAGGTCCACGTGGTTTACCTGGTCCTCCTGGAAATGAAGGAAAAAGAGGAAAGCGAGGAATGCGCGGCCCCAATGGTACACCTGGACTTAGTGGAGAACGCGGCGCACCAGGTGTACCAGGACTCTCGGGACCTGATGGACCTATGGGACCAAAAGGTATCCTATCCTAATTACAGAATATTGTCTTTTACCTAAACTTTCAATATTTCTCTTCTATACAAAATTTACATATTATAAACATATTTCATATTCTAGACAAACAGTACGGTAATAACGTTAAAATAATAATAATACTTATATTTCTATTATTAGGACAAACGGGAGATCGTGGACCAATTGGTCCAATTGGGACAAGAGGTACTACAGGTGATCCCGGTCGCCCAGGACCATCTGGACTGCAGGTTTTTATTAATTCAAATACAATTCAATACAATTCAAATACAATTATTTTAAGGAGACAAATATGTTACTTTATGATATAAGTTTCTTCCTACGTGTGACTTTACACAATCTTATTTGCGTAAAACGTTAACAATTTATATTGAGCAAACGGTGCATTTGCGAAATACGGTTCCTTTGTTCCTTCTCACAGAGCAGAATATGTAGATTTAAAAAACATTTTTAACAATAGTTCGTATTGTTATAAACAATTTTACGGCAACCTATTTTAACAAATGTCCACAGATCCAAAGGTGTAGAACAATATTTCCCAACGTGGGGCCCACGCTCCACAGGGGTACAATTTGATTGTTAAGGGGGGCAATAAATAATTACTAATAATTAAAATAATATACAAAAATCTTTCATTAAAATTATTTCGTACTTGAATTTCAGTTCTTCATTATATGTTTTCAATATTTACTTATTATGTTTCCTCAACAATTTCCTAGTAGTTTCTTCTTAAAATCTATCATTTAAGTTTCTTCAGTGAACAATTCAATTTTTGAATGTTAAAAATTATGTATATGTTACATAGGGGGCATAAGAATTTTAGAAAGTCTTAGGTGAGGCATGGCACAGAAAAGGTGAAGAAACACTGGTGTAGAATCATCCCTGAAAGCCGTGACCATTTCTTTTTATACACCCTGTACAAATCTTTGTTTTGCATCTTATTGTTAGTACAATTTCCCCTAAAATCCAATATCTATTATTTTGAAATATAACGTGGTAGGGTGCACGCGGTCTAATGGGTCGTCCCGGCGCTTCTGGAAAACCAGGTAATCCTGGAGAACGCGGAATACAAGGTGCAGATGGAAAACCAGGTGAACAAGGTCCATCAGGATTGCAAGGTTTACCTGGCCCACTAGGTCTTCCAGGTGAAAAAGGATATACGGTAATATTATCTATCCATTTTATTTAATGTTCAGCTTTACAAAATAATACTATTCTACAACATTTATTAATTTAAAGGGAGAACCAGGAAAAGCTGGAGAACCAGGCAATCCTGGGCCGCCAGGTCCTCGGGGTGATGCAGGAAAAGAAGGAGTACCAGGGCTGCAAGGTGCACCTGGACCATCGGGAGCAGATGGGGAACGAGGACCCTCCGGATCTCCAGGTCCTAGAGGTTTCCAGGTATGCTTTACGCATTAAAAAGTGACAATTTGTTTAGATATATAACACCTTTATGAAGTAATACATGTAAACATTGTAACAAAGGAGAAGTGAAATTGTTCTTACATAATTTGATGTAATTAGGGTTTTCCAGGTGCAACTGGTAATCCAGGGACCCCCGGAAAAGATGGAGAACAAGGTATCCAAGGACCACCTGGGTCACCAGGCACTCCTGGAAATAGAGGTGAGCGTGGATTTCCTGGGGAGAGAGGTACACCTGGAACACAAGGGTTAACAGGGCCAAGAGGAGAAGCAGGCACACAAGGACAAGACGGCCCTCCTGTAAGTAGTTTTGGATTGTGGTGTTTATCCCGAATATACTAAAGTGGTATGTATATTGTAGGGATTATCTGGGCAAAAAGGTGATAGAGGAACTCCAGGACCATCTGGGTTACTAGGATTACCAGGTTTACGAGGTGCTATAGGAGAACCAGGTGGCAAAGGAGAAAGAGGATCTACTGGACCACTTGGTCCCGAAGGACCCCCAGGTAATATGTTTAAAACATATAATATATTATTTGAAATTTTTAAGAATTCGTGAAATACTGAAACGTTAATTTACAGGAAGAATTGGCGAACGTGGACCACAAGGCCAAGTTGGTCCACCTGGACCACCAGGTGAACCAGCAGAGCGGGGAGATCCTGGCTTACCCGGACCTCCAGGAGAGGTTGGTGCTCCTGGAAATTCGGGTGAAAGAGGACCTCAAGGATTACAAGGGTCGCAAGGATTCCCAGGACCTCAAGGACTCATTGGTTTGCCAGGATTGAAGGGTGATCGTGGCTATCCAGGTTTAAAAGGAGATCAAGGAAATTCTGGCTCACCTGGTAATATATACATATATGCACATACTGTCAACGCATAGAAACATATACAGTTGGATAATAATTGTAGGTTACAAGAAACTTCTAAAAAATCTTTATTAACATTTTGAATAAACCACAAAATTTATAGTGATATTAAGGATATTTCTGTAGTTGACAGTCTACAAAAGATGTGAATTAGTAAGATCCTCAACTTCCACAACAGGCCACATTCCATCTTTTTCTACAATTCTATATTATTTTATATTTTTTACATTGCTAGATAAATTAATTGGGCCGCAAGAAAAAATGTAATTTCCATGTATAGAAACAATATGGCAATAAAATGCCCAGGAAAAGAGTCATATTTTTAATTATATCGGTTTGAATGTATTTAAACTTGTCGAGTTTGTTGCAAATTCCTCTTTTGTGTTTAAATATACAATTAGGTGAAGCGAATAAATATGAGCATGGAAACTTAAGGAGTAAAGTACATAAGAAAAATTGAATATTAACATTTCGATTGAGTTTTTAATGGTATTATCCCTGATAACAAATTGACTACTTCACTGTCTATGGAAATAAGTCCATTGTTACACTTTATAAGGTTTACCTCATCAAAGCTATTTTCTAAGTTATGATACAACCGGAGAGGCGGTTATTCGTGTACAATGTACAACTTCACGTAAAAAATTACGTTACTTTTAGATGTACCACGAATGTTAAACCACTTTGTAGATACAATTAGTGTATTACCTTGAATGTAAATTTCAAATACAGGTAACCCTGGCGAGCCTGGTCCACAGGGTCTAATTGGATTAACAGGGGCTAAAGGAGTCAGAGGTGAACCAGGAGCTAGAGGGGAAGTTGGTATTATGGGACCGCCAGGTGTACCAGGAATAGTTGGAGCAGCAGTAATTTACCATTACTTTATTTGAATATAATTATTTTTCTAACAAATATTAACCGTTTGAGTCCGAAGCGGCACGCCGCGCCGCGGCGCGATCGCGCTTTTCCTATTCTGTGTCCAAAAGTGTCTGCGCTCTAGATTGCGATGTTGTGAAGCCGGCAATAAAAGCACGCACGGTTTTGTCGATGCATGTCTTTACGGTTACCGTTCGGACTTAGGTAAATTAAGACATTATTGAAGTAAACAATATCACAATAACACTAAAGTGAAAGAAATAAAGGCGCTATCGTGCCGTCCGACATTTTCCGACACGGAATGAAACAAGCGCTATAGCGCTGCTTGGCAATTTTCGATTGGGAAACAGCAAAGATCCGTGGGACTCAAATGGTTAAGCATTCTTCATTCGATGCGGACAGGGTGTTCCACTTCAATCAAAATTGTTAAAGTCGTTAACAAATGGAAATAACGTACTAGGTGATCAGGAGGTTTATGGACGAAAAGACGTAATGATTCACCATACAAAATTATCTGATTTGACATTTGTAGACTTATTTTCTGGACCTACTTCAAAAATTAGTTCTATCGAAAAAAGTCTATCGAAGCCAATAGATCTTTTAAATCTTACAATTAGTGTGGTGTACACGTCACTTGGGGATTGTGTGACCTTTGCATTTCGATTGCAGGTCATCCTTCGAAATATAACTATGAAGTAGAACACCATGCATGTTGTGTCGTAGACAATGCAATCCTACCAATTTTGAAAATCTGTATAGGGCCCCTCCGGTGCAGTAGGACAAGTAGGACCACCAGGATTACCAGGTAGTAAGGGTAGCATTGGCGAAGCAGGACGATCAGGAAGTCCTGGACCAATTGGAAATCCAGGTTTACCTGGTATAGATGGAAATAAAGGCGAGAGTGGATCTCAAGGACCGCCAGGTGTATCTGGGCCTCAGGGACCTCAAGGTTCCGCTGGGGAGAGAGGTTTACCTGGTTTACCAGGTCCTTCTGGAGCAATAGGTGCCAGAGGAATGCGAGGAGCACCCGTAAGTTTAATTAATATGTTAATATTTCTAGTCTGGCATACTATTTAACCTTATACAAGATCCAATTATAAATTAGAGATAATTTATATTTGGACAAAAACAATATGACAGGGTGAAACTGGAGTGCCTGGAAAACCAGGGTCGGAGGGCCCACCTGGATTCCCCGGACTGATTGGACCAATTGGACCGCCTGGACCACCTGGAGAACTTGGATCAGAAGGTCCGATTGGTAAACCTGGACCTCCTGGAATAGGTGGACGTCCTGGAGATAAAGGACCAGCTGGTGCAGTTGGTCAAACAGGAATGCCAGGCCCACCAGGTTTATCCGTAAGATATACATATATGTGTACATATAAATTGGAGATTGCTATTGGAGATTGGTTGAAGCTTCGTTTTTGAATTATTAACGAAAAACACTGCCCAATCTGAGCGCCCGTAGTGCGCACGCTCACCACGAGAGTGTGGCTCTCAACCTTGCTCGGTCCTGGTCGTGAAGAAACGCGTTAGTACTATGTCAGGTTGAAAGTCGCGTCACAACTCTAACTTTTACCATTCTCTAACAACTCTCTCTTAATTCTGCCTCGCGCACGCATCATCTACTCTATATATTCTTTTACCCTCAGCTTCTCTCTCATTCTATTCCTCAATTGCTGTCACTCATTTAGGGTACACACTACAGACATTCCTTGGCGACAGTTGATCACATTCACCCGAATCCTTAGGTAGCCGCGCGCCATGTTCACACGGTAAACTCAAGTAAACTCAGTTCTAAACGCATCTCGTTCACACTCAAAATCGTTGGAAACATACACACAGCCTATTCAAGCAGTCTTTAGATTGTAGCGGTGGTGAACATTGTCCGCCTAGCGACAAGATGGGTTTCCCTGTCAGGTTTTGCTCGTTGCCAGTTTACCTGGACTGGACAGATCCCTGGGTTATGACACGTCCTGGAGCTATTGAGAACGAAGAACACAAATTACTAAAAATGGAAATACATAATAGTATTTGCCTTCACTCGCCAGGATAAAATAAATTGTATGAAAAACATGAAACAATATAAAATCTAAGTTAAAAGATAGACGTCGAATACGCGCGGAACGTGTCGTAAACCCCTATCTTAGCCAAAGCGTTAATGACCACCAATTAGGCCGATTTTTACGACGTGTAGCCCTGTTAGGCCGCGGAACAATGGTAACATAAACGTGCAGCGTACTTAAGTATTATGTACAAATTTTTAGTAACTTCAATCAAATCGGTTTATATGTACTACTTCTGTTGGTAATTAGGGTCCACCTGGTCAAGCAGGGCCTGTGGGATTAACTGGAGAGAGAGGCTCAAAAGGAGAAACGGGCCCTCAAGGTGTTGATGGACAACAAGTTAGTGTTTTTATTGTCATACTAATAACAGCAATTATAGCACGATAATTCGTAATAATAAAATATTGGTTATCGTCTTTGCATGACTGACTAACATTAAATAAATGATAATGTTCTAAAAATTAGGGACCTAGAGGAAAACCAGGTCCTATAGGGTTGGAAGGTCCGAAAGGCGAGCGGGGAGAAGAAGGTCAGAAAGGTGCTAAAGGTCATAGAGGATTTACTGGTTTACAAGGTTTACCTGGACAAAGTGGTCCTCCGGGAGAGAAAGGAATACCTGGATTATCTGGACTACCTGGTAAAGATGGAGAATCTGGACCTAGAGGCAGTCCAGGGCGAGATGGAAGTCCTGGTCCAATTGGATTAACTGGAAATCCAGGACCAAAGGGACCTGGAGGTGAAGAAGGTCGCCATGGACCACCAGGACAACCTGGCCCCCCTGGCCCACCAGGTCCACCTGGTGAACTTGGATTAGGATACGATATCGCTTCTTTAGCTGCTCTCTTGGGTGATTATTCTTTGTCCTTATTTTTTAACTCTGACTTATAATAAATATTATAGGACTTAATGTTACTGTATTGTGTGTAACATTACACTATATGTTATGTATTTTGATACACTATAATGTTTACTTTTATGATGTGAGTAGGGCAAGGCCAAACTAAAGGTCCAGATCCACTAGTTGGCGATGAACCACCTAGAATCTTTAGTCCCGATATGACAGAGGAAGAAAAACAGGAGCTTATTTTGAAGACATATAAACAATTAAAATCATCATTCCAGAAATTTATAAAACCAGATGGTGACAAAAATTCTCCTGCCAAAACTTGTAGAGACCTTTACACTGCTTATCCGGATAAAGCCTCCGGTTAGCTTACAAAATAAAGAACACTTCTTTTTCATCAAATTTCTTCTAACAGGTTACTGATAGATAATGATACTTATAAAAGTATTCTCTTAATATAGGAGAATATTGGGTTGATCCTAACGAGGGCGATGCAAGAGACGCTATTTTAGTATACTGTGATGCAAAGAAACGCTCAACTTGTATCTTACCAAATCCAGTACTTTCTCCAAAAATCACATATATCACAGACCAACCAGAAACTTGGTTAAGTGAAATAGAAGATGGAATGAAGGTAAACTTTTTATATTTACATATTGGTACAAATATGTTTTACGAACATCACATAATTAACAATTATTTTATTTTAAGCAGATCACTTACAAAGCGGATAGTAATCAAATTGGTTTCCTTCAACTTTTATCCAAGAACGCCTATCAAAATATCACATATCACTGTAAAAATAGTGTAGCATATTTTGATTCTGAACGAAAGACATATAGGAAGGGCATCAAATTTTTAACATGGAATGATGCAGAGCTAACACCACGTGGCAATCAGCGTTTAAGATATGATATGATAACGGATGAATGCAGAGTACGTTTCCAGCAAATTAAACAATAATATTGTAGTATAGACAAGCTATTACGCTATTGAACTATTTATTTATATCAATGTTTTCCGTAGTTACACACTGGAGAATGGAGCAAGACAGTACTTTCATACGGAACTGACAAACCAGTGAGGCTGCCTATAATAGATGTGGCCTTACGAGATATTGGAAAGCCTAATCAAAGCTTTTATATTGAAATTGGTGCTGTTTGTTATGAATAATAAATTCGAATTTTATACATATATTTTTTGTAATATTATTATATAATTAAAATGTTCTTTTCATTGAAACATTTTCATAAATGAACAATTTGCAGAGTTGAGAAATTTCTATTTTCATTGATTGAAATACTGCACTATTTGTGCCGCACACATATCACTAATAACTTTTATTGTTTCTTTCATTGCATATAGTAAAAACATTTTGAATCAAATACATTAATAGTCTTCCATGTGTAATCGAAATACAGAATATATAACAAGTATATATACATGATGTACTATAGCAAAAATTAATGTAGCTTCATATCGAATATCATACTTTTCAAATAATCTATTTGTTTTTTTTTATATAGATAATTGTTAATACATGCATTTAATTAATTTTAACTCTAAACTTTAGTATTATTATATTTTGCAATACATGAAATAATCAAACTTATGTGTAATTTAGAAAACAGAAATGTCTGAATCAAGAACGAACTTATTAGAAATTTGGAATATTCACAGGAAACTATAATATATATGTATAACAAAAACAGAACTATGTTAGAGTAACATATATTGTATATATATTTATATTGATAGGAATGATCTTTATTTTATAAACACTAAAAGATCTACTTGCAAATTGATGCAATGTAACCGTGGTTACATTGCACATAATAAATGACATGTGACAACGATCATGTTTTTTATGTAATATAATGCAACCCCAATGTTAGTTCTTATTCTATTGTTTATATTGCAAACATGTTGATTTCATTAATTTATAAATAATAATACAAAGTTTAAATAAAATTAATGGCCCAAAATATTTACATTTATTTCACCCTACTAAAATTAATCAAAAACCCATTATATTGTGTCACTCATACTTTACTCTTATAATATACAATGTATATTAACAAGATAGTGCACTTTTATAAAAAAAAGTACTATGTTAAATAATATACCAATACCAAATACAATAAAACCTGTCTTCATTATTTTGTAATCCTCTAGTAGTAATATGTGCATAAAAACAAATGTAATTGATAATACAAATTATAAATAAATTTATTTATTTCAAATAATCTTTCATTTCGAGTGGCTATTAAATTATTTAATATAAGATTATTCTGAATGGACAAAACATACGTAAACTTAATTCGTATTCTTAATGTACAAGGAAATTGTTACCGCACGATATTTTCCTCATAAAGTGTTATAAATATTCCATGCACAAACAATATTAAATGAAAATAAAGCTTGTTGCTTGAAACGTAGCTTTCTTATTACCGCAAAAGTTATTCCAGTAGCTTATAAAATTTCTATCTCGTCTACTTAATTTTCTGGAACATTAAGAAATTCCAATTTTCAATCCGACAAACCGTCGGGACATTATCTAACCTCATAAGAGGTTAGGAACATGGAAACCACCCTTTATGGATTTGAATATAAGTTCTATATTTTTAAACTTTCATTTGTTTTTATGTAAATAGAACCAACAATGTACTTACATATAATTAATATTAACGGAAATCGTATTGGGAGTAAATAAATAAATGGTACTAAACTACTTGCAAACATAAAATTTTTATGTTTTTTACATTATATACGATATGCATTTGCTGATCTTGTATATTGTACAATAATAATTACATATGGTAAATACTTTGTGCGTTCAAAGTCTTTTAACTTGCAAACCTGCACGTGATATTCATCGCGTGGTAGTGTATCGTATTTAACATCTACGTGCATATATACACACACACTCAACAGGTGATTGTAGTAGGGGAAGAAGCGCGAACTAAAGACTAAAAAAAGTCAGCATTCGGTAACTGAATTTCAGTCACGTTTACCACGGCGTGTGTACGAGCGTCTGAATATTTCGTGTGCTGTTTTGTTGTATTTATTTTATCATGTGATTCCACAACGTTGCCAAAATAGGTATTACAACAATATCTAATATAAAAGTCTATTCTGTGCACGTGTAAATAAGTTGAATGTGAAGTGTTGAATTTTTTATTAGAATATGAAAGATCCTTCTGATGAAGAGTAACTTGGCTTTACAAATATTGATTAGCTAATTCTCGGAAATTGTTTGTTTCGTGTTGTATATTCCGGTTAGAAAGATGTATCTGTTTGAAAGAGGTTAGTTTGGTTGTGCATCGTGCAAAACATAAAACGGCTGATGCACTTACTGTTCTCTTTTATTAATTGAATGGTAGTACAATTCGTTTGGCATTTTCGTGAGGAAACTTACAAGAAAATAACTATAATTCTATTTTGTTACAATTAAAATGTGTCTCTTAGTCACGATAAAAGTAATTTTATTTAATTAATCTGGTCATTATACGGCACTGGCTCAAAGTTAAATTTTGGTAAGGAAGGTAACTGAAAATACCGAAGAAGTTAACATAATTTAGTTAAATATGCAATAGTTGGAACAATAGTTTTAATACGTAATACAGTTTTATAGGAATTTTGAAAAATTATTGTCTTGTATATAGTTTTTGCAGACAAAATTGTAATTTATAATTTAAATAAGTAGTATAATCGTTGTTTAGTAAATAGCTAAAAATATTCGCGTGGATGATAACGGATCTCACATTTATCCATGATATTCAACTGAATGTTTGAGTTGCAAATGAAGCTTCCAATGCTTCATTGATCTCATTTTACCATATATTAAATTCTAACTTTATCATTGTGAAAAATTTGTCATTTAATATTAAAACAAAGTAACTAAGTTATAGCAAAGTTAATTAAAACAAAGGTAACTTAAAAGTGTATTGTGGTGATGGACATTTGATTAAAATGACCGATATGTGGATAAAATAATTACGTATAAATACTTTAATCACTAACAAGTGCAGTTGTTAATAATGTAGTGCCAAGTTCATTAAATTTATTTCTATGAATTTGCAATATACTTGTCGTATAGTTCTAGACTTAATCTTAACAGTTTATCGAAGTTATTGCGACTTGATAATCATACCACCACGCAGAATGTACTAATGTAAGAATGTTTGTCATGTATAGAATTTAGACATACAATACCAATATTGTCAGGTGCGCGAACATGATAAGAATAAGACACTGCATAATGCACTGCACGATAATTTTGATAATTCGATAAAGAGCATCTTGGAAGTAAGAAGGAAAGATAGATAGAGTGAATGAGTCAGTAAGAGAGGGATAGAGTAGGGATTATACGGCGGACGAGCGAGAAAAAGAAAGAGAACTAACATCGTCAATAGAACGGTGCGGCACGAAGCTGGGTTAAGGGTAAGAGGGGCGTAGAAGATGTGTAATGGCGGTGCATTCAAATATTCTAGGCGTTTAAACTTTTTATTCCTTTTATATTTAAAATATGATACTCCATAAGACTAATATTAAACATGAAATTGAGATGGAACGATAGCTCATCATATTGTCTAGTATCTTCGAAAAGGCATAGCTTTCAGCCCTCGGTAACGTCATCGAAACAGTTAACAAGCAAAATAGTATTATTAATACAACTGGGTATCTCATATGTATATACTTATTAAAGCGTGACGCAATAGAAATGTAACACAGTTTACAGAGTTGATTAAACCCTGAAGGTATCCACCAGACTAACCTCGTTTCAATGTTTCTTGTTGATTGTTGATAACGAATAACGATTATTAATAGGGGTCAATTTCAAACATATATTGTTTGAAGTTTAAAGTATTCCAAACAACGATTTCACGCTGACACACACAGGCCGATTCTACGCTGCGGCAGATAAAAATGGCTCTATTCCGGAAATTTAATGGTAAGTAACGTGACATTTTTTTTATCGTTGCCCATACTGCCAGAACAATTACCGAGGAATTATGCAAACTTTTGTTCGCTCTAGTTCTTGTTATTTTTATTTTACAGTGTTTGATAACAGAACGCGGTTCGTTGAATGTAATAATCGATTAATCTAATTTTATATTGAAAACTAATAGATTTTTCAACTTGTGATTAAAAAAGAAGTATCATTTTCGGATTTTTGTACTTTTTTTTTATTCATCCTAGATATTGGGCAAGAATATGTATGTCACAGTCATAAGATACCGAAATACAAAAGTTTTAAATAAGTGCACATTTATTTTATTAAATATCTTAAGACGAAGCTTGATAAAAATATGTAACAAAAATAGTCACCCTCAAATAATCATGGAAATATTCAACAAATAATAAATAAGTAGCGCAGTTGTATTTTCTTTTTGAAATATGAATTATACCAAAAAACGACTGAGACAAAAGTTATAACATATTAGGGGGCTCGTATGATGCCGTATGTATTAATTTGACCTTGACATGATTCGGAAACGCCCTCTGAATATCAGGTTTAGGTTTTAAATAGGACCCTATATTTTTGTATTACATATTCTTGTAGCTGACGTGAAAATATTTTCAAAACAGTACTTACATGTGTATATTGTACAGGCAAATTTTGATACATGAGACGTCAAAATTGTTATACCGGCGGCATTAGCGTTACCGAATAAACATGTAGCACAGAGAAGTTATTCGGCCATATTTGGTACATTATAGTGGCCCTTAACCCTCCGACAGCGATGCCGGAGTCACTGGTTTGGAGACCGATACGCACACAGTGACGGAGCTGTTTGTGTTAGGCGCGAGCGGACCTTTTTAGTAGTACCCCCAAAATAGGAAAAACCCGGAACTCGGTTGCCTGAATGGAAACAAATGTGCAACGAGGGATTATTCTTGCGACGACCAGCGACTTGAGCGCACCTCTCTTCGAATTTCTATACCGTTTTCAGTTTTACTCGAGTCTTATACGTTGCCAAAGAAACTTTTTTGCTGTTATTTCTTTGTTATTTTTATTAACGCAATGTCTGTGTTACGAACAAAGGAACAAGTTCTTTTTGGTGATTTTCCGGAAGACGTCTACATTTCTGAAGAATCATCGAATAAATTATAAAATGGCAATGCAGCAGTACAAATTTATAAGAAAAATAATATTTATTACAATTCACGAAATTATTATTTTTTCCCATACGTTTTCCTATACGTAGTAAAGAAAAAAATACCTGAACGCAAAGCGAATAGAATACAATGTATCGATGAGGGTTTAGGGTCGAGCAACCGTCACTGGTCAGTACCATATCGGTGAGGGTTTGGGGGCTCGTGAATATGTAGTAGTGAAATATCGGTGTGAGTCAAAATGACTCCACGTTCGCTGCCGAAGTTACCCGCTGTCGGAGGGTTAAAGAAGTGTCGAGTTTATGCGTGTATGTTAAAAGAGTTACTTCTATCTATGCCATAGATTCTATGGGATAGAAAGACGTAGCAAATGACCGAGGCTGAGGTACATGCGATTCTTGACTCTTCGACTTTCCTTTCGAAGGTGATTTATACAAAATGCACATGTAAGTAGTGTTTCGAAAATGTCTTGATGTCAGCTGGAAGAATATGTAATACAAAACATAAGGACCCGTTTGAAAATCTAATCCCGATGTTCACGGGGCATTTCAGGGTCATCTCAAGGTCAAATAAATACCGGCTTAATGTGACCCACCTTATATGCTATAACTTTTGTTTCAACAAATCTTTTGTATCTTTCATATTTTTTTTGATTTTTAGTTGTTCTCACTTTAAACAGACACGTATTTATATTATATTTTTTTGTTTATGCTGCACCAATTTATATTATATTTTTCTGTTCATCTTGTACCAAATAATAGTGAGCGCGCAGTTCCTCAAATGTATCATAGCTATGACTATCGGCTCTTTGTGTCTGCATTGACCTCATACTAATATTACACTACATCAAAATACAACCAATTTGTTATACGAGTCTCTCTGCTGTTGTGCGAAGTTCTTTTTTAAAAATTCCATCAACCCATGTATGGTGTTCGCGTCTATATGTACCAATCCTGGGTTTAGATTAGTACGTATAACTTTTTTATTAGAAATTTTTAAACATAAATAGAAGTTGATAAGACAACATTCGCGTTGAAATTTATTAAAATAAAAAATTAGTTATTTGAATGTTATAAGTATAAAAGTTGTTTTAATCTAATCATCCGATCGGCCGTATAGACCCGAACTATACATATGTATGTATAAGGTTTAAGTACTTACGATTTACACAGACAACATTACACAGTATTACAGGAATTTTAATGCGTATCAGTTATTTTAACCGACATAAAGTAAGTCAAAGAAAGCTTGCAGAAATAAAAAATATGATTCAGAAGTAGGTTTATAGAAGTACAAACATACGAACGCAATTAAGTTATATAATGGGCGCCATTTTACCAAACGCAGGATCATCACGATGTATTTGTTATGATTCCTTAGTATTAAATAGGTATTAATGTCATCACTGTTGGTAGTAGGTGCTCATATTTCATATTTTTTAGAATACAGTTGCTAGTTTAAACTAGTAACTAGCATATGGAATGCAATTTTGTTTTCCTCGTAATGAACACTCCGACGATATTGTTATGTGCTCTTTCTATGCAAACTGTATCTGGAGGTGATTTATTTTGGTAGGATCTTTTATAAGTATACATATACATGTATGTATAATGTACAAACATTACTAAAATAGACTAAAGCACGCACATGTTTACTTATCCTCATACGTGCATACATATTTGTGTAGTTCTATAAATATGTATATATATACATATACATCCATACATAAGTACTTACATATATACATAGATGAAATGGATGGTATTGCCTTGGAAGCAAAGAGGAAATGATCGATGATAAGAGTATGAGTACATGTACAAGATAAATCTATTAGATAAGTCCACTTTCTGTTTATGTTTAGCTATACTCATAACAATATTTTGCAACATTTTCCTTGTATCAATGCCTTTAAATTAGCAAATCTATTCTGCAATAAATAATTGAACTATTCCAGCTATCTTTAACCTATGGTAGTATGTGCAATGATCACGCGTTATACATATGCGTCACGCTTTGTGGTGGTTATACAGTATGAAGATTTACAGTGCTCTAAATAGGCTATGTTGTGTTTACTGCGCATGCACCAACTGTGTGACTTTTATATTTCCATATTTACACTGTCGTTGATAAAAGTATACAATTTATACAGTAATATAATACAGTGATATATAAAATTAAAGTACAAAAATATAAAAAGTATAAAATTCAGCTGTAATACACAATTCGACTAATAATATTCAACGTCTTCTTCACGATACATGTTTAGCGAATTTAAATTAAACTACGGGGATACTGGAAACTTATAATTAATTACTTATAATTGTGTAGAAATAATTGCAACATCTTAAGATATAAATACGAAACCATTTCCAATAAAGATTGCTTGTTTTCTTACCTACATTACGAAAATCGGACGCTTCCCCCGTAGATTCTGACTTAAAATTCTCAAGTAACCTTCGTTCAACTATTTTCGAGACGAACCGAGGTTATGTCTAAAGGTATCGAACTTTGGGATTCCATCGATTCAAATTAGATCACGTCCCCTTATTTTAGTAACCAAGATGATTAATTCACAGGCTTGGTTTGTAGTTATTAATTTCTAATGCACATAATAGTGTCTGCAAAAGCGATCAAACTAAAAACAGGCGAATTTTTCTAGTTACGACCATGAAGCAGTTGGATAAATTGCTAATCAGAATAATAGTTTAGCTCTATTCGATAAATGTATCGACCTCGCACAGAAACTGTTTACCTTTCAAATGAGAACGCATTGGCATCTACAGAAGTGAGATATTTCGAATTATAACATGAAGCATTATAACATATGAAATATATATTAATTATTGATTGTCGTAATTAATACATTCATCAATATTACTTATTCGAAATCATTTGGTTTTTTTTGCAAGGACACGCGTTTTTGGGTTGTGTCAATTTTGAAATACATGTTGTGCAATGTTTTGAATATGAAATAGCGAGAATCGCTCAAGAGTTTCGCTTACGATGTATACGGAGGAATTAAAAAAGGGTTGACAAGTGAGTAAAGTAAGTAAAGTGCGTAAAGTGCTAAACGCCTAAACTCGTAAAGTGAGTAAAATCTTGGAGCTATTTTTTTTACATGTGTGACCGTACAGAATATATTGCGATTTATTAAATTGTACGAAAAATCACATCAGTAAACACTACCGTGTAAACGTTACTCATTTACAATTTCGAAAAAAGGAAATGTATACTTTTTGATGTATTCTAATGTTTTATTTTGTATAAATACTATCTCAATTTGAATTTCCTTCTAAAAAGATCTTTTTGTGCAAGGCATCTTTCTAACTAGATTTTTTATCATTCTGTTATACATTAACCCTTTGCGGTCCGAGCGCTCTTCACCGTTTCGTTCCAGCTCGACCGAGCTGTATTCGCAATTTCGTACTAGCAGGTCCGCGCAGGTTTGAAAATACTAAAACTAAGCCAAAAATGTCAATAGGCATGGTCTATTTCGGATAGGCTACACTGTAGCTCTCATCTTATCTCATTTGGATTAAGATTGAGACATTGTCGGACCACATTGTGAGGCCACAGTCGGGAGACATTGTCGAACGCGATGTCGAGCCACACTCGACATAGGACGCGCTAGAACGAAACGCGATGTCGAGCCACACTCGACATAGGACCGCAAAGGGGCTACAACTTCTATTTGGGACAAATCCATTTACGGGTCATCTTAGCACAAGTTTATTGAAAGTTGAACAGAAAGGTCAGCTTCATGATTCAATTGTTATACGTACACACGATTATATGCACTTGTTGTGCCCAAATTGAACACCAGCAGATTACACTTATTGTTAGAAGTATGGAACAACACTGATTAGAAAGAATCATTTTTTAAAATAGTTGTTACCTATTATACAATAGATAATTAAATTTCAATTGAAAACAAAGAAATTATTATAGCCTTCAAAAATACTGATAGTGCATAATTAGTTTCAATTCATAATTTTATGGTAATCACAGTAAAAGTACGATAAACCACATTTTTTATTTTATAAAGATTAAGATGTTGTCATGTTCTACATCGATCTTAAAAAGACTTATATCTTTGCACCTAACAGGTATTCCCACTTTTTAACTGTATTATATATACCCTTATACGTAAAATTGGGTCATATTGACCTTCTTTTTTTTTTTTTTTTTTTTTACGTGTGGGAAATCTTACATGAGACACCCCGGCCACTGGGGAGTGACCGGGGTAGTGTCGGATTCTTACCGACTAAAACCCACACGGTGGCCGTCCTAGGGCGACTAGGGAGGGCGCGTGGAACCCTGACGGGCACGACTCCGCGTCCTCCCTCGCCGTGCCTCAAACTATGTAAATAGGAGGCTCCTCTCGACGAGAGTCAGAAGGACTCTCCTCCAATACACGTAAAAACTAATACCCACAGCCGCATTGCGCGGCCACCACGCAATACGGCCCATCCCATGCTGGGTCATATTGACCTAAACTCGAAACAAGAAAACATACATATTGTGTTCTGAGTTAATAATATGTGAAATGTATTGTCGTAAAACATGTCAGTATCCCAATTATAAATTTAACTTGATCTTCAAATTTCAAGAATAGTATTAACACCATACCAAATATACCCTACCGAACTATTCTCGTAATAATACTAGATCGGTGAAGCAAGAGAACACGAATAAAAATAGCAGATTTTTTGGAAAAAGAAAACGCCCTTGTTTAATGTTGCTTATTGTAGTAGTAATGAAAAGAAAAATTAATATGCATTATTTTACATTAATACTTACTACCTCCGTTTCTTGTATTAGTTGAATGCCTCGTGTAACACACTATGTATGATTAGAAACCTAACTATGGTGTTATACAAGGGATACATGTATAGTCATTTTAAATCAATTAGAAAGATTGACTATTTTAGGATACAATATTAGCAACGCCAACGAATAACATTGAAATTTAATTGCTGTTAATACTTTCCACAAATCGGCCACACAAGCCAAGAATGATGTAATCACAGCAATAAAGTAAGAATTTTCAAGTCACGGATGTACAATAATTTTAATAAATACAATAGCAAAATACGTTGACCTCGTTAAATGAGATCGTCTGAACTTGAAAACGCATGTAAAAAGTACCGTGGGAATCGAGAGTTGAGTGTTGTTATTTTTCGGGTCCAAGTTTTATTTACGTAAAGTCCTATTGAACAGTTTTAACCATTGCGAATCATGTATTTAAAGAGACCTTTTTTCCTGCAGCCAAAACGTGTATGAGATGTTAATTCGAAATGGTTGTGCGAAATGTACAGTGCTGGACATATTTATGTATTGCATCACTCGAGTATTATGTTATCACTTTTATACCTTTCACATTATTAGTATTATGGAAGTATTATTCCGCAATTCAATGCCTATTATTTAAAAACATAATAAAATCGCATTTATACCTGACCTTAGTAAAATTAACAATGGATTGTTGATTTTAATAAAGTACAAATGATTAATGTGTCCTAATGTTACCAATATTATTTGTTTAGTAAATATATATTTTTATTAGCTCGCAAATAGTTTTCCACTTTTCCTGGAAAACATACTTTTCTTTTAGTTGTGCAACTTTTGAAATACATGCCCAATATGTGGTGGTGGTCTTTCACTGCCTTTCTTTGTACCACTCTCATGTCTTATGCTGGGTCCACACTGGACAGAACTGTTCGCGCACTGTTTACATACTGTTCGCGAGCAGTTCGCAAACTGTTTGCACACTGGAGCTCGTGAACAGCTCGCTAACGAATCACAAATCACAAGCAGTAACAGGCTTTAATAATAACTTCTCGAGCTGCTCGCGAGCAGCAGTGTTCAGATTTAATATTTTTGTCATTTTTTTGTATTTCTACCCGTAGAACATACTGTTGATGATTAACCGCTAAACTTTGGGTACCCTGTATATTTGTTTAATGTGCCAATTTATAAAACGTCGAAAATAATAAAATGTTAGTCATTTTTACAGAAACGATTTTTCATATTATCTAAACATGATTATCAATAATTCCACTTACTGCATACAAAATATTATACGCATATTATGTAGTCTACATTTAGTGATTAGCGTGCAATGTTCTCAAAACGCTGATAGGTATCTTTATCATTTTGTGATCGAATTAGAGCACTGTCATCTATATTGGATCATTGCAGTCATTCAGTGATAGTGGCGATATTAATAAAGATATAACACATGTATTTATTTTATCTTACAATTCGTAAGAGTTTTTGATGAGTTGACGAATTCCTGATAAAAGTAAGTCTACACGTTACGTGTGTACTGTTTAAGGAGATCAGGAGAATGATCTGTAACACGTTCTACTTCGAAAAATCTTTGCACTCTTGCAAATACAAAGCCGAAAATTGGTTTTTAAAAGTCAGGAGTAACCGAATTGTATTTATTTTTCACGCTTCGTTCTCTACTTATTACTAATCCTATTGAAAGCCTTAAAATGTATTATGTATAACTATATTATGAAACATTCATTGCTTTTAGCATAGGCAATGTTATTAACTTTACCAATATTAATAACAATATGTATTACTGAAGAAATTTTTTTTTTTATATCTAATATATGTGTACGCATGTTCGATAGCTCTTCTAATTAGAGAATTTGGGTTTTGAAGATAAGAGTGGGTCAACTTTATCATTCATTTGATATTATTCAACTGAAAATGATAACATTCAATTAAGGAGATGTATGAGTAATTCAAATATTACTGATTTTCATGCGTTTAAAGTTCCTTATAAAATACTATGTATACTGCATATGTATTTACATACATAAATATGTATATTACTACGAACATGTAATATGTACGGTTGAGTGCATAACTTAAAACCTGTGAACATATTGCCGTTTATAAGTAATTTATGAACGCAAAACTTAATTTATATTTTATGCAGAAAGTTAACTATGTATTAGGTTTACGAAAGTAAATTACGATTCTTAGGCATGCTACTTAACTTTTATCAAGCTTTTTTTGCTTTTTCAATTAGAAAGTTTTCGAAATGCTGTACGTACATTATCTGGCAAAATTTTTTTCATTTTATTGTTATCAGTGGTCGAAAACCGGCCTTGATCTTCTTTCTCTACGAGGCTCGTCATTGCTACGAAATCTCTGGAACTAATCTTGCAATTTGCGTTTAGTAGCTGTATCTTTACCAAAAAATATGATCAATATTTCGTGTAGTGTCTGCTGCGTTACGTTCCACTTTGAATTTATATAAAAACAATTGTACGAGTTTGCTTCCTTTCTATTGCTATTTCGATAGGCCAAACTGATAACAAGAAAAATTTAACAAAACGCACTGAGTTTCTACATATACGAGCCACTTAAATAACAAGTGAATTAAGTCCACTTTTCCAATTTTGCGAAAATTGGACTTTCGGTAATACTTTATACATATACATAGTCACTTTACCTACAATGTAAAATCAACTCGCATTTTTTATTAACACGAAAGAAAATATACGTAACTTAAATTGGTAACTAACAATAAGTAAGACAAGTATTTTGAATACTTACTATTTCTACAATAAACTCATTTTCGTAATTTTAGACTTACGCCACTCGGCAATAGAGGGGCTCATATTTAAACTGTACGAAAGATTGCAATATACCAAATTTTCAGGTAATGATCTAAGTACAACTAATTAATTATGACTTTCGTTGTTGGAGCAACGCTCAAACATCAACGTTGGAAACAAAAGTGGAACCATCAATCGATAGATCGACGTCTACTCTTCAAAATGAAACTTTGGTCGTATAGCAAACATGAATTGGAAATTTATATTACATAACGCTTTAAGTTAGTAGTGCTGGAAGCAGCAATTTATTTTCCAACAACCTAATAACATATTTAAGTTTCAATGAGTGTTTGGTTTACAGTACATCATTTTTAATATAATAGTACGAGGTGTTATATTTATCTTGTTCGCCTCTGCATCACAGTTATTTTTGGCGATACCGAAAAATCTGAGGTGAACCAGTTGCTTGGTTTCGTATTGAGTATTTCAGAATTGAGAAAATGTTGCTTCCGAGTTATTATACTTTTTAATTTTAACTAAGTCGTATGTATATTTCTTATTTTGTTGCTGTAACTTATAAACGCAAATTTATTCACATTATTTTACTCGATATCTTATGACATAATAACACAAGTCGAATATTTTCGTATGTGATTTTACGTACGATTTACAATCACTTTCTAACATTCTAAAAAAATTAACGCCGATGTTAAACTTATAAATTATAATTGATTTAAAAATTTTGCAAGTTAATAATTTCCCTTCCTTTTCTGTTTTATAGCTTTTACTTTAAAATTTTATAGCGTATCAGTTATTGTCCAGTTTTCTGACAAAAGTTCATTCATAACAAAAGATGGACCCTAACGAAGGGTCAAATAAAATGAGAAAATAATATTCCTGTTTCTTTTTATTTTTTGCGTTATGTCATTTTTCTCATTTTTACATGGAAGAAAAATTTGCATTCCGTGTAAATACGTTGAAAATCGTGACGTTTTTACACACCAGTAGGTCCTCCAGTTTCAGCAATTCTTTTGCTAATTTGGTATTCCGAGAAGAGCACAACTTTTATGAGACGCATGTACACTGCAACTCAAACTTTTGGAGCACGCATTCCATGACCTGTTAATAAATAAAAACAAATAAAGCGTTACAAAATATATTTCTTGAAATTAATAAAGACAGCACAGAAATTCTTATTGTAATTTGGAGCGTTCGCTGGATCTTTTTAATTCTCTCGTTTAAAAGTTATTTACCTGTCGCCAACAAAATATTTACTTTTATTTTTGTCTATGTTTCGTAACATATAATTTATTCACACGACCGTCTCAACATTTTGAAAGCGTTTAATGCGCCGTTTTATTCCTCTCAGCTATTTGGCAACAATTATGCATGCTATACTTGCAAGGAATTTTTAAAAAAATGCAGAAGTACAAACATTTTATTTTGTAATTTAAACTATATAACCGTACGTCTATAGTGAAAACGATAGGGTTAAATGACAACAAAGTATCACACGATATTCTTTATTTTTAGACAAATGTTGATTATTGAAATAGTGGTTATTTGGAACATTTTTTATATTGTGTATTGATAAAAAACATATAGCCACCTAAAGTTTAATTAGCAAGGAAGAATTAATGATACGGAGTTGACCAACATCATTGTACCATTTTAAATGGAAATAATTTAATGAAACTAATTTTTTTTTTATTTATCTCGTGTGATAGCATCCAATACTAAGGCAATGGGCTATTACTGGTTCAAAGAAGCTTATCAATCATGTGCCATAAATTATATAACAGAGATTAGTTTTAATTTCCTTCAGAAAATTTATGAACTTTGATACTTATTGCAGTTGGAATACATTAACACGTGGACTTCATGTTACTATTTGCTACACAGTCTTACTCGAATATGTATATGCACATGAATACGTCTTGCAAAATCAGAGAATGTTGACATAAAATGTCCACCTTTTCATTTACGTCTACATATAGCGTATTTTCGTTCATGTGTCGTAGCGGTTTTTTCAATTTGACGAATGATAACATTTTGTTACTTTTTGCTCAATACTTTCTATTTAAATGATTTCTACCGTACAAATTTTTCAATTTTCTTTTCTTTACTACAGTTTTTATTTCACATACACACGTCTTGACCCGTTTGCATCAATGGACAAAATATCATTCAAAGTGATTTTTACTAGTCAATTATTTAAGCGAAATGACTCTCGTGTCTTTTGATCACACTACTCAACTATGCTATACATGGGATATTTGGCACCTAAAATATCAATTTTACTTTTCCTTAACGTAAGCAACTTTAAAACATGGTGTTACACATTGTTCTTTATTGAAATGTCGTCAAAAATAGCTGGTTTCTTTATGTTGCTTGTTAGCTGTACACATTACGTAACGTTGGACGTGAGTTTTTTTGCATGAGAGGTATTTTCGTAGGAAATCTTTGAGATCACAAATGATGTGGTAATTCAAAGTAAAAAATTACAATTGTAAACATTTTTTTAAATTGTGAAATTTTCAGTTATAGAAAGATATCTCGTAATAGAAAGAATTGGATAAGCAAAAATTAATTGACGAGTAATTTTATTCGCAGATGCGAAAGAGATTATAAAATTCATTTCACATTGGCTATACTTTGTGCGACAAATTGCACAATTAAAAGAAAGGATGTTTTTCAGGAGGGGCGCTAATAAAAATATATTTACTAATCAAATAATATTGCTAAAAAGAATAGACTCCTGGCAACAATGATCGAATGGTATTTTGCAAATGTTTTTTCTTCCCCATTAACAATTTACCTTTTTGTACGATTAATCCTTTACCCTACGAATTTTCATTTTATTCCATACGAGATAGTTGTCTATTTGAGTTGCCTAGAAAGTAAATTAATTTTGTGGAACAAAGGTAGAGAAAGTTAATAAACATAGACGGAGTACTTTTTCTCATTTCATTTGAAATATACCAGCAAATATTCTAAAACATGTTTTTAAATATGTAAAATTGCATTTTTAAGGGTAAAGATATTATTTTGAAGTGATGCGAATCGTAATGACTTTTACTACAGATCATATATTATGCAACAAAAATGTAAAATTGTACACATCTCACGGTGATAAATAGAATTATCAACGTAATTTATTTGATTGATGAAAAGTGAAGCAATTATTTATATCAACGCCTTTTTGCATTTTCGCATTTTGGACATCTCGCAACTCAAAAAATGCACCAGAATAATTAATTGCAATTGAATTATAATCAGCGTACATCATTTTGGAGTGTAAACTTGAATTTGTAAAAATCCAGGATTGAAATTTCCGCCTTACGTAATTCTTATACACGGTTGTACGGAGAGGAAAATGTACAGTTTGTTTAATTCTTTGTATATCAACATCCAAATTCACCTGCAAATTCATAATTGGTAAAAGTTGTTTTATTTTAATTGTACAGTTTGTACAACTTTAAGCAATGCGAAAAGAGAAAAATCGATGTTTTTCGAATATTAAAGATGCATATAGCGACTTTTCTAAAATTGTAGTCTGACACGATTACAAAATTTTCATTGCATTTAACTTCTTTCATAGTTATTTATCAGTTGCAATTTTCCACGAGCACAAAATGATCATCCCGTGTATGGAAATACCGCTACGCGCATGTCCGTGATGTGCAAACTGTGAGAACTGGACGTTATTTTGCACCACTGTGCGTCGTTTTGAAATATTTAATGTTTCAGCGATTACCGAAAATGAGTGTCCCTCATCTCTCAAGAATTTAATATGAATTCTCTGCTAAAGAGTAATATTCTTTCTTCGACTCATGATTGCAGACTGATTTCTAATTGTTTATATTGTTGGGCACGTCGGACTATAGCAACTATGTCCACAATGACAGTAACTAAGCGAATGGTGATAAAAACCAATCGGTCTTAAGTAGTTGTCTGCTGTTATAACGACATCAGCTAAGGAAATGTTAGAAATATATGTAGTTTGTTGTGTTAAATATACAATTTTTGTATTTTACTATACAATATGCTTCAGAGATTATTATATATGAGCTTAACCTACGAAAATTTTAATTTAGAAAATATGTGCAACGTTTATTTGCCGAACTATCATGCGGTCTTAAGTAGCTGGCCGTCACTGTACCTATCTTACACCTCACCTTCAATATCAACAAATTCTTAACACGTTCGAACATTGGTGTTAGGGACATCGACTACCCGCGCAGTTCTGACCCCCCCCCCCAACAAAAAAGTACATACACATATTTATACTTTTCCAATGCATGTACATACATATACACATTGTGCATACAGTACATATACACATATAGTTCCCAGAGATACACTGGTTTTCTGATTTTTCTTTCAAGTTTCAAAACAGTTCGTTATATGTTGAATTCCGTACTACTACATACGTGGACAAACACGCATTTGTTCTTCCTTACCCCTCTTGTTCGTCACAATAAGGAAAATTGTAAAGATATGCTGAATTATGCTGAATAAATTAGTCCGAAACAAATGTAACAAAAAGAATGTACATATCGGAAAAGAATCCGCGTATAACCGAAACTACGTTGTTCGAGGGGGCACTGCATAATGCGAGAGTTAGGTTCCAGAGAAACGTTGCGTTATAAAAATTGCATTATGCGTGGTTCAGATTATGTACAAAAAGTAGTATCACGTTCCAAAAATAATTTTTTAAAGAAATTGATTTATCTACTAACAAGGAAGATTAGGCAACCCGAAGATTCGGAAATGTGTGAAACTTAGCATACAAGTAGAATACGTCATCCGTAATGCAACCCTGTTTTCCGTTCGTGCCATGATTCGGTATTAAGGGGTGAAATCAGCCCTTGAAAAAAATTCAGAATGATACTTTTCGTGAAATATCTCAAGAACGATGAGAGGTATTTAAAAAAATTCTAAACAAAACTTGCATCACTTTATTGCGTCTACAAAACTGCGTAAACAAATTTTTTGAAAAAGCCTCGATTTTATTTCATTTTGTTACCCGTGGATTGTCCATAAAAAAATTTGACGCAGTTTTGTAGACGCAATAAAGCGATGCAAGTCTGTTTTATACTTTTTTTAAATATCTCTCAGCGTTCTTGAGATATTTCACGAAAAAGAACATTCCGAATTTTTTTCAAGGGCTGATTTCACCTCTTCAAACCGAATTGTGGCACGAACGGAAAATAGGGCTGTATTACGGACGACATACTGTACTTGTATGCAAAGTTTCATACGTTTCTCAATCTTCGGGTTGCCTACCCTTCCTTGCAAATGGATTCCACTTAATTAAGAAAAAATATATTTTTACTAATTTCAGTTATTTACGTGCATCAAAACGCGTAGGCATCGCAAAATAACAAATTCTAAATAAGATTAATTAATAATGATAATGATCCGCGTTATGCAGGTACTGGGAGGAATAATTTCAAAACCACGTTTTGTTAGTGTTCCGCATTAGTGTCGCGATGAAACTGTAGTTTGCAAAAATTATGGACACTTAAATGTAACTCATCATTTGTTTCATCTTTGTTGGTAAAGTTCGAGGCGACTCGTGGCGACTCTTTCTGCATAAGTTTTTATAGTATCAACTTACTGTCTACATGTAAAACTCATAAATATGTATTTATTTCAGAGAGGATACCCCGAAGAGGTATTTTGGGGGCTATGATGTTTTTGGCTTGTATGTTTTCATACATGATACGTACAAATTTGTCAATTACTATTGTTGCTATGGTAAACGTAACCAGTAAAGACGGGTTGGTTGGTCCAGCGTGTTCTGCTACTACAGTGGGCAATACAACTTATAAGCCTGCAGAAATTAAAGACGTAAGTTTTGCTGTACTTAATGTACAATTTTAATATAACTAGATATATGTATACGACGTACACAAGAATTACATTCGGTCCTAATTGTAATAATTAGTATTAACTAATCACCTATTTATGTATTAGCCATAATGTTTCAATGATTATAGCAATATTAGTGGGCGGTCATATTATTAACACTTCAAAATTACCACTAATTTGTTTGATCAATAAATGGAATTTAAAGTACATTTATAATGATACCTTTTTCGCTATGCTATGGTTACACTAATCCGCAGGGTGTTGTAATTTGAAATTAATTTTGTTTCGATCTATTTTAGCTTACGAAAGTACAGAAAATTTCTGTGACCCAATTTTTTGAACGATAACGTAGTAGTATGTGACATCGGAATATTTTACTGTAATCTTCGAAAGTATCCAAATCCATAAGCAAATAATGTCGAGCGCCCATAATACCATCTAATGATAAAACGTCCTCCAAAGTATGTACTTGAATTTTAAGTGGTAAATACTAAATTGTAAACGGTCTTTGTCCTTTGTATCTCTTCGCTATACTTCATACTGCGATTGATATCGCGTTGAGTAATTTCTAATCAATTGGGCAATCTCCATTATCCAAAAATAAATTTGAAATCGATAAGTTTTAGATAACATTCATTTTTTACTATTTCTCTATTAAAATTTGTCTTCCCTAAAACGGGAATTATCTTTTTTTTCTATTTAATACTTCCAAACTTCTTCACTGTATTGAATCATTTCACATATATTTTCACCTGTAGAGTATACAATACTTTAGATAAATTTAATTTTAATTGATCATCCGAGAGGCACAATTATCAATTATTGCATAGACTTCACGCTTTAAAGTTAGCCCCGGCAGATTGTTGTACTATTTTTTTTTCCCGAAGTTCTAGTAGTTACAAATATCGACAATTTCTCATCGAGAATTTAGTGACCCTTTAATTTTGCACGCCAGTGTACGCTTATATGTTCTTATTCATTATAAAGATAGACAAATATTTCCAATTAGTAAAAACCCAAAAATTAAAATTTGGTGCCCTAGTACGGTGAACGATACGAGTGGAATCAACATATACAAGGTCTCCTGCTTTCTGGCTATTTTTACGGTGTTCTCCCGGCAAGTGTTCCTGCTGGTCTCCTAGCTGAAAAATACGGAGGATCTAAAATTGTAGCGTAAGTATAACTTCTAATTACAGAACTGTTAATAGACCTACAATACATACTTCATCATTCTGCATTAAATTTGGTATATTTATTCATTTACACATATTCTAACTATCTCTTGTGCTACCTTCTAATATAGATTTGCCACACTAATTCCTGCAGTATTAAACCTTTTGATGCCTTGGGCTTCTGGTGTTCATTATGGTTTAGTGTTTGTACTTCGTTTTATGATGGGCTTCTTTGGAGTAAGTAGGTTGCTAAAATCTATATATCTTCTATAAAAGTTATTTAGTATTTCATTTCCGCTAAACTTTATTGAAATGAAATAGGGTGATAGTGTCATTGCAAATTGTCTAATTCGATTACGAATCTATAGCAAAAAGCTGCGCCACTTATTTTCAATACCGTGGACAGAATTACATAATCCGACAAATCATTCAAATATTTGTAGTACTATTTAGTAAAAACAAGTCGTTTCACAGGGAGCCGTTTACCCAGCTCTTCACGCAATGATTGCCAGATGGGTTCCTCCTAGTGAAAAAGGCATGTTCGTGTGGACGATGCAAGGTATTTCGATATAAATGAAATAGCAAATTAATTAATCCTTTGTCCTTAAAATGACGGATCCGAGACGCCGCGGATTTCCAATGCCAAACGGAATTAAATCTCGGGGACGTCATGCAATTTTGAAAGCCACTTATCACATTTCTTTTTACGCATATTTTATTCCGTTTATAGTGATATTCTTCTACGATATAAAAATGTCTCCTGTACAAATATATTCGGGTTTTAAAACAATACAAACTGTTTTCATTTCGACTGCCGCAATATGAAATAATATGACATGGTTTTTCAGGTGGACCTTTCGGAACTGTAGTTACGTTTGCACTGTGCGGTCAAATAATCAGTGCGTTTGGATGGAAGGCTGCATATTACGTTACAAGTGGGCTCATACTGGTGTTTTACGCATTATGGGCTCTCCTTATATACGATACACCTGAAGACCACCCAGGTATTACGGAAACTGAAAAATCTTACATCAAAGAACAGATCGGCACAACTGTCTCTAAACAGAACGTAAGTAGATGGCAACCCCTTTGCACGCGAACAACTTCTTTCTGGTACAGTTAGACATCGGCAACTCGGTGAATATTTGAATTACGGAGGTTTCGTCTTGACGACATTTTCGAGTAAGAAAGGTTCCGCGAACGAAAATTTGGCTCACAGAGGCTTTGCGCGTGGGTTAGTATTTAATTTTACGAACCAACCATTGTTAGCTTTAAAGTTATTATGGTCTAGTGACTTGGAAAAGACCTCTGCTTTCTCGCGTAACATTACACCTCCGATGCTAGCATCTTTATTTCTGCACTGTTTAAAGTATGTGGTGTTGGAAATATTGCGTGACTGCTTAGAATGATTCCGAGGTGTGACAGACATGTATCTCCAACTGAGTACTTGAGAAGATCGTATAAATGGAGGGTGCAGCGGCCCAAGGTTTCGGGTGGACGCGACTGACTGTCGGCAGTGAGAGCAAATGAGGAATAGAATGAAAGAGGAACTAAGAGTGAAAGAATATTGTATAGAGTGGATGATGCGTACGAGAGGCAGAATTAAGGGAGAGTTGAAGAGAGTATCGTCGAGACTAGAGAGTATTGAATTGAGAGTGTCGCGAGAATCATGTGAGAGTCATTGTTTGTTTTCGTGTTGAGAGTTATCGTGTGTCGACGTTCTATATTAATAAAGTTAGTTGATAATTAAAGTAAACTAATATCTTATTACCCTACCTACCCTCTATTCCAATCTACGTGAAGTTTACTGAAACTAACTTCTATAACTATTTAATAAAATTCAGCGCTTCTTTTTCTCCCGCAATCTGAGTACTATACTTCGAGTTCTAGGGACAGCTGTGATGAAACTTTGATCTATAGAGGTAAAATCCGATTCGCAGTAATCGATTTACACCGAAACGAGTTCCAGGGGTAAAGTAATGCATCTAAATGTAGTAAATAATTCGATTTATAGGAGATTTATATTTCGAATTGTAGAGGATTTTGCAGCGTAGTGGAAGGAGGTAAACAAAGTTCTAGTCTTATAGAGATTTCGAGTTGCCGAAGTTTGACTGTACTATGAATTACACATAGTCTAAACGTCTATAATACAATAAATATTGTCTATCGCCTCACAGTCGCCATTTGGGGTTTCGTGTTGAACCAAGTGGCGATTGAGAGAGTCGCTTTTCGAGTGCAAAGGGTTAATACTTGATATTGAGCTGCAAAGAAATCGTTTTTCAGCATAATACTGCTTCTGTATAATAAAATATTAATAAAATTGCAGGTGAAACTGCCTGTGAAAGCTGTTGCCACATCGGTACCATTTTTGGTCTTGTTATGGGCGCATTTCGCAAACATGTGGGGTATTTATTTCATAGCAACTAATGGACCGAAATACACTTTGGAAGTTCTTGGTTTTAACATGAAATCGGTATTTGTTTACAACCATTGAGTTTGATATGCCGTTAAAATGATCTTAATCTGAATCAAAATAAATACCGATCAAATTGTATTACAGGGAGGACCAATTACAGGATTACCTTACATAGCAAGACTCGGTGCTGGTGTATTGTTCGCTGCCGCTGGGGATTATGTCCGAAGGAGAAATTTCCTTAGTTTAGGATGGATTCGAAAATTATTTATGCTTTCCTGTAAGCCAAACTTTGACGAAACCTAATTTAACTAGTTCTTCTTCTCCTTAAGTCATGATAAGTACGAAATCATTGTTTATTTCAACAGCACACTTGGCTCCGGCACTAGCTCTGATTGTAATGACGTATGTTGGCTGTGATGCAGTAGGCGCAATGGTTATGCTAGTATTGGCATTAACATTTAATGGTGCCGCATGCCAAACTAGTTTACAAAACCATCAAGATCTGGCACCCAATTTCGCTGGTTCTTTGTACGGGATTATGAACACCTTTGGCAGTTTTCCTGGATTCATTATTCCACCAATTATTGGTGCTCTAACAAACGAGAGGGTATGTATAAAATGGAATATTACATTTTCAATACAGTGGACTCTTGGTTAACCGAGTTTTCGTATTATAAGAGGTGTTTCCAACTTTGCGGTAAAATCTCGAACTTCATTTTCTATCGGATGTTTAATAAATAGCACACAAAAATGTTGAGGCATTGTTAAGGCAGATAATCAAACTTTCAATTAATTAAATAGTTAATTAAACGATTTATGAACACTCACCGACCATTCCGTGCATGTTATCCGAGGCAGGCTCGGCCCACATCTCTACGGATAATCAAGGCTTTGCCGTATTTGATTCAGTACAAAGTAAACGATAACGAAGTCAACATTCTAAACTTTTATCTTTTTAATTCTAGAATGGAGTAGAAGAGTGGCGTGTGATGTTTTGGATCTCAGCAGCAGTATTTATATCTGCAACAGTACTTTACTGGATGTTTGGATCGGCAGAAATCCAACCGTGGAATGATTTAAATAAACACGAGCCGTCGGCAGTTGCCGATGAGGAAAAACAAATGACAGAGATACCTGCTAAAGAATTACAGACGGAGGAAGAAGATGAAGAAAATGTACGTCTTTAATTCTACGATCAGAACTCGTCGTAAATGTTGGATAAAAAAGTATGAATTTATCTAACAAAATTTGTAGTTGCTAAGCATTAATATCGAACTGTTTTTATTCATTTCTTCAGCGTTTGTAATGTGAAATGCGTTTATATATGTGGCTTCATTATTAATATGAGGATTAGTGTCTTTTTAAAAAGAGGAAGACAGTGTTATTTATTTTACAAGTAGGTTCGAAATTAACTGGATATTTTCGAATGTATCATGATTACTTCGAAAAAAGAAAGCAATACTTTGAAGAAAGCTGGACTCCGAACGCGATAGGTTAGAACTCTTTATAAGTACTATGAAAAACGTAAGCAGCACTTCCAAGTCATACACCAACCTTGGGCGAGTAGATTCGAACTTCTTATGAAGTACATAGTCTCTCGCCATCGCAATTTATAACGTACGATAGTCTTTTCTTTTTAACTAATTTCTCAGTTCCCGGCAACAGAGACACTGGCTACTGGCATCTCACTCGCACCTAAAATTCTAGTAGAGCTTGTGAAGGGTTTCAATCTTTCTAACATCGAATTATACTTAAAAGTACGTTTTCAAACCTACGCGTACTCATTGAAACTTTGTTGTTTTTGCGTAGTAATCGAAACCAATGAAATGAAACTTGGTTACTGAAATTGTACTAGTAATTCCTTGAGATAATTGCTTATATAAAATGTACAAAACTACGATTCTTTGGCATATTTTTTGTAACTTTATATAACGTTTCTTACATAACAATACTACGTTCTACATGGCAGTTTCACTTTTGTAAAATAATCATACTATCTATAAAAATTCTCAACTTATTATACAATTTTAATGTCAATTACCTTACAAAATTTATTCGTCTAAAGCTCGATCGAGTCGTGTTTTTTGAAATCTTTGGTGTCAAATTTTTATAGCTAATATCTATATGAAATATGCTTTCATCACAAGATCTTGTTTAAACTGCCGATGCAAAATATTTAATATTTTCGTTAAATATAATACTATATGGATGGTTACTTCAACGTATAAATGTATGTTACAAACACATTTCCCAAGCGATGTTACGTATTTTTATAGAAAATATTTTTGCATCACTTGGCAGCATTTTAAAGAAACAGATATTTTTCTACGGCTTTTTGCTATTTTTGTAACTCGTAATTTTCTTGTCTATGAGCTACATTACTTAAGATGATGGTTAATGCATAAAGGAATATGTTTTAGTTTGAAAAATCGAACACTATTAATAGATAGTCTCGATTATTAAAAAATACTCGATGATATCTTTCGACCTTCTGCATAATCACGCCAACCAGTTTTCAATTATTGTTTATGTAGATTGTAGTAACAATACTTTACTCAATGCCACTATCTACGATGATATTTTATTATTACTATTTTACAACCCGTCGTGTCATACGCATTACGATTGATGACACTGATTACAAGCGACGAACACAAAGGGCGCAATAGTAAATAAAATTGTTCGTAACTTGCGCTGATAATTTATAATGCTTACGTAACTGAGTAAACGCTGTGCTCTTGTACAAAAAGACGCTGTAAAAGCAATAATGTATTCTTACGACATTTTATTTATGAACACTTTACAAACTGTAATATAGAAGTCGCGATTAAACACTTTTGTACACGTGTCATTTGCCATTAATTCAAGCATTGTACACTACACATAACTATGTTTAACTTATGTAATGACTGTCATCCGTCAATTATCATACGTTTCGATATAGAACGATGAAATAACTATACAAAATCGTTATTGAATGTATCACATTATGTTTGCGTTGCATTGTACGAACTTACGCGGCGATTATCTAAACAGAATGTATGTGCATTTATATCTGCGAATTAAACATTTTTTAAACAAATTAATTAATTTTTGTCGTTCCTAAGTGTTAGAGTTTTGTGAAACACAAATGGGAATAATTTTAAAGCCATCGACGTTTGATTTTCTGCGAGAAGTACTGTGACTGTAAGTATTTACTTTAGATAAATGTAATTTTGACAGTGGTTTATTTTGTTTCATTCGAAACGTGTCTTGATCAGACGTTTTATTGTCTGTCTTGCTCAAGCATGTACATGTGGATTTAGTGTATACTTCATCGTTTTCTGTAAACGAATGATTCGCCTTCAGGATGTGCAAGGACGAGGTAGTAGCGCAATTTTCTCGAGTGCAAAATGTGTTTTTCAGTATCTCCAAAGCATTTTCTGCTTGGGAAGTTAATGCATCACTGCGATGACAAGATGTATTTTGAAGAATCGGTTGATCCAGTAGAGTCATCGTTGTTTGACTTGAACTACATACAGATTCTGCAAAATGCAATGCACAACTGTACATGTTGTTAATTGTAGTCGATCTAATACCTGTGTGGAGGTGAAATAAGAAATCTTATCGACAAAACTTTATCTTCAGCGAAAAAGCAAGTAAGATACCAAAAATGCTGAAAACATTAAAGCTTGAACTCTATTTTTTTTCTAATAAGTCAAGAATGACCTGAAGACAAATATTTTGACATTCATCGTGTCACGAATAAAGTCATATGTATTTAATTCTTTCGACCTGCGAAATATGAAAGAATGTATCGAATAAGTAACTTATTAAATCAAATTTCGCCAACACAAAAAAGAATAAATAATGCTTCTGGTCAATGGTTGTACATTAAAATATTTCACAAGTACATAAAAAACATTTCTGCACTATCACGTGTAGATGAAGAGTAAAATGCTTGTAACCCTTCAAATAATATATCCACATTATTGAGGTACAAGTATTAATATTTATGAAACATTCTTGCCTATTGACAAAAATACGGTCATCGTGAATTTCTTTAATTAAGTTGTTTATCCGACCGAGGTTCAAGGCAAATTCAATAATAAAATAATAATGTGTAACGTCAGTTTTATTAACTTCCTTCAGTGACAAGTGTAAAATGGCAATATAAGACCGTAGTGCAACGTTAATTGTAACGCGACTCATTCTGGTGCGCTGACAAATTAAAATACAAATTTTAGCCCTTTAATTGTTTCCTGAAACCGCGGTATTTCTTATTTTCACATACATTCCCATTGTTCTATTTATTTTATCGAGTGATCTTAGCTTTGGCAAGCAGTAACATTTGGCTGGGCATCTCATTTGAAGATTTGAGAGTTAGGGATTAGAAATAGAGATATTGCAGTGGTTATGAGTCCCATAATATGTGGGTATAACTTTTGTTCGGCAGACAAAAATAATAAAACAAAGTTCATATAAACGTTTATCCTATTTGGCTATGTTTCCAAAATTACAAGTTGCTGATTGATATAGTTATTCTGTAATTCCATACTGCAAAAGATTGGTGCCTTTGTTCGTATCGATCACCTTCTAAATTTTCTTTTGCCTACCTCTATATGTAAATAACAAATTGTATTGATAGAAAATTCATACATTGAATTAAAGTGCGGCTACCTATTGACTACAAGTTTGAGACCAGTAGCCATTTTGAAAAAAACCGACCAAATGACTATTATTGTCCCAATAACATCGGTATGAAGTTAATGGCGGAAATAGTGAAAATAAAGGAATTGAATATTCTTAAAACTGTCGTAGTAATTCCCCAAACATTTAGTCGATAATTTGTACCATAAGTAACATAATAAATTAGTTTTACCTTTTAAAGAATACGATTTCATTAACGTAGCATCGGTAACGTACGACCATTCGTTAAAGGATTCTAAAAAATAAAATATTCATAAATATTATACAAATTTATTTGTAACCGGTAATGTCTATATTTAAATATTTATAACAATATTTATAAAAGTCATCACCTTGGGGTTCAACGTCTTTTCCACTTTTCAACAATATACGAATTGTATCTCGAGATTCTTCAGACGAATTTATCGATAACTGACGTTTGGGTATTACAGGAGGCTTGACTTTTTTTTCTGGATATGGCGGTTGAAGAAGATATTTGTCTTTTTCTGTGGCTTTGGTCACTACGTAACAGGGTTTATACGCCAGTAATATATCCTGTGTACGAAGTATTTTCATTTCTTGTTGAGAAGGAGTTGGAACGTCTCCATTGTCTAAACACCATTGGCACATTGATTGTCTTCTACAGACAGAACATAGAATTTCCTGGGATTTTTTAATCTTCTTCACTTCTGCAATCGCAGCTATACTCGTCTGCGTACCAATTGTCTCTGTTTCTTTTTTCGACATTAATTCCAGAATTCTCTCCTTTCTCTTTGCCAATATTTGATCTATTGGCTTACCTAAGGAACATAGCGAATATTTAATTCACATTACATTTACAGAGTGGCTCACTAAAATCTGAATGCTTAAATGTTTTCTGACATGTTCGCTATGAAATGAGAACATACTTCAAGCTTTATTTAAAGTGATTTGGATCAGGCAATGCAATGTGAAAAAGGTTTGTTTTCTGACAATTTTGTCAAAACTAAGGCTGTTCTCAAAATTTGTCAATTTGTTGGTTTTTAAAATCACATCAAGATCATAGTAGAGTAATTATTGGATAGCGAGAACGCTCGCGCATCATCCCCACCACAGGGGTGGGGGCATATATAGTAGCATGCAAAAAACATCGATAACCTTGAGAAACAAATATTTTTGCCGTATGTTGACCCTTTGATACCATTCACATTACTAATAAAATGTTTTTCGTATCATCGCGATTCAGCGAGATGTTTAGGTGGTCCTTACTTAAATGGACCGCTCTGTTTAGCACGATAGCTCCCGAAGTAATTCACTCATTTTAACCAAAACCAAAAATTGTTTATAACCTTGAAAATATTAATTTTACAACGTATGTTATAAGCACTTTTATCCTACACTTGACGAGCACTACCTATCCTACAAATTCTAAATCTTTTTTATCACTCTGTTAATGTAAACCTCCTTTCTAAAGCCGCTAGGTAAAGTAATAAACATGTACAGTAAAATCTCGATTAGTGTTCAAAATTTTGACTATCATTAATGTTCATTTCTATTCCCCCTACTTGGGATGGTCTCCCTTGGAATAAGGGGTGGGGGGCTCGAGCGCCGTGCATGTAATTGTAATCCGATCCGACATCGAATCGGTGAGAACCAACACTAATGCAAGCGAGATTTAAAATTAAAACTAGTTTATTTTTGGTTCTGTACATAAGTAATTTTTACCAAACTGTTTGTGAAAATCTCCTGATTAAAATGATACCAAACACGATATAGTTTGGTGCCATGGGACTGACTATTTAGAAGACCATTATTAATACCATAAAAAGTAAAAATTGTCCAAATCATATCGTGTTTAGTGTCATTCTAATCAGGAGATTGTGACAAACATTTTGGTAAAATTTCATTTAAAAAGGACCAATAATAAACAAGTTTTAATCTTAAATTATGATTGGGTTAGCATTGTCTCACACGTACACGGGTATTTAAACTTGCTGCTTTCCTCGTACGCTGCCTCGATTCTCGGCAGTCACAACATCAAAGGTGACCCGAACTCCCTCGAAAAACGTGTCTGCACCCGATTAGTGTTCGCATTCGGTCCCGATCAAAGTGCACTAATCGAGATTTTACTGCACGACTATTATACTAACGTTGAAATTCCTTCTGCAGTTCCATAAGCTTTCCAATTATAGTCGATATTCGTTGAACAAGTCCATTTACAACGATTTTAGAAACATTTACAGCATCTTTCGATACAACATCGCAAGTCAGGTGTAACAAATCGCTCATTAACGGTACAACAACAATCGACGATTCAAAGGGGTCCACGATCATGTCGATTCTCAGTTTTCTCAACACATCTTCCTCTTTCTCCCCGTGCAACTTATACGTAGCTATGGTTTGGGCAACTTGCTCCTTCATGGGGTATCTAATGCGTTCACCACACTTGTCGACGATCTCGTCTATTATATCGTCTATTATAATTCGAGCATCGATAGCTTTAGAAATACAGCTTTCCAAATAATTTGAAATAATATTCTTCGTTTCCCAATAACCCAACAACAGTTTCGTATGTGACTCTTTCGGTTCGCAAGTTAAATCGGTCTGCGTTTCTCTGTCTATGATGAAAAATTTTCCACGATTGTTATATATAATGTAAGTTTGCGTCTCCTGGTCCGCCATCGGAACGTCCGTCAGGCTCGCCGGATCTTTTATCCAAAATACACGAGCTATTAAAAAGTGTAAAGCCTCCGTGACCTCCATTTCCATTTCCTCCTCGTCGCCAGGAAGCGACGTGAAAAATGCGTGTTCCACGTCTATGACAGCTTTGGACAGCTGTTCCATAACAATGTCCTCTTCTGCTTCCGGGTCAAAGCTCATAATAGTTTCTGCCACATTGGTTCTCTTGAACGTAGGTATGGGACCTCTACTCATGGACGCTACAATATGGGATACATTTCAATAGTTTTATATGCCCTTTTTGGCACACTCGCAAGCTGTACAAGCGTTGAAACGATGGCATTACGTAGGCTTCGAGGTCAATATTCAGGGTCAATATCGTTTTAAAATTGATGAATTATTTGAAAAGATGAAACAAAGCGTAACGCATAAGGACACAAGCATCAAATGTGTAATACCATCTCAACGTGTGATCTTAATGTTAAGGTCCATATACAGGGTGTCTTCTAACATGACGACCTCAAATAACTCGTAAGGTATTCGTTGCACGAAAAAATGTTTCAAACAAAAGTTGCATGGTATCTAGGGGGACATACAGTGCTCTAATCTGTTTTTTATTACCTTACTTTTTTATTAAGATATTAGGGTCACCTTCAGTTTTTTAAATGGAATGTCTAATATTTTTTTTCGAATTCGGGTAAATCATCAAATTTTGCGTAAAAAAGTATTACACAAAGTGGGACTTCAAATGAATAATTACTGAGATATTTTTGAAACAAATTTTATTTCAAGCGGTGTTCGAAGTGCTGTCCATTACAGTCAATGCACTTATGGGCAATAGCTGCTAAGGTTGAAGTACGACATCCTTCGTTATTTACAATTTTGTGATACCTTTTACGTTTCTGTACATTCAAATTGCCATGTTCTTTGAGTCTTCGACGAAGCCTTAAGAAGGTAGAATGCGATGGCTGATTTCGATCAGGATACTTAGCTTGGTACAAGATCTTAGCTCTTATAACATTCTCTTCACACGCACCATAAACAATTATCATATCGTATTTTTCACTGTTACTGAACATCGTGATTTCTAACATCTAACAGGGAACTTGTTTACAGACATGACCTGCCGTCGTAAACAAAGTCGTGTTGATGAATCGCGTTGACTACGCGTATTTTCTAATAGAAGGTTATTAATTTGAAGATATCTCAGTAATTATTTATTTGATATCCCACTTTGTGTAATACTTTTTTACGCAAAATTTGATGATTTATCCGAATTCGAAAAAAAATATTAGACATTCCATTTAAAATACTGAAGGTGACCCTAATATCTCAATAAAAAAGTAAGGTAATAAAAAACAGATTAGAGCACTGTATGTCCCCCTAGATACCATGCAACTTTTGTATGAAACATTTTTTCGTGCAACGAATACCTTACGAGTTATTTGAGGTCGTCATGGTAGGAGACTCACCCTGTATACGTATGCAGCAGTTTCAACGTTCGTCTAAAATAATTTTGTGTAAAATGCAAGGAAAGTTCTGAAACTTCGTGATGAGATATGTATATGCGGAACACCCAGTATGTAAAATATTTACCTGCATCTTTCCTATCATCTATTATATTTTGTATTACATGCTAAACCCTTTAACCAATCTAAACCAAATTTTGTAATCACTTGTCGATCCAAGTACCCCAATGCTTTCTTGTAGAGAATGCAAAATGCATCGAATGGTGCATACCAAAATATACAGTTCCATTAAAAAAAGTCTTACTTAACCTTCGAATCTATGAAACTCCCCAACTTTCAGGGAAGATTTGTATACCAGTAAACCCAACCCTATTTAATTTGTAAATCTATCCCTATCGTTCTAGCGTTATAGTCCAAAGTTGAAAATTAGACAAAAGGTAATGCCGGAATATTCAGTAAAAGTAACAGTACTCATATTTTTAAATACAGGAAATTTAAGTTAATATCTCATAATTGTATCCAACAATTATAGCGTACACACAAGTAACATTAATACATACTCATGATATCCCTAAAATATTTTAGTGGGGGGCATGGTGAGCTCATATACATCGTCTGTGAACCTTCATCCTTGTACTCAACAGATATGTAAACGCTTGGTATTCCCTCCAGGTATGTTTGATTTTCAGCATTTTTTTTCTCTACTTCTTTTACTTCCTCTGTTGCTTGTACTGCGTCCTCTGCTTCCAAGGGATCTACGAATTGTCTATCACTAAACGTTCGTCTATATACAATGTTATCTGGGCCAAGGTTCAAATCTGTGCCCGGTGTTGAAGACAATGTAGTTGAGTCCGATATTTCTCTTATTGTTGCATCCTCTTCTGGAGTTACTGTTATAAGAGTTTGAGCCCATGCTTCATCTTCCGTTGCCATCTGTGTGCAAAATATAAAATATAGCAAACAAAGTATTTTCAAACACAAATCCGTAGTTGTATAATGTTAGGTCTACACTCCTGGGAACTGTGCACAATCTGTTCGCGAGCAGAAAAAGTATTGTTCCACACTTGAGTTCGCACAGTTTGTGCACAGTTCGTGAATCACACGCGAACTGAAACAACATCATGTTCACGCTGGGGCTCGTAAACAGCTCGCTAACAAATCACAAGCAGTTACAGACTTGTTCGCTCTGTTTGCAGTCAGTTTGCGGTTGACCTTTCTCCTCTAAGCATCTTACAATTAGTAAAAATGTCTGGGAAAGATTGGCTGCTCGCATCAGCTACAGTGCGCCAACAGTTCTGTTCTGTGTGGACCCAGCATCACGAATGGCCCGCGAACTGCTCGCGGACAGCGTGCTAACTGATGAGAAGCGAACAGGTCCTTTGATGCACCGCTTTCAAGTCAAAGGGTCAACACTGTCCGTGAGCATATCTCGCGAGCTGTTCACGAGCTACTCGTGAACAGCAGTGTGGACGGGGCATGAGATTTCAGTGATACCGTCTACGATGAAGCTAATTAATCACTCGTCTTACAATAACGATTGACACTCGTGTTATAGATTACGTGTCACGATTAAAAACAGCGGTGGCCATTAGCATAGGATAGAATTCGAATGCAATAAATTCGAGGGTGGAAAGTGGTATCTTTTTTTTGTACTATACTCGACTAGTATGAATTATTGTTAGTACTATATGTACAGTCCTCCAATGCCCGAATTAAATGGTCAACTCTGACGGCCGTAATATTATAATGCACAAAGTCTTAAAGTAAATGTTTAAGCATAAATGTTGAGTGAAAATAAGATGCTTTTTATATATATGAGGGATCGGTTGTTCGGGGCCGTCGATCTATTCGGTCGTCTCCGCCAAGTGTCGGAGAGGTGGCGGGCATCGTTGTTCTTTGTTTTCGGGAATTGCGTGGAAACAAGGCAGTAGTCTTTAGTCTTTGTCTGGCAAGCGACGGCGAGCGTCGAGTATATGTTCAAATCCATTGTATTATATAAATATTTCCAAGTTACCGTTAATAAACCTATTATATCCATTGATACGGGTCTTATTCCGTTCTCGTCCGTCACCCTCGATTAATTAAATCCTACATATATGATGTTTCTTTATGCCAGAAAAACTGAGAACAAGGGCAGGTAGAAGGACCATGAAAGAGGTGGGAAGCATGGAGCTATGAAGACACCAAATGGGTAAAGGAGTGTATAAAGGAAACAAACGGAGGTGGCAAGGATGGCCAAAAATTAATTGGAAAGTACAAGGTACTTAAAAATATGTATATAGTCAAGAAGAAATTACGCCATTAGAACAGAAATCCAGGCACAAGTGCAATATAATGATAATGAAAGGACGAAGTATAGATAATAGTCACTGTAAGCTAATCAGATGTATAAGTTAGACTTATAAGAAGAACAGAGGATTGCACAAAAACAGATACTAGAATGCGGTATAGCAAGCTCATAAAAAGGGACAGTAAAGGGGAGGATAATAGAGCTAAGAGAGATGGATAGGAAGCTTAAGAGAAAAGAACATAACCGGCGCAACTTTGGGAGTTAAAGAGTTAAAATATTGTTGATACTTTTATGATTAAAATGAGGCTAACCGCTCTATCATTTGGATCGTATTTACTTCATACTGCAAAACATTTTTGTAATTTATCAGATACAAATATGCTTTCATTAGAACTATTAAAGTCTCGTCAATATTCTAATAAAAGTTTCATAACAAAATAAGTTCCATGCTTGCATTACTATTATCTTACAGATAAGAAGGCTTCTAGTCTTTAAATGATTGTCTCAACTGACTTTCCTTGTAGCCGTTGTGACGGCTACGATACGTGTGACTGTACAATAAAGTCTCGAGCTTGGACTCAAGCTACGAGACTACATCAAAGGTTTACTTTAACTCTTCGAGCAAAGGAAACTAGAAGGTATAGAATAAAAGGCTTCTGAATAAAGCTCCACTTTTCAGGAAGTGGAGTTTAAATGTTACACTGGATAATTCCATTGAACTGACTAGGCATAATCTCTTCGGTTTACCTAACTTACAATTAATTGTTCATCACTATTGATGCTGGAGTTTTTAAACAGTTACAGAATCTGTGACTGCAATATCTTTGCAATCACTTTTAGAAATACATATATTTCTTTTATAAACTCAGAAAACGCAAGAAACGCTGCGCTTGTCGCATAAAAATTGTTGCGCAATGGAATATAGATGAGTGAACCGTTAATGGATCGTTTAAAAAAACTAATACGATATGTCAATTGTACGAGTATGCTCCATAATACTTTCCTTATTTTAGTCGATGCAAAGGACAAAGTTGTTTGACTCCCATCGACGAAATTGTAATTGATGACCTTTCTCGTTCAAAGTCATTTCCTCGTGTTTCAAGGTCATCCATGATTTTTCAATTACAATGAAATATTTTTGTAAGGTATTATTATGGCTGATAAAAAATAAATTTCATTGCCAGATATGATACATTAACCTTGAAATAACCTTGAATATACGTATTTTATTCAACTTTTTTTGCACGATGAATTTCTTTTATTACGGTTGTATCAGGAATTCGAAAAGTCCTGTACAAAAAACACTATTTCTACCTATTAAATCTTACAGTAGCATGTAATAGACAATATTATAATAGTATTATATGTATATTCATAGACCTACAGAGATCTCTGTAGTTAACATAAAGATGTTTGCAATATTATTAGAAGCTCTTAAATGCACTTGAAATATGATCATCGTTTTCAGAATAATTTTCTACTTTACATACACTTCCAATTAGTACAAATACATCGTATTATAGTGCTTTTAGTACTTACTGTGATAAGAAATTAAATACAGTGTACTGTATGTAATTTCCTTCTGGATGCAATTTACTTTCGACGAAAAAGTATATTTGCTATTCCGAGATGGCATGACAGATTTTTTCTGAAGCTTGCTAGTAATTTAAATAAATATTCGAAAATTTCGTCCTTGAAATTTCACATGTTAGGAGGTTATATTAAGTTCAATGACGCGTTAAAAAGTATGACATACAATTTCAGAGGGTGTGCGATAAAATTGTTATATGAAGGCACTAATAATAATTTGTACAGTCACACTAAATGAAAAGAACTTTTCATTTAATTGGTAGAGACGATTTGGAAATATTAAAAGGCACATTAAGTACATCTTGTCGGGATAAACATCATAAAGTGATTTTAATAATATAAGCAAACCTTAGGTTAAGTCACAAATGTTTATCTATAGAAGGAATTTTACGAATTGTTTCTTAAATATTAATTAAGATTTCATGATATGTATTTCTAATTAATATAATAGTATATTCGAGAAAATTCAGCTTTGCTGATTCTTGGATTCCGATTTTATGAATTTCTATCATTTATGGTTTTGAATATGGCGATAAGTGTGTCCACTAAAATACACTTTTTTATTTATATATTTATATCAATTTAATTTTTTTATCACTCAAACTAATTGATGTTACTAATGCCAGTATGAATTTATCCAAGTTTCTGTTGAACATTATTGTACAAGCAGACGATCGTCGTCTACAGTACCTACTACGAGATCGTCGTCAAAAGTTATGACAATATACATATGTGTAGTTAGAACGCCGAAATTGGTCAACGCCAGGTGGAATGGTGAACTTGGATAATTAGAACATGATATTCGGTATAGATCGGTTGAAAGCAATAAAATCATAAAACTTGTTGGGTTGCAGGAAACATGGCCACTAGTAAAGAACCTTTTCTAAAAATTTTAATTAGTTCTGACAGTTTCATGAAACTATATTGTCGCGTTGTGGGATTTCCCATATACAATTCGGGCAAATTGGTGAACCTCAATTACCCTCAAAATTTTTTTGAGGGATAGTAAATCTAGTCACGAACCTTTTTCTTTTTTTCAAAAATTTTGTATTTAATTTAATTTAATTTTTTTAAATAATTTTGTATATATTTTTTATTTTAAATCTTTTGCTAACATGTTCGTTCGATTAAATAACATCATAAACGCGCATTTGGATGTGTAGGTTCTATATCCCATTGTCGAACTATTTTCATATTAACTATATAATTTCAATTAAGTTTTTTACAGATTATGAATCTCAATGATGAAATCAGTATTGTAAGAGTCGTTATAACGGCTGTAACAAATGTTATTTCCTGCTACCTGAGAGATAAGTACAGACCACAGAAAATATCAGAACCATTTCGACCAAACAACATTTTATCAAATATTATTGTTCGAATAATCATAATAAGAGAATCGTTTATCTCAATTATATTCTGTAACTCAAGAACTACCTAAAATCTACCTATTCATAATGAATAATGTGTAAATAACATTGCTATGAATTTAGTTCGTGTTTTTACGGTTTCGGACCACTGTGCGACATCCCGACGCCAGCGAGGGTCACAAGAGCACAGTCTGAACGCGGGTCCACACTTGTTAGCGCACCTCGCACTGTTACCGGGATCTGTACCTAGTCAAGTGGTCTGGAAGAGGTTTGGGAACTAATGTGGAGTGTGTCTTGTTTCCCCATATCGTTACTCGTTACTTGTTTCGGCGGGTCGAGCAACTGTCCGTATTTTACCCGCTCCAAAGGAGTCAGTGAGCCTGCCGTAGATGTGTGCACTCATCCTTGCGCCACTGCCAATGTGTTAGCTCGCCTCTGAACTGCCGTAGATGTGTGAACTCGTCTGTGCGGCGCTGTTCCTATGTATTGTAGACTGTTTAGTCTTGGGAGATAGGGCTCATTGGGCCTATGTCTATGAGATAGACCAGACACCCTTGGCGACGTAGGACTGTTGTGAGTACGTGCCCAGTTCAGCCCTTGGTCAGGTTTATGACGCGGTCGAAACTAACGCTATTTTTGCGGAATAATTTTTAGCCTTTCGCCCATCTGAGTGCAGGATTTAGATGGTAAGAATTAGAATAAAATAACACATATGTGGTGACGAATGATTCGAAAGTGCGCGCGTGTGAGAGAGAGTGTGTGTGATTGGCGGAACGCCTGAGAGAGAGGAGAGAGTGAGGTACGAGTGAGCGGTGCCGAGCGAGAGTCCTTCTTCCTGATTGTTCAGAGGTGCGAAAAGGGTGACATGTAGAGCGACAATTTATTTTCATAGATCGAAAGTTGTAGAATGGTGACATATTAAACGATCTTTCCATAGTTAAACGTATGTGAGTAATCGGGTCTTTTGTTAACCATAAGATTACCACACATGGAAAAGAGTCATGCAATTTCAATCGACACATCACTTTCCCCACAAACTTTAGCATAGCCAACAAGTGTCATATACATATGTACTACTTCAATATACATATGTATGTATGTGTATATTGAATAAAAGTATCTTCTATCATTCACTACGAGTCTTTCACATTATCAGGCCATTCCACATGTACATACTTGAAAAATAGGATATTTTGAAGATACATATACAATAGTATCGTAAATTGATATTTATCGTATGTCATTTTACAAAACAGTAATTACGTTCGCACTATTGTATGACATATTAAAAGGTAATAAATTGAAATATGTATATTTAGACCATAGAAACAAAAATTTAATTTTTATTACAAATACAAAAATCTATCATTTGTAAATTATTGTTGCAGCGGTGCTGTTTTAACGATAAATGTACGTATTTCCATGGGTTTCAAAAGAACATTTATAGCACCATCTTTAATTTCCACAGGTGGAGAAAATAAGTCTTCTGTTTCGAGAATATCATTGGTTTCAGAATCCCATTTCAAACGATCCATATCTTTCATCCACTGATTACCACCCAATGTAGTCTCCTCGATGGAAAGAATCGTAAAAGTAGAAAACAGGTCCTATGGTGACAAAATCATTGCAGGAAATAATAAATTAAATATGTATCTGTAAAATTTCACAATAGAAAGAGGGCAAATGGTTGGTGTTACTATACAGGGTATAATAAGAGACCCCGCCACCCTGTATAACAGCACTACCTTTGAAAGCACGTTTAATTATAAACAGAACTTCAGTATCATAAATATATACGTTGTACTTTTTCACTGGAGATACAATACGCCGTTTAATTAAAAACCGTTTCATATGAAAAATGAAAAATAAAAGCAATTTCTTCGTCTATGTATAGGAATGAGATGACAATGGAATATACCTTAATATTAATTTCCACAGGTTTACTCAATCTTTCCGTTTCGCCTACTTCGAAAATGTGCTCTAGCCTTAGTAGAATAGTGTCGTCCTTCCATGGTTCCAAAGATAAAATGTGAACATTTGGTGGTAGAGATTTAGCAAGACCTGTACCCTAAAGACAATAGAATAAGAAAATGTACTACTAATAATGAAATGAATATTCCGATTCTTGCTTAATATTTGTACCGTTGCTTTTATTTGCTTTCAATATATCACCCGATTTATTTGCTGAAGCAATAAACTTTTTTGCATTTCCATTTTTTCAAAAGTAATTCGTTAAAGCGAAATCAATTACAACATACAAATGTTCAATTACATCAATTACAATTACAAGCACAAAAATCAATTAATTGTAAACAAATGCTCGATCTATTAACTTTATCTTATTAAATTTAACAATGGTCTATATTTGAAAATTAAAAATAACTGCTTTATAACTAAATTTGAATTTTACACCAAAGTATGAATGTTGCATTAAGTGCGAATGAAACCTACTTTCTACCACTATATTAATTTCTACAATACTTTGTTTTTGCATGCATCTCCGATTATTTATATATCATGATAATTGCAAAGATTCTCACTTGCGAGGCGTATGTGTAATTCGTAGACACGGGAGAGTCTGGTGCAGTAGGTGTAATAAGGCTCCAAGGACGAAGCAACAGTTGAAGTGCCAAAGATTTTTCTTTCATCGCGAATTCGTCTAAATTTTTCACACTGCCTCCAATGACATAGTGCGAACCCCTAACCACCAACCCTTCTCCAAAGGCAGTTTCATTGAGAGCTTCGTCTACACCGAATGCATCGTCTTTGAGAAGTCTCCTGTGAAGCTGTGCGCAGATTGTTATACAATGAAATTGTGTTATTTAAATTATTGTTTCATTGGATGTATCTGCACACACCCTATAGTACATACTTAAACTTAATATGGAATTACATAATAATAGAATGGAACTTATAAACATTCAGCAACTTTAAATCTAGTTGTATTACATTTTTAATTGACTCGAGTTTAAGTGTTTGGAAAAGACAGCCGGCCTAGATCACATGTAGGCATATTTAAAACGAGAATTACTGTTATTAATTTTTCCATAAAATACTTCTTTTTTGTTTCTCAGTGATTATCTCATTGATTCATTGTTATTTAAAGTTTCCGTCGACTGTTTAATTTTTCCACACAATTTTACTATGAATCTTGCGGCAACGTGTACACGAAATATGCAATTGGACAGAATTTAACAATAATATAGAATAATAAACAATAATATAAGAAGGCAGAATTCATTAATAAAATCACAATTAATTTTGACTTTCAATTCTTTCATCCCCGTGTCTTTTCTCCAGGCAAAAAAAGTATAATATACTTTACCATCATCTCGATTTCTCCGTCATTCATACTAGTGCCACCTTCAGCTCGATCCGTCAGTACACTGAACTTGAGGAGCTTTTCTGAATCTTTCATGGAAATCTTCGAGGTAATAGGATAATAGTTGCCTGATACTTGCTCCTCCAGTTCCAAGTTCCACGTTGGCCGATAATTCCTCTTTCGCTTTAACATTTCACGACCATTACTGTCAGTGTAAAATTCTCCGGCAGAATTTAAGTTGCTGGAATACCTCGTAACGATCTCTTTTCCAATCGTATCCCTAAAATTATACGGCTTTCTTATTGAAGGTTTTAGAAATTCTAAATTTTGCTTCGCAAAAATTACCTCCTTCTTAGGTGTATGAATTGGAAATAGTGTGTAGATGATCTATGACTAACGACTATCGACATAATGTCTTATCACAATACAATGATTACATATACTATTTACAATAACAGTTTCTTGTGTCTATTTTACATGCAACACACACGCGTTATTCTTGTAAAAATAAGTTTGACCACTTGGAGTATCTTTGCTATTAGCGATACTAATTAGAGATACTTTGCACTTAGAGATACGAAAAAACTATATACATACAAATTGTGCGGTATGACTCAAGGGGATCGTAACATTTAAGTAATCATTTTTTTGTCGGCGGAGGTTTGTCGATTATTTCAAGGTCATCTTTATGTTTTCAATGCCGTTTGCACTCTTTTTTTATTTCTGGTGGAATAATGAATGCTTAGATGATTTCAAGGACATGTAATACAAGGATATTCGATATTAAATACTAGAGTAAAGGAAGCACATTATTAAAAAAAAAGTGAAGTGGCCTTTAAATCTTTGAGAAGCTTATACATATTAGCGTATTATAGCCTCCTTGATACCAAACAATTTCTGTAAATACAATCTGTTCATATCTCTGAGAATACTGAAGATATTTCAGGTAGTCAGAGCTTTTACCCCACAGTGTACAATGTGGAATTAGTTTATAAACTTGACAAGATGTACTGCTTCTGTTTCTTCTAATCTGGTATTTTGTTTGAATGTTTTTGCACTTTTTCGTACTATGTTCAATGCACTTACTTAACAGGTATCGGACCAACAAGCCAATCGAACTCTACGTATTCTTTTCCGTTATAAACTCGAACTACTTGACATATCCAATCGTTAATATACTGATGAATTTCTTCCACTACTGGACCTGTAACAGAAAAGCGAAACGAATATGTTAAAGGGCCCAATAACAATCAAGGTTTCAACAAAAGATTTTTATTCAACCATTACCTTTATAGATCTTGTAAGATGTAGGTCTTATGAAATTCTTAGCGGATTCGCCTTTAGGTCTAAAGATGTATGCACCAGAAGATCTATTTTGAAACACCTTGTTATTGCCTTCCATTCCTTCATAGTAATGAAACGATTGCGCCAGATTCATATTTTTTTCTTTATTCCAATTTAGAACGACGTGGCCATACTCATTGACGGATACGTTATAAAACTGAAAGATATGCAAATTTCATCTATTGTACTAACTTCCTTTTTTGGTAACAGGTTCTGTGCCAAATGGACCACCTATCATCTACTGGGTTTTACTGAAAATATTCCTCTCAGTGTGCATGTAAAGACTTTCTCTAATAAAACAAATTAATGAAAGAAATAATAAAAAATAACTCAAATAAATAGATGAATTTAAGTGCACTTGAGTTAATATGTACTATTTTTATTATTCCTTAGTATATGAAAATGATGTATAATAGAGCATTCTAGTGGATGAAAAGGTTGCAAGTATATATGTATATTATATTTCGTAATGCTTTAGAGGGCGCTACTCAATTATTAAAATTTTCAATGACAAAATCACATAGCAGGCTCTATATAAATTTGAGAGTCGCATTGTGTGGCGTCAATATATCAAGAACTCCCATTTAAAATTAGGGCAAGCTACATACCACAAACGGAGAACAAGAACAGTACTTATTCCTATTATATTTGCGAAAGCGATTTTTTATAAACGTGAACTGGCCATTATTAAAAACGGTTGGTTCGCAGATTTATTTTGTAATAATATTCTAATGTTAAATAAGTGTATTTAAATGTCATAATGTTTCGAAGAGAAAATTGCATTTTCTTCATAAAAGACACAAAATTCAGTAGCTGATAGCAACCCTTAATATGTATCTGACCAAAAATAAAGAAAATACGATATTCTTCAGTCATACGGGTGAAGAGACTAACAAGGTGCCCCGTGAAAAAATAAATATTTTTCATTGTATAAGCACCACCCTCCTCCCTATCTTCTGAACACTTTTATTATATTTATTACTTAATTATAATGTATCGATTAATGATAATTTAGATAAGATAGTACATACCTCGTTGCCGATAAAACCTGCGACAGCGGCGTCCTTAATATTTTCAGTATTTTCCGCCTTTCTTTTAACATTGTAAGTTTTATATCCCAAGGGTGGCAGAGTCGTGAAAAATACAAGCTCCTGGGTCGCTTCACTCTTCCTTCCAGGTATCTGACGAACGGAATCGGGAATCGGAACCACCTGAGATGTAACTGTGTGGCCATCTTAAAAAATATTAAGCAATTTTTACTATTCTATTACTAAACTCTTTAGTACCCTTTATTACTATTTTTAATATCAAAAATTATTATTACTATTCATATTATTATATTGAACATATAAGATTAATTTATGAAAAAAGAAATGAGACGGAAAAAGTTAGGATTGACATTATTCTCTGAACGGACACTATTCGTAAAGTTTATAGCATTGATTTTATTTACAGGCAGAAAAACCAAACGTAAATTAAATATTATAGAATATTCATTATGGTACTTAAGTCAGTTCACGTAGACAAAAAGATATATTTGAAATTTAAGCCCAATTTCTAAAAAATGAAGAAAGCACGTTTCTGAACATGTGAATACGAAATTGTATAAAATGTTTCCCTCCTAGAACTAAATATTATAATATCTTTAATTTTTGATCAACTGATCGCATTAATTGACAGCTGGACTACAATATTTGCCCCCTGGCCCAGGGGCCCTGGGGAACAACCCAGCATACATAGCACTCTGTGAGAAAGCTTATGAGGAAAGGCGTCCAACAAGGATAGTCTTACTATTAGCTACCGCAAACTTCCCAGTCAGAAAGTACAGTTTAAAATCTGTAGACCTGGTACTGCTGGCTTTATTCCCTAGTATGGTCAGTGCTAACTCAATCTACTAACGTAAAATTCGAATGGTTTACTTTTTACTTCATTTAACGAGTCCAGTCACCAGCTGTGGACTAATTACACTATTCAACACGGGTCTGATTTTGTAACCTTCAATATGCGTTTCTTATAGACTTTAATGTGCTGAATACGAATCTGCAATCCGTTTTTCTCCAGAACGTACCATTTTTGAAAAAATCAATTTTGAAAAAAATCGGAAATTTTCAACTTTGGAAGTGTTTTGTACTTTTGCGGTAATAGTTATTCAGTTGCGCTTGATGCCAAATGATTCTTTGAAGTTTCACGAATAAGATGGTATATGTTGTTATTAGACTATAAACAATTAAATGTATTTAAATAATGATCAAAGTGAAAGGGACGCCGAAAATACATCCATTTTGGCTGATATCTTTCAGTTTATTTCAAAAACTAAGGGTCCAGGAGAAAATCTAACTGTGCCACGCGATAGAGCTGACCTTTCTGCAAAGGAAAGCATCAACGGAAGTTACCAAATCATTTTTGTATTCAATATACAAGCGAAATAGTTTGGTAAAACACGCGGCGGCAACAGTGACACTCAGCAGAAGTACTGTGTGTTTAGTGATTCCGCTACACTGAGTGAGCGATAAGCGGGGAGCCGCCGTCATAGAGCATCACTGTCGCTGCCACGTGGTTTGCCAAACTTTTTCGCTTTGATATTGAAAACGAAAATGATTTTGTAACTTCCGTTGATGCTTTCCTTTGCAGAAAGGTCTGTTCTATCGCGTGGCATAGTTAGATTTTCTCCTGGACCCTTAGTTTTTGAAATAAACTGAAAGATATCAGCCAAAATTGGTGTATTTTCGGTGTCCCTTTCACTTTGATCATTATTTAAACACATTTAAATGTTTATAGTCTAATAACAACATATACCATTTTATTCGTGAAACTTCAAAGAATCATTTGGCACCAAGCGCCACTGAATAACTATTACCGCAAAAGTACAAAACACTTCCAAAGTTGAAAATTTCCGATTTTTTTCAAAATTGATTTTTTCAAAAATGGTACGTTCTGGAGAAAAACGGATTGCAGATTCGTATTCAGCACATTAAAGTCTATAAGAAACGCATATTGAAGTATACAAAATCAAAAAAAAGTTGAAGTTTGTCGAACAGTGTTATTCGGGAGCTAAAGCTCGCGAGAGAGGCACGGGTCACAGCTATTATTTAAAGTTAATTATTAAACGCTAGTCAATTGTCGATACTAGAAGGGGATAATTTATGTGGTGATTGTGTGTGCGTCGCACTCAGAATTAACAGCTCGCGAGCTAGCTATTGGTGAATCTGAAGATTCACCCGGGACAAGTTTGAAACCTACCTTTGGAGAGGAATCTTTAATTGTTAAAGCTGGAGTGATAATTACTAGAAAACTATGTGGTATATAACGAACGACTAGTCGAAGTTGGCAAGCGACTGTCGATGATGTTAAAACGACTGACGAGTCCTCGTTGGAATTGTTAATACGAAGACTCGCGAAAGCTTGGAGATGGGCGTGCTGCTGAGGGTAACACGCGAATTGGTTTATTTATTAGAAATAATATAATGCAGCTTAATTGATTACCGATTGTAACGGCCCAGCAGGACGATATTAAAGTATTAATTTGAATAGAATAATACACACTTGTAAGATCCACAACGTCGTATGTGCTCTGCTTGGTGGGGAGCCGAATAGGTGTTACAATTTTCTGGCTCAAGGGGTTGTAAATCGTAAGTACAAAATCTTGATTTTGCTCCTCCGTATACGTGCAAGAACTGATATTCCATTCCATGCAGGAGAACATATCTTGTTTCACAGATGTTGATTGTCCATTTGATCCCCATTTTCTACAAAATAATTTAGTTTCTAACCGATATTTTAGAATAACAATTTAATTAGTACGTAATATCAGTACACTGTGGTATTGTGTAAAGCTAGTCGTGTCAGTTAAATGTTATACAATATAAATGCAATAAGTACTAATTAGTCTGACTAGATTTCCGCTCAATTTTGAGCCTTGGAGACAACTCAGGTCATTGAATTTGTCTTTTTGTCAGCTACGACACAGCAATAATGGAAATATGTTTAGCTATTTAAAACCTCAAGGTCACGTTGATATCTCACCAAATAAAGAACATAAAAACAAAAAATGCATGCATCTAGTTAGTACCCTCGAATATAACATTTTATTTGAAACTCTTTTTCATAACGTCAATAACAAGTGAGTTATTTTAGATAGCAGTTCTTCTTGACTCGTTCTGTATACATATGTAAGTACATATATATACTGTATATGTGTAGGGACCATATACACATACAGGGTGGCGCAAGAACAGTTGTAAATGGATATATGCCTATAAAATAAAACGAAAATATACAGGGTGTTCCAGTTCAATTCATAAGTCCGAATTACTTATAAACTGCCCGCTATATGAAAAAATAGTTCAGAGAGAAGCTGTATGGCTTCGATGGGGACACATCGAAATTACACAATCTAGTGTACTTAGTTTTTCTGTAGATGTAGATGAATGCGTAGGGGTCATATGAAGGTGACACACGATTTTTTAAATGGAGTCATATAATTTTTAAGGCACTGATCGACACAGCCATATATTGTCTATAAAAAAACTATTAAGGCATTTATGTCGAAAAGCCATTAGTTTAAGTAACATTTTATTTAGAAGTTATTTAGGAGGGCAAGGGCGATCTGTTCAGCGAGGGGGAAAGTGTTCGTGCAGAGAGATACGTATTCAGCTGGTCTATGTCACATGGGGCACCCAGTACATTTTCAAAGCATCATGATTCGAAAATACGCCAGAAAATTCACTGATTTCATTAACATTGTTTGCTAAATAATACAAATCTATGGCTTAAGCCCTACTTATATTGTTGGATGACCAGCCCTTGAGTCACCGATGAGTTGTAAGGCCCGCGGATCCTGGCCTAGTCAGAGTCGATATTATGCACTAAAGCAGTAGTCAGCGATATGACTACTGGCAAGGGCCACACTTCGCGATGATATAAGTAGGCCTTTACACGTGTCATTTATAAGAAATTAATTTAGCCGGAGCTCTAATCTTAACATTTTTAATTACTCCCTCTGCGGCCCCACTTTATGTACTTTGGACGCAATTAGCGATCTCGGTATCTCATTCTCGCACGACCTATCATTCACACAACACTGTAAAATCATCACCTCCCGAGCATTCAGAACTTTAGGTCTCATTCATAGAACTGCGAAATTTTTCAAGGATACTGGAACCCTCAGACTATTTTACTGTAGCATTGTCAGACCAATTCTAGAATATGGATCATTAGTCTGGTCCCCCTACTTTGATTCACATATTCGGACCTTGGAAAGTTCTCAACATAAATTCCTACGTTCAGCCGCAAATCATATGGGATGCCCCATTCCCAAGTTCTCGCACAACTATGACCGCATCTTATATACACTAAATTTACCTACTTTAGAGAATAGAAAAAAGATAGTAGATAGACTTTTTGTTAACAAAGCGCTAAGCGGTATGATAAACTGTCCGGATGTCATTAACAAATTCAAATTCAATGTTCCGTCTAGAAACTTACGGCATTTTGAATTATTTAATATCGAACACCATCGTACATTGTATGGGTAATTTAATCCTTACAATAGAATGTTTATTAACGCCAATCATCCAATATATTTAACCGCTCATCCTCTTCACTTAAGATATCTTTGCGAAATGTTAAGGTGTAACAGATTTCTGTCTGTCTTTAGATATTTAAGTTACATGTTCTAATACTCCGTTTTCTCTACTCTATATGTAACTACTTTTTCACTAATGGGTTAATACCCGCAAATAAACAAATAAATAAATAAATTACTGTGATATGCGGCGATAGGAAAGTTAGGGATAATTTTGTTAAATTGTGAAAAAAAGTCCGGTACCTTATAGCTTCAGAAATGATATTTGTTCCTTGCTGCATGCCATCATATAATACCCGCTCGTAATCATCTGCAACTAGTTGTTTCTCGGTTCCAGAGACTGCATCATGATGTTGCATGATACCCATTGCCTCTCGAAAATGTTCCAATTGCTTTTCGAAATCGTTCAAATGGGTCAGCACAGACAATTGCTTACTGATCTGGAATTACGGATATTTGTTTTTCCTCGCCTTGCAATTAGTTTATATACGAGGGGGTCCCAATGCCTTTGTACCTCATATTTATTGTGTTTTATATTATATAATATAATATATACCATTATGCAGATAATTAGAAATATAATTACATTAAATTAAAACTGGTTCGAAATGATAAAAATCCAATTATTAATCATTTTTGTTCAAACACTAATGATGCCATGTACAGGGTGTGTCATAATCAGAAAATGATTAATTTCTTATGAAAAAATAATTAAGAATGGTAGAGAAAGTTTTTGCATACGAAACTTTGTTAGGATATTGTAGTGATATACAGCGAGCCAATAATAATTAGTTATCTATTAATTTGATCAAATAAATGTTTTATACAAAATGTATTTTATTGAGTTCAGCGTGTTGATATCAATGAAATGTTAAGTTTTCTATTTTTTAGTGCTGCATTAAAGTCGATAAAAATATGCATTCAATGATATATTACAAAGTGACCATGGGGTAACTAAAATAAAAATATTGGAAATAACTGTATTACATACTTTATATGTGTATATCTGACAAAATTTAACCGACCTTCAAATCTGTACCATCTCTCCACTTACAAGAAAAATATTTCCATCTCGCAAGCTGTACCTCTGGGTCGAGTAACTTTTTATAACAACAATGTTTCAATAGTTTCAACTAGTTACCAATTGTTCAACTATTAAACTCAGTTAAATCGAACACACTGTGCATTTACGGGATTTGTCAACAAATTACTACATTAAAAAATATTGCGATTCAGTAAAAATATTAATACGAAAAATGGTTCCCTCACTTGTAAAAGGTTGTTTCCCATTCTCTCAAAGAATTTAATCGCTGGTCTAGAAGAAAAGTAACCAGTCCAATATGAATGCGGATCGCTTGCATAAGGGAAGAAGTCATCAGATTTCGTCGACCACTGAAGTTGTGCATCATGTACTGCTTTCAAGTAGCACGATGGCGTTGAGTAAAATATATTTATTTCGGAACCACGGAGATTCTTCACGTATCTATCAGGAATAAAATCGTACGTATGAAGAATATTGTTACTGCAAGCTCTTAATACTTGGTATACATACGTATGTAACTGTTAAAAATAATGGTCATAGAAAAAAGTAGAACGAATAAAATACTCTGATTCGGCGCCATTACAATTCCGTCTATCTTTTCCTTTCACTTCCAGAGTTTAATAGAATATTATACATATATTTATCTCAATGGGATATTTGATTGAATGTTGGAAACATAATTAGTCATTTTATGTGTTTTAAAATTTGTTGTCTAGGTTACAAAATTGTATAAATAGAATCTCTTTGATTTTTACATCTCAAAACTTTGTCATTGTGTTTCGTTTATTTCATGCAAAACACATTTCACTAGTGCATTAAGGCCTCTACAACTCTGTTTTGAATAATAATGGAGTGAAAAAATTCATTAAGCAATTATCCTTAAAATATGTATTCGAAATGTTTATAAATTATTATATTAGCATCTGTCAAGTTGAGTGACAGCACTTTTTAACGTAATCATTGAGATCTTCAGATTAGCTAACTTATCTCCAGATTAGTATCTCTTTCTCGACAAACAATCTATTCAACATGTACTTGACTGAACAAAATCGTGTATTACGTATTGTCGATATTAAAAATAATCACGGCAAATTAATAATATCAGTATTATCGTTATACCATACTTGATCGTGATTCCTCAGATTTTCATCACGTGTTTATGCAATACCTCTGTTTGGCAACTGCTCTCTTCAATGGAGGCTTTCTTTTACTGTAAATTTTTGTACTAATTTTGTTATCTAATTTTATTGGAACCAGAATATCAGTTTGCGTCATTAAGACTTGCAGCTTCTGTTATGCTTCAAATGTTGTGGATTATAGTGTTTAAACAATTACGTTTTAATTCAACATCCTCTAGATTGTCCCCCCTTCCTCGCATTAGTCTGTTCGAATGCAAGGGTAAAAGGAGAAAGAGAAGAAAAATTATTTTTTCTGGCAGTTGCAATAAAACTAAACCAAACCTACCCCTAAATATGTATTACACCTATTTGGATACGTTCAAAACTACCATACCGATTTACTCTTAACAATAGTAAATACCAATCAACAAATTACATTAAGATCTAAATTAGCTGCGTTTATTCCCCTGTAAAAGTTTATTGGGTCAGTGCTGATAGTTCAGTAAAAGAAAATTAAACACATAGGATTAAACAGAAAAGAAGTAATTGCTAATCTTCTTTTCCGTTTCACCCTTTGTGACCCAATGTTGTTTACTGCAACTACCAATCTTCAGAACTGTTTGAAAACGTGTACACACATTATGCAGCAAAAATATGGCGAGTGTAAACTATAGACCAGTGTAAACCAAATAAATGTTCCAATAACATTGGTAATTAAGTATAGTTTACCTGATCAACCTATCCAAGTTAGTGAACCACATTTCAGCGTGTTGATAATTAAAGTCGTTGCCCATTGTAAAGATAACATTGTTAGTCTTGTACGACGCTGCTTGGCGATGGGCATATTGCACAAGTTTTTCAACCTGCCAATGACGTAATTACATACATGTTACTTACCAACACGAGGCATTAAATGTTCATTAATTTCTTAGGACCTTTCCCTTCCTTTCGCTCCTATACTCTCTGAACGCAAGTATTATTGAAAAGAAAGAAATGCTTGATGCAATAAAACTACCTTATTAGTTTATCCATGTTAATGAAGTACATTTCCGCCTGCTGATAAGTGAAATCTCCTCCCATTGTTAATAAAAGATTATTTGTACGATATGCATCAGTTTGGTGAGCGACGTATTGCAAAAATGTATCGATCTGTTTTACAAGACATATCATTATCAGTCCAGAATGAGTTCAAGGCTTGCAGTTGTAACACAAACTACATTTTTTCATGGAATTATCACGACATGTTTATGACAAATACACTGCCGGATACTGCAAGCAATACTAGGTAGCAGAAAGCTTTGCTGTTAGTGCAAAAGTAAATTTTGTTAAATATAATTTTCCGTTAGTGGAAAGAGGTACTAAGAATAGAACTAATAGAGTTAGTAGAAAGGAAGGAAATACGAGGTCCATGAAAGCATATGGTAGAGTACCCTGAATCATCCTTTGCAAATTATTTTTTTTAATAATATAGAAACGCTTTTCTTCCAACTATGTTATATACAGGGAATCCCACGAACTTCCCATGGATAACACTGTGCGTAATTTCAATATGCTCCATAATAATAGTAATAGGATCAACGAAGTCACATATCTAAAAAACGGAAAGTTGTACGGTAAATGTACTTTAGTACTTTTATACTCAGAATTCGCTACTCTATCGAAACGCAGCATAAAATACGGGACGTTTCATTTAAAAAAACAAAAACGGCCTTCCTATCTTCTCTACAGATCCACTTGTCAAGAAACCGCTATTACCATATTATGTATTCCTCTAAATCCTACAACTTTAATTAGAAACATTTTTGCGCATTGTTTGAAATAACGAAGATATTTCCGGTGGACAGAGTTCGTGAGACACCCTGTATGTTCATTTCTCAGTATAACTATTAACATAAATTTGATAGTTATGTTATCCATTTTATTTGAGCACGGTGGTTCTCGAATGCGTAATCGAAATTTCTCTTTGGTTAAAATTTCATGAATTCACCTTCACCATCGTTTTTTATATGTATAAGGAAGATGACTGTGCAACGCAAACAAATACGACGATAATTGATGTAATGTTTTTCAGTAGATCATTCCGAGATTAATTCCAATAAATTGCTGAGATTTCTTCGATGATGCCGAATTCGTACTTAATTGAACTTCATTCAAATTTTCATTATCCCATTACGCCGAGCTTATTTGATCTATGTTTAGTGAAATGAATGTTCAGAATTGTTCGTGGACTTTGCGAACAAATCATATTTCGAACCAATTTTGGCAGAGAGAATTTCTGCTATTCCAATAGTTTCAAACAAATAAAATGAAAAATATAAAAATTCCATTTTCTATTATTCGATATCATGTTAAGGGACACGTGAAGTGGCTATTTTATTATACTGTCAGCCGGTTAATTTGTAAATAGAATACGTCTGAAATCTGATTAAAAGCTAACGGTAGTTCAACGCCGTTAAGTGATCTGGCACAATCTTATTTGAGATTACTTATCCGGATAATGTTATATTCATGGTACATACAAAAACTCTTGTTAATACGAGGAATTAATATTTTTCAGGTACACAGACAATTCTACTGCAATTGTCACAAACAATTCGATAAGAATTGCATTAATTAATTTGCATGTTCATTACTGTAGGGCAGTGATGAGCAAACTGCGGCCCGCGGGCCACGTTTGGCACATCGGCCACAGTCCTGCGGTCCGCGAAAACATGTGACACGCGGGCATGTTAAGATATACAGTAGATTCCGGTTAATCGGGACCGCCGTTTATTCGGGACAAATTCGTCCGGCCCGTTGTGTCCCTATTAACCGGATTCCACTATACATATATGTATACATATGTGTATATCGCTCATCGTTTAATCGTTTTGATCGTTTCCTTCCAACAGCCTTGTGCTCCCATATTACATTAGTTAATAGGTGTATTTAAATTTTTGTAAACCAAAAACTCTTCTTCGGTATCTACTGATAAATATCAAATAACAATGTACCGATAAAATAATTGTCGTCTTTTGTACAACTTCAACCACGCAAATAATTGATACGATGCGTGATTACAATCGAGTTATCGATTAAATGGCCGTAAGTAATGAGATTATCAAATTTCAGAGTAAACAAAAAAGCAAGAAAAAAGCAGAAGCTGTAAATACAATATAAATTTATCAAGCATAAATAAATAATTTGTGTATAAATTTTAACATAGATATTAATTTGCAAAGAATGATTCGAACGTGAATTATTATAAACAATGCGTACCCTTTCTTTAACATTATAGTCCGGACTGTCAGGATCATCGATTATTGGCTCGTCCTCACACAAAATATCGTAACAGAAACCTGGCGGTGGGCTATAGTTGTTGTACAATGCAACCGTGAACAAGTTTGCCCGTTCTCCTGAAACAAATTATACACAGCGATGTAATGAACGAGGCAGGAAACTGCGTAGCCTATTAGCTTGGTCTTCACCTAAATTTGGACTTCCTCTCCAAATGAATTCCATAGTTTTGTCCTTCAGCCTTTTATTCTTGTCTTGATAGTCCAACCGACCGAAGAACATCCCATCGAATCCCAATTGTGCGAATAAAGATGCCTGTTCTCTTGAATGGCCGAAAGGATCGATTTGCCATCCTATGTGTGGTCTTGCACAGCTTCCAAATGTATCATTAAGACGTCTGGAGAATTTAAAATGAAATAATGACAAAGATGAATTAAATCAGAGCTCTCTAATAAATTTTGGATGCTGATTTAATTTTGAGTACTTTAGGAGAGCTCGTAAAGGACTTCCACAACTGTAGAAAGTGGCCGATATAAAATAAAACAACCTTCCTATAACACGGTTAAATACTTACAGCGTTATATGGAAACAATATTTTTATTGTTAGAGTACTGTTGTTGAATTAAAATGATTTATATTCTTCAACAGTGTTTACACTAAAATCTTTATCCTAATCTTTTTTTAAGGAATATTATGAAAATGTTTAATGTAATAGTTATTATATGTATTGCGCTTCTGATATTTGAACGTATTTATCCCATTGCAAGATGACATTACTTTAACTTTAATTTAATACACGATGTTCTATTCACCAGGTATGAAATCGAATAACGTTTAACAATTAAATATTGACAAACGTTTCAGAAGAATTTTGGGCATAATCGTGTGCATGGAAAACGCGTTTGATAATTGAGTTTAAAAGTTATATTTTAATTTCTCGCGCTTCGAATAATTTTTGTTTATGTTCAAGTTGGCCGAAATTGTTTGTTCTACCTGAAGCCCCAGGTATATTGGTCCACGAGAGAGTGATAGTGAGTAACTGCTTCATCGTTCATACTCCAACCACCACCGATAATTTCTAGTCTCCCTTGATTGATTAGATTGCGTACGTTTTCCTTCACAGTTTCGTTTTGCCTCAACCACCATTTCCATAAGAAAGCAGTTTCCACGTAGATGAACCTGGCGTGGTAAGCAAATATCATGTAAAAATGAAATATATGTAACATTAAGTGCGGAGGGTATTATTGCATGAGGTTGCAATTAATAATTATTATCAACTACAACATTCGAATACCACTATATTACATTATGTTTTAATTAATAGATTATTAATTAGGCAATATGATATATACACTGCTGCTCAAAAGTTTGTGCACACCTACCATATTTGTGTTTCACACTAAAATGAAAATATTAACAAATAATATACACTTTTTACATGCGTAGTGAAATCGTAAATGCTATCATCACTTTGACGCCGAGTAATTTTGTACCCGGGAACTTGCAGAAAAGTTAAAATCTTTAAGGGAAGAAACTTGGCATATAACAAACAAAAACGACTTATGCAGAAGATAAATTTTTTCAAAGAGGAACAGAAGAATGTTTCAGAAATTCCAACAGAACTAAAAAGGGTGAATTCTTTATTTATATTTTTTGCAACTTCATATCTACGTAGTATCTATAAAACAGAACAAAAAACAATAAAGTTAACAAGTGTTAACATCGCGAAAAAGACTAAAATCAATCTGAAGAATATTTTTCTTATTAGCATGTATACTCGAATTTTTAAACGGCAATGTACACATACTATTTATATAATATTGTCCTCCTTATTCAAAAATCATGAATGTTTTTCATTTACTGAGTAAAGAAGACTGTCTTTTTAAAATAAAAAGTATATTTGTGGTTTGTAAGTCTGAAATAAAAACTGATGTCTGTAAAAATGATCTAAAAATGTTATTATCCGGAATTTTCTGATTACATTTTGCATTTAAATAATTTTGTTGAATCTTGCATTCATGGTGTTGACATAGGGGGAACGATATATGTCGTAATAAAAGAAATAACGGATAATATGTGTTATACAATTAGCACATCCTACTGTAATTACCTATTCTTGCTTTCTAATATTATATAGTCAATGACAAATTATTATTATTACGTATGTAAGTGATGATATTCCTAAATATTTTATTGAACATTAAAAAAAATGTTATAATTACTTTCTTTCCGGATCAGCCAGCAACGCCTGAATAACACTATCTAGAATATATTGTACTCCAGCTTTCTGAATATTTGTGCGACCTTTTTTAAAAAAAGAAAATAGAAGTAAAACTAAAATAAATACCGTATTGTAACTATGAATATTAATATGATTTGTATTATATTCTAAAAAACGATTATTAAGTGAATATACATATATGTATGAAATACATACTTCCAAAGTAATACTGATCGACTGTCTTTAACCAACCAACATCATCGTGAGTATGTGCAACTAAATGAATATTTAGTTTCTTCGGATCTGCCACAGGACATGCCTATAAGAGAAACGAACTTAAATATTATTTTAATTTTCATTACACGATTATCATGTTTTAACGAAACATTTTCTAGCCTTCGCTTATATGCAATTTATCTTTTATTATTACTCATAGGATATGCGGATATTATTTTGCAGCAAAATAGGTAAAGTAGGTCACCCTGTATATGTATATTTAATATATGTTTGCATTAATTAGTAATATGCAAAAAATGTGCATATCGATGTAATGCACATACTGTTACGTAGGAAGCCTCCGTTTCCTTCGTTTCTTTCGTTATGCCCTTATTTGGTAATCGAGAGTGCATGCAGTCGAACCACCCCTTCCGTGATGACGCAATGACTCAGTTCCTTCAGGAGAACCTTTGGACTCCCATGGAAGATCACGTGCCTCTATCGTCTTTTTAGACTAATTTTCGAGTATAAAAGGGGCACGGAAACCACTCTCCTGGCTCAGTATGGAATCCACTAGCTTCGTACCATGTCGATGCCAGCTAGCCATACTGTGGCCCAGCAAGATCGGGTTTTAGTCCCTTTGAAGCAACTTAATACATATATACATATACATATATTACCGCACAGTATAAATCTACTGTTAGGCATGTTTGTACCTAAATTGTATTCGTATTGGTAGAGATTGAGAAAGGTGGATACTTAGTTCCGCGACAGTCTGTACGTAACGAAAAGTGAAACCAAAGAATAGAGAATATACATAGACTCTTTATTACTTGAACATAAACGCATTACAATAATTCATTTCCTGTACCAATCATTTTGCAGTAACGTCCCACCAAATAGATGCACTTTAACCGCTCAAGGTGTATCGACTTATTATAAGTTACGAGGTTACATAATTAACAATCCTGTGGCTCCCGGTGATGAAATAGGCACTAGTTCGTCCACGAACAAAGAATTCTCAATTCTTTAGACTTCACAATAAGTAGTGTACAGATTGTCGATGAACTAAGGATCCACTTTTCTCAATCTTAACGGAATGAGAGCATATAATTTAAATTTAACGTTGCCTAACGGCAGTTTTACGTACTGTACGGTAATAGTTGCTCGAAAGGGATTAAAAACCGCTCTCGCTGAGCTTGAGTATGATCCAACTCAGTGTTTCCCAACCTTTATTGTGCCATGCTCCACCTAAGCCTTTCTAACATTCTTATGCCCCCTTATTTTTACACTAAGTACATTTTCAAAACATTTAATGGAGAACTGAAATTCAAGTAAGAAATAATTGTAATGAAAGATTTTTCTATATTATTTTAATTATTAGTAATTATTTACTGCCCCCCGCCCCCCTTAACAATCAAATTGCCTCCCTATGGGGCGTGGGCCCCACGTTGGGAAACATCAGCTAGATTCTAGTGGTACCGACATGGCACAAAGCTAGTAGCTTCATACTGAGCCCCCGAGAGTGGTTTTCGTGCCCCTTTTATACTCAAAAATTGGTCTAAAAATATAGTGGGGGCAAGGAAATCTTCAAACAAATTTTTTTTACGAATTTTCAAAAAATATATTTTTTTTCAAAATATCCAGATCCGTATTATATACCATAAAGAGTCATCCAACGTTTAATGTAACATTTTTCCCGTATCTTAAACAGTTTCTTAATTATTCACGATATGAATAATAAAAAGTAAAAATTTCTTTAGAGGGGTGTTTTCACCCCTAGGACCGTTTTATAGCAGGAAACAAAAATCGTTCCGTTGTTGGCACAATATGAATTACATTTGTGTCAAGTACGAAATTTTTCTGAATTTTCGAGCCGCCGAAATTCCCTTGTCAGTAACTTTTAAATGCTGTTGTAGACATTGTTTACAAGCATGATACGTGTTAAGGGCACTTATACTATCCGTTCAGACGCGGACCGTCACGGTACGGTTCGGTTCCGATAAAACGAAGAAGCGTTTGTACCATCCGGGGCACGGTCCGTTTCAGTCAAAATTAAGCAGTGTTTCTACCACGATGGTAGAAACAGTTCCCGTCCGGCAACGACAGGCGACAGTCAAACGATTTATTTGGCATAGTGTAGAGTACGCCTCGGAATTAAGTGTTCTTTCGGGCCGATTTTCAGAGGGAACGTCCTCCTTCTCCCGCCGCGCGCCTTGGCCCCAGCGGATCGAAGCTCCTGAGGCGCGTAGCATATGAACCGCGCGGGTCGCATCAACATCTGACGGATGTCGTACCACCGACGAGATATAGGAATAGACAAGACATCCAATGTATTTTTTCGGCCCGAATTTCTGGGTATCTGAGGTACCCATACCATTTCCGAGTCACTCGCAACGTTACCAACAGATTATAGAAAACAATGCAAAAATTAAATAATTTTAAAGAATTCTTTTGTTCTTTGTCGCAATGAAAGGCGGCAAAGCATAGCAAACAATTAATGTTAATTAAAAATATTAAAAAAAAACATTACAACACGTTATACTAACGTGTAACTAATTAATACTATAGTATTAATAAATTACATAATTTTGAAAGTTATACTTTACATTATTTTCTGGTAAATGACAATGAATGATATAGAACTACTTACAATCGAGCTAAGAGATGTATATTTTTTTAACACACAAACAATAAAATTGCCGCAATGAAAAACTTGTGACCATGTAATTGTATACTACAATTATTACTTATATACATTAATTTCTCGAAGAAGGATCGCAGGTCGGGACCGGCCGCGATCACTTCGAGCGCAGGGATAACTTTGCCTTTTTAGAAATTTGGCACCGACATCGACGGCCACTAAAAGGGACAGAGAGTGACAGAAAGGTCAGATACCTACGTATCAGTGAGGCAACACTAATGCAACTATAAAACTTCTTTATTGTTAATTATTTCGTTCTGCAAATTTTATTAAAATATTGCTGAAGCTGGTGTGATTAAAATAACACCAAACGCGATATAATTTGAATCATATTTGCGTTGATAAATTACAAAAGCGGGTTGCAATATGAAGCAAATATGATCGTGTTGTCTCATTTTAAGCATACAAACGTTAACAATATCGTAATAAAATTTGCAGAACAAAAGAACGACCGAGCATGGAACGCTTCCGAACGATCGCTCCGAGCCCAGGCGAAACGCTTTACGATCCCTCCGTGCCCAGGGCAAACGCTTTTCGAGCACTCTCGGCCCAGGCGAAACGCTTTTCGAACCGTCCGAGCCCAGGGGAACCGCTTTTCGAGCACTCTGGGCCCAGGCGAAACGCTTTGGACCACCTGGTTCTTTAATTGCCTGATTCTTTAAAAACATAAAAGCATACTACAATAATCATGGGTATCTTACAATACAATGGGCATACAATACAATACAGTTTAGCACTCTGTGAAAACGTTGACCTGAAATAAACCTCCGCGGTCAACCTGGGTTGTTTATGACTGAAGCTACTTTTGACTTTTCCCGAATTGTTATTTTCGGGCACTAATCCTTTGAACAATTAACTGACGGAACAGATATCCATCACGCATAATGAAATTAGGCGGGAATTTCCACTTTGCTTCCATACATACACCTCTTTACCTTATTTCAAGCAATCGTTCATTACTTCTTTAACGCTGAGTGTAAGCACAACGTTACGAAGTTCTTATCTATTATGTAAACATATAAGTAAATATGATCCAAATTATCTCGTGTTTAGTCTCATTTTAATCACAACAGCTTCACGAATATTTTAATATAATTTTCATAGGCCAATACGTAACAATAAAAAAAATTCACGGTTGCATTAGTGTGGTCTCACAGATACGAAGACATTTAATCTTTCAAGGGTTACCCGCCGGGACGTGTCGGCAAGAACCCAGGGGGATCCCCCCCCAGTGGTGGGGATGAAGCGCGATCCCTCTCGCCGTAGGCCTAGCCATGCACTCTTCGAGAAATTACTGTAGTTACTATACAAATTCTTGAATTATCTTTTTCATTGGGGCAATTTTATTGTTAATGAAGGACACCATTTTTTAATTGTAACTCATTCGAATGAGTTATTATTATTAGTTGAATATAATTAAAAAATGGTGTCTTTCATTAACAATAAAATTTAATAAAAGAAAATTTCTGGGATAAACGGAGAAACATCAGAATGATATAAAAACGTAAAAAAAGAGAAGAATAAATCCTAGAGGTTATTCTATCTATTTTCTGAGCAAGTTGAATATTGCTGAAGAGGACAAAAGGTTTCAATGGGTGACAGTGGCCAGATGGCTCTAGGATTGGGGTCCGAGGTAACCAACAGGATCATGGTTTCCAAATGCATTAAAATGGAAAAGACATTTAACGGAAAGTAGAAGACAAAAATTACTTTTTCGAAAGTGACTTTATAAATATAACAATCCATTTAAACTTTAGTCATTATTTGCGTATATTTTCTTTAATGAAGCAGTTTTTGCAATATCTTGGATGCGCTGCGCTAATAATTTCTACTAGTAATTATTAGTACAAATTAATTATTTTTTGCGCAACGCATCCAGGATATTATTACTCGCAATTAGTGCAACTAAAAAGTAATGTTCAGAGGAACAAATTATTATATTTGTATAACCATATATTTTTGGTTACAAATAACGCTGAATCTATATTTAACAACCGCATTGTTTTATTAAATGGATATGCATATTTTTTACATAAGTCGATAATAATTCTCCCATAATTCTGCGCAAACAAGTATGGAAGTAAAGTGGTCGAAAAATTATATACGTGTGTACATTGTATGTAGTTTCGTATGCATAATTATACATATACATACATACATATGTACATACAATAAGGCATACGCAAAAGATTCATCTATACATATTTTAAAAAATATGTTAATATGTAACAGGATATCTCAAACTCTTTATTTGAAATTTAACTTATTTGGGATATTTAAAAGAATTGATTTATGGACTAAAAAATAAATGATCCCATTTTAAAAAAGGATGCTAACGCGACACACGCATCTCACTGTTAAAAAATTCATTGCCTCGATGTGATTTCGACCCAACTCGAGCCGAATCAAAGAGTATCACGCGAGAAGGGACCGGAGCTCAATTTTCCTACCGAAATGTTGACCGAGAAATAGTTTTCCTGATTTCCCCCAAAGCATTCACATATATTCACACAATCGCATGAGTCCTGTCCCCAACACTACTTCAGTAAATAATAGTTCTTCAACTGATCACTGTTCATGAGCAGAGGGCGCTCAAATCAGTGTTGGATTTCTGAGTCGGTATGGCCGTCACGTTGGGCCACGAAAGTCCATAAGATGTCCTGTCTATTCTTATATCTCGTCTGTGGTCGTACTATCGTTGCGGAGCCGACCCGGCGCGGCGCCGATTCGGCCATCATCACCAAGAAGTGGTTATACCATCCGGCACGGTCCATTTCAGTCGAAACTAAGCAGTGTTTCTACCCCGATGGTAGATTCTCGTTCGGCAACGACAAGCGGCAGTTACGATTTCTTTGGTATAGTGTAGAGCAGTGGTAGTCAACCTTGTCCATACCGCCCACTAGCGGGCGTTCCACCATAAATGGTGGGCGGTAGGGTTTTTGTCCGATACTGAAGCATTTTCCTCTTTCTTAATTTAATTGAATTTTTAAAAACACTTTCATTAAGTTTTCATAAAATTCTTTAGTGTTTATATTTTATAACGCGTCACAAATTAAAAGTACTACGTATTTTCGGGGTAGGTATCCAGTATTTAGTTTCGCAGTATGAGCCTCAGGGATCTCATTAATAATTTAATTAATTGAATATAATTTCATCGGACTTCATGTTCTATGTATGCAAAGTATTGATAAAAAGATAGATTTAACTACAGTAAGTTGTTTTATAAAGATTTATTCTGCAAAACTTAGCGAATGTCCGCCATAAAGTATTTGGTAAGCAATTATTATGATATGCTTCAACTTGCTGTAACTCTGCTTTATAAATTTTATAAAGTATTACAACTGTAAAGGCCCCCCTACACGATGATGCATGTTGCGATGCATGCGTCGACTCCTAGGTTTCATGAAACCTGCGAGAGTCCACACGACCGATTCCTCTTATCAGTTTGTCGTGTGATGCCAACGCTGAAACACGTGCGTGGAAATGTCGGATTCTGTTCCACTTCCAGTCTTATTGGCTATCGCAGGAGGTATCTTGTAGGATTTTCTATTCTGCTTCCATTTCTTTATTATAAGGTTTTCTGATCTACACTCTGTTCCGTTACACGTCTCGTCACGCTCTGCCCTTCATTTGGGAAACGCTCGCCTCCACCCATTCTTTCTCTCTCGCACACACGCACTCGCTCTCTCTCTCGCTCTCTCTCTCTCTCTCTCTCTCTCTCTCTCTCACACACACACACACATACACGCGTTGAACAAAAGACGATCGGTAGCTGTTCAGTGGCAGATTCCACGAGATCGGCGCGCTGCAGCGACGCCGATTCCACAATATTAATTGTAAAAAAAGATCAATTGAAGGCTAAGAAGAAATTGGCAAAAAGATGGTTAGCCGAGAGACAGAGATTTTCTAATTCTTCATTATTAAAAGAGCTGAACACAAATAAGCCTAGTGATTATAGAAACTATTTGCGTATGGATGATTCTGCTTTTAATTATCTATTGGAAAAAATTCGGCCAAGGAATGAAAAACAAAATACAACGATGCGAGATGCAATTAGTGCAGAAGAAAGACTTTCTGCAACACTAAGATTTTTAGCCACAGGAAAGAGTTATGAGGATTTAAAATTTTCCACTGCAATTTCACCTCAATTATTGAAATTTAATGTTTACTCTAAAAATTTGCATACAAATCAACTAAGAAACTTAAAACTATTTTAATATTATATTTGGATATTATCGTGTTTATAATCGGATCTATACGTGTTTATAAAATGTTCCCAGAATTCTTTGTCGTTCGGCATTTTGATGACACTTGAACCTTTTCAAACACTTGAGACACTTAAGAGTCAGGACTCGGGCCTTGCACACCAACAGTACCAAGACTCTGATTCTTGCTCTGATGCAAGTTTTGAATGCCGAACTATACGTACATATGTATATTGCCGTGAATCACTGTAGATCTTTTTCGCTTGAATTCTATACTTATTCTGATTTCCCTACGTTGCACAAGGAAAAAAGTAAACTACGGGAGAATTTAATACATCTGGAAAACAAAACTTTGTGAGTTACCTCTTTCGGCCATAAAATCCCTTTCTTCAAAAAATCAAACTTAATAATAATAATAATAATAATACCCATGTGGGCGCGGGTCAGAATACTCCCACAGTAACTCCTGCTTGTCGTAAGAGGCGACTAAAAGGAGAACCCATTAAAAATGGAGACACGGAGCAGAAGAGGCCTCGGAAAGAAGTCGCTACCTGGGGACCGCCAGGGCGTGTCTGGAGCCGATGCTGGACACGACAGCACACAAACCATCGGTGGTTATGATCTGAGCAGGCGGGACATAACCGGGAGACCCGAAAACACAACAGCCGAAACAATAGCCCTGCTAGAACAGCCACACACAAGTCATACAACCCCGTCCGAAGATGTTTTGCAGCAACAGCCTGCAACCACCAAAGACGGCAAACAACGGCAACGCATGAAATGGACAGATGAAATGAATATCACGGTCATGCGTTGCTACTATACTGCCACGAAACTAGAAACAATAACATCAGGGTACAGACCCGAATTCAGGAGACTATTCTTAGCACACTACACACAATTAGAAGCTCGCATTACCGAACAAAGACTAATTGACCAGAAACGAGTCATCACAAGAAACAATAGACTAACACCCCAGGAACTACAGCATATAAAGGAATCAGTAGCAATAGAACTAAACAATCACGAAACACAAAACATGAATAACAGAGCGAGCGAAAAACAGGATACATTAGCGGCCGAAACATACCAACACACAGAACACAATAGACCAACAATTTCGCAACACCAAGCAGAACCAACACAAGAAGCAAATATACAGCAAGAAATACATCACAGCACGAATCAAGACACGAAATAAGACCAGACCCGCAAACAACACACGACACCCAGATAAATATACAAGACCCTCAAGAAAGGAAAATACAAACCATACTAGAAAGAAATATAGCCATTTGGGTTGGAAGCGACCCAACCAAGAGAAACACCCTCCCCAAACTAATATACAAATAAGAAACACACGAAATAATCCAAACGATCAACACAATGCTAAAATACCACATAAACAACAGCACCACGCTACAAGAACTACATACGATCATATATGCAGCGGCGACAACAACCATACAATGCAATAACCAAAAAATGCCGAACAATAATCGCTACCCCACACATAAACCCAGAAAACCGAACTGGCAAATAAGACTTGAACAGAAAATAGATAAACTAAGGAAAAACATAGGCAGACTCACACAAACCATCAAAGGAAACACATCAAAGAGATTAGCAAAACTGGTAAACAACCTTACGGACAGCAGCAACAACAACCAAATAGTACAACAGATACTCGACACGCACAAACAAAAACTAGCAGTCTACACAGCTCGCCTCAGAAGATACAAAGAATCACAACGCAGGAAAGAAGAGAATACACTATTCAGAAACAGCGAAAAATTGTTCTATCAGAAAATACACACAAAACAAAGGACAGAGAACACTCCACCCACAAAAGAACAGATCACACACTTCTGGAAACAAATATGGTCAGACCAAACACAACACATTATATCTGCAACGTGGATCCTCGATGAACAACAGAAACATGAACACTTGAAAGAGCAATCAGAATGTACAATCACAGAAGACGAATTCATACAAACAATACAGAAAACACACAACTGGAAATGCCCCGGAATCGATAAGATCCATAACTTCTGGTACAAGCAATTCACAACGGCCCACCCACAACTTGTCCAACAAATTAACAAAGCAATACGAAACCCACAAGAATTCCCATCATTCCTCACACAAGGAATAACATACATAAAACCTAAGACGCAGAATACCGAAGACCCATCCAACTACAGACCCATCACATGCTTACCAACATTGTACAAAATCATAACCGGAACCATATGCAGAAAAATTGACAGACACCTCACAGAATACCACATACTCAGTGAAGAGCAAAAGGGGTGCACAAGGAATAGCCAGGGGTGCAAGGAACAACTGATCATAGACAGCATAATTATGAAACAAGCCACAAAACAAAATAGGAACCTCCACACATGTTACATAGACTATAAAAAAGCGTTCGACTCTGTACCACACACATGGCTGCAAAAAATACTAGAAATATACAAAATCAACAAACAACTCCAATCATTCCTCACCACAATCATGCAAACATGGAGAACAAACATACACCTTAAATCTGCAACGAACACCATACAAACAGACGAAATACAAATTAAAAAAGGTATATTCCAGGGCGACGCACTCAGCGCACTATGGTTCAACATGTGCATAAACCGTCTATCAAACCTATTACACAGCACAACAGATGGATTTGACATCAGAAACCAAAAGAGAAAACAATATACGATAAACCACCTCATGTATATGGATGACATAAAACTCTACGCAGCAAATGAAACACAACTAAACGGACTACTTAGCATCACGGAAACATTCACAAAGGACATCAACATGGAATTCGGCATCACAAAATGCAAAACACTACATATTAAACGAGGGAAATGGACGACGAACGAAACACAACGAACGCTAAATACCGAAACACTCAACAACATGGACAAACATGAAACATATAAATACCTGGGATTCCAACAAAACACAAAAATTGATCACACAAATATTAAACAGCACCTACAACAGCAATATAAAAATAGACTCACAACACTCCTGAAAACCAAACTCTAGTTTGTTGATTTGCACATAGCTGTGTATTGAGAATTGCAAAGTGTTCCGTTAGGTCAGGTTTATGACGCGGGCGAAACTAACGTTATTTTTGCGCAGTACATTTCAGGGCTTCGACCATCTGGCTACAGGGTTCAGATGGTAAGGATTTGGTAATTATTTAGAAAAGGGGGGGTCTCACCGATTTCGATGATTTTTGAATATGTTGTAGAACTCAGTATTATGGACAACTTTTTCCTATGCATATAACCGCCGCTCGGACTTAGTTTTCGAGATATTTGCAAAAAACTATAGCTACTACTACATTGAATTTCGTCTATACGTGCACGCTCGGGGCAACGTGTGTGACCGCCGCTTTTCTGGCAGCCGGCGAAGAATCTGTATACCGGGTGGACTCATCAAAATTGTATCTCTAGAACTAGATATACCAAAATCTGATATGATATATCGAGTTCTTGAGGTACAATTTTTTTTCACGTATACACAAAATTCAATGTAGTAGTAGCTATAGTTTTTTGCAAATATCTCGAAAACTAAGGCCGAGCGGCGCTTATATGTATAGGAAAAAGTTGTTCAAAATGTTGATTTCTATAACATACTCGAAAATCATCGAAATCGGTGAGACCCCCCCTTTTCTAAATACAGTAAAACTTGCATATATACACAAAACAGTGCTTGGATATAGTCCCATTGACTATCCCCTCCACTTGAGGGGATTCCCCTTCGCGATAGCGACGCTCGACGATCGAGCGGCGTAATATGATCCGTTCCGCAATATCGGTGTGACTAATACTAATTCAACCATAAAACTTTTTTATTTTTAACTTTTTTTCAATAAAAATTTTACTACCGTATTTGCGAGATTTTTCTGATTAAAATGAGACTAAACACGATTTAGTTCGAATTATATTTACTTGTTGATACTCATTAAATACCTACCACAAAGTACAAAAACGCGTTGATCTTATTAAACTAATAATAACAGGATAATGTAAAATAATAAAGTACATTATCATACATTGTCGATTCAAGCACGGCTGGACTCGCATGTGACAGATTCGACACCCGGCTTCGTTATAGGCGACAGAGGTGGGGCATATAGTAAAGAAGCATGTCGAATCTATGTTTACATGCGGCTCGAGCCGAGCGTGAATCGACACCTCGGTCACAATCTAAGGTCACGCTCTATTATGATTTATTAAAATGTATTACAGTATTTATTGTAATGCACGTTACTATTTTGCATTATTCTTTTATTCTTATTCTAATGAGTAAATATAATTTAAATTGTATCCTGTTTATTTCAATGTCTTATTATATTTATTATAATGTACTTTATTATTTTACGTTATCCTGTTATTATTAGTTTAATACGAGCAACGCGTTTTGCACTTTCTGGTACGTATTTAATGAGTATCAACAAGTAAATATAATTCGAACTATATCAAGTTTGGTCTCATTTTAATCAGAAAAATCTCGCAAATACATTGGTAAAAGTTACACTTAGAAAAATTAATAAACAAAAAAGTTTTAATGTTGCATTAGTATTGTCTCACCGATACGTTTCGGCGCCTCACTTTGATTCTCTGGACCTCTCTCTCTCCTCCACTGTCTGTCCCTTTCTACGTTCACGCTCGGCTCGAGCTGCTTCTGAGAACAGATTCGACATCCTGCTTGGATATAGCCACAGCTTGGGTCCCAATCTGTGTGTATACACACGGGTTTTACTGCAATTACCAAGGATTTTTATAAAAGAACACATTCCTGACTTTTTACGGTAAATGGTAAACGGTTCTGGTTCAAGTGCGACGTGGGTCAACCAGAAGGGCTGGTCATTTCTTAGCTGGCTCTGGTCTATGTGGTCTCAGCAATCATCCGGAAGACAATAACCTACCATAAACCGTTCCTCCAGCACAACAGCGGACCCATGTTCGAATGAATGAATAAAGCGTGAACATACGCTATGCCAAAAAAATCATGCGACTGTCGCCTGTCGTTGCCGGACGAGAACTGTTTCGACCGTCGCGACAAACAAATGACGATAATTGGCCCGGGCGCAAGTTGGCGCAACATATTTCAATTGGAACTTGTTCTTTAACTTTTAAACTTCATTTTAAAAAAAAAATGAACTTGGCATCCAACGGCGGTCACAACTATTTGCTTAAATAAACAAAAATATAGATAGATCTTGCATTTTTAAGTACCACAGCCTTAGCAATTTTTTAAAAGTAATAAAATCAATGGAAATATGTTGCTAGAGCACATTAGATAATACCAACATTCATAGATTATTTTAATACATCGACAGTGAATCGTAATATAATTTCTAGTTTTAGTTGAAAAAATCCCCTTTCTAATACTAGTATGTTTGAAGCTGCATATCTCTTAGAGGAAGAAATTATTTATTAAATTATTTACGTTAAATTTTATAGAAGATGATGCAGCAATAGTTCATAAATGAATAACAGTTTACACATTTTAAAAATTAGGCAACATTTTTTTTTACTTTTGGCCACGTTTTCGGGCTTTTTTGCCACTGTGCGTCGCGTCGCGACCTTAGTTACTGTTTTATTACTTTTAAATAAAAAATTGCTAAGGCTGTTGAACTTAAAACTGCAAGATCCATATATTTGTTTCTTTATTTAAGCAAATAGTTGTGAATTAAGCAAAGTTAAGTGCCCATTTTTTTTTAAAGTAAAGCTTAAAGGTTACAGAACAAGTTCCGATTGAAATTTGCTGCGACCTTTTGCGACCTTACCAATTATCGTCATTTGTTTATCGCCTTCCATTGTGATATTCCTTTCATCAGCTTTGGAATAGTGTTCCACGTGTATTCTTTCAGTGCTTTATTTTTGTAAACTATTCGTGACGGCTCAGTTACTGTTTTATTACTGTTTTGTTATTCATTTATTTCTTACATTGTTGTTAGGACTTCGTTAGTTACCCACTGGTTTATAATGCGGCTGCCTGTGCATTTTATTGAGAAACCTCGGGCACATTAGCTACAGTTTTTTAATTACCCTAATAATAAAGATAATTCTATTCCAAAACACAAGTCCTCACCGCCTATCGTCTCTGAATAACAATGGCCGTATCATAATCCCTTGATGCTTCGCTGGGGACGCCACACTTTTGAACGGCTATATGTATAGTAACGTTGGACATTGGGGCTATATTTAGAATATAAAAGTCTAAACCTGAAATTTAACTGTATTGGCATTAATTATAATAAAATTATAAAATATTAGTAATAAATATTAATTATAAAATTAATAAAATATTGGTAATAACTGTATTAACAATAAATTTTACGTTGTTTACTTTCTGAAGTCATTTTATTATAATATATACCAATAATATACCAAATATATTAAAATTTCACTTTTGGCCACGTTTTTGGGCTTTTTCGCCACTGTGCGTCGCGACGCGTCGGGGTAGAAACCACTGCTTAGTTTCGACTGAAATGGACCGTGCCCGATAGTATAACCTAGCCTAGGTTATACTATAACCACATTTCGGTCATGACGGACAGATCGGCGCCGCGCCGGTTGCCTCTAAAGCGATAGTATAAGTAGGCCTTTAGTAGGCCTTACTGAAGAGCTTCGATCCGTTCCCGATCAGTTCCCTCTGAAAATCGGCCCGAAAGAGCACTTAATTCCGAGGCCTGGTGTAGATCATCGTTTAAAAATGGTTTCACATTTATCTTTAAAACATATAGCTTGCATAGCGTTATTATTAGATGAAGAGGAAGAGAATAAAATGACGTTTTACTGTTCATCCCATGTCAAAAAGGACAAACATTGAAGGAAAATATTGGACATTATTTAAACAATTAGTGGACGATGAAACTAAGTTCTTCGAATACTTCAGAATGCCTATGCACGAATTCAATGTTCTTTTGAGGAAAATAGAAAATTGCATAAAAAAGAATTAGTACAACTTTCAAGGAGTCTGTAGGTCCAAGAGAAAAACTTGCCGTACGTTGAAGGTAAATATTTTATTGATAAAAAATATATAGAATTAAAAATATTGTATTATTGGTTATTTTCTGTAACATTTGCATTTACCATTGACTGTGAGGTAGATGGTGCTGACGAAGAGTATTGGTTGTGGTTTTCAATTGCCAATTCCTCCATTTGTAATTGAGATAGAATTGTAAACATTCTACGCCTAGCTATTATTTGGTTGTATGGCGTTAGTTTTTTTACACCTGCAGCCACACTTTTGAAAAATAAGCTAATTTCGTCCGTATCTTCATTGATATCCGTATTATTTAGTAGAAAATCCATGACCATGGCCGATGCTGGTTTTGTTCTGGCATTTGTTCTTAATGCAGATGGTGCCGCGGTACATGTCTCTCCAATTGTATTGTCCGCTTCACCCTGTTCCTCCTCGTGCACTTCATCTTCTACCTCTTCATTTATCGCAGAGTCCGATTCAATTGTGGCTGTATCCCTTTCCTGGAAGAATGGTATCAAAAATGCCATTTCGCCCTCATACTTCCATTTTTTAATTTTACGCGTGGCTTGTCCGTTCGTCGTATTGCGTTTCTTTCTTAAAAATCTCCGGTAACAGTCCCGCAAATTGGCCCATTTTTTTTTGCAGTCCTTATCTGAAAAGATTAAGTAAAATTAATACTTATCATGAATATCATAGTAATTAAACCTAACATATACATATATTGTTTTTTAGGTTTTTAACAATCGGGGATACGTATAAAATATAAAATAATAGCATTTAGTTACCGATTAGGTACTACTACTGTTTCACTTATTGTTATTGAAGTATGCAATGCATTAATTAAATAGCTGATGAATTTTGGCAAACTTGGAATTTTCCCAATTGTATTGGGGCACTGAGCGGGAAACACGTTGCTATTACTGCACCACGTAACAGTGGTTCGCTTTACTTCAATTACAAGAAAACATTTTCGGTTGTTTTATTGGCTTTGGTAGATGCCAATTATAAATTTATCGCGGTCGATATCGGATTGTACGGAAAAAAAGCGATGGAGCCACAATTGGAGGATCCTGTTAAGCAACATTACAATTATCGGTATTCACGAGCGCGAAGAGAGTTAGAAAATGCTTTCGGCATTTTGACACACAAACTTAGAATATATGTAAGAAAAAAACAATTAAATCCGTAAAATGTAGCTACAGTTATTCTAACAACCTGCACTTTACATAATTTTATTATATCGTGTCATAATTTGCAACCCGTAGATGTGGGACCCTCAGGAAGAACTGGGCAAAATCTTGGTAACAGCACAAAGGTGGTAATAGTACTTCTACAGCTTTTAATATAAGAGACAAAAAAGATTTCTTTTATAGTGAACATGAACGGATTGAATGGTTGCATACAGAAAATTAATTAGAAGAGCCCATGTATAGTTCTCATTCCACTAAGAAAAATAAAAATTTTTGATATATTACTTACTTGGTTTGTTTAACATTTTCCCAATTTCTCTCCATGCCGCATCCTTTTTAATGTTATCACTATACTTCTTGTCTTCCGGGTCATACAAGAAGCTATAACCTCTGACCAATGCTATTAACTTTTCACTGTCCATTATTCACTACTGACTGTACAATTCATAAAAATGCGCAGGTCTATGGATTTTAAGGTCTAGTGCCCTCCCTTTCATTGCACCCTTAACGCGATGTGTCTCTGGAAGGGGAACAGGTCCAGACCTGCGTGGGGGTAGACCGCGGGGTGTTGGAAAGTCCCAGAGAGTTGTCCAGTGAACGAAATTCGTATAAACGCACTTAAAAAATCGATTGAAAGATTATAAATGTAATACTGTGTACGACCACCACTCATCTGAATTAACACTAAAACTACCGAAAGGTTTTGGTACTATTTCGACAGTATACGACAGAGTAGTTTCGCCTGCGTCATAAACCTGACCTAACGGAACCCTTTGTAATTCTCAACCTCAGCTATGTGCAAATCAACAAACGATTGAAAGATAGCTTCTAGAATAAAATTATATGCTTAGTTCACCTGAACAAAAGAACACGTTAAACAACTAAAAATATTTCAAAACACCTTCCAAAAAAAACTCCGGGACTTTTGACGCAACCCGTACATCTATCTATTTCGTTGTTTTAAATCAAAGGTTTTCATAAACTAAGAAAACAGAAAAATAATTGTATAAATACATATGTATATTTGGGTAGTCCCTGCGTTCAAGTACTGCTCAAGCACGTTTCAAGCACTTCAGTTAAAATATTCTTCACGAGAATATCGTCCGTCTATTGCTTGAGATGCAACGTGTCTGAACAGTGCATATAAAGGCCGCTTTATATTGTCGCTTCAGGCATGTACGGACCGTACGGCACGGTTCGGTTCCGAAAAAATATTCTTCAGGGTTATTGAATGCAGACGTTTATACGTATACAGCGCTCCGACCGTTTCGTCTCAGGCAATAGACGGACGGTATTCTCGAGAAGAATATTTTGACTGAAGTGCTTGAAACGTGCTCGAGCAGTGGCGGGTTTAACGGTGAGCGGACTAAGCAGCCGCGTGGGGCCCCGAATTTCGCAGCATAATTTTTTTTACAAAAAATTAAAACAACTTTTTCGATTTTCAATTGTGAATTATGCTTATTTTTAATACCACGAACGTTATAGGCTACTATGTTAAGGACTAAACTACTTTCATTACTTAATTCTAATGGGCTAACGGCAACATTATTAAACCCACGAGGGCCTGTGGAGAGCCTACAATATTGACGAAATTTTGCTAGAAATAAAGCGAGACGAAAATTCATGTAAGAATATTTTTTAAATAAATTCATTTAATGTGTAACTGTATGAAGATTTTTATTGCCTTTCTTTTTTGTTAATAAGTTTATGAGAGTTTTCTTGCAACTTCTATTTCTAACTTGAGTTTGAGGGCCCCAAAATTCTTACCGCTTGGGCCTCTACTTGACTTGAGCCGCCACTGTGCTCGAGCGTACTTGAATGCAGGGACTACACAAATATACATATGTATATACCATTATTCTTCTGTTTCTTATTTTATGAAAGTCTTTAACCCTTTCGCTACGGCGGTTCAGTCCGCCGTAGCGCCACTCCTGAACGGTACCTCGCGCCGAAAGTGTGCACATTGCGCGTGGATAGCACTGTTCGACAAATTTCAACTTTTTTTGGATTTTGTAACCTTCAATATGCGTTTCTTATAAACTTTAATGTGCTGAATACGAATCTGCAATCCGTTTTTCTCCAGAACGTACCATTTTTGAAAAAATCGATTTTGAAAAAAATTGAGAATTTTAAACTTTGGAAGTGTTTTGTACTTTTCCGGTTATAGTTATTCAGTTGCGCTTGGTGCCAAATGATTCTTTGAAGTTTCAGGAATAAAATGGTATATGTTGTCATTAGACTATAAACAATTAAATGTGTTTAAATAATGATCAAAGTGAAAGGGACACCGAAAATACACCCGTTTTGGCTGATATCTTTCAGTATATTTTAAAAAATAAGGGTCCAGGAGAAAATGTAACTATGCCACGCGATAGAGCAGACTTTTCTGCAGAGGAAAACATCAACGGAAGTTATAAAATCATTTACGTTTTCAATATCAAAGCGAAAAAGTTTGGCAAAACACGTGGCGGCGAAAGTGGTGCTCTATGACGGCGGCTCCCCGCTTATCGCTCAGCGTAGCGGAATCATTAAATGTTTATAGTCTAATAACAACATATACCATTTTATTCGTGAAACTTCAAAGAATCATTTGGCACCAATCGCAACTGAATAACTATTACCGCAAAAGTATAAAACACTTCCAAAGTTGAAAATTTGCGATTTTTTTCAAAATTGATTTTTTCAAAAATGGTACGTTCTGGAGAAAAACGGATTGCAGATTTGCATTCAGCACATTAAAGTCTATAAGAAATGCATATTAAAGGTTACAGAATCAGACCCGTGTTGAACAGTGTAGTGTATTGCCGGCATGTCGGATATATCCGGCGTTCGTCTCCAGAGGGCGATCATATGAATGTCGGATATATCCGGCGTTCGGCTCCGCGAGTTTTCATGTGGATGACGGATATATCCGTCGTTCAGAGCGAAAGGGTTAAAATATTTTTAAGCAAGGATTTAAAACAGCGAAACAGATATTATATGTACAGGGTGCGTCCAAAGTCCCGGAATTTTGTTTGGAATGTGTTTTCAAATATGTTTAGTTGTTTAAAACTCTTTTTGTTCACATAAATTCAGCATATAATTTTATTATAGAAACTGTCTTTCAATCGTTTGTTGATTTGCTTATTTCTATGTGTTGAGAGTTAAAAAGGGTTCAGTTAGGTCAGCTTTATAACGCAGGCGAAACTAACGCAGAATATTGAATTCGTTCATAGGCATTCTGAAGTATTCGAAGAACTTAGTGTCATCGTCCATTAAGTGTTTAAATAATGTCCAATATTTTCGTTCAATTTTTCTCCTCTTTAACATTGGATAAACAGCAAAACGCCTTTTTCTTATTTTATTCTCTTCCTCGTCATCTAATAATAACGCTTTGCAAGTTAGATCTTTTAAAGATATAGTGTGAAAACCTTTTTTAAACGATGAACTACTCTCTACGTTCTACGCTGTTCCGTCGAAATCGTGACTGCCGCTTGTCGTTGCCGGACGAGAATCTACCATCCCGGTAGAAACACTACTTGGTCTTGACTGAAATGGACCGTGCCGGATGGTATAAACACTTCTTGGTTTTGCTGGAACCGAACCGTGCCGTGACGGTCCGTGCTTGAACGGAGAGTACAGAGTCTACCATTTATCTCGGAACCCGCGCCACTGACCAGATATATGAATAGACAAATCACCTTATGGACTTTCGTGGCCCAATGTGACTGCCATACCGACTCAGAAATCCCACACTGATTTGAGCGTCCTCTACTCATGAACAGTGATCAGGTGAAGAACTATTATTTACTGAAGTAGTGTTGGGGACAGGCCTCATGCGATTTGGTGAATCTATGTGAATGCTTTGGGGGGAATCAGGAAAGCTATTTCTTGGTCAACGTTTCGGTAGAACAATTGAACTACGGTCCCTGGTCCCGCGATACACTTCGGCTTGGCTCGAGTTGAGTCAAAGTCACATCGGGCTGATGAAATTGGCAATGAGATGCGTGTGTCACGTGTAGCGTATTTCTTTAAAACAGGAGCATCTATTTTTCATGTCATAAATCAATTCTTTTAAACATCAACTGTCTTCGAAAACAGATATAACAACCTCTAGGATATGTTCTTCTTTTGCTTTACATTTTTACATCATTCTCATGTTTTATTCTTAATAACTTCGTTATTATCATTAGTTGAATATAAATAAGAAATTTTGTCTCTCATTATCAATAAAATTGCCCCAATGAAACAGATAATTAAAGAATTTGTCTAGTAAATATACAATTAACAATAATTGTAGTATACCATTATCGTCACTATCTTTTTCATTGCGGCAATTTTATTATTTGTGCGTTACAAAAATATATATCTCTTAGCCCAATTGTAAGTATGTATGTAGTTCTACATCATTCTGTAAGAAAATCCGAGGGTTCGGAGCGCCTAGTATGCTCATTTGGGAAATGTCATCGAGAAGCCGATATGCGAGCGGGAATGGTATTAGGGACGTGCGAGCGCTCGAATTTTACGAGCCGAGCTGAACTCGGTTCGATTATGCGAGCCGAGCCGAGCGCTCGAATTTCCGAGCTACTCGAAATCTTTCGAGCTGCTCGAAAGAAAGCGAGCTACTTGAAAAAATCGAGCAGCTCGAATATCATTCGAGCCTCGCGAGGCCCGCGCGGCCCGGCGCGGCGCGTTGCGCAGTGGGACAAACGCCCAATCTAGGTGGAAAAAAAGGGTGCGTGTACTTATGTACGCGCGTTAGAAGTTATACTTCACTGACGTGATTGAAATGATTTTTAATTTGCACGAAAAAGATTTATTGAAATAAAAGAATAAAAGGATTGGAGTGGCATAAGAAAAGAAATTTACAACATTTTTAAATTATGTCCACTATCATAGCTTCTTCAGGTGGTGACTGAATCGGCACTTCAGTTATCAGTGGCTTATGATAACTAAAATATGATACAAATAGTTTCGTACTAACGTCGTTGAGGTATCGTGTAAATACAGCATCTATGATGGTACCGTGTTGTGTTGTTGAAGTCAGGGGATTATTATTCATAGTTAGATTCACATACTTTTGGAAAAAGTCAATAAGTGGACCAGCATCTTCTCGTGAAAAATTGACGTTGAAGTCTCCACTTAGAATCATCGGTAACTTGTTCAAAATGCAGCCCCTTTTATATAATTTTAGGGCACTTACCCCAACCAATCAGCGTCGAGCGGGTAGCGCGAACCGTTTTTTATGGCACACTCAAGTGCGAGTGCACAGCCGGGCGCGCCAACTACCCCGCTTGCGCTGTGCTCTAACCAGAGCATCTATCATTGAAACATCCCGGTACAAACCACATATATAATTTTTATTATTATTCAAATAAAACACGTGTTGTGCATAAAATTGTATAAATGGGGCTGCATTTTGGTACAGCAGTCAGTCGAAAACGTCAAGCCAAAAGATTATCGTTACCCGGACCTAACTTGTGTACTGATACGGTCATCCTGCGGACTAGCGAATTTTAGATAGCAGTCTCCCCTAGTAGCACAAAAACATTGGATAAATATTTTTTTCCAATATCGAAAAAATATTTTTTAAGGCACACTTTTTAAGATTGAACAAATATTGGATCTGATATTGTACACATGTACAAGAAATATAAAATGAATATTTAGAAAACATGAGCTAAATATTCACTGAACATAAAATGGATATTTAAAAGATATTCAAATCTAAAAAAAGTTGGAAAATTATAACATTCGCAATTGCACGCGTTATGTACGAGAGTTCACACCAATCTTGGCCTTTATTGTACTACTTACTCTCTTAAACAATTTTTGAACCTAAGAAATTTTTATTGGTGTCGACCGGAATCGAACTCGGGACTCATGGATTACTGATCAACGTACTTTCCCAATGATATAATTGGGTTGGGTATGCAAATGATATGGTTGGATTCCCATGATATAATTAATCAGAAGAGGTAAAATAGCATTTCCTGAGCTTTGTTTACCCACTCTACGTTGAAGCGTAATTTATTATGTAGCAAAACTCGATGGTGATTCATATCGTGGAAATTTTCAAAATCAAAATGTGTCCGAGAACTAGCATTATGGTTTTCATAAATTATTCGATTTTGTAATATGTACCCTCTTCTGTCCATCTTTCACAGCTATTGCGACCTGTATGTCCTTTAATATTTTTTAAAAATAAGTATTACTGTAAAATAATCCATGCTCTAAAATATCATTTAATTCGTATATAAAATCACTTAAGACTTAAGTAAGCAACCAAGGAATTTGGTTTTGTATTTGTATATTGCTGTTGGAAAAGGAGACACTGTACAATTTTTTAATACTAGCTTGCACAAAATGGGCCAAAACTGATTGTTCGAACTTTTTGAAATTGGAATGCCATCGATATTAAAAATTATTCGAAACGTTAATGTCTCTTTCAGCTTGAATTATTGCCTTGTTGCTAAACGCAAATGGTCAATTATTAAATATTATTTCGTAATGCAATGATTCGCAATCCATACATTCCAATCCATATCTCAAGCGATATATTGAAAAGAGAGTACAAACAAATATTTCATATCTAATATAAATTAAATATTTTTTTCTAATATAAAGTGAATATTTATTTGTCTCTTAGACAAAAATATTTTGTTTCAAATATTAAATGAATATTTATTTTTTATTAGGCCGTGACATCAAATAAATATTATATAAATATTCGAAAAAAAATATTTCTCTCTGAATCTAGAATGCATATTGTATGTATATTTAAATATTAAAAAGAGATTCAATCTCTTTTTAATGTTGGATAAATAGGTATTCAATATTTTGTGCTCCTAGGGTCTATTCTTGGAATTGTTTCGCGAGCCCATTTGGTGCACCGAAACGGTTCCGAGTTTCAGACGACTGAGCTTTCGCATACGAACGAATAGAATTTGACGTAACGTTCAAACTCGGGGTACTTTCCGAAGGCCCGTGTCAACTATACACGTGTTTCGACGACGAACCACGACAACGTATCGCTCGCTATTTTTTTTATATTTTATTTTTTCAAAAAATTAAATTAAAATAAATATTCAGCATCCAATATTAATGTGAACATATTTATTAAATTAACTGAGATAAACATTAATTCATACTGAAAAGAAATAAATAATTGTAAATAATCAAATAAACCTTGATGAAAAATTGTATTTCAATGTCTCTTTTGTATGAAATATTAATTTATAATTTAATGACAACACGAAATTCACTGCACTGAATATGATTTATTACTCTATAATTCTTTTAATTAGTTAATATACTGTCGAATGATTTAAATAATATTTACCAATATTCAATATCAATCACTACTGTATATAATTAATAAACAGATATATCATTTTTATTAGTATTCAAATAAAACATGTATTGTGCATTCAGAATATGTATTCAAATAGTATAAATACAGTTGAACACAGCTATGAAACGCGACGCGCATGCCAACATGCGCGTGCAATGAAGATCTCTACTACTATTTTTTGAAGTTATTTAGTTGGTAGCCTTTTTCTTAAGGGGTTTAGCAAGCAGCTTCATGGTGTAGACTTTATCTGACGCGGTGCGCGCGCATCGCAAAAATTCACTCCTCATCATTTCTCCATAACGCGCCTAAAGAAGTATAACTTCAAAAATTCATAAATCGTTTTACGATGTACGCTAGAAAACCAGATCTAAGGTTTAAAAATAAAATTTCATCGTATTATGAACATCGTAAAACGATTTATGAATTTTTTCCACCTGGATTGGGCGTTTGTCCCACTGCGCAACGCGCCGCGCCGGGCCGCGCGGGCCTCGCGAGGCTCGAATGATATTCGAGCTGCTCGATTTTTTCAAGTAGCTCGGTTTCTTTCGAGTAGCTCGAAGATTTCGAGTAGCTCGGAAGTTTCGAGCGCTCGGCTCGGCTCGAACGACCGAACTTTACTCGGTTCGAATTTCGAGTACTCGGTCTATTCGAGCGCTCGCACGTCCCTACAGCACCCCCAAATGTATACCATTTAGGGACGTGCGAGCGCTCGAATAGACCGAGTAAAGTTCGGTCGTTCGAGCCGAGCCGAGCGCTCGAAACTTCCGGCTACTCGAAATCTTCGAGCTACCCGAATGAAAGCGAGCTACTTGAAAAAATCGAGCAGCTCGAATATCATTCGAGCCTCGCGAGGCCCGCGCGGCCAGGCGCGGCACGTTGCGCAGTGGGACAAACGCCCAATCTAGGTGGAAAAAATTCATAAATCGTTTTACGATGTTCATAATACGATGAAATTTTATTTTTAAACCTGAGATCTGGTTTTCTAGCGTACATCGTAAAACGATTTATGAATTTTTTCCACCTAGATTGGCGGTTGTCCCACTGCGCAACGCGCCGCGCCGTGCCGCGCGGGCCTCGCGAGGCTCGAATGATATTCGAGCTGCTCGATTTTTTCGAGTAGCTCGGAAGTTTCGAGCGCTCGGCTCGGCTCGAACGACCGAACTTTACTCGGTTCGAATTTCGAGTACTCGGTCTATTCGAGCGCTCGCACGTCCCTAGTATGGAGCGCTCAGCGGTGCAGCAAAATAGGGGCAGTTTCTCCGTGTGCCACATGGGCCACCAGTTTGACACTCCTGCTCTATACGATGGCTTTCCATAGAATGCCCTGACGCTTCAGCATTGCCGTTAAAAACCCGCCAGGGGGCCGTACCAGGGGTACGATCACAGTGGCTCCGACATCGGTCGATTCGACCGACGACCGGCGCGTCGCGACGCAGTGCCTTCAGGGCCTGCGGCACCCCCAAGTGATATTTGCTAGATGTCCATCCTAGGCGCTCTGAAACCTCGGATTTCCTTGCAAAAGCTAATTATTGTGTAACCATTTTTTTGTTTAGGGATGATTTTGAATTAGCGCCGCAAGAGGAACCTGTAACTAGGGATATCTGAGCTTTTTTTGTCAACATATACGTTGACTTTTTTTTCATGGATAAAATCAATAATTAACACATAAATACTTTCATTTTCGAAATTTGAAAAAATATTTGTTATTTTTTTCAGGTTTTCCCTCAATTTTTTCCGTAAACTGTTCACTGAACGAAAAAAAGGAATAGAACATAAAAGATATGTACATTTTGTGTAACTCTACAAGTTTTGTCTGACACATTTTTTTATACAACCAATAAATTTTATGAGCACTTCATTAATTATATTAATGTGATGGGCTCGGGGGCACGTTTTCTCGTTGTCCGATCGAGCTCAAATTTTGCACAGATTACTTTTGTGTTAATTGGAACTATTCTGGGGGGTGCCGCGAAGAAAATTCAGAAGTCGAAAATAAGAGCCACCCTAGAGTAGGCGCGTTTGATGATAATAAAAAAACTCTACTGCGTACGTATACTACGTCTAGCTGAAAGTGCCGATCGCATACGTTCAGACGCATACATCTGATGCCAATGAATGTCCGATATGTAGGTCCCACTAATTTTTCCACGGCGCGTTGTGTATACATAACATAACATGTTTATTTTCACTGAGACTATGTTTTCGATGCTTGTAATAGGTCAGAATAGAAAAATTGTTTCTGTTTTAATTTTAATTTTTATTGACCTTTATAAATTTTTAATTGTAGTTATGCGTACTGTAGGTCAGTTGCTTTCTTTTCATTCAGTGTTATGATTTTCGGTGTATGTCTAACGTTTTTGTAACAGCTCATTCGTTAAGGAGGCTTCCCATTTTCCATTTTATGTGTATTATCGTAAATCTTTGTATTTGTTTATTGTGGCCAGCATTAGCGAAGAAATGAAATGTATTTTATGCTACAGTCTAATCCCTATAACTCGAAACCTAAGTAAGACTAGAACTTACAAGGAAGGTTAGGCAACCCGAATATTCAGAAACGTATGAAACTTTGCATGCAAGTAGAGTATGTCATCCGTAATACAACACTGTTTTCCGTTCGTGCCATAATTCGGTTCTAAGGGGTGAAATCAGCCCTTGAATAAAATTCAAAAAGTTCTTATTCGTGAAATATATCAAGACCGCTGGGAGATATTTAAAAAAAGTATAAACAAAGCTTGCATCGCTTTATTGCCTCTACAAAACTGCGTAAAATTTTTTTTTGAAACATCCACGGAAAAAAAAATTGGAAAATCTTGCGCTTTTTAAAAAATTTGTTTACGCTGTCTTGTAAACACAATAATGTGATACAAGTCTTGTTTAGACTTTTTTTACATATCTCTCATCGTTCCTGACATATTTCACGAAAAGGATCATTCTAAATTCTCTTCAAAGGCTGATTTCACCCCTTAGAACCGAATTATGGCACGAACGGAAAACAGTGTTGTATAACGGATAACATATTCTACTTGTATGCAAAGTTTCATAAATTTCTGAATCTTCGGGTTGCCTAACCTTCCTTGTTAGTTCATTCCCTGCCGGTCAGCGGTAAAAACCTGTCCAACTCGAAATATAAACCACCTATAACTCGAATTATTTGCCGCGTTTAGACGCGTTATTTAACCTTAACTCTGTAACTCGATTTTGGAGAAGATCGACCCTGCAAGTTTACTCCACCATAAATCAAAGTCTAGTTTGAGTCAATCAAACATATTAGCATACGAAGTCGAATGTTACGCGAGAAAGCTGACGCTTTTGTTGAACCAGCAATGGTTGGCCGCAAAACGTTAATACTAATCCAACAGTGAACTTTCCTTCGTTAAACCTCTCTTACTCGAAAAATTCGATAAGACGAAACAACTGTAATTCGAAAATTGTAACTCTTCTCCTGAGCTTCGAGTTACCGAGGTTCGACTGTACATCAACGCACGATGACATTTACTATCCGTTCGACGTGACATGTAAAATTAATTCACGTGTACCTCGTAGCCACAGGTTTCAGTAACTCGTTTCGTTGGTATGCTCGCTGCTTCTTCATGGCTGAACAATAGCAGTAGCAAAAGCAAGGGAAGTAGAATGCTTGAACACAACATCACCAACACACCACTGAGTACTTCCAGTCACAACTAATGAAATAACCTGCCAATCTGCTCCTACTTATACTGTTTTCCCGCTGCGGCACGGCGTTACTGCGATTGCGTCGAAGATAGAAGATACATAGGCAGTTGCTACCGCTGGGCCATCGACTTGTATATAACAACGAAATAACTAAGAAGTATGAAGTATTTCAACCGTTATCAATTTTACATTTTGCACCCCAGTTGATAACCGTTGCAGAAATATAACATATTTGTTTGTTACGAGAAAGATTTTCAACCGCAGTCAGGCTTGGTGGTGTTTGTGAACAGGCTAGGATTAAGAATTCGTTTTGATTTTTTTCGAACCGCCTTTTAATGTACATTATTGAATAATTTTATATATTGTAATTATTATGATAAGTGAAAATAGTATGGTAAGTACAGTGTGTAAAAAATATTCGAACAAGGAATCCTTTGCTACTCAAACATGTAAATATTGTAGGTACTTAACTCATTTAAATAAAATAATAGTGTACTTGCTTGGTGTATCAGTGCATAAGTGTGAAAATGTAACTGATTATTTGAAATTTTTTAAAGTTGTATGTAAGTCATAATTTTAATCGTAGATCGATCTAATCGAAACAGGATTATAAATATTTTGTGCATATTCTATCTGATACTGTAAGTAACCAAAAAATGGCAAACAGAATATTTTCGTGTGCTTAATTAAAATTGATATCTTATTAGCGGTTTCAACTTTTCATTTAAAAATGATCACATCGCATCGTATCGCATTGTATCGTATCGTATTGTATCGTACGGTATCGCATCGTATCGTATCGCATCGCGTTACATAATAATAATTAATATATTAATGATAAACAAATCTGATCCATATTGCGGAAGATAAATAAATGGAGTCTCAGTGCTTTCAGTCTCGAATTGATCTTTGACTTTCGTACTTGCTAGAAAGAAATCAACAGTGAAGCAGTGCATATAAGTATATCATAGAAAAGTGTTATTTCAGCAAACGGTACTGTTGTCTTCAGAATTTTTTACAAAATCAAAGTTTAATGCCCAAATTATTTTATTTCTACGTAGTTGAATTTAAAAAAGCGTGCATTGACAGCGATGTGCTGTGAAAGTATTAAAAATAAAATGCAGGTGTACTTTACAAATATAAGGCTGCCCATACACCACTAAAGCAATGCACTGCATGGTTTTAGCAGGGAGCAATGTAAAGGTGGAACCTTTATTTTTCTATACCTTTCATGTTCCTATTTTTTAAGAAAAGTACCACTGTAACAATAAACAACCTGAATGAAACATATGCAAAGATTTATGGTTGTTGCTATTATACAAAAATTAAAGTTGAAATTTTAATACCACAACAAGAAATGTAGAAACAATATAATTCATTTAACAGTGGATGACGAATCTTAATCGATTCTTATTCAAAATTTGTATACAGCTTGGTACATATACTGTACTGGACAAAGAAAAGAAGAAAATGTTGCATTGCAAAAAGTAAAAGTCATTAACTCATATAATTGTTACCACAAGGAAATATATTGTACTGTTTACATAAAGACAACAACTGGTTTATAAACTTACAAATTAATGTTTCAGTTCGAGATAAAAAAGAACATACCATGAATATTTATAGATAATATCTTAATGTTTGCATAGTGAATTAAATATTTTGAATCAGTTATTAATTAAATTTCAGGCAATAATTTATACGTTAAACATGGCCATTATCATCTTGCCCATTCTCTACTTTCGTATACATATAGTAAGATTCCAGGATGAATTCGCAAAGACCTTGAATCAAAAAATACAATCAAACATTTTTTTCAAAGAGTAGTGACATGAATTATCATTTAATAAATATTTTATTCAATTAGCAATATTTTATTATGCGTTACACTTTACAAGATCGCAAATCACAACGAGATAAATAATTATTATCTACGTTGTAAATTCACATTTTTCATTAAAGATAAAATATAGAACAAATTAGCGAATAATTAGATTTAACATACGGAATCGCAAGTTTTGTGATATAAAATACGGCGCATAATGAGTAATATGCATTACATTAGGACAATTCAAAATAAAATCAAATCAAATACAAAAATGAAAATGAAAAAAATTATTGTTTTTAATTCTCCTCTGGGTTCCATTTATATAATTATTGCATGGCGTATACTTAACAACAAAAGGGTTTACACTTTCTTCCTTAAAAAAAAAGACAGAAACAGACGATATACTTGTGATATTAACAGAACCATTTAACCCTCAGAGTGTTATGAACGTGTGTATGCGTTCGATGATGACAGTTATTGTTAGAAATTAATGAATATGCCGATGTGTAGTTGATAGGTTTCTCTGGCTTATAAATAATTTCGACACAATCTTCAAATGCGATTTCCTCGAGACACTTATACATATACTGGCGGAAATAATGTCTCTGAAACTAATCAAGAAATTCATTTGAAAAATTAGCAGTTTATAATGTAATGGCCATTATACGTGATACATACCGTACATTTCAAAAACATTTTCTTACACAACTACTTAAGATTTAATATAATTGCTTTATTATTCTTATGTACAAAGCGCGTATTATTACATTTTTACATACAAGATCTTCGTTGCTTCGTATTACATATCTCACAAAATAAATCAGAATTACTCCTTTTATAAATACAAGTGCAACTAAAAAACAATCTATTTTAGAATGAATGACGAAATATAATCGACCGCTAAAATAGAATTTATTTGTTTTTTAATTACTGTGAAAAGTAAATTTATAAAGCTCCACTTTTCAGTGAGAAATGCCGATTTAACCAGATATTTATATAAATGCCTATAATTGCCGATCGTCATTGAAACACAGAAATTTCTACATGAAATATTGTTACTAATAACGATGCTTAGCTATTTAATAAAGTAGACACAACATTCAAGGTACACCGAGCTGTTATGAAAACAACGTTTATTAAGGTAATATTATAAAGTAAAATGCAACAACACTGCTGAGAAGCATAAATAAGATTCAACATCTTAATAATGGGAGAGGTAGCTACATCAAGCAAAACGAAGCCTTAAAATACATGTACTGTGTACGACACAATTTTCTCGTCGCGAATTGTTATTCGCATATTTACGAAATTTATATGCCTAATAATATTGCTATCCTTGTGTCTGATGAAAACGAAACGGAGACGAATTCTTTATAAACGGGGTTGAAAATTCAAACAGTCTGTGTCGCGACGTTCGATGACAAATCCGCAAACGTGTCTTTGCATCTGAAAAAAATTCTTACCTTAATATGAGCCGCTCATTGGCTAAGTCGGTTAACTCCACAAAACAGAAATAAAGTTTATTTCAAATATAAAAAGTTTAGAGTCGATCGGGCACTTTGACGATGAAATTGAAAAAAATCAAAAAGTGGAGTTAACCGATTTGGCTCATATACAGGGTGGCTGCTAACTCGGGGAACATCGGGAAATGGCGCGTAGCTGGGGTGTATCTAAACAACTTTTTCCTTGACCAAAATGTGGTTTGCAGCTTCGTTTTTGAGTTATTAACGAAAACACTGGCCAATCAGAGCGCCCGTAGAGCGCGCGCTCCAACACGCGACTCTCAATTGCGCTTGGTCGCTGTGTCAATGCGCTGGTCGCGACCACGACAGAGCGCAATTGAGAGTCGCGTGTTGGAGGGAGCGCTCTACGGGCGCTCTGATTGGCCAGTGTTTTTCGTTAATAACTCAAAAACGAAGCTGTAAACCACATTTTGGTCAAGGAAAAAGTTGTTTAGATACACCCCAGCTACGCCCCATTTCTCGATGTTCCCCGAGTTAGCGGCCACCCTGTATAGCTCTGCAGATTTTAATTTAATTTTAATGCTGTACTATGTATTTAAATTAATATTGGAACGCAAAAATGTAAAACCTTGCAACGTACCCAACAGTAGATTGCGATTACGCAAATAATGCCTAAAAATCAGAGTATACGATTTCCTGCGGGTTCTCGAATTTTATTGGCCGATAGTAGGACAAAGACTGATCCCATCCACGTGGCGCAGTATTGTAATTCGTTAGATTGTGTACGCTAGAAAGTTTTGGTCCCATGTAGGCGTTATTCTCGTAAAGCTTTTGCCCTGAAAGAATAATTACCTTTCAGACATCTACATACACGAATTTTCTGTATACTATGGACAAACATCAGGAAATATTTCGTTCATTTATTTCTGCTTAAATTGAAGCACCATACTTCTTTGAACCCAGAACGGGATAACTGTCGGAAACAACATTTTTTATTTATAATCTTGCGTTATATTGTTAGTGGTCGCTCGACGAAAATGAATTATGATCAGTTCGGCACCCCTACCTAAGCCAAATACGACAGCAAGGGGCTAAACAATTTTTTAGTAGACAGGAAAACACTTACATAATATAGTTTTCAAGTAACAGATAAATAAATCCTTTCTGTACGTCGAATCAAAATTATTTATAAAAAAAACTGTTGTTTAACCCTTTTTCATATGCAGCCTCAATCGTCATCCTGATAGATATAACTATACAGGGTGTCTTAGTCGCTGTGCCAATGCGTTGGTTCACGATCACGACCGCCCTCTACGGGTGCTCTGATTGGCCAGTGTTTTTCGTTAATAATTCATAAAAGAAGCTTCAACCAACATTTTGGTAAGGGAAAAAGTTGTTCAGAGTCACCCCTGCAGCCCCCATATCCGGGAGTTCCCACAGTTAAGAGACACCCTGTATACATACATATATTCAAGATCATATACAATTTAACGAAAATCGTGAAACGAAAAGCAGCAAAAGTTAATTACGCAGAACACGTGTCAAAAAAAAAAACGAGAAATTAATAGCGCATGCGGGTTAACTTGCCTACGTCCGGACAAATGTCAGAAAATGTACAGTCCGGTGAAACGCCATGCAAAAGATTGTCCAGGACCGGTGTGTTACGCAAATGTTTAATAGTTTCCAAGATATCTTCTTGCGAGGCTATCATCGAGAGCAACAGCGACTTCGCATCGGCCGGCATTTCCGTTTCCGTGTTCACGAATTTCCCATTCTCGTTGTCGCAAAATGTTTCCACTTCCTCGGAGGTCATCGATCGACGACGACTGGAGCACAATTCATGGAACGCTGACGAATATTCCTGATCGCCGTTCATGATACTCGAGGACTCGGATTTCTCGCGGTACATTATTTCCTCGCTGTAATCGTTCATCTGGGAATCGGTTTCGTCCGTCGTGTAGTCTCCGTCGTCGGTGGATACGTAACCGTTGTTACAGTGGTCCTGTAACTTCACAGGCTCCTCGTACGTACGCTGTTCTGGTATTCTGTATTGCAATCAATTAGAATGATATTTTCTTCCCATTGGATTTCTCGTGAATTATGATTTTTGGAGATGAACCCGGCTTCTGCGCGTCGATCTCCTACCTTCTTAATGTTTAGTGCATAATGTACAATCGCGTGAAGTATGGACGCTATATTATGTGTATACTTCTACAGATTTACAGATGTTATACTGACAATGAGTGCTTCGTTCATGGCGCTTTTGACTCGCGAAGAAAAGTGTCTGAGATCAAAGTTGTTTGACTGACACCGACGAATACTGCAATTGCTGACCTTTTTCTCGCAAAGTCATTTTTGTCAAGCTTTCAAGGTCATCGACGGTTTTCAGATAATAACGATATACTTTTATTGCAGTAATATTATAGCCGATGAAGGGTGGATTTCAGGTATGTATAATGCTTTGACCTTCAAATGACATTGAATAAAACAATCGAGATAGTTTGAGGTAGAGACGTGCGAGCGCTCGAATTTTACGAGCCGAGCTGAACTCGGTTCGATTATGCGAGCCGAGCCGAGCGCTCGAAACTTCCGAGCTACTCGAAATCTTCGAGCTACTCGAAAGAAAGCGAGCTACTTGAAAAAATCGAGCAGCTCGAATATCATTCGAGCCTCGCGAGGCCCGCGCGGCCCGGCGCGGCGCGTTGCGCAGTGGGACAAACGCCCAATCTATGTGGAAAAAATTCATAAATCGTTCTACGATGTACGCTAGAAAACCAGATCTCAGGTTTAAAAATAAAATTTCATCGTATTATGAACATCGTAAAACGATTTATGAATTTTTTCCACCTAGATTGGGCGTTTGTCCCACTGCGCAACGCGCCGCGCCGGGCCGCGCGGGCCTCGCGAGACTCGAATGATATTCGGGCTGCTCGATTTTTTCAAGTAGCTCGCTTTCATTCGGGTAGCTCGAAGATTTCGAGTAGCTCGGAAGTTTCGAGCGCTCGGCTCGGCTCGAACGACCGAACTTTACTCGGTTCGAATTTCGAGTATGTACTCGGTCTATTCGAGCGCTCGCACGTCCCTAGTTTGAGGGCCACTAGGGAGACATATTTTTGTTTCTATCCGAAATGTTTATTTCGATTCTGCAAGGAATATTCGATACAATTTCCATTAACTTCAATGTATTTCCAGATAAAATGCATTCTTGAATAACATCTATTATTGAGCTTGATTACAGCGTTGCGGTTTCTAACGATTCCACGGTTAAAGTTGAAACCATTTGAAGGTCAATGTACATGCGCGACTGAAATCCATTCTTTATCAACTATAATAGTAACATGATATAAAAAATGTGTCATTATTAATGAAAAATCATCGATGACCTTGAAAACTCGAGGGGAAAAATTACCTTGAGAAAAAGTGATCTCAGAGATTTTTTGTATAGGCAAAAAAGGCGATCATATAACGATGTACGTCATAAATGAAGCACCCTATACTTGTATATTTCGAAACATGATATTATTCGCGATTTTAGAATGGTACAAGGGTAGAAATGCGGAAAATAAAAAAAAAGAATTCAGAAAACCTAAATGTCTGTCTGGAAATACAACCTTGCACTCAAAATAAAATGAAAGAATCCAGCTGAATGACAACATTGACTTTTCTCCAATGAAATTCAATTATTAATTAATTGATAATCAAACGAATCTGTTATGGATTTAACAGAACTCTATTCGCCATTGGTCCCTTATAAAACCGTTTACACCGTTTGCAGGGTGTAGTTCAACGAAGCTTTTTAATCATCTGTTCGGAAGGGGCAGTAAATTTTCATTCCCTCTCACCTCCTATGATCCTCCACGGCGCTGTACTTGACGCAGTTACGCGTTTCGAAGAAGCGCGCTATGTCATTATCGTGAGGTGATTGCTGCACAATTGGAATCACCTTTGGACTGATCTGTTTGTATTGCAGTACCGGTCTGCATGTTTTTTCGAATTCCTGTATCAACTGTTTGACCGGGACCGGCGTGTAGTCGTTCTCCTCGTTATCGATTTCCCCTTGATTATTTGCGAACTTCTCTATCTCGTTGTAAGTTGTCTTTACACATTCCGTCATGCGTTGCTCCTTCGCGTAATTTTTCATGTCGTTGTTAGTAGCGGCGTGTTGCGCGTTAGACAAATTCATTCTGCACAGCGAAGCTTTGTTATAGTTATGGTTGCGTCTGTTAGTGATGATCGATGATGTCGCGTTTTCGTTAGCGTTACTTCTGCCATGGTAGCTGTTATGCCGATCGATGTCGGGGTCTAAAGTGATTCTGTGCGATCTGTCGACCCCCGACGATCGCGACTTGTCGAAGGGAAAATCGTTATCCGTACCGACAGCCACTTCCCTCAGATAGACTTTTTTCACTTCGGTCAAGTGGTTGCACTCTTTACCGTTGCATCGATAGTGATTTCTACCTGGAACGTTTTAGAGGGAGCTCATGATGGCTGGAATGCTAGGATATAGTCGATCTTTCAACTTCCAAGGTATATTTACTTTTGCCACTTGTAATTAGTAGATTGTGGAGTGGAATGAAAAATTTAATATACAGAGCGCACCATAATGTGAATTATTTCAAAGCACAATTGATGGACTTTTGGCAATTTTCCGAATTTCAGTACCGATTACTGGTACTTAATAATTCTATTTGTCATTGTGAAATATTACCTGCTGAATAATGTCGTCATTTATTTGAAAAACCACTGTGATTAACTTTATTTCAAAGCCATTTCTTTATTTCTAATCAATTGCACAGTTTTATATATTTAATTATCGTTGAAATATTTATGTAAAATTAACTTCGCGAGTGGCATGAAGTTCTCAATTTTACGTGCGAAAGTACTTAAACATAATTTACATAAAACAATTACATAAGTATATTTTGCAATATTTGTTTTGTATATTGTACATTTTACAGGAAATTTGAAAAAAGAATGTGTCCAAATGTGTCAATTTCCTCTACTTTTTTTATTTGATGGATATAGTCAGTTTATACTTTGACATAACTACGATTATGGATACAACGCACAAATATAATAAAAAAAGGCTTGTATAAATATCTCAAAGTGACCATTGTTTTAATTTATTGTTTTAAACAAAACAATAAAATATTACGAATACTGGAAGATAAAAGTAGCTGTAACTTAAAAACAAGATCACATAAGACTGTTTTAGTACTTTTGTGTACTGAATCTGCTACTAAAGTTATGTCCACATATTATGATACACCCTGTATAAACAAAATGTTCAGTTTATTCAGTTCGAACGTGTGTAGCATCCGATTAAACTGACGTTTGCTAAACATTGTTCGAAAAGTCCATCTGTTTGTGAATATAATGGCGATTTTCTGTTTGACATTTACAATTATTTTCTATGTTCTTATTAATTACGGATGATTTGTATATTGTTTAAAACAAAAAGAATAAATTATACTACATGACGAATTTATACATATAAGTAAAATCCTAAATTCTATGTCATGGAAACTTTCCTATAAATAGTTAGATTGTATTTTTGCTTAGATGATGCTTTTCTTTTCCATAATGAAGCTGTTCAAACCCTCTTCAATTATTTTTCGAATACAAAGTAGAATAGTATCAATAGAGTTTGCACAATGAATAAAAATCCCTGACTAATGTTTTTTAATTGTCTGGACAATAATATTCAGTGTACGTTCATTTTTCTATACTCTTCGTACCAATAACTCCACATCGGTATAACATTGATTCGAATCATGAATTATGCGAATGCTACTTTGCTACCAGTAATTTTCTGAAATATGACAAAACCAACCATTTGTTTTCTTGATAAAAAAAAATTATGATTGATCCGTAATAGAACTGAAGTTGTTCAACAATTGTTAATTTATTATTGGGCTGCAAATATGACAAGAGAACAGTATTTAAAAGACCTTTTGAAAATATCAAGTTTAAGAATTGAAAATCAAGCCAATCAAAATAGATTCTTTCGATTTCTGGCAGTTACACATTTTTTCACTTTGTTCAATAAGTACTAAATAAATAACATTAATTGAAATTAATACGTGTTCTCGTATTTAATAACAAATTGTAACGCTGCTACGAATTTCACGAAGACTTTGAGATTAAAATTTGTTTCAGGATATGGACTAACAATAAGCTAAGCAAATCAAATAATATCTAAAAATGTGAATGACGCCGAAGTCGTACGAAATTGAATATTACTTTGCACATATTGTGTGACTAAATGCCTGCATTTAATAATTAAGAAAATCGTTTTAAAGATACCTTCGGCATATACCTAAAAATTTATTTAAACGCAAAAATTGTCACCTGAATAGAAAAGAACATAGAAAACAACTTTGTAACCAAAAATTACCATCCTACAATACTATAAAGCCACACAAACGTATTATATCGCCCTCGCGTCACTGAAATAATTACTAGCGCGATAAACAAGAATTTATTGCTACTTTTCGAAAGATTAAATGTCAATGAGCTTTAACTTCTACACAGCTCTAATCAGTGTAAAGATATCGATTGGCAACCAGGTACAGAGCGTTGTTTATTTTAGATATGCAACGAAAAAGAATGCCTCGGTGGTCTCGCATTGATTGAATAACATCGACGCCGTTTGCCAATTGAAGCCCACCGGGTTGTTGAACCCTTGACGAAACTTCAACGTGACGAGTTTAAACATCGGGCTGAACGTTGTCAGTACTATTAGCAGTTCAGATCGTTTTCTTTTTAGTCGGCACTTATGCAACCAGTCACGGATCGGCGTTAAATGATGATTCCAAGCGGATTCGAAAAGAAAGCATAATCCAGCCCGAAATAAGCGTGAAGCAATTTAGGTCGAATGAGGAATCCTTGGAAATTGTTAGATACTCGCCTGCGATTTGAAAACAATTCGTACAAACAAGAATATATATTGCGTGGAGGTTTGCCAAATAGAAATGTGCCAAATGGATTGCGCAGGACAAAAGCGTTATGACTTTGTTTCAGATTTACGCACCTGTCGCCGGTGGGTTCGCGCCGTTCAGAGACAAATCCACGGTGAAGGGATTGTAGAACGAATTGTCGACGATGGGCGCAGGTATTACAGGTGTAAGCGGAGGTAGGGACGAAAACTTTGAATTTCCGTTCATTTCCTGCGCCAAATTGTAATCCAGATTGAATTTCGTTTATCATTTTTCATCGATCTTTTGTTTTGATAATATCAGGACTCACCGGTTTTCCTGCGTACATTGGCATTCTTGTGCCAGGTGTGCTCGGTGTTTGTGGTTGATCTCTATCTACGACCCATTTCTCGGATCTTTTCCTGCGTTTCGCGAATATCTCAGCACCTGTAAATCATTGCTCCGTTTAATCTGCTCCAAGTGCAATGGATTCTTGAAGTAAGATAGTCTTGTGAACGTATTAACACCTTTGACAACGATGTAACGTTGCGATAGCTAATAGTAACTAGTAGATACTAATGATATTATAATATTACGTATTAATACTGGTATTCGAATTATTAATAACGTGTGTATATAAATAAAAACATTTTCAACAGTTTAAAAAGTCATTGATTCGAATGAATTAGAATATAACACTACAGTATGACTTACACTCAAACTATATTTAACTATTGACAATTATTTGTTTATATTTGACAAAAATTACTGGACGATTCCGTGAAAGTCTGCTGAAGTTACAAATAAATTTTAAAAAAGCCCTATTTATATGAACTCTTATAATTGGATTATTATGAATAATCCAATCATAAAGGCCGCTATATCTCCGGTGTGCTCGGTTTAGGGACGTGCGAGCGCTCGAATAGACCGAGTACTCGAAATTCGAACCGAGTAAAGTTCGGTCGTTCGAGCCGAGCCGAGCGCTCGAAACTTCCGAGCTACTCGAAATCTTCGAGCTACTCGAAAGAAACCGAGCTACTTGAAAAAATCGAGCAGCTCGAATATCATTCGAGCCTCGCAAGACCCGCGCGGCCCGGCGCGGCGCGTTGCGCAGTGGGACAAACGCCCAATCTAGGTGGAAAAAATTCATAAATCGTTTTACGATGTTCATAATACGATGAAATTTTATTTTTAAACCTGAGATCTGGTTTTCTAGCGTACATCGTAGAACGATTTATGAATTTTTTCCACCTAGATTGGGCGTTTGTCCCACTGCGCAACGCGCCGCGCCGGGCCGCGCGGGCCTCGCGAGGCTCGAATGATATTCGAGCTGCTCGATTTTTTCAAGTAGCTCGCTTTCTTTCGAGCAGCTCGAAAGATTTCGAGTAGCTCGGAAATTCGAGCGCTCGGCTCGGCTCGCATAATCGAACCGAGTTCAGCTCGGCTCGTAAAATTCGAGCGCTCGCACGTCCCTAGCTCGGTTAAATGGAGTCTCCTGTATAAAAGCATAAATATGAATGTACTCTTTATTACCGCGGCCTCTTTGATTATTCAAATCACGAACGATGTCAAAAAGTTTCTCAGGGTTTTTCGGCATTGGTTCCATGTTTACATCTTCGCCCAGGGCTTGAATGCCATGTATATCTAACACCTTGCCATACGGATTCATCATACACTTTAGAGGCACTTTTTCCTGATAAGAGAAAATTTTCGATAAGGTACTGTTCAATATTTTCAGTAAGATACAGTGTTTATCGTAATTAGTTAATAGAATTTGCTATACAATTATTTGTACATGGGTAGCCAGCTGTCAGATTAAATAAATATTAATAAGGCACAATTTTCATTTATTTGTTGTTGCAAAGAACGTTTTATTAGAGGTGTTTAGATGCTGAAACACTTCTTTGTTCAATACTATGATTCTTTATTCTGTACTCGGCGTAAAAAACAGTTTTATTAAAATATGTATTGTATTCGTTTTAATTTGCGAAGAAATGTTGTTAATATTGTACGTCACAAAGACAGAATAATGTTCTATATTATTTTACAAATAGCAAAGCTGTATATGAAAGTTCGAATTGTTTAACTAAATTTATGAATAAAAGAAAGCTTTTGCATAATTATACTTATGTCTTACAAAACTTGAGAGCTCTTTAGATTATTATTTATACTACCATATTTATATATTTAATCACATATTATATATGCACAATAATTAACCATTTCTCTGGAAGTAAAATGTATTATCATTATGCGGGGTGGTTCGTTATTGGTAATGCAACCGATAATGTAGTGATCTTTTTAAGGAACTTGTGTTTATAATTATTTTGAAGGGGTTAGGCCTATTATGGTGGGTGTATTTATTTATTGCCAAACGTTAATAGGAGAATGTTTGCAACGATATTAATGTTTATCACAGCAATGTAACAACGACGTAACTGTAAAGCTTCGCTAAGATATATAAATAAGAGTACACATTGCAATTTCGAACACACACCACTTACTCTATTAATAGGAGCTGAGGGTTCCTCTAAATCTTCAACACCTGTAATAAATCAATTGCAAGTACGACTTGAAGTTTTAGAATACTAGATATTATAATCTTTCAAACTCTCGTTACAAAAATTGCAATATAGTGAATTGCAACAAACCGTTACACTAATTTTATACTTTCGAATAATAATCAATCGTTGCATATATATATGTGGACGTACGTACCATTACCATCATGGATCCACTTAACTGAACGCTTTTTTCTGTTCACGTACATAGATTGACCTTTACTTTTCATATTCTTTACGTCGCTTAAAGAATGCGAAATTCGTCGAGCTAATTCTACTTGATCTTCAACAGTCGGATGAGTTGGCGCATAAAAGTATGAAGATGCAAACATTTTCCCTAGAAAAATATTTTCGTATGTCTCAATTCATCTACGGATATGAGATTACTAATTGCGATACTAATTATCGAATTTATCATTCAATTATTTTGTCGAATAGTCAAAGTGTTTTATAATATTATATTCATTGTTACTTCTACGATTAGATGGCAAAATGTAACATGGGCATTATGTTTTTCCTAATTGTGCGGCCATTTTAAAGTGTCAGCAGTGAAAAGTCAATATTTTAAAATAATACTTTCAAAAATACATTTTTAATTAACAGTTGTAAATACTGATTGTTAATTTAAGTTCAGTCAATTGTTTCTAAACTCTATACATGCATGGAGTTGCATGTATTCACAATTTTTTCGAAAAGTGGACATATCCCATGTTTCATTTGGTCATAGACTTTATTGCACTTACTGTTTTTGGACTGCATAAGCCCTTGCGAATCAGCGGCAGGCGTGAGTAACTTTTGCAAGTTCACCGGTCCACTTTCATTTCTCTCCTTCAGTGTGAAAATAAATTAATTGATATATAAAATTACGGTTTTAAAGAATATCAAGAGTGTTATAAAAAATATGGATTGTGTGTACCATTGCGTTAGAATAGTACATCTTTTTTTTTTTAAATTTGTTATACACTGAATCTTGTTGTTCGCGTTCTAAATATGTATATCAAGTTACTGAAAAACACAAGACAAATAAAATATAGGTATGTCATGAAAAATCTAGGGTCATCAATTTGTGGAAAAAAAATACTTTCTCCTTGTTTTCAAATGATTATTTATGCTGTTTCTGATCACACCCACCCGATTTTAACGTGCGTGAAATTAACGATACACAAATTTAAGAAACATGCTATGCAGATGCACTTAAAAAAAAAACAAGTCTGTATCCCATAAAGTACAAAAAGTTTGTATCATTTGATGTATATTAATATTTTCGCAGAACTGGAGAACGTACTTGTTACGGAAATCAGAGGCTGGATTATTATTTCATCATTGCATTAAATCTGATGCGTTACACAACAGTTCTGTCGAACTTCCATCGCAGAGAAAAAGTTGCAGAAAAATAATTTATATTTAAAAATATATACCGTAAATAAAACCGACAAAAATGTACTTCTTTGCTTTCAATTTTTCCAACGAACTTTATCACCGAATTAGCATTTAAATGGCAGAAAAAAGTACCATTTCAACTTCTTTTAAGAAGAGAAGAAACAATTAGGTAAATATTACTTTGGCCTATATTTACATACGTATACATATTTTAATGCATGCATCCAATGGAAATTTTACATCGATTACTTCACATCAATCTATTCTGGGTGGTGCTATAATTATACAGCAATACAAAAAAACATATATTCTACGCACGTATGACAAATTTAAATGGCCGAATTGTATTTGTGAATTTCCAAATTTTGAATAATATTCTGTATATAATATATATCAAATAATGTTTTATCGTATACTTGCAAAACTTGTAATTTCAGTATATTAAATGAACTTATGTATTTTGATTACAGATTTCTGTTGCTGTAGTATATAAATTAAACACGATTTAAAGTTTCATTTAATTATATTTTAACATGCAGCATGCGATGTAAGTATTTTCAAAAATGAACAACGTCTGTGTAAATAATTGAAATTAACATTGAAATCTTTGTAAATGTTAATTTGACAGAAGATTTCATTTAGACTATATTCCTTCATCCAAAGAATTCGACAAATAATTCTTTCAATACGTTAAACACTGTATAATAATACGCATGAACAAGAAAATGATTAATAATCACAATATTATTGACAGCAATTGTAACAAAAACTATAATAACAATCATAACAGTAATATTAATAAAAATATAGTAATCATTCACTATTCGATTTCCAAAATTCCGCTTTTCCTAATCAAAACGTTCCACAAAACAGTAAAAACTTGTTTGCTAATTGCAGTATTTTTAAAGTAAACTCGTTCTTTATCTCTAAACACGTTTAACGAACCGATTACAGAAATCTTATATGTACTTGCGTTAAACACCTAATATACTATAAAAAGACATAATTGTCAAATTCCACATTAAGCTCGCTGATGGCAGACTAATACTGCCATCATAATTACTTCAACCAACTAAACGATGATACGTTAAAAAAAGAATTGATATTCCCAATTCTTCGTATGGCTGTCTATCTGGTTTAGTTATTTGTTTAAAAGATTACATTTAATATTTGCAAAATAACTCACCATATCGAAGTGCAGTATTTTCGAAGTGAGATGCTCAAGGAAATTCCTCTTCACGGGGTCGTGCCTATCAGAGGGCTTAAAACCGCGGGAACGTATTACAACATTGTCCGCGGATATGCTCCGTTGCAAATAATTTTTCTCTTGTATATTGCTGTAATTCACGCTATACCGATACTCCGCATCCTTCGAATTTTCGGATGCAACGCTGTATGAACAATACGTGTTGTTCAAAGCGGCCCGCTTGGTGCTACTGCCGAAATGGTAATTGTTTAGTCTACAGTTTGAACGTAAACCGTTCAGGGTCTACCACGTCGTTTTCTTCCTTACGGTTAATACATCGCGAATATTAATAAAAAAAAGCGGAGGGAAGCATTTATAACATATTATTCCAAAACGTATTTTTAATTTCACTGTTCTAAATATTCAAATTATATTGCCCCTCTTAGCCGCGGTAGTCCTATTTAACAATACTTTAATTTTCAAGATGTTTTGAAATAATTGGTGCTTCACGTGTCTTTCAGTTTTTAAGCGAAGTTAGAATGTCGCATACGCTTTATTTTTGTTTTAATTTAACTGTCCTAACTGTTTCACAAACGGTTTATTATTATTAGTAAACTGAGACTTGTAATACAAAATTACAAAATTAAGTGCCATCATGCTGGTCAATCGACTAACTTTTTGGAAACTATTAAGAATTTCTAATAATAATAATAATGACCCCCGTGTGGGCGCGGGTCAGAATACTCCCACAGTAACTCCTGCTTGTCGTAAGAGGCGATTAAAAGGAGACCCCTACATAATAGCGCTACTAGACAGCCACACACAAGTCATGCAACCCCGTCCGAAGATGTTTTGCGGGATCTGCCTTCAACCACCAGAGACGGCAAACAACGGCAACGCATGAAATGGACAGATGAAATGAATATCATGGTCATGCGTTACTATAGTGCCACGAAACTAGAGACAATAAAAACATGCAACATAGCCCGAGCATTCCTAAACCAAATGGAAGAACGACATGAGACTTGGCGAGGATCCGCCTCATCCGCGTAACAACCCACAAAACAGAGACGCGAGTGATAATAATCATAATAACAGTAATTACAACATAAACAGTATTACAGTAAGATTCAAATGGATTTTTTTTATGCAGTGAAAATGCCAAAACTTGTTTACAAAGTTAAAATGTCCTATCTCAGGCAATTAATTAATTCCTACGTTGATTCTACATTTCTTAGACCTAGTTCTTAACTGTTTTAACTCCATTTAAAAAGAAATGTAATTAACCAATCCACAAGTGTGTCATTGGTATGCAGCATACAAGTTTATGATAATATGATGAGAACTCTACTTAGAAAGCAACAAATATTCAGTTCTTTCGAGTCCTAGCTCTAAAATATCTATAACATTAAACTTTATCAACTTGAACTAATTTTACACAGTTTACAAACTAGTGTAGATACAATAGTTAAGAATTAGACGGACGATTTACTGTTCATGCGCATGTTCAAGAAAATTATATTATACTAGATACTTATTAAATTTCTATTTAATGAAGAAAAAGAAAACCTTATTTTCCTCGAATATTCAAAAACGTTAGTTAGGAAAGTCAAGCTAAGAAGTGCAGTATAAATCTTTTGAAGCTAGTTTCTAGCAAGATCACAGATGATTATGTTAATTTGATTATGAATTTAGGATAATGTTGAATACTTTGATATGTGAGAAATATATATAATATTTGGAAGGTTAAAGACATCGCGAGCACTCTTTCAGCACCATTTTCAAAAATAAACAAAGATAAAGATATAGTTACTTTTAGGACCACGTATGTATGCTTAAAATTAACGTAACACGTTTCTTAATTGAAAACATTCGTAGATTAAGCATTATCTTGTATTAAACATTTTAATTAAGCAGCGACGTAAATGATTTATTTTGGCATTTTAATCGGGAAGAAGAAGAGCGAAGCTGTGGTAAGAAGAAAGAGAGCAAAATTAATAAAAATTTGTACAACTTATAAAACTTCACTTTTAAAAGTCCCTTATGACATGTTTGAAATGGAACAAAGAACCTACAAGTATAACTCCATAAAACGCTATATCCTTTGCTAGTACTTATACAATACCTATTGCGATTTGATTAATGTGAATCTCAGAGAGGAAAAAAGCAGTTGAATAACATCTGCAAATATATCACGATGCATTGACATTAGACATACGATTAGTGGACAAGTTGGATTTTTTTTAATCGGAGTAGATTGGTTCTCTTCCAAGCAGCCAATTAATTCCGCGTTGCAGTATTGGCAGCGGTACAATGAGATTCTGTGCGAAAGAAATGCTAAATTTATCTGTTGTAACGTAATACGCAGTAACAGTTTGAGCAGTGGCGTTCAGGGTGTATAACCAGTGCTGTATTTAATCGAAAGTTATAAGGTTAATTGAAAATATATTAAAAAGCGGATGCGAAGGATGCATTAAATAATATTTGCTGAAAAAGCATTATTTAATTCCAAATATTGTAGTATACATTATAAGATAAGTCTCGAAAATTTATAAATAAAATGCTTGCGTCAACAGTATATTATATATATGCTATACATGAATGTAAATGTAAACAAATATTTATTAGACCTAATATTCTTCTATTCTCTTCTTTTAATATTTTGCACATTGCAATATTTTAATAATGTCAGTTTTTATTTTAATTCTTTCTACAACACCAATACGATCGACCGAGATTTAATATAATTATTGGATTGGTACAAAATTTACAGCCCGAACTAATTTCTATCGAAGTCGAACTACTGTTTTCTCGAGACCGCCTCGAGATATTTCTTTTATAAAACAATCACTTATCCATCACCTACTGTAATTTTAGCAACACCTCTAACAACTCTAAAACGATTCCGTTGTGTCAATATTTCAAATGCGAGCAACGTGACTGATATGCTGCTTTAAATAGATTATTCGGTAGAAGAAATTCTTATGTTCTAAAGCTGATCGAACTGCTTAGGAAACGTTTCGAATGTTACGTACAGTACACAAATTTCTCTAATTAATCGTACAACGCAATGTTCAATTAACACGTTCTCAATGCTGACATTAGTTTTCGCGATTTTAAACCTCGTTCTTAAAGCAACATATCCAAAACGAATACACAGCGATAAATAGTTTCAGTCTTGAATAAAAAAAAAAGTTAATGGAAGCAGCAAATTAAAATAGCCTTGCATCATCGCCGAGAAGAAAGTCATAGACGTGGGTTTAAAGGGGATGTATTATTAAGAGCAGGCACTGGCTGTTTTAGTTGCTGAAGCGTTGCACAGTTAATCATAGTCTTAAGCTGGAGTTACGTCCCTTGTCGTAAGTAATAGCACAGAACTTTATACGTCCCGCTAAGTGTCTCTCTTTCCCCAGATTTTCTTTCAAAATGAAAGAAGAAAATGAAAGTTTACTTATCAAATTGTGCCCTCCTCATTTCTCGGCGTTCTACGCACAGTTCGCTCGTTTCTCTCTTCGTTCCCTAACTTTAACCACGGTTGTTTCCTTTTCCGATATAGATATTCCTGATTTTTTTCGCGGATTTTACGTAACACGCGTGACGCGCCACGCTCCGAAAGAAGTGGTCCGCCACGGAAAGCGAACGAATCTCACGACGAGGGCTCCCTCGCCATGAGAGAGAAAATCGCATCTTACAAAACGTTCCCTGGCACGCACCAGCCACCAGAGGTGGCCGCTCAAACTCACACAATCGCGGTAACTTCGTAAACGAGACACTTTGCGGCTAACGGTCAGCAGCATCGGCCGGTTCTGGCTCATTCATGATCGTGACTTATGCCGTGGAACTGAACGAGAATCGGTCGATTTATTTTTATATCAAGGAGATTGCCGTAAATCTCTCGCGATCGTGACAGGACAGTTCACGCTCCAACTGTACCTTCCAAAACATTTATTTTCTTCTCTTTTTTTCTAACGTTTCACCTACATACGTGACTGAATCCTGCTCCAACGGAACCGTCCAGTGGCACGAAGGGCACACTTTCGCTCGAGCTTCTTCCTTCGTCACTATTTTTCGGTTCGACTATTAGGACACTTAATTTTGGTCAATATATTTCTTACTTCGAGATCTTTTTTCCCGTTCCGTAACGTTCACTTGAATGAATTACACCACGCAAGAGCAGACGGTGCTTTATAATAGCGCCTAACCGTCGCTATACCAACTTCCCGACTGCCTTGAGTCGTCTCCGGTAAAAATAGACTATCAGAAAGCGACACCTCAGAAATCGGTGGCTGCAGCCGTACGGGACATAAGTTATAGCGACCATTTAGTGACACCACAACTTGTTGCAATTCCTCCCTAACAAGTTTCTCATTCTATGGATATAAAAATAGAAAGCGCACAATAACAATGTAGGCGTGAAAATTGTACCGTGGCGAGAATAGACGAAATAGGCTGCCTCTGTTCGATTAAACGAGGCTTGTATCAAACAACAAATGGAAACGATGTAATTTATAATTTAAACAATTTATAATATATATTTTGTTTGGATATACATGCGAATAATTTCTATCCAGTTTTACATGAATAACTGCAACTGCATTATTAAAAATGATAAAATTCTTTATTGCTGTAGTGTGTTCAGTTTTTAAAGATATTATTTCGTTTGGAGAGTTTCAATTGATATCGATTTATTCTTATACATATGCGAAATGAATTACATCTAATCCCAATCGGCACTAGTTATATCTTGCACGATATCTGTATTTTCTTTGGGTAAATCAATCTTGGCAATTTCTTTGTTTACTTTCAACTTCTTCCTTTTTGGTTTGGACGGTTTCTCCGATCTTTCCTTATCAGATTTTATCCTCATGTCGAATTCGCTCTCGTCGCTACTTACTGCCGCGTTTTCTTCGATTGATTTTCCTTTCTTCGACTTCCTTATAGTTGGTAAATTATATTCGGCTATCTCGTCGTTTCTCGTAAGTAATTTAAGCTTTTGGGATTGATGGATTTTTACCCACGATTCATAGAACTTCGCTATAGACGTGCCCTGTGTTTTTATCCCATTCTCCCAGTTCTTGATCTCTGTCATATTCTTTAAATTGATTACAGTTTTATTACGCTCTACCTCGATGTATTTTTTGTTTTCCTCGATTTTCTCTAACAATTGTTTCATTTTTCTGCAATAGTTTGCAATATGACATTTCTTCAAAAATGCCTTCAGCTGAAAACAAAAGTAAATATACAAATATCCGCCCATAGAAACGAGCCCCTTTTTAAATATCGTATCGGTAAGACGCTAAGAAAGGATAACTTCAAAAATGCACAGTATTTACTACAATTTTTGATTGACTTGTTAACTTTTCATTCATTTTACGAATCACAAAGTAAACGAAATTAAAACAGTTTCTTGCCTATTACTGTAATCTTAAAGAAGAACGAGATTTTCTTGTCATCACTTCTGATAGTAATGCAATTTTCATTTTTTTGTATACTCCCATAACTATCGTGTAATGCGTATTAACCCTTAACTGGTGTGGTGAGTTTGGGCTCCATAAGTAGGGTCAAACCGACTCGAATCATAATCACTTCTTTTCTGGGAGAGTGAAGCATAAATTGCGATTCAATTTATAAATGCATTGATTGTAGCAATACCATTATTCACCATTCTTCTTTGGATCACAATTTTTATAATATTTCGTAATACAGCTTCCAACTCGTCAGTGGTACGCTGTGCACGGTTGCTTTGTCTTGCTGTTCACGATAGAGGGGCAAATGACCACCCCTTTTTCTCAGATATCAACTTATCACAACATTTTGATGACAGTAGAAGATCAACTATCCGACTAATAATCTGTCGGATGTCTATAGTCATTCTACACCTTTGGATCGGTAGAAATCTGCTGACGAAAGTTTCCGCAAAATTGTTCATAACAATAAACTTGTGGGTCAGATAATTTCATTTGCACAAAAGCTTTAACAATTTTCATTGTGCAAAAGATACGTTTCTGACTTATGCTTCCTTTCAGACATTACCTCTACTCACCGAGAAGAATTCATAAGGATATAAAAATGTTAACTTTAATTGTTCCTGTGATACACAATTTTTTGAAACTTTTTTCAATAAATTTCCGCCGATCCAAATGTGTAGAAGCGAGTTGTGATAGCCTTGACATACAATTTTCTTACACCCTGTACATACGACGCAACATGTTTACCTTCACAATAATGAATAATCGCTTGACACAGAGTTCAAGTGATAACTGAGATCGTGACTTCATGTAGAGAACGTCAGGTACTGAGAGAAGTAGAACGCTTTTGTACGAAAGGTACCAAACGCATTCAAAATAATATGTACGTAGTAGCGATCTGGTAAACACCATACCGGTTAAGAGTTAACATTATTGTAATTCGTAATGCGGGTAATAGAAACGAAACTATCAGAGCAAGAGCTTTTGCATATTTTCCAAACTTTAACCCTTTTCTTGTTTGCCTCTCTATTGTGCTCATAGTGATATTAAATATATCATACCATTTATATAATTATCGAAAAGATATGCTCCTTGGAACGAAATAAATTTAACACTACGTGTCTCTGACTTACTTGTATTATGCACGGTACGTATAAATCCGGGAAGTATACTGTACAGCTATCTTTCGCAGCACTTTCCAAAATAAGTTTGTACACGGAATCGATAACATTATCCTTAAAACCATTTTCCTGTATCTGCGACTTGGACATCCTCAAAAGACAAATGAAAGGTACCGGTTTCATAGACACTGCCTTGTGTTTCTTGTTAAAATCGTAGGAATTTAATATCTGCAAATGTAAAGAATATCTAATATCCTGCAATATTTTACGTATTTTATATGTATTAGGTTTTTAAATATAAAGAAAACGTAGGACACCTTCTGAATTTATCATAGAAGAAGGTGACGATGAATTTTGCATCAATGTTGTCTTTTTATTTTTTAGGATAAATAACTTAATGTATCATACCTCCAGTAAAAATGGCAATACAGGTATAAATGTTCCAGTTTCCTTAGAAATATCTACTAACATTTGTAAACAGTGAAATCTGAGAGGATAGTATTGCGGCGTCGGTATCATTTTTATCGTCCCTACGATAATCTGTAAATGCATAGCTCGTGTTAAATAAACATAAACGATCACCAAACACTGCGTAACATTAAAAGTCTTCACATACTTGTACAAGGGGATACAAAAGAGATCGTAACATAGAATCACTTTTGGATAGGTTTATTAATTCTGACCAAAAGCGCAATGAATTTATATACTGCCAATTGTACACTGCTTGGAAATGTTCCTAGAAAAGTTGTAATACATATTTATGTACTGATATTGCAAGGAATCGAAGAAACATAGTGCAGTCGAACCTCTATTTCCATAACTCGAAATCCTCTATAGGATTTCGCTGTAAAAACCTTCGCCATTCGGAATATAAACATCATATAACTCGAATTATTTGTTACGTTTACATATACTATTTCATCTGTGCTATTCAATGTCTGAGAAGATCCACCTCCGGAAGTCGGAGTTTACTTCCCTATAAACCAAAGTTTTATCATAGCTGTCTCTAGAATTCGAGGTACTCTATCTAATTTAGATCGCAAGAGAAAACGGAGCACTGAATTTCCTGTCGTTGAGTGTTTATTAAAATGGTTTAACTGGCGCAGAAATAAAAATGTTAGCACAGGAAGTCGAATATTATGCGAGAAAGCTGAAGCTTTTGGTAAAATTTTCTTTTTCTAAACTTTTCGTAGACATACCCTTCATAATTCGAAATTTTAGTTCTTCCCTTGAGCTCCGAGTTACCTAGGTCCGACTGTATATGTATATACGTATAGCATATTTTCGTTTAATATTATTACCTTTTTCTTTAGGGTCATAGCATTTCTTAAATGAATAGCCAACTGTCTAATATATAAGAAAGCATGATTATAAGCTAAATTACTATCGAGTAAATATATTTCAGCTAAAGAATGTCTCATAAAATTGATTCCGGGTAACGTTGTAAACGATACGAATTTTGAATTTTCAACATATTTCACGTACATTGCCTGTAATGGATAATATTAGAAACATTAATCATAAAAGAATCGTATCGCTATATTGTAATTATATACGTAACAAGTCATCAAAAGTTAGTTCATACCTTGAGCAACATTTCTAGAACAGAGTCACGATTACTGGTTGCGATGCGTATTATGCTTAGAAATGAAACAACGCGTACGGTTTCTTCCGCACTCGACCATAATTTAAATAAAATCTTTAATAACGGCTTATTTAGCGACGAAAACGACTGTATGTAGGGTAACATTTGGTGTAGATGTTTCAAAAGTACTGTGAGAATATTCGCCGACGTTACGTTCTGCAAAATCTACGAAAAAAAAATACATATTATAAAGCAATTAGAATTGATAACATTCGATTATAAAATATTAGTAATATTTACCTTAATTAAATCCGTCAAGTAGGATTTTAGAATTCCCTTCACTTTTCCAAACCTTTTAGCCTTGTGGGCTTGAAAATGTGTGTCTGTTCCCAAATTTAAATATCGCCTAAATGCGTCAGGTAAATACAATATACACAATTGTACAACTCCGTTAAACACTGTAAAATATTTCAATCTTTACATGGAAAGTATGTATAATGATTAACAAGTTGGAGAAAAGTATTAAAAAAAGAAAACCAACCTACACCACCCTCAACTTTATACGGCAAGGAATCTGAATCGGCAGATTCAGCTACCGTTTGTAATGCAGCATGGAAAGCTTCCACGGCACACTTGATAGTCTTCAATGATCTTTAAAATTACAAACGAACCTAAATAATGCTATATATTTTATGCCTAAATATGCGTACATTTTTTTCCTTGTAATACTATCCTTCATACAGGGCATTTCGTTTATGTCTTATACCGTAATATCTGCCGTTATTTGCCGATACAAGAAAACGTTTAAGGATAAAGTTGTTTATCTCAGATTGACAAATATTGTATTTGATGACCTTCTTCTCTCAAGATAATTTTTTTCGAGCTTTCAAGATCGCCGATCATGTGTCAATAACAATGATATATTTTCAATATCATATTATTGTAGCTGATACAAAAAGTCGATTTCAGGCGTCTATGATACATTGACCTGCAAATGACTTTGATTTTAACGTGCAAACGTTACAAGTCGTAACGCCATAATCCCATTCAAGCTAACATTAAGCTTCAAGAAAGTTAAGGCAAACAATTTTGCTCTCAGACATGTTTTTGTATCGCAAAAATATCGGAGATATTAAGATTTACGCCGTAAACCAAACACCCTGTATATTGAATTCTTGAATCATTCAGATTTCATTTTTATAAAACACAATAACATATTACTTGTCTTTCTGAATTTCTTCCTGCCATGTTTTTAATAATTGCAGCGTAACTTTTCTTTTATCACGAGCAGAATCGTTCTCGTCTGCTTCGTAATCGCTCTCATCGCTAGCAACCTAGGATCGTTTGATTAAAATGTTAAAATATTTCCTACTCTTTTAATTAGTTTACACAAATTTGTAATTTATCTTCTTCTTTTGTATACGTATCTCACTTTCATACCTCCAAATCTTCATTAGGTACATGTCTAGTAGCCTGTTCATCTACCAAAGATTTATCCTCGTCCTCATCGTCCTCATCTTCATCTGATATATTAAATTCCAAAAGGTTCTTATCATTCTCTTGCAAATACGAGTAGAATTCAGGATCTGTTTTTTTTAATTTCCTTAATGATTTTTTATGTTCTACCGCATCCATTTCGCTATCAGTGCTTCTGGCATCATCTTCGCAGGTGTTTTGTCCTATTGCGCGACAACAAAATAGAGGAAAAATAATTATTAGCAGATGAAAAATGCAATACTGCTTCAGCAAGTATATTTCTTTCGTAATTTATTTAGCAGTTGCAGAATTTCAAACACTGATGATCGTATGCAATTTGATCATAATTGTAATAGTACCGATCTAATGCAATTTTTTCATCGCTGCACACTGATCGTGTAGTGTAATATTGATGCATGTAGTTTGTATTATTGAATCAGTGTTTCTGACTATGCACAGTGTAAACATATTGATGAAAATGATACTAAGCATTAAAGGAAATAAATATGATTTCATTTATGAATTGATATTTTTAGACAAATCATATGATGAACTTATGAATTATTTAAAGCCATTTAATTCTGCATACAGCATCCTTCTCTTACATTAGATTATGCGCGATGAAAATAATCGTAGATAATGTTAATATGGACATTGTACTTGATTAATTCCAGAATGTTTAGAAACATTGTTAGCGTTAAAAATTTAATGAGATCATTTGGAAATTTTATTTTCTAATTATATGATATATGTAACAGATAGTTCTATTCAGATTTAATGTTAGTAGTATTTAAATGCATATAGCTGCATTTATTGCACTGTACTTAATTACATGCTCTAAAAATAAATTTATCTGCCCCTTCAGTGAAGTTATACAATTTTCTTGCCAAGTACTAGACAAAATTATTTTCATACATTATTTGAAAAACTTAAATAGATATTTGCAGCAATTACTTAATTGCTTACATTGCTCTTTTCAGTAATTTTACAAAATTCATCAGGTAACTCATGACCCATGGGTCATTGTGGTTGGTTTGGAACTAACATTTTATCCGATCACTCCCTTGTCTGAGGAAAACTATTGACTCCTAAGTTAGACAATTATTTGGGCAGAGTACTCTATAATTGTTACCTATTACAATTGCTACCTGTGCAACTGTTAATCTTACAGTGGCAAAAAGTAGCAAATGAGCAGGAAATAAGCTTTTCTCTCAATAGACATAATTTAATAAATTTTTGATTCTTCTTTTCAAACAACACGATGGAAGTAACTATCACTTAATTGATATCGGTAGGTGATTGGAATAATAATAATAACAATCATCCAGAGCGTAAGTATTAATACGAAAGAAGAAGGACACACGCACGTTAAAAGCAAAAAACTTCCCAATTTACTCAACAATGCTTTTCATCTGCAGACTGTCCTGTAATGTATGGCGATGCATTTGAAAAGTGACTTGAGCATACCAGTCCTCTGCTACACAAGAAATTTTCATAGTCAAAAGTGTACGTTCGCCTATTAATTCAGTCTCTGTAGATTTTACTGTGCTAAATAAAACTGTGTGGGTTTTTAGTATTCACCAGGAGTAAAAAATGTCTAGCCCCATATAGGTCAGAAAATCAATCCATTCAATGTAATATCTAATTCTGAGTTATGCAGCAAATTGGGAGGTCTTTGAGGAGACCAGCATAAAGAGTGTTAAGAGCGTTGAACACTGGAAACAAGCTTCTTACTATTGAGCATCTTCCAAACACGTGATATTTATAAATACAAAACTAAATATGAAAACAAAATGATTGATTTGGGATCTATATTGATTAGACATTTTTTACTCCACTCAATGAGTGCTATAAATTTGCCAAGCTTTAAAGCCTTTTGGTTAAACACCTTACATTCAAAGATAGACAAAATGAATAAATTTGAATTCAGTGGCTAATTATATTTTAAACAGCACTTGTGAAAATGAACAAATAAGTACATAGACGAACTGCTGCTTAAGTAACTAACATTCTGAAGTTTAAAACAATTACATTTCTCTTTTGGTATAATTTAGAATCAATCGCTTGCAAAATATTAAATGCTAAATTACGATCACAAAGAATTAAACCATGTTTACACCAAACACCACTCCTTATGTCATAAATTAAGAAAGCTGGATATGAATATTCCTTGTAGAATAAAATATAGCAGCATTGGAAAATATGATCTTCCTACTTTTCATAAATAAGGATAAATAACACATTTATGAATGCGACTTAATTGTTTCATTTTTGTGCGATCGACTCGTATCTGAAGTAAATACTCATCTTGCAGGATATTCCCTACATTTTAAGATTATATATATTCGTAAACCTTTTGCATTTGGAATACCAGTACGCCTACAATGAAATTTTGCTCCTGCAACTCGGAATACCATTTGCTTGTACAATACATAATTATTTAAAATTGTAAGTAACTACAGATTATAGAACCTAATATTTTGTTTTACGAATAGAAATGTATTATAATTTTTTCCTGACAAAGTGTATTTATAATTATAGAATTGGGCCATGTAAACCATGAAAAAGTTCCTGAGCGTAAACGTTTAATAAGGATATTAATAGCAAAGCAATGCTGTTGCTAATCACTGATATACGTACAATAAAATTCACAGTATAATAGCTGTTATGTGCACATATTTTTCACCATGATTTGACAATAAGCATTGTTTTTGCCATTTGTACAGAAAAGGATTCTTTTACCAATGAACACGAAAGCAATGCCACCATATTAACACTATAACAAACACATTTTACTTGCTGAGCCTGATCTGTCGATAAAGACTTACTACAGAGGAAACTGCTACTTGCTTATATGTATTTGTACACTGAATTTTCTTCTGCATTTCAATTCTGGGACTCTCATTTTATCTCAACAACGATAAGTGTCTTCACAGATCGCTTCAGATCCCTGTAGAAAAGCCACAGAGTTCGTGCCGTAGTGTTTAGACGACAACATTGCATTCGAGTTCACTGGTGACAGAATCACCCTGCGTGTTAAACGTTTTCAAAGATAAGGATGGTTTCTTTATTTTCATTTGCATTCAGACAACACGACCTTACCTGGCACGGCATTATCTTCGATATTCGGACCGTCATCAAAATTTTGACTGAAAAAGTCATCCGTAGTAACGTTACTTAATTGTTTCTTTCGTTTCATAGTAGATTTTGTCTTCTTCTTGGTTGTGGTTTTCATTTTTTGAATCTTCATTGTCTAACTAGAAAAGTTAATCAAATACAATTACGTTTAGAGTTATATTAAAGGAACAATAACTGTACAATAAACATAACCTACGAAAAATTCTACTTTGACTTATCGCGTTTAGTATAATAGATTTGAAATATAACGTGTGTACATTTAACAATTAAAACAGACAGAAATATTTTTACTTACGTTATTCGATACTTTTACTCTCGAATAATTATTATCGTCTAAAACTTTGTACCGAAATGTACAATGATTTAAATTTCCACGTGCGCAACCTGACATAAACATTTAATGTAGGTAACACAGAAATCGTTATTGCCATCTGGTTAGAAAGACGATTCCGTATAGCGCACCCTAGTTTTCATTTTTTTCCAATTCTTTTATTTTCATTGCTGCACTAAATACAATAACTTATGTAATACAAACATGTAGGTAGAATTAAAAGCGTTCACGGAGAAAAGGAACGAAGAAACTAATTGAAAATAATGTAGTCGGTAATATCAGCAAAAATATTTTATTTACGACTTATTTATAAAAAAGCATTTTGTAGTTCGATTAAAAAACCACGAGTATAATGATTACAATAAATGCAATAATGCCAAAATCGGTCTGTCGCAAGAAAAATTCATTAATTAAATTAATCGCAAACAAATTAATATACTGATAAACAAAAATAAAAATACATATATCGTTAATGACATACTTTTTGCTGATAATTCAAAAGTAGTAGACTATTGTAATCTGTTTACATATTGTGAGCAAGTGCAACGTTGCCAGATTATGTGAAAATTTTGTGTTCAAGTAATTGCGATCCTTCTTCAAACATCATGTTTAAAAAAGAATTGTCTTGTAATCTCTTTAGCCATACAATTAGCCAAAACAATCTATTATACAGTATTAGGGAAGGATATGCTGTGGTTTCACGTATTTCTCGCAGGAAATATTAATAGGGACATGCTCCCGGTTATTTCGACCAATCGTGTGCTACTACTGATATTTTATAAATATATGTACAAATGTCAATACGATATGAATTATAATACATATAAATAAAGCGGAATAGAATATAAAATGAATCGTGCATACAAATATATTTATAAACGGAATGATTCATTGTCAATCACACGAAACAGATTATGCGATCGCGCAGGTGCATCTGTTTACTATACAACATTGTGTTGTATTTGCATAAATATATTATTCATAAAAAATATATCATTACCTCAATAATGTATGTGTGTTAAATAACAATAGCAAATAAACAATACTGTGTTATTGTTAATTATTTGTAAATAATTTACATTGCACTAAATTAACTATAATTATTTAAGGGCACAGATATCTCTACTCAAATAACTTTGTCGCAAATGCTAAATTATTATCGTTCACTAAGCAACTTCTATACTTTGTCGGCAAACTATGTAATTACTGCATAATTTTAGATGCATCTTCATTTCAAATTCTTCCTCATAAATTAAGTCGCATAATTGAATGATTACGTGTGTTTCATAATAAAATATGGTGATTCATTTTTTATTGAAATTTAACATATTTATGCGTTTAGTCAATAACACCTAGAGGTTTTAAAATAATAAAACGTTTAGATACAAGTACGTAATATGCAATAAAGACTTATTACATCTATTTTGATACATGCGTTTGTTAGGTGTCTTAATTTAAAGAGTATTGACTAATTTGTAATATTGTTTTAAGAGGAATAATTTTTGAGTCCAAAATGTATAAATTCGAGGAGACGTTTCAATTTAAGCAATCATTGTATAATTGTTAGACTTTTACATTGTTTACACATTTGTCTTAATGTATATAATTACACCTTCACCGTTGTTTAAAACGACAGCTGAAATAAATAAATAATAAGTAAACATTAATTAATCATAATTTCAATTTTACTGTTCTATAGTGTAAGACAGTGTAAGTATATCTAGTTGTACGCAAGAACAATGAATTAAGAACAGACTGTCATGAAATTACTATAATTTGTACATTCATCACAATAATGTATTTTTAATTCTGTCGAATTCTCCATTTTTTTTCCCTAACAAATTTTCATATTTTCATATTTGCATTCGGAATGCTGTTTTTATGATTTTACTGCACATTGTGAATTTAAGTAAACACGTAGCACAAGTTTAGCTTAAAAATTGTATCAAGGTCGTTGAACTTGCCTCAGTGGTCATTAACTCACAAGCGAAGAAACTATATGTATAGGGTTGTCATAACAAAAAATTGAAAATGACATTTAATATTCATAGAATGGATAAAACCGAATGGAATTACTAATTACCCGTAACATTATAGCTTAAACATCTTACGTGATTTCTTCCTTTCTTTTATATGACCATTTTCCATAAATTAACAATAAGATTCGCACACTATAGAGTACAACTAAACACGTAATATATTTTGCAAGTGATTCGAGCGAAGGAATATAAACGTTTGCATGTTAAAAATTAAGAATTGATCGAAGGGTTGAATTTGATATACGAAATCTTGAAACAATCTCAAACATAATAATATAATTTATCGGTTTGTCCATTCTTGCGCGAATAATTAATTCACGTTATGAAACACCCTGTCTGCCGTCAGTGCAGTGTCAGACATACCGAAGGTTTGCACACAGTGGTGTATCACGCAGTTTTCCTCTCTTACGAGATCTTAGAAACATTTGGACAGTTTCGTAGAACTTATCCTGGTTGACGGTATTATTTACTCGTAATATTTGATACACGGGGAAGGGAAAGCGATTTATAAAATAATAGTTAATCATTTTCTATTTGCCAAAAACATACGTTTTACTCTTAACTAGTAATAGAAATTTGTTTATTGTATAGTTATGATCTACAGAGTACTTCGCAAGCAATTTCTTTATGCTAATTTGAGTTTGGTGCTCGTTATTTAATTACTTTAAGAAATTTCTCTAGAAAGCATACGAGGAAAATTTATTCCATACAAATTTCACTCGATTTATGAACTACTAAATTAATTACAACCACATTATGTTTGTAAGTATGTGCTGTTTAGAAAAAAAAGTAAAATGAAGAATTTGTCGCAATAAACGAATTACTAAATTGTCAAATATCATCAGACTTTTTCAATCCATACTATCTCTCAGAAATATTCTTTTTAATTATAAAAAAAAGAGTACAGAAATAAATTTCTTCAAACTCCAGAGATAGTAGAAGCGCACGTAGACTCTGGTTTTCAATAAGATAGGGCCTGAAATAAAATCTGATACAATCAAATAATGTTCTTTATCTTAAACAAACAGTGACATATTCGGAATGGTTGAATTTAAAAAAAAAATGTTACCGTATCTCATCATGTCGCGCCTTTACCACATACGGCCGTGAAAGAAACATCGCGCGCGCATACTCACGTGTCCTCGGTTAGCTCGAACTTACGTATATAAACGATGCGTGCACGCAGTTCGATGACTAAAACAGAATCGGATGGTATTAGCATGCTTCAGTGTGTTTACTTTGTTTCGTGATCCAATAGGAGCTACCAGAAAATTTATGGTGTAGCACGCATCAACAAACAAAATGAACGTTTCTTACGTTGATTTGGTGCATCAACTGAAGCAAGTAGGGAAACTTTGGTACCTCGTTAACCCCTACGAAACAACGTTCGAGTTCCCGCACGAAGTTCCTGATTATCAACAGCAGGTAACCCGATTACTTTACTGAGCGTTGTTTTAGTTAATTATAGCGCACGGCAATATTTTCTTTTTACTCTTGCATCAGTAATGGTTTGCTGATCCTTGTTCTTTTGTTTAATTAGTCGATTTATTATTTATTCAGGGAATAATGTATTACAATTATGTTTAATTATAATATATATTATTAATGTGTAACATTGTGACGTTGCTGAGTGTATGCAAAATTTATACGAGAACATTTATAATTTTTCCATTGCATTGTGTTTTCGGTACTTATATATTTTGTATACAAACGTGAGTAAAGTTTCAATTGGTTTAAAAAATCTATTATAATTTCTTCAGTTAACTGTTTACAAAATAGAAAAGTCAGTGGCTTAGCTATCGTGGAGCAGTTGGAGCAAACTGCTCGAGGCGCACGAGTCATGAGGGTGCAAAGTTAGAAAGGGTGAAAAACATCCGTGAAACAAATTTCTGATGAAAAAATTATTGTATTTATATTTATTAAATTGAATATCTTATTGTTGAAATGCCTCGAATCTCAAATAAATTGTTATTAAGTAAAGTTTTAATCGAAATACTTACACATATGTGTTTAAACTAAATGTTCAAATCTACTTGTTCCGATGAATAAGGGGGCCGGCTGATTCTAGTTGCCCCAGGGCGCTGAATATGTAGCGGCGCCACTGAGAAAAGTAATTAGTATATATCAGTGTATGTCATTAGAGTTTATCTAAAAATGTATGAAATGAGGCTCCACTGACTACTTTAGTATTCTAATATTATTTTCGAAATTGTCCACATTTTTGCCCATGTTCGTAAAGTTTCCCAATGTGTTATCGATCGTTGCATGCAATAGTCGTGCAATAGTAACTTCGCGAAATGACGAAATGCATATCGTTGATAGTCGAATCGTACACAAAAATAAATTAATTACATCAATTAAGATAAGATATATGTGTGCATAGGTATGGCTACCCTTTTTTGTCCTTATCGTATTGGAGCAACTTATATTGGTGTCCAAGAAAAAGAAGTTTCGTTTAAACGATCAAGTGACATCTTTATCACACTGGTTGTTGCATGAAACTGGCCGGTAAGCATAGGTAACATTTTATTATCCAACTTTTATTACCATACTTTTCCGTCTGACATTTTTTTGCGTTTATTATTACTCGCTGTATTTAAGAGGAAATTTATTTTCACATAATAATATACATATTACTAACGAAAAAAAAGAAAGAGAAAAAGTAATGGGCAAAAACTCGTTTCATGAATTATACACGATAAGGGAATCTTTCTACAATACTTTGTTATATCAGTTTAGAAATTGCAAATACTTTTCTTCCGATATTTCTTCAATTTCTATACAGGCTATCCTGTAAGAGATGACAAATTCGGAACCTTTGCATTGCTGGGGTGACTCTGAACAACTTTTACCGGTACCAAAATGTTGTTTGTAGCTTCGTTTGTGAATTATTAACGATAAACACTGGCCAATCAGAGCGCCCGCAGAGTGCGCGCTCAAACGCGTGGCTCTCAACCGCGCTCGCATTCTATGCCAATGCGTTTGGTCACGACCACGACCGAGCGCAGTTGAGAGCCCCTGGTTGAGCGCGCGCTCTACGGGCGCTCTAATTGGCCAGTGGTTTTCGTTAATAATTCAAAAACGAAGTTGCAAACAACATTTTGGTAACGGAAAAAGTTGATAAGAGTCATCCCAACAATCCAAAAGTTCCGGATTTGTCATCTCCTACAGGAGACCCTATATAAATTTTATTGTATTCATGAGCGTTTCGTTTAACTAGAAATGCTGTAATATCTTGAGGGAAATTAAAGTTATAACAAAATATTCTCCCAAATATTGCTTGATATCAAAGAGCACATTACGTACTCTTTACGTGCTCATTACGACGAAAATATTTTTTCTGTAACTGTGATAGTACAGGAGATATCGAAGTCGATTTAATTTTTTTAAACGGAAAGCCTCTATTTTTGTACTTATAATGCGATAGCGTTTGTTGAGATGAACACAGCGACCTTCTTGCTATCTACTCGTACCAGACCGATTCTTCTGTTTTTAATCAAATGTTTCTCGTATGGAAAGAATGCCAATATTGTGCAGATGTGAAGCGTTGAGCATAAATAATGGATCTTTCTGTAAATAATCGGTTCAAAAATTGTGTTTCGACCGTTCTTAATATTTTGTTGTTTGTTCTTCTACATACGATTATAATCCTCCTTCGTAAATCATTAATATTTTCAATCAGTATTTTGAAGACTAAAATTGTATGTAAGTAGAGTAGTAAGTGAAACTTGAAATGTGTTTGTTACAATATTAACATCGTTTCCGTAACAGGAACATTTGATGAAAAATGAAAGAATTTATTTATTGTATTTGGTTTATGCCATTTTTAGCTACACTATTGCATTATGAATAAAAAAATGCAGGGTCATGCTTATAAAAACTTAATTTTACCTCCACATCTCCCCAATTACTACAGTTACAGAACAATTATTTAGACCATGCAATGCCCCCCTCTATAACAAATAACTTTTATGATAACATTATTTTTCTAACTTTAATCCCTCACGAGATATTCCACCGGTTTCGGTTAAGCGAAACACACTGTACAATTAAATTATAACATAAGATTAACATTTTTGTTAATTGTTAACATTGACGGTGCAATTGTACCGTCGAGTCCATTATTGTTCACATAGTCATATATAATTAATAAGGTATTTACAATGTATTTAATAAGATCACCGTATTTGATAACATACTGTAACGGAACATACAAAAGCAAAAGAATACTTACATGCAGTTTGTAAGAACAAAGCGTTTAATGATCAATACGAGGCTGTTTACATCGTGTAGAGATACGAAATCTATTTGTGCGTGGTCGAACCTAAAACGTATTTTTAGTTTTTGTTACTTCACGCACTTCCACTGGCGCATCCTAAAGTGCACCGTAAAAACGTTTGAATCTCTGGGTCTCACATTTCCCCTAGCAATCATACCAAGGGATTATGTTTATCTTTTAAATATATTACGTTGCCCAGAAATAAACTGTGATTTTTAGGGCCGGTGTTTATCGCTTATTGCGTGTTCTTGCTTTTTTTAATGATTTTTCGGCAATTAAGTAGGTAGTTTCCGAAGTGTTATGCGTGGGGACTTATTTTCAACTTTTGGTTGTAAATTGTGGTTTTTAATGGGCTAAGGCTTGTACTTGGTCATTGCTACTACAAAATCGTGGAAATCGATCTTGCAATGGGGTTCCAGTAGTTGTATCTTTACCAAATGCATGTCCTATTTTGAATTCGTGCAAAAATATTGAACGCATCTGCTTCCTTTTAATTACAATCGGCAATTACACGGCAATTACCAATTACCAATTACATCGGCAGGCTAAACTGATGACCAGCCAATGTAGGAAACGAAAGTTGAACCACTAAATTATAGCGAGACGAGTATACTATAAAATGGTACGTACATATAGTTCCTCATAAAATTAAGCGTTCACCTATGTTTGTGATGAAAATTGGTGGGAAAATGAACACAGGCACACATATTCAAAAGTGATATTGCAATATATATTTCAATCGTATATTCACAAAAAAAGTTCAAATAAAATGTATCATTTGTTTATGCTTAACAGATATGTGTGTTTGTACTCATTTTTCCACCAATTTTCCTTACCACCATACACGTAGATGTACGCTCGATTTTCTGAGTAACTGTACATACGATACATGGCATAATAAACATGAATTTCTAAATTTATAGTGTACAAAGGTCTAAATATTAAAGATACTACTAAAAACTGCAATTTATTTCCGGACTATCTAATACGTACAGTGGGTGATCAAATTATTATGAACAGATCGAAAAATACGTTCCAATAATAGTGAAGTATAAATATCTCTTTTATTCTAAGCATATAGATCCAGAATTTAACTGTCTTTTTATATATTCACAACAGTGTATGGTTTAATCAGTACACAGTAAGACGCATATTTTTAACAGACTACCAATTTATGCTACCATTGATCATTCGTATGCATGTACATAAGTGTGACGTAATATTTCAGGCTCATATGTTTGTTTTTCTTGATTACTATTTATTTTTTTACTGTTAAATAATACTGCAGGGTATCCCATAACGAACGAATATGTTAGGACGAACGGGCAGTTCGTCAAGAGAAATAGAATTGACGACTCCTTATCCTCATCTTCTTTATAATTTTTTATAAAATTACAGATGTATGCAATATATAAAATTTGAATATAATAAATTGAATTTATAATACGTATATTTTCATGTTCTTTTCTTGGATCATAGAGGTTTTCGACTTGTAGAGGTTCTGCCGTATATGTATCCCATAACGAACAAGGTTCTTATACGAATTACTTCATTATAGGATACCATGCCGTGGACGTGCGTACACACACGCGAGTACTCTTCCGTAATTCGACGAATAGATTTAAAATCGTTGCCATGTGCCATTAAAATCAGAACAGTACATTTTGTAATAGAAAAAGCGCACCGTTTCAAGGCTATTTCAAATTCCACTCTCGATGAAACTTCAAACGAGTGATAATTTCGAATTGTTCATAATAATTGAATCACCCGCTGTAACTAATTTATGCATAGTACATAAATGACAATGGGAGCAGTTGCGATTGTTTCTGTTCGCAAGAATGTTACTTATTAACCGCAAGTCGGATAGGTTTAATTTGAATTTCGTTAACGAAACGTTTCAGTATATGCTCCCGTGGCGCCGAATATTATACGTACATCTTAATTTACGAGAAATATTCCTGGTGGAATCTGCCCTGGGATTCAGTATGGACTTGGTGTGCCACTGCCGTGGGGGTGGATTTCTGTTACTACTGGGTTCACCGCAGTAACCATGGTTAAATTCCTATCCAACCATGTGTGTGATTGTTGACCCCCTACATGACCAATTTATAGTATTTCTCGCCCATTTACAGAGGTACACTTTTTATGGGCTCACCACCAAGTGCATCATAGCAGCGAGGAGTTCAATCTCGCGGTCGGTCTGCGGCAATCCGTTTTGCAACACTGGTGTAACTTCGTGAGTATTGCTCGAGTTTCATACGCACGATCCTGTGGGTAGTCGCACACCACAAATGGAAACGGGTACAATCGGTGAACTGTGCACATGCAACAGCAGTTGCAATCATTTAATTATACAAATGACAGACAATGGGTAGAACGTGCGAGAGTAGCTCCAGCGCTGTTTCGCAATTGTTGGAAGTTCTTTTGTAAAAGTAGTTGAAAAAGATTATTTCGTTATTTCGTTGCATTTGACGACAATTTTTGTCATTTTTATTTAAGTCTATCTCTCCGAATTGCATTTCAACTGAACGATATTAATTAACAAATTACAAAGAGTGAACGGAATGAACAAAATTGTTAGAAGTTCCATTCCATTGTAATTTTCGTACCTTTTGATTAATTATACTTCTATAAATAAGACTTTTGCTGAACACTATTTGTTAACAAATGACAAAGAACGAGCAGAACGACCAAGAGTAGCTTTAATGTCTTTTCGAAATTGTGTTGGTAATGAAAAAAAAGGAAATTTCATTTCCTCGTACTAAATTTGGATTTTTGTCATTTTAATTTATATAAATTCTATTTTCATTTGACACCACACCTTTAAACACACATTAAGATCCCTCTTTAATCATTGTTCTCTGGCTGTCTTTGTTGTTTCCGCATCGAATGAATAAATAAAATGAAGTTTATTCAAAATAATCTGTTTCACTTTGAGAAAATTGATGAGTAATTATGCGTTATTATAAGAACCCAACATGTTGCTCTGAAAATGTATATTATTTTGCACAGTTTGCTCGTTAGAGATATGTACTTCTGTTTGTTTCTAGTTCACAGAATCCTTTTCTACTCAAAACTAATACAAACTCGTTGCTATATCTTTGCTCCACTTTTCCTTAATTTATACAAGTATGTTGCGCATAAAATTACTTCAAACACAAGGTGTGCGATTATATCGTGGTACGAAAGCATTATATTCTGAAAGTCTTAATGCCAACAAATTTTTACTAACTGCATTATATCGTATAATGATACACGATCTTTTTACAGATTTTCTATTTACCTCTCGCGCTATTTATACCACCGTCGCATTTCATCGCACATAATCAGTTCAATTTAATTTACCAATTATGGATTCACACGACTATCATCGACGATCTTGGGCCGTTAGAATTCGTATTCAACACACCGAAACATCATCGCGTACATCATGGTAAGAGGATAGAAACAAAAAATATAAATAATTAATACACACTTATCATATTTTTATTATGAGAATAATTGTCGTTAAAATTATCATGCATTTTGGACAGGTTGCAATTTGTATTGTCTGGACAAAAATTATGGTGGCGTTCTCATTATATGGGACAGACTGTTTGGTACATTCATGGAAGAAGAGAAGAGGAACGAGATAATTTATGGTTTAGTTGTTAGCCCTCAGTCGTTTAATCCCCTGTATCTACAGGTGAGATACTGTGCTTCGCGTTATTACAACTGTGCACATAACTGTTCCCATTTACTAGACCTCAAATTAATCTCCAACGAACGCGAAACGCGCGATCATTCTGCTACGTAAAATGATAATTCGTTATGCAATTATGTATACGAGCGGCATGATTTTAAAGATAATCCGCGATTTAATGAACGATTAACCTGTAGCTGTTGTATTCGATATAGTTAATGACAATGATATAACAGCTATAAACTGGGACAGTTATTATAATATATATTTTATAAATTATATTAGGACAATAAATTATTAATGTGCATGTATATTCAATTATATTCATGAACTATAAAATGATTATATCGAGTACTTAAAACAATTTACTCAACGCACCTGTTATGTGCACAATTGATCAATTAATTATTTCCACATGTCGCAGATATTTTATTCAATACAGCTAATCGGAAAAAGCTTAAGGATGTCGACATTGTTGGACAAGTTGTCTGCTATCTGGAAGGGTCCCAGTTGGTTCCCTGGTTCGCCACGCTTGGGTCTGGACGAGTTCAAAATTAATGTAAGCCTTACACTCAGTAGTACAAATTACTGTTAATTCTATCGCAATTATCGACACCACAGTTATATTGTGTGATTAAAGTGATAATATTATGGAAAACACTACACTGTACGAATCGGTTCTACTGTTTTCGTGTTTCGAAATCGTGTAAAAATAATTCTTTTTTCGCTGAAATCGAAACGACACGACAGATAGTTGCAAAATTACGATATGTAGTAACATATGTAGTGTCCAGTAGGATAATATCGGAGGACCGGTCGGGTACTAGTTATATCAGTGGTACATGCATGTAAGTGGTATTTTACAGTGAGTGCGGATATGATATAAATACTAGTTTGAATAACCAAGATCGAGTAAACCGGTTTGATTTTACGAAGGGTCTTCTTTATCGCATGGTTGCTGAGTCTCGTAACCATAGAATGAATATATTAATTTCGTGTTACATTCGCGGTAATAATAATGTTCTCTATACTTCTTGTAGGTCACATCTAGGATTAAATACGATAAATACATGCCAACGTGGCAAAACTTTTACATAATTGTGCACTTTTCCATCGCTTTTTATCATTTCCTTCAAGTGCACGAAGAAGTACAGGTAAATATTACAATGACGTACAATCTTTTGTCAGAGTTTCCATTTCACGGTTGCGAAGATAAATGGAACTAACTTTTACAGATATTTCTCCTTTAACTTTTATGTTTATAGAATTTGAAGACGATACCCTTTGGATGTACATTTGTTAATGATTTATTGACTCTCGCAACGATTGGATTATTATTCAACAAATCGACGCACGCTGCCATTGTGGAATTCCTTCGATGCTTTATTTATTTAAGTTACTCGACAGTATACAATTCGATAAATGTATACGTGTATTATGTGTATGTAATTTCTTGTTGCATTTGGATTTTATACTTCTTTTGTAAAGGGAAATCAAGTTTTACGGATGCAAGGAAGAAAGAATAAAATTGATATATGCAATTTTGTAACTTATGATAAAAATCCTTGTGCAAATTATATGTATGTATTAGTATTTTTTCCCATTGGGCCTACGTGATAAAGAATATTATTCATCATTATTATTATCCATTTTCTACGAATAATAAATATCGCGTAATAAAACAATCTGTAAATTTATTTATTAATCGATCCAAAGAATTTCCATCTACAAGTTTTTAAACAAACCCACATTTGCAAACTTGCTTGCACTACATTGGAAGAACTATATTTTGAAATATATTGTGCTTTGTCTTCTAAACATCTACTCAATTTAGTGAATCTTATGAATCGAAGTGAATCGAAATTAGTGAATCGAAATTGGTAATGTTTTTGTTAACACTGAGTATATGATAAAGAAAAAAAAGCTTGTACAAATGCTTCTCATTCAATACTGTTTCGTTAACAATTGAAAGCTAGTCGTAAAGAAAACTGTATACATGAAAAATTCAAATTTTATGAAAATAATTTGGCGGTCACTAAAGTGTTATTTAACAAACTATATCACAAAGTTGAATTTTACATGTGCCGCAATATTTTACATCCTTATATAAAGTTTGTGAGGCTATCGCGAAGTAATATTCCGTTTATTCATCCAATTGACGAGCAAAAACAACAATGCAAGTAATTCAAGAAGTACTCAAGAAACAAAGATTAAACGAAATATTACTTCGAGGTAGCTCCGTAAATTAGGACCCGGAAGATTTTATTTACTCGACCTTTGACGACCTTGAAAGATGTCATGCAGCAGGTCATTATATTCACTTATAAAATGGCTATCGTTTTCAAGTAAATAAATATATAATTCCATTAAACAAAAATTTGACCTTCATGTGCCCTCTATGCATCCACCTATCAAAAAGATAGTTACGCACACTTTTGCCCCCTTCGAGGCCCCTCAATTCTTATCTGAAATGCTTTTTAATATTTTCAAAAACAAAGGAGATATTCCAAGGGATAAAGTTAGGTGAACAACCCTGTAATAATCTTACCCCTTTCATTACAATGAAACATTGTATTAATGAACCAAGAAGACGTTTCATTAAAATATATAACGTTAAAAGAATTAGTAAAATATGTTTAGTATTCGAAAAGGCAAGTCTGCGATACAGTTTATTTAAAAAAGATTTTTGAAATATTTCTTACTTGCAGTTATCGATCGGTATTTTATAAAACATTAAATACTGTAACGTAACTTATTAAACATTATTTGTCTACGGATATATATAATGTATTATTTTTATGATCGTAACAAAGAATGTAACTGAGTTTCATTAAGAAAAATCGATTAAATTATTTCAATAAATGTACGTCAGTCATACATCTTCAATTAATTTCTGAAATTAGATATTATTGTGAAATATATAATATATATTAAAGCTGAAGGACTAACAACAGAATTGATTAACTTTCTTCTCAATTTCAATGCAGCTATTTGAACTATTGTATTCGGGGGAACAAAAATTTATCATCTGAAAATTGTGGTGTGGAAAAAGTAATGTTCTATATTATGTTCATCTTCTGAATACAAAAAATTCGGTCATTTTTGCTAAAAATTTGCATGACAGGGTTAAGTTTCGCCAATGGATATAATTACTTACGTACACAATACATACTTATAATGGCACTAACAAGATAGTAGATATAGATGAAAACGGGTAATTTTTCCAAAGCGAGAGAATTTAACAGTAACAAAATAGATAAAAGTTCGCCTTTCTCCTAGCACCATTAATGAGTCAGATAAATCATAAAAATTCACAATGGAATGTAAATTTTGGATTTTGATTACAGATAACCAGTTTTACATCAGACTTAAAAACTGTAAAATAATTTTTGGCAGAGAAAAGACATTTAATACGTTTACTTGAAATGCAAAAATTTGCCCACCTGTGGTTCGGAAATAGGGGGGGTGGGGGCGTTATAGGACGGAAAGTATTACAAAGGCTAAACTCAAATTTTGTGTACATCTGTTGTTGTGGGTGATTAGAATTATCCAATGACTTTTTCCAGAGGTTACTATTTTCAGTTTATTATCATAGTTTATTCCTATAACATAACCACTGGCAGACTTTGTAGATTTAACGACTCATAGGGTTCATTGGTATTGTTGGTGGAAACGATATAGCGAGTTGGTGAATTAAACTCTCGAATGTCAGCACTCCTTGATGTCGCAACACTTGTGATCCATATTCTACCACAGTTCACAGCTAGAGCTCTTTTATGTCCCGATTTATTTTTACACCCGGAAATTTTTTAAATAGTTTATTAGGTGTACCAATAGGTATCCATTCTTTATTAGTCACTTTTATGAGGGAAAATGTTGTAATCGTAAGTACAATTGCCGCCATTTCTTCAGATGTTTTTATTTTACAATATTTTCATTTTAATATTCTACAGTCTACAGTATTACTAGTTAATAAAAAGAACGTTAATTAATAAATTAATAGATTAAGATACAATTATTAATAAAATTCTAATATAAAAATATCGTCTACCTGTATATGTACATATGTAGAGTAGGTGCTATCTTCTTCCTTGACTTTCTTTCTTAGTATAAATAAATGACAATTATAATTATAATTATAATATAGTTATAATACAAACTAATGGTTCTTTTGACAATTTGATAATTGAAACAACGAAAGAAATACAGTAAGCTATATGCGCCTTACGTGCGCTTTATTTATTATAATAAAACAAAATGTGGTCTATATTTTTTCATGGGCCAATGTGAGTTTTTTATTATTTTTCAGTTAGGGATTAGTTACCAAAGGTTTAATTTATATAAATCGTTGGAATAATGATATACTGTTGTACAGAACGTTTACATAAATTTTTAGCGAACGGTTGCTGAATATATGACAACGTATGTACATATGTACATACGCCCAACGTAACGAAAGGGTTAATAAGCGGGTAGCAATCAGTGAAACAGTACGAACAATGAAATCTTAACCAGACCCATTTTTCAGCATACAGATCAAAACATTACGGTGTCCAGCTATATTTTGAAAGATGAATTTTAAGTACCACTATAATTCGTAGCAGAATCACTCCAAGTTCCAAAAGTGTATCCTTTTACATACGAATGCTCGGGATCCTAAAATTGAAAGATCACGTTAAAGTTAATTTACGATTAGTTTTGTATACCCAAAGATTTGTGCCAGAAAAATGTTAAGCTCTTGAACAGATCCCCTCTCATATTTCCCGACCCAACCAGAAATTTGAGTAACTCTTTTGAGATCTCGTGCTACCCACACATCCTTTCAGTGCAATGTTCAAAATATTTTGGAAGAAAAAGAAAGTTGTAAGGTTTTATTCCAAGCTCTGTTGTTGTCGCATGTTTAGATATTCAAATGAAATTCAAGCAGAAACATTTTTATTTAGAAACTGATAAATATAATCAACTGATACGAACTGGAGAACATACTGTATATAATTCTATGCTTCACAGATTGCTCCACAAGTTACTGTGCAGTGGAGTATACTACTGAAATATATTGTAACGGCGCGGCGGTATTGTCCATTAGGTTTTCCAAACATTGATAATGATACGTGAAACTTTGCTGCGCAGTAACTTTTGGGACATAGATAGGACTGTTCCAAAGTGTGTCGTGCAATGGGCAAGAGTAAAAAAACTGAAATTTAAAATTCATAGCTGATTATATATCTTAAAATACTGATAAAAACACATAGATTTTAATACAGCCCACAATTTTTAGTGAATCTTTCAATTTGTTGTAAAAAATGACAATTGAAAATTCCGACTTTCGATGCATTCTTTTAAGCACGACACTTTAGTCAATGTTGTTTTGATTAATCTGATTTGCACAGGTTACGTTATGAGTATTATGAGTCCTTCCAAGTGGCAGAATAATTTTTGCTAATATTAATCATTTGTTCGATTTTTCAATGTTTAATGTTAATTATATTTTGACTTCAGTTTAGAAAAGAAACCAAAAAGTGAGTTTTCCATGATTTTTTTATACACTAATTGGGGTCATATTACCCTTTCCATTCTCGTCAAATTTAATTACCCTTTGCACAAAATGCGTTCACTGTCCTAGCTTCTACAATACAGTTGTACAACAATTTCTATTGTAGACCTACAATTTCTAGGTGCCATGTTCATTTTTAGGACAGCAGCCACATGCAATATACGGTCAAACAATCTAACGAGTAAATTAGTAACAAATCATTTTATAGAAAAACATTTCGAACAAAAGTTAGCGGACATTCAGTTAACAACAAGCTGCAATAGTAAATATCAATAAGATTATTTTTTGTTCAATAAAAAAAATAGGCATCATGTCAATATGTTTTAATGAAATTGTATATTTTTTTGTACCAACAGATTCATCTTTGTATTATCTTTAAAAAAGTATTAAGGGTCGAAATCTTAGGTCGATTAGTTTAGAAGTTATGAACTTTGTACCTAACGGCCTTATACTCGTATATGAACGGTATGAACGATATGTACATACTCATCACACTGCCTGTGATGTTCGTCTGAATCGGGCCCAAGTAGTATAATCCTCGGTACAGACAAGCAGATTTTACCTCGTCCGCATGCGTAGCCAGAATATAGAATTACAGTGGCGAGAAAATAAATAGTGAAAAAAGACATACAGAATTCAGCTGCCTTTATATCTATGCAAATATGGTGATAATACAAAATTTCATAACTTAAATATCTATAACTAAAAAAAAGGCTTGATAAACATTCGTTTCGGTTAAAAGCAGTGACTTGCTCACTTCTGGAGCTATCGTGTTACGTGTCAACAAATATTTTAGTGAGGATTTCTTCAGAGTATTTCTTAATGTACTCGTCGACAATCAATGACAGATGATTACAGCGCAATAGCTTCTGAAGCAAACAATTCGTTCGCTTTAATCGAAACCAAAAATTGTTTGTAACTTTGGAAATATTAATCTTTTGACTCATGTTTATCAGGACTTTTTATTATCTTTTTCTTATACACTTTAAAAATATTTTAACGTTTGCAACTTCTCACACGGTGTGAAATGTGTATTCGAAGTGTGTAATACCCCAAAAAATAGAAACATAATATGCAATGAAGTCAGAGGCACATATTTCCTTATTCATATCCACGCCACTTTCTATATGTAGATACATTCTACAGCGGATTTATTTTCTTTTAAATAGCGTTGAAAAGTACTCGCCTACACCGAGTTTAAAGTTTCGTTCTCACGGTGTAAATATGATAGACTCATCATCGATTTTCTTGGTGTATACGATCCAACGGATCCTATTTCGAGCAGGTTCCTTGGATTCTTATAATCCCACGTATACCATAAGAAGATGGAAGTATTTAAAAACTACGTATAGTAAGTAATCCGTTGCCCTTTTGCTCTTATTCTAAACAAGAGAAATAATGTGCAATACCCAAACGACAAATTTAATACACATAAATCCACTATAATTCTACATGTATACGTAGGAGAAAAGGATTGACATTTTTTCGTTTGAGATCTCGATTTTGAGGAAATCGAGTGTCAGAATTGGACTTCATCATGTGAGGTCATACGAAAGCAATGGTATGCGCAGAAAACAATCCTTTGCATCTAAAAGAAGAAAATAATACAAGCTTCTGAGCAATTAAAACAGTGGTGAGCAACCTCTAGCTCGCAGTAGGCCAACGGTTGAAATATACTACTTTACGCGGGCCGCAATATTAAATACTCAAATATATTCTCAAATATATCAAACAATTCAATTTAAGACGCAAATTAGCCATTTCTTATTTAATTTATAGCAAAATTCTCTACTGTTTTTTTTTAACATATACATATTAACGTTGTTCAATAATCACGCGTGGCCTTGTGCACTTTGAACAGTTCATTCAATAAGTGTAATGTTATTACTGTTAATCGATGTATTATCCATGCATTGGTATCTCTTATTTCCACCATCAATCAGTATATACTTGAGAAATTGTTCCTCGTACATGCACTCAGGAGAAAAGTAAGTAAAGTGGGTGATCAAGTTATTAAGACACCTGCATAAATTTACGATGGTAAATGTAAATGTCGAATGTGAAATACATTGTATAATACAATGTGACCATTATTTTGTATACACCATGCACATACACTGTGCGTGAGTTGTTCTTATTGTTAGATAGCTGAAAACTTGCTTTCTTATTTTTTCTATTATTCTCAGAAGTAAATAAAGTAAATTTGTAAGAAGTAAACTTGCATTTGTGGGGCGCACTGAAAGAAAAAGTTTATACAACTGAAATAGCTATGCGTGATACCCTGTTTCAACGAATTAAGGATGCAGTTGCAACGATAAATAGAAATCGTCAAGAAGTGTCAAGTACACTTTAAGCAGAAAAGTTAGGCGGTTTTACAATTTATGTTATAACTTTGGAATAAAGTCTAACTGGTCAACTTTCATATATTTATTTCTTATTTTTTTGCACGAACTACGCTGACAACGTTTGTCCAGAAAACCCTCAGACACCCTGCATGTATAAAATCCATTGGGTTACTATAGCATGAGTCACAAAAAATGTTTACAAATGGAAATCACAATGAATTTAAACAGTCAAAATAATATAAAATTCTATTTAAGAGAATATTAGAGTAAGGAGGAAAAAGGACATTAAACAAAGTTAAACATTATTTTCAATGAGATGTATATTGGAAAATCATTTTTTAACGGTTATTAAACACAATAAAATTGTTTTCGGTGTATAAGGGAATTATTAATAATACAATTAATAACATAATTGATAATACGAAACGCATATATCTATAAACATACATATAAAGTCTCGACCATAAGTATTTGAATGATATACATAGGTACCATACAGGGCCTCTGTATGGCTCTAAATAGGATCAATTATTTGGACAGTAATTCTATTATCATTTATTCAAATACTTCATACTTATTTCTGAATATAATCCTACTATATTAAAAAGTTCGTTTGTATCATGCACTGAAAAATACTTCCGCGTGGCCTTATTTACTATGTTACTTTATCTAATCGTCTATCTCTTCCTTATTTTTTAATTATTATATAACTTATTTTTAACGGCCAGTTGAGTTACAAGTTTAACAAATATGCGAGCTTTTGATGTCTGACTAATGTGTAATCCAGTAGGCCGAAAGTTAGGAAAAAATCAGGGGTCTGTATTTCTCAAACCGTATGACTTTGTTTTAAACAATTCGAGTGTTCACATTGGGACTGCGCCTGAACTCGCCCAATAGATGAAAACGAAATACACAAAAAGTAAAAGAAAAATGTTAAATATGCAGCTATCCGAATACTTATGGTCGATATTCAACTTTAAAATGACAGCATTTTCTAAGGAAATAACATAACAAAATTTGACTTACAATATCATTTACAAAGAGGCTCTTACAAAGAGGTTCATTGCGTGTTGTTTGCCTGGTAATTTGGCTGGCATTAATTTGTTACAATAAAAAGAATCGTTTGGTTATTTACGTACATATGTGTATAAAGAATACATACTTGAGAATAAATATATTATACTCATAAAAGCAACGCAATTGCTTTGTCTACTTGCAAGTAAAGAGTGCAAGATTCTATGAAAAGAGATATCAAGAATGTTGCGTATGTCTTATATTTTTTCACTATATTTTGTTTATATTGGAACTTATTTATGAGCATAATTTTGGATATTCGTTAAATACATTCCCATGTATAGTCTGAATTATTGCTTCACTGTAACAGATGTCCTGTTGATGCGTCATCTAAAATATCTAAATAATTCAAGGTTGCAGAGTACATCAGGGTTTCAATAAAAAAAAAGGGAATAATACTTTCTTTTTGTTCATATAGATTTATATTTTCATTGAAAAAACAGATTCTGAAAACAAATGAAAAACATTGTTAAAATCTCGATATAACATAGAAATTCGTATGATCCATACGATACATCGAATCTATCGTTAGCAGAAAGATCAAAGCAACATTTCATAATTGATTCGAATTTCGCATACAAAAACGTCTACAACATTTGCACATGTACATTATATGCTAACCAGAGAATGGGATCCCTCGATAGTTTTCTCCTAATGTCTTATATATTACGGTTTGCATATAAAATTTGTCTAGTCAGTTCATATATATTTGTTCTTTCATGAACACTTGCGATTAAGATTAACGAGTACCAGATCTCGTAGACGTTTCTCAAAAATCAGTGTGCCGTTTACTGTTCATAAATTGTCAACATCTTAAGAAAGCGTAGTCACAAAGACACCTTACAGTCGAAAACTTTACAAAACATGACATTTTTGTATAATAATATTATTATACAAGTAGGACATACAAATAGCATTTAAAAGTACAATTTTTTTTTTGCATTATAACTGAATTATTACAAACAGTCGTGAACAATTAAGCAATATATCAATAATTATATGAATTAGTAAATCGAGAGCAATGTAACGTTCAGACTCATATTAGATTGAGCATGAAATAAATAAGCGTCATTCATATTTCTATACTTCATTCGGATAACAATGCTATATTTTAAGGACCATAACTAGATATGACTTAAGCATTATAAAACAAATATTCTTATAAATGAATGTCGCAGGAAACGAAGATAAATGCATTAATATCTTGCATATGCACCACACGCAAGTAATTCTTTAGTACATCAGTTTTCATATTTATGTTTTACACGTAAAGCATCTGAACTGGTTCGCCAATACATCGTTGTGGCCCTGAGAACCAATATTCCAATAAATTTAATTTGATGGTCCACTATCTGCAACGAGACACAAATGCTATTGTTTAAAATAAAAATGAAAGGAGCATTTGTATTATATTGTAAAATATTTTTCAAGTAGCTATTGTGGTAGCGAAATAATGAAATGAAATACCTTCTGGGTATCAACACGAAATGTAATCATATTAACAGTATTGTGTGTTACAATCACGCGGGAGGTGGTTCCTTAATAGAAAATAAGTGAAAAATGTAAAACAACTTTTTTCGACTGCTTGCATATTTTCCACGAAAAATTGCTTTGAATAGAAAATTACAATATGCACTGAGATTTTCCGGACACCCTATATTATTTGCGATGGGTAAGGTCATTTTACGATAATTGCAAATAATACCAACACGGACATGTAATCAGAAACATATACTCTCGCATCGAGAAAGCGTAAAGAGAGAAATCACGATTTGAATTGCTAACTTATTACTTCATAAATGAACACTGAGGAATTGAAAAGCAGCAAATCCAGTAATCAAGGTCCATGCATAGTCATAAAACGTTATCTTTCTGATGAGAAAATATTAACTAGTTTTCGCTTGACAACAATTTTCTAAAATTAAGATAACTAATGCATGTTCTTCTGCATTAACTTTACTTTGATTGGTTTAATCGTTGTGAGAAATAGAGCAATGTTTCGTAAACGTATCATTTGATCTAAATAAATCAGATCTACTTTCTCGCAGATATACTTCGTAAGACTATAAGAGATGAAATATGTGATAGGGTTAAATTCAATTGTATCTTTCAGAGACGAAAAAAACAGTGTTGACGTAAAAATTCTAAAAACAAAGCACGTAGAGAAAAGGGGGTTACTTTTTTCATTACATTGCAGACAGTACCAAATAATTACAAAGTTTATTCAAATAGTTCTCAATCTGTGTTCTTCGGTTTTGGAAAAAATTTAATGAAGTTTAATGAATTTACTTTGAAACCTTTGAGGTGCATCTACCTAAAAGCGCTGAGCTGAGCATGAAGTTAACAAAAATCAATAGAAACCACATTCTGTCGAAGACTTATGTGCCTTTAATACGGAGCTTAATTAGCTAGGCGCACCAATAAGTAATTTATGATTTCTTTCCCAAATGTATTATTTAATAGGAACACATTTTGAAGCAATTCGTCATAATAACCATCGCTGTTTACTTGGACTTATTTCCTTTTTAATTTAGACGTTCCAACTCTATGGAAAAAGTGATTACTGTTTGCAATAAATGTAACGCGTTTTGTCACACAAATATTTCTGAGATGTCAGTTTACCAAAAAAGGGAGCTAATAAATTTATCGCAAATAAAGATCAATGTTTATATTCAATAAACAAAAAAAATAGAAATAAAGTTTGCAATTATGATAAGAACTATTATTGCTAATAAATATTCTTACAATATGCTGAAGACAGTCTACGGAAATGGTCGAGAAATAATGAATTACTAAACTGATACACCTAATATATATAAAACATAGCAGAAAAACGAATACTGTATTGTTTCTTTGAATTAGAAATATTTACTCGAACAGCATATCGCAGTAACTGTCAATTACAATGATAACGCTTTCGAAATGTGAATTTCCCATTTCTGAATGATTTCCATAATACATACCAACGAAAATATTCTTATGTATCGGCACTCGGTGTTGTCCTCATCTTATCACTTGTGCCACGAGCTTCAGTCGTCTCAGATCTGTGCTCCAATGAATTATCCGACGTAACACCATCGGAATGATCGTCCTCGTTGCTTCGTTTCTCGTGACTTTCAACGCCTGGTTGTTCCAGTAAAGGCATATCTAAGGAATCCGAGGAAATACGTCTGATACTGCTGAGATTTCCAACTGCGTCCGACTGTGTCTCTTTTGCGTCGCGCACATTATTCAACGAGTCCGAACTCAACGAAGGGAAGTCCAGGGTGGTTTTCATTTCCAAGGAATCGGAACTCCGACACAACGGATGATGCTTTTTATCCATATTGTCTTCCAATTCTAAAGAATCTGTACTCGTTTCCATGACGTTACCCTCCCTCTGATGAGACAACGCTGCGTCTGGCTCTTCCGGTTTCGCAACAGATTGCATAGTCACCTGAGGACCAGTCTTCTCAGCGTCCGTAATTTCTATTTGAGAGATGTCCTCGGTCGTGTCATCCTGTCTGTCGAATTTCTCCACGTTCGACTGGGCTATGCGTATGATCTCGTCAATTTCCTTTATTCGCTTCTCATAATCATCAGAGCCCGACGTGCTTGCGTTGAACGAGCCCGTCGTACTCGTGTCCACTCTTGTCCGTGGTAGACCTTCCAATTTGTACCTGTTCTCAGGACTCTCGTGTTCCAATAAGTCTTCCTCCTCTCTAGCGCGCAGCTCAATCATGTGTGCTTCCTTGCAGGCCGTTTCTAGTCCTTCGAAGTCCTTCAACGAAGACACTGAGACATCGTCACCGTGGCCCGATCGATTGCTCGTGTACCTTCTTGGAAGACTGCCATTATTAACAGAATCGTGCGAGCCGCATTGCAATTTCTTGGAATTTTCCGCGGCGACAGCGCTCTCCAAATTCTCGAACTCTTGCAGCGAGCTTAGGGATATATTATCGTGGTCTGATGGTCTAGTGAAATATTTTTTGCCCGCCAGAACGTCGTAATCCGGGGTACTTCCGAAGCTACCACGCATACTACCCACGCTCCCTATCGATCCTTTGTGACTACCTAAACTTCCAAATCTACTGCTACCAGCCTCGAAGTCGGTGATTTCCTCCTCCTTTATATCCTCTAGGGGGCCTCGGTCATATTCGATGTCATACGCCCTGGCGTCCGCCTGAAATTGCATGTCTATCCACTTCTTCCCTCCGTCGTACTGCTCGTCGTCCGAATAAGATTGAGAATATTGATCGTCGTTTGAAATCTGAGGTGGGCTCTCCTCCGACTCGAAATCGAACAGCTCGTTATTCTTCGATGTTTGACTGGCCGATACCTGAGTGCTCTCCTTGGCGTCCGTTATCAGGTTCTCGAGATCACGGTCGTAATTTTTGCTGCTCACTTGAGGCATGGAGCTGATGCGTATACTTTTCCCCTCAGAATCGTACTCTTCGGCTTCCCGAGCCACCTCTTCTATAACCACGAAGTCATCGATGATGCCAGGCTTGTCGACCATTTCGAAAGAATCGCTGTCAGGTGAATGACGGTCCGATTTCTCTTTCTCTATTACCGTATCAATCGACACGCCCGATGTCGAGGACGTTGACATGCTTGCCTGCTGCATTATCGACGGCGTCGACGTTTGCATCGACATTTCCGGACTCTCGCTCGAAACGGCACCTGGAACATACTTCTGTTCCAAAGCGTCAGCTTCTATCGCCTGAGGATCCAGCATCGAATCCTCCATTGCCTGTTCAAACGCTCCTAGATCCGAAATTTCATCCTCCGCCACGGGCGAATCAGCTTCCATCTCTGCTGGAGTCGAAATCACCTGAGTGCACACGCTCTGTACACCTTCCACGGAGACCCGCGACGTCATTATGTCAACAGACTGAAGGGCACCGGGTGACGCTGTCGAAGTGGACGTAGCGAAATCTACGCCCTTGGCGTCCTTCGCAGACGGTTCCTGGACGTATTCGGTATCGGCAGCAGCCTCGTCGAGGACTTGGGGGAAGATCATTTCGGACGACCTCTTCATGCGACAGGGTATATGACTATCAATCGTGCCGTCTGTCTGGCGCATCGGCATGTCACTGCTGCCAGAAGAATCCGACAGCTCGGTGTTCTCTTCCTCGTGGAAACCATTGTTGTCGTCCGCATCCTCTTTTTCGTCCGCGTCCGCTTCGGAGGCTACCAGGGTTTCCGATAATTCGCTGGTGCTGTCGATGCTACCTAGATGACCCGAACTCAAGGAAGTGAGAGACTTCATGGATTCTCGGGAACTCATCGTGGTGGCAGCCGTGTGATACTCTTGGGAAGTTGGCTTCGAGGAAGAAGAGAACTCGATAGACATGACAGCCGTTTCGTATTCCGATGTCGTCGCCGAGGGTACGCCACAGGATTGCAGAGCTTCTACGTCGGAAGAACTGGGTCGACTACCACTATCGATCTCGTAGTCGCAAGACTGATAATTGCTACTCTCGCCCGAACTGGAGCCAACGTCCGCGTCGCTGTCAGACGTCACCCGTTTAGGACTTCTACCGGGCTTTTGACGTCTTCTGATAACTGGACGAGGCAATGCCAAAGAAGAACTTTCATCCTTATTGTCTACATCTGAACCCGACCTACTAGCAGGCACAGGACTGATGTGCTCTTCGTCGTCGTATCTCGTATCTTCCTGGACGGTTATTGCAGCAGTCTCTTCGTCAGACTTTTCAGTTCTGATTGTAGGCGTTTCTCCTCTGGTATGGCCTATCGGTTCCTCGATACTGCTAGGTGCAGACTCTTCTACCTCCGTTTTACTTTCAGCGCTGTCTTGCGCCTCGCGCAGCGCCGATTTGCCAACCGGAGAACCACTCTTATGTATTTCCGTGTCAGTCTTGTGCGTCTGTTCTGAAAACGATGGTGTGTATAAAAACGGTAAATCGTTTGGAATGGATTCGGGTTGCAATTTAAACTGGAACTCCGAGGGGGAATCTTTGATTTGAATCACAGTTTCACTATTTTCACTTAATTCCTCTATCAGGTCTTGCTTCGCGGCTTCTAGAGATTCTTTCACTTCGGCAATTTCTTTTTTAACTACCTGATCTAGAACAGTTATAGCGTATCGCGCACTTAAATCAACACTAGAGAGATCGTCTTTCTTTATTTTGAAGGCACAAGTGTCGGAAGGAACTGTTGTGGATCTTCCAGGCTTATCGTGTTTCTCTGTTGCTTTTCCCATATGCCTTTTATAGTCGTCGCCTAGGGGTTTCATTTTCGATAAATAAACTTCCGTCCATTCCTTCAATACATCGTCTGCGCGTGGTGGTTTGTCGTTGTCCGTTACCTCTTGCACCGATTCTTCCACAGTTTTCACGTCATCTTTCGGCGACTTCGTTAATTCCTCTGGTTTCGATTCGACCTCCGGTTTCGACACGATCTTCTCCACTTTATCGTCGCCCACCTTCTGTTCTTCGGAACACACTGGCGAATCGTCCTTAGCCAGTTCTTCCCTGGCCTCATCTGGAGAATGTTTCTCGCTACTTAAATCCGTTACAGTCGTGAATGTACTGGTACGTTCTTCCTGAACACGGTCATCAACCTCTGAAACCCCTTCCTCCCGTTTGTCCGATTCCACCATTCGTTCGCTAGGCATCTCCTCTTTGATACTTTCCACGTATTCCTTGATTGGCGTCTTCGCGTCGTACTCGCGCTGCAAAGTGTCGACTAGTTCCTGACAGCTGACGTCCAATTTATTTTCAACCAATTCGCTTTCAAAATCTTGCTCGCTGACAGGAATCACGGTGAATTTCGATTTCTTGCATGTCAACGGGATATCGCGATCATCATCCGGAACTGTGGATTCTATCACGCTCACGTCTTCCAAGGATTTGGTACCCGATCCCTGTTCGCGATCGGTGGATCCATCCTGCGAACTTAATCGTTGTTTCCTCTGCTTCGACTCGTACGCCTCCAACTCCTGATTGAAAATCTGAGACGGCTCCAACGTCTCAGATATTTCAATTTTCTCGTCGCCGATCATCCAATTGACTGGTGTGATTTCAAGGCCACGCACTTTCGGTTTGGGCGAGATCATAGGAGGGCTATCGATCTCAAAACTGTCTGCCCTTCGTGCGATTATCACTTCGTGTTCCCTTTGCGCGGCAATTGGGACAGGGGGCTCCTGCACCAGCGAATAATCTATGTTCGTATCTTCTGATACAGTGCTGGGACTGATCGTTATATCTCGTTCTTGAACTAATCTTTCGAACGAATCCATCTCGGCGCTCTCGTGCAACGACGGTATACCCCTACTAGTTTGCTCGGATATTTTGAGTTCGTCCATTTCTAAAGAAGGCACATCAACGGAGTCTTCCCTCGACTGACTGTCGATATCGGGCTCCAGGATTTCTAACACCCTGGCTCCCGAAATTTCAGATACTATCTTGTCCCGAGGAAAACTCAAGTCGCTTGGGAAGTCTCGTTGCAACTCCACTTGGCTGCTCGTTTTGTCTGACCGTTGCTTCTCAGACTGCTGGCTAAAAGTCGGCTTCGACAGCCCTTCGAAATCGTTCGTGTCGACATCGATAGTTTCCTCGAAGTCTATTTGTTCGGATATACTGCTGGGGCTCATAGTGATGTCCCTGTCTTGCAGTTTAGCCTGGGACGACGACAGTGGAAAACTGTCTTCATTCTCGCGCAAGGACGATTCCTCGTCTTTAGTTATGTCCTCGCTGAAGCTTATGCTGTCCCTGGTCGACTCTTTTTCTTGCAGCTCCTCCTGTATCGATGACCTCTGCCTCGGAAAGTCGACTGAACCTTGGTCTGCTTTACTGTGCACGCTTTTCTTGTCCATCGTTTGCCTCATTATGCTCTCGAACTTTCGTGTCAAATCGTCCGCCAGCTTCTCGTGATCAGCATCGATGCTTTCGCCGATAATTTGCTCCAAATACCCCTTCCTAAGTAATTCTGTCTTCAACTCTGCGGCCGATTTTTCTTCGAGCTCGCTCTCGATCGATTGAATCAACGTTTCCGCAATAGTGCGCGCCTCGATTTCCTTGAACCTCTGTCGCTGTCTCTCCTCCAAACTTTCAACGTATTCCACTGGTTCATCCGTTTCCTCCACGAACGAGTCGCTGTCTTTCGTTTCCTTTTCTGCCGGCACAAACTGGGTTACATCGAAGCTTTCTTTGCTTTCCCTATGCGATTCACCTTGGGCAAGCGTCTCGACGTGAACCGAATCCGCGACAGGTTTAGATACTCTTTCCGTTGCCGATTTTCGTTCCACTGTTGTCATGCCATCCTTTCCGTCGTCCTTCTCAGGGACGTCTTTCTTTATTCGAATAGCTACGTTCGCATCGCTCTCTCTTACGACGCTACTACCCGCCTCGCGCGTCAGTATTCCTTCCTCGTCGCTTAATTTCTTAAACGTCTCTTGTTTCTTCGTTTCAGCTCTCGATTCGGACGCAGCTGCATCTATTGTTTCCTGGCTGTCCGTCAAATTCATCGACATTTTTTGTACAGCGGTTTTGTCCAATTCCTCGTGCTTAATTGCCTTCTCCTCCAATGTTTCTGTTGGCGATTCCTTTTTCATTTGGGATTCCGAGGACTTCTTCTTTTCGACGCATTCCTTCTCCTCGAGGGTGATAACTTTGTCCTTGCCACTGGAGATTTCTGACGAAACTACTTCCTTCTTCTCCACCGTGCTGGACGTTTTGTGATCTATCTTAGAAGTGACGGTCGCGAATTCACCTTTCGCGCTGTCCTTGTCCTCGAACATCTTGAAAGCTTCCCGTGGATCCGTGAAAGTCTTGGAAAATGTTTGCGTTTCGCTCTTCGTGGTTGAATGCTCCTCCAACTTCGACGTCACTTCTTCGCTCGACATTTTCTCCGTTATCGTGTACGATTCGCTCTCCTTTTTCACGTGCGTATCCTTTTTCCCAGGCTTGTCCGTCGCCGACCTAACATCCGTAACGAGTTTCGGGATTCGTGATTCGAACTCTTTCTTTTTGCCTGTCGGCAAGATATCTTGCGATTCCTTGTCGCTCTCGAATTTGCTTGGAAACTTCACTTCGACCGGGGTCTTGGACTTTGTTTCTTTCTGAGCTTTATCTTTATCCACCTTTACAGTTGAGATTGGAATACGCGACTCTTTCTTAACCTGCTTCGTGTCAAGCTCGGCAGCTGCTTTCTTGTCAGACGCGTCGTCCTTCGTCGCTTCTTTAATTCCTGCGTCTTCCTTCGCAATTGACTCGGACACTGAAGGCACTATCTCTAATTCCTCTTGCTCGATCGACTTTACTTCTTCCTTGCTTTCACCCTTTGCGTCTGTTTCTCGTCTTTCCCTGTCAAGGAACTTTTGCATCTCCTTCGTAACGTCCGCTGCAAATGCAGTCTCAGGTTTAAAATCGCCAATCAACTGCACCTGCTGTGGTCCTTCAGCAGCACTGGTGCCGCCTATTTGTGTTGTGAACATACTGCCAGAGATTTGAGACAATGGACCCAAAGTATCGTCTCCTTCTACGCGAACAGATTTTATCACTTGCTCTTGTACAACCGAACCGTCCTTCTGCACCTTGTAAATGATAGTAGTTTCTTCTGTTGTAATACGTCGTCCACTCGATATTTTCTTGACAGTAGCTTCCTCTTTTACTTCGGGAGTTTCGCTTCTCCTTTGCACGCATACATCTGCAATATCTTCTTTTGCTCCTTGCTTTTCGTCTTCTGCTTCCTTAGAAACGTACTTATGTAAACTCGTCTCCAGCTGCAACGTTGTTTCCGTAACAGACTTCGGAATCGCTTCTACTTCCCTTACACTTTTCGTTGCTAGTTGCGATTTCTCCTGCTTGTCTTCTATACCTTTCGCTGTTATTTCTGCAATAGATTCTTGCATTTTTTCTTCTTTCTTCGTCTTACCTTTTACACTTTCTCGTTGGGCACTCGTGTGTGGAACAGTTTCGTGTAGTCCTTCTACCTTCGCTTCAACACTACCTTTTATACTTTCTGGTTTTTGAATTACTTCTCGAATAGACTCTTGCATCCCTTTTTCTTTTATACTTTCTTTCGTACTTTCTATTTGTGCGTTCATTTGACTAACTGATACTTCTACCTTCTTCTCTCCTACGCTTTCTGCTTCACTTTCTTGTGTACCTATGTCGTTAGTTGATTCTCGTACCTCCATTTTTCCTGCAGCTCCTTCTTGTGCGCTTATTTTCGTTACAGACTCTTCAACTTTCGTTTCCTTCGCACTTTCTTTCTCGGTGCTTATTATCGTTACGGACTTTTTCTTTTCGGCACTTTCCTTCGCAATTACTGCTTCCTCCCTTGCTTTTTGTTCTGGTTTTTGTACTTCTTTCTTCGTTTCTAGAGGCTCTTCCATGCCCTTATGTTTTTCCTTTGCGTCTTCTATTCTCTCTTCCCCACTTAATTCTACAATCGATTTCTGTGCGTCTTTGGATTCTACTTCCACGTCCTCTACAATATCTTCAGCCAATTGCACGTGGATGGTAACAGTTGCTGCATGCTCTTTCCCCGTCATTTGTGAAGCCTGCAATTCTGAAGTTCCTGTCTTCTCTATTTCTGCTTGATCTACTTGCTGTTTCATTGTATCGAATGATTGCCCAGCAGTAGACACCGACGTTTCCACGGTTTTCTCTCGCTGGCCTTCCACGGGTAGCGATTTATCTATCTTGATGGCAATTTTCTCACCCATCTCCACTGCTGGTTGTACACGCGTCACAGATTCTAACTTTTCTTCTACATCATCGCCCTTTGCAGACTCTCTTCTCTCTTCACTTAACACTATCTTGGGAATTCCTGCTGCTTCCACGTGAATCTGTTTACTCTCGTCCCTCTCCTTCTCGTCTTCAGAAATCGACTTCGTTGACTCTTTTCTTTCAATTCTCCTTTCTTCCTTCGCATGAACGCTAATAATCTCCTTCTCTACGCCCACCTGTTCAACTTGCTTCGTTTCACTCACATACTTCTCCTCCGTTTCCACCTTTTCGCTGTCACTCCCCTTGGGAGTTGCCACCTTCTCCTTCTCAGACCTCGCAGAGTCCGGCTGATGCGATTTCGCTGTTTGCTTAGTTGTCTCTCTCTGTATTTGTTCCTCGAAGTACTGCGCTTTCTCCGCCACTGAACACTCAGAAATATCAGGTACATTCAAATCCTCCATCGTTTCGGACTTTTCGACTTGCTTAGAGATCTCCGACGTGTCCGACGAGACAACATTCTGCATGTACTCACTGTCGCTCTCGTTAAACGTCAATTGGGATGTTCTCGATATTTCGGATTCCGACCGCTGATAACTTTCACGCTTCTTCGAGATATCCTCCCAGAATTTCCTCTTCTCCGAATAGGTTTGCCGCTCAACGCTCGGTGACAAATCCTGCTCTTCCCCAACTATTTTACTGGGATAACTAGCATCTACAGATTCTAGGGAACAAGCCGCTTTTTGCGCAAGGGATTCTTGGATAGTGACAGCATCTAGAACAACCAAGAATTATGCTCACATTACTTTTTATTAGATAAATACATATAATGCATGAGATACATTCTGTATATTTACAATCTCATTTATATATACATATATCTATTTATATATTATTGTAAAGGGTTACGCGATTAAAATTCTGCAAGCATAATACGCGAATGCAATCGTTTTTGTTTGTTTGTTTTTTTGTTTATTTAAGATAGTAGCATTTTTTCTAAACGTGTTATTAAGATAACGCTATCGTAAACTCTGGTTAATGTACATATAACGACACTGTTGTCAAAAACAACTACAATTTCAAAAATAGGTTTAATTCACCGAGACGTTAATAAACTCTTTAAACTCGTGACATGCACACAGCAAGTGTATAAGCATAATGTATAACTCTAAGCTCCATTATAGACTGTGATTTCTCTTTTTAATTAATTTATCCGTAGATATTTGAATCCTTTGAGACTTAAAATTAATATCCCATACGGTTGTCTATGATTATGTTGAGGACGGCAGTTTTGTCTGCAAGTATAAGTACAGAAAAAACCGTTAATAGTAAATGATAACATTAAAGCATATATGATTTTTCTTTTGTATTCAACAAATGCTTGCTCAATTCAAATTATTCTATTGCACTGTAACTTTATTTCTCTGAAGTTAAACTAATATTGATTGATTCATATCGGTAATAGCAAGATCATATTTGATAGTTTATATTTCAAATAAGAACGAAAGAAGATTTAACCAAAGCATGGTGCAAAAAAGAATAGAAGAGCAGTGCTCGAAATTGATAGAAAGAAACTTTCTTGTATACAGTACTATTTAAGGTTGTTAAATGAAAATAAAATATACAGATTTTATTTAGCGTTTATCTTTAGATGATTTAGGATAACACTTAATGAAATTCATCCGTAATTTCAATTTTTGAAATTAGAAGCTGCACGCTCTTTTTCTAATACGCATTTTTTAATATGCTCTTCATCTACGTGCATACACTTAATTGGTTTCAGAAAGAAAATAAGTAATAAGAGACGTACTGTATAATTGAAACAGCAAAAATGAACGATGAAAAATGCTTACCTGCCTAAATTAAATATGAATTTTTATTACTACAAAAAGTCTAAAAATTGTGAAATGTTCCATAAGAAATTGAACGTTTCTTTAACGTTAATGGATAAACACAATATTGGAAAGAGAACATTGCATTCTGCCTTAAAATATTGCATTATAATAAGGTTTTTGTAATAACAACGTCGCGAGTGAGGCTTGAATAATTTATCCCACAATCGTATGGGCAATTGATTTTGAATACTCCAAAAAATAGTATCACAAGATAAAATAATATTACAGTACACGAGCAAAGTTTCAAATCTCTGTCCAACTGTCTTCGAGCACCATATTCCGATTTTACTAAATTGAATATTCTTCGAAAAGTAAATCCGCCTACGCATCGAAACCCTAATTAACGAATATCCAAAACTATGCGAAGATCCTTCACGGGCTAATGTCTGAATAATTATGTAATCATTCATTATCCGCAGAATAATCTCCATTTCCGCATAAAATATTCATTTCCTCAAGAATCCGTTTCGCGTTGTTCACTGCATAAATTCTTGCATGATGTACACGCAACAAATAAACAGTGCCTAATGCAGGCAACAAGTCCCAAAGAATTTTCGTGTCCCGTCCAACTATTCAGTCGAGCAACCTGGTTCTAGTGCAGATTAAGTCTGGATAAGACACAGGTAGCAAATTTCACCCGCCGCGAAGGACACTCTGTCGATCCACAACCTTACCGCCGACGGAACGTCCAGACAATTTATTCAACCTGATCGACTTCCTCGACGTCCGTATGACAATCGCTGATCGCATCATCGCTGACATCTTTAACAGCTAGCAGCATGCCCTCCATTTTATTAATATTCTTCATAACGACTTGCGACGCCGCGAGAACGTCCATGTCCTCGAACAATTCCCTCTGACTGCAGCAGGCTTCCTCCACTTCTTCCTCGTCGGACATGTCCATGTCTTCTTCGTCGGTCTGCGACATCACCACGATATCCGGCCTGCCGCCGCACACGTCGTTCCGTGGAGCATCGTCGCGGTACATTTTATTCCTCACCTCTACAGAGAACGGTCCGTCGCCTTCTTTGGTCGTGATCGTTTCGCCGCTGTAGTCGCAGAAAATGTCGGATCTCGGCTCCACGTAGATCGTCGAATGCACTTCGTCGTCGCCCTCGAAGTCCTCGAGGTCCGTTTCGCCTTGACAGTGACCCTCGGCGACCTTCAGACTATATTGGCTTTCCTTTGCCTCGTTCTCCGTCTCGCTTGGATATATCTCGTCTATGTCCGTCAGATTCTCCACGAAACTGTTGTACATGCATTGAGACGGACCTCTGTCTTCCGGCGACAGCAGGCAGGAGCCGTCAACTTCCTCGTTATCCAGCGTTATAGAAATAACTGGCCTCTGTTCGCCGCCCTCTGTGCAATTTAACGTGTGCAGCTGAGTATTAATCGTGGTTAATTCGCCCTCAGAATCAGTGTCGGAGAAGTGCAACGACGTGTTGTTAATCATAGCGTTCAGCTTTCTACGCGTCGACCTCACTTTGCGCTTCACCTTTGCACCCGTAGCGGTTTCTTTCGTTTTCAGTGGGCTCACATTTTCGTTCGCGGCTGGAGGGCGCTCTGCGGTTTTTCCTTGGCTGCTGTCTGGTTTGGTTTGGCCTTGAGCGTGATCCGAAGAATTTGTATCGTTCGCGGCTTTATCAGTGGGCGATCCGCTTTCGTCTATCGTTTCTGATACGCAGCATTTCATTTTCATCGATCCTTCCCGTATGTCACTTGTCTTGTCCATGACGAGATGTATGCGTCGAGAACGACTCTCCTTTCTTCCTTTAAATATTTAGCGCGCAGATTTTAAGCGCGAATTAGTAATGAACTTAAAAAAACCTGAAACTGAAAATTAACAGAGATACGGAAATTAATGTCCGAAACGACGGAAACCGTGTCACTGTTTATGGAAAAGTAATGCAAAAATAAAGAACGAATGAAATTCGGTTACCGATGACGCCAATCGGTTGAAATAAAACGGAACTCACATGTACGGGTCTGTGGTTGTTGTACAAGAAGTGTTTCCAGTAATGGTTCGGACCGAACTGAACAAGTTTCGCCGTAACTACATCGAACGTTTGTTGATACTGTTATACGTAATTAAATTAAAGAAGCCCCACTCGGTACCCGAGCCGTAAGCAGATTTACTTTTCCTCTTGAACGAAAATAGAATTAAAATGGAATTTTTCTACCTTCTACAGACTGAAATTGTTTCAATGTCTGTCAGTACGTATTTTATTATTTACTTTTATAAATTATTTTTGTGTGACATTGTTTGGATGTCTACCACTTATTTATCTTTAATTTCATATCAAGCTTATGTAAATTTTTGTTCGTACAATATTACCCATCTCGTCATCAATATTTATATTGTAAATAATTGTTGAGTGAAATTGTTTGTTCGTCTATCAGTTCTTTTTAATACAATATCAAGTTTGCCCAAAATAATTTCATATCGGTCATCATCAGTACTTATTTTTCGAAATAATAGTTCTATTCTATAGTAGCAATATACTGCCATAAATCGTCGAAGCTGTTTCTACTCTACTGCTACCACTTCTTATAATAGTGTAAGGTATAATTTTCCTTTTTTGCACCTAGCATTTAGTGGAACTTATCATTAATCATGTCTGAGATAAACACCACTGTAATTTATAATCCGCGTGCTGTATTAAAAAGTGTAAATTGCTCCAAGGAGACTGATATTCAAGGTATATTTTCCGCTTCGAAGAAACCCACGTGATGTGTTTTTCAGCTTGCCCAACCAATTCAGTTTAATCGATATATGCATTTTGCGACTGGATTTCTATCATTGCTCTAACGTTACCATGTGTCTATTGAAGAGGAATAAAATGACTGAATACAATACCTGTTCGTTCCTTTTGCAAGGTGTCGGTAATAAATTTATTTTCTGATGGCGACGTGTCCTTAGGTTCGTCACCTTTCTCATTCTGCTCCATCTTGTACTTTGATTGATAAGAATCCAGTTTCTGGCTAATGATATTAGAGTCCTCGTAATCTATAGGAAGAAAGATATAATATTACACTTCCCACGCTTTATACTTTTCACTATTTAATGCATCCGAAACATTTACCTGTGAATTTTCTTTCAATTTCAATTTTAGTTGTAATTTCTGGAAGAACGATATTTAATACACAAATCGGTTGCTGAGGCGGTTCTCCTTTGGCGACTTTCGGTTCTCGCATAAATAGCATCCTGGCGACAGGATCTAACAATGGGTCCTTCACTTTTACGTGAAACGATAGACGGTTCTGACGAAAAGCTTTGAAGGTAAATTTCAACTGTACACCTGACTTCGTCACAGGTATGAGATTCCCACTAAATTCAATATAAAGGTCCTTTCCATCGAGAGTCTGTAAAGAAATAAAAATGTTACAATACTTCAATGGAAATACCAAAAATATTATTTTACATTATGGTATAACAGTAATCGTAAATGTTTTTTTTATACAGGGTGGCCCATGCAACTTGCACACCTCCATAACTTCCAAAGTATGCGTTGTACGAAGAAGTTTTGCATACAAAAGTTGCATGGTTTGAAAGGGTACATTATGTAGCGTATTTATTTTTTGTATAGGTAGAAGCATTTCGGAGATTTGAAGGTGCACTTTGTTTTTTTAAATGGAGTAGTATATTTTTTCTACCAAAATATGGAAGAACGTCGAATTCTGAGTAAAAAAGTATTGACCTTCATTAGCCCTAAACCTAATAACTAGTTCTTGAAAATTGTCTTCGGGTAATATCAAGTTAGAGATTCCACCTTATCACAGATTTCCGCAGGACAGCGAGATGTTTACATGGCAATGTTTATTAACACGACAAATCTGTCATAATCCCCAATCTCCCATCATGTTCGTAATTCAGTATTGAAGTTATGCTCGGCGTTCGTACGTAATTATCAATTTTTCGTTACGTTACGTTTAATAACATTAAAACTTCCAGTTCGTCGAAGTAATTCACAGATTCTCCCAAATATCCACCGAGATGGCTGATCTCGTTGAGGATACATTTTGGCATACATAGCTTTAGTACTTGTTGCATTTTTACGATACTCACCGCAAACTAAAGACATATCAACTTTTTCGCTATTAGAAAATTTGATTTTTGCTTTTATCTTCTTGATAATTACGCACAAACACCGAGCATAACTTTAATAATGAATTTCACGAACATGATACGAGATTGCGGATCATGACATATGTGTTCGTGTTAATAAACATTGTTACTTAAACATCTCGGTGTCCTGCGGAAATCTGTGATAAGGTTGAATCTTTAACTGGATATTACCCGAAGACAATTTTCAAGAACTAATGTGAAATCACTCGTTAGTTATTAGGTTTAGGGCTAATGAAGGTCTATACTTTTTTACTCAGAATGCGACATTTTTCCATATTCTGGTAGAAAAAATATACTATTCCATTTAAAAAAAGAAAGTTGACCTTCAAATCTGCGAAACGCTTCTACCTATACAAAAAATAAATACGCTACATAATGTACCCTTTCAAACCATACAACTTTTGTATTCAAAACCTTTTCGTACAACGCATACTTTGGAAATTATGGAGGTGTGCAAGTTGCGTGGACCACCCTGTATTTAAATGCGTTTTTGGGCAAAAGCTTTTCGTGCAAATTGTATATTATTTGGATGTGCTAGGAATTGTATGTTTCTTAATAATTACTCAAAAGTTTATTCTTTGTTTACTTCCTGTCAGAATTTCAAATGACAATACTAAGTATTTTTTCTTGCCAACTTAGAAGAACTTCGTTAAGTATTGGTGATATTATTTTACGTTTGAAATTTTTTCAACACCCTCACCCGATTATTTTCTGCTCCTAGGTAGTGTTGCAAAAATAGTGAAAGTGATATTACTCAAAGTATTTATAACGAATTTTCATTTGTCATCATTTTTTGATGCCCAAGACCTTGAGACTCAGTCAAGGCTTGAGTAACCTTAAATGACCATGGTCTTTCAAATCGCCTTGAGAAGGCTTACAATCGTAAGTGTTAATAAACTTATATAAATAGTTCCGGTTTAAAAAGTTAAGGTCTTTGTAGCACCTCCACTTCAGACAAAATTGTCCCCTTCAAAATGAATTCGCAGAAATTAAATAACTATTCCTTCGAATATTTCTCTCTACCTGCGAGTGGCTTGTCTTAAGTGACTCTCCCTGTATAGGTTGTACTCGATAAATAAACCCATTTTTTACTAACAAAATAAATAAATCTTGTTCTGAAAACGTTTAGATATTAGGGTTTATTCATTAGTAGACATAAAATTTTCAACAATATTGATAATAAATTATTTAAGTATATACGAAAAGGAAGGCGTACGTTGAAATGATATAAAAAAAAAACATTTCAAGCACTTTACAAAATATTTTTCATCAAATACGTGGACTTCTGAAATGAGTTAATATTGTTGGATATATTACATTTTGCCTTTTACGATATGTTATACATACATAATCATCCGTACACAATTTGTTGGCAAAGAGGTGGCTGAATATTTTTCCTTTTTATTCCGTTTTATTAAGTTGTTAATAAATAGCGACACTAACTACATCAGTTCAATCATTACCACAGTCATCTATTTTTTAACTTTTTGCTATACAATACAACAAATTTAGCTGCGCGGAATGATTCCTTTTTAATAACTACAAGATGATTTTGTAATAATCAACCGTTTAATAATTGCATGGCGATACTAATTGTAAGATTAGTATGGCACAATTATCAAAAGATACTCCATTTCAATTTGCCTAAGATGTTTTAAGCTATTCAGCATATTCAGTAGAAATACCAACGTGACATTATTGTCTACTTCTATATGCATTGATTTACAACGTATTTCATTCAACAAACTTTTCACAAATATCAGCGTCAAGCTGGCGGTGATTGCGTTTCTAATCCATTCGATACATGGGACGTATGCGTTCTCATTGTCAGATATTCAGTAACTGTTGGCTAAAAATCTATATAAATGTTCTCAACAACAATGTATCATTATTACAATTATTTATATAAACTATACCGTAGGTAATTAAATAGATTACTTAAGTGTTTATATACAGAGTGTGTGCGAAATCGTGGTACAACCGGCAACGGGGTGATTCCCTACATAAAACTGAGTCGAAAATATGGAATAAAGTTTTTTCATATGAGGCTTCATTTCCGAGAAAATTAAGTTTGAAAATTCGTTAAGTAAGCGTACAGGCGTTCAAAATCCTTCCGTGTGTACGACAGAAAGAAATAGCGCATAAAATACGTGTCCTATCTAGGTTTATAAGTATTGTCTGACATATTTTTTTAATATAATCAAGAGTTACAAGGTAATCGAAAGAAATCGATTTCATGAGCATTTTATTAATTATTTCAGTGTAAAAGTACTGGGAGGCACGTTTTCTCGTTATCCGATCGGGCTCAAATTTTGCACAGACTATTTTTTTGTTAATTGGAACTATTCTGGGGGGGTGGCGCGGAAAAAATGTTGAAAGAAATTGTCATCAAGAAATTTTCTCGGAAATCAAGGCTCAGATGAAAAAACTTTATTCCACATTTTCGACCCAGTTTTATGTGAGGAATCACCCCTCTGCCGATTGTACCACGATTTCGAAAACACCCTGTATATAGCTCTTCGATATTAATCAAATCTGTACTGTTCTGTACATCGAGAACATTTTCATTTTTACTGGTACCGTAGCAGAAGGCTTAATGACGGTCTCTTCTATCGTGCCATTTGAAAGAGAAATAAAAACTTGTTAAATTATGTTTGCTGTCTGATTAAAAGGTGGACAGAAATCTTATTTATAGCTCATTTATGGTTTTTATGCCGCTGCAAGCCTAACATTGCACGTAGGTCTAAAAAAGATATAGAAAACTCTGTACAAATGACTTTTTAATTTAAGAGTCAATAGTGTTCCTCAGAAAGAGAAGCCATTGAGTAAATTATACTATTCTGTTGGTAGTGTAGGTAATTAAACAGAGTATCTAACTGTTTATATTTGTAGCTCTTGGATCAAAGTACTGTTATGCATACGGGACACTTTCATTTTGTATGGTACAGAAACGAAAGGGTTAATAGAAAGCGTCATCGAAGGAACGAACTGATGTATTGTTAATTGCTAGAGCCACAGTTTTCATAAAGTGGTAATTCGCTCTAACAGTACAGTATTATACAAGGTGTTCCGACAGATTGGCACCATATTGATACAGCGTGTTTAACAGATAGAATGGATGAATAAGAAGAAGTTATAAAAAATCGAAAATGCGCCGTTATTCAAGTAAAAAGTTATTTAAAAATATCAACAGAAGGTTAAAGAAATTCGAAGGTTTCAAGAAAGCTACCACGGTGACAGAGTGCAAGTTAGTGAAAACAAAGAATAAGAAATTTTAAAAATTGTACAGCGTGATTAAATTATTAATTTGTGATAAATACCGTTTGATAAAAACATGTAAAAATGAACCCCAAATATAAGATAAAGTTTTTTCATAAGAAGCATATAGTTTTCGAGAAAATTGAATTTAAAGATTCGTCTATTGCGCGTAGTATGTGTTTATAAAGACGTGACTTTGTACATTCAGTAACACAGTTTAACAAAATTATTAATAAACGAGACATTTGTATCGTTTATTGGACAAGCACAAAGATTGCTAATTAAACATAAAGGTAGTCAAGTGTACAGGAACCAAATGAATCTTTAAATACAATTGTTCTAAAAACTGAATTCTTTACGAACAACTTTCATTTTATATTTTCTGTTTATTTTTACGTATAGAATCGTCATCTGCCTGGTTACACCACCTGTACTAACACACGCTGTTTATATCCTCAGGAATTCAAGGATTGTTTGTTAAAAATGTATACGAACGTACTCTGCAATAATGTATCATTATTGTCATTATTTGTATAAATTATTGGGAAACACCGCTACTGGGGTAGCGTTCTACATTATTTTGAGATCAGAAAATCGTAGCCCTTTTAATTGTATTGTTAAATACCATTAGCAATTTCTCAATTTATATTCATTCTAGAAGAATATAGAACAAATATAATGTATACATAACGGGTGTTGCGTTTAAACGCGAATAGTGGAATATTTCCTAAAAGATTGATGCTATAAAAAAATGTTTCTACAAAAATTGTTTGACTTAAAGGGGCACATTATGTGGTGAAGGTGATTTTTGTGTACGTGAAATAGTGAGAGGGGGGGGGGGTGTAAAAGCCTACATATATTTTTGTATTCGTAATATTACAGCGAGTGGAGACGAATTGAACGACCTGTTATATTATATTTTTCTGTTTAGTAAAACCATAAATTGATGGGATCGACGATGCGTCAATTTGTATGGACAAACGTTGGGATCAATTTATGATTTTACTAAACAGAATAATATGATATAGCAGGTCATTGAATTCATTTTAATGAATCGCTACAGTATTATGAATAGTGCCATTTAAAGAAGTTATCTTGGCTTTTAAATCTCCGCTAGTACTTCACCTATACACAAATCATCTATTGCCACATAATGTGCCTTTTTAAGTCTAACAACATTTGTAGAAACACTTTTTCCATAGCTTAAACCCCTTACGAGATATTCCACCATTCGCGTTTAAACGTAACGCTTCGTATACGGTATCTATTTAAACATGAATTATGTATTTTCTTATGGAAAATATTGGAAAATATAATCTTATTGGAACGTTTATTCCTATTACTTGTCCTCAATAATTTTGTCATATATTTTTAAACAAAAGAGATAGCTAAATGTATCCATGCAACTGATTCACCCTGTACTATTTGAACAGACGTATTTTTTAAAACCTGCTTACGAACCAAATTCAACATGAACAAGAACACATTTATCGTATTTACTCAGCTTTGTAAGCTTAACAATTTTTTATCTAGTATTTTCATTCATGCTCATATTTGTGAATGTGAACTATGTTATGATTCATTGTCTTTTATATTCTGCATTTGGTTGGACCGATTTCAGAAATGAAAACGACCCAGTTATTTTATAAAACCTTCGTTTCATATGCAATAATTTTATTCCACAATTTAGATTTAATTTTTTCATAAAGCATCGCTTTTTCGAATGAAACTCGAACATCTGAAGAACTCACAGATTATTGCGGTGTTTGAACAATCGTTGTATACAATAGTTACTTGATTTGAGGGAGACATAATACAAAGTATAATGCCGCTCAAAGATAGTAGGACACTTATCATTACCATTATTAGTGAACTTTCATTATGCAATGTGAATTATACATATTAAATAGAAATTCAGTGGATTATTTATTAAATATACTCTCATAACATTTTTCAGACATTTCTTATACTTAGCCAAGTGCCCTAATACATTTGGCCGAAAATGTACATTCGAATATAAGCCTATCTCTGTAACTTGGTGTTTGGTAATGGTGATCCAGGTATTTTGAAGGCTTTCGAAAGTTTTTGTAAGTCAACTTCGTTTTTCCAGACTTTGAAAACTCAGTAGAAGTGGGTTGATAATACGTGACGTAAATTTTTAACGAGCATCGATTTAGGTTCGATGATAATTGTTCATACAGTTTTATTCAGAATTACTTCTGAGATTCGTTATAAAATTTACAAGTCAAAGTTCCATTTAAAAAAACGAAGTTGATCTTCAAACATTTAAACCACTCAAACCTTGAAACTTTTGTATGCAACTATTTATCAAATAACACAAATTCAGTGTATAAGTTAGATGGCGAGTTATATGTATATATATAATATACAGTGGCTCTTTGTTCATACGAAGCCAAAATATTTACTCATTAGCAAATTATAATTATACTTCGACTATACCAAAAGGTATGGAAATTGTTCATTAAATAAAAAAATGTGTTGCAAAATGAATGTCTACACCTTAATTAATAATTGAAAACATGTGAATCACTGTACACATTATGTAAACATTGGACATCATATTTTAATAAGTGAAGTTAAATCAAAATAATTTTGACATGTGAATAATAATAATATATATTAATAGTGAATAGTACTTACTTCAACATCGCGACTTTTTACAATTTCGACAAATTCCTCTTGCCTCTCCAAAGTATGCATACTCTCTTTCCCATCAGTCATACACAATATTCTTAACGTTGCTTCAAGCATATCCATTCGTTTGGAATATATGACAAAACTGTGGTGGGAAAATTAACTTCTCATTCACAGCAGAATAAACAATGTATATAATCAATCGTAAGCCATTAATAAGCGAAATACATACTTTGTAATATACGGTACAAATAAGGATTCTTCGTACAACTCGGTAGCCATTTTTGGAACTGCGCCTATATTTCGACAATCCATTAACCAGAATCGAGCAGAAACAGTGGTAGTGAAGGATACTGTTCCGTTCATAAATGTAAGAGGCGTGGAACCGGTAACATCCTCCCATTGAGATTCACTTGTGCCACCTAAGTCGATAATAAAATGCAAGAGTGTTAATTATCAACAATAGCTCTATTAAATTAGCAATACAAGTAAAAACCCAATAATCGAATATGTTATAATTACTATTTTATATGCATTATAATTATAATACTTGCAAATATAAACTATAGATTGATAAAACATTTTGTTTTTGGGCTCACGGAATGTGCAATGATCGTGAAAGCTTCATCAACACTTTTTATGAGAAAAGGGCAGATAAGTATTAAATCTTGAAATGGATTCAGTTGTGAAAATGTGGAAGTAAAATGTACATTATGTACAAAGCAAATCGAACTTAACAGGAAGAACACGGAATGCAAGAACTTTCCGCCATATCTGATAAAATAATTTAGACTATCGGTCAAATGTTTTGAATCACTAGACGTTGCAATATTGAATCGAAAAATGAAAAGCTCTTCCAAATGAAGTAAATCACTTTTAGTCCTTGCGATATTAATTTCCAATTAGTGGGAAATTATCGAAGGTTTCGATAAGTGTAAAATCAAAAAAAGGATTCCAAACATTTGTCCGGCTAATTTCTTTCGTCCACACATTGGCGAATCTTTCTACAATTATTATCGTTCACACTTTCTTGCTACGATAATACATTTTCAGTGAAACGAACAATACTGCGTTTACATCTTTGATAGAAAGTAATCAACGCTAATAAATAAAGCTTAATTATATTACAAATTTACCTGCAATACTACATAATAGACGTAACGTCGGCGTTTCACCCCCGTACTGGTTAATCATTCCTTTATTCGCAGCTTGTGGTACAGGTATTGTAAGAGTAATTGGTTTATGAAACTTTCGTCTTCTCGGCTCAATTGTTATTACAGGAGAAACTGCTACGCAATTGCCCAGCAATTTTGCAGTAAGATCAGCTGGTATCACGTGAGCCTGTAACAAAACGAATACTTACAATTTATTACGTACAGTTAGACTGGGAAGCTCGTACAAACATTGTGTTATTATTGTATATTTAATTTGTGTCGAAGAAGAGCACAAGTCCAGAATTAACCATTTTCAAACAATCTCAAAACTCAATGGGAAATGCTTATAACTACATGCCGACACTAAAAATAATGTAAAATACCTGCACTCACATTTTGCATAGTTTCTTTAGTTCAACGAGTGCGAAAACAGATTTGTTGAGAAACAAAGAGATTAATAAAGTGCAATACTTGCAGCATCAGGTACCCAAGCGAAGCATCAACGTTTTATCAAGAAATTTGGTGTTGGAAGACTACTACTGATCAACAAAGAGATGACTAATTTTTTTAATATCATATTGGATTTACTTTAATGAACAATTTTTACTTCAATTACGAGTCAAGCAAGTTAATAAATGCCTTCTTTTACTATTGTGTTATTTACTTTGTTCCATAACTAAACATTCCAATGGATTTATTGTAATTATTTAAAATTGATTAAAGAATTTACAACAGTTGAGCATACGTAAACGTTTATCTAACTTGTTAGTGTAACAATCTTTAAATTGAAACGGGACTATGAATTCAGTAACGTTGAAGTGCTTGAAACAAAACCTGCGTTTTTAAGATACTCGAAATGACAATTTTGGACTTGCCGTGTTCTTCGACTCGCTGGTTCATTTCAACATACCTGTAATCCAACTTTAATTTTCTTCGTTAACGCTCCTGGCGGGAATACTGCTTGCACATCATCGGCTACGCTCGATGTTAAAATTCCACCCTCGGCGCCAATTACGTGAACTTCCTGCTTAATTCTGGTAATAATAGCAAAATACTGAGGAAAATCTGTTGTTATTATTCGAGTGATTCTGCCAGAATAAGCCGCACTCATTTGAGGATCTGTAAAGTCAAATCATTTCATCATTCCATTGCAACGTCTCACTCATACACTGTCGGCCAAAATTTTGGAAGCACATCCTTAATTTTAGAAATATTGAATGACTCGTTAATGTTGGCCCATTGATTCGAACTTAATATTAGGGTAAAGTAGCCTAATATGAGACCCCTGCTTATTTCCAATACAGAACTCTTGAATGTATTGTAGCGATGCTGTTTTGTTCCGTAAGTAACCGTTTGTTAATTATTTTATACATACGTTGGCGTTGAAAATAACTAAACGTCTTGAGAGATCATATTCTGAAATACATTACTGAAAGTTTTTCTAAGTGTTCGTTTAAGTTACAGATACTTCCAAAATGGTAAGCGTATAATCATTTTCATAAATACTGTTGTATAGTGTATGCAATGAAGTTTAAGATTTCATAGTTCTTTGCCATTACATAACGAAGGCACAACTTTGAATCTATTTAATAGTCATCATGTTATTATTTCCCAATATGGGACCCTAGGAAGTTCCTATTATGAGACCGGTCTCATATTAATTATGATGGAGAATGCTTGTTTTGGACTGGTTTTTACTCTTCAGATGTACGTGGTGAACAATGGATTAGATTTGACATGCCAACGTGTGAGAAAAGACAGAAAAAATGAAAAGCAAATTGGGTCTCATATTAGGAACTCATTTTTCTAACCTGCGTTTTGTTACCGCTTTCGTTTTTATTGAATCTTTTTTACTTTTCTTTTCAATAGGTTTCAAAAGAATACATATTGTACTATTAAAACATGTAGCGATTTTTAATAAAAGTGTTCTTAATCGAAAGCTATGATATTTTAAGAAAATGGGTCTCATATTAGGCTACTTTACCCTATAGAGACCGACGGTAATTGACTTTGTTTCGATAGATTCTTCAATTTTTAACTTGAAATTATCAATCGATTGTAAAATATCTGTGTAGCTTGAAATGCCTGACCGTCCCAATTTTTTAGTCGCTGGTGTAATTCTAATTTCTTTTACTTTCAATTTAATTACCATGTGGAGTATTTAATAAGGTAGTATCGTTATCTACATAATTATCATGTTCCTTCCAAGTCTCCCCATTTTCGCTTCTGAGAATAATAATTTCCCTCTCCTTCCCACCAATGGACGCGAAATGCGGTATATCGATTAAAACGGGGCTGAAATGAGATTTATCGTTTCTACAATGAGCAGAATAGAATGTTACGACAGAACCAAACACAGAATTATATTTACCCGAGAAACGTTGCACCGATTGGTCCCATTTCGATCATTCGAGTCGCCAAAGCCTCTCCCTCCATCAAAGGAGGAGGATTTGAAACTTTCGTCGGTTTTACCAATCTACAGGTGACACGAATTGGCATGGTTGCTCTGCGCGGTGGTATAATAATACGTACACCACTGTGTCTGCACCCTTTCAAAGCACCTCCACGTGCATCCACCAAGAAACTGACTAAAAATCTAAAAATTTAAAAGATTTTTCTATCTGTAAATCGTATTTACGTTCGTTTGAGAAGATTGTTGCAATAAAAGTTCCCCTTTATCGTTAGTGTTTAATATTAAAAATTGTGATGAATTATCATTCAGCCGTTACGGTTGAAGGTAATTCAATTATTGGAAACTACACAGAGCAGAAATAATATTTCAATTGTATTATTTCAAGCATAGGTTTCACTGTTTTCCCATAGTACTATAATCGAAACTCCATAGAGGTTTCTAACAATATACAGGACGGCCTACATAAGTGGACGTTTTTCAATGGCCTGGAAATTATGCGATTGATTTTATTTGCCCTGGTTTAGAATTTTATAGGCTAACTGTCCTAAATATACGACGATTGACATTTTTGTTCATGTGAAGCTAATGTATTTGATCGTCCGCGAAGTGTAATTAGTTTTATTGTATAAGAAAACGCGAGGAATTTTCTTAAAAGAACGAGACATAATTTTGGAAGCGTAAAGCCATTATTCTTAACAATTGTACGCATGAAAACAAATCTATGAATGGCTGTATTTTTAACTTAATCGCAATTCATTATCCATTGGAGATTAAACAGGAATTTACTATATAATTTCGAATATGAATACAGGTGAATTATTATCGAACTCCGTTTGAAAACCCGCGACATTTAGCTGGAACATTTTTATAAGTAATCTTTCAAAAGTTGTAGGCGTTTGAATTTACAATAAGAGAAATTATAAATTATGCCTATGAAGACTGTAATAAATAAGTGCACTTGGTGTACATGTCATTGTTCTTATAAATAAAGAATTTTGGACGAGGGAGATTTTGTTTTTAACCTGGTTATTAATATAAAATAATTTCCATTTGAACTTTGAACGTATCAGGTAGACCAGGTTGACGAATCGATCATTTTCGTAAAATTGTAAAAATCCAATTTTTCGTTAATAATTTTTTTACATACTTCAGTTTGTAAATTTTTGGAGATCTTTGGAGTGCAAAGAATTACACGCCCGAATAATATTCAAAACGTTTGTTTTGCATAAAAAAACACTGGAAATCAGTAAGCGAATAAATTTCTAACATATCGTCTTACTAGTTTCATAAATAAGCATTCATCATTCTTATAAACGCGGTAGAAGTTTAAAGAGCTACTGCTAATTTAAAACTTTAAACTAATTTCTTTAACTACTGTAAGGACTAGTCTTCCAATTACGTGCCCTTTTCGTGAAAGAAATTTTTCTAATTTTTCAATATTTTAATTGCAACACAATTTATTTGTTGGAAATAATAACGCCCCCCACATACCAAAGTTATGAATGTGCAAAGTATCACTTTTCGAGGAAGAAAGACGGCTGTATATCGTTTTTTAATGCAAAATTGCTTTATAGCTAAATGGGAGCTTTAAGTAAGTCTTAAGAAAATTCCAAAAATGTTGACATTCCACGGTGATTTTGTACAATTTATCGATCGGCTGTATTGGCACAAAGCAAACGATATTTATCCCACTAGTTCATAAACTCGGAGAAGAAAGTGAAAGTTCTTCCTTAATCACTCACAGTCATATAAGAATGAGGACCTCAATTAACTCGTTGAGAAGTTGTATTAGGTCGTCCTAAAAGTTCTTTTCGTTTTCTTATTACATACCAACTGCAAAAAATTATACAGCAAAATTAACAGTAGAATATTGTTCAATTATGTGAGTCCAAACAATATTTCATTTCTTTAAAAAATACTGATCAATCTGATTTTTACGTCATTTAAAGAGTTAATCTTTTTATGACGAGTAGAATTCAAAAATATAAATAAATGGGACGGAACATTCCAAATCAGATCCAAATACCATTTTTAGTTTTCCATCTTTCAAGAAGCCCATGATAGGATTGAAATTATTGATTCAAACGAAAGCATACTGTTCGAATGCTACGAGACAAATGAATGCCATAACATCAACGAAAAATAGACCAGGCTATGTGTTTGATGAAATATTGCCTAATAAGCCGAGCATTCGAATAGAGAAAAGAACTTTTGGAACGTCCTAATATATCGCATCAACTGTGACATTCCTATTTGCCTGTATACTTAATCACATGTACGTGCTATAGTAATAAAAGTTACTTACGATCTGAAATGAAGTCGGCTAAACAAAAATATTTTGTCTCAATTAATTATAATTCTCGCCAAAAAGGCGCTGCATTATTGTACAAGCTGTTAAATAGCATTTGAAGATTGTGCAATGCGATTTTCATAGGAAAGAAATTTCACATACCCTAAGTTGAATCCATCGGTTTCAAAGTTCTCTGCCAAACAGTAATTATTGCTTTGGGTGAACTCCTGTTTTTCTTCTTTTGTAACTAAGCGGAAACCGTTTAACAGATTAGGAAAATCATGTGTACGTAATCGTAAGATTGAAGTGTAAGTAATTTTAGTAATTTTACCTTGTCTGTGTATTGGATCATCTCGTGTAACGTCGATAGGTAAAGAGTCGTCTCTTAAACTTTTCATCAAATCTGCTGTTAGATATCGATACGGTTGCTCGCTTATTAACGCGTCTGAACCTGTAAACAAATGTTTCACTTCAATTTCTTTTTTAAGGTAATAGTTCATTCTTAAATCTGTATCGTCTGTTAACAGCTAACAGATTATTATTGCCATTAACAAGTTAAAATATTTGCAATATATAAAATAAGTCACGAAATTTCTTCATTTTTCTTCGTACGTGTATTTTGATTTGTAAAAGTGTAGGCAAAATAATGTAAAAATGTTGATAACCTACATATGTATAGGTTATTCTTCTAGCATTTGACATTTCTTTTGCATTTAAACAATTGATTTATCACGGCAAATAATATTCACCTATTCATCCTCGTAATATCAGGGAGTGGGGGTATTTTACTTCCATTATATTGAGAATTACTATTTTGAGAATATCTACCAAAATAATTACTTAAATATTGTTTTAAAAAATTATGAACAAAACTGTTCATTCGCGATAAGTATAGTTAATTTTAATGAAAGTTTGTTAGTTTTGTAAAGATATTATAGCTTTTTAGTAGGTGGACATAAAGTATTTCCACAATCTTTCACCCCTTTATAATCCATGTAACGAAAACAAATTTTGATACTAAAAGGGTTAATATAAATATCGTTGTAGTAATGTTATATAAATATAGATTAATATTAATACAATATTCTATTAATATAGATCTAGATACAGATATTTAACATGTTGAAATAAAAATTAATTGTACAATAAAGTTATATAAAAACGCTATACCTCCTTCGTCGTCAGAGTCAGACATAAAATTAGTTTCTTGTATGCTTTCAGGTGCAATGACTTTGTACTTTTCATCCCAATTTTTATTATCAGGTGCCAACGTATCATAAGACAATCCCTTCAACACTTCCATAACAGATATGTATCCCAATTTTTGAGCTATGTTTAATGCAGTTAATCCATCCTAAAAAGATGATAACAAGTGTATTATTATTTTTGTCTTTCTTAAAATCAAATGTTATTAAGTTATTTAATAACCTCGTATTTACAGAATATAATGAACATATTAACGAGCATAGAATTGAACATGAAGTTAATGGAAAATTTCAGATTAATATATTGAATTCTTGATTTATATCTCGCATAACTACCTATATTTAAAAAATGACAGAACTTGCAAAGAAAGAATCATTAAATATGTTTAATATTGGTACGAAAAAAATAGACTCAAGGAATCGATGACCAAGTGTATTAATTGTATTAATTATCAATTAAAATATGGTTTAAATTACAATCCGAAATGCGTCACTTTTATACATAGATAGCTACTGCTTCGTGGGAGTGACTCGAAATTTGCATTTCTGTATTTCCTTCAGTTTTGAAATACAAGGGCAGTATTCTTAACTTGAAATAAATTAAATTTTCGACAACACAATTGTAAAATGATTAAATTTCTCCCTCGTATGCAGTAACTCGAATGGAGCATTACCAAAAGTGAAAAAAAAGGATTCTTTTCTCGATTGGCCCAATTACTGTATAAAAAATATGGAAAGAAATATTACTCACGCTGGTTCGTGCCTTATGAGAGGCATTTCCTTCTATTAAAGCGCTAACAATATTCGCGTGACCCTGCTGAGCAGCCTGATGTAGTGGAGTGTAATTTTGATTAGTTACTACGTCGATACTTGCGTTATGCTTCAAAAGAAACCGTATCATCGATAGATTTCCAAAATGCGCGGCGACATGAATCGGCCGATATCCGGTTTCAGTTTGGCTCTCCACGTCCGCATTATTTTTTACAAGTATAGAGGCTACTTTAATGAAGTCTTCTTGGGCACACAGGTGCAACGCTGTCAGGCCATTCTAAACGAAACACGAGTATTACTTGTTAAAGGTTGTGAACTGACGAACATAACTTTCTTATAAAAATATATTATGATTAATATTGTAAATTAAAATTCATGAAACATAATCGTGACGTTTATGAAGCAATTTTCATATAGTAATAGCTTTAACAATAATTATGGAAATATAAAGGAAGAAAGCTGAAAGCTACGTAAAGTGTATCTAAACTGAGAATTTACGTGCATAGTAAAGTATAGTTTAAGAAAAACATGTACAAATTCTATCGAAATTCTTCTATGCATTGTTTTGAAATTTTATTACGAATCTTCAAACGTAACATAGAATTATTAACAGTGGTGTTGAAAATTGATTTTACTTCATAATAAACATATAATTGTACCTTCGACTTGTGATTCGGATCAGCCCAATGTTCAATTAACAAATTTGTCATATCGTAGTGTCCTTTTTGTGCACTCAAATGCAAAGGTGTAAATCCTGCTTTAGATTCGGCATTTGCATTCGCACCATTCTCTAAGAGGGTCGAAGCAATATCCATCTGAAGATATTTTTGTTTATGATTATTTAGTTTTAACTACCTATTTTTAAATAAAATGTGTATACATGTATACGTGTATCCCGGATTCTTGAATTGTTTTCTACTTTCTCAAATGCAAGTTTATGAAATAATTCGATGTATAATAGCAGAGTGGCGAGATTCCATTGCACCCTTTGTATACCAAGGTAAAACGATCAACAGTCTTTATAGGGATCCTTAAAGAACTCTATAATTTTTGTATTTCAATAAATACTAGAATAGTACTCTGGAGCAGTTACATATGTTAGAGTCAGTAGTTATTGAGCTGTGTCTCTAATTGTTTAAATTCAATTATGATATCGAACAAGGACTAACATGTATCGCATTGCTGACGTAGTAAGAGTGCAAAAATTCTTGTGCATAATCACGTTGGGTGACTAAAAGTGAATATGAAAGAAGAATTGTTTGTTAAATTACAAGGCCATAAATATGGCACAATTGGACAAACGAATATTCGTGACAAGAAAGTCCCTTCCGAAAGTTTTCACGTTAACCTAGACCTAGTCCATTAATGTAATATTCTTTCTTTTAGTTTAGATTTCACAAATTTTGATGAAAGCCAATGGTGAGAAGGAAAATTTCTAGATTACACACACTGTTTTTGTAATTTTTGAATATTCAGTACAACATCAGGTTGCTTAGAAAGTAATCAAATTCAATGTTAAACAGAAAGACTGAAAGCCTTTAAAAATTCATCTATTCCTTTTAGTTATTTAATTTCGATTACATTCCTATAAAAGAAGAGTCAAACAATCTGACACAAATGCCCATAACGAAGTTTTCACTAAAAAATTCTATTCTTTCTTTTCGCTTTACTTTTAAATGCAGAATGAAGCAAAATTCAAAACAAACTCAAAGAAGTCTGCATCCTCCAATACAAAACTGCGAAACACATATTTTCTTTTGTTAAGTTACTTGTTTTGTTTATACATGTGCAAAAAGTGTCTATACTGCAATTTTCAGATTCTTATTTTCGTATTTTCAATTTTTTTAAATAATAGTCTCACCCTTCTTTTCTATCAACCTAAGTTACAATCTTATTGTTAGCGTTTCTTTCGTAATACATATAACTTAACGGCGAACAATCGTGTTTACTTATACCTATAGTACCAGTGATTATATGTATAGTCTGTGATTCGCTGTACTACAACACGCTTACAACATCGTTATATTTCTTACACCTAATGTACAATATACCAACAATTAATACTGAATTGTATATAATATATTACCTGATTTTTACGTGCAGCAATGTGTAAAGGTGTGTGCCCATTTTGTGAAGCCAGATGAGGAGATGCCCCTTCTTCTAACAAAAGATTTGCAACGTTTGGATGGTCATAGTGGCAGGCCAAATGTAAAGGCGAAATATCATTCTGAAATGTTTTACATTTGACAATATTAATAAACATTATATAAACTGCAGTAACAATATAGCAAATGTTAGTATTTCTGTGTACATTGTCTATAAAGGTGAAAAAAATCTTGATTAATTGAGATAGCACACAATTTGAATACACGTGTGAAATGAAAGAAAGATAACAAACATTAACAAAATGCGAAAAAAAGTACTGAAGGGGACAGCAATCAAGTCATATCCTTATGTGACTTCTCTCTCGAACCACTCAAGCAATTTTAACAACATTTCGACTGACTGAATGCTAAATAAATTTAATGCAAGGTTTTTTATGAATCTTTTAGATAAACGTTGTATAACGAATAGAAAAATTATTCAAGAACTGATGAATGAGAATGGTTAGCAATTTTTTAGGAATCCGTATAAAATAGAATACGAGTTTGAAAGCGAAAACGGAATATAAGTTCTAAAATTAAAATGTTTGCGCATCCAATGTTGAAAATTAAAAAAAAATTACATTCAGGGTTTTAGAAAGACATACATTGTAAGAAATAATAATTTAAGAAAATAATCGTTTTGAATTTTCTTCAACTGTTGATTCCATTAATACGGAAAAATGTAACTGTTAAAATATTTTAAAAGTTTAGGACTACTACAAATACAAACCTTTCCTTGTGCATCCAACTTGCTATCCTTTTGTAAAAGTATCTTCGCAACGCTCATATTTCCATATTTAGCTGCGATATGTAAAGGAGTGAAACCGTTTTTAGTTGTAGCCATAAGAGAAGCATTGTTTTCCACAAGTATCGTCGCCACCTGTATAAAAATATATTCACTCAAGTAAAAATATATTCAACTTTCTAAAACTTGGTCCTCCGCTATAAAAGATACTCTCTTTGTTTATTCTAAAATATTCCACATACTGCACACAAAAGTTGAATAAATAGTACTAATTTACTACGTTACGAATTGAATTTAAGAGTGTACCGAATTTAATTCTTGTGTGGATATAAGGAAACGTATGTATCAGTACTCAAATAAATATGAAATATGTACAAATATTAAAAGTTGTTTCCATATGGAAAAATATTATTTAATACACACAGTTACCTTGTAGGTGGAAATGTTAAGAAATGGTAAGAATACGTTTTCGAGTAGAATTAATTGTCTTTTATCTTACAAATTGGTCGCCGAAAGTTGAAATTGAATTCTGCCACTCAAACTATAAAATTATTTATGGTTTGTTCAACAATACTACAAAGCAGTATGAACAAACATCATAGTCATCATAGTATTGTTAAGCAAATTGCATTTTAGCTAAATATAAAGCTAAATATAAAGTATTTCCAAAACTAAACTTTTTATGAAGAAACATTATTCCAAACCTGTAATTTTAATTTAAATTTTTCCATAAGGAATTATTACTATTACTTAACAAGCAAATGTAAATGTTGAAAAACATATCTATCCTTACGTGCTTGTGATCGTATACTTGTATTGTTCAGTTTGTACTAAATGAAATCAATAATTTAGCATATGGTTAGCAGAAGCGAAATCGATTTTGAAATATACTTAATACCTTTATGCACGTATAAGCAAGGAAATTATCTCCTTCGTGATTCATTTTCAATTCATTCAAATATTTTTTTTCATGATGTGCTTGAGTTTTACACGTAATTGTTTTTTCTTTATTAGAATTATCCTGCATTTCTAGTACTCTGTTGAAAATCATAATGTCATATTCATTTATTTCATTATTAAATTAGAATTATTTAAAAGTTCTTGTGAAAACTGTATTACTTGTTCAATAAAATATTTGAAGTAACTGCTTTTTCAACGTGTGCAGTGTTGCATTTCGTACTTCCTTCATAAATAATACGACGAATGTAAGCAACAAGTATAATTGAAAAATAAAATGCCCTGTGTATAGCTTACCTTGAGGAACATTAGAAAACATAAAATCTGTGAGAACTACACTCGAATTTTGCGATATGGGATTACAGCACTCCCCGGATAAGTGATCATACTCTTCACTTGTTCAAAGTTTGTGGAATTACCTCCATCACCCTTTTCTTGCTGACACCACACGAATAACAAATCGAACTTTCCAGCCTGATATAAATTTGTAATTCTACGTTAACACTTTCAGAAACATTTATCATAGGTTGTTAGTAGCTGCATAACGAAGATGAGTCCTAACTTGACTCCTTCCGAAATAAAATATACTTAATCACACGTAAATTCGAATTTTGTTGCATTTTACAAACGTAGTTCGGTGTAATTCAAAGCTGCAGCTAAACCAATCTCGAATAAGATACTTGAATTCGATTCAAACATAGAAATAGAAATGTTATTAATTGATTGCCAATAAGTTTACGAAAGTCTTAATGAAAAATATAAAAATTCAAACCTTCATTGTTAGGTGACTCATTGGATCCTCCGATTGAAAAATTTCATCCAATTGCGATCTATTCCTGCTTTGTCCAATAAAATTTGGTTTAAAAGAAACAGCACCCTACGCTCTTCGAGTAATAAAGAGCAGAACCATTTCGCGATCACTTACCGAGGTAACACTGCATTTTATATGAAATCCAATTGTACGAAATAAAATTACATTCGCAGACATAGTGAAACATATTAAGGGGTGCATAATAATATTCTACTGTTAGGCTCAGTAGCTGAGTTACGAAATTAATATGTAACAGGAACAAACATGCTCGCTCTACCCACGATATCTTTTATAACATGTAGCTCAATTTACACATACAATTAAATGGTAACAAATAACTATACAGGATGAAGACAATGAGATGACGTTTTCGATTATGATGTTCGTGAAAACAATGTACAAAAGAAGGCAACAAAAAAATAACCAATATGGTGGAAAATTTTATTAATATTCAAATACAGATAAAATAACTTAACATAAAATATAACGAGTGTAAACAAAGATTTATTAACAAGATGCGAAATGAAAATGTAAATGATAGAGAGAGGAAAATGTGTAGCAACAGAAAGTAACGAATTGTTTTGTTTTTTTTAATTACACCAACTATATAAAATATTCACGGTATCTCGTCCAAAATAAGTGCAATCTACTTTGTGTGCTGATGTAATCCGCTATCTTTGAAAATTCTTTGTACATTACCTCCTCCTGCCCCTCCTTTGCCGCAATATGCAATGCCGTGTACATATCTTTCGTGGTGGTATCAACAGCTGCCCCATGTTGCAGAAGTAACATAACAATATCAATATTTCCTAATCGTGATGCTATATGAAGTGGTGTTTGTTGTTCCTGGAAAGACCATTAAAATTATCGTGCCATTTGAATTTATATCGATAACAATTCATCCTGATGTTGCATTCGGGTGTATATAATACGATGTTGGTCTTAAATCAGTATCACTTTTTTATGTAAAAGTTATGCAAAAGACAGGACAACATCCCTATCGAATGTTTTCAAGGTGTCAAAATTAATAACTTTTAAGTTTCAAATAAAAGAATTATACCCACTCGTATGAAACCAGGATCGGTTTAGTCAACAATTATTATAATAAATTAATATTATGTGTATGTACTGAAAAGCTCGGTATACATCGTAACGATAAAGACAGTCGTACAAAAATAATAAACATAGAAGAAAGAACGAGACTGGTTAATGGAATGCGTGTAACACTTAGCAAGTACATGAGTGATCATTCATATGTATCGTCCTGTTACAAAATGTGCTTTTTAGTTGTTAAAGAAAGTTTGTGACTTTGAGGAGAACGTTGATTCATTTTCAAGCAAAATACTTCATTTACTTACCCTTGCACGAGCATCAACTTTGGCTCCATTTCGTAATAAAATTCGAATAATGTCTGTTTGATTAGCTCTAGCTGCCAGATGCAGAGGTGTTTCACCCCTGACTGTTGGCACATCAGGATTGGCTTCGTGTTGCAGTAGAAATATCACGATATTCATGCATCCCATAAAACTGGCCACATGTAATGGAGTCAGTCCAGACTGGAAAATATATGCATTTTCTATTAACATTTTCATACCGTGACTCCACGGTTCTCGAACAAATTATAGTACTTTCTTCCTTGACATATTCAGGTTTGTATTACAAAACGGTATACATAGAAATGATCATCTGTATTGATCATGAGTCATGAGAATATTTATACCCGTTAACCAGTCTTTTGTTAACCAAGGATCTAGCAGTAAGGTTCGTATGAACTGTAAGGAGTACTTGAAAAAAGGGATTACAGATTTTTTTGAATCGTATTATCCGTAGAATTTATAAATTATTTGACTAATCTGTTTATGCGCTATTCATAATCTATACGCGATCAATTTTCATGTATGCATATAAAATAAAGAAAGTTTGCCTGTATGCTCTATTAATTTTTAATTTCACAACCCTTTCATCGATCTGGACGAAATTGTGCGCAACAACTTTCTAGGACCTTGCAGGTATATATAGGCCACATGGGACCTGGACACCCCGTTCTTCCCCTTGATTTCAACCCTTTGACAATGTACGGCCATTTACTCAAACAATTTATTAATTTCTAAATTAATTTCAATATCTTTTGTGCCATTTTCACACTTTTACAGATATTAACGTTCTCCATGGATGTAAGAAGGCCAGCCAACGCTGGGTAGTTTAAAGTAGTTTGTTCTAATTACTAGTTTAATTACCAGTTTTTGTTACAATATTTATCCGTTTCTACTGTTATTAAATCTTTCATAAGCGTATGATTAATATGTGATTCCCGTGGTAGGTCTGCAATTGAAAATTCGTCGCCTGGGATTAAAATAAATTATTTACCAAAGGCGACGGTCAGGAGTTTTAACTATTAAATATTGTAGCATATCATTGATCTCTCCATCCCTAGTGCATGAATTAATTTTCACTTTTGCAATACGATAAATGAATAACCGATTAATGTAATTGACATTTTTGGTTTAGTGTTTGTTGCATCCGTTAACTCTTCAAGGTAGAAGTAAAACCTGATCGTTTCTTTGTCCCGCAATAGAAAGTAAAATAATTACGGAACACTATTCGAACAAAAATTTATAACTAATTTGCAAACTATCGGACATTGTATTTTAATTTAGAATATAAAAATACTAATTAAAGAAATCTGGCTTAACAAATATTTTCTTTTAGAATATTTCTTGAAATTAAAAAGGATGCTAAGAATACTTATAAGTAGTAGTGTCTTGCGAAATGAAACACTGATTCAGTGAATTTAAAATTCTAAAGAAATTAATATGTACATAGCATATCCCATTCCCTACTATTTCATATCATTGTATTCCTTTTTTAAATAAATAGCAAACGTACAACTGATATGTAGACAAAAATAATAAAAATGAAATATCAACGAATCCATCTATACCGCGCGTAAAAATAAGGAATATAGGTCGCAATTAAAATAAATAAAAAGTGGTAAACTATAATTACCTCGGTAGTGGACTCAATCGATGCTCCATGTTTTAATAGCAGTTCAACAACCTTTATTCGATTCTTCTTGCAGGCAATGTGCAATGGAGTGAAGCCGTTTAAAGCGCGCGCATTCGGATCAGCTTTTCGGTCGAGAAGCAGTTTTGCAACCCTAACGTGTCCACAATGCGCCGCAACATGTAGAGAAGTTAAATAATCGATCGTGACTTCGTCGACTGGCGCTCGATGGTACAATAATACTCTCGCTGCATCCACATGATCTCCTTGGGATGCCATATGCAACGGGGCCAGTCCATTCTAACAAATGCAATTAATAGGTTTACTAACGAAATAAATTTGCACGAAACAATTCAGCGATTTTCATTTTATGAGTGCGTCACTGCTCAAAAGTATCTGGACACTCGCGTATTTTCGAGAGAATATACAGCGAGTAACGAAAGGGTTTGAACGGCGAAGACAGCAGAGCAGTCAAATCATCTGCATAAAGATTGTATCAAATATTGTGACTCTTTGAAATTTATTGTTCAAAAACATCTATCAATATGCACACAATTTTTATAACTTTTATATTTTGTACAAATTAATAGTTCTTTGTGTATAATTAGTTTAAGTACATCATAATATTTTATACAACTTTTGTGCTGTCGGTATTGGACTACCGCGTTATCTTTAAAGTTCGAATGCATTCGTTTCTCACTGTAATTCGATTCATTATTGAAATGACTTACAGTGGTATTAATTTGTCATTATTATATCGTAAATTGTTTAACTAAAATACAATAATAAAGTTTGTGTGCATACGATAAATGTCAAACTAAATGAAACTGCCCCTTTACCAAAAGTACGAACTAAATATGTATAAGTGTACAAGATCTTGGAAATAATTGTACATAGAAGTATTACAAAGAACATGGAAAGAAATTGGTTTAAGAATAATTGAAAAGCTAATAGAATATTACGGTTGCTCGAGTAATAATATTTAACAGTGATGGATACGTCTATGAATCGTATTTAATTGCCAAATATTTAGTTTAGAAATTCCTTTCTTGAACTGTTAACATAGCTACGAAAGACGTATACGCAGTGAGGCATTCAGCAACTGTTCACCAAAAATTTACGTGGTCGTTCTCTACAACAATCATTATTGCAATTATTCATATAAATTGCACAGTAGGCAAATAAACAGAGCATCTAAGTTTTTACAGGCTCAGCTCTTCGACTTTAATCAAATCTGTACCGCTTTGTTCATCCAGGACATTTCATGTTAAATGGTGCCGGAGTGGAAGGGTTAAACAATATTTATGTGAACATCGTTATCAGCTGTCCATAAACTTTTGAGCAGCGGTGTATATGCTATGACTTTCCACAACTTAGTTAACACTAGGTTTACCGACAAGTTTCAACCCTTATTTTTACTGACTTCCCTTCGATTAAGAATTGCCAATAAAAATGCGAGTTTCCTTTAAAAAATAATTCAATTAATTTCGAAGTGAAATATAATTAATTTGATTACATAATATTAATAGATCTTTATTAATCTTTGTATTTCAAATTCTGAAATGCGTCAAATTGACGGGTTCCGTAAACCTAGTGTTAATTAATATAATACTGGTTACGTACTTTCGTTCGTGCGCTAATAGGTGCAGACTGCTCGAGAAGTGTAGTAATCACTTGTTCATGACCAGATCTTGCTGCACAGTGAAGCGGCGTTAATCCGTCCCTAGTTTTAGCATCGATTTGCGCAGAATTTTCTAATAATACTTTAACCATGTTGTTTTTACCCCATTTCGCTGCTACGTGCAAGGGGCTTATGTTATGCTGATAGTGGAAAATGCAGGTATCAATACACATTTAGAACAATATTTATCGATATCAATGCTCTCGTACCTTAGCTAAATAGTTCACGTCAGCTCCGCGTTTTATTAACAATCGGGCTATCTCCTCGTTACCGTAATGGGCGGCAATGTGCAAAGGGGTGAAGCCACTTTTCGATGTGACGTCAGGCTTGTGGTCATTCTAAAGAAATAAATCGAAATGCAAATACTTTTTTAAACAGGGGAAAGCGTTTTGGTGTACAAAATAGTTTTATATATTTAATTAGTCGACATGATAATTGCAAGCATTTCATTTAAATCTATTATCGTTTACCTGTAATAATAAATCTGCCGCTTTGCAATCATCTTTCTTAGCTGCGATATGAAGCGCTGGTAGTCTAACTTTTCCTTTAGAATCGTTTTCTAAGAGAACGCTGACAACCTTATCGTGTCCTTGTTGCATTGCTACGGCAAGGGGTGTGAATCCATCCTGGATAATCATATTTTAGTTTACCATCCATTTTCACAAATATAAAGTATTAACAATTTTCAAAGGCCCGAGTTAATAAGTATCAGGCAATTCCACAAATAATGTCATTCTTCCATCTTTAAAACGCTGCAAAATTGGATCCACCACACCTATTAATTAATTAATCATTTATTATCCGTTGCTCTTCAGTGATTTATCAATAACTATTTAAACAGAGCAAATAATGTAAATCCCAATAACATTTGTTTATTCGTTACAGTAAAAGAGAATTCTTTTCCAATCCATTAGTCCCAACCGTTTCAGTATTAATTTCTATCTAATTGCCAGCTATAAATTTTCATAATTGCAGTTTCGTCCTAGGAAGTCAAACTCCATTATTTCTCTTACATCCCAGCAAACGCATAATGACGCCCCCTCTTTGGACAACGTCCAGGCCTCGAGCAAGGCATTGACATTACAGCTTTTCTTTCAAGCATAAAATGCAATTTGAAAAAGGTTCTAGAGTACCGATCGTAAATTTAAACTAAACAAGAATGCCTGTGACGGCACAGCCACTGAAGAATTCATCAAAATTTCAATCTAAATGAGATACGGTTGCTTAATTAAGCACAGTAAGAGACATTACTTGCGGAACGACCCGTTATATCGATTATATGCATATTAGACAACTGACTGCATACATATGTATATTTACCTCTGTGGCGAGACTCTGATTAGCTCCATTATTGAGCAGCAATTTAACAACTTGATCGTGATTTTCTTGCGCAGCCATATATAAAGGTGTAAAACCGTTCTGAGATTGTATATTAACTGCGGCGCCATACTGAATAAGAATATTTACTATTTCCACTTGGCCGGCTGGAACATGCATGAAAGAATTCGTTAAATAGGATACGGTTGCAATATTTTAGTACGAACATCATTTAGTTACCTAGCGAAGCTATGTGCAGCGCAGTGTTCCCTTTTTTCGTCGCAGCGTCGACCTTAGCCCCCCTTTTTAATAATTCCGTTACTATTTCAACGTGGCCATCTTTCGATGCTAAATGCAAAGCATTTAGACCGTTCTGAAATGACAGACAATAATATTAGTTCGCACTCGTGGAACAGAATGAGTATTATTTAAAAGTTTAAGGAATAACTTAATGTGATATCTGCAGCGTTTTATAAATATTATGAATACTTGCCGAATTCGCTGTATTAATATCTAAGTCGGTATCGAGGAATTCGACCACTTTTTCGAGGTTCCCAGACCGAGCAGCACGAAGAAATGCTGTCGTGTCGTCAGCCTAAATATGAAACAATATGTCGCCATTGAGTTATATGATCATTCTTATCATTGTACGATTTTTAATTAAACAAAATATTGGTGACGAAATTGTGAACTTTGTCACTGGGAATCTCGTCTTCATAAATTACTAAAGTGAATGAAATGAAAATTTCATTTACCATTTCTCTATCTTCCTTTTGCATGCAGTATTAATATTTGTTAAGAGACCTCATGACATTTATATAGATTTCAAAGATCGTGTAGAATGATCATGTATTTTCCGACTTGAAATTGTATTCAACTATTATTTTCAATAATTATGAATATTTTAAAGGTATTCGTACTCGTGAAAGAGTCTTCTTATACAACAGGTAGCAATGTTTTCTACTAAATTCAAATGAAATGGAAAAAGTGTACAATTATAAACTTGACACTAATATAATCTAATTCAGATGATTATTGATATAGGTAACTTGGATAATTCTTTTATATATACCATTTGTAACATTTGTGGCGTGTACAATAGTCGGCAACTGAATTAAATTGAGAATAATTTCAAATTGTAGAATACTACGTCATTTAATAATTTTGAGAGACCGTATTTTTAATATGTAAACTAGTTCCAATGTTACGAATTAATACAAAAAACTTCTTTCGTTAGCAAGTATAACTAATAAAATATTATGTACAAAAGAATTTCGATTGTATTGCGATTTAGTCTCAGTATTCATAACAGCATATTGTAACAGTAATGATTACTGATAATTATCCTTCAGATCTGTTTTAAAATATATTACTTACAGCCGGAATATCAGATTCTAAATTTCAATAAATTTTATTTTTTACCCGAATACTATTTACGACGCCAATGATATACCAACAAAAATGTTAATATCGTCAAAAAATAATATGAAATATCGAAATTATTTACGAGAATCCAAAAAGTATGCAACGTATTATCATATAAATATATCCTTTGTAACCCTTGATTCCATTTAATTTATTCGATCTACTTAAATCGGCGACCTACCTATTAAATTTAATACGATAAAAATAACAGTCACGTCAAATGCAGCAGGAAATACTTTACATAAGCAAACGCAGAATGCAGTAAAACGACTAGATACTGGTCCAATAATTTTTCGATTTTTATCCTTTCTCCGGTTGTGCATTTCTTTAATTTACAGATCGCTTAAAAATAATAACACAGTAAACGAAAATTTAACTACCAGAGGATCTAACGTATTATCGAAAGAAGTATGCATGTATAAATAAGTGCGTTGTCACAGTGCATACTGTATTTATCAATGCAGTACAATCGAGTGTAATTTCGACCGCAAAAGCGCTACTCTACTTTCTCCAAAATAGATACAAATATACGCGACATATTCCAACGCATAAAGATATATTTAAATAAAATCTGACAGAAATCATCCCAGTTTTTCTTCTTAATTTTCTTCGCCGACGCAAAATGAAATCTAGCAGGAGAGTCAAAGAATACAGTTGCTAGTATTGCGTGCTACAACTTCAAAGGACCTTCGTCCTATCCACAATTTATAATACGCTTCCACTCATCGAATTTCCTTTGCCACAGCAAGGATGTATCAGTTTACGGCTAACCAGATACGTTTCTTCTCGATTATTGCCGGACTCGTATCTACCAAACGGGATCATCACAACAACATACCGGCTTATAAAACGTCTACGCTTTCAATGCGCCTCTTACAATCATCCCCTCCTCGCGGCATCTTTCCCTTTTTTTTATCAATGGTTATCAGATAGAATTCCGAGGCTCCTCTGATCTTTGCACGACAAATGCCACGGCGAAAGGGACTCGCATAATACGCAAACGAAAGTTCACGCATTACGCCAAAATTATTCGGGCGGTATCCCGCAAAGTTCACACCCTTCGGCCAGTCGAGGGTGGAAAAAGAAAAGGAAGAAAATACCGGCAACATTCCGGTATCCAGTTGCACGGGAAACGATATAGAATCATACCTGACTGGTATTATCCGTAACCATTGCGCTTCACAAAGACCGAGCACTGTCCTCCAAATTCTTTCACTTGTCCAGCAACCGCCGGGCACGAAGGTTCTTTTTCTCGACACGCGTTATATCACCATTCATGCACTCCTGGGGTAACGCTAAATGTGAATAGAAATATAGGAGCCGCCCCATACACCAAACCAAGGCGCAGAATCGAGCGGCAACGATTACGGGAAAAACAGGGGTTGCATCGTAGCCTTTCTCACCCCTTGTTATACCTGTCCTCGTTCCTCCTCCGCCCAACTCGTGCAGTGTATCGTTTCTCCACCCTACTGCGCGCACGCGCCTATCAAACTTGATCTTACACACACTCACACCCGCGTACACTTTCTCTCCCTTCTCTTCTCCCTCTCTCTCACACACACGCGTATTCACCCGCTCTCAATGTCCTCCTCTCTTTCTCTCTAATTTTTCTCCCTCGCGCTATCGCTCTCACCCCCTCTCACCCCCTCGCTCCCTCCACCACCCTCACCCCATCACTCGCTCGTAATTTCAAAATCTCGCAACATCACAGCCTAGGAAAAGTAGCCGGGCTATACAACGTGCGAATTATCTGTCGAAGTGGTACATACTATTGTACGAAAGAACTGAATCAACAGGAAACAAATCGGTTACACTTGTAAAGACACTTTCGACTAGCACTGTTATATTATTTCGTGTACAAATAAATAGACCCCCGTGCATTTTAAGCTAAGCGTGCAGCGTGTTTGGCTGATATTTTTAACCCTTTATTTAAAATCTTTGTTCCTCTCGTTTTAGACGTAAGTGCAGAAGTGAAAAATAACCGATTTTGCAAAGTACCGTTCAACTCTTTCAGCCCCAACCCCTTGCAGGTCATGTACGTCCAAAGAGAGTGTAAAGCATCGTACTGTGAAAATCATCGGTCCCTCTATGATCAATTGAGACTGAAACTACATTAATTGTTAAAGGTGTGCAAGATTTCTGTGGTGCTCAGCGTAAATAGAAATATGTTTTCCAATATTGTAACTGTCGAATTCTATGTTCTCCGTGTTCGATGTTCGAAAGTACACGGAAACAGTTCTATATCAAACACACTTGTCCACCCCTTCGATAGAGTAAGCAAACCTTTAGTTTATGATTAACTCTTGATCGATGCGATATGCGACGTAAGTTTAAAAAATTGATAGTGCGGTGTAAAACTTGTTCTATATGTTAAATCGGCAAGATAGGGGCACGCAGTTTTCATGGCAAGAGATTAAAATTACAACTGAGCTTTGTAAATTATGACCCTTCTTTTCTAATTTACCTGTACAGCGCGTTAAGATACATCAACGCGTCAAGTATATAGTACAAAATAAAATATTTTTATACATATAGTACTGAATTTACACCAGTGGAAATAGTACTTGCCAAAATGCATCTTATTTGCCACTTTTTGTACGAATCGTTAGGTACAAGCATTGTCACTTTAATATTATGTGCACGGAAGTGCCAAATTTTATACGAATTGAATTTGTAAAAAAATTGGGTATTAATAGGAATAAATATATAATTCAATTAAAAAAAAAGCCAAAATGGTTTTAGTTTTTTTAAATGCAACTTATTATGCACGATGTAATATGATTTTGCTGTGCCACGTGGTTAACAATCTTTACGTATCCGCGTGTATTGTTAATTTAACATTGTGTGCACGAAAGGGCTAAATTTCGTGTGAGACGTACTTGGAAAAAAATTCAGTATTAATTATAATTAATAATGAATATGGTTGAATTTTTAAAAAATCCGAAATGGTTTGTGCTGAAATCAATTTTTTCTACGTCTATGCCGTTATACCTCCTATCGCGCATGAAGTACATGAATTGTAAAATTGAACAAACAATTAGAATGAAGATCGGGTATAAAATGTCACACAATGGTGATAACACTAGAAAAATTCTAAACTAATAATATATTGAACAATTAAAATCATTTATTATACAAAAATGATAGTTAATCCAATCAATTTTTATTGTATTAATATAGCATACATTATTTATATTTTATTAGCCTTCGTTTAATATACTTTTAAGCTATCATCTATTTTTTGTTAACTATATGCCTGCTGATTTATTAAGAATAACTAACAAGGACGATAAAAACCATCCTATAAAGAACTAAACCGTTTATTTACATATTATATAGGACATATAATTCAAAAATTCAAAGCAATTTGTCATTTATAACAAATGTAATAATGTGGAATTCATGGAATCTTTCTACGTCATATTTAGACTATTAAATATATTTAGACTATTCTAACAATATGAATGAAAATGTAACAAAACATTGTTTAAATGTAATAAACATTGGGTCGTGTTGGGTGAAAGAGACTTATAAAATTCGGTGAATAAGTATTCGTTTATTAGTATTATTACATTTTATTATAAAATATAATAAAAAAGCTTTGGGTATGTAAATGCTGTGAATGTTAGATAATACGAAACCATTTTTTAATGCATACTTTGTCCCTATGGCAGAAAATACGTGAAAAAGGGGTAAATCACTTTGTTTAATAGAGACACGAATATTTTGATTAAAATAAAAAGAAATCCCTTGACATGTTTCTAGAGTTCGAGGTCACCTCAATTATCTGAAATAAAATTTGTTTATTTTCACAGCAAGATTATGAAAATTCAACGATACATTGCCACCTATTATATGTTGTTTGACATATCGTCTAAAAATTTCTGCCCTCAATTATGTAAAATTAAATTCTCGTATTTTCAACGTCCAATTCGATATAGCTCATACGATTCGCTTAACAAACTAGCAATATGAAAGCTGCAAGAATATTCTGACAATAATTTTCAACTTTAAACATTGGATTTCTGCCAACATTGCAATATAAATATTAACACAAAAAGAACAATATATAGTCTATGTGTTTCCGTTACCGACGTTACAAACAAAATTTTCTTGAAAAATCTTATGCCAATTCGTTATTTATAAGATGTTGTAACTGTAATGTTTATTTGATCAAACCGGAAATATTTTAGTACGTTGTACACTGAAAAGAGGAAAGAAATCTCTTTAATGTTTCATACATATCACGGCATATGTATATAATAAGCTTCAGCACAAATATCTGGCGTATACTCTGACAAATGTTATTTGCACACATTTTTACCTGGAGCCTAATGATCGGTGGAAATGCCTCCTCGGTCGTCATTATCCAAATAACACACTGTGTATCCCGTTTGACAGACTTTACGTATACGTATACTTTCTACGCTCCATACTAAAAACGTAGGTCAGAAGATATTTATAGCATTCTGTTTTATTCTTATGAACGCCTTTGTGGTGCATCTGCTTCGATGATTTGCATATACATATTTTATTTAAATCAACGATATACCCTTAGCGTATCTTTTCCCTTTATTTATTATTGTAATATACGTTTATTTTAAACATATACTACATTGATATAAAATACATAAGAAAATAAACTTGATCTAAAAACGTGTCCCCTTTCTGTATTAATTTTAAGCAATTGTACATAGAATACCCACGCCATTATCTTTAATTGTTTTAAGTTTTGGTTTTCTTTTTTACGCTATTGAAATTGCAGAAAGCAATTGCGAAAGAAAATTCTTCCCTACACCAACATTTACTACTCAATTCATTTTTGAAATAAGAGAGTCGTAGTGAAGTAATTAGGTATTAAATATACGCTATAGTAATTATGCAGAAATTAACTTAAATTGTATATAGATTTTATTTTAATATACTTGGCGTCAATAAACGAAAGTTTAGTAATATTATAAGGAAAAATGACTGACGTAAAAATAAAAGAACAATGTAAAGTAGTCAAATAATCACGAAATAAATCAAATGTCAGGGTATTTTGTTCTATAAATACTTGTATTCAAAAATATGTAAACACAATGACCATTTTTATGTTATGGACTATCGCCATTTCGATATTTCTATTACCTGTGCTACTAATTTCAATAGCCTTCATATTATATGTAACTTGATCCACTAACGTTCTAATGGTTTACTAATTTGATGCAACGCTTTCTTGTTGATTAAAATTGAATAAAATAAATATTATTATGACTATATAGATGACTATATAAAAACGAAACAGAATTTTTACGTCAGATTTATTATAAAACTAGAATAATACATTTTATATTATATCGTTCTTATCGTTAAGGCGTGTTAACAAAATAAAATTTTCAGTTTATAATAATTTTGGTTTTAACAATATCCAAATAAAACTATTCTTTGCACAAATACTTTTACAGTCTATAATTAAAACTTTCCAAACACAGGTATAAATTGTATCTAAATAAAAGAGTATTTTTTATCTTTGGTAATATCGCAGATATATAATTCCATTCAATAGAATTAATGTGGCATTTGTAACTAACATAAATATGAAAATTAACAGTTTACATTACTGCAATACCTAATTAAACAGAGTAATATACATATAAGTTTGTAAAGTTCAATTTATAAAAACTGTAACGTACTTGAATTACCACCCAAAGATGTACATACTACACCTTGGTAAAATTTAAGTTACCCATACCAATCGCATTAAGAAACGATTGTATAAACATATAATAACATCATTCATGCACCAATCAAAAGTGTTTAAACCTTAAATAAAAATTTGTTTCCAATAACATTCCGACTAATTCCTTTTCTTAAAATAAAAAACCGTTTATACGGAGCTGGTTATTCATCTTAGGAACTTATTATCACAGTTATCATGTAACTTGATGTACGTCAAGAAACAAATATATGTTGTCAAATACGTACAGCGTCTCACTCTGTTCGCACGGAGCTAATATACATATATCCATTTATTTGAAAAATATAATCTGGTTCGCAATACTAGCTGGCACTAGAGGTTTCACTGACTAACAAAAAATATTCAAAACAAAATTCCGTCCATCTTATTTAAAAAAACGAAGAGTAACGATAGACTCGTTATTCTTAAAGCGCATAATATTTAATTCCACCAAAAACTAATTGAAAAACTCGCAGTCAAAGAAGTTACATGATGCCACCACTTGGGGGGAATATAAAGTATGTCCCCTGGTTTCAAATAAGCCACATGTCCTTTAATTTTCTTAAAATCGGGCCATTTCTCGTAATCCGGATTCAAAGGATCAACTTGTGCAGTGTTGTTGAGCAACCTTGTATCGTATGGATACAAATTGGGTGTATCATCTGGATGATACAAGATAATTCTTTTATATCCAACAACCTAAAACAGAGCAACAATAAATAATAATATGTAATGTACAGAATAGTGTATAATACACTACTTTTTCGCAGAAGTAGTACTGTAATACTTATGCTTTATTGTAAAGTAAAGAATGATGATCATACTTGACACAAAAAATTATTTTTCGGATCGAAGTGCAGTGGCGAAACGGTTCCACTGGGACCAAACCACGCATTTACATCTGGTTGTTCTACGTTGTCATCGTTGTCTGTGAAATTGCAGTATTCAGGAACTGTAAAATCATTTTTCAATTCCGGGATCTGAAATTATTGTTAATTTATTAGTATTGGAACCTTTAATAAAAATGTTCGAGGTTCAATGACAAACGTGAAGGGTTTAAAAAGTCGAACCTGATCGAAAAGTTGATGCTGAGCTAAATAACCAACCCGATTACGTTTACTCAATACGTATTTTTTCAAAAATTCGGAAAAATTCAGAAGCTTCTGTGTCCAATCGTCATCTGTATAACGTGATCCAATTTCAACAGGCACCGTTCGAGAGCCTGCTATCTTGATTAAATAATTTAAATGTCTCCATTGGCGTAATGCTCTCCAATGTTTAATACAGTCTGAAATTATATTTAATATTAATTAAGTCGTATTTCAATTCACTCATATTTTGCATTAGTACAAATGGTTACAATTTGAATATCTTTTACAATAGACGTGAAAGGCAAAAAACTAATATAAATAATGGCTGCATATTTTGCTCAAGCATTATCTCTATCACCTATAGGCGATATACGTATAATACGGCTGCACAAATGCTTGAACAAATATACGTGGCAAAAATTTATCTGCTTAAAATGTTTAGTTATGAGCACTAATTACAATTGAAAAAGTAATATTACCTTCCAATACCGCTGGTACCTTTGGCATAAACATTTTCTTATAAAATGTTTCCATCGAGGGTTCAACATAGTGAGCAATCTCAACAAATTCGGACGTAGTAGAATTATGTACCTTTGTGTAGTCAATAACCAAATCTTCTATATCTACGAATTGTAATGATTTTACTGGAAAAAATAACATCCAAATATATAAGTAATATAGAAATACAACAAAATTACAATACATAATTAAACATTTTCTGTTATTCGTGCCCCTTCTATGGAGACACTTACTATTGTGATTGTTGATTTCTGTAGCTATTTTCGGTAACAAAAATGATAAATTCGGAAGTGGTGCGCCCAATAAAATACCTTTATCAATTTGTTCAATAATAGCCTTCAATAAATCCATGTTCTTCGTAGATTCTTTATCATCATTGTCATAGTCAAATTCTAATAGCACTGCCTGTAAATGTACACAGTAATTGATGCTCAAAATTACCAAATGAAGTTCATAGGGTGTTTGGTTTACGACGTATACCGTAATAGCTTCGTTATTATTGCCGATAACAAAACTCGTCTGAAGACAAATTTGTCTGACTCAGGCTGATAAATATTGTAATCAATTACCTTTTCCGATAGTAACGAAATGCTTTTATTAAGGTGTTATTACAGCAAATAAAGAACGGATTTCAGACATGTATGATACAATGACCTTCAAATGACCTTGAATGAAGAAACCGCGATGATTTGACGGCCACCAGGAAATTGAATTTTTGTTATCGCGGTGCAAAATATTTATTTTGATTTTGCCGGAAATATTCAACTTGTAGTTTGATTAACATCAGCCGCTATAATATGATATTGAAAATATTTCATTGTTACTAGGGACGTGCGAGCGCTCGAATAGACCGAGTACTCGAAATTCGAACCGAGTAAAGTTCGGTCGTTCGAGCCGAGCCGAGCGCTCGAAACTTCCGAGCTACTCGAAAGAAAGCGAGCTACTTGAAAAAATCGAGCAGCTCGAATATTATTCGAGCCTCGCGAGGCTCGCGCGGCCCGGCGCGGCGCGTTGCGCAGTGGGACAAACGCCCAATCTAGGTGGAAAAAATTCATAAATCGTTTTACGATGTTCATAATACGATGAAATTTTTTTTTAAACCTGAGATCTGGTTTTCTAGCGTTTTTAATATTAAAAAATAAATTACCTGCGTTAAATACAGGATTTTTAATTTACAATATATTTTAATTTTTTTTTAATTCAATTATTTTAATTTAATAAATAGCACATAATAAAATTAAAAAAAAATTAAAATATATTGTAAATTGAAAATCCTCTATTTAATGCAGGTAATTTATTTTTTAATATTAAAAACGCTAGAAAACCAGATCTCAGGTTTAAAAATAAAATTTCATCGTATTATGAACATCGTAAAACGATTTATGAATTTTTTCCACATAGATTGGGCGTTTGTCCCACTGCGCAACGCGCCGCGCCGGGCCGCGCGGGCCTCGCGAGGCTCGAATGATATTCGAGCTGCTCGATTTTTTCAAGTAGCTCGGTTTCTTTCGAGTAGCTCGAAGATTTCGAGTAGCTCGGCTCGGCTCGCATAATAGAACCGAGTTCAGCTCGGCTCGTAAAATTCGAGCGCTCGCACGTCCCTACACTGCGCAACGCGCCGCGCCGGGCCGCGCGGGCCTCGCGAGGCTCGAATAATATTCGAGCTGCTCGATTTTTTCAAGTAGCTCGCTTTCTTTCGAGTAGCTCGGAAGTTTCGAGCGCTCGGCTCGGCTCGAACGACCGAACTTTACTCGGTTCGAATTTCGAGTACTCGGTCTATTCGAGCGCTCGCACGTCCCTACTACAATACTACGTCATAAACGAATGACCCTGTATGAATAGCGTAATATATGTACATATAAAAATAATATATAATCGTACCTCCAAAACGCTACACAAAGAATAACAATGCCGATATTCTATCGAAACAGATTGCCACTGACCAGAATTCAATACTTCCCATGTTTTATCCAAACAAGCATCCACTAGTATTAATGAATCCCTTGTCCATTCTGTTGGTGAGATCCTTTATAAGAGAAAATCAGAAATAAATAATTAGTTGCATTTGTACCCAAATAATTTAAATGAGATTTACAGAATATACTAATAAAAGAGATATGATGTGCCCCAATTTAATGTTTCCATGCGAGTATATATTTCGAAAAGTAATTGACGTCGTAAAATAAATCGAAAATTGGACCGTATCAAAGTGACTATTCTTTGCTCCTCCAATTTTTGTTCCAAATGAAAATATTATGTAGATTTTAAAATCTACTCCGTATCATCAATGGTAACATTTTCTATTTTTTTCTACTGCATACGCTTAAGAAAAGAAGTATGTATGTAGTAGTAAGTGAGTAATCTAAGAGCATTTAATTAATTCTCAGTCTATTCCAAGCAATATAAACAGATATATGTATAAGCCTAATATACTTGCTGCAAAATAGATTGAAACTAGTCTAAGCAGATACTTTAGCATAGGGGTGTGCGAGCGCTCGAATAGATCGAGTACTCGAAATTCGAACCGAGTAAAGTTCGGTCGGTCGAGCCGCGCCGAGCGCTCGAAATTTCCGAGCTACTCGAAATCTTCGAGCTACTCGAAAGAAAGCGAGCTACTTGAAAAAATCGAGCAGCTCGAATACTATTCGAGCCACGCAAGGCAGGTGCGGCACGGCGCGTTACGCAGTGGGACATGGTGGGACAGGCTCGAATAATATTCGAGCTGCTCGATTTTTTCAAGTAGCTCGCTTTCTTTCGAGCAGCTCGAAAGATTTCGAGTAGCTCGGAAATTCGAGCGCTCGGCTCGGCTCGCATAATCGAACCGAGTTCAGCTCGGCTCGGAAAATTCGAGCGCTCGCACACCCCTACTTTAGCATATCTTCCGGTGTATTCAATAATTCTTTGTAAATTTTGGTCTCCAAACGGATTCAAATGTAAGAAAAGAACTCCAGCAGAGCCAAAGGCGACCTTAATAAGGAAAAAATGTATTACTACTTTTATCATTCCAGCAGTCTGGAAATGTTCCATGTTACTCGAGCAGCCCATAACTTTGAACGACTAATTTCTCACCTGAATAGCATTCTGGAAGTTCGTTTTGATGAAAATTACTTTATTCCATTAATTCTACGAATTGAATTGCAGTGCTATTCTACTTTTAGCCCCTGGTTACATTCTTTCGCGAATTATTGGCAAGGAAAACTGCAAGTGGGACTTTTTCGAAACTTTGCACGTACTTAAATAGAGTCTTGAATCAGCTATTAAAATATTAATATGTGACCATTGATTACATGTATAATTCTATCTAAACAATCTGCCGCAAACCACATTTTGAAGAAACATATCTTTGATGCATACACTCCATATTTATAAACGAGCAGTGAAAAAATAAAAAAATCGAGATCACAAAAACATTAGCTTGAAGACCTTTATAGTCCCGAGTGGATTGTCCTTCTAAATAATACATTCTTTAATAAAACTTTTTAAATATATTCTACGGTCTGCACTTTTTAAAAAAGCTCAAAGAAAACGCAATTGTTCTCCGACTGTTCAGAGGTAGACTGACACGTTAACGCTTTCAACAACATTACATATTATTTTCGAGTACAGAGAGATTAATATCTTGCATAACAAAATTGTATCATTAAGAAGGACAAAAACATAAAATCTGTGCAAATGTATTTGGCATGATACATCAGGTGATCTTTTCTAGTGGCGACCAATTGGCATTAAGTCTTTAAAGACTTTTAAAGATAATCGCATGGAAAAAGTGAGTTTGGACCCCTTGCATACAAGGTGAGGCAATCATTCTCAGATAATTCTTATCACCCTGAATATCTTCGAAATTATAATAGCGGATCATTATTCTAAGGGACCCTGTATAATACAAAGACACGTGATATTTGGTGCCAGTTTCTAGTGAATGTCACCTTGCTTGTTTTCATTTTCAGCATGAAATGGTAAGTTTCTTTAATTTTCTAAAAGCGGCCGCTAGGACAAACAAAATCCTATGGTATAAGATCTTTGTTAGACAGGGTGAGTCAAAAAGAACTGTTATCTAAACCAGCTCGATTATTATTATTAAATGTGTTACATTCGAGAGGGCTAACTAAATGAATGCATTTTAACTTTTTTCTTTTTCTATTTATTGAGATGCCAAGGTGACCTTGAGTTTTGTAAATGGCAATGAATATTTTCATTATTGCTCTGTTGCAACCGATAAAAATACGAATTGAGCGACCAGCTATGTGCCAGTTGTGGTAAAAGTACAACTATTGTCAGATAATAATCACATAATTTTAATATCGCAATATACTAATAGATTTCAATAATGACATTGAACGGCCTTCTGAAATACATGGGTCACAGTATGATGTCTTAGAAACCACTGTCAGGAATTAGAAATAAATTACCATTCAATTGAAATTGAAAAATCAAAGAAACCTTCGTATATCGGAAACAATTGTAGATAAACCGGCAAAACTATCCCCATTTCATGAGCTCCTCTATAAAACAGATTTTGTGTTATATAAAATGTGTTCCTAGTACGGTACGTTTAAAGATATTCATGGAACTAAGGTATTATCGTCACATCTTGTATAATAATATATTTACTGTATATTTTTAATTGGTATATAAATTTAAACGTATGTAGAATAAGTCACCAAAAATATAATGTTTTAGAAACATTCGCACCAAAATAATAAGTATCGAAATAAAAGCTAGCAATTATTAAATTCCTTTTTAACTTTTCTTATTCATCATCATGGCCATTCCCATATCGAAACATGGGTGATTAAATTTGTATAGTTTATACTACTATACTAAATAATATGAGTTAAATTGATTAATATTAGAAATAGGAATTAATATTATTTATTAGGACTCGAAACTGCTTAAAGATAGCAATACAAATATGTACACATGATTCTAGTCAAAGTAAAATTACATGTAATATTTAACTCCCGTTTTTCACGATTGCGATTACGATATACATGTATATATATTACAAACTTCACTGTATATGCATCTTATTAAAAGTGTAAATAAATAGGAAATAACAGGAAATAAATAAATATATGAAAGATTTCAACAAATATTTAATATCATAATCTTGTGCAATGTAAAATAGTTCTTATTCTTGATTTATTGTAAAACTGTTAGCCCATCTTCTAAATATAAATGAGAATTCTATTATCCTACTAATACAGGAATATTATCCCAATAAAATTATCCCGCTGATAAGGGAAGAAATATTTAAAATTATTTTTAAGCAAACAACAGTCTGCCTGCAAGTTGATTTTATTTACATAAAATTATAATTTCTATTTTCTTCGTAGGTAAATTATTCGTGTTAATACTGTCAAATCTATAAATAAGAATTATACTAATGTTAGTACCTTCCATGCACAACGAAACTGGATATAAATATTAATCAAACAGGATATTATTTTGTACGACAATGGGAATATAAATGGTTCTACATTATTATTCCTTGAACAAATGTTTATATTGTCTCTTTGGTGACTTATTTTAATACAGAAAGTACAAGCTTTTATAGAGTAGCAATCTCGAATTCTAATAAAAAAGTATACAATAATATCAGAGATACATTTTTACAATTATATTATATAAATAACTTATATTATTTACATTTTACTTTCAAAGAAGCCTTTCAGACGAGTCACTATCGCTGTTAAATGTACCCTCATTTCAACAGGTATGCAATTCTGTACATTTTCCGCCAATACGTTCCAAGGAACTAATTTTGCGACGATCGTGTTGTCGTACATTTTTTTGTTTTTTTTGAAATAGTGCAGGTATAATAACTAAAATAAACAAATGAAAGATACGAATGAACATTCTTTTATTCAGAAGTAAAGTGTCTTATTATTGTCATTATCTGGTTTATGTAAGTATGGCCATTGCAGTATTTGATAATCAGTTAAATAATATAAAATCTTTCCCGTTAATGACATTGTTTTCACTCTGCAAAAGCTTTCAACAAAAATTATAGTAGTCTTTGTAATATATAATAGCTTAAACAAGAATGCTATGATACATAAGGGGACACAAGTGCCAGGACCATTGCACAAAAGTAATTCTGGACGTTCTGACCAATAAAGAGGAATCGATTCTAATGTCGAACGAAGAGTGGTAAAGATAGACATGTAATAGGACTGATGAATTTCTCTGCATCTTCGAACTTTTATTGTTTTATAGTCTGTATTGCTCCCTTCTAACATTTTAACTTTCTCCATGCTTGTTTCGTCTGTATCAGCATATACGTATGTTCTTGGCGAATAATTATTGAAATGTAAGTATCTAAGAATTCTTATCATTTCTGCGGTATGCCCACCTGACCCTAATATTATCATTGTTTTAGCAGGGCCATTTCGAATTACTCTTTTGTTGTTTACTTTACGTGTATAAAATATCATGAAACAGAGTCGTGTAACAAATATGAGACAAACAAATATGCAAATATAAATATAATACATTGCATACATGTTTCAGATGTTACCTGTAACAAGTGAAATCAAAGTAATTAACTTATTTATTTCGTGTGAAAAGAAAAGGGATAGAAATGTGTTAATAAATATATAACTTATTCAAAACCCGCTCAATTTGCACTATGCGCTGACAATTCTATATTAAATACATCTAATGGTATTAAATAAACTTCCCTATCTTATTAAACAATTGCTGTCACGCAATACACATTTAAGTATTTCTAACAAATTATCAACTGGTTGTGCTTTTCAGACTCTAATAGATTGTATGCATGTAATACAGTCGAACCTTGGCAACACAAACCTCTACAAGACTAGAATTCTGTTCGCACGCCTCCACTCTGCTGTAGAAGCTCCTGCAAATCGAAATACAAACTTCTTATAACCAGAATTATTTGCTGCATGTTTAGCTGCATTATTTTATCACTGTAACTTGATTTTAAAGCAGATCGATCTCTGCAAGTTTACCTCTATAAATTAAAGTTTTGCTGTTCTGTTCTATAGGCAGTGTAGAATTCAAAACACTGTGTCTAATTTAGATTGCAAGAGATAAGGAAGTACTGAATTTCTAAACTCATAGCATAGGAAGTGCAATGTTATGTAGGAAATCTGAGACTTTTGAGAAATCGCTACATTATATAATAACTTTACCGCCTGTAATTGTTGGCTCGAAGCCGTGCATGTACAAAGCCTTTGTGACTCATATTTTTATTTGTTTAACCACTGTTACTCTAAAACTTAAATAAGATTATACCTCCATATTTCAAAGACGTTAGCTTTTCTCTTGAGATTCAAATTACTGAAGTTCGACTGTACAACTAAATACATTTCAGAAATTGTGGTACAACCAAGGAGACGATTCCTGAGGTAAAAATAAGTTGAAAATACAGTGGGGAATCCTACAACCAGCAACTACACAACAAACAAATGCTATAATGAAAAGTTTTCTGATTAAATCAAAACACTTACAATGAACAAATATGTTAGAACAAATGGACTGTTCACCCAAAGAAAGGCAAATTGATAGCTCCTCCCCCACCTCTTCTTTATAATTTTGTTATGAATCTACACATATGTGCAATGTATAAAATCTCAATGTAACAAATTAAATTTATAATACGTATATTTGCATGTTCTTCGCTTGTATCATAGAGGCTCGATTATATGTATCGTATAATGAATGAGGTTCTAAAACAAATCAGATCGTTATAAGATACCCCACTGTATAGAATAAAATTTGTTCACATGGGGCATCATTTTTGGGAACGTTCAACTTGAAAATCCATCAGGTTTACATGCATTTAGACATAATATATTTGATTTGCACAAGCCAGTTAGCCACTGTTATTCTTACTTGATTGCATTTATAAACAATGTGAATAAACATGTGGTATAAGTTTAAAGAATAATAAGCATTAAGTATTGATGATTTAGTTGTTTTAGTTTACAAGATGCTGGAAATGTCACCCTTTGATAGATGATACCACAAACAAAGTTTAGTTTGGTAAATTACAAAAGCTTAAACTGACAATAATGTATTCAAAATATTCACTTCTTCAAACACCTGTAAGATTTTGTCGTCTTTTACTTTGGGAGTTCATTTGTTTCTAAAATAAATCACTTCTTTTACGTACCTGTACAAAGTTTAGAAACGTAAATAGAAGTAGCAGAGGATACCCAGATTGAATGAACGAACTACATAGATAGTGTCTAACTATAAGTGCAAGTGTGTACAAACATAACGAATTTTGTAATTATATTTTCCCGAAACTGGTGCCTCATTTGAAAAAACTGCCTTCTATATTTTCGACTTATTTTTACCTTAGGGATCAATGTCGTACTTTTTGGTTGTTCTACAATTTTTGAAACACCCTGTATACACATAAAGCGCAAATATTACTTTATACATAGAGCCCTTGAAACTTTGTATATCGTACAATCGTTGTCATATACAATCACGTTTAAGTATTTCTGAGGGACTATTTCAAAGTGCCTAATGTTTTGGAAATGTTTTTCTTTACCTTAGCAATATAAGCGTGCAAAGAAAATAATAACTATTTATTATTATCGCACGATATTACAACTGTAAATATTGTCTTCATGCGTCAAGTTAATGATAGAAACCTTGTATCATACATACTGATATAAACTCGTGAGATTTGAAATAGGATTTGCTTACAGTCGTCACTCTATGTCATTGAATAAACTATTGCAAGACTCGTATTTTCCATTCTAATTCGGGGTTGTCCGAAGGTGGGAAAACATGTAGGGAAACATGTCCCATACGCGGTGGGACTAGTAGTAAGTGACGTCATAGAGAGTAGTAGAGAGGGAACAAACGATGCAATACCTGTATGTGCGTTTTGGTAAATATGCATTGTACAAGTTGTACAGTCTGCTCACTTAAACGTCCAAAATTTTGTCCATTTTTGCGTCCACTGCTATCCCCACCAATTCATGGAACTAGAATTTCATTGCAAGCGCGGGCTTCACTCAAGTGTCGGCTAACATCGATTCGTTATCGATGACTCGATGCATTCTTGTGTTTCACTCACACTCGTTCATTCCCCCTCTATTAGTCGAACTCTGAGAATACACCGGCTCAGATAAACTCCGGCCTGCGGAGTGGGCAATACTCCGAGTTGCGCTAATATTATTCATTATTCGTTATTCGAATAAAACGATCCTTTGTTACCTTTACGTATGTTTGTATAATATCACGGCTTCTTGTCTCACTCTTACGTGACTGTGAATGCCGTTAGTGTAAGTGCGTGCCGAATTGCTTTTGTTACCCAATAACATGCAGATGCAGATGAATCCTATTTCGAAGGCATGTTCGAATAAACCTTTATTCGAATAATACCCACTCTTGCAGTATCCCATATGCGTGTATGGCTAATGACGTCACCACGGATTAATATGTATAATATAACAATGCATATGTAGTTCGCATTCGCCAGTGCCACCTTGCGACAGAAAGCTTTACGATATATATTTTCAAATTCGATAAATAAGGTTTCCTAATCTAAACAGAAGCGTTTTTAAGTATGGTTATTGGTAAGTATAGTTAAAATCAGGTGATTATACGTAAATAAAATAGTGATACCATTAATTGTCAGACATTGCTATTACACGAGATAGAAACATGCATTGCCACGTGTGACGCATTAAATGATACACATTAGTAAAACTATGAAATGTTAAGGTTAATATAATTGAATGCAAATATAGAAGTATTATTATAATTTAATGTCATAATTTCGTACCTGTATACTACCGAAATTTATATACGAGTAATGTTATGTTTTTCTTGCAGAGGCAAAACCATGGTAACTACTAAAAAATATGATACATTATAAAGGGTAAGAGAAAAATAACAGTATTATATATACAATTCCAAATATCGAGAGTACTATATATTATATTATACTGTCATAAGGAATGTATTCCAATGCTAAACATTTTGCACACCAGAAATGATAATATCGACAAGATATATATCGTGAAACATTAAAAGTATGTGTTTAAAATACAAACAACAAAAGAATTTTGTTAGAAGTATTGTTAATAAGTCAAATGTAAGTTATTTATGTTTATATATAACTCAATATATTATATTATATTATATATTTAAAAAATATGATATTTATAAATAATAATATATGATAATTATAAACCAACTACGAAAAGCTGTAGCCACGTTATAAAATTAAATACAATTTAAACATTGTTGCAGGGAATAAAGCAGTTCGAGGTACTTTAGCTTGTACAAATGTAAATGTTGATAAACAAGTGTAACTACAAAGTAATTTTCAATAACTGCTGAAATGAAGCAAATAAGGCAAAACGAATCTCTTATAATGATCCTCTTTGCCCGAAACAGCAAATGGTTCTTAATGTTTATAGAAGAAACTGGATTTCTAACACAACGTTAAGACATTGAACAATTAATTGTCACAGTACGTCTATAATGTTCAAAAGAAACAAGACTTATAGATTCAGCAAGAGTACGTACGAGAGTAAGAAGTATTACAATTATTAATCCATATGAAAAGGGATGCAATGTAAGGGACTGCAGGAAAATCAATTTCTCTTATAAATTTAAATATTCCACAAAGAAAGTAAAAATTATAATCTAAATGTATCTTAAATAAAACTTCATATAAATGCAAGGTAGGTACATGTACTTCCTTGTGTGAAAACTTTGTAACAATAACAAGAAATCAAGTAAAAGTGAAGCACGCTACTTATCAAAAACACAACATAAAAGAATCTAGGAACATAATTTGTAAAGAGGAAGACGTAGGAACAAAACTAAAATACATAGTAATATCAATATATGTATAATTATATTGTTTTCTGTGATAAGACGTTATAAAACTGTTGTGTCAAAGCTCAGTCTTAAGTTGATTTATCACAGCAGCAGATTGTTTTGTGCAACTTCAACATGAAACATTCGAAGATACGGTCTTCAAAAGTAAAGGAGTACCCCAAAAAATCATTGGAAGCACGATCAGAAACTAACGCAACACGGAAAGCTATTTCAAAAGTTAATGTACAGGATCTAATCAATACTAAATGCAAAACTAGTTGTAATGTAAAAAAGAGAAGGAAAAACACACACAAAATGAATAATCCTATCTCAATTAGAACATCAGAAGAGAATAATCTGAAACAAGGTAAACAACAACGAATTGCAAAGTCAGTTCGTCATTTTCAAATAAACAGGAGGAGACAGCAAAATATATACAGCGCAGTGCACAAATATAAAGAACGGATTAGTAAAAAAGGAAAAGACAAGTTTTTTAGAGAAACATTAAGAAAATCGTGTACAAATAAATGTTCTAAAATTGCAGTAATGCAATCAACTAAAAATGACATAGTTATGTACAAAAATGATATAGATAATAAACAGTTAACAGTACCATTAATCAAGATAGAAAATCTTCCACTGGCCGAACTAGGCACATTAATACATAACCCAAGCTATGTGGAAAACAGACCAAAGAAAGAAAGAAACAAAGAAACGATTTATCGAAGAAAAAATATTACAGAAGCGCGACAATCGACGAACAAACAATATAGGACTACTGAACTTAAACAAAATGAAGAAATAAACGTGCTATATCATAAGTCAGTGTTTAAAAGAAGTCATACATTTTTCAAGGAAAATATAATAGAAGGAATCAATGTGAACGTGGAAAATATAAAATTTAAAACAAGCGAATGTAAAATTTCTTCAAATAATGAAGTTAATACAGGAGCATTAGTAAATGAAAAACATAATTTAAAAAGTACAGCTTTATTAGAAAATGTATTAAAATTCTTCCTAAAATACAAAAATTATAAGAGGGAGAAAAAAGCGACGCGAGGATCTTGTGTTATTAATTCAGAAGAAGAATACAACTGTGAAATAACAAAAATCGTTGCACTATGCATTAAATGTAAAGAAGTCTTTAATCTTTTGCAACAGTTCTCAGCTAAAATAAGCTTTATACAAGACGAAAAGTTATGCATTGAATGCACTCTTTGCAATCTTCAAATTGATTCCTTGTCTAATTTTCAACAGCATGTGATGGATATACATCTGCAATGTGAAAAAAACTCGTCAACTTCGAGGAAAAGATTTGTAGTAGATATTGTGAATATTAACGATGAGTTAAATTTAGGCAGAAATAAGAAATGCATTTACGAATGCTGCTGTTGTTCAAAAACTTTTCTTCATAGAATATATTTCGAAAAGCATATTAGCAGGATGCATAATGGATTTAATTATGTTTCGAACAATATAAAAAAAGTCAAAGCAATAGAAGACATTGAACCGCCTGAATTATGTACAACATATGACAATAATCAAATACTTCAGAAAGAAAATGCTGTAAGCAGAAGTCTCAGTTTTGATATGCAAAATAATATGCAACAAGTATCTAATGTGGAAATTAAGGAAACTAATGTTCAAAATAATAATCATATAAATGATCATTGTATTAATGTGAAAAGAACGAATTTTAAAAACAGTATGTACTATAATTCAAACAATGAAAAATTATTAGTAACAGTGGAAGTAAATGAAAATCAGATCAGCGATATAAATTGCTTAAACAGAAAGCGGACTGCAAGAATGAAACAGAATCTGGAAAATTTGAATTTAAAGAAACATTACACTACAACTTCACGTAAGATTTCAAAAATTTCAATAACTTCTGAGTTAAAACGATCCAACAAAAACACTTCCAATAGTGCACCTTATCGCAAAAAATGTAAGCAAAATTTTCCTTATATTTGTAACATTTGTTGTAGAAATTATAAGAGAAAACATATGTTTTTATCTCATATGTCTAAGCATGTAGCAAATTCTAGTATGGATGTATATGACCAGCAACACTCAGAGAAATGTTTAAAAGATAATAATACGATTAAATTCAATGATAATGTAACGGTAGAAAATGTTTACACTAATAAATTTCGAGTCTCCGATAACATATTTACAGACAACAATACATTAAATTCCTCTACGTGTTCAGAGAAACTAAGTGAAAATATTTTAACACCAGAAGTTATTGATAAAGAAGTCTGTAGCTCCAAACCTGGAAATATGGAACATACTATAATAAAAGAAGATGACATTACAGTAGAACCAACTGATAATTGTTCTTGTGTACTGCATATCAATCTTGTACACAGACCAGAACAGGGCATAAAAAGGCAGAAATCAATGAAATTCGATATAAGTGTTGCGAAGAAACATACGACGGACACTAATGGGCCACAAAATCCAGAAATTGAAAATATAGTTACAGTCAATTTTATACCAAATACTAATCTTATAGGAGATGAAAATGAAAAAAATGTAAAGTATGGATTAGAAGCACTGCGTTGCAAAATATGCGATAAAAGATTTAGTTCTCCAACTATATTAAAGGAACATATGGTTTTCTTGCACGATTCTCCATTTGAGAACCAAGAATATAGAAATTTAACATTAGTGCCATATTTTAGCGATAATCGTAAAATCGAGAACGTGTCTACGGGGAACACTCATAAATGTAAAAAGAAACTTAATTTTTTACCCAAAGTAAAAATCTCAGAATTTTTTCAGAAAAAGAATATAACTCGTGGGAAAGCAGTTCACCAAATTTTTAGTCAAGATAATACAAATAACAGAAGCAAAAAATGGCGTTGCAGACCATGTAAAGAAAATTTTGCACTACTTAGAAACTATTTGCGTCACAAATATTACTGTCACAATGATGAATCTGTGGTTCATATTTGTGATAACTGCAACAAAATTCTCACTTCTGTTGCAATGGTGAACATTCATACATGCGCTAATGTTACATCGTGGCATTGCAAAAGATGTATTCTCGATTTCCCCAATGCTTTATCTTTAACAGACCATAATAGAAATTGTCATTTAGAAACTGTGGGTCCGCATACATGTAATATATGTACATTAAGTTTTCTTACAACATATATGCTGGAAAAACACAAGCTTATTCATTCATTAAATGATAATAAATCTTATAATAATTTAAACAATTCACGAGACTCATCCGAAACTGTAAAGAACAGTTCCCCGTACAGATTAATTAATGCAAACGAAATTACTTTACATAATGACAAAGATACAGAACCAGTAAATGATGTTACTGTTCCATTTGCAAAGGAAAATCCAGAAATCTTTAAAGGATTAAGAAAAACAAATGAAAACTGTTTTGAAACATATCTTTCATCCGTGGAATTGTGCGGCGTTGAAAATGTATTTAAATGTAATCTTTGTAATATAATGCTGGAGGCAAAGTTTGAAATGATACTTCATTTAGAGAAATTGCATGATATAAAAATGGAAATATGCCAAATTTGCAACGACTTGTATCTAACAGATAAGCTATTGAAACATTTAATAGATTTCCACATAGCGCACGATACTTCGCGTCTGATGGAAAACAGTATTAACATTCAAGTGGCATACGAAAAAATAATTTCTCAGAATGATATACTAAAAGTTCTTGGTCTGAAACGCTTACTGTCTCTGTACGAGTATCAGAGATTTGATGCAATTTCTCCAAATAAACATTTTGGTTGTATGATATGTTCGAATCAATTCTCAAGTATCCAATCATATAAAAGTCATTATTTTGCGTATCACGATATGTGCTTGTTGTGTAATATAGAGTTTAAACACAACTTTCAAGCATTGGAACATAAAACTAAATTTCATGTGTCCATTGATTCGTATCTTTGGGTGGTGCAAAAACTGACGGCGGCCGTTTTACAGTTCGGTAAATATGGTAGTACCATGGAAGAAGTGATACTAAAATTGAGCGAAAGGAAAATATATTGAGTGCATAGATCAACAATTGGTTTTAGTTACGTATTTTATGAAAGGGAAATACAATAAAACTTGTTTTGTATATAAAATGCATGTTAATAAATATTTTTCTATAATTACAATTTATTTTATCCTCCTTCATTTATTATCTGAACTGTAATTACTTATTACCACGTACAGTATTAATTTTCTTATAAAATTGAAATCGTTCTAGGAACCTGAGAAAACAAGGATTCAAGTTATTGTATATTCTACTTCTTTCTCTACTGTGTAACGATCTGTAATATCAATCAACATGGGAAGTGATCATATATGACACCCGTAATTTATAATATTGATTAATTTATTAAAAGCGACATTTTTTTCATACTGATCGAATATTGAAATAAGCTATTATAGTAGCTTATGTATACATAAATGTAAATTTTATTGTAGAATTAAAAGGAATTTATATTTTATACGAATTACCGAACATTCCGAATATTCGTTTGTCCCAATAATTTTGTACATATGTATATGCTATACATTGGAAAAAGATATTGATATTCCTAAAAATTCAGTCGGCACTTTATAAAGTGCCGACTTATAGATAATGATATAGATAATGATATCTATAGATATCATTATCTATATCATTACACTCAAAGTTTTAAAATTGATCTAAACGGTATACATTCTCCGACTCACAAAAAGTTATATGTATCTCGTAGTTCCTGGGTCACAAGACTGTTTACTAACTTTTTATTTTTTATTCCAATGCGGTACATTAACAGGTCAATATTCATCTTCCGTAAATTATTTATTACCTGTTTTCTAAATAACTAACGGAATTGAACAGTGAACAAAACCATTCATGTTTGATACGGAATATGTAATATCTAGACTATAGTTATATACAATATTACATTTTAAGATAATTAAGTTTTTCAAAAATACGCTTGACGTAAGGTAAATTATGGCACGTATGGAAGTCGAAGATCTGATTATGACTTAAATAATAATTGACGCATTGTAATATACACAATATGCATATTATTTATAACAATTAAGACGCAATGTAAGCTTTGCATTCTTGTATAGATATCGTTTAATATAACAATTTTTTCATTATTTGATAAATATACTATTCATAGATACAGAATCTTCTTGGACTATTTATACGTATACAAGGTTCCTTTTGATATGTGTAGAATCCGGAAATGGAGAGTTGCTGGAGTGACTCTGAATAATTTTTCCTTTATCCAAATATTGGTAGAACCTTCATTTTTGAATTATTAACGAAAAACACTGGCCGATTAGAGCACCCGTTGAGCGCGCGCCCAAGCACGTAGCTCTCACCCGCGCTCGGTTGTGGTCGTGATCTAACGCATTTCTGCACGGCCGCAGATTCTTTTGGATTTTCTCCATTTCTTTGTTAATCTAAGTATACGTATATCTCAAATCTATAGAAAAATTAATTTTTGTTTGGAATAAAGTGATTTTGTAAAATTGTTAAAAGACACCTTGTTCTTTTTTTGTTTTTTTTGTAGTTTTAAAGTCGCATCAACTACTAAGGTTATTAGCGACTACGGTATGACTATGAGACTGTGTGTGTGAACTTTGGGGGTCGAAGGATGAACTATTTGAGTCTATGGTTGGGTTGGACCTACATTTTTAGGTGGAATCCGAACCACCAGAACCACGGAAGGAGACACCTTGTTTTAATTTACGTAAACTTGTTAAATTGCCCATCATAGATGTGCATGTGCATCGTATTATTGACTATTTATAAAAATGCAACGCGTTTTATTCTATAAATGTTTGAGAAATATCGGTCTAAATATGAAAAAAGAGCCTGACTTTACCGCAAACAAATATCAATGGCTCCATTGTGTTGGAATTTTTAACATTTTTAAAAAAAATATAAGGAAAAGTCTGAAAAGATGACAATAATTGTAAGTCATAAACGTGATCAAGAAATAGAAAACTACATATTGGTATACCTGATAATATAATTTCAATTTTTTTTTTTTACTTTTCAATAATGCTAACACAAAAATCATAAATGTGTAAGTTCAATCTTTAACGTAATTTTTTTCCTTTCCCAATAACGTTTTTCCATGATTTTAGTAATTGGCCTACTTCCGAACTCGAAAAATTTAATAAGTTTAGAGTTAGAAGTTAATGTACCGCAGATTCTCTTACATGCATATTTGTAAATAAATAAATGCTGCTATAACTACTTTAACTCGTTTATTAATGATTATGTTAATACTATTACTATGCTTTATACATGCATTTTGTTAATATCAACACTCCGACAGCGTTGAACCGGGAAGCGAGATTGGAGTTTATTTGAATCATACCGATATTTTACTAATAGATATTCACGGTCACCCGAAACCGATGTTTATTCAAATTCGTGTTCGAAGAGAGGTTTGCTCGAGTCGTTGTCAGTTGGTCGTCGCAAGAATAATCCCTCGCCTTGTTTGTTTTTGTACTTTCGTTGCGATCGCGGTGTTCTGGATATCGTCTCTTGTTACCTCGCGGCTAACACAAACAGCTCCGTCACTGTGTGCGTATAGGTCTCGAGCCAGTGACTCGGTCAACGCTGCCGGAGTGTTTGATTCTTGTGACGAAAACATGAACGACCCTTTATAAATTCGGTTATTTCGTTCAATATTGGTAACAAATTTTGTATCTTCAAGAAGGAAGTCATACTTTGGAACGGCATAAAGATGAACATTTAAAACCAAATTACAAAATATTTTTCAAGGAGGAATTCACACACATATAAGCAGGTATGAAAATTCCCGCCTAATGTATACCTACAGCGCTCACCTTGATCAGTCGTCTATTGTCTGAGCTGTAGATAGGATTGACTTTGAAATAAACGGTTTGATGCTACCGTTTTTACGGTCAATGTGATTTTACGTGGTACAGACGTTTCGTTATTATGAAGGGAAAAGTTATAATTATAAACAAAGTGGCAACTGTTAATAGATTTCATGAAACATTTTATATTTTGGGGGTTTAATATTAAATTTATATAGACAATTGAAATTTCCCAATTTGGCTTCTTTGTATTTAATTGGCATATTCAAATCGTCATGATAGTACACAATTTTTAAGCGAACTAATGTTTTTTTCAATACTTGTGGTATTGAATATTATATCGTATAAGGTAAGTGGCAATAATATTAACCGCAGCGCAATGTTTTTTGCACAAATATATACAGTCATAGTTTTTTATAAAATTTAGATTAACATCTTAAAATAGTATATAATTCATTTTAATAGTTAATATCTAATACTTAACTCTCTTTTGCCACATAATTTGTTTGCAAGAATACCACGTATATTTTTGCGTTACACATTTCATTGCCTTATTTAATAGCTATTCGTTGCAATTAAATTTACGAAACCATATTATTGTATAATCACTATGCTTTCTTACACTCTTCAATTTTCAAAAACAGTGTATTTTCGCAAAGAAGAGGTTATGCAGATTTTGAAAGGATTGCTTTGATCGAGAAGAACCGATTCTTCAAAAATGGATACCACTGGACAATCTGAAAATTCGGACTCCATAGAGGTTTCTTTTAAATTACATATATCTGAACCAGAGTTGAGCAGATTGTATTAGTTATTCGAATGAAAGAATCTTTCGCTATGTCTATGTAAGTTTATATAATATTACAGTTTCTTGCCTGATTTTTACGCAGCACATGGATGCCATTGGTATTGGCGCATGTTGAGTTCGAAAGTTGATAATATACATATAATAACATTATTTGGAGAGTTATTCGAATAATACTCAACTCTGGTCGTAACCCTTTGGTTTATAGGCCATTTGAAGTTAACGCATGTGGTTTTGGCCACTTGTGCGCTAACATATCAAGCAGTGTTCAGAGCTATACATCCTGGAGACTCGTACATGCCTTCTTTATAAATTTCCAGTCAAACAGAGATTACGAATGAATCAATAGTTCTTGTTGACTGGACTTTTGACGTTAATTATAGTCAATGCTAGGATCCAGAGCATTAATTTGCAAAACAAAGATGTAGGACTTTTCTTTCACACGTTGATTGCCACTGTGGTTACTGCTAACTAGAACACGAATTGTCGCTGGCGCTATGGTAGTCTTTGTGACCAGCGATGTTAGAGTTAACAGGACAACTTAAATGAAATACTGATACTGCTACTTTTACAGTAATTTTGTAGGAGATCGTATAGAGCATAAAGCTAAATTTTCATGAATATTAATGTTACATATCATGATGAAATGAATGTTATTCAGATTTTTTATTTTCACTCAAGTACTGTGAATGAAACATGTGATATTTGCATGGCAGTCAACGTGTGAAGAGTGAAAAGTTAAATGCTGTATTTATTTTATTTAGGTGGACAATTCACAGGCAGTTCTATTAAAGATAGCGACGTTATATGCAGAACGTCTTATGAACGATATATGTCTTGTTGTCGATGGTACAGAGTATCCAGCACATCGCCTTATACTTTGTGCTTCTAGCGATGTTTTTCAAGTAAGTGCATATAATTTTAATAGAACTATTTTTATGCAAGGTGTCGCAAAACTAATGATACGATGAAAGAGAAACTTATTTTGCATGGGAAAACAGAATAAGAATGTAATTGTATAACTTTTTTATACAATATTTTGATCTTTAGCAAATTGATATTACAAATTTATTGAATACAATTGTAAATCTATAATAGCTTAAATGCATTTCTGTTTGGGGAACAGTAAGAATTCTTAGCAATTCTTTTTTCAGCTAGCTATCTAACAAATTTGCAATGTCAATTTAAGAAAGAAAAACTATATTTTAGACTTCTGAATTGCTCTATCGCGAAAAGTCATATTCCTTGTTGTATCACCTAGTATTGGATGAGCATGTTCGTATCTGTATGCGATATGAAAAGATCAGAAGAAACTTCATCTGCATTGAGAAGTATCACTTCTCTGTTGATAAAGGCACTTTGAAGGTTTTAAGGTCACAAACCTTTTTTTAAAAGTAAATTAGCTTTTCTCAACATAATATTGCAGCCTGAGAAAAGAGAAAAATGATTACCTATATTAATCAGATCATTGTAACACATTTTGGTCAAATTTTGTCAAGTTGGTCCTCGGTAACTCGAAACTCAAGGGAAGAACTAAAATCTTCGAATTATTTAAGTTTTCGAGGAGCAGCCATTTTAATGCCATGAAACCATTTTAATAAGCGCTTCTCTACAGCACCGAAATTAGCATACTCTTTTCTCTTATTATCTAAATTAGGCACGGTACTTCGAGTTCTAGTGGCAACTGTCATAAAACTTTAATTTATGGTGCCAAACATCGACTCGCAGAGGTCGATTTTACGGCGCAACGGAATGGAATAAACAAAATTCTCATCTTATAGATGCCCGAGTTATCGAGGTTCGACTGTAGTAGCTTAGCAGCCTATTACAAAATATCACCTGATATGACATTTTTAAACATTTCCCAGCCATACTTACCGTTGTGTCTTCTGATACAGGTAATGTTAATGAGTCCTCAGTGGAGTGAGTCTCAAGAAACTAGAGTAACTCTGCAAGAGACGTCACAATGTGTACCTATATTTAGTGAGTTTTTGCGGTACTTTTACACTGGTCAAATAAGAATTAATTACGGGGTTGTTCTACCAATATTATCTTTAGCTGATAAGTATAACGTTAAGGACTTAATATCGCTATGTCTCGATTATATGCAAAATCATATTGCATTAGCTGCCACACATGGCACACTTGTATCGTGGTTACAATACACGTCAAACTGTGGCCATCACAATATCACTCAAGCTTGCCAAAATTTTATTAAATGGAATTTGGAATTGGTCGCGAGGACTGCGGATTTCGGAAATTTCGATTTAGATATTTTAATATCGGTGTTACATCAAAGTAGTTTAGTGATAAAGGACGAAATGACATTGTATAAATATTTAGAATGTTGGTTGTATCATCAAGAAAATCGACTGAGAACACAATTGTCTCACGACGAATTAGAAGCCACATTAGAGCAATTAGTTATAGCTGCGATGACGACTGTTAGATTTCCAATGATGTCTCCGCGAGAATTAGCGGAATTGCTTTTATTTCCTTTGACAAAAAAATATAAGGAATTCTTTGTTGAACGTATGTCCATAGGAATGTCTTTCCATTCTGGCCAATTAGATAGAATTAGGGAAATATGTTTAAATGAGGAAGATGGTGCGTTACTCTTTGAACCAAGATTATACACCGTAGATACTTATAGTTCTTTACTTACGATCGAGAATTTTCATAGTTTACCTTCTTATCATACAAGAACGCTTGTATTTTCGAGTCATTCGTGTTTAGCAGAATATACTGGTGATCGTGCGTGTGAGTGGGTTGTAGACATATATCCGAAAGGAGTTTGGTTTAAAAAATTTGTCTTAATAGTGTGGCAGGGAACAGTAGAAATGCCTGAACATGTGAAGCGATCAGTTAGATTATCGCTTACGTGTAAAGAACCACCGGTAAATAGCACGGCTGATATGAGAGTAAAAATAGGCGTCTTAATATATGGATTACAAGATGGTGTTGAGCACATTGCCAGAGTAACAGAAATTATTCATAGATTTAGTCAAAAAGATCGTGTCCTTAATTTGGACGATCTTTTGCCATTCGAAGAATTGAATCCACAGCAGGGTGCTGTACCAGAAAGAACGTCTCCCTTTCTAGTAGGTCCAAATAAAGATATGCTCAAATTACATATTGTTATATCACCTGCTAATTGTGGTAGATAAATCTCTCTTGAATTCTATTAAGCAAAATTTAATTTTATATCGATCAAAATGGTACGAAAAGTCTGTGTTAACTTTCATTCATTGTGTTTGTGAATATCATAGAATTTATCTTTATTCGTTTTTGGAAACTGATATCGGAATATTAAGCTAAGGTAAAATTTTGTATTTAGAATAGTATACGTGGAAGAAATACCAATGTAATAAAGTAGTAAAATTCTTATATATACTATGTATCTTGATCGTATTAATATTCTTTACAGGAGCAATATAGTTAATTTATTAACTAATATTAATTTTTCAGTTAGTTCTTAGGTATTGGGAGCATTATTGCTTTTTGTAAAAATTATTTTATTCATGCTTCCTGAAATCGTAACGCTTATTTCGAGAAAATGATTTGTGAACATTTTCTAAATGACTGACTTGAGTCGGAGTATTAAAAGGAGGATGTTATACAATGACCATTTTTGGCCTCACATGAAAATTAAAAATTCATCTAATCTTCCATTGCTTTACTGTTCAATCTTTATTACTATTGATTAATTTTTGAAGAAGATGAAAATATTATAAAACGTAGCGCGCACGTGAGTTGGATTACAACCACTTTTCAATATCTGAATTTAATTTTCTACATATCTCCCACCATATTTGGAATAAATGTTTATAACATTTTTTATTCCTGGGGGGTGTTACTATTAACACGTTCCGTGCCTCGTGGGTCGTATGCGCCCCACCCTGTCAAGACCAACATTTTTATTTATGACATACATGCATTGTAATATTTATTAGATTGCAAAAATCATTGTTATCAAGAAAAAGGTATAACGTTTAACATGCAGTACAGAAAGGGTGTTTTAACAAATTATCGTTATATTTGCTGCACAGTTTAAGTCAAAGTAAGTTACCGAAAATCGGTCTGGCACGGAACGCGTTAAATGTCCTGCATGAATTTTTCATTTCCATGTAGGATAAAAAATGATCATTTTTTAACATCCTCCTTTTAAGGGTGCACGCCAGTTTATGATAAAGCTTTACTCCGATATTACATGTATATATATAATAATAATATAAATGGTACTTCAGTCGTTATTACTCTGTATATGTGGTCATAATTAAGTTAATGAATTTATTGTTTTGTACTATGTTACAACATGTATTTTAGTTAACCGAAATACAAATTTTATGTATTTAAAATATTGAATCTTTGTTTAAGCAAGCAATATATTGGGGTATATATGGAGAATATATTTTTATGTAGCAAAAGTCATTCGACATTTATGGACGAGAACAGTGGTGAGCAAGCTTTGGCTCGCAGTGGGCCAACAGTTGAAATCTACTACTTTACGCGGGCCGCAATATTAAATACTCAAATATAGTAATCGAATAATTTAATTTAAGACGCAAATTAGCCATTTCTTATTTGATTTATAGCAAAATTTTCTTCTATTTTTTTAACATATACATACTAATATACAATACATCTTATAGTGTAAAAGGGTATACGTTTACATATTTTTTTAATTAAATGGAGTTAACTAATTATTGAAATTTAATTAATGAAATAATATCCTTGATTTTGTTCGTGTTGTCAATATTAGGGGTGATATTCTAAAGTTTCGAAATCCTCGGATATGCATGTTGCTGTATATGTTACTAATTGTAAGAAACAGTAAATCAAACTGAGAATAATACAAAGTTGAAAACTCAAGTTTTCAACTTCATTCGAAACCAATTGGTTTCGAATGATGCTCGTTTGCTTTAGAGGTGGCGGTCTTTCATAAAATTCAAGATCATGTTTCTTTATTTTTTAATTGGAACTATGTATATTTATTTCATACGTTGATTGATGTCTTCTTTTACTTTGTGTGGAAAAAAGATTAGGTTGGAAGAAATATCAACTGCAATTTTTCTAAATTTAATTTGAACCTTCGCATAGTGTTTAATTCGAGGTAGAAAAGTCAAATATTCGAAGTATAAAATCTAAAAAAATGTCTGGCGTTATTCACTAATTTCTGAAGAAAGTACATTTCTCAACTCTAAAAGTGTTAGCCGATGTGCTCGAAGAGCCTCCAAAACTGTCCGTAGTTTTTCAATGCCCTCTTCTACAGTCTTCGGCGGCATTATTATGTCGTCTAAATAAGGAATTGCTGCTGTCTCCTTCAAGGGTCGAAGAACCTTTTGCATCAACCGTTGGAAAACAGTTGGGGTGTTCGTTAAAGTGAAGGAATTCGTTAAAAACTCGTAGTGAGTGTCTCTCTGGAGAAATAAATGATGTTTGCGTAATTGAATTTTCTGCGACCTTAACTTGATAATAGGCAGACACTGACTCGAGACCCGTGAAATATCGATTTCCTCCAAGCTTGTCGATTTGATCGTCGATCAGCGGCAAGGGATGCATGTCTTTTATAGTTATCGGGTTCAATTTGCAGTAGTCTACGCATATTCTATACTCTCCAGTTTTCTTCTTTACAAGCGTGATCGGACACGCATATGGTGAATCGGATTATCTAATAGATCCGTTATTATCTCTCGAACAATCTTTTTCACGGCAGCCGCGAAACGATAGGTATGATATGCACGAGATGAATTATTGTCGATCGTAGTTTATTCAAGCTTTGGTTATAGTTACAATATTTTACAGATTTGGTTAGTCGGAAAGATGTGGGAAAATCGTGAGTGGGAGTGATAGCCTGGGAAAGATTTTGGATGTCGCGGGTCATGTACCCAAATATCTAAATGACTGGCGTTGAAGTGGAATTTGGAAAGGAAGATAAGTGCATCCGGCTGTCTAACAAGGAGAGGGCGAGGTCGACGTGACATGGATTTTCTTGAAACTTGCAATATTTGAAGATGTCGTGTCCAAAGTTAATTTGGCAAAGCAGTGGCGCGCACTTCTCAACATTTTCCGAGATAATTGCATTTGAAAATTACTGTACTCGGGTATAAGAAGTTCGCGTTAGCTATTCAACAAGAAGGTGAGTAGCCGAGGGTACAGCGAGGAATACTGGTAATAAGAGGTTGCTGGTTTGAGTCTCGTTAACGATATCGCCGTTGAGCAGGAGAGGTAGCCGTTTTATGACGTGTTCTTCCCAGATGCCTTCGATTTCTCTGTAAATCGTAATGTTGGGGACGAAGTCCTCCAGCTTAGTTCGGTCCCTCGCTCCACCGAAGCGTGCCCCGCAACGGGCGAAACGGCCCTCAGGTGCAGTAGGAGATGCGGGGTATTGCGTTGTCAGCGATCGCAGCAGCCGATTCAACTGGTCCTCCATCATCTGCACTGTCTGTTTATGCCTCGGGCTTCTTCGAGGGCAACGGCTGGTTCTGTAGTCCGCCAGTCTTGTTGTCTCCTTCTTCGGGCCCAATCTTGGGCGCCAGTGTATGAAGGGTGTTTTTTTAAGCCCGATAGAACTTGAAATTGTAAAAAGTAACACAAAAAATTTAATTTTAATCTAATCGTTTTAGTCAGTCGAAAGATCAATACCTGGCATCAACATTTGAAAATGATTTGGGGCATATGTCCACCTCGGCTGTTCTTGACGAAACGCATTCGGGACGTCCAATTTTGGGCCACTTTGTCGAGCACTGCTGGACGTATGTCACAAATAACACGAATAATGTTGGCCTCCAAGGCGTCAAATCGCACGAACTTGGAGGCCAATTGACAGGTCCATTTAACGAAATCAACTTATCGCCAAATTTTGATTTCAATAAGTCGATGGTTGCTGTCGCCGCATGGCACGTATGGCTGTTGAAACCACATCTCGTCCGGATCGATGTCATCCATTGTTTCAAACGAAAAATCATTTTTCAAAGTAAATTTGGATAATTTGGTAGCGTTGTTCAAGCGTTAGTCTATTCATGGTGATTTGCCAGACTATGCTGAACATAAATATCAACAAGGGCAGTCAGAAGGACAGCTTGTATTGACAGTTATCCCTATCGAAAGTTCTATGTAAGCTAAAAAACACCTTTTATTGGTATATTAAATAAAATGACTTATATTACAATAAACATATTACAATGAAATAACTTCAGAAAGTAAACAATGTAAAATTTAATGTTAAATATTGTATCCATAGACCTAATTACAATCGTAAATATAAAAAATACAAAATACGTTAAGTTAGTAATATATTTAATAAGAATACAAATTACTTCATTAGTCATCGCCTTCGTCAGACGAAGAATCTTCATTTATCGTAGGTACTTCAGAGAATTGAATTACTTCAGGAGGATAGTCTTTAGTTTTCTTCGTGCATAGTTTCCTCATACTGCTTATGTACGGGTCTGATGTAGCTAACAAATTATGAAGAAGATCCTCCATGGTTTTTATTCTTGAGATCTTTCTACAGTAAGATTCTCGAAATTTTTTGGTGTCCTTATTCCGAGCTTCTTGGGCTTCTTCTCCCAACTGTCCTATTGGCAAAATTGCGTGCTTGATTATTTCCGCAGAGTGGAACAGTATTTTATGGACTGAAGTAGGCATGTTATACCACGGGTACAATTGGGCATATCTCTGCGCAGTCCCGTAGCAATAATTTGTGGGGGAAAGACTCAGGATATGGCAAAGCCGAACACAAAAACCACAGTATTTTAAAGTTATTGTATATTGTAGGCGATTTTAAATATACTTTTATTAATTATATGAAAACTTTTACGTCCTTTGCTTTCTACGTCCAGAAGCAGTCTGAGGCTTGCTGTTTTCAACAGCGTTACTAAGAGAATAATAAATAAACTAACTAGTTAACATTAACAAAAAACGTATAGCTAATCGATACCCAAAACGAACACACAAACGTTACACACATTAACTCTAAAACCACACAACCACACATGTTACATACATTACAATACTATAATTTATATATATTTTACAAAGTTACACGGGGACGCTTCGTCGTACGACTGATCCTCGACCCACTGGCCGTCAAGCCATTTGCCAAGGATTGGGCGTCCTTTTCTAAACAAACGCCGTCATCGAGACGGCAACGCATATCGCGGAGGGCCCGAGGTGTCACTGCCTCGGTACCGACCCATTGCAGTAGGAATCCGAACCCTGTACATATATTCCCACAAATTGTGAAAAAGATCTACCTTTATGGAAAATGTGCTTGATATAACACGTAAAATTATATGGAAACGTTCAATTAATTCTCGGTCAACTCCGGTGATTTGTGGAGAACTACTACAATTTTGAAAAAAGCGAGGAGGAGTGTTGCCGTCATTGGTTGTACCATATTCCGGGTTTGGTCTATCGACAATTGGACCCATTTGAGTTTTAAATAAATCTTGAATTACTTTTTTTTATCGGCCACATTTTTTTTAATCTTGTCCCCACGAACATTGGCAGATCTCCAATTTGTACGATAAGTGTAATCGTATCGTAAAAAATCGTATGTAAGCATGTAATGGGGATATACCAAACCGTAATTTGAACTCACCCTGGATGCCTCTACTCCTAACTGAATGTTATTAAAATCTTTGGAAGCTAGTCCACATAAATAGCATCTTTGTGTGTAGGAATTCTTAGCTATTGTATTACAAACTTTACCGTTAATCATTGTAAATAATAAATGATGTCGAACTAATACAGTACCGGACAAATGTATTCGGACAAATGATTTCTCTTAGTTTTTATGAATAAGTCACGATATTAATAAAAAATGAATAGAGCAGTTTATGAAGGTCAGGGTGATAAATAATGTATGTAAACCAATTTAGCAAATTGTAACATAAAATATACATAGTTTGAACAATAAACAAAAATCTGATTGACAAAAGTATTCGGACAAAACTTATATCTTGAGAAAATTGTAATATATACGAATGTTATTCATGAAAATAAAAGAATAAATTAATATTTAGTAGAATAACCTCTAGAATCAATAACTGCCTGCATTCTTTTGGGCATAGATTTCAAAAGACTATTTAATGTAGCAGGAGTAATGTTTTGCCATTTTTGGCAAAGAGTGTTGTACAATTTAGCAGTATTTACAAATTTTTCATTTTTTATGGATAGTTTCAAATGTTCCCAAAGATGTTCTATAGGATTTAGGTCCGGACTTTGCGATGGCCACTTAAGAACGATCACATTATTTACACGAATCCAATTTTTCACGGCATGAGAGGCGTGTTTTGGATCATTATCATGTTGGAATATCCAATTTTCGTCCATAATTTCTCTTGCATGAGGCAACATGTCTGTCTCTAATATTTCTACGTACTGTTCCTTCTTCATTATACCTTTAATTTGCCGCAATGGACCAACGCCGTGACCGGAAAAGCACCCCCAAACCATAATGCTACCTCCTCCATGCTTTACTGTGGGAATTTGATAACGCACGTTGAATCTTTGACCTTTTGGTGGACGTACCCACTGAATTCCATCAGATCCAAATAATTTAAATTTACTTTCATCGCTGAAAAGCACATTAGACCAGTCTTCTATTGACCAATGAAGGTGTTCCCGAGCAAATTTAAGTCGGGCCATCCTATTCTTCTTCGAAATCAATGGTTTCTTCACTCCATGTCGTCCATATAACCCGAAAGACATTAGACGACGTCGTACTGTACGCACACTAATGTCCAAGTCGTCAGTTTCGATTAAACTTCTATGGATCTCTACTGCAGTCCTCCTGGGATCAGCAATTGACAGACGTCGTATTTGCCTATCTTGTCTAATTGAGGTCTTTTTCGGACGGCCAGACTTGGATTTATTTTCTAAGTGTCCTCGTTCTTGAAATCGCTTTTGAATGCAGTACACAGTTTGTTTTGCGATGTTAAAGCGTCGGGAAACGTCAGATATGGATTCACCATTTTGTAAAGTATTTAGAACCTGTTCCTTCATATATTTCGGTAAACTTTGTCCTCGCACCATCTTCGTAAGAATAGAATAAAAGCACAAAAAAAGAATTTAACAAATATATCAATATTAAAAAATAAATTACACGCATAAATGAAACGTCCGAATACTTTTGTCCAAACAAATTCGAATAAAACCTACCTTATACGTAATATAGAGTAAATATCTACGTCTAACTTCCTCGTGAGCTAGCTTTCAACTAATAGAAAACATAACACAGAGTGGCGTTCTCCTACCAACAATGTCACAATCTAGGGATACAAAAACATTTCTGTCCGAATTCATTTGTCCGGTACTGTATATTATTGTCTCCACTCTTAACTATGGTTGGAGTTAAGGAATCTATTTGTCTTTCAATATTTTGAACCTCTTTTGTTCTTTTATTAAGCTATAAAATCCCACATGGGATTATTAGCAACATGCACATGACTGTGCATGCTCACATTACAAAGATGTCTCATTCATACTCTCTTTTATACTTATTGTCCCACTAAAATAGCTAGATTACGCCAACCCGAGGTGGGCGTCTCCCTTCTTCTTCGTGCACCCCCTCACATACTATGCATGCCAAACACCCGCGTAGGTTTCTTTCAAACTACATTCGTACTTACAAAAATTATACATACTTAGCCTATGCAGCCCCATACTACATGTCGGACTGCCTACATACATACAGACATAGTCACTGATTACATCTCCCGTTCTTCCACACCACCATACTACCACTCGCTACACTGAACTCACGCTGGCACTAGCCCCGCACTTCTCACACGTAGATCGCGCACCTCACTCATTGCTGACAGCCCCGTGCAGCAGGTTAGCTGCGACTCCTGATTCCATGTCTCTCACGATAACGCTCAATGCATTCCCGGGCTACGAGAACTGCCGTAACGTATTCACAGAAAGATCTGCAATTATTACTGCAATGGATGGCGCCCCTAAGTAAGCCGGGCGGGTCCAGCCCCCTACATTCCAGTGGGAGGTTAGCCTCCCTCAGGGGCGCCCACGCCGGGCACACAAACAGCGTGTGGTGCGGACCGTCCTCGCTCGCACCGCACATCCAACACTCAGGCGTGTTCTCTTTACCGATTTTATGAAGGTAACTGCCGAAGCAGCCGTGACCCATCAGCGCCTGCGTGGTACGTAAGTCTCTTTCCACGCTTCCATGTCCTCAAGTCCGGAATGAGCCTATAGGTCCACCTTCCCTTGGATGACTCATTCCACTTGCCCTGCCACATAACACCGAAGACTTCAATATAATCCTTGACGCACAGAGGACGAGAGCCGCAGCACCGCTCAACCGCATGAGCGATGTTCCGGTCCCCCTCGATAAAGTTTTTAAGTTCTTGCTCCCTTTCCCTCTCCTTGGACAGGAACATCAAGCGCCTTTTCTTGACCTCCAAAACAATCGGCAGCGTAAGGGTAATGACATCCAGAGCGTCCTATACGCGGCGGACACCCTTATCGCCATATTCCTCTGTGCCGATGTCAACTCAGCCCTCGCCCACCCCCGGTCGACTATACTCGCGAAAGCCGGGGCAGCGTAGAGTAACACCGATCTTGGCGTGTTCATCACAAGCTTGCGAGCTGCACATTTAATTTTTCCCTTTTTCTTCATGAGACTGCTAAGGGCCAACGTTGCCCCTATAGCACGTCTACATGCATCCCCTACATGGGCTCTGAAAGTAAAGGCTTTGTCAATAATAACTCCCAAGTACTTAATTGAGTCCGCTAGCCCAATGCTCCTGGGCATATTCTTCTCCTGGCTCCAGCCAGTAGCATAGCCTCAGATTTTTCATGTGCGAGTTGCAATCCATGCTGTTACTTCTTGATACGCCTCTTCAGCCCTTCTGGCCATAACTCCATTAGCCGCTGCAGATACGAGAATCGCCAGGTCGTCCGCGAATGCCACGAATCTAACCTGTTCATCATCGCGGCTCCTGACTAACTCGTCATATACCACATTCCACAGGAAGGGTCCAATGACCGATCCCTGCGGAACACCCGCGTGGACCGGATAGCTAAGTGGCTCTTCCTGGCTTTGGTACACTATTGTGCGGTCGCACAAATATGAGGCGACCATCTCAATCAGGTATTTAGGTAGTCCCTTGGCCATGAGAAATAAAAAGTGTTATGCAGACGGTAGTAAAGGAACATGCAATCTCAATATACTTACCTCGTTCACTATTTCATGTAAATAACTATACAAACGTACACTTTAAAAATCAGAGGAATCGTCAGATTCATCACTCGTATTGGATATTTCCATCGATGTAGAGGGAACTGGTTACCTTATTAATTTTAATACCCCTTCAGGCAAAGAAGTGTTGTCTTTCTTAGGTATGCTTTTGCAACTATTTATAAACGGGTCCGATGTATATATTGGCATTGACAAGAAGGCACAACTGTTAGAAATTCGCGATTTTTTTCGATTGCGGCCAACCTGAGATCTTCTTATGTCTTTAGTGCGAGCCTCTTGAGCTTCTTCAGACATCATACCTATTGGCAAGAAGCACGATTGAATTATGTCTGTACTGTGAAAGAGAATCTTATGCACAGGTGCAAGCATATATTGGATGATTGCATAAGTTCGTGCCCGATTTGCAAATAAAACATAAGTGGTTATATTTTGAAGTTAAAAATTTTATTATACATATTATATAGTCACCACCATTTTCTACAATTTACTTCCAACGTTCTACAAGCTGGTGGATTCCTTTTTCGTAGAAACTGCGTGATTTTTCTTCAAAGAAAGTCTTAAGGGGTAACGCCACTCTAGAGGTCGGAGAATATGGTGATTTTCGGGAATTTTTAAAGTAAAAACCATACAAGGTATAAGGTCAGGAACAACAAAGTTTTATTATAAGTGTTTTCAAGAAGGTTTGTGAATTTTTTTAAACAATTTGGATCAAAAATGGGGGCCGTAGGTGCTGGCAAGCAAAGACACCTTTTTTTCAGACGGCTGCATGGCCGGAAATGTTTTTCATTAACGGATGGTCCTAAAACAAAAAATAAAAAATTTTCTGATATTATGTACCAAAATCTAGGGAACATCGTAGGGAAATTAAAAAATATTAATTATTGTTAATTTAGTGAAGATATGAAAAAAAGTTTGAAGAAAATGATGAAAAATGTAGCATTAAATTGTTAATAAAAAAATAAGTTGTTAATTAATCAGAAAATCCCTACGATGTTCGCTGAGTTATGTTATTTTGAACCTCTCCACAAAATTTCAGGTCGATTAGTTGAAAACTTTTTGAGTTATGTTTCCGGCCAGTTCAAATAAAGTGATTACGAGAAAAACGCGTTTAAAGTTTTGATTGCCATTCAGCATAAGAAATTTGTTATATACCTTTAATCAAATACAATTGGCCTTCTATATTAATATACTCCTCATCCTCTTCCTTTCGGCTAGATCTGAGGTTCAATCTGGCCATTTGTGCAGTTTTATTCTGTGATCGCTCCGAAAACTGTATGCGTCGGGCGTCGGCTTGAAGGCAGAAGTTGTAACAGTTTTCTCCTATCGACATGCCCAAGGCTTTCATTATTTGCATTATACTTGATAGTCCGTCATTATATGTACAAACAGCCATATTTGCGGCAATGTCAAGTATATTCTTGCCACTGGATACGGTTTTCGGAGCCATGGACCACACCACTGAATTAAAGCTTTCGTTGCTGTTTTGCGTGAAGCCACCGATACAGCGCGTCAGCAAATCGTCGCTGGTGAGTTCTTCGTATATGGGTTTCACAGCAGAAAATACTATTTCCGACATTGGAGGTTTGTGTTTATGTTCATCTAATGTGCCGGTAGCCTTCGCCTTTTGCCAGGAGCACCAGGAGTCCTCACCAGGGGGGCACTTGTCATGCTGCGGGTTTTCATCTGTTGATATTTTGTGATACAACGTTGCCCAAATAGCTTCTCGCATTTTTTCAACAGATTCATGGTGCCGACGGATGGCTAAACCGTAATAAATGCTCAATTCATCGATGAGTTTCCCCGTTAACTTTCCTTTTCCTCCAAGACCCTTTGTTTGTTTTTTTATATTCCGTAATCTCGTGCCCATGCGTTTTTGCACGTGATCGATGCATTCCTTTTTCTGTACGTCGATATCATCGTATGGCTTTGCATCTAAAATACCTTTAAAGGTCTTGGAGTCCCCATCACCAATATAATATTGATATTTTATATTATATAACGATGTTGATCGTCGAAACATTTCAAGCATTGCGTCGACCTCCATCTTACCAGCAGATCCCTCGTGATTTACTTGGCACTCTTCATCGTGCTGCTCTTTCCATTCGGCATATTCTTCGGTGTCAATTTTTTTTTTCCAAAACTCGCAGGACTTGCAATACTTCGATTTGACAACCATATCGACTACTTTCCCAGAGAACCAACCGATAAGAGTCGACACTCCAAATAACGATGTGAAGCCACGTTTTCGCCACGATCCATCGCCTGAAACCGTTAGATGATTTGTGCCCTTTTTTTCCTGTGATTCCGCCTTTTCAGTTTCCACTGCATTTCTCATGCTATTTGTGGCCACAGCACAAGTTGCAGCACTGATCGTCTGCACAACTGTATCGTAAAATGAGTGGAAAATTGGCCGAGGAAGGTCCATGAATGCACAAAATTTCTCGATGCCATTGAGACCAATACCTAATAACCGCATAGCAAGAATAATTCGGCGATTGATCTCATACGCTTTATCAACAAATGGGCTATTAGGAATAGTTGTATCGGTACAATTTCCACACGAAACAATGATTTTGAATCCTAAACCACGTTTGGCACTCTCAGTGAATTTTATATTCCCATTACACGTTTTGCATTTGATTACTTCAGAAATAGCAGAAAAAACGGTAACAAAGTTTAATATTCTATAGCCAAATATTGGATCCACATCAATATCTTCAGTAGATTTAACTTTTTTGGAAGACGTACTAATGTTTTCTTGTGGGGACTCCATTTCAAATCTGTTCAATGGCCTTTTCTGTGAGATACCTTTCTTCTTCAAATATCCAGAAGTTTGTTTTGTACCCTTTTTAGATTTACAATCTGCTTTAGCACTCATTTTCGCGGAAGAATATATATTTTCACTGATAACACAAAACTGCAGATCGTTCGCGGAGTAACACCCCAGACAGCCAAGCCTCTTACGACTGGCAGGCTTTCTACAGCCAATGCCGCAAATTCGCTGCCGATATGCAGCATTGTATTACATTGCAACCTGAAACTTGTATATGCCTCCGGCATTAGACACTTACAACACTTGTGTAACCTACGGCATTAGAAAACATAGTTCACCGACAGTTCTTAAAATCCGATCCAGCGCGCTGCGAGTGGTTGCAGTCCACTTAAAAAAAATTCGTATTTCCGATTTTTCCCCCACTTGAAACTTTTTTCTCATATTCTACACATAATAAAGCATCGTTTAAGCCAAAAAAAAAAAATCGATTTTTTTCAAAATTCTAGAGTGGCGTTACCCCTTAAGGTAGTTTTCGATAGTTACAAGGGAACCAAAATTCTTGCCATTTAAATTTTTTTGTAGAGACTGAAACAGATGAAAATCCCAAGGGGCAAGGTCCGGGGAATACGGTGGGTGCTTGAGGACTTCCCACTTTAGCTCCTTCAGTTTTCGCAGTATCTGTTGGGCGACATGCGGTCTGGCGTTGTCATGATGAAAAATGACGCCATTTCGATTAGCCAAAACCGGACGTATTTCTTTGATTTTTGTTGCTCACAATATTTGGTAGACGGACTGTTTCACTAGGTGGAAGAAGTTCGAAGAAAATTATTCCCCTGCAATCCCACCAAACAGATAACACCTTCGTTAGATACAAGCTATCCCTTGCCACGGGTTCTGCACTTTCACCTGTTTGTTTCCAGGTTCTTCTTCGTTGCACTTTGTGGTATAGAATCCACTTTTCGTCGCCAGTTAAGAGTCTTTTTTTCCGTCAAAGAATGCGGCACTCATGTATGGAGCTTAAAATTGAATCCAAGTTTCTTTAAATGGCGAAATGCAGATAAATTGTCGATATTCAGTCTCTCAGCAATCTCGTTACTTGTAATTCTTGCGTTTTCTTCCACTAATTGTAAGGCACGCACAACGTTGTCATCAGTACCAGAATGTCGTCCAGAGCGAGATGGATCTTCCAGGTTAAAATCACTATTTCCAAATCTGCCAAACCACTATTTAACTGTTCGTAGAGTAGGCGCACGGTCCAAATAAACGTCTCGAATGTTTTTTGTTGCGATCCCAACACTTACTCCTTTCCGCAATTCGTATAACATAACATGGCGAAAATGTAATTTTTCGTTCTCCATATTCAAAAACTTCTATCATGCACTAATCGACACTATAGGTATACCTAAATTTGTAAAAAATTCGCGTAGCTGGTCAAAAATACAGAGCTGTGAAAAAAAATTGATTTTTTTTACAAAAATTTGTTGAAAAGCTGGAAAATAGTATGTTAAATCATTTGTTTTAATGAACAATTAGGTATAACTACAAGAGAACTTATTTATCTTCAAAATTCACTTTGATTCAAGTCAATTGGTCCATTAGTTTTGTTCGCTATACATATTGCACGACAGATTGAAGAATGTCGCATTGAGAAAAACGCGTTTAAAGTTTTCGATAGAAAGAGAGTAAAGTTATTGGGATTTAGCACTTTTTGCAGCTAATCAGCTATTCCAGGCGCATACAGTAGACCTTCAGATTCTTCACACAATTGATTTTCCTCAATTTGCTTGAGTCTACGAGCTACACGGGCTTCTTTCGTGCTGCTGAAGTTGCGAAGCGCTTGCCTCGTCAGTTGCGTTTTCTTATATGACGCTGCATATAAATGGCATTCTCTCCCAAGAATCAAACCTATTGTGTCCATTGTTGGATTCCGGGGTAAACGAAATCGTGTGCAACAATTAATTTTGCAAAGAGGTTTTATATAAGAACACCGTGACGGGTTTGCGCGACAGAGTGATGGTGTGCGCCGCACAGTGGCGAAGTAAAATTTTAATATATTTGGTATATTATTGGTATATACTATAATAAAATGACAGAAAGTAAACAATGTAAAATTTAATGTTAAATATTGTATCTATAGTCCTAATTACAATCGTAAATATAAAAAATAAAAAATACTTTAAATTAGTAATCAATTCAAGTATAATAAAAATTAATCGCCCCTTTCGTCAGATGAAGAATCTTCATTTATTGTTGGTGCTTCAAAGAATTGGACTACTTCGGGAGGATAGTTTTTCGTTTTCTTCGCGCATAGTTTCCTCATACTGCTTATGTACGGATCTGATGAAGCTAATAAATTGTGAAATAGATCCTCCATGCTTTTTGTCCTAGAGGTCTTCCTGCAATGAGATTCTCGAAATTTTTTCATGTCCTTATTCCGAGCTTCTTGGGCTTCTTCTCCCAACTGACCTATTGGCAAAATTGCGTGCTTCATTATGTCCGTAGAGTGGAACAGTATTTTGTGGACTGTAGTTGGTACGTTATACCATGGATATAATTGAACATATCGCTGCGCAGTCTCGTAGCAAGAATTTTTAAAAAGATCTACTTTTATTAAAAATGTGCTTGATATAACAAGCAAAATTATATAAAAACGTTTAATTAATTCTTGATCAACTCCCGGTGATTTGTGCAGAGCTACTAAAATTTTGAAAAAAGCGGCGAGGAGTGTTGCCGTCGTTGGTTGTGCCATATCCCGGTTTGGGCCTGTCAACAATTGGACCCATTTGAGTTTTAAATAAATTTGGAATAATTTTTTTTTTATCGGCCACCTTTTTTTATTTTCATCCCCACGAATATACCATTGGCACATCTCTAACTTGTATGATAAATGTAATACACATTCAAAAAATCGGATGTAGGCATTCAAAGGGGATATGCCAAAACGTAATTTATGTATACTTGTCGAAAAAACAGTCGAATATTTTAATCCATGCATGCAATGTTGACAGACCGAATTTATAATTCTCCGCTGAGTTAGTCTGAAGTTCCGGTTCGTTGTACATAGTTTTTGAAGTGGCTTCACAAATATAGCAATTTTGGCTCAACATCCCAGTTAAGGGACTACACACCTTACCATCTACCATTGTTAAAATAGTTTGTTAGCGAATAAACGTTTTTTTGCCGCAATTTCTACTTCGGAAGGTTGCAACGCATTAATTTCTGCTAAAATTTTGTCAGTCTCGTTCACTGTCAGCACTGTGTTTTCTTTGCTAAACATGAATTTGATAGGCCTGCAAAGACATATTGAAGGAGGCCTTGGATTGGACCATACTACTTGTGTCTCGTCATTAACTTCGTGCAATTTCAATGGGACGAAAGAAAAAATAAATAAAAATTCATCGTCGCGACTTTCAGTATCAAATCTTTGTTTGTACTTACTGTGAGCAAAACTTCCGTGACGTCTCCACCTCCCAAATAATATAAAATGATCGCCGGAAAATCGATCTATGACGTCCTTTTGGACACTCAAAAGACGCTGCGACGATACATTCAATAAACCTTGTAAATTTATAGAAGCGCTAACTTCAATAATTGTTGTCTTCTGTTGGTGGATAACATTTTGTTTTTACATTTGTAATCTATGGTATGAAGGAAAAATATTGTGTCCTAAATTTCAGGTTCTACTTCGAGATACCTGTGTACGTATGTTCAGTTAATTTGCAGTCAATAAAATAAGCTAGTGCTTCATCACAGGTAAACGGTCGTTTTTCGCTCTCAGAATTACTTAATTTAAGTCTTTTTATTTTAATAGCAGCATGTGATGGTTCTGAGGAAACATATTTTAACAGACTAGCCGCGTCACGCTTCCCAGATTCTCTTAATCCTACCTGTAAGTTTATAACGGATAATTTAACAAAATATCGCTGTTCCTGCGAATCGAAATCGAACGAATATCCCTTGGCAGTAAAAACTAAAGGCTCACAATTTCTCTCTTCGATATGTGCGCTGCATCGTACGGATCTTACTTTATATTTTTTAATATTCTCAGTGTCGCCAGTGATTTCATTGCTTGTGACATCATCCGATAGTGAAAGTATAACTTCTTTATTGGTATTATTCTCACTCATGCCAGTAAATAATAAATCTGAACTTTCATTGTCGCTATCATCACTACTACTGTCGGAATGTAAAACTTGTAAAATTTCCTATCAATTCTGCAAGTTTAATCACGTTAGACCCGTTCTCGGTAGTTATAGAATAAATTTGCCGTATAGATATTCCATAATCTACAAGTACTGTTTTTAATATATTCATTGTATTTATAGCCGTAGGTCGCATATACGGGGTGTTCCGTAATTATGGGAACTCCCGAAAACGGGGGGTTGCAGAGATGACTGAACAACTTTTTCCATTACCATGGAAAAATGGTAAAAAATGGAAAATAAAATTCCATTCCATGGTTGAAGCTCCGTTTTTGAATTATTAACGAAAAACACTGGCCAATCAGAGCGCTCTTATCGCGCGCGCTCGGTCGTGGTCGTGAAACAACGCATTGTTGGCACACCGTGTTACATCGCCTTAAATTAAGTATAATGTGGAATTATTCGTTATTCATGAAAAACAAACAAACTACTAAGTCATTTAATAACTGTCCGATACTTTTGTTTGTTTATTTCTGTTGGATAAAAGAAATAATGTGTTTTATTACTTGTGAAAAAAATCTTTGTTGTAACACCACGTTTTCAGGTGGATAAATTATGGTTTAAGAAAAACGATTTGGACAACTAATGTTAGAAAAAGCTAGTTAAACTAGATGTTGCATCAAGGATCAAGCTCAAATCTTCATGCATTTCTTCGAAAAGGGCTAACGCTTCTCGTCTTCGTGACCGCGTTGACTTGTCATCGTATGACAACTTTCTTTTAAAAGTTTTATGAGTTCCGCGTGAAACTTCGGAAATGTATTCTTTCGACGCATGTTCCGTTTCAACTGTCCCCAAATTAGTTCGATTGGGTTGAAAATGCAATAGTACGAGGGTAATCTTAACACCACATGTCCATTGAGCCTTGCCATCTCGTAGATTATATACATTTTTTCAAATTTTTTTGTGCCTAGCACTGCTAGCAATTCGTCTTTTGTATAATTATCCTCGAAATATAAATCATGGGCCATTAAGAATTCTTGAATTTCAAGCTTAGAGCTTGACTTCGTTGGAATTTTTTCAACGCACCTTGAATGATATGGTGCAGTATCTTACTATGACACTATGTGGCCTAATATTTGGCAACAATTGTTTCTCAAACCACTCCTCAAATATTGAGGCGTCCAAGTTTTTATGATAATCCACGTGACATTGGGCTAAATTTTTTCCACACAATTTTAATCCATTTTCCACCCAGCCTTCCATACTACCGCAATGCAATATGATTAGTCTTTTACCCTTGTTCGTGGGCATCCTTGCAATGCAATTTGAAGATTCATCGGTCCAACCAGTTGTAGCGGTATCATGGGTATCGTACCATGTTTCGTCAAGATAATAGATCATTCTATTTTCTTGCCGGAATGCTGCTATTTGTTCCAAATACTGGGATCTCCAGCTGATCATTCTTTCTTGATCCATAAGATCGGATCTCTTCTCTATTTTTTTATATTTGAAGCCCAACTTATGCAATCGCACGTATCATGTGCTCCGTTTTATTTCTATTCCCTTTCCTTGCAATTTTCTTTGGAGAATTTCGGCTATAGGTATTTCATTACCGCGATAGCATTCGTAGTTTTCGCTCCGAATAGCTTCTTCTACGTTCAATGTTATGCTTTTTCCGAAATTTGGGCGTTTCTTCCGTCGTTTGATGCCGTTTTTGAGTATTCTATAAATTTTTGATACCGAAACTTTTGTTAGGGCTGCCGCTTTTTCTACTGCTGCTGATTGCGTTATCCTCTCATTAATTATTATATTTTGTACTGTGTTCAGGCAAAGTTGTTGCGCATCAATTGATAGTTGTTTGTGTGGTTGGTCTTCATTATTTTTTTGTCCGGACATAGATTCTTCCTCTTCCTCGTCCTCGTCCTCTTCCTCTTCCCCCTTCCCCCCTCTTCCTCTTCCACTAACACTTTTTCCTCCACTTCTCGTACTCTTTCTTGCACAGAGGTACTCGGGATATCCTTCCATGGCCGAAACATGTATTTTGTTTATGGTCACACACAACGCACACACACCAACGTATATACATATATATATAAACTAAACTTCATACACTAATAAAAACACACAAAATATATAACAGCAATAACATTAAACAAACTGCAAAACAAACTATGCAAAATAAAACAAACAGTAATGGAAATAAAATTGCGACAGTCTCTGCTATTCTGGCTTCTGGTATATTTGGAACATTAGAGTTTATTAAAAGAAAAGATATTGCATTGGCATGGTAACTCCACAAGCGTTATATTTATATCGAAAGTGGTTCCTATACTACAAACCAAGGATAATACTGCGCGAAGAATTAAAATTCTATCAAATACTTAAAATATTAAATAAAATGTATAGCTATACTAGTAGTAACTGAACTACTAGTGTAATTAAAAATGAAGGTAAATCTAGGGAAGAGCCCAGACCTTACCGATTTCGATGATTTTTGAATATGCTGTAGATCCAGTATTCTGAACAACTTTTTCCTATGCATATGTGTGCTCCACTATCGGGATCAACGAAATTAATTTTGTGATTCACGGCTAAATGTTGGTATCCTTCGTCGTTCAAGCAATTATACGAGCGCCAGCAGTCAGACATGATTGTAATTCCCGGTTTTATCCATTTTTTGATAACTGCAAGCAGTGCTTCAGTTGATCTGTTTGGTACAGATTCAATGAATAATCTTTTGGTAGACCGCTCGAAGTCCCCGAAAATCCAGTGTCCAGTAATAAGTCGCCTTTTGTTGTATTTTCGCTTCCCTATTTTGCCTTCCTCGATTTCGACTATTTCATTTTCACCACCAATCTGGACAGCATTTCCCTCCACCCATAAAATGCACAGTTCGCGGCAAAAACTGGCCCAATCAACCACTGCATTTTCGCCTATACCAACTTCATTTTGTATAAAACGATGCCGCGGTGGTTTCAACATTATGTGATATGCTATAAACCGACATATCGTTTGCAGAGGAAGGTGGGCGTTTTCAAACCACGTACCGGCACAGGCACTACTCCATGCATTGCACTTCACTTTCATGCGTTTCTTACTGCTATTCTTAATGTAAGACACTTTGTAGCAATTGAAGACTAATTTTTCGCGATTAAATTCCATCACTGTTCCACATTTTGGACAATCCATTTGACTATGTATGACCTTTCGCTCAATTAAAAAGTCAACTAGTTTATCATGGTTATTGCATATATTTAAAAACTCGTACAATTTCATGGTTACTATTTACTATGCGATGCGGAAGAAAGTACAATCTTTACTGAAGGTTGACGTGAACCCGGTGAATGAAGTGACTTTTGCTAAAATACTATTGGTCATTGCTATTTGGCGAGGGAGTGGAAATGGGATTTTTGAGGCAGGTGGTAATTTATGATTTGCAGAGTCTGCAGACTCTTTGCAGTATCCCCTGTATAGGCCTGCTCCACTGTGTCGCGCGATAAAAAATAAACACCGACAATGCTTTTCACTGTCAAAATTTTAAACAAGTTTGGGAAATCTAGATTTTCGGGCACGTTTAGACGTGCTGGGCAAATTTAAAATATCCACTGGCAAACTGGATCTCGCTGTTCGTATCATACACGAGAGCGTGCAATCATATAACGCTGTGCGGTGTTTTGTCTTAATGCTACGCACTTTCGAGAACGAACATTCACATAAATACGTTGACCCGATCATTGAAAAAATTCGGAGGGCGAAATTCCTGGGATTGGGGTACGTCGATTCTTCTAGTGTTTTGAAGAATTCGGCTCCTTTTCCTTCCCCCGCTTTCAAAGAAATGCCGTGCTGAAGATCACACAGATTTTGTTTGTACATGAGGGCTTGTTCTTCGATTTTTACGGTGAGGTGATTCTGAAAGAGAATTAGATCTTTTCTGAGCGAATCGAAGTCAGTGAAACACTTATCGAACTGACCTATCACCGATCGAAGAATGTGAAAATGATTATCGAAATCACACTTATTGCCGAATTCTTCGAAAATGATTCTACATGAGGGAAAAAAGAAAAAAAAATTCTTCTGGAAGGAGATGATTCTGGTAAACTAATAGCTTCCTACGAAAAGAATCAACGTGGCTACACAGTTGTGTGATACTTTGGCCGGGTTTTTGCAGTTTCATGTTTAAGTTGTTCAAATGGTTGGATAAATCTACAATAAATGAGAGTTCACAAAGGAAACTCACATTCGTTAATAAAGGAAAATATTCCACTCCATTTGAACGTGGGTGTTCTTGCAAGAAATGAAAAATTTCATTTCTTATAACAAAGAATGTACTTAAACATTTCGCTGCACTGAGCCACCGTACTTCACAATATAAAGGGAGATCAGTATAAGCAGCGTTATGAGTTTGAAGAAATTCTATAAATTTTCTGTGAGATAGAAATTGATTTCCGCCTTTGATGGCATTGATTATTTTCGTAACCTTTTTCATCGCGGAAGATAATTTTATATCTTTCCCGCATAACGTTTCCTGAAGAATGATACAATGTATCATTGGAAATTTAAACCCGTGTTTTTTAAATTGCTCGTTCAGTCCTAGTTTGGAACCTATCATGGCTTTCGCACCATGTGTTATCACTGCAGAGCATTTTGATAAATCGGCTTTGAATTTTTGAACAGTGTTCTGTACTGCGTTAAAGATATCAAGTCCTGTCGTGTCACGCAAGGGCATAAAGTCCAAAAGCTCCTCGACGTACGAAAAATTATTTTGTACAATTCGAACGAAATTGTTCAATTGACTCGTATGCCGGTTAACGGTGCTTTCGTCCAGACACAAAGGAAAATAACGACATGAGCTTAATAGTGCAGTAAACTTCTGTTCGATAGATGTGCCTATTTCAAAAATTCGGGAGCTCACGGCTTTAGCACTGAGTGGGATGCTCGCATCTTCTTCAAGTGTTATACACTTTCCGAAGAATGTAACCGCTTCAATGAGACATTTCTTTATGAAATCGCCCTCAGCGAACGGTTTACCCTGCCTTGCTATTAAAAGCGCAATAGCGTAAGAAGCTATGCGAGATTTTTCGGAAGAAGAAGAATCCTCAGGGATATGTGTACGTACGAGATTCTTCATGAATTAATTTGAGCCCCTTCAGTAAATCAAGTTTTTCGCGGCCTTGATACGATGCATACTCTTGTGATTGATGACGTGTAAAGTGACGTTCGATATTACTTTTCTTTACTAGGGTACGCTGAAATCCGCAAAGAAGACAAAAAAAGTTCTCCCATGCCTTGTTAAAATTTTGACAGTAAGTCTGCTCTCCAGACATCTTGTTAATAAATTAATTTCACTTAATAAATTAACGTATGCAGTGGTGGACATAAGTATTGGCACAGTACAATGTTCCGCATACAAACATTTATACCTATTGTAGGCGATTTTAAAAAATAAATTTTATTCAGTTCCGAAAAACTTATACGTCCTACACCTCTACGTCTTGTAGCAATCAGAGCCTTGCTGTCTCAACTGCGTAACTATGATACTTATAAATAAACTAACTTCTTAACATAACAAAAAACGTATCTCTAATCAATATCCAAAACGAACACACAAACATAACACACATTAACATACATTACAATACTAATACTACAATCGTCCTCGATTAACGGAACTATTACTTACATTATTATACAAAATCTTTACTTTAAAATACATCCATTTTTACTTAATGAACCAACTTGATTCAGTAATCAAGGACGCGTTCATTCCTCTCGTACTTAAATCGTTACTCATAAATCATAATACATAAATCCGTTCATTTCTCTCGTACATAAATCGTTACTCACAAATCATAATATTATACATAAATCCGTTCATTTCTCTCGTACATAAATCGTTACTCATAAATCATAATACATAAATCGATACACATAAATCTAAATCGACACACATAAGTCCGATGCCACACACAATGCAGGATGCACACCGGTAAAACGTTACTTTAACATGAAGACGAACTACGGGTGTTGGATCTCGTCGTCTTCTTCACGTTGAACCCCGGCGTAGTTGACCTCTCCTGATGACGTTGCCTGTTTTCTGCATTCCAGTGCTTGATGTTCAAATTTTCCACATATGTAACAGGTTCCTCTTTCTCTTTTGGCTTTCTGGCAAAATGCTGCAAAATGCCCCGTGTCGCTGCAGTTGTAGCATTTTCGCGTATCGGGTTCCATCGGTCCCTGCTTCTGCAACTCCCTTGTACGGATGATTTGTTCAACATTTTCTGGGCGTTGTATTAGCGGTCGACGTAACGGGTCTTTCGGTGCTGGAACGTTTGCAAAGGCTGTTTGCAAAGCGTCGATGGACTCAAAATGGTGCACCTTCGCTTGCGTTCGTAACATCTCGTTTTGTATGCCCTCGATAACGTAGCTGATCATTTCCATTTCCGATACTGGCACACGATTTCCCCGAACGTAAAAACACTAATCCGAAATTCAAACCGATCTTTGTCCCACTTCTGAAAATTGTAGGCGATATTAAAAAATAACTTTTATTGATTTCCGAAAAACTTATACGTCCTACACCTTCTACGTCTTGTAGCAATCAGAGCCTTGCTGTTTCAACTGCGTAACTGTGATACTTATAAATAAACTAACTTCTTAACATAACAAAAACGTATAACTAATCAATATCCAAAACGAACACACAAACATAACACACATTAACATACATTACAATACTAATACTACACTATTAAAAAAAATGTTTATACCACTTTGTTTCCGTGTGGATCTTTATTTACAATATCTTACTTGCTTATATACAAAACCAGAGCGATATTAATAAATTAGGGAACATGTAACTAATAAATATGTCTTTTCAAACCATTTTATGCAAGGAGAAAAGTATTGGCACACACTTAACACATTGAGCGCCGGCCCCGAGAAAACGTGGGATTCTGAGTCTATCGGAATTCTTTTGTTTGTATGGATGTCTTACATATCGATTTTCATTTACTTGTCATGGTTACGCCGATCTGCATTTGTTATACTCCATAAATAAAACGTGTACGATCGTTCAGAAATAATCAAAGCAAGAATCACTCTCGAGCAGTGTACTCCGTAGGCACTTTATCTTTTGTACGGTTACGCTTTTGGTTGAACAGTATAATAAGTCTTACTATTCAGTATCTTCTTGCCCACATAATATGAGTGAAGTCATTAATGAGTATATTGTATATGACGAACATGCAATCAAAATATACTATTTTACGAAAATGTATAAACTTTTAAATATTTTCTTTAGCTACTCATTGTTCAGAAACACGCGAATAAAGCCGGCGCCGCACAGGCTTCAAATGTCTCATACGCCACCGGCGCTCAATGTGTTAAAAATCTTTATTCACACACATTATTTCACTGATATACCGTTCTTCACTTGCTTAAAACCCTTTGCGCGCTAGGGGCGACTCTCAGTCGCCACGGCGCACAGTGGTCGGAATTGAAAAATTGAGTGACATTTTTGTATAACTTTTGAACCAGTGGAGATATTTGCATGAAACTTGAACTGAGTAATGTACTAATGTTATTTTACAGGTAGGTTAAAAAAGTACAACAATAATTATATATTTTAACCATAAAAACATTAATAAATAAAAATGTTGTTCGGATATATTTTATTATTATTGGATAATCAACTCTGCTGCTTCTGCATCTAATTTTTGTTTTTTTTTATTACAAAATTTGTTTCGTGTTGAAGCTACGTACGGATCAGATGTTAACAGAAGTCTATGGAATAAGTCGTGGTTAGTGGTTGATCTCGTCATTTTTCGTGTACTCTTATTTCTGAATTTTTTGAAATCTTTATGCCTGCTTTCTAGCGCTTCTTCTGATAACTGCCCAATTGGCAGTAAAGCGTGTTTTACAATTTGGGCTCCATGAATTAATACTTTATGTACGGATGATGGCATGTAATACGAGCCATAATGCGTAACAAAGTGCTTCGCTGTATCTCTTGTGTACCTTTCAAATTTTTCGATGTCTATACGGTACGGGGATGAAATTACCTGTAACATTATATAAAGTTTTATTAGCTAATCTTACATTAATTCCTGTAAATATATTTGAAATTATAATCGTATAATTACCTGTAGTATAGTGTGAAATTTTTTAATTAACGTGAGATCGATCCCAGTTATTTCGGCTGAGACTTCTGCGTTTATAAAAAATTTGCGTGCCGTATTGCCGTCATTTGACGAACCCCATCCTTGCTTCACATAATCAACATATAAACCTAACTTTTGTTTAAATTGTATTTGAATTTCTTCTTTTCTTTCGCTCCTCATTTTCTTCGTTTCTGGTGTGTTTACGATCCATTTCTTGAATTGCAAGTTATATGCAATATGCAATAGGCACTCGAAGCATCTTATCCATGCATGTAGCGAAGAAATACCAAATTTATAATTTGTAGTATTTGGAGATTCTGAATATACTAAGTCCAAATTATTCATTTCGGTAGGTTTGGCTTGGCAAATATAACATCGCATTGCAGAGGAAGTATTCGTAATGGAATTACATACTTTATTATCTACCATAGTTAGCGTCATTATATAATCTATTGCAATATTGTTCGTATTAAAAGTTTTTAAATTCTGTATTTCATTATTAATGGTGCTTATTTCTTCATTTATTATTTCCTTGTTTTCTTTTACAAATTTAAATCTAATCGGACGACAAAACCAAGCTGATGAAGGTCGTGGATTTTTCCAAACTACTTCGGAATTAATTTTATTTTGCAAAACTAAGGGCACCAAACTGGACACAAAAACAGCACTCTCATCTATATCTAATTCCCCATGTTGCATTTGTTTATATCTTTGTTGGCCGGCTGCTCCATCGCAACCCCATTTACAGATAAGCACCAACTCCTTGTTTTCTGATGTGTTTGTGACAGTTTGCAATATGCGCGAAGCAGTGTGATTCAGTAAACTTTGTAAGTTTACTTTAGCGTGGGATTCGATTATTTCTATTGCATTTTTTGATGGATAACATTTTTGTTTTTCTTTTAACAATGTGTCATATGACGGCCATTGATTAGTGTTCCGCTTTATTGCCTCATTTCTAATTGTTATGTATTGAAATTTGGAAAGATCGGCCATAATGAACATGTTTAGTGCTTTCTGTGGCCTCTTTTACTTCCATAATCTTTACTTTGCCGCAGAATTCGTTTTTGAGTTGTTAACGAAAAACACTAGCCAATCAGAGCGCCCGTAGAGCGCGCGCTCGAGCACGCGACTCTCAATCGCGCTCGGTCGTGGTCGTGAACCATCGCGTTTCTTCACGACTGCAACCGAGCGCGGTTGAGGCCACGCTCACGATCTAGCTAACCCAAACCTAACCTCTTAGCTCTTCACTCATGGCGGACTTTCGTCGATGGATGCGAACGCGAACGCTGTTGGATTTAAACAGTAATAATTTGAAAAGTGGCACGAGGTGGGAATTGACTTTTTCCCAAAATGTCACTAAATTTTTCAATTCCGACCACTGTGCGGCGCACAGTGGGCCAGAACTGAACGCTAGATGTTCATTTGGTAAAAAATCGATTTCCTCATATTGATGTTTTTTAAATACAGGGTCCGGCGGAGTATCTCATCCCGCGTTTAATGGGGGGTTGGTGGGGTGATTCTGAACAACTTTTTCCTTTGCCAAAATGTTGGTTAAAGCTTCGTTTTTGAGTTATTAACGAAAAACACTGGCCAATCAGAGCGTCCGGGCGCGTGGCTCTCAACCGCGCTTGGGACAGCGTGGATATCGAGGGAAGCGTGCGGCATATGTTACATCGTCTTAAATTAAGAATAATGTGGAATTATTCGATATTCATGAAGAACAAATAAACTAATAAGTGTTCGATACTTTTATTCCTTATCCGAAAGGAATAAAGTATTTTATTACTGATGAATTATTTTTTGTTTAACAGCACGTTTTCAGGTGGATAAATTGTATTTTAAGAAAAACGATTTGGATAAATAATGTTAGAAAAAGTTAGACTTACCAATTCGTCCACGTATTAACCTGCTCCGACGGCAGTGGGTCATTGACACTGGGACATTGTGTCGATCCTGACCTTCCACAACATCTGATGCTACAGCCGTGTGGGTGCACGGTCACTTTTCTAGCACGGTCACTTCACTTAACAGTCATTTTCACTTTTTGGAACGATTTATCCTTCCTGCGTTTAAAAAATTGTGGCTCCGAAAGGCACCCAATGCAATTGTGGCACCCAATACAAACATTTGGTTGTACTCCTGGTTTGAACGATACATCTTGCTCGTAAGAATAGTCGAATGACTCTACCAGCTTAAGCGTTTCCTAGGTTCTACATAGATGAACATTCGTTAAGGAAGGGATATTGTTATAATAGAATGCAGAAGAAATGTTTCTTACTGGAACGCTTAAGTGGCTAGCAGTTTTGGCGTCAACCTCCACTACACGAAAGAATACCCATGCGCTCTAGGGGTTCGCATCGCTTTCGTAACTACGAACTCCGCTTCTATTGAAATTTCTCGAACAGTGTAAGCCCACACTGTCTGGTGTGTGTGGTCTCTCTTCGCAATCGGAGTTCGTAGTTACGAAAACCATGCGACCCCCTAGAGCGCATGGGTATTCTTTCGTGTAGTGGAGGTTGACGCCAAAACTGCTAGCCACTTAAGCGTTCCAGTAAGAAACATTTCCTCTGCATTCCATTATAACAATATCCCTTCCTTAACGAATGTTCATCTATGTAGAACCTAGAAAACGCTTAAGCTGGCAGAGTCATTCGACTATTCGTACGAGCAAGATGTATCGTTCAAACCAGGAGTACAACCAAATGTTTGTATTGGGTGCCACAATTGCATTGGGTGCCTTTCGGAGCCACAATTTTTTAAACGCAGGAAGGATAAATCGTTCCAAAAAGTGAAAGTGACTGTTAAGTGAAGTGACCGTGCTAGAAAAGTGACCGTGCACCCACACGGCTGTAGCATCAGATGTTGTGGAAGGTCAGGATCGACACAATGACCCAGTGTCCGACTGCCGTCGGAGCAGGTTAATACGTGGACGAATTGGTAAGTCTAACTTTTTCTAACATTATTTATCCTAATCGTTTTTCTTAAAATACAATTTATCCACCTGAAAACGTGCTGTGAAACAAAAAATAATTCATAAATAATAAAATACTTTATTTCCTTCGGATAACGAATAAACGTATTGAACACTTATTAGTTTATTTGTTATTCATGAATAACGAATAATTCCACATTATTCTTAATTTAAGACGAGGTAACACAACGTACCAATGCGTTCGTTCACGACCATGACCGAGGTTGAGATCCGTTGACGGCCACGCGCCCGAGCGCTCTCATTGGCCAGGGTTTTTCGTTAGTAACTCAAAAACAAAGCTTTAACCAACATTTTGGTAAAGGAAAAAGTTGTTCAGAATCACCCCACCAACCCCCCATTAAACGCGGGATGAGATACTCCGCCGGACCCTGTATATATTGGTTCAGAAGTGTCCATTGCTTACGAAAATAATAAAATTAATGAAATTTATTAAAAATTGTGATTAGTACAAGCGTTTAAAAATCAACATTTTATAGGTACTATTTTTCACACGAAAAATTGCTTTTTTTCTTTTTAATGCCCTGATGAATCTATTTAATATCTTCTGGTCATGTTTGCTTCCAAATGAAGAGTATTCTTTTGCGTTAAGAATGCACACCTCGAATTTAGAATTGCCGTTCGTTATTTATTAGAAAAACAATGCTCAGTGGAGTAAAGAAAGTTGTCAAAATTGTTCATTTTCAACAAGCAATATCTTTTAAGTTCCAAAGAGTTCCGCATTCTTTCAAAGTGGAATGTTTTCTTCATACTTTCCTCTATATAATCACACAAACATCAATTCCCGCTTCGTCCCGTCAAGAAGGTTATTAATGTTTAAAGTGGCGCAATAAGACGCCTAATTTCTGACCGTTCTAAGGCTACGTTTACCGTGGATCCGAATTCGTACGAAATGGCGTTTTGGCGAATGCATCCGAACTGTTCATCGGATAAACATGCGAAGTAGCGGTTATAGTGGATGCGTCTTCTGACGAACATATATCCGAACTGTTACAATAAAATACATAAAAAAAAACTTTTTATAAACCACGCTTATATCAAACTGCACTAAAAAGAAGAAAATAATATAATAATGTAATATAAATTTAAATAAAATCATGACATTAGTGACTATAAACAAAAGCGTGGAGTGCTAAACTATATTGACGTAATCTTCGTGGGCGCTCCACGCTTTTATTCATAGTCACTAATGTCATGATTTTATTTAAATTGATATTAAATTATTATATCATTTTCTCTTGTTTGGTGCATTTTAATATAAGCGTGGTTTTTAAAATTTTTTTTTTATATATTTTATTTTGTACTTTTTAGTCTTCAGTAATAATAATAAGCGTAGTAAAAAAAAGGCAGTAAACGTCTGACCAAACATGTGTCTGTCATAGCTGCAGGCTATGAGTATGTATGTGTGTATAACGCCAAAGCAGTAGCCACCGACGTTCCTGCTGACAATGAGCGATGAGCTTTTGTTTTTGGGGGGGAGCACACGTCGGTCTACGGCAGTGCCTCTACGGGCAGCGACGCTACAGCTGTGACGAGGAAAGTCGAAGAAACGGTTAACATTCACTATGGATAGCATCGATGATCTTTATTTCTTAGACAGTCCCTTTTTGAAATTCTTACTCTTAAGCGAAAGAAGGAAACAAGTAAACGATATATTTAATTCAAGAACAAGATTCGGAGAATTTCATACACTATTTGAAGAATTAAAGAAGCAACCCGATAAATTCTATGAATATTTTAGAATGTCACCTCAAACATTCTTTTATATATTAGATGGGATTGAAGAATGTATCTCTAAACAATCAAATTTCGGTCCCTGCATTCCTGCAGAAGAGAGACTTGCTGTCACACTGAGGTGAGAGAATATTTCATTTGCATAAGGTGTATGTTGGATATTTACTAGTGATAATAAATATAATATATCACGCTAGAGCAAAATTGTGTCAACGTTCTTAGAAATGTCTTACTAACAGAGATAAATAGTAGGAGAAACAGATGGATCTGTACTTGGCGAGTCAAAAGGGCCTATGTCAGGGACAGCCAAATTGTGGGCCGCGGGTCACTCGTAACCGCTTCCCCTACTTATATCTTCCACCTCCAACCTGGTCGCGCGTCATATGACAGCATCCAGACAAATGACGCTCCACACACCTATGCGTATTGTGTTAGATGCCATATCAACATCACATTATTTTCGCGTTTAATTGGTAGTGGGGACTCGGTGGCCGTTAGAGGAGAAAACTTGGCAGTCCCTGCCCTAGGTGGTAATATGAAACAATACGCATTCGTATGGGTGTTTCAGTCAGTTCGAGAGAGCATTTCATAGTGAATGGAAATTTCTTCTGCGCTGTTATAAATACATTGATAAATACACACCATATCCAATAATATATATGCATATTTTATTTATAATACAGTAGATAATAAAGTAAATAAACGAAAAAGTATACATTAAAACTAAGATTATAATGAAATTAGAAATTTTACAAAAAACAAATGAATGAATAAGAAATAAGATATTAATAAGAACACAACTAAAATGAAATTAAAAAAATAAACAAATATGATTATAAATTATTAAAACTACGACTACACGATGGGAACATATTGTATGTTTGGTTTGGGCCTAGGCCAAGAGCATTAATACGCTCCATCTCATCCTCTTCGCAAAAAATTTCTTGGAGTTTGGTCCGTACTATGAGTTTTCGTTCTTCTGGTACTTTTCTTAGGTACGGAACCAAACTCATCATGAAGAGGAAGTCGGGATCTTCGTCCTTCTCGGCACGCTTCCTCTTCCATTCCTCCATTTTTGACCGCTCGATCTCCATCAATTGGTGAAGAAGGGACGGTTTGTCTAATCGGTTTCTGCGTTTCTGCCCAACAACTGTGGATTCCACAACCGTGTGTTCCACAATTGTGTCTTCCACAGTTGTGTCTTCCACAGTTGCGTCTTCCACAGTTGTACCGATGCCACAACTTCTTTCTTCTGCTTCTGAAGGAATATTTCCCTGCATATTCCTTGCCAGGAACTGTTCCTTCAGAAACATCAGGGCCTTAAAATAGGGCCAGGTTGATTGATGCAGGGATCCTCCTGCATCTCCGGACCTTTTCTTTGCTATTCTACTGCATTCCTTCCGAAACGTATCTCGTAGGCCCCTCCATTTGGTTTTAACTATTGCAACTGAGAATAATAGCAATGTACAATAAATTACATTTTTTAAATAAACTATGACATGTAGGCATATACAAATTAAATTGATTCTACAATACATATAAAGGATGCACGTTTTTTACAGATTTCTTTCAACCGGCCTGTCATTTAGATCACTTAGCTTTTCATATAGAATTTCACACTGTACAATAAGAAAAATAGTTTACGAGACGTGCCTTTCCATATGGAATTGTTTCCATGAAAGGCACATGCCTGTACCCAAAACCAGTGATTTGAAAAAGATCGCAGAAGGTTATTTCACACGTTGGAATTTTCCAAATTGCATTGGTTCTATAGATGGTAAACACATTCGAATTAAATGCCCTGAGCATTCTGGATCATTGTATTATAACTATAAACAATATTTTTCCATAGTATTGCAAGGTATAGCCAATAGTCTGTACGATATTATTTGCTTATTATATAAATGCTATAGTATTCAGAACCGTAATATTACAATTATAAATATGATTTATCTAACAAGGTATAGCCGATGCAAATTATAAATTTATCACAATTGACGTCGGTGCATACGGAAAGCAGAGCGATGGAGGAATATTTTCAGTGTCAAATGTTTATAAAAAACTTGAAAACAATACATTTAATGTACCTCATGATAGTTATCTTCCCTCGACAGAAGTTTTGGCACCATACGTGCTATTGGGAGACGAGGCGTATCCGTTAAAAACATATTTATTAAAACCGTATTCAAGGTACAAAATATAAAAATATTTTTATTTTTAAGTGTTATTAGAGTTATCATTGTTGTTGTGAATTTCAATGTAGGCAAAATCTGACGGACGAAGAAGAAAATTATAATTACAGACTCTCGAGAGCACGAAGATGCATCGAATGTGCATTTGGAATTTTAGTTGCCAAATGGAGAGTTCTAAAAACTGAATTGCAAGTACATCCAAGGAACGTGGATGTAATAGTTCAATGCGTGTGCTTATTGCACAATATCATAATTGATAATGACGGTATTCCTACATTCGACACAGTTTTCACGCGCGAGAACGGATTATCAGTTTCAAGACATTATAATCATTCTGCAACGAGAGCAGTAGCCGCAAGAGAAATTTATAAAAACTATTTTTCCCAACATTCGATGTGAACTATTTTACATGTACATAGATATATGTATTGTAGAATATGAATAAATATCTATATTATTATAAATAGGAAAATTACCATTAGTGCCTATTTCTTCACTAATCTTCTGCCATTCTCTCCGACAAAAATCACGGTTGTGGTAGTGTTGGTCCCTCAAGTCCCACAAATTGCGCTTGTCGTGAACGAGAGCAATTAATTTTGGAATATCAACAACGCTATCCATAGCTATTACAAACACTGCGATGCGCTGTACGACGAATCAAACTCGTTTGATTATTCTAATATGTTCTGACGCCTTCGTGCAGTCGAAAAAAACAAAATAATGCGGACCTATATCTAATTATTGTCCTCAAGAATTTATTGATTTTTATATTACTATGGCAATGTTTGATTCATATGTGGTAGGTGATCGAATCGTTACACACCACTACATACAGAGATAGAGTGCGTACGATCGATCGGAATATCAAAGTCTCCTCACGAATTCGTACGAGATCGGAACAAAAATTGCATGTAGTGTACCCACTCGCATAAGAACTAATGCATTTGATTGTTCGGATGCATTCGCCAAAACGCCATTTCGTACGCATTCGGATCCACGGTAAACGTAGCCTAACGTTCTGTCTGTGATCGGTTCAAACAGTTTGTCGTGAGATTGCATATAGAGAGTGTTACGTAGGAAGGATTGTTTCCTTCGTCTCGTCTATGATGCCCTTATATGGAAATCGAGAGTGCATGCAGTCGGATCTGCCCCTTCCGCGATGACGCGATGACGTAACTCTTCGGGGGAGTTTTCCGGACTCCCTTGGAAGATTCTGTACCCCCACCATATTTTTGGTCCGGATTTCGGGTATAAAAAGGGCACGAAATCTGCCCTCAGTGGCTCAGTATCCAATTAACTGGCTTCGTGATACGTTGCGACTTAGGCTGTTTGAATACTCTAGCTCAGTGAGATCGGGTTAAATTCCCTTTCGATCATCAATCGATATTTATAAAGTTCGCATTTGTCGAAAGTTAGTGAGATCGGGTTCAATTCCCTTTCGATCATCAATATTTATTTCAAAGTTCGCATTCGTCGAAAGACAGCAAGATCGGGTAGCATTCCCTTTCGAGCATTTCATATTTATAACGTTAAAGACTGTAAACGTGGGTTCTTTGAGTCCACGATTATTACATATTGTAATTTACTTGATATATAGAATATAGACATTTTATTATTTGATCATAGATATATTCATTTCTTTCTGTTTCCTATACCAATCATAAGTTGTATATAGAATCCACCGAATAGATATATCTCAACCGCTCGAGATATATCGATAGTTACGAGGCAACAATTACTAACATTTCCTAGTGGCTCCCAGTTCTGAAATACGCTCTGGTTCGTCCACGACAACCTTCCTAGTGGCTCCCAGTTCTGAAATACGCTCTGGTTCGTCCACGACAACCTTCCTAGTGGCTCCCAGTTCTGAAATACGCTCTGGTTCGTCCACGAACTCTAACCTATCCTAGTGGCTCCCAGTTCTGAAATACGCTCTGGTTCGTCCACGAAAACCTTGACCTTCCTAGTGGCTCCCAGTTCTGAAATACGCTTTGGTTCGTCCACGCATTTTCCTTTCTTAAACGGATCCCGGTGATGAAATAAGCACCGGCCCGTTTAACAACTAACGAAAAACCATAAACAACCGATCCTCGGCTCCGCAGCCGTGCCCCTTAGCCCTCGGCTCGTAACAAGAGATTCAGAGCATTTTTTATATACGAATTTAAACCTTTATACTCAATTTTTTGTTCTGTTTATTTCAACGCGAACGCGCGATCCAGGCGCGCCGCGGCGGCCGCGAACAGCTAGCGTTCAGTTCTGGCTCACTGTGCGGCGTTTCTTGCGGCAACTCGAGTGGCGAGTGAGAGGCGCCAGAGTTTGTTTATGCTAGATTTCGTTACCCCCAATTGATAGGAGCGCAGTATTGGTTCGTGAATAGGTTCCTCAGCTTATTATTACCTTCTTAGGCAGAGTAAACTGACAAAATCTTAGAATGGAGATAAGATATTTGATCTCAAGTTCGTCCGTAACTATGGCCCTGAGAACGTCGCCGGTGTTAGTTCAGATTCGACAATCGTTGCAGAAGTATCATAGATTAGAAAGCCTTGAAGCCCTACAAAACTGGATTTTAGAAGTGAAATAAGTCCAAGTGAAGGTGAATTTGATTTTACACTAACAAGGGAACACCGCGAACCCTTACTCCCGGATTTGAATGAAACTTTGTAGGTTTATAGGGTGATCCAAGACAAGAATAACGGTATGCTTCATTCGTGCCCAATCGCCCTTTAAGGGTGCGAAAACTAACCTCAAAGTCAAATCGGCGTGTCCACTTTTTCGCGTATATCTCTTAAAAACATGACATAGAAAAAAAATGTTTTAGGTAAAAGTTTAACCCCTTAACTTGCACGTTCGAGTTAATTCGGGCGCGCTAAACAGGCCAAACTGTGCACATTCGAGATAATTCGAGCGGCGTTGTATTTTATGCTGCTATAATTTTTCACACTTGAATATAATCGAGAATTGAAAATAACAATGTGAAAGCTAAGAAAAAAAATCGTTTTATTGATATTTATCTATTACATAGGATTGTAAGCTATAACACTTATTTATTCAAAAAAGCTGTGCGTTAAGGGGTTAATGGTACAATGAGGTTTATAAAATTACAATAAGAAAATTTAAAAATGAAGAAAATAACATTTTGTTTTCAAGACAGCGTGCTTTTTGTTAAATTTTCTTAGTGTAATTTTATAGCCCTCATTGTACCATTAAACTTTTACCTACAACATTTTTTTCTATCTCATGTATTTTAAGAGATATATGCGAAAAAGTGGAAACGCCGATTTGACTTTTAGGTTAGTTTTTACACCCTTAAAGGGCGATTGGGCACGAATGAAGCATACCGTTATTCTTGTCTTGGATCACCCTATAAACCTACAAAGTTTCATTCAAATCCGGGAGTAAGGGTTCGCGGTATTCCCTTGTAAGACAAAACGAGATTGATTACATTTATATAGAGCTTAGTGATAGAGAAAATGAAAGCAGTGATGGAGATAGTGAAATAGTATTAGGTGTCAGAAATCGAAAAATTAGAGTAATAGATAGTGAATCTGAAGGCGACAGCGATGCCGCTTGTGAAGGATCTCGAGAAATACCATCGAGAATCAAATTCATACCCGGCGAAAAACTTGAAGGGCCATTGTTATCTTGAAATGTTGAAGAAACATTTGATTTTTTAAGATGTTTTTTACCGACGAGTTAATGGATAAAATAATAATTGAAGCAAACAATTATGCTGCAAAAAAGTTAGAGGGAAGGACGCTGTCATCAAATTCAATTTGGCGAACATGGCATAATGTCACCAAAGAAGAATTTAGGGCGTTCATCGCAGTTATAATAAATATGGGGACGATGCTACTGGCCAATATAAAGGAGTATTGGTCAACAAATAAAACAAGCCACATTCCATTTTATGCCAATGATCCAAATTTTTTGGATGCTGCATGTGAAAAAATGTAGTTTCGGTACAAGGTACTAACCCTACAACACGTTTGCAGCCAATAAGTGGCTATCTTGATTATATAAACTCAAAATTAGCAGATTCTAATACGGGTTATATTTGTGGAATTCTGCCTTACTATGGTAGCCTTACAACACAAACAGTGATAAGACCGGACCTTCCAGTAACAACTAGAATTCCATTACACCTGTACACAATGCTATTGAAAAACGAAAAATAGTGAACATAGTCAAATAAAATCGGCGAACAAATTCTTCAGAGATTGCAGCACCAATTGCGCAAGATTTTAATAAAGAAATTAGTTCGAAAACAGTATGTATAGTCTTGAAAGATGCTGGATACTCAGTATGTGTCGCATGTGACGCGAAGAAAACGACTGGAGTTTGCAAAAGAATTTTCAAACAAGAATACTGACTTTTGGGACAATGTTTGTTTTCGGACGAAAGCATACTTAATTTATTTAAGTTCGATGGTCGAGTATTAGTATGGAGGAAGCGTAATGCTGAATTGGATTTGAAAAACCTCCAAGCTACAGTCAAACATGGGGGTAGTGGAGTCTGTATATGGAGGTGTCTGTCTTCATCCGGGCTTGGGGAACTAGTGTTTATTAACGAATCAGTTAACGCCAAAATTTATTTAAATATTTTAAAAAAAAATTTAAAGAAAAGTGCAGAAAAATTAAATCTACCGCCCAACTTTTATTTCCAACAAGATAATGCACTTGCACATACAGCATATACAGTTCGACAATGGATTGTGTACAATACAGCACATAGTTTAAAAACACCTCCCCAAAGCCCGGATCTAAATCCAATTGAAAATATCTGGAACCAATTGGAAAAAAACATCCGAAAACATCATATTTCTAGTAAATCGGACTTGAAGCAAAAAATCTCAGAAGAATGGACTAAAATCGGCAATGATTTAACTAACTAGTTGGTCCACTCAATGCCAAATAGGTTGAAAGAGGTAGTGAAACGGAAATTACATGCTACAAAGTATTAAATTACAGTTTAATATAACATTATCCAAAATATGCCAATACTTTTGTCCATGCATAAATTGGTTGGAAAATATATTTTTATTAGTTACATGTCTCTACTTTATTAATATCCTTCGGTTTTCGTATATAGACAAGTAAGATATTGTAAATAAAGATCCATACGAAAACAAAGTGGTACAAACAATTTTTTTAATAGGTATAAATGTTTGCATGCGTTTGTATTTGTAATAGCACTGTACAGATGACGAAAGAGTGCTGTTGATGTAAACTATTGGAATATGAGTATAAATAATAATATAATCTGATATGGAACAAAATACTTCTTATTAATTAATACGTCCGAAGACACGTTGGAAGGCACGTCTCGTGAGTTTGAAAGAAACGACCCGAAAGAGAGTCGCACAAATGAGGAAACAAATGTGCGACGCACTTATGCCGGGGACATTGTAGATACAATGTACTATATACAGGGTGTCTCTTAACTATGGGACTTCCTGGAAATGGACTGTTGCTGGGGTGATTCTGAACGACTTTTTCCTGGATCAAAATGTTGTTTCTAGTTTCATTTTTAAGTTATTAACGAAAAACACTGGACAATGAGAGCGACCGTATAGCGCGCGCTCAGGCGCGTACCTCTCAACTGCGCTCGGTAGTGATGGGGGCATTGAGGGAAACGTGCGGCAAATATTACATCGTCTTAATTAAGACTAACGTGGAATTATTCGTTATTCATGATTGAACGAATAAGAAATGGACTAATAAGTCGTTTAATAATTGTGTTCGATACTTTTATTCCTTATCCGAAAGGAATAAAGTGTTTTATTACTTATGAAAAGGTGGATAAATTATGTTTTAAGAAAAACGATTTGCATAACTAATGTTAGAAAAAGCTAGTTAAACTTACCAATTCGTCCACAAATTAACCTGCTTAACATTGTGCGATTCCTGGCTGAGGCAACCCTCTACAGCTAATGCGACACAGTGGAATAGGCCTACAGACAAAAAGAAGACCACTGACAAAAAAAACTACCCGCGCGGTTCATATGCTACGGGCCTAAGGAGCGGTCCTAGTAAAAGTAATGTATGGTAGTATTTTAAAAGATTGAATCCGGCACGAAGTTTATGTCTAATTTGTAATTGCTTGTTCAAAACGAAATGTGGCAGTACTAGGGATGAAAGGGGACGTCGCCTCTGAAAATCGCCCCGAAAGTTCACTTAATTCCGAGCCCTGGGTTAGGTGATAAACAGTTTATTAATATCATAAAACACAAAAATAAGATAATAAGAATAAGAATAAGAGCAAGAACACGTCCCTCATCGGAGGTTTGTGATCAACTGCCTCACACGCGACCGTCGACGTCGATCGACTGCGGCCGTCGCTTCTCTTTTGTTATCCTGCCGTTCGGGCATCTCGCACGCTTCACTCATGCTGATGCCTGAAATTAATATTCCTTCATACATTGTATATACTACTTTATATTAGATTTTAAGCATAATTTAAATTACAATAAACAACAATACTTTTTTTTTTTTTATTTGAATGTTTAAGGTCACATGCACCTTCTTAGGTTATGAGTGACCACATTTGCTTTGAAACTGTTATAATCATGTAAATTTTACACTTGATGGTAGATTCCAATGTCTATCAGGAAGGCTAAAACTCTCCTGCACGAGTCTGCCTTTTGTAGCATGCTTGCTATGTTTGATATCTTATATCGTATCCTTTTGGCGCAATATTTGGGACATTGGGCTAGAATGTGTTCAATGGAGATTTGTATATTGCATACTTCACACATCATTGGGTTCGATTTGGCGATAAGGAAGGAATGTGTTAATCTGGTGTGGCCTATTCTTAATCTGGAAACAACAATACTTTTTTCTTAATTGTCAATTGAATATTGATGCCGCTTGTCGGAAACAATCAATTTACATGCAGAAAACGATCTTTCCACATCGAATGATGTTATTGGAGCATATTTAAATCGTCCACAGTCGTCAGGGATGGAATTCAAATTTGTGAAGGCTTCAGTCGCCAGATTCATTGTTCCGATTAATGTTGTGCCAATCTTTTGTAATTTTTCTATTGTGGTTGGTAGTGTTCCGAAGTGTACTGATGTACGTTAAATCTGCCGGGAGGGTAACCTTTCTGAACACATCTTGTGCTGAAGCTATCGAAATTGTATCGTTCTTCGAAATGCTTTGCATGAAACATTGCTGCTTCTAACCACGTACCTCATCTATTTAGCACTGATTGAGGTTTACTGGGATATTTTCCATCCTCTCTTTATACTGATCTCCTCGACGGGCGCTTTACAATAAACGTTTTTTACCGTTGAAATTAATATATTTACGGCTGGAAACTGCAGCCGTACTTCTTCTGTGATGCGGTGCAACGCATGGGCTAAACATATAAAATGCACCATGTTAACGTAAAACACCACGTAAAGCAGCTATCAACATGTATGTTGCAGCGTCTGTTACAAATAATAAACCCTTTTCTAAGAACTGTCTCCAGTGTTGGATCACTCCAGATCGAAAACATTAGTTGTCAGTCCAATTAAATTCAAATTAACAGGGTCTACAAACTACTTTCAAGCACAAGACAGAGATAGCTACTCAGGACAAAAGACTATGAATGTGTTCAACAAACAACAACGTTGACAAGACCAGTAGAGTTGTCATGGGTACTATCGCAAATTTTTGGTTTCCTCTCCTATATTGGCTGAAAGAAATTATTGCACTTAGAGCCCCAAGAACTGCCAGGAGCATTATTATAACGTCTCCTTTAACATTTACCTTGAAAAGTTCACTTTTAATAACTGGATTATTCTGGAATATACGACTTAGGACATGTGAGTTCCTTAATTGTGTCTCCTCTATACAGTTGTGGCAGTCTATCGGTGACCCATTGTTAGTGCATTGTTTTTATGAATCCGCAGAGGAAAGAGACCTGAGTGTCACCTTTTGTGTAGTGTGTCTCTCCACATGCTGTTGTTGAGCAGTCAATTTGCAGCTCTGGAGTTAGGCAATTCTTGTTGCCTCCAGTGATCCAAATTTCGCTAGGGCATATTTATGACAATCATTGCCCGACACAGGTCTTCATAAAATTGATTTTTTCGTGGGTCGCTTACAATTTCTAAGTTCTTTATATCTTCTTCCTCACTTATTTTTCTCAAACTGCTTATGTGTACACCTGTCTTAATATGCTGAATTATTAATGACTTTCTGCCGGGAGGGATTTCCGCAAGCATCACAGTAAATATTCTCGCCATTAATACTGAGATTGTTGTCCTGCACAACCTCGAGCCAGCTTCTTAGCATTATATGCTTCGAGTTTTTGTATAATGAATTATGTTCGCACCCTTACACACAAAATAAACTTTTCTTTCAAATTAATTCTTGAAAGCAGTATAATTTCCATTAATATTAGCTAGAAACGTAACGATATCGCTGCCTTTGATACAGTTGTGAGATCGTTGCCGGGTGACGAGTGCCTTTGTTAATGCTGAGCGGTGACGATTTGTTTTGCTCTGAATGGGACGCTTTCTGGCAGTGCCTGCCTAGATACAGTGCCGAACAGAAGTATTGGCACAGCCCGGGTGTTCGTATAAAACTCTCTGTAAATCTATAAAATATACGATTTTTTATTTCATTCTTTTGCGAAATATAACTTTCAAGTCTAAAGTTTAAGTATACCATGAACCATAAATATGCGATGACGCGATGACGTAACCCTTCGGGAGAATCTTCCGGACTCCCTTGGAAGATTCTGTACCCCCACCATATTTTTGGTCCGGATTTCGGGTATAAAAAGGGCACGAAATCTGCCCTCAGTGGCTTAGTTCTGAATAGTCAAGCTACGCGTTTACGCTGTAATTGATCGTCAAAAGTTCGTCTAAATCGCCGCGATATCTACGTACTGTAATTCTTTAAAGTAAAAGAATATAGAGACTTTTATTATTTGATTATAGACGTATTTAATTCATTCTGTTTCCTATACCAATCATAAGCAGTAGTATCAATCCACCGAATAGATACATCTTAACCGCTCGAGGTGTATCGATAGTTACGAGGCAATAATTACTAACATTCCAGTGGCACCCAGTGATGAAATAATGTCATATTGTTCTTCGTCCTCCCTTCTATTTGCGCGAACAGTTCTACGAATCGTAGCTTTTTTTGCTAAAAGTTTAGTCGCTATCGAAAACGCTTGTAAAAAAATTGTCCATTCTTATATTCCTTCCACGTTTTGTATACGGTTCTACAAATTTCAGAATGATAAACTCGCCAAGCGGAATTGAAGGTTCTCTCCTTTCATTTTTTCCCAAATATGGAAAGCCGTTAATTATATATTTGCTACTTACATCGGACGCTAACCAGAATTTGATACCAAATTTGTCCGGTTTATTGGACATGTACTAAGTAAATCTACACCTTGCTTTTGGTGGAAACAATTGGTCATCGATAGTAATATATGGTCCTGGTTTATAACAGTTTTGACTGTTCTCAACGAATTTCTTCAACGAACTTCAGAAATCAAAGCGAATTTATCGGTTTGTAAGCGATGACTTTTGTTGATTTCTGTTATCAAACCGGTTGTTCATTAGTATTAGCTAAGGGTGGAATGATCAGAGAATGTAGAAGATTCCTTAAGAAATGAAAATACGTTTATTAGGATGTACTCTGTGCCATTCTGTTGTTGACTTTGCGTATCGTCTTCGCCCAACAGTGCTTGCAATTCGGCGTCTTCAAATTTTTTCGGCTGGTCCGGGCGTTCCTTGTCTTTTAAGTCGAAATCACCACTTTTGAATCGCTTGAACCAACGCACACAAGCGTCTTGCGTTAGGACATCGTCACCGTACGTTTCCACAAGGATACGACGGCTTTCACTCGCGTTTTTCTTTTGACTGAACAAGAAAAGCAGTACGTGCCGCAAATGCTCTTTGTTTGGTTTGAAACTAGACATGTTTACGACAAAAATACAATATGACGCCAACTCGAAATTGTTTCAACATCCACGGCGTTTTGAAAGGTATTGTCATAGCAACAAAATAACATAAAAGTTTAGACTGTTTTTTTTATTTAATATCGGCCTTATAGCTTGTCCGAGTCCCAGCAACACTGTTGGCAGAATTTCCAGCCAATTCTTATCTTGGTGTCACATGATAGCGGCCTTTAACGACCTGTGCCACCGCTCGATCATCCCGTTTGACTGGGGATGGTACGCCGTTGTTCGAGTCCTGTTGCAACCTATCAGACGCATCAGAGACTCGAACAACCGGGACTCAAATTGGGCCCCTTGGTCAGTGGTTATTGTTGCTGGAGCTCCGAATCTGGCTATCCAATGCTCATAAAGCGCTGTGGCAACGTTCTCTGCCGAGCTGTCGGTTAATGGTACCGCCTCAGGCCACCTGGAAAAACGATCAATGACAGTGAGGCAATATCTGAATCCTTTGATAATAGGCAATGGACCAATTAAATCTGCATGTATATGCTCGAATCGACCCCTGGGGATCGCAATTTCCTCCGGCTGTGGTTTATTATGACGATGAATCTTACTTCTTTGGCACGCAATACATGTGCGACACCACTCAGCAATTTCTCGATTCATCGTGGGCCAGACAAAGTTTTGACCTATCAGCTTCCTAGTTGTTCTTCCGCTAGGATGCGACAGATTATGTATATTGTCGAATACCCGTCTCCTTAGCGCCTTCGGCACATAAGGACGGATATTGCCCTTGCAAACATCGCCAAAGAAAAATTTATCAGCACAATTTAAATAAATCTTTTGCAAATTCCAACCCTTGGGTTGTTCGGTTAAAATTTCCAATAAAAGGTCATCTGTCTGCTGTGCCTGCATCAGCTCCTCTGTGGAGATGATGACAGGCATCTCTACTACTTCTATTCTGGAGAACGCGTCGGCAACCGTGTTTTTTTCGCCTTTAATGTAACGGATATTAGTGGAAATTTGGCTGATAAAGTCTAATTGGCGTGTCTGCCTTGGACTAGCTTTGTCCGCTTTCTGCTGAAATGCGTATACCAACGGCTTATGATCCGTTAATATACACAAATCTCTACCCTCTACAAGATGTCTCAAAAATCTGAGACTCTTGTAGATGGCTAAAAGCTCTCTGTCGTACACGCTGTACTTCGTCTGGGCCTTTTCCAATTTCCTCGAGAAAAACCCGAGTGGCTCCCACCTACCGTTACTTAGTTGCTCTAACACAGCTCCTATGGCGACGTCAGAGGCATCTGTCCGCTATGCCAACTTCGCGTTCTCGACCGGATGGCACAAGAGCGATGCATCTGATATCTGCTTTTTGCTTTCTTCAAAAGCTTTTCGAGATTCATCGTCCCAATTAACCAACCTTCGGTCCTTTTTCTTGGCTCCCTTGAGGTGTCCATTTAAAGGAGTAAGCCAGTGTGCTGCCCGGTGTAGAAATCTTCTGTAAAAATTAATGACATCTAAGTAGCGCCGCAAATCGGCTAAAGTACGAGGTTTCGGGAAATCTCTGATTGCCTGGATCCGTTCGTCCAACGGGGCAATCCCTTCCCTAGATACCTTATAACCGACATACTTCACCTCAGATTCCGCCAATTGGCATTTGGCCAAATTAATAATCAAACCGTTCGTCTGAAGTTTTTCGAAAACGGCGCGCAGATGCTTCTCGTGGGATTCTGCATCAGGGGATGCGACTATAATGTCATCGATATAGCAATGACAAAAATCTAGTCCCCTGAGCATGGTGTCCACGAGCCTTTGGAAAGTCTGCGCTGCATTGCATAAACCAAATGGCATGACCGTGAACTCAAAAAGCCCGAAAGGCGTGATGACGGCTGTTTTCGGTATGTCCTCGGGTGCTACTGGAATCTGGTAGTATGCCCGGGCCAAATCAATGACCGAAAACACCGTACATCCGCTAACCTGATGTGCCACATCATGTAGATGTGGCAATGGATATTTATCCAGCACGGTCAGACCATTTAGCCTACGATAATCCCCACACGGTCTCCATTCCCCAGTCTTCTTGGGAACCATGTGGAATGGACTAGCCCACTGACTCGTGGATGGCCGGCAAATGTTCTCTTTGAGCATTTGCTCAAATTCCGCCTTGGCCACCCTGAGTTTTTCAGGGGGTAGTCTCCTCGCTCTTTCGGCAATCGGGGGTCCTTTTGTACAAATATTGTGCACGACTGAGTGCTTAACATATTTCCTGGCGGTTGGTTTGGTAATGTCGGAGAATTCTCTTAACAATGACTGGAATCTATTAGTACTGTCTATTGTCGTAATTGTCTCCGTCTTGTCAGTCGTTACAGTGGCGTTAGTAAATAAGTTCGTCTGTCCATCTACTAATCACTTGCGTCGCAAATCGACTAGCAGATTGAAATTATCTGCGCCAATAATGGGCTTGGCTACGTCGGCTACAACAAATCGCCAGGAAACATCGCGACGTAACCCGAAACTAAGTGCAAGTAATTTCTCGCCATATGTGTTAATAACGGCCCCGCATGCCGAAAAAAGCGTATAGATGCATGGCTGCATGCATCCCTTACCATACTCTCGCGGGACGACGGAAACATCTGCGCCCGTGTCGATAAGAAAACCTATACCGGTTTTCCTATCGCTAATAAATAGGCGTCGACTTTCCGCAACGTCCTTAAGCGCCTCTATTTGAGACGTCGCGGCTAGTTTTCCGACCTCTTGTCGGGGGCTGTCCATGCGCAGGGCTTCCTGCATCGGAACGAGTTCGCCCCGAACTTCGCATGGAAGTAGCAATGTCCGCTAACATCCGTTCTGTTGCGGCTCCTTGATCCCGTTCGTCGGCACGACTTGGACCGATCGTCACGCCACCTATACCTCTGGCGTCCTTGCTGATGGCCGCTGGCCTCCATCTTGGCGAGCCTCCTCGTCAAGGCCGCGATAGCGCCCTCTAAAGACGCCAAGGATGAAGACGGCGCCAAAACAGGATCCGTGATGGCGTCCGTTTACGCCATTGCTGTGCGATTGTGCCATTTGTCCGCCATATTGGCCAAATGGTCAATCGCAAGCTCCTCTGGCAAAACGGCCAACGCTTGTTGCGTAGGTATTGGCAGGGCTTTGAGCCAAAGCGACTGTACGACATTCTCGCTAGTCTCGGGACCTGCCATCTGAATTATCTCACGTAACAATTCAGATGGCTTACGGTCTCCTAGCTTTATTCCCGCCAATACCTGTTTCAAATTTGATTCCTTGGACGACGCTAATCGGGAGATTGACGCCGTCTTAATCGCGCTGTACGACGCTCCCGCCGGCGCGTGGATCAAATCTCGAATCGAAATCAAATCTTTGATCCAGGCTACGGACTACCGCGGCGCGTCGGACAGCGTCGTTCGAAATTTCGAATGATTCGAACTGGCCCTCGAGTCCCTCGAACCAGAGTTCTGGCTCATCGCTCCAGAACGGCTGCATTCGGATGTGGCGGAGTCTTTCCGCTTCCTTGTCCAAACTGCACCCCTCTTTTGGCGTCGCTGGTTTCTGGTCGGCTGCAGCGGCTTGGCTGCGCGTCGTCATTTTCAACGACTTCACTCACTTTTTATTTTAAAAAATATAAATAATTCTTCAACGCGAGTTTCGGCACCAATTTGTAGCGGTGAAGCCAATTGTTGAAAGGTAATGGATACGGAAACTAAATTACCGACACCAGTATGCAGTTTATTGAACAGGAGTTCGCTTGCTTAATCGAACCACGCTCTACGGACACTTTTCTCTTACTACTAAATTAGGCGCTACCTGACTAGAAAGGTTTAACTTAAAATGTAGTGTCTTAACATAAAAGAACTTAAAGTGCTCATACAGCGCTGCGGCGACCTTCTCAGCCGAGCTGTCGGTTAATGGTACCGCCTCAGGCCACCTGGAAAAGCGATCGATGATGGTGAGGCAATATCTATATCCTTTAATTATGGGCAATGGACCAATTAAATCAGCATGTATATGCTCGAATCGACCCTTGGGGATCTCTATTTCCTCCGTCTGTGGCTTATTGTGACGATGAATCTTACTTTTCTGGCACGCAATGCAGGTGCGACACCACTCAGCAATTTCTCGATTCATCGTTGGCCAGACAAAGTTTTGACCTATCAACGTCCTAGTTGTTCTTCCGCTAGGATGCGATAGATTGTGTACATTTTCAAAAACCCATCTCCTAAGTGTTTTTGGCACATAGGGTCGGATATTGCCCTTGCAGACATCGCCAAAGAGAAATTTATCAGCCGAATTTAAGAAAATTTTCTGCCAATTCCAACCTTTAGGTTGTTCGGAAATAATATTATCCAATTGATCATCACATTGCTGTGCCTGCATCAACTCCTCTGTAGAGATGATGCAAGGCATTTCTATTGACTCTATTCGAGAAAACGCGTCGGCTACCGTGTTGTCTTCGCCTTTAATGTACTGAATATCGGTGGTGATTTGGCTGATAAAGGCTAATTGGCGTGTCTGTCTTGGAGTAGCTTTGTCTGCTTTCTGCAGAAATGCATATACCAACGGTTTATGGTCCGTTAATATACGCAAATCTCTACCTTCTACAAGATGCCTGAAAAATCTGAGACTCTTGTAGATGGCTAAAAGCTCTCTGTCGTACACGCTATACTTTATCTGGGCCTTCTCCAATTTCCTCGAGAAAAATCCGAGTGGTTCCCACCTACCGTTAATAAATTGCTCCAGTACGGCTCCTATGGCAACATCCGATGCGTCCGTACGCAATGCTATTGGAGCATTCTCGACAGGATGGCATAGGAGCGATGCGTCCGACATATGCCTCTTGCTTTCCTCGAAAGCTTTTTCGGATTCATCGTCCCAATTCACCAACCTTCGGTCCCTTCTCTTGGCTCCCTTGAGGTGTCCATTTAAAGGAGTGAGCCAATGTGCTGCGCGGTGTAAAAATCGTCTGTAAAAATTAAGAAAACCTAAGTAGCGCCGCAAATCGGCTACCGTACGTGGTTTAGGGAAGTCTCTGATCGCCTGAATCCGTTCATCCAACGGGGCGATCCCTTCACTTGAAACCTTGTAACCAACGTACTTCACCTCAGATTCCGCCAACTGACATTTGGCCAAATTGATAATCAGCCCGTTTGTTTGAAGCTTTTCAAACACTGTGCGCAGATGCTTCTCATGCGATTCTGCGTCACGAGATGCTACTATGATGTCATCAATGTAGCTGTGATAAAAATCTAATCCCCTGAGCATATTGTCCACGAGCCTCTGGAAAGTCTGTGCTGCATTGCATAGACCAAATGGCATGACCGTGAACTCGAAAAGCCCGAAAGGCGTGATGACGGATGTTTTCGGTATGCCCTCGGGTGCTACTGGAATCTGGTAGTATGCCCGGGCTAAATCTATCACCGAAAACACCGTACATCCGCTGAATTGATGTGCCACATCGTGAAGATGTGGCAACGGATATTTATCCGGAACGGTCAAGCCATTTAATCTACGATAATCTCCACATGGCCTCCATTCACCCGTTTTCTTGGGCACCATGTGGAGCGGACTAGCCTACTGACTCATGGATGGCCGGCAAATGTTCTCTTTGAGCATTTGCTCAAATTCTGCCTTTGCCACCCTGAGTTTCTCTGGGGGTAGTCGCCTCGCTCTTTCAGCAATCGGGGGTCCCTCTGTAATTATGCTATGAACAACCGAATGTTTGATATTTTTCCTGGCGGTTGGATTAGTTATAGCGGAGAATTCTCTTAAAAGCGACTCGTATCTGTTGGTACGATCTATGGTCGTAATCGTCTCCGTCTTGTCGGTTGTCACAGTGGCGTTCGTAAATAGGTTAGTATTCCCATCTACTAGTCTCTTGCGTCGCAAATCGACTAGCAGATTGAAATTGTGTAAAAAGTCTGCGCCGAGAATGGGTTTGGCTACGTCCGCTACAATAAACCGCCAGGAGAAATCGCGACGTAAACCAAAACTCAATGCTATTAACGTTTCACCAAATGTATTTATAATTGCCCCGCTTGCTGAAAAAAGCGTGTAGGTGCACGGCTGCATGCACCCCTTACCAAAATCTCGTGGCACAACGGAAACATCTGCGCCCGTATCGATAAGAAAACCAATACCGGACTTCCTATCGGACACAAACAAGCGCCGACTTTCCGCGACGTCCTCCAGCGCCTCTATCCGAGACATCGCGACTGGTTTTCCGCCCTCTTATCCGGGGCTGTCCAAGAGCAGGGCTTCCTGCACCGGAACGACTGCGCCCCGAACTTCGCGTGGAAGTAGCAGTACCCCCTCTCGTCGCAACGGTTGCGGCTCCTGGACGTCCTTCTCGGCCGCGAGTTCGAGCGCTCGGGACGCCACCTATACCTCCGACGTCCTTGCTGATGGTCATTGGCCTCCATCTTGTCGAGCCTCCTCGACAAGGCCGCAATTGCGCCCTCTAAGGGCGCCGAGGACGATGAAGACATGGCCGGGTTGGTGATGGCGTCCGTGGACGCCATTGCTGCGTGGTCATGGAATTTGTCCGCCATCTTGTGCTGAGTCTCGAGCGGGGCGTCGCTATCCAGCAACGCCAACGCTTGCTGCGTAAACACAGGCAACGCTTGAACCCAGAGCTGCTGGATCACGTTCCTGCTCGTCTCCGGACCCGCTTTTTGCGAGATTTCGCGAAGCAGCTCCGATGGCCTACGGCCCCCCAGGTGTATTCCCGCTAAAGCCGGCTTCAAATTCGGCCTCCTTCGATGACGTCAATCGCGAGATCAACGCCATCTTAATCGCCGCGTACGATGCTCCCGCCGTCGCGTTAATTAAATCGCTGATAGCGCGCGCGGTCTTTTGATCCAAGCTTCGAATAATTGCGGAGCGCCGTACTGTATCCGTCGTGATCAAGTACGACTCCAGCTCACCTTCCAGCATCTTGAACCAAAGCTTCGGTTCATCACTCCAGAATGGCTGTACTTGTATGCGACGGTGTCTTTCAGTCTCGACGTCGATGCAACCCTTCTTCTCTGGTGGAGGTGGTGTCGTCTTCTGTTCCTGCGCGGCGGCTTGGCTGCGCGTCGTCATCCTTCCTGGATTCACCCACTCACTTTTAAATAAATAAATGAATTTATCCCACAACGGGTTTCGGCACCAATTTGTGGCGGTGAAACGGAAGGGAAAATAATATTGGACGATTGTACCGACACGGATAACTTTATTAATACTTGTAACGACGCTCACGTCTTGGCGTGATAGACTCTAAGTGCTTATTCTCTGAAGGCTTGTACAATACTAAAAACTACGCTAGGCGCTAATGACTAGAATCGTGCTAGAATTCAAAAACTTAAGAGTAGTGTTATAAACCTAAAGTACTTACACAACTAGAACTAAATACTAGTGTCTTAAAACTAACTATGGTAGCACTAAGCCTAGTTAAATCTAGTGACAACTATGTGCGCCCACCGACGGTAAGTATGGACGCTACTCTGTGACCAACGTCGGTAAACACCGGTCGCCACAAAGCCCTTGTGTCCAGTGCCATCTAGCGCAGAAATTAAGAAATATTAACCGGTACACCTGGTACATATGTACAATATAACACGTCTAAACGTTATAAAAGTGTGGCTGCGATTTATATCGCGCGTTTGCGTTGATATAAACAGAATAATCCATCATTCTGGTGGTAATGAGTTTTATTATCTTAAATTGCGATGATATTACACTGAACCAACAAAAATATTTGATTAAAAATATTAAAATTATATTACATTAATTATAAAAGAGAAAGATAATACAATATTTATAAACTATTATAAGCAAAAATAGTAATCTATCACAGATCCTTTACTAATGTAGATAATAAACTTTGCACTAGATTATTTTATTTATCTAATTTATTGTATCATTATCTTTTTCTTGAAGATCTTCTGTCGCAATTAATTTTTTAATTTCAGAATTAAATTATGTTTGTCTCTTAAAAGTTTTCCGATTTTCTGCTGAAATTGAAGATATTAATGTGTCAGATGTATATGTATATTGGGTTGTTCGGAAAGTAATTTCGTTTTTTCCCGACAGACGATTTAATTGTATTTTTTTGCACCCAACTTCACACTTAAGCCGCATAATCATTATATGTTTTGAGAGCTGATATAGCAAGGCTTGTGTGTGAAAAAGTCCAATTGATTCTACGCAGTAGTTTTTGGTTGGTGCCCTTTTAAATATGGAGAGCAATAAGCAGCATTTTCGACATATTTTACTTTATTACTATAGAAAAGGTAAAAATGCTGTTCAAGCCAGAAAGAAATTAACCGATGTGTATGGAGAAGATGTGTGGACAGTACGCCAGTGCCAGAACTGGTTTGCAAAATTTTAATTCGGAAGTCTACTGTCATCAGCTGGACAAACCGAATGCACTTGAAACTGATGCACTTGAACAGAAAAGGTCAGAAATAACACGTTCCCGCCGGCATGTACCACCGGTGGTACATGTATAATTGTCCCATCGGACGGCGTGCACCACCGGTGGTACATGCATACAGTCCCTCGATCGGGACTGAATGTGGACACTAATCGTGTGCAGACGCGATTCTCGAGCGTTCCATTGTCCAAACCATATCGTGTTTGGTGTCATTTTAATCAGGAGATTGTAACGAACATGTTGGTAAAATTTCATTTAAAACGGACCAAAAATGAACAAATTTTATTCTTAAATTTTGATCGCGTTAGTACAGTATTTGCCGACAGCGTCGAACGTAGAAAAGGACAGCGAGTAAAGATAAAGGACCGAGCAGTCAAGAGGCAAAAGAAAATCCAGCGTATCGGTGAAACAACACTAATGCAGCGATGAAACTTTTTTATTTATTTTTGTTTTTTTATCAAACTTTATCCAACAGTTTTGTGACATTTTTCTGATTAAAATAACACCAAACACGATATAATTTGGACCATATTTACTGCTCACAATGCATTATACACCTCCTATTAAATAATGTAAATATGATCCAAATTATATCGTGTTTGGTGTCATTTTAATCAGAAAAATGTCAGCTATGCTATGTAAAAGTTTCATAAGAAAAGGATGAGAAATAGCAAAGTTTCATCGTTGAATTAGTATTACCTCACCGATATACCCGACCCAGATCGCGTTACACTGATCGGCTGCCACAACATCAAAGGGGACCCGAACTCACTCAGGGGGGCACCACCCCAAGTGGTGGGGATAGAAATGAATACTAATGGTAGACACAATTTTGGACACTAGTCGAGACATTCAGCGCCGCCCGATGAAGCGATGCATGAATAGGAGTGCCGCCCCACAGCGCGGAACACCAATTCCGGCGCCGGCGGGAACGTGTTAACCCCTTCCCGTGCCATTTAGCTCGACGAAATCCGGGCCCAAGCGGTAGATGTCACCGCGCGGTAAACAGACCAGACTGGTGCTCGAATCTCGAAATTTGTCGAAATCTCTTAAAAGGCATTGATTTTCTAAATATTGGCGTTTCTAATACTCCTCTTATAGTCCAATACAGTTGGATATTTGATTTTTTTACTTGACTCATCAAAATACACAGTGCATAGTAGGCCTTTATTTCGTCTAAGGTAACAGGATACCAAGTGTCGTCCACTTTCCGTCTTTTCGATTGTTTCGGTAACAAGTATTTCCCAAAATTTGTTATCAAATATAATAGAAAATAGGTCTAATATTCTTGGATTCTCGCTTAAATTATTTGAAACAGACGCTTTTATGCCATGAGTTTCAGAATACTTCCAAATTATTGGTGTGTTTTTTACTTTCTGCCAAATACATGATTGACGCATCGTACCTTCCTCTTCACTACTCGCATCGATAATCATACGCCTTAGACGCTTTCAGTTTGGCACAAACACGTCACTATCACTGGATTCGTTATCATTGCTTTCATATAAAACTTTCGTATTTTGCATTTTGTAGGGGTTTATTAAATTTCAATAACTAAACTGCTTGGAAACGCAGATTATAAGAATCGTGATCAACTCACGTGGCGGACTGGTAAGAACTAAATCACGATTGTAACTGGCAAAAAATCATTCCACGAGTTGGCCCGATCTTCATTTCACGAGTCTGACTCGTGATGTTTACGTTTGGCCCGACTTTCATTTCACGAGTCTGACTCGTGCTATTCATGTTTGGGCTAGAACCTTCAGCACGAGTCAGACTCGTTAAAGTACGGGAAGGGGTTAATCAACATAAAAGGTGTAGTGTTCCACCAAGATAATGCGAGACCTCATACAAGTTTGGTCACCCGCCAAAAGCTTTTACAGCTTAAATGGGATACAATGCCACACCCACCATATTCGCCGGATCTGGCACCTTCGGAATATTATTTGTTCCCGTCACTGCAAAATTTTTTAGACGATAAAACCTTCACTTCAAATGAGGAGGTCAAAAACCACCTCGATCAGTTTTTTGCCAGCAAAGACCAAACATTTTATGAGCGTGGAATCATGCTACTACCAGAAAGATGGCAAAAGGTATTGGACCAGAATGGCCAATATATAATTTAATAAAATATTTGTTCATTATACGAATATTGTCTTTCATTTTCACAAAAAAAACACGAAATTACTTTCCGAACAACCCAATAATAAAGTATGGAAAAGGTCTGTCATGGTTTCTCGTCGTGAAAACTTCCTCGTAGGGTACTCTCTGATATTTCAGAAGTCTTTATTTCTGGCTTCCAATGCTTCTTCAGAATACATACCAACTGGTAATTCAACAGATTTTGTTATATCCGCACCGTGAATTAGTATTGTATGTAAAGTTGTTGGCATATAATACCAATTATATTCCCCGACATATACGTTGAATGTTTCGATCGCGTACGTATTAAATAAAGTAGGATCAATTGTATTGTAACTCGATATGGCTGTTAAAATTACGCCGAGTCTTTTAATAAGGTTGATTGACACCTTTTTTTTTTTTTTGGTTCCACCACCTCCCTCAACAAACTCTCACACCCGTGACCAGAATTGATCCTATGGGCGCTCATCGAATTTTCCAAGCCCTGAGAATGCCACGCTTGCTACATCCAGCCCAGGCATAAGTGTACCCAGGTCCTGATTCAGGACCCTGCGGGGTGCAAGCACCCGACACACCCACCCAAGAACTTGATTTTAATTTTCCTCCAAACATTCATTCGCGCCCCAAAATACCACCCCTGCCCTAAGGGCAGTTGAGCACCTGCAAGTTGGAGGTAGAACTCCGTGCTCGTTTAACCTATCTATGCGTGCCCCTGATGGGTGCCAGACAGGCGGACATGACTCCAATCCGCTGCCGACACCCACCTGGTGTGCGGGGTTTCGCCAGTACCAGGACCGCTGTACTGCCATTATCATAAGTGACCGTGGTTACAGCTGCCGTCCCGGTAATCTACTGTTTCCCTCGCAGGGAAATAACTAATATGCCCCAATTTTTAACCGATTTTATTCATACCAACCCAGTGTGTCGCTTGAAGCCCTCACACTGGCACAATTTAACCATGCACACTCTCATTTATTCCTTATCATCAGTTAGTAATTAGTGATTACGCCCTCCCGAAGAAGGCGCCTCCCTGCCCCTTCAATCCCAACATCATACTGTGCATACCAGACCCATTTATGCCTCATTCACACTTACAATTTACAATCTTAAGCTATGTAGCCCCATACACAATCTTGGGCTACCCACGCATACTTCCACACTAGTCAGGGCAGGACTCGTGCCTGCCCGCACACACGCTCACACTACAAAGTAGTGGATCGTCGCATCATCGCAACACTGCACACCCACCCCCCTACAGCACTCGCGCACTCACAACACTATGCTTCCTGAAGAGTCTAAGTCTCGGTCCCTGTTTGTACGAGCTCGGATACCGTTTCTCTTGCGGTAGCGCTCAACATATTCCTTCGCAACCAGGACCACTGTCACGTATTCAGTGAACCTGCTCCAGTTCGCTCCACAGTGGATAGCGCCCCTAATCAGTGAGGGCGGGTCCATTCACCTAGCCTCCATCGGGAGATTCGCCAGCCTAAGAGGCGCCCATGCTGGGCATACAAATAGGGTGTGGTACGGATCGTCTTAACCTAACCTAACCTAACCACACATCCAGCACTCCGGCGGGCACTCCTTGCCTATACGTTGGAGGTACCCGTCGAAGCAACCGTGCCCAGTAAGTGCCTGTATTACATGGAACGTGAGGCCACCGCGTTTACCCCGCATCCACGTCGCCAACACCGGGATAAGTCTATGTGTCCATCTTCCCTTGGTCGACGTGTCCCACTTTTACTGCCATATTGTCTGAAATATTTCGTCCAGGTCCTCCAAGGACGGGTCACGCGGACCGCAATGCCGCAAAACCGCACTAGCAACATCGCGGTCATTGTCCAGAAATTTACGAAGTCCATTGTTCTCATTTTTGTCCTTAAGCAGGAACCTCAGGAGCCTTTTCTTCACTTCAAGCATTACTGGTAGGGTGAGAGTTACACATCAAGGGCGTCCGCCGACACCGTTCTGTATGCAGCGGACCCCCTAATCTCCAAGTTCCTCTGCGTTGAAATAATCTCCTTGCTTGCCCACCCTCGGCTTATTACATGGGCAAAGGCAGGCGCAGCGTAGAGCAGCATCGACCTCGGGGTATTCATAATCAATTTCCGGATCGCTCCATGCGTTTTTCCTGTCTTCTTCATGAGGCTGCTGAGGGCCCCTATCGCCCTCATAGCCCGTGTACTGGCAGCCCCCACATGCTGCCTGAACGTTAGGGCTTTGTCGATGGTAACTCCAAGATATTTCACTTTGTCCGCTAACCTGACGTTCCTGCTTCCTAGTTTCACAGTAGCCGGACAAACTCTTCTTCTGGCTCCAGTCAGTAGTATTGCCTCCGTTTTTTCGTGCGCCAACTGTAATCCCTTTTCCGTCATCCACGCTGCCACCTCATGGTACACAGTTTCGGCCCTTTTTGCCATCACTGTATTGTCCGCGGCTGAGATGAGCATTGCCAGATCATCTGCAAAGGCAAGGAACCTGACCCGCTCATCGTCATGCCGTCTCACAATTTCGTCATAGACGACATTCCAAAGGAAGGGTCCAATGACCGATCCTTGTGGTACTCCAACATGCACTGGGTATGCGAGCGGGGCACCCTGGCCTTCATGCACTATTATTCGGTCACTCAGATACGAGGCAACCATTTCAACGAGATATTTCGGTAGTCCCTTGGCCATCAGTGCCTTCAGGATGTCTACCCATCTCACCGTATTGAACGCATTCTTAACATCCAGCAGAATCAATATCGCAATACGGTTTCCAGCCCTGGCCTTTCGCGCATACTCTCGCACAGTCATTAGGGCATCTACAGTGGACCTCTTTCCCCTGAATCCGTACTGCCGCTTGGCATAGCCGCCAGCCTTGTTCCATTCGTCATTAAGTCTGACCCTCATGGTATGCTCAAGGATCTTGGCCGCGTTAGAGATTAAGCTAATGGGCCGATACCTCTGGCTCGCCTCTTCGTCTGGGTCACCTGTAGGCAGGAGAATCAGCTTTTGGATCTTCCATACTTGCGGGAATACTCTTTGCTCCCAGCATGTTCGGTATATACAGGGTGGGCCATTTAAGATTTGGAATTTGAATCGGCTATAAAAAAAACAAGTAATGAATATTTTTTCAAAGTTATGAGTTTATTAGAAAGATTGAACCTTTCCATTTAGGAATGGAAGGCAACATCATTCAAATGGCTGCCACGGCTAGCCTTACAATACCCCATTCGATCAGTCCAATTTTTCAGTACATTTTCGATTGTTTGGGCCTCTATTTCGTCAATGGCAACTTCGATTTGATGTTTCAAGTCGTCAATCGTCTCTGGATGGTTAGCGTAACACTTGTCCTTAACGGCTCCCCACAAAAAAGAGTCCAACGGAGTCAAATCGCAGCTTCGAGGTGGCCAATTGACATCAGCATTTCGGCTGATTATGCGATTTTCGAAAACAGTGCGCTAAAGATCGATTGTTACGTTGGCTGTGTGGCACGTTGCGCCGTCCTGTTGAAACCAAATGTCGTCTATGTCATCCTCTTCAATTTTGGGAAACAAAAAATCGCTTAGCATGGCGCGGTAGCGATCGCCATTCACTGTAACGGCGTTTCCTTACTCATTTTCGATGAAAAATCAAGTACTCGTGCAACTCGGATCAGTGGAGTCAAGCCATCGGTCACCGCCATTAAATTCACTATGGACGATCCCCGAGTGCATCTGAAAGTCGGCACCCCATCGTCCATAGTTGGAGACAGCCCCATTTCCATGAACGCTGCCGAGAGGTAAGAGCCTCTCGGGTTACTTGTCCTACATCCCCACATTGGCGACTTTACGTTGAAGTCGCCAGCCACTATACACAGTCCAACATGTCCCCGAATCACATCGCAGATATTGTCAACAGCCCTGTTGAATTCAGCAATCAGGTCATTCGGCGGGAGGTACACGCTGACAACCAATACCCCTTCAACTTTCATCGCTATGAAGTTGTTACGAGGCCTGCTTTTACCTGTCGCAAACCAACCTGGTTTTACCCAGAGCGCCGCACCCCCTTTAAGGGCTACCTCCCATGATGGCTGTTTCCGGTGGTATTCAGAAATTATTGCCATATTAAATCCCTCTTGTTGTTTTTTCTGTTAAATGTCCTGAGCCGCCGCACAGTTATTCATGTTGACCTGAATTATCTTAAACCGCAGGGGCATCGCGTCGTCAAGTCATTTACCAGATGAAAGGTTGATTGACACCTGTGAAGGCAGATACTGTAATATAATTGTGAAAAACTCTTCTTGCCACATTTCCCGTATTCGTAGTGCCAAAACCCGGCTTCGGAACATCTACTAATATTAGGTTGGGGAAAAAGAAATCCATTATTTTTACGTTTATTTCAAGACTTTATTTAACATGGTTTGGATTATCCGATTCGGGTCAAATATGAACCGTTTTGTTCTATAATTTGTTGCCATTTTAAAGGTAACTTCATAATGCCTCTCTCATAGAATCCCTGGTCCCTATTGGCGAAAAACTCGACTAAGCGGTTTTCACAATCTTCTCTTGATGCCAATTTCTTATCACTAAGGAAGTTTTGCAAATGACAAAAACAGATGGTAATCGCTTGGTGCCAGGTCCGGACTATAAGGTGGATGCGTCAAAACCTCCCAACCAAGCTCCCGGAGTTTCTGGCGAGTCACTAGCGCCGTGTGTGGCCTGGCGTTGTCCTGATGGAACACAACACCCTTTCTGTTGGCCAATTCTGGCCGCTTCTGGTCAATCGCTAGCTTCAAACGGTCCAATTGTTGACAGTACATGTCGGAATTTAGTGTTTGGCCATATGGAAGCAGCTCATAGTAGATGATTCCTTTCCAGTCCCACCAAATGCACAGCAAAACCTTCCTGGCCGTTAGTCCTGGTTTGGCCACCGTTTGAGCCGCTTCACCGCGTTTTGACCACGATCGTTTTCGCACTATATTGTCGTACGTGACCCATTTCTCATCCCCAGTCACCATCCGTTTAAGAAATCGTGTTGAGGAGCGAGAATTTATGATGTAAGCATAGAGGCCAAAAAGGTTCAGTCGCGTATCGCCTTGTTTAGGTTCGAGGGTACGCGTCTGGATTGCATCGAGTCCGAGCGTAGGGCTGTTGTCTTGCGTTTCGTTACGGAGGCTCGAGTCATCGCCTCAGCCGGACCCAAGTGTCTCCGGGCTTTAAGGGTCGACTCGGGTGGCCTCGCGTTTGTTTAGTTTTTAGATTGTCGCCAATACCAGCCAGGAAGTCGTAAATTGTCCTTTCATGTTTGTAACGTAGTTTCCATATTTGGTAAAGTTTCCCTTTCTTTCGCTTCACGACCATCTTCGACATAGACACGCCTCCACCAATAATCAGTTTTCGTTTTACCATTTCCTAGTTGTTATTGAACCAATAGTTTTGTTGCTTATTCCCATAGTTTTAAGACTCCACCCCTGCAATGGGGTTCGTAGGTTTCCTTCGGGGAAGTTGGTGCCGATGACGGCAGAAGCATTTGGGAGTCACGGGTAGAAGTTAATCAGAATAGAACCATCGAACTCTGCTTGCCGAATTAACCAGTTTTAAATATATCAACAGTATTATTGTTAAACGGTAGTATCTTTATTCCTTCACCCACGACTTGCTCCTCACCGTGAACAACAGTTCATATTTTTGGGGCTCTTGCACGACACCAAAGTGCAGGAGAATTGGCAGGGAATCGTGAAGATTTACAACCTTCATCAAAAGCGACGCCGTGTCATAACAAATGGGTCGATTTCGTTCCGTCTGGCCAAGGCTTCGCAGATGGAAATTCGATCCATCATGTTTCTTTGTGTCAACTCGTGTGGAACCCAAACATCGAGCTTCTTGCTGAATCCAGCTTTGTGCAGATGGTTTAAAACTGTTTTGTGGTCGATCTTTAGGTCGTGGGCGATGCTACGACTGCTAACATGCCGGTCTACTTCGATCATTTCCATGATTTTATCGACATTTTCGACGAAGGGCCTACCTGTGCGAGGTGCATCTTTGACATGGAAAATATCGGAACGGAATCGACGAAACCAAAATTGCGCATAATTGGCTGTGACAGTATCGGGACCATAAACATCATTCACAATTTCAGCCGCCTGCCTTGCATTTTCGCCTTTATCAAAGCAAAATTGTAAAATATAACGAATTTTCTCTTTGCTAACTTCCATCTTTTACACCCTGTAACTCACAACTGAATCGACCAATCGACAAATCGTAAAGGAATTTTTTTTAGTACGGATTGTCACTTTTCCAACGAGCACAAGTCTGAAGTTGTTTGCTCAATAATTTACGAGATATATATCATTACAGCCACCTAGCGAAAAAATCCTTTTCCCCAACCTAATATATTCAATTCTTACGTTTGCCGCGGCGCACAGTGGGGGAAAAACGCCAATTTAGCAGTGCAACAGTCAAAAAACAAAACACAGTATGCCTATTTTATATCCAATATCAAGATAGATGTCTGTAGCAGCTAAAAACGACATTTTCATTTCTCAAATCCATTGTTATTAAGCGTGGCAAGGGACACAAGCATTAAAAATTAAAGATGGCTTGAAAATGAAGAATATTATTTTCACCTGTTATCTAATGTTCAGGACCTTAATGGTAATTCTATTTGCAGGAACTGCATCAACAAGGATTAGTAATGTAAAAAAAATTTAAATAATTTTTGTCAAGAAAGTTTCAATGAACCAGTTTTCTACGTGTTCTTTTATGAAATACTTTTGAAATGCGCCCGTAACCGCGCTAATTTTTATATACGCATTACGAATTGGATGTATACTTTATGCTCTATACAATTTGGCTGCAGGGAACTGCAGGTGTAAAAGTTATTGCATTTTTTATAGAATAGTTCAATGCCGAGAACGTTCGCACCGATGCGGCTTACGGTAGACGATAGATAATCGGGTCCCTCTTCGTCATTTATGAACATGTATAGGTAATTTACAGAAATAAAATTTACAATAAAAACAAAGACAATATACATAAAAATGAAATAATATTCACATCATAATTATTGCTAATAATATTAAATTACAAAAGATTTATAAAAAATTAGAAAGAAAACAATTTGCTTCGAAAAATTGTCAGTTCGAAGTTATTGATCCTCTACTTCGAGAAGCGCTCTTACTTCATCTTCAACGATTGAAATTTCTCGGGAGTGTAAACTTTTCTTTTTACAAGATATCATAGAAATGAATGGATCTGATGTGAACAATGAACTATGAAATAAATCCGTAACGCCAGCTGTCGGAGAGCATTTCCTGGTGTTGTGCTGTCTAAATCTTTTTAAACCTTTATTCCTTGCTTCGAGTGCTTCTTCAGATACTTTCATCTTATGTATCTGCTCTTCATCCAGTTCCTCTGCTGTATCAGTTTCATTTAGACAAACTATCATCTTGTTCCCCTTCGAGCTGGACTCATCTCCGACGTTTGTCATCACCTCTGCAGTGCTTCCGCTTTGTTCATCCATCGTTCTTCCTCGTACTTGCTCGATTTGAACACCGTATTAACACTAGAACTACCGACAGGTTTTGGTACTATTTAGACAGTATACGTTAGACAGATTATGAACACGAAAATGGTTGAATGGACATTAAATAAAGCTATATAATTGTTATTTTGCCTTAATTGCAAAACATCATGTATTTCTGCAACAGTACCTATATGTTAATAACATTAAAGCAAGAAATCTAAAACCAGTCATTTTGACTGGCTTGGTAGTTCTAGTGTTAAGTAAAAATAAGAGAATAGTATATTTAGATAAGTAGATACAAAAGACTTCTTTGCGTCGAACGTTGCAGCGGAACTGCTGTCGAGACGCCGGTCATTGACGATGTTCGGCAAAGACGTTACTCATGCGCACACGCACGCATACACAGGCAGTCAAACAAATGCCAAGCGTCTCTTAAAACCTAGAACTCGACCATCCTGATCGACATCTGACCTCAGATGTTCTCCGAATCATCGCTATCGCTTCGTCAATCCACGGTTTCATATGGTCTGCCGCGGAAGACGGCTGTAACAGACCCTCATGAACGCCGACCTTTTGTACAAGATATCGCTCATATCGGAGTGCCTTTTTACCTGATATGGGCCGAGGTATTTAGGGTACAATTTTAATCCTGCTCCAAGTTGCGTTCTTGTTATAGCGACTAAGTCTCCTTCGCGGTAACATTATACAGCCGTTTATTTCCTTCCTGTATCTTAAGAATACTTTCTTTAGCCTGCTGTCTTATTTTTTTGTCTATCCCCCTGAAATGCTTGAGCCCATTCGTTGTCGAGCATTGTCATTAATTCGAGTTCATCCTTCATTTTCATGTGAGTGTCAAACAAAAAATTAAAAGGAGTAGTGTCTGTATTCCGATTCGGTGTCGTATTCAAGTACTTTTGAACTAAAATACTTATACTACTCCTCAGGGCGCGGCGCGGATAATTTAGACAAAACCGGTATGAGAGTTCTATTAACACGTTCGGCTTGGCCGTTGGCCCTTGGAATACCAGTAGTGGTTAAAATATGTTTTACATTTTCCTATTTACAATAATTTGCGATTTCGTGTGACGTAAAAGCGGTTCCTCTGTCCGAAACTAATCTTCTCGGATTAGCAAATATCGCTTAAACGGTCCACCACTTCGGCCGTATTGCTCGTTTTTGTGGAATACAACCAAACGAATTTTGTGAATGCGTCAATTACAACCAGAATATGCTTATACATTTTTTTCGTCGAAGGAAGGGGACCATTAGGCACTATCGATGATCAAGTACCGGAATACATTATATTCCTTGCCGCTTTATAGCTTAATGAGCTAACCTGACCACAGATGCGTTCGTCACGCGTGACATATGTTGGATACATAGCCGCAGCGGTTATTGGACACTCGCCAAGCAAACAGATAGTTGCTGATAATTGCTCAGCTAGAGTAAGATGTTCTATGTTGTAGAAGGAATCAACATCTCCATCTATTCGCATCCTGCGATAATAGTCCATCAGTCCTTCGCCTCGATGGCGGTTGCGTACACGCATGCCCGACTGACGATTTGAGGAGAACATAGCCTTAGATCCCTTAAGATTAAAATTCACCGATTCGGTGAAGTATTTAGGCATCTTCTTCGCCAAGAAATCAATCTGGTATTATTTCGTCAGGGTTTTGGAGAATGAAGTTGTCTCACACGGCCCCAGGTATTTGGTTGTTGTTATAGAAACGTCGCACAGTGGGGAAATTCATCAATTTCGTGGCCAAAACCTTAAAACTTAATTTTTATGTAACATTCGACATTTATGTGTCTTTATATTTGTTTATTTGTGGAATAGTGAAGAAACAATGAAGTTTGTGTAGAACTAAAATGGATACACACACACACACTGACAGATGAAGAACAACTTTTTTAGTATTCACATTAAACGGTTATACATACATGTAAAATACACTTTATACATATGTATATACATATAGAACTATTATATTATTTTTATTAAAAAGTTATATAGGCGCATCGAATTAGCAATCCGAGTCGGAATCGCTACTTTCTTCGTTAGAGTTAGCAGCAGCAGGGCATATAAGGAGGGATATCGCTTCTGATGATAAGCTTCTTAATTTTTTACGAGGAAGTTTTCTAAAAGAGAAAAACTTTCATATCTGTAATACTATGTATGTAAACCAATAACGATCGAGGTTATGTTGTAAACTTGACAGATGTTTAAACAAATGCGTATAATTTTATGATTAGCAACTATTAGCAATTAATTATTGAATTTTCAGATTCAGAATAGTCTAAACTCATACAAATATGAAAATCTTTACGGGATATTGTGGGATTCATACATATTTTATGTATTTAGACTTGATTATTATATGAAAATGTCATCTCTAAAACGATACTATAAGAAAAATATCAATTACGTACAAAAATGGAAAAACCATATTAAATACATAAAAAGATTCTACATACTGCCAGGAATAGAATCCATGTCTGCTGATTATTTTCGGACTTTCCAATAATACGAAAAAATCACGTTAAACTATGAACATACAGATCGACTGTCTCCAAACGTTTGTAGTAACAAATTGACATCGACTTCTGTTGAACTGTATAACAATTGGATGAAACAATTAAGAACGAAATCGATGTTAATTTGATGCCTGTATTAGTTCTTTATGCGATAGTCTCATTTGATTTCTTTAAATCAAGGATTTCAATTTTGTCGTTTTGGCCACGAAATTGATGAATTTCCCCACTGTGCGTCGTCTAGTTTCTACCGGTGTGTTCTGGTTCGCAAGGGCGACAACAGTGTCGCGCAAATTTGAAAACAAGACATGTTCACTCTGAGGTATAAATCGACCAGTATGGTCATACCTATTAGCGGCAACCGTAGGGTAATATTGTCTGTCATAGACTTTTATATTACCGATAGCATTGATGGGACGCGATATCGGATCTGGCATGATCGTTTTGGTCCGGCAAACTTGCATAAAGTCTGCGGTATTGTGAAGCCGATGGTAATATTCATCATTCTTGACGATCATCTGTATGCCACGTTGACAATATTGAAGCTTAGCTTCACACATAGCAAGAGATACCCGATAGAATTGGTAGATAGTGATTCCTATTAGATAATAGATAATATTCCTATCAGATAATATTAATTCAGATAATATTCCTATATGCAAATAAACAGCCTTTATAATGTGAGATCCATGAATTAAAATTCGATGAATACTGGTGAGCATATAAAACCATGGATACAAATGGACATATAATTTTGCAGTTTCCACTGCATATTCCCGAAAGGCCTCTGCATCAATCCCAGATCCACTTGATAATGTTTTTAATATAACACTGAATCGTTTTATTAAATTTTTGTCCACTCCAGTGATTTCCGTAACTTGTTCATAACTGGTGAAAAATCTTCTGGCCATATTTTCATTGTTGCTTATGCCGTAGTTAGCCTTGGGCATATCCACTAATAAGCCCAAGTGAGTTTTTAATTCATTTTGTACATTCTTTTTCCGTTCTTGAAATTTCTGTTTTTCCCTGTGGGGGCACTTCCCACATACGCCGCTAGGGGACGAGCACGACGATCCGGCTCCCGAAAGTGGTTATATAAGTCACCACGACTATATATATAACCTCCGACAATTCCCTACTATCCTTGTGTCTAAGGCAGGGCTTGCTAGTACGCCTTACTGACGAGTCCGCTAGCAGGCCTAGGACGAAACACCTTCTTCCTTCCTTTCTTTTTCCGTCGCTTCCTTCTTCCACCATCGCTACAACCAAGCTCCCACAGTTGGGGGTCACCAATATGTGGGACACGGAAAATAAGTTAAACACTGGTACTTGTATGTATCGACTCTTTATTCGCTTGCTGCTTGCTCCTTCACTCCTCTCGACTTACTGATCGAGCCTCGTACCCGCTCCCAAGATGTAACCTCGAGAGGGGGTGCGTTTTCCCAGAATGCACTCGTGGACCCGGAAAACCAAATGGCTTCGAGGAATCGTCGCTCGCCGCTATCCGCCTGATAATCCAAACAGTGGATCAATCGTCGGGCGGATACTTATCTCGCTGTGGCGACGCGGTCGTTTCACGTATCGCCACATTCCCTTTCGCCCCTTATTTTCCATTTCTGTATATTCAACCTGTAAGAAATATGTAAAATGCATTCCAAACATCTTACATAAGCGTGTAATATGGACAACCCATAGTCGTATCGACTAACATCGCATCTTCTATTTAAAACGCAATCAATGCTGTTCATTGATTTAGGTGTTGCACCACAAATTGCACATGATTGCAACGAAGAATCAGTTATGGCACCGAATGCTTTTCCATGTATCATGGTAAGTTTAAAATCGAATGTAACTATAACTTGTTTAGAAAAGAAATTGAATTTAGTTCGAATTAAATTTTTCGTTTTCAATATTTGTAACCTCTTGTTTAATAAGATCTTGCGTTTCCTGTTTAAATATTATTTTAATAGGCCTGCAAAACCTTGACGACGATGGTTTTGGATTTTCCCATACCACTATATCATTTTTGTATTTTATCTGAAGTGGCACATTACAAACAATGAATAAAAATGCATCAGATTCTTCATTATGGGAAAATCTTTGCTTATACTGAGAATCAATTTTGGCACCGAATGCTTTATGAGTATATGAATATATTTATGAGTATACCGAATGTAAGTTTAAAATCGAATGTAACTATAACTTGTTGAGAAAAAAATTGAATTTAGTTGGAATTAAATTTTCAATTTGCACAGTTTCCTGTCCTGCTGACTCGGCGATTTTATTGATGGCTTCTTCGACGAAAAGGTTCGCCATGTGTAGTGAACCTTGTGCGAATTGCTGTCCTGTCGCTCCTTGGGTGATTGAGTTGGTGACAGATGCTCTTTCGATAGAAAACATTATATGGTTTCGTAACTTGGTTAAATCTTCCGAAGAGTAGATACCTCCGTTAGCCATTTTGCCATTAGTAGTTCCATTTAGATTTCGCTATTGGCTGGATGGTTTGTGGTGGGATAGTTTCAACCGGATTTGACATTAATTTATACCAAGCGCCGTGCAGCTTGAATTGTGTCGGAATCGCAGCGTTACTATCTCTTCTGGTTCCCACTTTCGTAAGCGTCCTATGCTTAGGTGTTAGAAAGTATGAAGTATTTCTGTAGGAAACAGGTAGTTGTTCGAAACAGTCTTCTGTCCCCCTAGTTTGACAAATTACGGGGATGCATTTGATGGTGTGCACCACTTCTCCTGATGCTATGGCCATGTACCCTGGTTCCTTTGTGATAGTAAATGCTACTTCTTCAGGAGATGTGTGAACTAATGCGAGTTAGTTTCATATTATCTGCTTCTCGAGAGCGCATTTTTGCTCGATGATATCGCGGTATCAGTTGGCAAGTTGATCTTTAATGTGTTTGTCCACGTATACGAACTTTGAGTTCACGTATGTAAAAATGTCCAGGTTGTTCGCCGGAGTTTTGGAAGTTGATTTGAATCTTCCGCTGGTCGTGGTTTCGATCATGAAGAGTTTTGGGTGTTCCTTTTTTATTAGTGTTTAACCGCATATCGAGGTGCGATGTGATTCTGTGAGTGCGAAAGTGGTTTCTTCCGTTATTACCGTGTAAACTGTTGAGCTGTCCTTCTTCGCTGTAGATAATTTTGTTGCTTTGCCTTCTAACAAGACGTCCTGCGTGAACCGCGTGTCCTTATTACTTGCTGTTTTTGTTGGTGGAGTTTGCTGGAGTAAAATGACGTGCACAGACGTCTCGGATTTCACATGCTTGAGCTTATTTACATGTACAATTTTAGGTTTATTCCTAATGATTAATTTAACGTTATCGCGTGGCAGAACTTCAATTACACTGTTCAACACGGGTCTGATTTTGTAACCTTCAATATGCGTTTCTTATAGATTTTAATGTGCTGATTACGAATCTGCAATCCGTTTTTCTCCAGAACGTACCATTTTTGAAAAAATCAATTTTGAAAAAAATCGCAAATTTTCAACTTTGGAAGTGTTTTGTACTTTTGCGGTAATAGTTATTCAGTTGCGCTTGGTACCAAATGATTCTTTGAAGTTTCACGAATAAAATGGTATATGTTGTTATTAGACTATAAACATTTAAATGTGTTTAGATAATGATCAAAGTGAAAAGGACACCGAAAATACACCCATTTTGGCTGATATCTTTCAGTTTATTTAAAAAACTATGGGTCCAGGAGAAAATCTAACTATGTCACGCGATAGAGCAGACGTTTCTGCAAAGGAAAGCATCAACGGAAGTTACAAAATCATTTTTGTATTCAATATACAAGCGAAATTGTTTGGTAAAACACGCGGCGGCAACAGTGACACTCAGCAGAAGTACTGCGTGTTTAGTGATTCCGCTACGCTGAGCGATAAGCGGGGAGCAGCCGTCATAGAGCATCATTGTCGCCGCCACGTGTTTTGCCAAACTTTTTCGGTTTGATATTGAATACAAAAATGATTTTGTAACTTCCGTTGGTGCTTTCCTTTACAGAAAGGTCTGCTCTATCGTGTGGCTTAGTTAGATTTTCTCCTGGACCCTTAGTTTTTGAAATAAACTGAAAGATATCAGCCAAAATGGGTGTATTTTCGGTGTCCTTTTCACTTTGATCATTATTTAAACACATTTAAATGTTTATAGTCTAATAACAACATATACCATTTTATTCGTGAAACTTCAAAGAATCATTTGGTACCAAGCGCAACTGAATAACTATTACCGCAAAAGTACAAAACACTTCCAAAGTTGAAAATTTTCGATTTTTTTCAAAATTGATTTTTTCAAAAATGGTACGTTCTGGAGAAAAACGGATTGCAGATTCGTATTCAGCACATTAAAGTTTATAAGAAACGCATATTGAAGGTTACAAAATCAAAAAAAAGTTGAAATTTGTCGAACAGTGTTATTTGGTACGGACCTGTGTATTCGTCATTGAACTTTCCCTTTCGTGGTTCTTTCAACAAATATACCTTATCTCCCACTGGAAATTTCGCTATATTTGTTTTCCTATCATAATACTTCTTGGATCTCCCTTTTGCTTGCATTAGATTGTCTCTCGCGTCACATATTGTTGATGTTATTTTGTATTGTAGATCTCGAAGGTAGAGGTTGTACGACTCGCCTGGGGTCTCGATGAACGGAGCGTCTGCGCTATTTTTCCAAAAACTAATTCGTGAGGAGTAAAATGTGTTCCTTCGTGGACACTTGGTTTGTCCGTTTGGTGGACTATTGTAACTGAACATTGCTAACTTTAACCAGTCATCCCAGTTATTGTTCAAAATATAGTGCTTTAGGTACTCTGTAATTACATGATGCGGTCTCTCAATGGAGCCATTGCTCTGAGGGTGAAAAGCTGTTGCGCGAAATTGTGCGGTTTTGATTCCGGAACATGTAGTTATTCAGCCTTTTTGACCACGCAGTGCGTACGCCTGTCGTCTGTCAGGGCTTTGCGTCACTTTTGAAGACTGTTGTCCACGTGGTTTATATACTGTATGTGTTGCCGTTTCGTTCAACTCGATAGGAATAAGGCGCCAAGGAATAGAAGTCGATTGGAGTGAAATAACTCCTAATAATTGATTCATTTGGGAGAGATCGTACAGCGACCTAACTAACTTTCGTAATTAGTATTTTCTACCAGCGCGTCGTTTCCTTGACGTCCACGATTATTATAAATCACGAAGTCGAACGCGACTATGTATCGCCGTGCAGCTGTGTCTTGCACCTCTACGATATTGTGGACGAATACTCGTGGATTTAATTGTTAGGGCGAACCGTGCAGCTGTGCGTTGTACTACTGATCGTTTTATTAAATTCAATCTTAAGATTTCACTTTCTAAGGTATATCTAGGATGTTGAGGAATGACTGAATTAACTTCCACAGGAGAATTACGTAAAATATGAATATATTCTACGATTATTAATACACTGAACTTATTTGAATAACTTATAACGTGAGGATTTAGAGTTGGTAGGAATTGGAGTGTTTGAGTAATGAACTCGAACTTGAAATAGAGAGCGGGTCTCTGAACTTGGAATAGAACTTGACTGACTCTACGACTGACCTTCTTGTCAGAAGGATCCGTTGGAACTAACTGAACTTGACTCGTACGACTGACTTCCTCGTCAGAAGAAGTCGTACCTTAAGGTGGGTACAGACGAGCGCGCCACTGCTGCAACGCGGCAGTACAACTAGTGATGGGCACCGCGTATGTCGCGTATGGAACAAACCGTGAATTTGAACGCGCATTCGCCATCAGTTCAGTGTTTGTCGCTGAAGATGGACGACGCTGCAGCTCTGATTATAGCTAGTACTGCAGTGGTAATTGCAGCTTATTGTGAGTTACAAGAGGCAAAAAAAAGGTGGCAGCGAAGATGGTGGCATACCGATCTATATTCTACACGAAACGGGGACAAATTAATGCGGGATTTAAAATTTCAAGATATTAGTGGACTTTATAAAAATGTTCATTATTTATACATTATATGCATTAACATATAATGCATAAACAAAAAGTTTATCCCCACTCCTGGGGATAGGAAAAAGAAGCTCGCTTGCTGATCAGTGTACCGCGATCCGGGTTCGGGTACATCGGTGAGGTAATACTAATTCAACGATGAAACTTTTACATAGCATAGCTGACATTTTTCTGATTAAAATGACACCAAACACGATATAATTTGGATCATATTTACATTATTTAATAAGAGGTTTATAATGCATCGTGAACAGTAAATAGGGTCCAAATTATATCGTGTTTGATGTTATTTTAATCAGAAAAATGTCACAAAACTGTTGGATAAAGTTTGATAAAAAAAACCTAAAAACTAAAAAAGTTTTATCGTTGCATTAGTGTTGTTTCACCGATACGCTGGATCTCTTATCTTATCTTTACTCGCGCGAACTTGCCGCGCAACGAACCACCATTTCCAGTCGGTTATTTGGCGCGGCAGCAAAGGGATTCGTTGCCACAGTGTACAGCGTCGAACGTAGAAAAGGACAGCGAGTAAAGATAAAGGAACGAGCAGCCAACAGGCAAAACAAAATCCAGCGTATGGGTGAAACAATATTACAGTCAAATAGTACACATCTAAGGCAGGCCGTACACCAAGGATGCATCAAACACGCAACATGCGACATGCGGTAAATACCGCGCTCATACTAATACCGCACAGAACCACTTAAGGCCGGCCGTACACCAAGGAGGCATGAAACACGCAACACGCAACATGCGACATGCGGTAAATGTCTCATGTTGCTACACCGCGTACACCAGTGCAGCAAATGTTGAAACAGTTGCTACAATGTCATCGTCCGAGGAAGACGTAGTGGCCGCTTGGCAATATTTGCGACGTAGGGAACGAGGAAATAGAATCCGTAGATATTGGATTAATCCTCTATTCTGTGATAATTTAAGGCATAGCCCAGCTATAGTTACCCAAGAGCAGTTCGCACTCAATCATGAAAAATTTAAAGAATTTTATAGAATGAGCCAGGAGAGTTTTAAAGTGTTGGTGGAAATTATAGGACCGAGAATAGAAAAACTGAATATTGTATTATCAGCGTGTATTTGCAATAAATACAAGTATTATCTTTATAGACTAATTATACCCAAAAAGTAGTCTTATATAAACCATCATGGCCCGAGCCAAACCAGAGCCCTACGTAAAATCTCCTACAAACTGAAAATGTATTCTCTACCGCGCGGTAAATACCGCGGCAAGACAGGCACAAAATCCCGCACGCAGTAGTGTCGCGCAACATGTGCAGCATGCATGTCTGGTGTACGAGGGTAGAAGAAGTAGCTATACATTTTAAATGGTTCTGTGCGGTATTAGTATGAGCGCGGTATTTACCGCATGTCGCATGTTGCGTGTTGCGTGTTTCATGCCTCCTTGGTGTACGGCCGGCCTAAAATGTATAGCTACTTCTTCTACCCTCGTACACCAGACATGCATGCTGCACATTTTGCGCGACATCTACTGCGTGCGGTATTTTGTACGTGTCTTGCCGCGGTATTTACCGCGCGGTAGAGAAGACATTTTCAGTTTGTAGGAGATTTTACGTAGGGGGGGTAGCGAATGCTTCAACATTTGCTGCACTGGTGTACGCGGTGTAGCAACATGAGACATTTACCGCATGTCGCATGTTGCGTGTTGCGTGTTTCATGCATCCTTGGTGTACGGCCTGCCTAAGACAATTAACTTTACGCATCAACCAAGTACAGTACGTCCAGAGCTAAATGAAAAAAGTGGTGTGAGGATTTCTCACCCCACTAAACGAACTACAAAGCTCGACCGCTCGTCGAATCGAGCAGGGCTGTGCCATGCCAATTTGAAATGGGTGCACATATACAGTATATGATATACTGCTGATCAATGTGTAAACTGTTTAAGACAGTGTCAGTGTCAGTAGCACGGCTCGCGGCTCGCTTTTGTCGGTGTCGCTAGGTTGTAAAGGAAACAACAAGGACAGAACGATGGCCCAGGCAGCCGAGCCATTTAAATGCCACCGCGTCGGCGTGATTACACAAATGCAAAACGATGCTATAATAAAAACGACAGCTTTACTTTTTTATTTTTAGTTTTTTCGACTTCCAATTTTTTTAAAGATATTGTTGAAATTCTTCCGATTAAAATGAGACCAAACATGATATATTTACAAATGCAAATACAAGTACAGATATACAAATACAGATGCTTGTTTTCTTTTTTTTATTAGTTAGAATAGTGTAATAGGTGATAAGCATCCTTACTTGCCATGAAGTAGAAAATGTGAGTCCAAATAGAACAAATAGTAACGGAAATAAAATTGTATATAGAAGTCTCTGCTATTCTGGCTTGTGGTTTTAAACGGAATGAGCAGAACATTGTCTCTATATTTGGAACATTAGAGTTTGTTAAAAAGGTGTAACTCCACAAGCGTTATATCGAAAGTGCGGCGCGAAGAATCGAAATTCCATTAAACACTTAAAATATTAAATAAAATGTATAGCTATACTAGTAGTAACTGAACTACTAGTGTAATTAAAAATTAATTCATAAGCTTCTCATCTTATTGCTTAGAACCAAACATCGGCAGGGCGCTTACGGCCCTGCCGATCGGCGGGCATCAATCGGCCGCTCTCCCTCCATTTTTTTCATTTAGCTCTGGACGTACTATATACACGGCGATTTGTATACTTTTTAACCCTTTGCGGACTACGGGCGCATATATGCGTCCAGCGTAAACCATCAATCTGGCCGATGGACTCATATATGCGTTCGACGAAAACACTGATAGAGCCGAAAGACTCATATATGCGCCCGGCGTAAACACATCGGTGTGGGCCCATGTCGCTAATGAATAGATATATGCCGCTTAAGAAATGAAAAAAATAGTCATTTTATTTATCCTATGGACAATCTGTGCGTGTACATATGTCCAGAATTTGGCATCTTGGAGTGCTATGAACGATAATAGCGTGTAGGCAGAAATGTGCGCTGACATTTTCAAAGGACTATCGGGACAGCAGTTCGGCCCCACGGTATGGTTGGCTTCGAACCGTCCCGTCCGCAAAGGGCTAACGGGTTCGCGACAGTGTGTTGAAAGTGTTGTATTGTTAATATAATATGGAGTGGACTGAAGAGCAAGTGACAAAATTAATTGAGCACTATAGGAGATTGGAAAATCTCTGAAATCCACGTGACCTCAACTATTTTAAAAAAAATGGAAAAGTTGATGCGTGGGAGAACATAGGCAGGGAAATGAACAGAGCACCAGACCACTGCAGGAAAAAAATAGTGAGGCTTCTCTCCTCTTAGCTGCAGCGTCATCCATCTTCAGCGACAAACACTGAACTGATGGCGAATGCGCGTCCAAATTCACGGTTCGTTCCATACGCGGTGCCCATCGATAGCTGTGCTGCCGCGTTGCAGCCGCGGCGCGCTCGCCTGTACCCACCATTAGCTTGTGGAGCTAATTGTTATGAGAACGGATTCAGGATTCTGCTTGAGAATACAGCTTATCGCTATGTTTATAAGATAGGACTGTATTACTATGGCGGATGTTTATAATATAAGAAAGATACACATATCGCGGAGATGTTCATCAATTACAAAAAAGAAAGGAGACGTGCATAAAGTCCGAAAATATTTTTCTGAATGCTATAAAGGTGGGTATAGACGAGCGGCTGCAACGAGGGAGCAACTCGGCATGGAACGAATGTATTGTATTTGGGCGAATATGCGTTCGTTCGGACGGTAGCGTGCGGCAATACTGTAATGCCGCGCAACGAACCATTTTTAGTCGATCTTTTGTGCGAACACAAAGGGATTCGTTGCCACATTGTGGACGGTTGTCTTCGGGTTTGTCGCGGTCGAACCCAGGCACAGTGCGGTATTTAAATAGGTGTTCGGGACAAAACTCCAAAAATGCACGATATAGATCTGTATGCCACCATCTCGCTGCCTTCTTTTCCTTTTTTTGACTCTTTTAATCCTTTGTGGACTACGGGGGCATATATGCGTCCTGCGTAAACCATCATTCTGGCCGATGAACTCATATGTATATGCGACACATCGCTGTGGCCCTATGTCGGTGATGAACAGATACGTCGGGGACAAAAATAAGTGGACAGGTAGAGAGAATAGATATCAATGAAATTTAATCGACTTTACATTATTGATATAAACTTAACTTTTATTTGTCTTATATCCTTATAATACATCGATTATTTAGTGACAAATTCAAATTAATATTCACATTTTTATGTACCCCATCCACATTTAACGAAATAATCAGCCATTTCTCGAGAGACAACAATAAGTGGACGCCTACCAACAACGCTATAGTGGGGAAAGAAATCTAAACAAATTTTATAAATTGATTATGCTTGCACGCAATAATCTCAAAGACGTCTATCGATAGCAATTTAGGCTTTTTGAGGATAACATCGCCTCTGAAATAATCTAAAAATGCCGAGAGGAACAGAAATTTGTAATCAAATTCGCAACTAATTGTTTCGGACTGTCATAAGAAGTTGAGTTACCGCGAGATAGCCCAGAAGTATAGCGATTCGAAAAGTGCAATAGAAAAAATGTATAAAAAGTATTTGTTATACAATACCGTGGAAAACTTAAGAGGGCGCGGGCGCAAACGATGTACGACTGTGCAAGAAGACCGTCGAATTGTCCGCATGGGATTGGTGCACTGGTACAAATTTACGGCACAATGACTGCGGATGATTACATCGATGTTATAAATGAAAATTTAGAGATGGCAGTAGCAAAAATGGGTCTCAACACCGGATTTGTATTCCAACAAGACAATGATCCCAAACACACCGCCAGAAAAAGTCAGAAATTTTTTAAGGATTCGAATATTCAATTGCTTAAATGGCCTCCACAGAGTCCTGACTTGAATCCGATTGAAAACCTGTGGAGTTTGTTGGATACAAAAGTACCATTGGATAAGAGAACCAATAAAACCGAACTTTTCAGAAACCTACAGAGAGAATTTGAAAATATCGAAAAAGATTACGTTGAAATTTAATAACCAGTATTCCTAGACGGGTAGAAGCCGTAATCCAAGTAAAAGGCGGCAACACAAAGTATTAACTGTACTATGTATTCTATTTATCATGTAATTTATTGTGTGTCCACTTATTTTTGTCTCTCGACAAATAGCTGATTATTTCGTTGAACGTGGATTGCGTACATAAAAATGTAAATATTAGTTTGAATTTGTCACTAAATAATCTATGTATTATAAGGATATAAAACAAATAAAAGTTAAGTTTATATCAATAATGTAGAGACGATTAAATTTCATTGATATCTATTCTCTCTACCTGTCCACTTTTTTTTGTCCCCGACTGTATGTGCCGTTTAAGAAATGACAAAAATAATCATTTTATTTATCCTGTGGACAATCTGTGCGTGTACATATGTCCAGAATTTGGCATCATGGAGTGCTATGAACGATAATAGCGTGTAGCCAGAAATGTGCGTGGCAATTACAAACGACCATCGCGACAGCAGTTCGGCCCCACGGTATGGTTGGTCTCGAACCGTCCCGTCCGCAAAGGGTTAACTCATTATACGCTACAATTATCACTGCACTACTAGCTATAATCCGAGCTTCATCGTCTTCCATCTTCAGCGACAAAGACTGAACTGATTGCGAATGCGCGTTCAAATTCAGGTTCGTTCCATACGCGGCGTGTGTTCGTGGTAAAAACGAAACACCGCGCACACGTTGTAACGCCGCGTTGTAGCCGTGTTGCAGCCGCGGCGCGCTCGTCTGTACCCACCTTTAGGCGCAGTCGTGTTCAAATCGTGATGGAATATTTGGCGGCAGAAGTAGTGGAATTAACAGGAAACGGTGCAAAAATGAAAAGAAAGTGTGTATTATTTGAAAATAATTAATGAATAATCAATAACTTATAATTATTCACTATTTGAATCAGAAGAGTATTCTCCAGATTCTGAGAGCTCCTCTTCATCACTACTATCAATAATTTTTTTTGGAATTCCGCGAAAACTATTAATTAATGGGTCCGAACTAACTAGTAACATTGTTAATAGATCAGTATTTGTATCTATCCGTGACGTTTTACAAGTATGCTTTTCTCTGAACCTACGACAATCTTTGTGGCGTGCTTCCCGGGCTTCCTCTTGATTTGACCAATGGGAATTAAGAAAAATTTAATTACATTTTCGGCATGATAAAATAATTTATGTATAGTGACTGGCATATTGTACCATGAATATAATTGTAAATATAAGTTTCTGGCTAAGCGGCAGAATGAGACGAGTTTTTGTATATTAATATTACGACCACATGACAATGTTTGCAATAAAATTCCTAATTTTTGTATTAATGTCTTTTTTGCGAAAACTTAAAGAATTTACGAGCCGTATTGCCATAATTACTCGATACATTACCTTTTTTTTTTTTGTCCCACCACCTCCTTCAACAAACTCTCACACCCGTGACCAGAATTGATCCTATGGGCGCTCATCGAATTTGCCAAGCTCTGAGAATTCCACGCTTGGATGGGTAAACCCTACATCCAGTCCGGGTACAAATGTAGTCCGAAGCCTGGTTCAGGACCCTGCCGGGTGCAAGCACCCGACACACCCACCCAAGAACTTTATTTTACTTTTCCTCAAACATTCATACGCGCTCCAAAGTACCTCCTTATTAAACTCCTACATTAAACTCCTTACAATTAAATAAGCCTATCTATTTTATTTTATGTTTTTGGTTTTTTCTAACTCGATCCATAACCTGGCTTAGGCTTATCAATAATTAAACCTAATTCTTGTCTGAATTTTCGTTGTATCATACTTTTCCTTTCTTTTAATTCTGCCTTTTCTTTTACGTCTCTAATTTGCCACTTTTTGAGATTTAAACGGTAACTAATGTGTAGTAAGCATTCGAAAGTGCGGATCCATAAATGAAGCGTTGATAAACCAAAACGGTAATTTTCAATATTTCATCAATTAGTAATTTTGTACCGCGTATATTATCGTTTTGATTTTGAATCTTTCTTGTTTCCGCTATTATTAAATCGTTCGTTTCTTTTTGTAATATAGTTTAAGTTTAAGGGCTGGCAATATCTGGTAGACGATGGTGCTGAATTTTCCCAAACTACGTTTGTGTCGCTAATCAATTTTATCGGCACGAAAGAAATTTAAAATAAAAACTCATCATTACTTTGGCTAGATGTAAAATTTTGTTTATATTCACTATGGCCCGCACTTCCATCGCATCCCCATTTGCAAATTAACTTTAATCCGGTTTGTCCGTTGATCATATTTGTATTAATTGTTAATAGACGATTTACCCAATGATCCAATCATTGTTCTGCACTTGATTCTGTGATTTTAATTGATGGAGCTAAACAAGCGCGTTTCGCTTTTAATAAAGTATGATATGAGGGATTCATGGCCTAAAGTTAAAGCTTTTTTCCTATTAAGCTTATAAGAAAACGCGGTACTTTTGCTATCAATATATATTGCTAAAGCCTCCTCAGGTGTCATTGATCTTTGATGTTTAACTAATTTTTTTAATTTACGTATCTCTTGTGCAACATACGCTGCATTATTGACAACGTTTGCCGCACTTCTTTGCCTCTGTGAGCGTAGAGCTACTTCTGCAGCAAACGTTATTTCTTCAAGAGAATTTTCATTTAATAGATTTGCTACTTTCCTTTTTCTAGTTCTGGACGATGATTGTTCAAAATCCACCCTTGGTCGTCCTGCAGACTTTGATGTTGTAGATGGGACTTGTTGGTCATTGGTAGGACTTGATACTCGGCCATCAAATAGAACAAATGCTTCCCTTTCAATCCAATCTCCAAATCTATTACAAAATTATTCCCGTTGTCGTCCACTTTTCACCCAACGATCTTTCAGTCGGCTTACTATTCTGGATATATTAGCTCTTGTAACGGTAGTTGAAGGTTGTTACTGCCCTGGATTTTGCAAAATCAGTTCCTGAGCCCGTTGAATGATGTCGGGCGTCCTGACAACGCGCTCTTTCGAATGAATTTTCCTCGCTGGTGTTGCAAAACTTTCGTTGGACTTCTCCAACTCATACTTCGCGACGACATCATACACAGTCGATCTCGGGTACCCGAAGAACCGAATGATTTCTGCCGCTGAACGCCCAGCGCGAGCACTTTCGATAATCGCGGCTCTGCGGTTATACTCCGCACTTGGTTTTAACATTGCTATTTATTCGAGGTTATAACTAATTAGTACATGCATCAAGCTATTTGGACGCCAATCGCGGTCTCTACAAGAAGTACAGAACGGCGAGAAATAACAATTGAATTGTGTCCGGATTTTGGCGCCGCACCCTGTATTTGCATTGCGCATTTTTGTCCCCATTTGCATTAGTGTGTATGACTCTTTTGTAAAACGTCCATCAATAAATAAAGCTACAGCTTCTTCAGGAGTGTACATAATTGGTTCTGAATCTTGCGAAGATAATAAACGTTATATTTTTTTAACTTTTCTCGGATCAGAAGTTTCAGTAATCAGTTTTGCAGCAGTTCCTTTTCCAGTTCTATGGAAGCTACTGCTCGCAGCAAAACTTAATTCCTCGGGAGATGCACTTTTTAAGAACGATGCAATATTACGTCTTTTAGACCATGCAGATAGTTCGCCGAAAGACTTTGTGGGCCGACCAACTTTACATTGCTATTTCTAGTGGGCAAACTAATACTTAAATTGTGGTCCAACCATGAACTTTCAGCTTATAAAAACCATTTTAAGCTTCGTGAGTGTTTTTTCCATTTGAACTGGATTTTGTTAAAAATATTTGTTACCTTTTTCTCATTTTCGGGACAAAGAGAAATTGCTTCATTTTGATCTTGAATATTTTTGGCAATTTCTCTCTCAACAAATCTTACCACCGCCAAATTTTTTTCGTCTAGAGACTTTTAGATGTCCAGACGTGACATATCTCTCTTTGCGAGATTACAATAGTTCCTAAAAAATAAGAAAGCTTAAACTATACACATATCCACCCACATGTGGGAACGTTAGAAGCTGTACACTCTATTAATTTCTATTGAAAAAAAAGAACAATGTGAATTGTTGAGAAAGACAACAGTTATCATTTCTAGGTAGTTACTAAGCAAAAATTAACATATAAATATATCAATAGCGCACAAAATATACATCCTAGAAGAAAGACACACGGAATCCAGAATACTGAGCCGCCGAGGGCAGATTTCGTGCCCTTTTTATACCCGAAACTCGGACCAGAAAAGATGGTGGTGGCACAGAATCTTCCAAGGGAGTCCAAAAGATCTCCCCAAACGGTTACGTCATCGCGCCATCGCGGAAGGGGTAGACCCAACTGCATGCTCTCCCCATTACCAAATACCGAAGTAACGAGGAAACAATACTTCCTACGTAACATCTCCCCCCTCAGATGAAACATCATTTATTATTATGATGCTTTTTCTCCCTGTTCGGAATCGCGAGTGCAGATATAAGATGCAGTCGGCCACTTACGCAACGGTGAAAATGACTCAAACCAGTCAGGCGCCACTCGAAGGCATCACCGGAGGATGTTTGGATCCGGCTGTGGCCCGTACTCGTCCCCGAAGATATTGCGGATGCTCAATCCGACTCTGCGGCAGCGTTGAACGGCAGCCTCACCCGGCATCCAATCCTTGATGTTGTCGTCGGTGATACATAGAAGATCGAGGCCGTTTTCCTTATCACAAGGGAACGTTCTCTTCCTGCTTGGCTTTGGGGGTTCGGTATTCTGAACCGGAATTCCCCTGACCGGCTTGGAATTACCCTCGGCAGCGAAAAATCGTCCAGTGGGGTGTATGATCGTACCGGTCCTGTATTCCCTTAACCAGGCACCTTGCTCTCCCGTCTGTATGGAAATCGGACCAGTGCCCTCGCTCTTCTCCGTCTGTGTTTCAACTTCGACCTTCATCCTTCGACTTTCGTTTTTAAACTGTGGGATATCCGAGTTTGCAAGAACTTATATATGGAACGGAGACTTCTTCAAGTTGCACATTCAAGTGTTCCTCGAATGGGGAATGTATGAAACCCAGACCCGACTCCAGAGCAGATATCCCTTCGAAATGGTGTAGTGGTTGCACATGGCCGTGCACTATGTGCCCTGTAGGTCACATCGAAAACAATGCCAATCCCCACAGCAGGTTTTTCCTTCACCCATAAAGATTCCAATTTATTACAGTGAATATTGTGCTGTATTTTCGTCCTAAGTAGATGACTATTTTCAAAGAAGTAACCGTATTCCATTGAGTTCTATAAAGTTTGAAGAGTTTGAGTTTCGCATGACTGAGTCCGGTGTTGAATTATATATAAAGGGTTTTCCATTAAGGGCGCTCGAACTTCAAATTTAAATAAAACAAGTTGTGTATGATATATAAAAAAAAATTTTTTTTTATCTGAATGTGTATTCGTTTACATTTTGGATGGAATATATGTTGTTTTAAGTATATATATATATATGTTTTATTCAATGTTCAATACTACTAACTTACATATAATTATAACTAATATTATTTAATGTTTCTGTAACACCGTTCTTTTCTTAATTGTACTGTATATTATCCCGCTCTCTCACACCTTTTCTTACACACGCACACAACGCTCTAAACAACCGAAGTTCTTCACAACCCAATCAGACTGACCAACTGTAGCTTTAGAATTACTACTTAACAATATAACATCGGTCAAATGGCCGCCGTGGCTTCGCTGGACGGCGCGTATCCGAGAGGTCCAATTTTCGATGACTCGACCGCATAAATCGGGCTCGATATCATTTATTGCATCGATTATGTTGCCTTTTAAGGCATCAGTCGTATGCGGCTTATTCGCATAGACCTGTGATTTAAGGTAGCCCCACAAGAAAAAATCTAATGGCGTTAAATCACACGATCTCGGTGGCCAGTTGACGTCGCTGGAACGGGAGGTAATCATGCCGTCGAATTTGTCGTTCAGAAGATCAATTGTTGCAAGCGCTGTGTGGCACGTGGCGCCGTCTTGTTGGAACCACATGTCGTTGAGATCCATATCGTCCAATTTAGGCCACAAAAAATTAGTTATCATCGACCTATACCTCTCGCCGGTGACAGTTATGGCGGCGCCAGCTTCATTTTGGAAGAAGTACGGGCCAATGACCCCGCCGGACCAAAATCCACACCACACAGTGACCTTTTCTGGATGCATTTGCAACTGATGGGTCTCGTGTGGATTGTTATCTCCCCAAATGCGGCAATTTTGCTTGTTGACATAGCCATTCATCCAAAAATGGACCTCGTCGCTGAAGATGATTTTCCGTCCGAATTCGGGGTCCATTTCCAACTGCTCCAGAGACCAGTCAGCGAATGCTCGACGTTGCCTATGGTCGTTTGGCTTCAGTTCCGGGGTCAATTGAATTTTGTACGGGTGCAGGCCCACGTCCCGACGCAAAATTCGCCAAGCTGATGTCTGCGAAATGCCTAGTTCTTGGGCGCGACGAGGAATTGACTGTCTCGGGTTATCCTGCACACTCTCGTTCACTGCAGCAATGTTTTCTGCAGACCTCACGTCCCGCCGACGTACGGGTGTTGTTTGATTATTTACTGAACCAGTTGATTCAAATTTTTAACCAAACGACGAATAGTCGACTCAACCGGACGATTGCGTGCACCGTAAAAATTACGTAGCGCACGGAACGTAGTTCGAACTGAGCACTGATTTTGATAATAAATTTTAATGATATGCAAACGTTGCTCAAGACTGTAACTTTCCATGATGATTTGCCCAATACTAGTTATTGTAACCTCAAAATTTAACAAATGAAGGTTCATAAACATGGTCGCTATACATTGTTAAAGTTCGAGCGCCCCTATTCGAAAACCCTATATATCATTATTAAATGTTTTTATTATTTTTGTTTTCATTAATAAAATAATAACCCCTATGTACAGAAGGATGGAAAATAGGCGTGTTTTAATTTGTCTTGATGTTTCTGAATTGTTTTATGACCATCTATTTCCAAAACCACATTATTCAAATCTGTAGTATTTAGTATTTTATATGGCCCATAAAATACGCCATACGTTGTATGGCAGCATGGCAAATGGAATTAACATTCTTCGTGTGATGCCACTTAATGTCTTATATATTCTGTGAGAACCGATCGTTTGAGGTCTGTATCCTGATGTCGTTACTTGTTTAATTTTGAAGATTTCGGAAAGGTGTTTAATTACCTTTCCGACGAAGCTGGTTCCGTCATTTCTGTCATTTTGTGAATTTCTGTATCGGTTGACACAGTTGAACGATGTTATCCTCGGTTGTAAAGATTGGTGGCCCTGAAAAGGGCCGATTTCTTCTTCATAGCACATGTTGGAAATGCCTGCCCTCTTGTAATAAACAGGCATGTGCTCTTCTCTTCATATTGTCAGCCACTTTGTTCAGAATGGCTTCATCAATTTTCGCAATCGATGTGACAATATTCTTTTTTAGCTCCTGGATCGTGCGGGGATTATTCGCATACGCCTTCGATTCGAGCGCGCCCCAAAGGAAGAAGTCTGGGGCCGTCAAATCCGGCGACCGTGGTGGCCACAATCCACGCGAAATGACCCTTTCGCCGAAGAACTCGCACAGCATCTCGGATGTGGATGCCGCTGTGTGGGCCGGTGCACCGTCTTGCTGGAACCAACAGTGCCTTTCAGTCGGCTCCAATAATGCGATGGACTGCATAACTCTTTCCTGATATGTTTCGGCCGTGATTGTATTTTCGAAAAATATAGGTCCCACGATGCGTCTTCGAGATATGGCGCACCATACACCTATCTTGGTCGAATGCAGCGGCTTCTCAAAAATGTTGTGTGGATTCGTCGTCGACCAGGTTCTGCTGTTCTGCGTGTTTATGTTCCCATTTAAATGGAACCGCGCCTCGTCACTGAAAAATATATTATCCATTACTTCGGGACCATTTTCCTCCAGAAATTGTAAATGCCATTTGCAATACTTAATCCTTGCAATACAATCGGGCTCCTTAAGTTGCTGCACAATTTGGCAGCGGTAAGAACGCATGTGCAGCTTCTTGATAACCCAATGCGCACTGCCGTGAGACAACGAACACTGTTGCTCTATTCCCGCAAGAGACGTTTGCGGATCTTCACTTGCAGGAAACCTAAACTTTAATGAACTAACATAATAACTTAAAACTATAAATGTTTTCAATAATTTATTTTATTCAATAAATTCATTCTCTTCGTCATTGATTGTGCTAAATTTTGCAGTTGTTGCGATGTGTTGCGATTCCAGGCCCTCAATATCGCAGTTTCCACGTACAAGTTGGCCCCAAAGATTTTCAATTGGGTTTATATCAGGGGATCTCGCTGGCCAGGTGAAAGTGCTGATTTGTCTCCCTTACAACCACTGCTTAGGGCTGGCAGAAACGTGAATGGTCGCATTATCGTGCATGAATTGTAAGTTAGCCGAAGGAAAACGACACAAGTATGGTACAAGATGATCCTCAAGCACGTTTTGGTACGCCCGCGAGTTCATACGCAAATCGATGAATGCCAAGGTTGTCTTTCCAAATGCCGAAAAACCGGCCCATAACATTAGCGAACCGCCACCAAAATTTCGTTTACGGAAATAACGTGGTTCACTTCGCAAATCGTACCAATAATCTGCAAGGCCGTCTGGTCCATCCAGGTTGAATTTCTTCTCATCCGAGAAGATGACCTAAATTAAGAAGAATTAAAAAGAAATAATGTTATTCCGCAATGTCTACATACCGATTTCCATTTGTGCGTCCATGTCTGATGTTCATCTGCAAAACATGATCGAATACGGTAATGTTCCTTAGTCATGGATGGTGCCTGCTTTTATAAAGAAGATTGGGCGACTCTTGTAGAGTACGCCAAACAGTCATATGCGAAACGTCCGGTATAATTTCAATGCGTAATCGTCGGGATCCTTTCGTTGAATTTGCAGCTTCTTTGCGTATCAATCTCTTCACACGTTCAGTTAGAAGTCGCTGCCTTCCTGGCGCCACTTTTGTTTTAGGCGCCCATGTTTTAACAAAAAGGAAGATTTCTGACAATTAAGATGTTGAAGTGAACTGTTTGGTGGTTAAAAAAGATATGACTTCTACATTTTCCGTAATGTTCAAAGTAAGCAGGAATAAGGGGTGGTGTACTTAGGGGTGGGTGTTAGTGATGATTCATTGGTCGCCGTTTTTCCCGCCGGCTTGGACGCTCTCACAATGTGATCAACCAATTGTGTCAATGCGTTGGTTTACGACCACGGCAGGGCGCAATTGGGAGTCGTGTGCTGGAGCGCGCGCTCTACGGGCGCTCTGATTGGCCAGTGTTTTTCGTTAATAACTAACAAACAATATTTCGGTCAAGGAAAAAGTTTTTCAGAATCACCCCAACTACCCCCCCCCATTTCCCGATGTTTCATAGGTTTTGGGCCACCCTGTATATTCATAATTTCCTGAACTTTGCGACATCCTAACGAAAGATTAGCAATGTTCATAAAATCTCGTCCCAATACGAGTGCTCGTCGCATAGTTTTACTCGTAACAACATATAAATTTATAATATTAGGGTGTCCCATGAGTTTCGTTCTTTTTTTTTATACGAAATGAATACACGATATTTGTTGTTTAAGGTTGATTTATTGCGTTATATATGAACCGTTCTACTCTATCACCTTCTTCCATCTCTCAGGAAGCCTTCTTATTCCCTCTTTCCAAAATTGTTGGGGCTTACTTGCAAAATATTTCTCGAGGTTTTTTTAATTATTTGCCTGGCCCTGAGTATGGTAGAGTATTGAGATATTGTGTTGGTCTGTGACCTTGCCAGTTCTGTCGAGTAGTAGGAATGCTTCTGGAGGAATATTGGCGGATAATATGGTTTCTTCGTGGAATTCATCGACTTAATTTCGTTAAGTTTTTTAATAAAAAATAGGTAATTTTATTTTTATTAATTCATAAGAAGTGCTTACTTTATTCAAAAGCTACAAAATAATTTAAATTATATTATATTAGGTTGTAACATATGAAATGTCTGATTTTTAAGAATAACTTTAAATGAACACAACTTTTTTACTAATAAATATTTTTAATCGAAATAAGAACCATTGGATTTTATACATTTCTTCCAACAAGTTTCTAGTTCTTTATTTCCATTTTGATAAAAATCTGTCGTTCTGGTGTTAATAAATGTGGGAGTGGATAGAATCAAGTATTTATTTGGTTAATGTTTACAAAGTTAATATGGATCAAAGCTACACGCTTGTTAACGACCGACTGACTGCCGATCGATCTGCTACGCAAAAACTCCATCCCTTTTCCGCGCTCACCTTCGCGAAGCCATCGAGCCTCCGCGTCTCTCGATGCCGGTCGCACGCACCTTACACACGCTCATTCCTCCATAAATTCTTAAATTCAACGTTCGCTTGACTCCTAAAGGTTTTTTCATTGAGGGAGTGGCTTAAATGTGTAAAACAATGAAAATCCGTCGGTGATAGATCCGGGGAGTAAGAAGGATGGGGTAATGTTTCATAATTTAAAGCATTCAGGTTTTGCACCGTGATCTGTGACACATGCGATCGATGAAGCTTTTGTCGATCGTTCAATTCATGTGGTACCCACTTATCTAACTTCTTTTTCTTACCAATCAACTTCAAGTGGCGTGAAATCGTCATGGCACTTACGTCGAAAAATTCTTGGAATTGTTCTCTAACCGTTGGTAGAGGATTTTCTTCAACTGCGAGCTTCAAATGATCGTCGTTAATGCTCAACTCTGGCCTTCCACGAGGTTCACTTTCAAAGCTTTCATTTCCGACTTTGAATTTTTGGTATCACCGACGAACTGTACGTTCATTGAATGCATCATTGCCAAATGCAGCGTTGATGTTTCGAGCAGCTGCTGATGCGTTGTTACCACTTTTCCACTCGTATAGGGTTTTTCATGTCCGAACTTTGACAGCATATTGCTGTGACGTTTCAGGTGGCAGTATAGTCATTCTTTCCAGAAGAGGCGATATGAAATGGCCGCCAAGATCGTGCGATTTAACGCCCTTAGACTTTTTTCACTGGGGCTACGTTAAGTCGCTGGTTTATGGTAACAAACCAACAACAATTGACCAACTGGAAAACAACATCATTCAAACCATTGGTGAGATCCAGCCCGACTTATGCAACAGAGTCATACAAAATTGGTCCTCTCGGATCGAGTCCTGTAAACGAAGCCGCGGAGGCCATTTGAATATCGTTTTTAAAACATAATGGTATTGAACGCACTTTAATACGCAATAAAGGTTTCCGTCATATGTTGCACACAACTCTTTTTATTCAATTTTAAAGTTCAGACACGCTTAATGAAAAACCCTATATAAGAAAAGCACGCGAAAATCACGTTGATTCATGTTGAAAATGAAAGTGTAAAATTGTTAGGTTAGATGCACAAGTAAAACAAGTGAAGATCAGACCTTACAAAGAAAACTCTACTCTTGAAGCAAAATGTAAAATATCCATAAAAATTGTTGTATTTTTTGTTAGAAAAAAATTTAAAACACTGATGAATCAAAATCGGACAGTTCATATGTTACAACCTAATACATATAAAACATTTAATCAGAAGCATCGTCTGACCTGATTTCGTTGCTTTCTTCTTCGAGCGAATCCATTACTTCTTCATTGATACAGTTCATGCAGATGATTTTTACATGTGTTGCGCCAGATGGCTGATTACAGACATAGCATCGTGCTCCTGTTTTCTTATCAGCGGATCGAGAGCAAATGTAGCAGCATGGTCGCTGACTGACAGATCTGTTCGCCGCTGTTCCTTCGGCTGTTGAAAATTATCTAAGTGTAAGGAATTGACGAGCGGGGAATGGTACTGGGGCAGAAATAATATTCGGGATTGATATAATATGTACATATATGTATATTTAGGTTAGGTATAAACGCACCTCTCTCGATCACAAACGAGCGAACACTGCCGTTCGGCAATCGACGCTGGGCCGCGTCGACGTCAATTCAACGCTTACATTGTTGTCGGAAGAACGTCGCGTCGCAACGAAACCGGACTCTTACATAAGGTTTATTACATTATATCCTATTTGATGAATACCGATTTATACCCTTTTTTTCATTGCCCGTGTGTTCGATAGTCGGTTCAATATATAATCCCTTGCCAATTGCATAGCTATCTCCTTCAAAAATATTTTACATACGGAGCTTTGCCGCTGAATGAATAGTTGTGGATTGGCACATTTGTACTAGTTATAAGCTGCTATACCTGTGATATCAATCATGTTTAAAAATAAAACCATTGGCCAGCGCTTGGTCTTTCCTTTGCAAGTATAGGTTTGAATTAATATGTCAAGTGTGTCAACCCCTGCCTTCGTTTTATTATAGTCCAATATGATGTTGGATTTATTTGTCCACGCACTGTTGTATTACAGGGTTCAATTTTAAATCCTGCATGTTTCGGAACCTTCTCCCGCACAATCGATTTATCGGCGCCCGAATCCAATACAGATTGCACCAAAGTATCCTTTAACAATAATAGGTGTTAAACATACGTCGTTTATATTGCTCACATTCGCTCGGAGTTTCTGCCCGTCGGCGATCGATTTCCTTGCTTTTGGATGATCCCTCTGGAAAGCATGGTTTTGTCCGACATAGGGACTCTTTGTGGCCCTTCTTAAAACAAAATCCACAAGTATTTTGCATCGCAGGTATCCTCGTACAGTTTGTATTGAGTCCCTTATTCGGCATAAGCGCCAAACTTTCCTGCATGTGCTTGATAGTCGCCCTCGTGTCCCTGATCAGGCGCATCATTAAGCCTGTCGCTGTAGGGCCCTTCATGCATTCGGTCTCGCCGAACCACCACAATGCTGGTGGCCGTCTCATCAATGAGCCCTTTCAATACAGTGTGGCCATTCACAACACGCCTGACCCGGGTAAAGACAATCAGCCAGCTCTGACTGTCACTAAGATTTGTGTCCCACAGTACTCTCAGCATTTGGTCTCCTGCAGTAGTCGGGGTGGACTCGATTAAGGGCGCAACCCCTGGTTCAGGGGTAGTAAACAAAGTTCTGTTCAGTCTGTACCATCAAAATCAAATTGTCTTAACCTTGATTTACACCACTTAAACTAATGCAATATTATTCGTGATCTATGGACCACTCTTAAGAAATTCTGCGATATCTCGTAAATCAAGTTAAATTAACTAAATTTATTATTAACCGTTTGAGTCCCAAGCAGCGCGATCGCGCTGTTGAGATTTTATGTCGAGAAAACCCAGCACATTTCGAGCATTGTGGACAACTGACGGTGCGTTACCAATTGTCGAAGTCGCGAGCTCAGATTTACTGACGCAAGAACATCAAACAGCTCCTTTTAATGTAAATAGTACATTTTACAGTAGGTAGAATAATACTATAATAATGCATAATAATAATGCTATCGCGCCGCTTGGTATTTCTCGACATAAAATAAAACAAGCGCTATCGCGCTGCTTGGGTCTTTTCGTACTCATTTAGACAAAGCGCGGTTGCGCTGTTTGGGATTCTTCGACAGTGTTTTTTCAATACCCCCTGGGACTCAATCGGTTAACTACTGGACCGAGAAAGTAACATTTTACTTCTCTCTCTCTTTTTTTATTCAAACGTGAATAATTCCCGTCACAATAATATTAATAATAATAATAGTAGGCTTAACCGGGCGCTCAGTCCATCTGGACCATTGTGCCAGGGCCTCCTGTTAGGAGTCAATTATCCCGGGGTACAGTGGTTCTCTGCCAGGCCGACCTCCTTAGCAAATTTAATGAGCCTGCCCGTCGGAACCTTCTTGCACTCCTGTATATCTAGAAGTGGGGAGCCCAGATGCCTGAGTCTTGCCATCACCACTCGCTCGTATTCTGTGAAGAGATGTAGAGGGGTTTCCTCTTCTCTGTCACACCACCTGCATGTCGTTCCTTCACTGAGGCCCATCATGTGCAGGTGCTTCCTTGTCTGCCAGTGTCCCGTTAACAGGCCCACTGCTAGACGCATATTGCTCCTGTCCATCCTGCAGAATTCTGCTATCCGGACAGGATTTGGTTCTCCAACCATGGCTTTGAAGTGTTTAAGCCCCGGGGTCTCCTGCAGGAGTCGGTGGGTCTGTTCGCTGGACCAGTTCCCCACCGTATTCCTGATGTGCCCCGGTGCGTAACCTATACTCTGTGAGGGGGGAACTCCTATACCCGCCGCCCCCCTTTGGGCTAGCATGTTCGCCCTCTCATTACCACTGATGCCGCTCTGTTCTGGCACCCACAGTAATTCTACGCGGTTCTCTTGGGATAATTCCTCTAGAGTCCCCATGCATTGCAGTACCTGCCTTGATCTGGTCACATAAGAGCCGATGGCTCTCAGTGCCGCCTGGCTGTCGCTGCATATGCTTATGTGTTTGCCTTGGTATCCTCTTGCCACATTTAGTGTGGCACAGGTCCAAATGGCTTGTACTTCGGCCTGGAAGACGGTCAGGTGGTTTCCCAGTGGTGCCTTTGCTGGTCGTGGACCCGTCCGTCTACCAGACGAGTCCTCCTGGATTAAAGGGTCTTCTTCCTCTCATCCACTCCTCCCTTGTTGGGATTCTTGTTTTATATCTGGTATGAAAGCGGTATACCGGCCCACTGCGGTCGCCAGCGCCTTCTGGTGACATCAGTGCAGCGTCTCCCCTGCGCAGCACACTCGCGTGGCCCGTCCCGCTTTCCCTCCATTATTCGCCACCCCTTAGCCTCAGGGCCGCCTTTCTAGCTCTAAATCTCTATATTCTTTTACTTTAAAGAATTACAAAAGTGTTAAAATCGCGGAGCTTAAACCCACGCTTACAGTCTTTTAGCGTTTATAAGGACGAATGCTCGAAAGGGAATTTAACCCGATCTTGCTGTCTTTCGACGAATATAAATATTGGAATAAATATCGGATGAATGTTCAAAAGGGAATTTAACCCGATCTCACTGAGCTTCAGCAGAACTTTTGACGATTAATTACGGCGTAAACGCGTAGCTTGACTATTCAGAACTAAGCCCTTTTAATAAATAGAAGTTGATCAAAAGGGAATGAAACCCGATCTCACTGGCATCATTATGGCTATCTGGCACCGACATGGTATACAGCTAGTAGGTCCATACTGAGCCACGAGAGTAGATTTCATGCTCTTTTTATATCCGAAAAGCGAACCAAAAATATGGTGGGGATACAGAATCTTCCAAGGGAGTCCGAAAGATCGCCCTGAAGCGTTGCGCCATCGCGCCATCGCGGAATGGGCAGACTCGACTGCATGCACTCTCGATTTCCAAATAAGAGCATAATAGACGAAACGAAGGAAACGATACCTCCCACGTAACACACAAATAAAATGAATATTTTAAATCACGCTTCACTTAAACACAATATGAAAATAAATAGTAAATAATAAGAACATACGCATTTTAAATCATTTAAAATGATTTCCTGTATATTCTCTTTTTCCTTCAGATTCATTTCTGTTATTATATTTCGGGAGAATGTTGTTCGGGATGGTATCTCGTATAGGGGTTCAGCAATTCTTACAAAATTTTTGAGGTCTTCATCGTCAACTATACTGTATGGTTGAAAATCTAATAAAATCATTTTAGCAATGGCATTCGTTAATGCTTGGGCTCTCGGAGAATTTTTATTTAACATGGCTTTCTTTCCAAATGAAGCCAAATTATTATTGTTATGGATAATAAAGGACTTTTAAGGTCCACGATATTAAAAACACACACACCTTTCGATCACGTACTTTAATTTTAATAGATATAAGAAGATACATATATGAGAGCGTGGTGGCTCAACGAACGAACTCTAGTAACAACAGAAACGGGAAGCAGTGCTCATTGGCGCTGCCTGTCGTAGCGAAACTCTATCAACTATCTCCTGAATTTTCACATGGTCTCAATTGTGTAGACTCAGATTCAAATATGCGTGGATGCTTTAAGGGCCCCCTACACGATGAAATATGTTGCGATGCATGGATCGACTCCTAGGTTTCATGATGCATGTTGCAATGGGTGTAGGCCGGCATCGAGGAATCATCATCATATGCAACTTGCATCGCCGCAAGAATCACGACACCGTATTGGGTCCAGTGCAGACCAGCGGTTACCTCGGACTTCCAATAAAAAAAGACATCTGGCCACTGTCACCCATTGAAACCGTTCGTCCTTTTTAGAAATATTCAATTTTTCCGAAACACAGACAGGACAACCTCAGGGACTCTCCGGCCATAAAAGACACCCTTCCCAAAAATAAAAATTTCTCTCCAGCACCGCCTCCACCCTCATTAAGGGGGCCGACTCCAGGCACCATGTCCTGTGTGCGTGCACTCACACAAACAACGGAAAGCATGCTTAATAATTAAGAAGAAGGACTTAATGTAAGACGATGTAATATTTGCCGTACGTTGCCCCTCGATGCACCCGATCACGACCGCGCGGAATTGTGACTGAGCGCGTGCTATACGGGCGCTCTCATTGGCCCGTGTTTTTCGTTTATAACTCAAAAACGAAGCTGCAAACCACACTTTGGTAAAGGAAAAAGTTGTTCAGAAACCCCCCAGCTACGCCCCATTTCCCGATGTTCCCTGAGTTAGCGGCCACCCTGTATAAATATATTCCAAAGGTGTCAAAAATTACCTGAAATATGGTGCGTGTTGCTTTCTCACTTCAAAGTGCAGCAGTAATCAGGCAACATATTAGTACACCATTTGTCCTGGTAACGCTTTCTCCAATATATCTATATATTTTTTTTTCTCGAGGAGAGGAAAATGCTGCTGCGCATACCTACCGAGGCAATCCATTTGGTTATGTGAGGCTCGCCAAACGTGGCCATATTCACTAAAAACCTCTCCTCTGGAATCCTTCCTTGTATAATCTATAACAATTTTTTTAAATAGGACAAAAAGAATGGTATGAACAAGTCAAGATATTTTTCAATTTGTTCAATACTTACTTATAGAGACCTTTCTCGCTTTTCTGAGTTTGCTCTCTCCTCTGTTATAAATTCAGGTTCCCGAATGGGTATACCTCTATTGTGCCGGCTATCTATTAATTCCGGTAACATGCATTGTATATAAAATCGAGTTAACTGTGGCTCCATATTGGTTTGCCAAAAGTTATCGTCTTTATCTATTTTTATGTATACTTGAACCCTTTACGGGTCCAGGTACAAAACAAGCAGTATTTTCTATTTTAGCACCAATTGTCGCACCGAGTTCTTCACGTGCTAATTTTTCACTCTCTTGCCCGTATATTACTGCAGGTGCATTAATTATCCTGGGATAAACAAATGCTTTGACTGCATTTGCACAGAACGTACCAATCCGACGACGGCATACTCGTCCGAAATTCGAGGCCGTCAAAAGCTTTGATTAACCATTTATGATTTTGGGCTTGTCCGATGGTTTCTTGCTCAATGGCATCTCTCCTACTTTTCCAATTGTGCAACATTTCCATATGTTTGGTCTTCACCAATTCATAAATGGTTTCTGCCATATCTGGCTTTTGAGCGTTCGGCCCGTAATTAGAATCCATTTCTGAACGGAATTGTTTCCGCACGTGCTTCGCAATCCTTTTTTCTTCCAGCTTTTCAGCGGACTTCTGATTTTTGTTCTTTTTTCAATATTTTTCAGAGTAACAGGCGGGTTCTTTTTCATCGCCGTATTCAGGCGTGACAACACCTGTTTTGTGTTATACTGCAAGGACAGTACCAACACATCTTCCGGTGTAAGATCCTCGTTCTCCGAAATTCAATCCTTTTCTGCTTGTATATTTTGCGATGATTCCGTTAAAACTTTCGACCGTGTTGTTATTGCTGTTGTATAGCAAACTCTCTGCATGAGCCAACAACGGTCAAAGTATTTCTTTAATTTGTTCATACACTCCCATGTTCTTCAATTGTGGAACAATGTTCGTTTCTTCTTCCTTTCTGCTTCCATCGCAGAAGTATTCAAGCCTTAAACATTCTGCGTGCTCTCGAAAAACGTGGCTTGGAACATTGTGTATGTCGGCATACAAATTTTTTATTTTCTCTGCAGTCGTTATCTTCTGATTATATCTGTACTCTGCGGCTTTCACTACGTCCGCGCGCATTCGCCTAATGCTACTTTCAACGATTTTCCTCTACGGGCCAGGTGTTGTCTTTTTCACAATTTCCTTCATTTTTTTTCAAAAATTTCTCAGCAAATGGTTCGTGCATTCAATTTTATTGACACGAATCTGGGTTCTGTATGGGTCAGCATCTATAATTTTCTTATAAACGCTGCTATCCCCATCAGCAATCAACGTCGAGTAAACGAGTCCACGTTTTTCGTCACTAGTCTTGAACCCTTCGACTATCGCGTCACTTTCCATCGCCGTTGATGCTTGATTCGTGCCCCAGTTTTTGAAGCACGCGTGGTTTCGGGTCTCTATTTTACGTTTTTGGAATATGTAGGAGTATGGTAACCAATAATTACGCCGATTCCAGACGCGGAATCGTAGGTTCCAGTCCGGTAGGATCGTTTCATCCAGCTTCCATCGGCCACAACACATGTGGGGTATTCCAAGTTTTGAAGCAATATCGCCTCTTTCTATGGCCAAACGTTTCTCTTCCTCTGCAGCAACAATTAGCGACTTCACGATTTCATCGTGGTGCTTCCGAAATTCTTTTCTCGACATGGAGGGTATATGCATTGCTGCAAGGAACTCCTCCATTTGGGTATAACTGCCTCCATTCAATATTGTCCCAGCAACCGCACTCTGGTTGGTTTCCATTTTTTTGCTTTCGTCAGGTTCGCTGTGGATTCCACCTTTATATTGGCACATATCGCATTTTACGCTGAGGGTGGTCCTCAGGCCCGACCGTTTTATGCCGGTTATTTGCATGTGTCCAATTCCACAGTCCTGTTCTTAGCATGGTCCCCAATTTTTTTAAACTCGGCAAATATGTGTTGCATATCCACGATACTGAAGCCACTTGGTACACAGTCTTGTTCTTCAGTATCGTCCATTACCGTTTCTTCAATGAACAATTCTTCAGGGGTTGCACTTTCAAGAATTTCACTCGCCAATTCTTCTGTTGGCTTTTCAGTTCGTTTAAATTTGGCGTTCCTCGTTCCTCATCCAATGGCTAATATAAATAATTGTATCGGAAGAGTGTTGACAATGGGATGTTGACTGTTCACAAATATTCTGCAGGCGTAAGCGCCGTCTTCTTCCGCGCCATCCTTTTTGTTTCGATGCTCTCCTCGCACTCAATGTTAATTTTGCCCGACGGTGTCTCTTATCAATCACGAACTGATTTTCACAATCACTTTTTATACCTTCGTGGATTTCAACCACACAAACATTTCCAATATCGCTCATTGTGACACTTTCACTTCACTTTCCACAATTCACTTAAAATCAGTTTTCTATACACGCACTCAAAACTTAGAAATAGATTGTAATGCAATCCACTCTGTCTATTGAATGCAACTGTCGCGAAGACGTAAATCGCGACATCTTCGATATTGGCCCGAACGCCGCACAGTGGTCTATTTGGCCCCAAAAAGCGGACAAAAATATTGTAGCGTTGTTTATAGGCTCAAGGTCATAATGTAGTAGGTCGTTGAAATCGTCTTAACGTCAGCTCCAATGTTATGAAATTGAAAACAAATTTTAACAATATTTTATAACATTATATCTTAATTTTTTATAAAAAAATTGTTTTCGAAAATTGAATAATTGAAGTTTGTAGATGTTTGAATACTGTTTTCCTTTTGTTTAAAACATTTTTCTTTAAGACTGTTGAAACCTCTTCAAAAATAGGGTCAATAGTAGAGTACTGGCACTGAAAACATATATCATATTATATTAAAATGTACTATTTGGTTATTTTAATGCAGAATATGTGTATTAGGAAACCATTTATTAAGAAAATACCTATTTTCAAACGATTTTTGGGATATCTTACCTTCAATCTTCATCAAAAGTCACGTCCATCGATTCTTCTTCTGATTCTTCTTTTCGTTCTTCTGTGTTGAAGGGAAGGAACATATCTAACGATACTTTGGCATATGCATGTTTTTTTCTTTTTCCGAATTGACCTCATATTATACAATAGAGGGTCGGAACTGAGCAAAGGTCTATTAATGACATCCATATTGCATAACTCGCGACTACACTTCCTCGCATGATTTTGTCTGTATATGCGAAAATATTTGTTTCTGGCTTTTGCAGCTTCTTCTGAAAGTTGTCCATTGGTAAAATGGCATTTTCAATAACGAGGGGTCCATGAATTAATATCTTGTGTAGTATTGGACTCATAGGATGCCATGGATATAATTGTACATACATTTCTGCAGTATTCTTGGCATATACGGCAAATTTGTTGGTATCAATTTTATATCCACTTGAGATTACTTCTAATATAATTTTCAATTTATATATTAGTCGCACATCGATCACTATTATTGTTGACGATAACTCATGATTCGAAAAAAATCTTCTACTCGTGTTACCGTCATTTGTATTTCCGAAACCAGGCTTCGGTACGTCAACAATTATACCCATTTTGTTTCTGAACTGATCTTGAATCACCTTTTTTCTCTGCCCTACCACTTCTTTTTCGTGTTCAGACCTTACTTGCCACTTTTTAATAGACAATTTATATGATAGATGCAGTAAATGTTCAAATATCCCTATTCTGGCGTGCAGGATAGACAAACCAAATTTCATTGCTTCTGGACACACTTCTCTTATTGCTGATAAGTTATTTAATTCTTTGGAGGGAGCTCCACATATGTAGTATCTCATTGTTGATGCCGTATTCGTAACAGCATTACATATCTTTGCATCGATCATCGTAAATACCATTTTGTGTTTAATAGCTGTGGATCTGTTTTTCTCAATTCTTGTTTTCTACAATGCATTTATTTTGCTTCGGATATACTGAACTTCTTCATTAGTGACATCAACTGATTCTTTGATAAATCTTATTCTAATTGGTCGACAATACCAAGGAGAAGATGGTGTTGGATTTTGCCAAGCAATTTTTCCATTTGTGTAACAAATTAACTGTAGAGGTACCAGAGAACTTTGAATCCAAACTATTTTCAATTTTCTGTTTAAACTGTGCCTGTTGAGATCCGTTGAGATCCGATAACATTCCTTCTTTGCTTTTAGCAATACTGAATAACAAGGATATAAATTTTTGTCACTTCTTCTGACAATTTCGTATTGTTCTCCTGATAGTTGAGCGTCAACAAAAATTGAAAGTGCTTTTAAGTTTGATAGCTGTCTTTTTTCTTCTTGTTGGTAATTGGGAACAAATTTTTCGGTATAACTGCCACCTGCTACAGTTCCTTCATGAACTGTAGAAGGTGGTACATTACACACAGCTTGTTCTTCAATAACTACTTGCTGCAATTTCACCCGCGTGTGCAATTTTTTGTCCTGCGGTATAGCCCGCAAATGGGGAAGTAGACTCATGAGGATGAAGTAATCTTCGTCTTCCTCAATCGTCCTCTGTTGTGTGCCACCCTTTTGCTGCAAGAATGCCACCTTTTTTTTCCAATTGTAGGAAATTAAGCAAAGGATCTTTTCTTCTTTGGTGATTTCAACAGTTCCTCACGTTTATCCGTACAAACAGAGGTGACACTTTCATCACCATCCTGGTCAGTATGTAAACCGGCTTCATCTACATTTTCGCTATCTGATACCTCGATAACTGTTTCATTTTCTTTCGCCATTTGCGTAGGTTTGGAAATATTTCCAACCTGAGGCTTCTTTGCGTACGTGTCGTTTAAAAAATGCATTATTTCTAAATATCTCCATTTTGAATCGGTGCTTTTTGACCCAGAGCCTGAAGGTAGACTGCGCTTTCCTTCATGAACTGATGTCTTTCAGCCGTTGCCACTTCTTTTTAACGCTCTCTAACAGAGGGGGGGGGGCTTTTTACCCATGCTGCTTCTGCTCCTCCGTTTATGCCTGACCTCCTTATAGTCAGAGTCGGTCAGTGTTTCCTTCAGAGGGGGGCTGCGCGCCACCGCGGCATATGTGGGTGCCGCTTCCGGTCGGGGCTTCTTCGAGGCACTCTCCTCCGGAGGAAATCTCACCTTCCTTTTTTGGTGCGGAATGGGGCCATCCGTTGGCTTCCCTTCCGCTATGGAGGTGGGTGTCGGGGAGATGTTTATGTGTCCCGATTTGGCCTTCCCTCTTCCCTCCGGAGGGCTCGTTTGGGTCCCGGTATTCTCTGTCTTTTTGGTTCCCATTCCCTCCTTAGAGAGGGGGGGGGTGCTACCTCTATGTATTTGTGAGGGGAGGGAGGTGTCCTAATTGGGATTTTCCTCAACTCCAGGATTGTATCCTTCATTGTCGCCAGTGCCGCCACCGCCCGGGCGCACTCTTTCCTCATAAGAGCCTTGACATTTTTTGTTGCATTCGCATACTCTAAAAATATCTTGGCTGAGGATTCGGTCCAGCTCCTTAGGGTCTCCAGCTCCCCCAGAATCACCAACAGCTGACGTTGTGGTATTGCACCCCCCCCCACATTTTTCCCTCTGCCCGGGTCTCCTCATGTGTCCGTGGACTCCTCGGCGGGGTGAGGGGATGGGGTGGTTGACCTTGTGGGTCTCTGCCCGGCCTTGCTCCCTAGGGCTTGGCTTCTGACGGGCAGGAGTCGCCGCTAGGCCCGGTGGGATAAAGGGACATCAGTATATGCGCGTTATACGTTTCAAGGAATTCTATAAATTTCCTGTGAGAAAGAAATTTATTTTCGCCTTTGATGGAATTGATTATTGTCGTAACCTTTTCCATCGCGGAAGATATTTTTATATCTTTCCGGCATAACGCTTCCTGATGAATGATAAAATGTATCATTGGAAATTGAAATCTGCGTTTTTTAAATTCCCCGTTGTGTCCTACTTTGAAACCTATCATGGCTTTCACACGATCCGTTACCACTGCAGAGCATTTTGACAAATGGGTTTGGAATTTATGAACACTGTTCTGTACTGCGTTAAAGATATCAAGTCCTGCCGTTGTGTCACGCAAGGGCATAAAGTCCAACAGCTCCTTGACGTACGAAAAATTATTTTGTTCTATTCGATCGAAAATGCTGAATTGACTTGTATGCCGGTTATCGGTGCTTTCGTCCAGACACAAAGAAAAATAACGACATGAGCTTAATAGTGCAGTTAAATTCTGTTCGATAGATGTGCCTATGTCAAAAATTCACGGTTTTAGCACTGAGTGGGATGCTCGCAGCTTCTTCAAGGGTTATACACTTTCCGAAGAATATAGCCGCCTCAATGAGATATTTCTTTATGAAATCGCCGTCAGTGAACGGTTTACCCTGCGTTGCTATTAAAAGCGCAATATCGTAATAATAATCCCCAGGGATATACGTACAAGATTCTTCATGAACTAGTTTGAGCCCCCCTAGTAGATCACGTCTTTCGCGTCCTTGATACAATACATACTCTTGTGAATGATGACGTGTAAAGTGACGTTCGATATTACTTTTCTTTACTAGGGTAGGCTGACATCCGCAAAGAAGACATAAAAATAAAAAGTTTTCTCATGCCTTGTTAAAATTTTGATAGTACGTCTTCTCTCCAGACATCTTGTTAATAAATTAATTTCACTTAATAAATTTACGTATATGTGTAAAGCACTGCACAAATGACGGAAGAGTGGCGGTGATGTGAACTGTTTGATGCTTAAAAGAAATATGTCTTTTTTCTGCAATGTCCAAAGTAAACAGGAATAGGGGGTGGTGTGCTGTGAAAAAGAGTCGGTGTTAGTGATGGCTCATTGGTTATACTTTTTTCTCATGTGAAATTAGGAAGTGGTAAAGAAAGGGTATGAAAAGACACCTTGCCATTTCCATGAGGCATCGATTCTTCCTTTCTGCCACGCCATTTTGCTCCGGAGTGTAGCTAACCGTATATTGACATTTTATTCCCTGTTCTGCAAAGAAATCGTTTAGTTCTTTATTGTCGTACTCTGTCCCTCGGTCTGATCTGAAAACATTTGGAACATTGCCAAATTTTGTCTTTGATTCCCGTACAAATTCCTTGATCCTGTTAGTTGTCTCAGATTTATGACTTAATAGATATATTGTCGTATATCTGCTGAAATCGTCAATTAAAGTCAATACATAACATTTCTGACCTGGAGTCCTAGAGTCCTGACCTCAGATCCAATGCCGATTCAGACCGGCTGTCAGACTTCTGAGGGAATGGTCTTCTATTCATCTTCCCCTTTACGCAGGTGTCACATACTTGCTTTATTCCGCAGTCCTTAATTTTTACTCCCTCTACCATTCCCTTGGACACCATTACCCGTATTGCTTCAAAGTCCCTATGACCCAGCCTCCTGTGCTATGTGTGCTGGGAGTCTGCACAATGGCGACCCACAACAACAAGAGCCTTGTTGATATTCCTTAATTTAAATAGATCACCATATGGATCAGCCTTGACTATAACTTTGTATTTGCTCCTTATTGCACACATCCCCTTGGTGAAGTTAACCTCAAAATCCATTTCTGTCAGCCTTTTGACAGATATTAAATTCTCCTTTAGTGCCGGAACATAGAGCACATCCTTTATATGAAGAGCAATATGATTTCCTTGCGGACCTTCACACCAAATTTTCCCGTCTCCCCTGCCTTCAACTCTTGCACAAGAGCTATTTCCCAGCCTCGCGCTCTCATTGTTGCACTCCCTTAAACACATTTAAATGTCTATAGTCTGTTACGAGCCGAGGGCTAAGGGGCACGGCTGCGGAGCCGAGGATCGGTTGTTTATGGTTTTATGTTAGTTAAACGGTCGAGCCGTTTGATGGGAAATGTGTGGATGTGCCAATGCCTATTTCATCACTGGGTGCCACTGGAAGGTCAAGGTTTTTTGTGGATGTGCTAGAGCTTATTTCATCTCTGGGTGCCACTGGAGGGTTAGAATGTGTGGATGTGCCAATGCTTATTTCATCAATGGGTGCCACTGGAAAGGTTGTTGTGGATGTGCCAGAGCCTATTTCATCTCTGGGGGCCACTGGAAGGGTTTATTTGTGGATGTGCCAGTGCCTATTTCATCACTGGGTGCCACTGGATTGTTAGTAATTATTGCCTCGTAACTATCGATATATCTCGAGCGGTTGAGATATATCTATTCGGTGGATTCTATATACTACTTATGATTGGTATAGGAAACAGAAAGAAATGAATATATCTATGATCAAATAATAAAATGTCTATATTCTATATATCAAGTAAATACAATATGTAACTATCGTGGACTCAAAGAACCCACGTTTACAGTCTTTAACGTTATAAATATATGGTAAAATGCTTGAAAGGGAATGCGACCCGATCTTGCTGTCTTTCGACGAATGCGAACTTTGAAATAAATATCGATGATCGAAAGGGAATTTAACCCGATCTCACTAACTTTCGACAAATGCGAACTTTGAAATATCGGTTAATGATCAAAGGGGAATTTAACCCGATCTTACTGAGCTTGAGTATTCAAACAGCCTAAGTCGCAACGTATCACGAAGCCAGTTAATTGGATACTGAGCCGCTGAGGGCAGATTTCGTGCCCTTTTTATACCCGAAATCCGGACCAAAAATATGGTGGGGGTACAGAATCTTCCAAGGGAGTCCGGAAAACTCCCCCGAAGAGTTACGTCATCGCGTCATCGCGGAAGGGGCAGATCCGACTGCATGCGCTCTCGATTACCATATAAGGGCATCATAGACGAGACGAAGGAAACAATCCTTCCTACGTAACATCTCCCCCCTTAGATGAAACATCATTTATTATGATGCTTTTACTCCCTTTTGGGAATAGCGAGCGCAGATATAAAATACAGTCGGACACTCACGCAACGATGAAATGACTCAACCAGTCAGGTGCTACTGCAGGTGGTTGAAGTTTCGAAGTGGCTCGTCCCCGTCCTCGTCCTCGAGGATATCACCGGAGGATGTTTCAATCCGGATGCGGCCCGTCCTCGTCCCCGAAGATGTTGCGGATCCTCAATCCGACTCTGCGGCAGCGTTGAATGGCAGCTTCACCCGGCATCCAATCCCTGACATTGTCATCGGTTATTTGCAGAAGGTCGAGCCCGTTTTCCTTATTAAAAGGAAACGTTCTCTTCCCGTTCGGTTTTGGAGGTTCAGTATTTTGAACCCCCTGATCCCTGGTCCTTGGAATCCTCGTCTGCGTTCCCTTGCCCAGTTTGTAATTTCCCTCGGCAGAGACGAATCGTCCCGTGGGGTTTATTAACGTGCCAGTCCGGTACTCTCGTAGCCAGGAACCCTGCTCCTCTGTCTGGATTGATATTGTTCTAGTGCCCTCGCTCTTCTCCGTTTGCGTCTCGGCTTCGATCTGCATGCTTTGATTTTTCAGTTTGAACTGTGAGGTTTCCGAATTTGCAAGAGTTATATATATGGAACGGAGACTTCTTCAAGTTGCACCCACAAACGTTCTTTGAATGGGAAGTGTATGAGACAAAGACCCGACTCCAGAGCAGATATCCCTTCAAGATGGTGTAGTAGTCGCACGTGGCCGTGCACTCTGTGTCCTGTAGGTCCCGTCGAAAACAATGCCAATTCCCACAGCAGGTTTTTTCCTTTGCCCATAAAGATTCTAATTTATTGCAGTCAGTATGGCGCCGTGTTTTCTTCCTGGCTCTCGTACTCCTCAAGTGTTGGCGAGAAAGCACGATTCCAATTGATGGTGTTTGTTCACTTTCCTTGCATGACAAATGTATTCAATTGCTGATTTTCTTTTAAGTAAAATGACTATTTCCAAAGAAGTAACCGTATTCCATTGAATTTGATGAAACTTGAAGAATTGGAGTTTCGCATAACTGAGACCGGTGTTGAATATCATTATTTAATGTTTTTATTATTTTTATATATATTTTTTTTTATTTTTTTTTTAAAATAAATAAAACTCCTATGTACAGAAGGATGGAAAATAGGCGTGCTTTAATTTGTCCTGGTGTTTTTGAATTGTTTTATGACTATCTATTTCCAAAACTACATTATTCAAATCTGTGGTACTTAGTATTTTATATGGCCCAATATAATGAGGGTCAAACTTATTTATTCGAGGTTCCTTCTGCACGTAAACGTAGTCTCCAGGTTTAAATTCTCGTGGTCTTCTATGGCGGTCGTAATATCGTTTGGACCTTTCCTTTGCATTGTTCAACTTGTCGGCCGCTTGGTTTCGAATTACAGTCATCTGTCCAATCAGGTCGGCGAGGTAAGTTCCATACGTTTCAAGACGTTGTCCAGACGGAAAGGCACTCGGTATTCTTGCCTGTTTACCGAAGATCAATTCATGGGGCGTAAAATTGGTAGCTTCGTGAACGGAGGTGTTATATGACATCATAGCAAAAGGAATAAGCAGGTCCCATTCTTCATGCGATTCCATATAATGCCTCAAGTATTCTGCGAGAACAGCATGACTTTTCTCCAAAGAGCCGTTCGTTTGAGGTCTGTATCCTGATGTAGTAATTTGTTTAATTTTGAAGATGTCGGCAAGGTGTTTCATGCGACCCGATCTTGCTGTCTTTCGACGAATGCGAACTTTGAAATAAATATCGATGATCGAAAGGGAATTTAACCCGATCTCACTAACTTTCGACAAATGCGAACTTTGAAATATCGGTTAATGATCAAAGGGGAATTTAACCCGATCTCACTGAGCTTGAGTATTCAAACAGCCTAAGTCGCAACGTATCACGAAGCCAGTTAATTGGATACTGAGCCGCTGAGGGCAGATTTCGTGCCCTTTTTATACCCGAAATCCGGACCAAAAATATGGTGGGGGTACAGAATCTTCCAAGGGAGTCCGGAAAACTCCCCCGAAGAGTTACGTCATCGCGTCATCGCGGAAGGGGCAGATCCGACTGCATGCGCTCTCGATTACCATATAAGGGCATCATAGACGAGACGAAGGAAACAATCCATCCTACGTAACAAGTCTAATAACAACACATATCATTTTATTCGTGAAACTTCAAAATATCATTTGGCACCAAGCGCAACTGAATAACTATTACCGCAAAAGTACAAAACACTTCCAAAGTTGAAAATTGGGATTTTTTTCAAAATTGATTTTTTAAAAAATGGTACGCTCTGGAGAAAAACGGATTGCAGATTCGTATTCAGCACATTAAAGTCTATAAGTAACGCATATTGAAGGTTCCAAAATAAAAAAAAAGTTGAAATTTGTCGAACAGTGTTATGTGTATCAAAATTAGATTGCCGATTTTGATGCATTTATCATAATTAAAGTATGCTAAAAAATGTGCAGAACGTAAAGACAAAGAATTTTATAAAATATTACTTTGCATAAATATCAGCAGTCTACAAATCCTTCATGCAAATATTATAGAATATTTCCCCATGACACATAAAAAAGGCACATATATTTATACAATATAGAAAGATAATTATAAATTTCTTAAATTCTGAAATCTAAAATTAGTACAATGCCTGGGAGTAGAGAATCTCAGCTGCTGACCTAACCACACGGTATCTTTATGAATTTTGACTGTCATAGTTAGATAAATCATATCTTTCCGATGTGCAGTACATTCATTTTCGACAAACCAGTTCGGATATGCTTTATTTACAGCTTCAGATATAATCCGAAATAGTTTATCCAAAATAGATGTTTCACTGCGTAATGCCGGATAAAAACGATCGAATACGGCATTTACAATTTTAAAAATTTGGGAAAAGTTATAGGATGGCACCACTAAGTGCCCGAAAGTAATCGCGTCACTTGCAGCATATGCGCGAAGGGCTAACAGTGTTTGATCGTCACGCTGAAATTCCCTACTTTTATCAACAAAATAGTCAAAACATTGATCGCATTTATATTTTTCTATGCTTTTTTTAGCAATGTACCCGGCGAAATATTCTATAGCGCACATCTCTAAAGAGCACACTGACGTCGACAATGCTGCTAAAATATTGTCAATTTGTAATTGCACATTTTCACTGTCGACGTCAATGTTCTCTTTTTCCACTTCATTTAATGGAACATCATTTGACGTGGAGGTACTGCATTGGGACAATATTATATCCTCCTCTAAAAGAGTTGCGTCACAGTCAGGTTGACAATTACTACTATGAGAATTACTATTCAAATTCAACAACATATTTTTCCTGATGGCAAGACGCACTCCTTTTACAGAAGGATTGCGATTATAGGTGCCACCGCGCAATCGCAGAATAGAAAAAAAAAATTCCAAAACGGGAAGTCATCCAAAATATTACACCTTCCTTTTTTAAATCATGCCAAAGCTGCACGGTGGCATTTACTGATTGCCGCAATCCTAAGAAACAAGGTGGAGTTTTTAATCCAGAAGGTGTTACTACAAACCAATTAGACATACTTTCCAATTGATTCAACGAATTAGTTTCGACAAGAGGATATAAATGAGAAATGGCACACTTGTTTGGATTAGGATCACGAGCAGACCTGCTATTTAAATTATCAAACATGTCATTGAGGGTTTCGAAAAAGCTGGCAGTGTGCAACGCGGTACTCGTCTTTATACAATTAATGGAACATGCAGTAAACAAGGCAGAAGAAACTCTTTTGCTGAATACTTGCAATGCGAGCTTACATTTCATTTTATCAAAATTATTGGGTCTGACATGTTTCTCGGACAATTTGTAAGCCGCTCTCGTACCTTTATCGCGTTCCAAATTCCATAAAGCAATAACATGGCACCAGGATACCCGTGAACCGTTAATTTGGAAATCATACTTTAATAAATTATTCCCGATGCTCTTGAACAAATGTAAATAATCAAACAAAAAGTAAATAACGTAAACAACGAGTACTGAGGTATAAATTTTCGAAAATACCCAGTCAGGCCAAGAAAACTCTGCACGTTTTTGACATTAACAGGCATCAGAAACTTCGAAACTGCAGGGGTCTTAAGCTCCGTAGGACGAATGCTTGAATTTTCAACAATATGGCCTAAATATTCAACTTGGGTTTGCGAAAAACAATATTTTTACGAAGTAATCAACAGACCATATTGATTTACGAGATTAAGGACAGCGTGCAAACTTTCCATTGCTTTTTCATAACTAGTAGAAGGCACTATCAAATCATCCATCTATACTAAATACTAACACAACGTATATTGGCTTGCTCGACGCCTAGGTTGCCAATGAAATTTTGGAAACTTGGCTGCCCAGAGTGCAGATGTTTTTGTAGACATTCTGTAAAACAAAAGGGACCGTTTTGTCGAAACAAATGATTAGGCAAGTAACTGCTAAAAATAGAGAAATAGGTGTGGCCTAGTCAAAACGGTCGCGAAACAAACATGCTACATTCCGACCTCTGTATCTCTGTTATTTTTATGAAATCAGACCAATCCTTTTGCAGACATATTTTCCATAACATCTAATTTTAGAAAATGTAAAAAAAAGACGATCATTTATACTTTTAACGGTATAAAAGGAGCCAGCTGAAAAGGAGTGAGTGAAAGTTACGTTCACCCATGGGCTCGCGGTGACGGATGGAAGTCCAACGCTAACTCTCTTCTTGGAGAAGCGGGATCGACACTTGTTGGTAGGCATGTTTATTCACAAGGGCAAAGGAACGTGCGAAGTGTTCAATAGCTAAAGCTAGAACTGATATCGCTATAGAGACTCCCAAAACGGTTGCCCAAGTGAAATCGAGATTAACGATTCTCCAGTCTATATCGTTGAAAGACATTCAACAAAATGTTCACTAAAAAAGAAATCCAAACGTGAAAATGACACTCAAATCAACAGGACAACAAGAACTCTAACCACAAAGAGAGAACTCAAAGTGACAGGAGCCAAGAAGTACTAAGTTGAGAGTAATTAAGAGTGAAGTTACGTAATGATTCTAAAAGTTACTAGACAGGAATCGAAAATGACAAGTCTTCAATTCAAATAACAATAACAACCCAAAGCTATTTAAAAGCTAATCCAGGCGTGAGCTAATGAAAGACACGACCAGTATTGGTAAACCAATACCGTACTCAGACAAACACTTGTCTGGGACTCGCGAATTCGAAAGGAGATGGTTGAATAATTCCGTCACGCAACCATTCATTAACATGACTGTTTACCTCATCTTTCTCGGAGGGAGATAAGCGTCTTGCCCGCTGATACACTGGTTCGTCATCCTTGAGAACTAAATACATCCTTACACCAACCTCACGGTCGTTTACAAGTTTATAATTATTAATTAATTTTTCAATATCATTACTATGCTCAACACGCATTATGCTCGACAAATCCATCTCGTTAACCTCATGTATGCAATCAATGTGATATACATCTGGTACGTAACTATCCTTGAAATTCCGCGGTTTCTCTATCGAAACTTTTCTCTCGACTATACGTACATTTACGGTATCCAAAAAATCAGTACCTATCAAAAACCCGTGCCGCATCAACGCGTCTGACACCACGCAAATTGTGACTGGATATCGACTACCGTCTATTTCTATAACCGACGAAAATTCACCCAGCGTCTTATTTCCATCTGACCCGACTCCATTAAATGTAATCTCGCGTTGCAGCAATTTCGGCGAGCCTATTTTAATATATTGATCCGGCGGATTAGCGTGAGGTCGCTACCCGAATCAATCAGCGCGGATATCTGATTACCGTCCAAATCTACATTTTTGTAATATTTTCTTCGGGAAGACTCAGAAACATCACACGTTTCTTTTACTTTACTCAACCTATTCGGACACCTCAATGCAATATGGCCCAATTCATTACATACAAAACATGTCATACCTTTGTATCTCTCAGGACATGTACCACTCAAGTGATCCCTCGCACCGCACTTAAAACATTTTACAACCTTCCTCAGCGTTTCTTCTCTCTGGAACCGTGACCCCCTGCTGTCAACCCTCGGTCGCTGTCCGTCGCTCGGCCGAAAGCCGTCGTCCGCTGCCTGGCCGGAAACTGCCACTCGACTGCTGCTGTAGTCTTCCCCGCAATGACATTTTCTCGAACGTGTTCAAGAAGGATTCTTTATCCCTGTGTCCCTGAGCGTATGCGTGTTCTCGCAGGGGGAGGTCAGGAATCCCAGCAATGAGGTAATCTATTAGCTCATCCTCGTCCATGTGCAAACGATTCGCCAAAATTACTTTCTCGTGAAAGTACTCACTAAACGATTCGTTGCGCTTCCAACGATGCTCTAGGAATTTATCTCTCATCGCCATTTTGCTTGTTCGCATATGAAACATCAAGCAAATCGTCGACCGACATGTACAAATATTCCTCTCGCGAATGGAATCATTCCATCGCTTTTCCCTTCAAGCGTTGAACTATAATTGCTTTCACCCAATCTTCGGACAGACGATACGTATTTCTTAAATAACGAACCTTGCCTGCCCACACCTCGTACAGCTCACTGCTTCCGTCGAAAAAACCCAACATATCCGCGATTGCTGACATCTTAAGATGTGGTGTCGCTGTCGACGGAAGCCCTGTAGACGCCACCATCCTTTCTACTGCAAACCTCGCAAACTTTTTCCCTTTTTCCAGGAAGTTTTCGTATACTTGGGATTGCTGCATTTCTGGATGTTTCGCCCAATAATCTTTCCGGACCCAGACTGTGGTTATCGATTGAATTATATCGTTTAGAAATTCTAATCGAGTTATAGTTTGGCCTGTATTCATTTGATACAAGATGTAGGCATTCAGTATCATTCTGGAAAAAATTGAAAAAACTACTTTTTTGCAAAATTTGACAGTTCTTCTTTCGTCCAAGTAAGTATACATCATCATATCTGATACGTCGATACCTCCCATAAATTTATTGTAATTATCTATAATTACTGGTTTTTCGACTTCTCTTTACTGATTCCTTCTTTGAATTGTTTTATTTTGGGCTATTCCATGCGTTGATACAAGTAAAGCATTCTTCCCCTGCGATTTTTTTTCTCTGTATGCTAATAATAATATATCGCGATTTCGAGAATGCTTATATTAGCCCACTTGTAATTTCTGTCTGAGATTCGGTGGAATATATTTTCTGTTGCTGCGTATTGTACCAGTTAAAAATGTGTGTTTCTCAAACGAAGATTTTGCTAATGTAATACTTGTAAAGTAATTGCCAGCTACTACATATGTGGTATCCCTTCATAAAGTAATTACCCATATTCATTAATTTATGTATTACAACATAAGCCAGACCTTTTGCTTTTATTTCCTATTTGTCACGTTGATGCTTGGCTATCCGATAGCAAAAAAGTGATAGGCAATAATGACTGGTTGCATCAGATAACATCAAAAATTTGATGCCCCATCTATGTGCTTTTTATTCGGCACATATTGTGTCAGTGATGATCTACTTTTTGTGCCTACTAATGATTCGTCTATGCTCAAATGCCGATTAGGTGAATAATGAAATTTGAATTTATTGTTTGCATGGGCAACAACTGGTTCAAATTTCGCTACCGGGACATATTCATTGCTATCCCGTGCTGGTAAGGTGTTGTTATCCACAACATGAAAAAACTTGCCAAGTAATTGAAATCTGTTACGGCTAAACATTTGCCCAAACCATGGAACATGTCTATGGTTTGTTGACCAGTAACTAAAAAGTGTAGGTCTACGTGTAATTCCCATTTCAAGAAGAACGGCTCAAAAAGCCCTCGTCTCTGGGATTGTGGTTTGCTTCCAATCTGGTGCTCTGGATCCCTCGGTACAATGACCAAGTGCCAAGGACCCACTTCCGTTGAAGCAGGTTACTTCGAGAACGAAAGGGTAAGTTTATTTAACTACCCTTTTCTAACATTAATCATCCAAACACTTTTTTCATAATTAATAAAACACGTTTTTCGTTAATAACTCAAAAACGAACTTTCAAACAATATTTTGGTCAAGGAAAAAGTTGTCCAGAATCACCTCAGCTACCCCTTTTTTAAAAATACTGCGCGAGTTCCGGGCCACCCTGTATATACAGGGTGTCCCTTAACTGTGGGTCTTCCCGAAAATGGGGGGTAGCTGGGGTGATTCTCAACAACTTTTTCCTTGACCAAAATGTGGTATGCAGCTTCATTTTTGAGTTATTAATGAAAAACACTGGCCGGTAAGCAGGGTGACGGGGGCGCTAGTCTGGCGGCCGCCCGATGCACTACCTCCCTTAAGCGGGGCGCTACAATCTCCCCCTCAAAATCATGCGTCGGAACGACGCGAGGTTTTGATAAGGTTGATCTAAGGCGGTTTTCTAGGTCGTCCTCGTTTTCTGATCGGCTGGTCCGGCGTAGTTTCCATCCGTGGCGTTCTCGATGGGGTGCTCATCTTGCGCCTCCCCCCGGAGAAGGCGTTGCAGTACTGGGGCTGATCATCGGGCCATAGTTGGTCTAAGAGGTCCGACCAGTCTTCGCTTTTTAAGTCCCTGATGTCACCTACGGTGTTCTCGTCTTTCGGTGTGGTGTTGAAAGTGCCAAGAGGGATGGAGGGCGGAACCGTAGTTCGCGCTAATGTACATGTTGAGCAGTTTCGTCTTATGACACCTGGTTTGCCACAACCGTAGCATTTGAGCTCGTTCCTTTCCTCCATTGGCCTCCCTTCTATCTCGGCTCTCTCACGTTTTCGGCATACCGTGCTGTCGTGTCCTAAGTTGCTGCAGTAGGAGCACTTTACCCTCGGTTTCTCCTTGTTTGATCTCGATCTTTCCGAATTTGCGGCTGTTTGGTTGTCGGGATTCCGCTCCTTCAATGTGGCTTCCACTTCGCGAGCTGTTTCCACCAGCGATGCAAAGGTGCTGATTTTTCTTCTGGGGAACCGGTCTCTGATGTTGAGACGCAGGAGACCGTATATGAAGTCCAGTTGTCTCGACTCGGAGTCAGGTGGAACCACCTGTGCCAGCAGAGCTCTCTTTTCTGCCACAAAGAGTCCCGTTGGCGTCGACGCGTCCTGGCGGGTAGCGAATACTGTCTGGTAGACCTGGTACGCTGGAGGATTGGGTGCAAATTCGTTACGGATTACTTTTTTCGCGTCTTCCCACGTCGCGATTGAATCCTTTATCCCTGTCCACCATGTGTAGGCCGTTTCTTCCAGTAGCAATGCTAGACCCTTTATTGCATTTGCGTCTGTAATGCGTTCCGACGTCTTGAAAAAATCTGCACTGGATAAGAAGTCGTCCACTGCTTGTTTTGTCCTTGTTCCGTTGAACCGTACTGGACAGTGCGTGAAATGTTTTACCGTGTTCCGTGTATCTAGGCTGCGTATCAGTGCCTCCAGTTGCTCACTGGTGATGGCCATGGTGCCGGCGAGTTTCCTGGTAATCTGGGGAATGATTGCAATGGGCCTCCACACTCCACTTTTGTCACTTGTAGTTCCTTTTTGTTGTTGGTCAGGCCCTCGAGTTGGGCGCCAGTTGAAGGTTGTTACGTAAAGGTTCGGGCTGATCACAAATGAATTCTACTTGGATAGTAACAAGAATAGTTATATATTTCACTTTCAACAACAGTACTTATACACTTGACTCGTATGAGTTAGATTCGACTTGACGTGTGCGAAACGTTAAGCGTAAGTGTGCCGTATGGTTCGTAAGGGAGCGATACCGGAACCGGGCTAGTTCTTGATCGTTAGAGGTCCGCACAAGGGAGCGTCTTAGGATCGGTGAACTCACTTATTAACGTGTGCGACGTTTGGAGCAAGTCTGCCGTATGGATCGGTTATGTCCACGCAAGGGAGCAATACCGGAACCGGGCTAGTTTTTGATCGTTAGAGGTCCGCACAAGGGAGCGTCTTTGGATCAGTGAACTCACTAGTCCATGTCTTCTCTTCTCTTCCCTTCCCTGTAAAACTTTTTTTTTTTTTTTAAATATTGGCAGGGATTTGGGGGGGAGAGGGGTAACAGGGAGCGACAAAGAATAGAATACGAAGAGGTGGAGGCACCCTGAGAATCTGCGCAACGTGTTGCGTGCTTTCTCCCCGTCTTCCCCTTCCCCCTGCATTTTGTGCCGTACCTGCCAGCGTCCGCCAGCTTACCGGCAAACATGAGTGTATGTTGCAGTTAACTGCCTGAGGTGGAGGTATTTCCGTGGAAAGTTAAAGAAGGTGGGGTATGGCGGAAAATTTTCAAAAAACCGCCGAGGATATGAATTAGAACTAAGGGAAGATGAGTAAAACAACGGTGATTTTCTCCAGGCGGGTGAGGTCCTGGGGACGAGTCGCGTGCGAAGCACATGAGGAATGATTATATACAGTATAGAGGGAAAATAAAATAATATAAGTAAAGAACAAATAAAGGAGGTGATTCTCGGGGGAATCAGTCGGGGAGACAGTCAAATCTGGACTGGAGCGGGAACCTGTATTTAACACGGTAGGGAAAATTGTGAATGTTAAAGTCCGCCAGGCGACGGACCAGCGGAATTGCATGCTTGCTGCAGATGAAGTTTGCCATCAATCTGTCGGTGTACGTGCTGATTAGTGGCAGCCCTGCGCGAAGGTGGAGCTTCCTCGTGGAAAAGAAAGCAGGCTGACCCAGAATCAATTTCAAAACCTTGTTCTGGGCTATCTGGGCTTTACGCCGGTCCACTACCGTGAGACAGTCCCAATAAGCCAACAATCCGTATGTCAACACGGGACGAACGCATATAGCATAGATGGAAAGGCGGACGTTTACGTGCAAGTTGGAGCGGAAGGACAGGTGCGGTCTGAGCGCGGCCGCGACCTTGTGCATTTTAGCGATGCGATCGTTGACTGCCGCACTCCAGGTGAGCTTGGAGTCCAGAACGACCCCGAGATATGTGACCTTGCGGGACCATGGGACCAGGTGTCCGTTAACCACAAGGTTGTCAATGATACGGTTATGCTGCTTCGAGAACAAAATGGCTTCCGTTTTATCGGCGTTAATGGCGAGCTTCCATTGCTTGAAGAAGTTAAGAACCGAGTCGAGGTAACATTGCAGGCGATCGCGTGCCACCCACGGTCGGCGCGATTCAGTGAGGAGCGCAGTGTCGTCCGCGAACAGCGCCAGCGTGCACGAAGGGAGGGTGGGAATGTCGTTAATGAATAAGTTGAATAGCATAGGGCCAAGAATTGAACCCTGTGGGACGCCGGCCAGGACCGGCCGAGCACTTGACGCAACCCCGTCGACACGGACATAAAAGGATCTGCCGGATAGGTACGACTCAATCAGCCTCAGGAAGTCGTCCCGGAAGCCGAGAGCGTGGAGCTTAAATATTAGGGCGTCGTGCCATACAGAGTCAAAAGCCTTCTGGAGGTCCAGAAGGACCATTGCCGCAACGTGGCCGATGTTAAAGCAGTGCGTAACCCTTTGAGCAATGCGCACGATCTGATGGATCGTGGAGTGGCTGCGCCGAAAACCAAACTGTTGTGGGATGATCACGTTGTTTGCAAGAATAAATTCACTGACGTGGTCATAAATAATGGACTCAAAAACCTTACCCAGAATGGAGAGGAGACTTATTGGACGGTAGCTGGATGCAAGATTTTTTGTTTACCGTGTTTGTGGATAGCCGAGACACGAGCCAGTTTCCATGGCTCCGGAAAATAGGAAAGGCGTAAACAAAAGCGAAAGATATAGAACACCTGGCAAATCATTTTCTCAGATGAGTTTTTTAGCATCAGGGAACTTATGCGGTCGTCTCCCGGCGATTTTTTGTCGCCGAGGCACGAAATGACCTTGAAGATGCTACGAGGAGATAAGCCAGGGCAAAGTGGATCGGAGTAGGAGAGAGAGGTGTTATGAAAGGAGGTAGTAAAGTTAGAGATCTCGGACTCGCGTGGGGTGATAAGAGAGCGAGCCTCCCTGAAGACGGACTCAAACTGCCCCGCCAGGAGTTCCGATTTGTCCTCCGCCGAGCAGACGCTGGAGTTGCCGTTGCTGAGGATCGGCATTTTGTACTTGTCGAATTTTTTGGACAAAGCAGCGTAGGTTGCCCAGAAGGTGGGGTCGACCTTGCGGAAGGAACCGAGTCTGTCGGTCCAACCCTTGTTTTTGAGATGGAAAATTTGACGCCTGATTCCGGCGGAGAGGTCTTTTAAGACGTCGCCAAGGTGGGACAGGCCCAGACGTTGAGCCACCTTTCTCAATTTCCGCCTCCTGCGAATGAGAGTGGTCAAATAATCGTCATTCAGGAGGAAGCCGTGGCGAGCAGTAGCAGTGTTAATTTTGCTAGTGGCCAGACGGGCCGAGGAGTGCATGCAGTTAGTGATAACAGCGATGCAGTTGTCAACGTCGGAGGTGGCAGCAAAGTCCGTCCTCAGGGGGAAGTTGTTAGTGTGGTGCCTGAACAAGCTCCAATCCACAACCCGATCAAGACCGATTCCGGTCTGGGAGGGGGAAGGCAGGAGTGTGACCGGAGCGTGGTCAGAGGGGCCCGGGTCGAGTGTATTGCAGTCAAACGATTGGTTGGCTGAAGAAAGGAAGAAGTCGAGGGTGGACGGGCGAGCTCGAGAAGTGAAGTGGGTGAATTTGTTTGGGTGGAGAATATCATAAGAGGAGTTAGAGAAATGTTTGTGGAGCACCCTTCCATTCTGGTTTGAGGTGAAATTGTTCCATAGGGGGTGTTTTGCATTGTAATCGCCTCCAATAATAAAAGGGGATCCCACACCAGTAATCATGTCAAGCATGAGCGGATAAAGTTTGGTGTTCGGCGGAACGTATACCACCCCGATATAGATCGAGGGTGAGTCCAGCTTGATAAAACAGTGCTCGGCCGGAACCGGGAGGGCGCAAGAGACCGATCTGAAAGTGACAGCGCGATGAACGAGGATCGCAACACCGCCCCCCGCGTGGTTTCTGTCGTGTCTAATGACCTCGAAGTCGGGCACGCTGACGCTGTCCGCGGGCGCCAACCGCGTCTCCGTGAGGAGCAAAATTTCCGCCTGCTCACGCGCGACAGCGAGCAGGAGCTCATTTTTGTTCAAAGTAAACGACCTGATATTCCACAGAAGTATCTTGGGAAAAGAAGCCATTTCAATCAAGCTTTCTCAGAACTTCAATGAACACCTGGAACCGCTCGCTGTTATAGTTACAGCACGCAAGTTTTTTATTTAGGCTCCTGATGGTGGAGAGCATAAGTGAGATATCAACCAATGAGTTAAGTTTGTTGACCTCAGACATGAAATCTCGGAGTCCTCCGGTCTCCTCGCCGGTGGAGCGCGGGGAGTGTAAGGGGGCCGGACGCGCGTCGCGCTCGCCCCCGCGCGCACCTGCCCCACTAGTCACTTCTGCGAAGGATAAACCTCGCTCGCGAACCGGTGCGGGAAGCAAATTGATTTCCCGCGGAACCGGCATGGTCGCGGGTTTCTCGCGCCTGGCGGGCTTGCTTTCGCGAACATTCAAGTAGCTCAGCAGGGCTGGACACTTTGAAAAATTGGCCGTGTGCGGGCCTTTACAATTAATGCAGGTCGAGACGACATCAAGGGGTTTATTACATTGAGACGTGTGGTGGTCCCCGGCGCACTTGACGCAGCGCGGGGCCACGTTGCAGTTGGAGGCCGAGTGACCGAATGCCTGGCAACGGAAACACTGCGTGTAGTTTTTTTTTTAGAAGTACTTATCCCAGTAGACCCGCATGCTGAAGAGATATCCAGCCTTGCTGACCGTACCCAAGGACGTACCGGCGGGGAAATTAACACGGTACACCGGCCTCTTCGCCGATTTACCGATGCATGCGCAGCTGACGGGGTGCAGGCCCGCTCTCCGTAATTCGGCAAGGACCTCGTCGACCGGAGTCGATGGGAGCCCCTTCAAGGCCACGCTTAAAATCTTCTCACTACTATGAGTGAATGAGAAGAAGGACGTGTTGTTTTCACGTAGGAATTGAATTAGTTTGTTGTGCGAATCGCGATTGTCAAATTGCACTCGGATGCCCTCCTTCAAGAGCTTGAGCTTGAAGGAGCCCCCACACAACTCAGTCAACTGTTTCTCAAGTACCTGTGCAGAGCACGAGTACTTTGTGATGTATATGGGAGGGGTCTTGGCGGAGGTGCGACCCGCTGCTGGTCTGTCGGCTGTAGCGCGTGGCTGGCTCGTGGCTGGAGGCACGTCGGTCGAGGCGCGGCGGGATGAGGAAAGGCGAGGGGCCTCTGGCTCCTCGTTGAACGCGCCCGAAAGGAGGGAGAAGCGGTTGGATGTAGGGACGTTGGGGGCGGTGGAAAACTCCATCGCTTCCACGGTGTTGCGAGACTGCGCGTCGCGACTGGATACAAAGGCGCTATTTGATCCGGTGTTTGCCGGGTTTGCCCTCCGCGGGGGCGAGGACACGGAAGCCCGGCCGTCGATCGCGTCGGGTACGGGCAAGGAATTGAGACTATTAGTGTACTTATCACTATGAGTATCGTTGGCGGAGTTCTGGTCCTGGACTTGGACCGCCACGTTAAATAATTTAACGATACGCGCGGTTTTTTCGCGCGAGGGCTCAAAGTATTCGGCGGAATTCACGGATTCGGCCGACCGATGGAGCGGGGAAGCGGCGGGGTCGGAATCCCTGCTGGATGCTTCCTCGCCTGAGTGTAAATGAAAATGACCACTTACGGTGCTGGTGGAGTCCTCCGTTCGTTTTGGGACGGAGGCGACTGGTACCTTTGGCAGCGAAGCCGCTGCAATGGAGGATTTCGTCAGGGAAGGACCCTGCTTCCTCGGGAAGGTGGTTCTTGACCTCGGGGCTGTGCGGGACCCCGAAGCAGCAGGCACGGACGATGTAGGTCCGGGACGAGCCTTGGCGGCCATTGGCCGTTTTCGGCTACCACTGAGTAGATCCTTGATGCTGCCCGAAGGCACACTCACAGATAGGGGTCGACCCTCCCACGAGAGGAGAGGACGACCACAGGAGTCACAGGAAAAGCACTGAGGAGCACACTGTAACAGGCAGGATTAAGACGCGGCGAGACGCAACGCGTAGAGAAGCAACAGCGCGCAGGCGCGCGAGAACAAAAGCACGGAGCAGCGAGCGGACGCGTCTACTCGCTACGAGCGCCGGACGCCGAATGGTGAAAACTTGACCTTCCCTTCTCTGTAAAACTATCGGCCGCTCCCCTTTTTATACTTAGCGGGAGGGTTTGGGCCAGTGCTAGTGGTGGAGGGGGAGAGTCAACGCGCAAGCGTACAACGGTTGTGCAGGTAGCGGGGGTGCAGATAAGCAGGGTGACGGGGGCGCTAGTCTGGCGGCCGCCCGATGCACTACCTCCCTTAAGCGGGGCGCTACAAATGTTATTATTTTTATTATTATTTATAATAATAATTACTATTATCATTTCTTGTCATTTAATTACTAATTGTAGCGCTTCTGGATCTAATTCCTTAACTTTTTTGGTACATGATTTATTCTGATGTATGGATCTGATGTTAATAGGAGGCGATGTAGTATGTCCTGGTTTTTGTCCGTTCTGGAACATTTTCTAGTGTTCCTTATTCTAATTTGCTTGAAGTCTTTGTGGCGTGCTTCAAGGGCCTCCTTCGAAAGTTGGCTTATTGGCAGTAACGCATGCTGAATAATATCTGGTCCATGCATTAATAACTTTTCTCATCGTTTGATGAACCCCAACCTTGCTTTACGTGGTCGATGTACAAACACTTCTATCTGAATGTGTTCTTTTTTCCCTTCCTCTGTTTTTTCAGATCCTCGGTGTTCGCGGCCCATTTTTTGAATGCCAAATTATATGAAATGTGGAGCAAGCATTCTAGGCATCGTATCCATGCATACAGAGTTGAAATTCCGAAATTGTAGTTGGATAAATTACATATTCTACTATTCATAAGTTGTAAGTTATTCATCTGCGTTGGCGTGGCTTGACAAATATAATCCCTCATTAAGGAGGCTGTGTTTGTGATTGCATTGCACACATTATTGTCGACCATAGTCAATGCCATGGTATATTCTGTTACGAGCCGAGGGCAAAGGGGCACGGCTGCGGAGCCGAGGATCGGTTATATGTTATGTGAGTTTTGTTAGTTAAACGGACAAGCCGTCTGATAGGAAATGCGTGGACGAACCAGTGCCTATTTCATTACCGGGAGCCACAGGATTGTTAGTAAATGTAAGCTCGTAACTTATGTTGAATTTTGGCGCTAATCCCTGGGTGGTTGCGCGTATGTTTTTCCCGAGGACGCCGCCTCATGGTCAGTTGCGTTTCAGTTTTCCGGTAGCGTGCGTCTTGGCACACACGCGCTTTGTTATAGCGAACCGCGTTTATAAGAACAAATTATATCCTAACTTTAAGACACAATAAAAACCAACAACTTACAATAATTCGATACACCTCGAGCGGTTAATGTGTATCTATTTGGTAGAATATTACTGCTAATAATCGGTATAGGAAATAAAATCAAATAAATGTGTCTATAATCAAATAATAAAATGTCTATATTCTCTTTCTTTGGTTATTGCTATTTGTAATTTTAACAGTCTGTCGCGGAACTGCAATCCACCTTCTTCAAACTTTACGAATACAAATACTTTATATTAGGTGCTTGCATGTATTTTGATCATTTTTTCACTTTAAAGAGGCATTTATTGAGAAAAATTGGTACAATATATGTTAATCAAAATATTTTCCATCATTTTCTACAACTTTTTCCCATCTTTCTGGCAACATGGCGATACCGTGTCGAAAGAACGATGTTGGTTTGGCAGCGATCCAGTCATCGATCCATTTTCGCACTTCTTCAGTATTTTGAAATCGTGTGCCAGCCAAGCCATGCTGCATTGATCTGAACAAGTGGTAATCAGAAGGCGCTATGTCTGGTGAGTACGCTGGGTGCGGCAGAACTTCCCATTCGAGCTGCAACAGTGTATCCTTCACAACTCTTGCAACATGTGACCGAGCGTTGTCATGCAAGAGGATGACTTTGCGTCTGTTACTCGCTATTGCTGGTCTTTTTTGCAACAATACGTCGTTCAATTTGTTCAATTGACGTTTGTAGACATCTGCAGTAACAGTTTCATTCGGTTTTAGCAGTTCGTAATATAGTACACCTTGCTGATCCCACCATATGCACAGCAAGACTTTATGGCCATGAATATTCCGCTTCGGTGTGGATGTGGATGGCTCACCTGGGCTAACCCATGACTTTTTGCGTTTGGGATTATCGTAGTAGATCCACTTCTCATCGCCAGTCACAATACGCCACAGAAAACTCTTCTTTTTTTGCCTGGCAAGCAATGAAACCGCGATGTTTGAAACGGTTCGAAATGGCATTTTCAGTCAATTCGTGTGGTAGCCATTTTCCCTCCTTTTGGAACTTTCCCATTGCATGTAAACGTCTGGAAACAGTTGATTCATCAACTGCTAAGCTGTCTGAAAGTTCTTTCAGAGTTTGAGCTGGGTTTTCGTCCAATAAGTCTTGCAATTCACTGTCTTCGAACTTTTTTGGTCCTCCAGGCCGTTCTTTGTCATTGACATCGTTGCATTTTTCAGTAATAGTTGTCGCTGATCAAAATGCATGCAAGCACCTAATATATTGCTCGAAGGGGACTGAAACCCGATCTCGCTGAGCTAGAGTATTAATTTAGTCGATACTGACGTACACGAAGCTAGATTATACAATACTGAGTCACCGAGGGTTTTTTTTTTTTTATTATGTTTAATGAGTATAGGGTGGGAGGGGGTCTACAAGGGCCAGGGAATCAAAAAGACTCGCGGGCCCGGACCGTCACCCTATGGGAGCTGCGCCTGTGGGCCTTGGCTCACTTATCAGCTAATTGAGTGTTTTTGGAGTTACCTATACAAGTAGGAGGATAAACAATTTATTGTTGACAGGGGAAATTTTCAAAAACCCCACATGTACAATAGAACAAGGAAAAGGGAAATATAAAAATACAGGAACGTTGGGGAAAAACAAATCGGAACTCCCCTGGTCCCCACCGGGCCCGGCAGGGGGGAAACCACCGAGCCCAGGGTGGGAGGGGTGAATCACAGGGAAGGGTGATAATTGTGTCTAAGATTGCGGAGTCCGCGGAGACTGAGATAGACCTGAAAATGTAGAGGTATAAAGGAGAATGTGGTATACAATATTGTGAGATCGGGCGCCTCCATCAAATAACATACAGGGTGAACCTTATAAAGCGTTACAGACGAATATCTCCAAAAATATTGATTATACGCAAAAATGTTTCAAAGAAAGTTGTTCAGTACCGAGGGGGGCATCATGTGGTGGGACTTTTATTCTTCCCGGTGGACACTCCAAAGTGAGGTGAAGGTCAACTTTCTTTTTTTAAATGGAATGATATATTTTTTTATCCACCATCAAATAGTACATTTCAAGACGAGTTCAATGACCTATGACTCAAGGTCATTCAAGGTCAAACTTGCAGCTCAAAATCCGCAAATGATGAGAACAACGGCGTTTCAATATCCATGGACCCTGAACGTTTGGTGCGGCATTATCGAAAATTTTGACATTGGCCCGCACTTTTTCGAAGGACGTTTAACTGGGCAAGTTTATGTTAACTGCCTACACAATGTACTACCCCAATTATGTGAAGAAGTACCTTTAACGCCAATAGGACCTCCTCGACCTATCCACTTTTACTGCAAAGATTTCATTCATTGCTGTTCGAGAGCATAGTGCATAGTGCGGAGGCGCACCGTCATGTTGCATCCATATAACGCGTCTTTTATTTAAAGGTACTTCTTCACATAATTGGGGTAGTACATTGTGTAGGCAGTTAACATAAACTTGCCCAGTTAAACGTCCTTCGAAAAAGTGCGGGCCAATGTCAAAATTTTCGATAATGTCGCACCAAACGTTCAGGGTCCATGGATATTGAAACGCCGTTGTTCTCATCATTTGCGGATTTTGAGCTGCAAGTTTGACCTTGAATGACCTTGAGTCATAGGTCATTGAACTCGTCTTGAAACGTACTATTTGATGGTGGATAAAAAAATATATCATTCCATTTAAAAAAAGAAAGTTGACCTTCACCTCACCTTGGAGTATCCACCGGGAAGAATAAAAGTCCCACCACATGATGTCCCCCTCGGTACTGAACAACTTTCTTTGAAACATTTTTGCGTATAATCAATATTTTTGGAGATATTCGTCTGTAACGTTTTATAAGGTTCACCCTGTATAAGAGGAACTTAAGAACCACATTGCCTAAGAAGGGCCCGTGGCGTAGTGGCACTGATCAGTGCCTACCACCAGAAAGTCTCGGGTTCGATTCCCGATGACTCCCCTTCATTTTTCTCCAGTTCCTACAATATAAATATCATAGAGAGAACTATAATCATTTAAAGGATAACGGGAACGGTATTCTGGCCCGATATGGAAGTTTGTCCGATGTATATTCACCAGTCGTGCGAATCAGTGGGTTAGAATGATTTTCGACAGAAAAATTGACAATCAAGCTGTCAATATAGTCACCCAAGAGAGGAAGATTAGCGAGAGTGTGCAATTCCCTGGTGGGAAACCTAATCTCCTTATTAAGAATGAACTTCAATATTTTGGATTGAATGGTTTGAGCTTTCATCCTGGATGTTTCAGAAAGAATCCTCCACCAAATGACCGAACCATAGGTGAGAAAAGGCCTGAGACACATAATGTATGTTAAAATACGCAGTTTGAGTGATAGGCTGGAACGTGTTGAAATGAACGGGGATAAAGTACGAAAGGTTCGAAGCGTCTTCATGTTACGGTCTGTGAGAGCATGATTCCAGTTTAATTTGGAGTCTAAAATAATGCCAAGATACTTGACTCGATTTGACCAGGCAACAGTCCTGCCATCAATTAATAGCTTATTGTTTTTTATGAAGTTATTTAAGGTAGGTGATTTAGCGTTAGAGAAGAATATGGCCTCAGTTTTAGAGGGATTAGGCAACAGTTTCCAGTTCTTGAAATAATCAGTAATGTAGTCTAGATATTTCTGAATTCTCCTAAACAGGACCGGACGAGAATTGCGAGTGGAGGTAGAATATATGGCTGTATCATCAGCATATAAGGCCACATCACAAGATTGCATGGAAGGGATGTCATTAATATACAAAATGAATAAAAATGGTCCAAGGACAGATCCCTGTGAGACACCAGTTTGGCAGTTATATATGACAGATTTGTGAGAGTTATACCACACATAGCAAGTGCGTTCCAGTAAGTATGAATTTAAGAGTCTTAAAATCGTATGTGGTAAGCCCATCTTGTATAATTTAAACAAGATGGCCCTATGCCAGACAGTAACAAAAAAAACACAAAAAAACTATTGATTGGGAAATAAGCCCGTAGAAATTGTTTGTTGCAATCGCTGTTTCACAGCAATATTATGCCGCGGTACCCGTCCGGAATTGTGTCTTGGGTTTGAATATAAACTCAAGTCTGAAATCTGTTGTACTAAGAAACTTTATTCAAACAACATCGTAGCAGTTTAGAATTACGTCGTCGTAGAAAAGCACCAAGAAGTATAGAGTTCGTATGTAACAATTATAGAGCAAGTACAAGAACCAAAGGCAATAAGAATAAGAATACGAATAATAGCCGTGAACGGCCGCTCGACCGCGGCTTTTATAGACTACGATGACTCGTCGCTGTACACACCTATTTTTTCGGTCTTTCCGCGTCCGCTAATCAGCGTGTGACTTACGCGATTTATGCCCATATTTGGTCATGCTGAAATTCGTCAACTTTGTGTGCGTGAATGACGTAGCTCGGAAGGTATTGGTCTGCGGGTAGTCAGGCGGCTCTTTTTTATGTAAGGCTCCTACCTTCGCTTTAATAAATTTACCGCTTATTCTAATTCGCATATGGCTGTTTAAATTTTGCCCCCAATCTTTAATATTTGGTCCTTCGAGCCGGATTATATCATCAGGATTTTCCAACAGATAGTTATTCCAGATCGTTCCTGGAATTGGGTTGTTATTATAAAATCTATGCCTAGTCTCCAAGGATGTTTCTGGACTGGCAAGGACAACGACGGTTGCACGTAGATTTGATACAACCACATGGTCACTCTGTGGTATAAAACGATCGTTCTGATCGTATCTATTAGCGGCTAGTTTTGGGTAATACTGACTTTTATATTCCCAATGGCGTTGATGGATCGAGTTATAGGGTCAGGTAATATCGTTTTGGTCTTACAGACTTGCATAAAGTCGGCCGTATTATGAAGATTTTCATAATCTCCATCATTTTCAACGATCATCTGAATCCCTCTCTGACAAAACTGGAGTTTAGCTTCAAAAATAGCTAACGATACGCGGTACATCTGATAAATTGTACCACGCTGCGGGACGTTGTTAAGATCTATCATGGATAAATATTTTGTTACGGTTCCAAATCCCGTGCTGCGCGTGGTTATGCACAACGTAATCGCCTTCAGAGTAGAGACTACTTCCAACCTTTCGGTTGCGCTCTGCTCCGAATTAACTCCAGGAAAGAGTTTATTTTGAAGAGCGCGAGCTAATTCAGCATCCGCTACTGCTCCTTGGTCTTACCTAAGTAAGTCAACTCTTGAACGTTGGTGTGTTCGGCGTGAATAGGATCCTCTTTTCGGCTGCGTTCTTGGTGCGGCGCGAATATCCTCAGCAAGAATTTCTCCTGCTTCACGACGCGTTCTGGCATCAACTGTCTGGCTCAAGGCTACGGTAGGTTTATATCTTCGAGACATAATGTAAAGTTGTTTCGTTAATCGGCTGCAATCAGGACCTGAAAAGCGAATGCTTTAGACAAATCCAGATGTGTTGAGATATTCTGCCAACCTGGTGTATGGTGGAATGTCCTGGACGAAAACCAAATTGCTGATTGATGAGAATATCATTTGTTTTAACAAATTCATCAATGTTATAGTATATCACTCTCTCTCGAGCAGTTTGCCAGGAATGGGTAAAAGACTTATCAGACGATAGCTAGCCGGATCCGATGTAGGTTTTCTTGGCTTAAGAATAGGAATGACTTTAGCGACCTTCCATGCGACAGGAAAGTAGCAAAGCTTAAAGGAGAATTTAAAAATATAATAGAGTTGGCAGAAAATTTTGCGGGATGCGTTGGCCAACATTGGAACGGTTATTTTATCAGGACCTGGAGCTTTACTGGGCTTCATCTTGCGAACTATTTCATAGATTTTCTTAGGAGAGTACTGCTTTGCCGAAACACTTTCATCTAGAATAGACCACTGAAAATTATCGTAGAAAGTATTGACGTCCCGATCATGCTTAGATATAATTCGAGAAGCCTTATTAAGAACTTCAGCAAATGAGTCAGCTAAGACGTCTGATTTGTTGTGCGATTTGTAAATTTTGCTGCCGTTGACTTTCAAAACAGGAGTAAAGGTTGAGCGATTTTTGGCTATGGATTTATAAGTTTGCCAGAATGTAGGGTCTGGTTTATTGAAGCTCTGTAGCATCTTAGCATAGCATAAATTAGCGTAGCATAAATCGGATTGGCCGACAAAACCACGGAGAAGATGGAGTTAAATTTTCCCATATAATATTTTCATTAGATTTGTCTTGCAGTCTGAGCGTTACTAAGCTCGAAACGAAAATGGCATCGTCATCTATACAATTACTTTGCTTATACCTCGGTAGGGCTGCTGCTCCGTCGCATCCCCACTTAAATATTAATTGCAGTTCTGCATTTTCATTTGTATCGTTTAAACTTTTTAATATGCGAGAAACTGTATGATTCAATAGGCTTTGTAATTGTATTGTAGTATATGTTTCGGAAAGTTGTATTTCAGGTGTTGGTGGATAGATGACTGAATTTTCGCTGTGCAAATTGGGACCTTGAGAACTGGGTCAAGATGGAATCGCAGTTGTTCCTCCATGTAATATGGCTGCGACATAGTGAAAGTCTCGCTATTGGTTTGGGTAGAGTACGCTTCTACACAACGCGCATACAAAAGATAAAGCGTCACCCGGTAGTACTGATGGATAGTACAAATTTCATTTATAGCATGAAAATTCCAGGTAGTTGTTATCTTCATGTATTCTACGGCTGCGGCGATTCCAATCCCCCTGGTACCAATGGGCATTGGGCGCGCTCTCAACGCAATTGGGACGTGCATTGCGTCTAGTGACTTATTCACTTCTTCCATGTCTTCTGACAAGGAGAGTCCCCATCGTTTGGATATTTCATCCTTGCGATCTTGAAACTGTTTGCGGCCCACCTTTAGTCGAAACTTACACTGTTCGACAAATTTCAACTTTTTTTTGATTTTGTAACCTTCAATATGCGTTTCTTATAGACTTTAATGTGCTGAATACGAATCTGCAATCCGTTTTTCTCCAGAACGTACCATTTTTGAAAAAATCAATTTTGAAAAAAATCGCAAATTTTCAACTTTGGAAGTTTATTGTACTTTTGCGGTAATAGTTATTCAGTTGCGCTTGGTGCCAAATGATTCTTTGAAGTTTCACGAATAAAATGGTGTATGTTGTTATTAGACTATAAACATTTAAATGTGTTTAAATAATGATCAAAGTGAAAAGGATACCGAAAATACACCCATTTTGGCTGATATCTTTCAATTTATTTCAAAAAGTAAAGGTCCAGGGGAAAATCTAACTATGCCACGCGATAGAGCAGACCTTTCTGCAAAGGAAAGCATCAACGGAAATTACAAAATCATTTTTGTATTCGATATACAAGCGAAAAAGTTTGGCAAAACACGTGGCGGCGACAGTAGTGCTCTATGACGGCGGCTCCCCGCTCATCGCTCAGCGTAGCGGAATCACTAAACGCGCAGTCTTCTGCTGAGTGTCACTGTTGCCGTCGCGTGTTTTACCAAACTATTTCGCTTGTATATCGAATACAAAAATGATTTTGTAACTTCCGTTGATGCTTTCCTTTGCAGAAAGGTCTGCTCTGTCGCGTGGAATAGTTAGATTTTCTCCTGGACCCTTAGTTTTTGAAATAAACTGAAAGATATCAGCCAAAATGGGTATATTTTCGGTGTCCCTTTCACTTTGATCATTATTTAAACACATTTAAATGTTTATAGTCTAATAACAACATATACCATTTTATTCGTGAAACTTCAAAGAATCATTTGGCACCAAGCGCATCTGCATAACTATTACCACAAAACTACAAAACACATCCAAAGTTGAAAATTTGCGATTTTTTTCAAAATTGATTTTTTCAAAAATGGTACGTTCTGGAGAAAAACGGATTGCAGATTCGTATTCAGCACATTAAAGTCTATAAGAAACGCATATTGAAGGTTACAAAATCAGACCCGTGTTGAACAGTGTTATCAGTCGGCTTGGCTTTCGATCCTTTTCCACGATTAATCTTTGGTTTTGGAGCAGATCCTGAAGGAGTAGGCTCTGGTTGTGCTTCTAAATATTCTTTCTGCATTCTGAAAAATGTCTAAATAATTAGTAAACTCTGCACATCTCGGTGCAAAATTGCAAAAATAGAAGAGTATGCCCAGTAGAAGACAGTATTCGGCGGTCCTCGGCTCCTTGAGAACCTGAATAGGGTGACCGCTGCCGGACCGCCGAGGCGCATAGAGTTTAAAAAAAAAAAGAAAAAAAAAGATGTTGGTGGATAGCAATTGCTTTTCTCTTTAAGCAACTTAAAATAGGACGGCCACCGATTATTGTTAGATGTGATAGCTGCGTTCCGTATTGTTATGTATTGAAATTTAAATAAATTTGCCATGGTAAATATATTTAATGCTTTTTGTGGGGTAAAAGATTTTGCTCTGCTGTAGTTATTACTATTTTCTAAAACACTTTGTGAACGAAGTGCACGTGCTGTTCGATGCATGCCACGTTTCCAGAGCTTCAGTTTAGCTGCATTCATTAATTCTTCCAATGAAAAATGGTCAGCTAGTGATCGAGCTCTTCGTATTCTTTCCCGTCTTCTACATTCAGAAAGTGCTTTTTTCTTCTGTAAATGGATACAGTAGACGGTACTGCAGCACTTCTCGAAGGGAGTTCACGCAACATTGTGGTTGGATAAACAAAATCTTTTTGTAACCAATCTTTGTTGGCTTTGACAAATTTACTTTCATCGTATCCACAATGACGCCATTTTTGCTTTACTTTGAATGTAAACTTCCTGTAATTAATTTTCAGCCTTTCCAAATTTCTTCAAGAAATATATACTTTTTTCTGTATTTCCTCATACAGAAATAAATAATTGTTCATATCTCTCTTGTTAATCCGTAACATAAAGAACAAATCTTTATTTTGTTTAAAAGCTTCCATTTATATTAAGTAAATAATATCTAAATGACAAAGAAAGAAGTTTTACATATTGAAACGTTACATGTTGCAATAAATCATTAAACGTTTCCATACTTACCAATGGCAAAGCAAACCGAAATCCTATATCGACGTATCACAACAAACTTTAAATATAACTTAAACTATTAAGTGGTGTTGATGTGAACTGTTTGATGGTTAAAAAAGATATGACTTCTATATTTTCCGCAATGTTCAAAGTAAGCAGAAATAAGGGGTAGAATTAGGAAGTGGTACTAAAAAGGTGGGAGATGTACTAGAGGGTAAAACTACGTAGTGGAAAGCTACGACAAGGAATGGACAACACCTGGCCCGTTGAGGGAAATTGTGGAAACTAGCATTCGGCGAATGCGCGCGGACATACTGAAAGCCGCAGAATATAGATGTAGTCAGAATGTGACAATCGCAGAAAAGATTAAGAATTTGTATGCCGACAGACACAACGTCTCTAGTCACGTTTTTGGTGAACACGCAGATTGTTCAAAACTTCAATACTTCTGCGATGGAAGCAGTAAGAAGGATGAAGAGAACATTGTTGCAGAACTGACGAAGATGGGAGTGTATGGACAAATTAAAGACATACTTCGACCATTGTTGGCGCATGCCGAGAGTTTGCTGTTCAACAGTAACAATAGCAGCATAGAAAGTTTCAACGGGATCATCGTCAAATACATAGGTGGAAAAAGAGTGAATTTAAGCGAGAGGGGATCGTACACGGGAAGATGTGCTGCTGCGGTCCTGCAGTATAACACGAAACAAATGTTGGCACGATTGAATCCGGCGATGAACAAGAAACCAACCGTTCTTTTGCGCGAAAGGAAAATCAAAAGAAAGAAAGAAAAGCAGCAGTCCGCTGGAAACCTGGGAAAAAAGGATTGCGAAGCATGTGCGGAAATAATTCCGTATGGAAAAGGATTCCAATTACGGACCGAACGCCCAAAAGCCAGATATGGCCAAAAATATTTATGAATTGGAGCAGACAAAACACGTGGAAATGTTGCACAATTGGCAAAATAGGAGAAATGCCATTAAAATGCCATTAAAAAAGAAACTGTGGGGTAGTTCTAGGTAGAGGCATTGAAACTCACGTCTTACTAGTACGGTGTCTTTATTATAACTAAACGTACCGCGTTTCCGCGATACCACCCTACGTCGCCAGTGGCTCTCGTGTCTGGGAAAGATCCCTAGGGTCTAACAATGTCCCTAGGCGTGCCCTACACCAACCCCTCGCCAGCTACAGCGTTACATACTACGAGCTATGACATAAAAAAAAACGGTTCCCCGAAACCCATCTCCGCCGCCGACACCTCCGCGTCCTTCTTGATCACAGTGCGGATGCCCAACAGCACCGCCGGCAACTCCTCCGAGCAACTGTCGTCCGTGTGGCAGCTAATGGCTGCCTATGGAACCTCTCCACGGCTCCATTCGCCTGCGGGTGATATGCCGTCGTCCGGTGATGCTCTATCCCAAGGGCCCACGCCAACGATTTAAAAAGGCACGATTCGAATTGCCACGCCTGATCTGTCGTTATCCCGAGGGGAACGCCGTATCGCGCAATCTAACCCTCATACAACGCGCGCGCCACCGTTTGAGCACTCACATCGCCGATCGGAAACGCCTCCGGCCACCTCGTAAACCTGTCAACGACAGTCAGGCAGTACGTGTACCCTCTTGACACGGGCAAAGACCCTACGAGGTCCACATGAATATGCTCAAAACGCGCAGTGGGAGTTATAAACTCCCCGCCCGGCGCCGAAACATGCTGCGAGACTTTTGCCCGCTGACACTCCATGCAACCCCTTGCCCATCGACGACAATCCTCCTTGATGGATGGCCACACGTACAGCCCCGTCAACAGCTTCACCGAGGCCCTCACTCCAGGATGCGACAACCCGCGCAAACGGTCGAACACCGCCCGCCTGAAACCCTGCGTCACTAAAGGACGTACTCGCCCTGTCGAAATGTCGCAGTACACTTCAACGCCGGATCCACCATCCTCACCTTCTTGAACTGCAGGCTTCCTGGACTCACCAACGCTGCCTTCAGTTCCTCGTCGGTCTGCTGGGCTGCGGCCAAAGTGCGGTAATCGAGCGGCGAAACCACCTCCTTCGTCACCACGTTGTCCTTCCTGGACACACGTCGGATATCTGTCGTCTACTGTGCCACCAAATTCAAATGCCTGAATTGCATTGGCGTACACTTGTCCGGCTTCTGGTTCAATGCGTACACCAGAGGCTTGTGGTCCGTAAAAATCGTGAACTGCCGACCTTCAACGGCATGATGGAAATATTTCACCGCCGAATACGCCGCCAACAACCCAGGAAAGTTACGCTGGGCACAGCAAATGCAAACTTGACCAGGTTCATCACCACGCCATATTCAGCGAAACGCTTGAAAACCTGTTCAAGATGTTGTAGATGGTCCTCCTTACTCCTCGATTACACCAAAACGTCGTCGATATAGCACTTACAACAACCCAGACCGCGCAAGACCTCGTCCATAAAACGCTGGAAAGTCAGGGCTGCGTTCCTCAAGCCAAAAGTCATCACTGGAAATTCGAACAACCCAAACGGCGTCGTGATCGTCGTCTTGGGTATGTCCTCTTCAGCGACAGGGATTTGGATGTAGGCTTTCACGAGATCGATATTCGAGAAAACCGTGTAGCCACTCAGCTCCTGACAAAAATCCTCTATGTGCGGAACCGGGTACCTATCCGGCACCGTCCTCGCATTCAGAGACCTGTAATCTCTGCACGGTCTCCACACGCTCCCCTTCTTCACAACCAAATGCAATGCCGCTCACCAGCTGCTCTTCGACGGTCGGGCGATGCCTTGCTGGAGCATAAACTGAAACTCCCGCTTCGCCACCACCAACCTATCCGTCATCAGTCGTCTGGGCTTACTCGACGCGGGTGGACCGGGCGTCGTGATGATATATATGGTGGACGGTCGAATGCTTCAGCTGCGCGGGAGCCCTCGTAACCTCCGCAAACCTGCCCAGGAGGGCGCGGACCTCGCTGTCCTCCACCGGGTTCGCACTCGAAACCGTCTCCACCGCGCCACTTGTAACCACGGCCGCCACGGCGCACGTTGCCGTGCTATCCACCAGGCGTCGCTGCCTGACGTCCACGAGCAGGCCAAAATGGTAGAGAAAATCCGCCCCCAAAATAGGACGACACACGTCGGCGACTATAAATTGCCACGCAAATTCCCCGTGCAGGCCCAAGTCAAGTACCAACGCGACTCGCCCATACGTCGTAATGAAAGTCCCATTTGCCGCCACCAATGCATAGTCAGTCCCCGTCCCCAGACCGCCTAATTTTCCTTTCTGAAAGACGCTGACGTCGGCCCCCGTATCCACGAGGAACCTCGTCTTCGCTGCTGCATCGATGACAAAAAGGCGACGCATTAACCCTCTAGAGCATTTCCCGCCGGCTTATATGAGCACTTTCTCCCCGAACTTCCAGTGGAAAAAACACATTCCGCCCCTCCGTTTGGACCTCGACAGCGACCTCTGCCGACGCCCCTGGTCGCTGCGCCCGCGCGATCTCGAGCGTCCTCCGCCATCTTGTGCAGTCAGCTTCGTCACTAACGCCGCCAATTGCTCCACCAGGGCAGCCATCTTGGACTCTCCTGCTACAGCCGTAGCGGTCCTGGCTGGGGGTGTTATCTCATGCACCGTATCCGCTAAAGCCGTGAGCTTATCCAACTCTGTGAGATTTCAGCCAATCCTCCGGCACATCGGGACCAGCTTCTGCCCTTAGATAACGGAGTAATTGGGATGGCGTTCGATCCCCCAACTCCTCATGTTCAAGCAATCGCTGCATCCGCCGCTTCTTCGACGACGAAAGACGAGTGATCAATTCCTCCTTGATCCTCTCGTACTTCCCTTCAGCAGGCGGCTTCAACATAATATCGTCTCCGCGATACCACCCTACGTCGCCAGTGGCTCTCGTGTCTGGGGATGGTCCCTAGGGACTAACAATGTCCCTAGGTGTCCCCTACAAAATCATGGGTCAAGCGAATAATCCAAGATGGTTAAATTTCAAATCGAAACTTTTAACGGCCTCGAATTTCGGACGAGTATGCCGTCGTCGGAGTGGCACGTTCTGTACAAATGCAGTAAAAGCATTTGTTTATCCCAGGATAATTAATGCACCTGCAGTAATATACGGGCAAAAGTGTGAAAAATTAGCACGTGCAGAACTCAGCGCGACAATTGGTGTTCAAATTCAAGAATGTGGATTATTCATTGATGCTTCCAACCTATTCTTAGGGGATTCTCCAGATGGAGTAATAGACGAAGGGGGCATCATAGAAATAAAATGCCCGAAAACGGCAGAGAATTTACTGCCGGAGGAGGCAATAAAAACTGTTAAAGTTATTCGCCGCATATTTGAAGATGCAACAGGAAACAGAATGAACCAGAATCATTATTATTACTACCAGATACTAGGACAGTTCATATAACAGGTATAAAATACTGCTTATTTTGTATCTGGTCTTGTAAAGGGTTGAAGTATCTTAAAATAGATAAAGACGATAACTTTTGGCAAAACAAAATGGAGCCAAAGTTAATTCAATTTTATATACAATGCAGGTTACCGGAATTAATAGATAACCGGCAGAATAGAGGTACGTCCATTCGGGAGCCTCAATTTATAACAGAGGATTTATAACAGATATACACATCTAATAATTATACAGCTAGAGTTGACATTTCCAGTCCTTCAATTGAAAAATGTAAGTATTGAACAAATTGAAAAATATCCTGACTTATTCATATTATTCTTTTTGCCCTATTTAAAAAATTTGTTACAGATTATACAAGGAAGGATTCCCGAGGAGAGGTTTTTAGTGAGTATGGCCACGTTTGACGAGTGTCATATAACCAAATGGATTGCCTCGGCAGGTATACGTAACAGCATTTTCCCCTCCTCGAGAAAAAAAAAATTCAAATGTGAAAGCAACACGTACCATATTTCAGGTAATGTTTTACAGCTTTCAAATATACATATTTATATATACATATGATTGTAAAATATTATAAATATTAAAATATTAAACACACAAAATGAACACATTTATGGCCGCTTGTACATGAACACCTACATATGTATGTAAAAACGGAGTGTGGGACCGTAGTAAAAGGAACACGAATGATATAGAGATAAATGTATTTCGTACTTTTGATCAAGAATCGCGAGGAATCACAGTATCGCTGTATCGTTATCGCGGCCAAGATGCGGTGTTAAAATATTGGATCAAAAAGACGGCTGTATTTTATAAAATGAACAATTTTATTACTAATATTTACTCATACACTTAACATAAACATATATTACATACATAATAAACGAAAAACTCAGGAAAAATTAAACATTTATAAAAATTAAAAATTTAAACTGCTGCTGTCGAGTGGTATTCACCAAAGCAAGGAAAGACACATAGTGGCACTTTGCACGTTGAACACCAATACCGTGATTCTTTCCTAATCTTTTTTTTATATCAATCTGCACACCTTCGTGAAGGATTGTTTGTTGCTGAAGTGCCTGGTATATAATCCGGGAAATGTTGCTCGCTGATGTGCGAAACATTAAATTTCTTTGGCCGAGATTTTGGTGCTTCGATGGGATAGGATGCAATTGTGTCTTCAATATACTCCAATAAAAAGCTCACTCGGGTCAACTTTCCACTATTCTTTTTATATAACAGAAGCGAATTTAAACACATAATATCCAAAAGGTGTAGAAATTTTTTTTGTAATATTTCTTTACTCTTTTCCTTGCTGTTGAATATGCAATAATTACGCCATCGCTCGTATCCACTCCACCCATTTTACTATTGTAATCGACAACTACTTCAGGTATTTTTTTTACTACGTTCCTTTTCTCTACCTCTAGGACGTTGTCGTTATGGACGCTACTTAGAAGATAGACTTCCCTCTTATCTTGCCATTTCATCAACATAATTTTACGAATCAACATACGAACTGATTTTGTGTATGCACTTCCCAATAGTTCTGAGACGGTAGTCTGTTTAATTATGTTACCCGGATTTGTTCTTAACTAAGCAGATGACGCTTCGTTGTAATCACTTTTCAGAGATTTGAAAAAGGATCTGTCCAAAGGTTGGAGACGGTGAGTTGTATGAGCAGGAAAGGATAACATTATTATGCACAGCTTATATACAGCTTCAATATTTTTTGTATGGGTAGTATGACCATCCAAAAGAAGTAGTATTTGTTTATTGGTACTCTTCTCCAACCTGATGCACTTGATAAAATGTTCCAACCATTTAACAAAAAGTTCTGACGTTATCCATCCATTTTTTGAGCATGCAAATATAGTTCCCGGGGCTGCTCCTTTCTTTAAGTAGTCGTTCATTTATAGTACCACTTCTTCCCTGCAATTCTTTTTTCTCTATTGAAACGGTGTGGTAATTTATATTTTTCTACCAATTGAAACGCAAGTTTTCTTAGATCAGTTGCAGTAAGCCGAAAGAAGTTTGATTCTAATGTGAGAACATGTTTAACTAATTCCTTCTCCATATTTTCAGGCATGCCTTCCGAATATGACATTCTTATTTAATCCATTTTGCCTCCATACTAAACGTTTCCCATCTGATCCCCAAAGGTTGAACTTGCTTTCGTCGGAAAATATTACGATTTTCCAAAAATCTAACGGCTTGTTTATGTATTTTTTGCGAATTCAAGCCTTATCTGTCTATTTACCTTATTAATGTATGGTTTTTTTCTTGCAATCCGTGAAAGATACTCGGCTTCCTTAAGTCTATTAGATATTGTTTTCGAAAAAACATGCTTTCCAGTAGCTAGTTCGAATTCTGCCGCAATTGTTGGAGCACTTTTAAACGGATTTTTCTTTACTTTTCGTACAATAAATCTGTCGTCTCTTTCATTTAGTTTCGCCGGTCTTCCAGAACAATGCTTATTTTCTATTGTTCCTTGTTTCTTATGTTTATTTACGATGTATTGGATGGTAGCATGACTTTTTGCTAGCAGTTCTCCAATTTTTCTAAGAGAATTTCCATTTTCATAGAGAGTACAGTATTTCCTCGATAGAAGCGAAAGCCTCGGGACTGAACGTTCGCTTCTATCGTGTAATTCCTACGTTGTTTGAAATTTGCCGACAGCGTCGAACGTAGAAAAGGACAGCGAGTAAAGATAAGGAACCGAGCAGGCAAGCCAAAACACGAACCCAGCTCCTCTTTTCTTTTCACTATAGTATAGTACGTCCAGAGCTAAATGAAATTCTCACACCACTTTTTTCATTTAGCTCTGGACTTATATACACGGGTTTTACTGTACCATATACGACTATATTATGTATACGTTATAAGTTATAATCGACTCATCTTCTTTCTTATTGATACTTGAAACTTCTTATTTCTTATTAATGTAAAAGCGAGGATGAAAGTATTCGTGCACTGTAAATAATTAAATGCCTTTTTTAACATTAAACGGAAGGATTTGCTTTATTCTGAAAAGTTTAAAGGATTAGTTTACAAGATATTTGGGAAAATTACATAATATCTTTAATAAAAATTAAAGTACTGCATTTTATAAATATCAGTAAATAGTATACATGTTGAAAATGTTACTAAAATCGGTTAATATTGCTCTGAGTTTCAAACGATTAAAAGGTTTGCATTAGTTTGCGTTATGCATAATTGAATTTACACATGCTTAATGAATTAATTATTCAATACCGATATCGAAGGCATATATTTGATAGTGAATCTTCAACCTCATGATAAAATCTATTCAAAACACCCGCAACTTAAATTCAATTTATCGGCAGATTCTCCAATATTCATGCATATACCGTGTATACATATACACAATTCAGTAAATGTATCGATGGTCCAAAGTCCAAACGACTAAATCATTCGATGGTTTTAACGACTGAATTTTGTCGATAGTTTTAAGTAACTACATTCAGTCGAGTAAATTAGTCGTTAGCCGATACTATCAATAGTCTTAACCCTTAGTAGCCTGATTTACGAAAGTGATTTATTTTTAATATTACTGTGTTTGCTTGAGGGTCTAGATGAAGGGAAAAATAGCTAAAAAAATCACAATATTTATTTTACATATTTATTTAGAAAAAAAAAACAGGTATCAATTTTGATACTTCAGGCATTAACGTCATAAAGAAATCAGATATACCTATGCATGAAATAATGCGAAACATTGATTGTTTTTATTATCGCATAACGACACTTTACACTTTTTACAGAACCAGGAGGTAAGTTTCCTACAATTATTAAATTTACACTTATTTCTAGAATCCATAAATATTTTTTCATGACCAATACAATCGCAACGCACGTCAGTAGAGGGTAGTACTTGTACACCTGTCCGGGGTCTTTTAGAAGGTACTGTAGTGTCTTGTCGACTGTTGGTACTGGGTCTTCCCCTTTTATTTTTCGAGTGACTTTGATATCTACATAAAGTGTCGGCAAGCTCAGTTCTAAAATCTGCTAACTTCATAATATTCTTCTGAAGTTTTCCTTTCATTGTGTTTACCTTTTTGTATAGTACCCAAGCATTGATGACAGTCATGTCTAACAAGTGGTAGAAGAGCCTCGTTGTCCACTTTCTCGACTTTATGCGGATGCGATATCGACCAATGAAGCTATCCATCAAATCAACGCCGCCCATGTGTGCATTATATTCTTTTATGACCCGAGGACATGATACTTGAACATTGGCCTTTATTTTTTTTTCGTAGCGGGTTATAGTATCCGCTGGTTCAGCGCCAACATACGTGGAAAGTAATAGTACTTGTTTGTTGTCTTTCCAACTTGTGGCCGAAAATTCGTGGCCTTCGTGAGAGGCCACATTTTCGTGATATGTTCCTCTGGGTACGTTAGACTTCATAATTTCCCGTTTCTCCGGCAACTTGCACGACTTTCCAAGCCTGTTTCTCTGTACTGTTCCAAGACAATAAATACCTTCGTTGGTCAAGTAATGTAGCAGAGGAATATTCGTATAAAAATTGTCAAAATAAGTTATATGATTGACGTGCCTTGGTACTGGTCGTAACAATCGAATAACTGAATTCGATACAGCTCCGAGGTCTGGTTCGCCAGGTAAACGGTCTATGTCCTTAGCTCCTGAGTAAATCTCAAAACTGTAGGCATACCCAGACAGAGAGCATAAAACGTATAATTTGAATCCCCACTTATGGGGCTTGTTGGGTAAGTATTGTTTCATAAAATGTTTAATTTTAGTTGAACACATTTGCTCGTCTAGTGATAGACGATGCTCAAATGGTACAGTAATAAATTTCTTGTTCAAATAGTCTATCACTGGTCTTACTTTATGCAATCGGTCGTGCTGGGGATGATCAATGGGCAAATGTTTAGAGTCGTCATTCATGTGAAAAATTTGTCGAATTTTATCAAATCTGTTGCGATTCATTGTTTGTGCTATGGGTTCAAACTTTGTAATGTTTGACCAGTATGACCTGACACTAGGATAATGATATACACTAGTAAAAATAAGAATTCCAATAAATTTACGTAATTCTAAGACAGTTACAGGTTCTGTAAAGTTGGGATTCTTTTGGAAGGCATATTTATTTGACTCGTCCACTAGAAATCTCAAAATTTCTTCACCGAAAAAATAAGAAAAAAACTGAAAAGGAGTGTCTAAGTTCATAATTTCTTGTGAATACTCAGTGTTTCCAGCAAACTGGAAAGCATTTTGGACTATGTCCATATTCTTTACTCTCCACACTAAGTTTCTAGAGTTGAAAGGTGCAGTTTGCAGGTTGTTCTGGCTGCTGGTTGTAGGAGTTGGGCTTCGTTCAACAGTCTCTAAATTATGTTGCATGTCGGTATCTACGTTTGCTGCAGGTGGATCTGCATCCAAGTTTGGGTCAGTGGGAAAATTACCTACACCCTCTTCATCTTCTAGCTCCATCAGACGATCTCTTTGGCTCGAATAATAGTCTATGTCATCTTCATTGTCGGTGGAATCGTCTTCCGAAATTTCACCATTTTCTAACCGCTTCAATATGCTCTCAATCTCTTCTGGTCGCATTTTTGATAAATTTCTATAATAAAATAAAAATAAAAGTAATCCCAACACCAAGCTATGCAGAAAAATAATGAATCGGAAGTTCAAAAAGTTTTTATAGCTAAAGAATTAGTAGGTAGGTTTTATGTAGGGCGGAATGCCTGAAGTATCAAAATTGATACTCACAAAAATAGCACTAGTTTCTTCAAGTAAAACATGCACTCGCAAAAAATAATTATATCATAGCGAAAATAATATATTCACTTACCTCAAAAATATTTATATTCTTCAGAAAAAGAAAATATATCAAATTTGTATTCAACAAAACTTTTAGTAAAATGTGTTTACTTGTTCACTTTGCCGCGCAAGTAATATGTCATAGATAAAATAAAACAATAATGAGATTTGATTTTTTTTTAATTTCGTTGGAAAGAATATTATACAACAGTAAAATACGTACAGCCAACCTATAAAAAAAAACTAATAGTAATGTGAACATTGGGTTTAAAAGATTGGTATCAAAATTGAAACTCTAGGTTATTAAGGGTTAAGGGGGTAGACACGGGTAATGCAGCGAGCTGTATACCGACACAATCTGGGCCGAAACATGGGTTTGGGACTCTACAGATTTCGTCCTTATATGAGAAGATTTTGAGCTCGGCGAGGGCTCATTAGAAAGAGGAAGGTTCAATGAAGCACGCGACACAGCCCGTTCATCGAGATTGAGTTGATATCTAATAATATGAGTGTCCAAAGTAGAGCAAAAATTGACATAATACACCGCGGAATCTAAGTATATTTTAAGTCACTAAAAGAGTTTTATGGCTCAAACAGGCTGTGTCGCGTGCTGCATTGCACTTTTCTCTGTCGAATGAGCCTTTATTCATCTCAAAATCTTCTCATATAAGGACGAACGATGAAAAGTCCTGATTGCATTCCCGCAGACCAGTTCCGCCGTCCGCTGTTCATATTGCCGTTAAAACAGAGCACGTGACGTCACAAATTTAGTTCACGTAGTGGTGATGAGGTGGCGTTTACTCAGGAGGACTGGCAACGTGAAATCATAGCAAAACTGAAGCGTTGGCTGGTGACATGTGCTACAGTAGTAACAGCGTGATGCGGTCAATGTATGCATTTTCGTACGATTATAGGTTAGGTCATATGCATTTTAGGTATTGACTGGGAACTGTGTACAATTACTAAACACTTTTACTGTATATAACTCATGCTTGACCTGAAATCGCTGTCGAATTTATGTTATAATTGTATGGTTGTATTATTTAAAATAAAAAAGAAGAGATTGGAACTTTTCTACGGAGGTTGGAAGTATTGATGTATTGATATCATATTTTCAGAATGTGGTAGTTACGTCAAATATTTGAAATTATTGCATTGCTCTTATTAATATTCTTTTTCATTCTTTTGATCATTTTGTACAAAACATATTGTAAGAAAATGTCACCAAATCAGTCATAAGTTGACCTGATGTTTTTCATTTATACGTGAATACGGATGTGTGAATACAGACACAGTAAGGCATAGTTGCCGCAACTTATCAAGACTTCTGTCGCGCTGTTGCCATATCTGTTACAAATGTGATCATCAGCTAACTAAATGAATCGGCTCGAGCGGAGATTTTGTCCCGAGCCGCCAGAAAATTTTCTGTAGGTTCGAATCCCGCACATGTTCATTTTCTTACTTTCTGAATTTCTCTTAATGAAACTGTTACTAACATACTTGCGGGATTTTTCTGATTAAAATAAGGCCAAACACGATATAGTTTGAATTATATTTGCTTGTTGATACTAATTGAAAACGTACCACAAAGTCTGTATCAACAAGTAAATTTAATTCAAACTATATCATGTTTGGCCTCATGTGAATCAGAAAGATCTCCCAGATATATTGGTAAAAGTTACATGTAGAAAAATTAGTAAATAAAAAAGTTTCATCGTTGAATTAGTATTAGTCACACCGATACTCCTCGACATGTATGTATAGTACACCGCGTCGTCGAGCGTCGCTACGGCCAAGCGGGATTCCCGCACGTGTAGGGGATAGTCCATTTCTCCAGCCAATCCTTTCTTGCATTTTTGTCATCATAATACAATGTATTGTTCAAAACTTTCTCACCACCATTCAAACATGTGTACGAGACTAACTAGTCAATTGTGAATAGTTGGAAAAACGTCTGATTTCGGTAAATGTATAGAAGAGGGATTTTTGAATATGTTGTAGAAATCAATATTCTGAACAATTTTTGAACAGCAAACCAGGGTGTACAACATGATAATTCATGAATGCAGTATCGTCTCCAACAATGTTATATATAATGTTTGTCCAATAACTGCTTTCTACGTAGGACGTTTAATTATTTTATAATAAGTGTATAACTTTCATGTTCCGCGTCAGTGTTTTGTTAACAAAATAATGTCTAACCTAACAATACCATGCCCCTCATCTAGTTTTTCGTTTTACTTGTAATTCCTTACTGCAACGAAACATATTGTAGCATAACCACATTTCAAGTATATAATTAAAATGTACAATGAATTTTCAACGCTGGCACTACCAGCAGACTTTCCGTTTAAATTCTTTCAAGTGCAACGCAACAGCTGACAATTTCTTTCCACATTCAGATTAGAATATCAAAATAACAAGCAGCTCCCTCTCGCCAGTCGGTATTACCATTTCTGTGCAGGGAAAAGCTGCTGTAATACCGACCTTCCAAATCGGAGAGGTCACGTGCCGTGTCTACCCCCTTAAGGGGGTAGACACGGGTAATGCAGCGAGCTGTATACCGACACAATCTGGGCCGAAACATGGGTTTGGGACTCTACAGATTTCGTCCTTATATGAGAAGATTTTGAGCTCGGCGAGGGCTCATTAGAAAGAGGAAGGTTCAATGAAGCACGCGACACAGCCCGTTCATCGAGATTGTGTTGATATCTAATAATATGAGTGTCCAAAGTAGAGCAAAAATTGACATAATACACCGCGGAATCTAAGTATATTTTAAGTCACTTAAAGAGTTTTATGGCTCAAACAGGCTGTGTCGCGTGCTGCATTGCACGTTTCTCTGTCGAATGAACCTTTATTCATCTCAAAATCTTCTCATATAAGGACGAACGATGAAAAGTCCTGATTGCATTCCCGCAGACCAGTTCCGCCGTCCGCTGTTCATATTGCCGTTAAAACAGAGCACGTGACGTCACAAATTTAGTTCAGGTAGTGGTGATGAGGTGGCGCCCACTCAGGAGGACTGGCAATGTGAAATCATTTGAAGCGTTGGCTTGTTACATGTGCTACAGTAAAAGCGCGAAGCAGTCAATGTATGCATTTTCGTACGATTATAGGATAGGTCATATGCATTTTAGGTATTGACTGGGAACTGTGTACATGTACTAAACGCTTTTACTCTAACACATGCCTGACTTGAATTATATGGCTATATCATTTAAAATAAAAAGGCAGAGATTGGAACTTTTTTTCTAATACCGAAAGTATTGATGTACTGATATCATATTTTCAGAATGTGGTAGTTACATCAATTATTTGAAATTATTGCTCTTATTATTATTCTTTTGCATTCTTTTGACTATTTTGTATAAAACATATAATAACGAAGTGTCTCCAATCAGTCAATAGTTGTTAATACGTGAATACGCGATGCTTGCATACAGACACAAGTAAGGTATAGTTGCCGTAACTTATCAAGACTTCTGCCGCGCTGTTGTCACGTCTGTTACACATGTGATCATCAGCTAACTAAATGAATCGGCTCGGGCGGAGATTTTGTCTCGAGCCGCCAGAACATTTTCTGCAGGTTCGAATCCCGCACGTGTTCATATTTTTACTTTCTGAATTTCTCTTAATAAAACTTTTACTAACGTACTTGCGAGATTTTTCTGATTAAAATAAGGCCAAACACGATATAGTTTGAATTATATTTACTTGTTGAATACGTACTACGAAGTCTGTATCAACAAGCAAATATAATTGAAACTAGTGTTGTAAAACTTTAGGTTTATTAAATGAGGGAACAAGGTGTTACAATAATACTCTCAATTACTAATTCGTCTATTCGGCACGGCTCTCTATCTGCGACTTTCCCCTCTCGTGATCCACCTGTGCGACAAACGACAGGTGTCACTTTTCAAATTGTAACACTATATCATGTTTGGTCTCATTTGAATCCGAAAGAACTCCCAGATACATTGGTAAAAGTTACATGTAGAAACATTAATGAATAAAAAAGTTTCATCGTTGAATTAGTATCAACTAATTATGCTAGCCAATAGCCTTTTGGGGGCCGTTACCTGTTTGTGACAATAATAACTGAATGCTTCACTTGCCAAATCGATGAACTCCACAAAACAAAAATATGGAAATTTATTTTAAATGTAGAAAAAGTGCTTTGGCATTAAAATTTAAAAAGCTTCAAGAAGTGCATCGATTTGGCAAGTGAAGCATTCAACTATAACAGTAACTACTGATAAATTGGGGTGATAAAGGTTAAATTTAGAACAGCATAAATTTGTTAAATTTATTTGTAAGAGATTTATTATATATATATAGTAATACAGTTGCAAACTAGACTATTAAACTTAAGAATACTAATTAACAGTCTACTAATTACTAACTAATTTTAATTAGGATTAACTAAAGGGCTAATTAACGTATATAAAAGACGACTCGTGTAACATACAACGACTGTGTGTCCTGCAGCGCCTCAAGCGGCACGGTTATAACATATAAAGGCTGCTTACAGCTCGGCCATCCTGACCTCATGGTCGGCTCGACCATGCACACTATCTGAAATTACAGAGTCTGTCTCGGAATCAGGATCAACGCATTTAATCCATGGCTTCATTCTGTCGGGACTATAGGTTCCAGTAAAAGGCTTATTACTTAATTGGAATCCTGCAATGTCGCCAATAATATATCTATCTCTATCGAGTACTTTTTTCACTTCATACGGGCCCTTAAACTTAGGTAATAACTTGTGATTTACGCCTGGAACAGTTACAACATTTCGTATCATCACGTAATCACCCACAGCATAGATTCGTGGTTTCTTACGCCTTTTGTCGTACATATATTTATTGTAGTCTTGTAAGCGTCGGTTCCGCAAAATAGCATTATCTCTAATTTCATCACGATTTATCTCTGTGTCAGTGACAGTCTGCAAATAATCGCGTAAGTCGCTATCAGTAAAACCATACTGCTCACAACCAAACAGTAATGAGCTGGGTGTGGCGTCAATAGCTTTGTGGTGAGTATTGTTTATGGAAAACTGAGCCTTAATCAAAGCCTTATCCCAGGTCTCGTCCGCACTCATTTTGGACAACATTGACCGTAAAAATCGGTTCACTCGCTCCACCTGGCCATTAGCCCTGGGGGTCGCGCTAGCTACCTTAACATGTTCAATTCTTAATTCCGACAACAAATCCGAAAGTTCACTGGATGTGAACGAGCTGCCTCTGTCAGAGATAATTCGTTTACAACAGCCAAAATGATGAAAGTATTGTTTCAAAGAGGAGATCAGTTCTCTAACCGCAGTTGACCTAACTGGATACATTATTACAAACTTAGTGAAGGCGTCTATGATGATGAAAATGTGCTTAAAGCCTCGATTTGTTTTTTCTAGTGGACCATAATGATCCACATGGATAGTATCGAAAGGTCGAATACCTTTATCGTAGATATGCAATTGGCCTTCAAGCTTTCCAGTAGGAACAGAGTACGTTAAACATTTAAAACAATTATCAATGTGTTCCTTTACTTGTACACGCATGCCTGGAAACCAATAGCTTTTAATAATCAGGCTGACGGCCTTTTCCAAACCTACATGACCAACATCATCATGACATCTCTGTATAACATCGCGGGTCATCGACTCGGGAACATAAAATAAAAGATTCTTATCGTACTTTCTATATACAACGCCGTTTCTTAATTCAAACCTATCGTTTTCCCGAATTTCTAACTCTCTATGAATAGTTTTAATCACGGGGTCTTGTAATTGCTTATAGACTAAAATTTGATCGAACGATAACGGTTCGATAAATAGTACGTTTCTACTTAGTGCATCCACGTGACGCATACGATCTGATGCTCGATGTATAATCTCAAAGGAGTAGTTCTGCAAAATCATCGCCCAACGACTAATACGTGGATTAATATCCTTTTTGCTAAGAGCTAATTTGACAGCACTACAGTCGGTCACAATAGTAAAATTTATTCCCTGCAAATAAACTCGGAATCTCTCTAACGCATAGATAATTGCCATCATCTCAAGCTCATAGCTATGGTATCGGCTCTCTATTTCCGTCGTTCGTCGGCTAAAATACATAACAGGGTGCATCTGCAAATCTTTCTGTTGTTGAAACAGAATGGCACCGTAACCATAAGAACTTGCATCAGTGTGCAATTCAGTTTTTGCCGTCGGATTGTAGAAAGCTAATACCGGTGTGCTCACCAAACGGTCGCGAAGTGTTTCAAACGCATTCAATTCCGCTGCGCCAAATTTAAAAGGTACATCTGATCTGATAAGGTTATATAGGGGTTTAGCAATCAAAGCAAAGTCTGGCACGAACTTACGGAAATAGCTGGTTAAGCCAAGGAAACGCTGTACTTGTCTAGCAGTAGTAGGTTGCTGGAAAGACTGAATAGCTTCAACGTTAGACTTATTCGGTTTTACCCCGTTTTCTGAAATATTGTAGCCCAAGTACTCGATATTTTGTTTCAAGAAGTGACATTTCCGAAAATTGAGTTTCAGGTCGTGTTCTGATAAGAAACGTAAGACGTCACGGAGAATACCTAAGTTCTCCTTGACAGTGCCGGTGGCTATCAAAATATCGTCCAAATATAAGAGAATTTTCCCTGCATCGAGTAAAGGTTTGTAGACCAGACTAATAAACCTTTGAAAAGCGGCTGGTGCGTTAGCCAGTCCAAATGGCAGTCCTATGGCATCAGTATGATCGTTAGGTGTGAGACCGCCACGTATATACATACCTCTTTCTTTAGTTTTTTGCACATACACGGACTCCGCCGTCGGGACGAACTCCGCCGTCGGGACGGACTCCACCGTCGGGACGGACTCCGCCGTTCGGCTGGACTCCCGGCCTCGGGAGTCGCTTTCACCTCCGTTTTTTCCGTTGACATCTCCTGTAAATTATTTTTATATGTCAGAATGAATTCACGAATCTCCGAGCGTAAAAAACACGCAGACACAGTCACACAAATGACACAGAGTTTGAACAAAAAATTACAAACAGTTATTATGAAAGTGGCCTCATTCGAAATTAAATAAAAAGAAATTGAACTATACGCTTATTATGTATCATGTTGATATAATACATAAAAATTGAGTGAAATTGAATAAACAAAATTTTTTTAATTACAATTAGACCACTTTTATAATAACCGTCGTAAAAAGGCGGGTAGTAAGCGTGAAAGTACTTACGGTGTTGCCTGCAGCACAGTTGCTTCCTTTCTGACGATCAAACTTTTGCTAGCCTCAAGGGTGAACATAGCCCAAACGGCCTTTCTCACTCACTCAATATTTTGTATTTCACTTGCACCAATGACCAAGCGTTTCTGCGCGCGTAAACGTTCACGCGCGGAAAGATTTCAAAACAAGAGAGCGACGGTCCCATGACTGGTGCAGCGTAGATACAATGTACTTATGTATATATATTCCAGTCAAGAATGAAATAAGTCGATCGATCCTTATAAGGAATAAGGTAAAATAGATTCATTTTGTTCTACATTTAGAGCAACGCTAGTTGATCAGTTTTGTGTCGTTTGCGCTACGCGAAGGACACAGAAAGCAATCGGGTTTTTATTTACTACGCAAATATTGATATATGGTGTACAATTCGTAACTTGTGAATTGTTCCATTTCTGCGTGGTTCTTTAGTGTAGTGCGGTGTGTGATCATTTCATTGCCATGGAATCAAAAAGGGAAGGCGTAGGTGCAAGAAACCAACGGTATTTGAAGGGTGATGTGAAAAGGAAGAAGCTCATGTTATCTACCAGGCGTTTGTCCAGAAATAGAGGGTGTCAAGAAAGGTAAGTTACGTTTTATGGTTCAGATCTGTATGAAGTTACAGTTTGTAATATAGTAGCACAGTACAGTAATTTCTGACTTGGCACTGGCTACTCGGGACCGGCCGCGAGCGTCCATAAAAGGCTATACCCGGATAAGGAGGTCAAATGTGCCCCTAAACCAAATTCAACTTGTGAGGTGTCATTCGATAGCTTATCAAGAAAAACCAATTCGTACCAAGTTTCAAACCTGTAGCTCGACTGGGAGGGTAGTTTCAGCGAAAGAACCAAAATACAGTTTTTTCGCAATATCTTACATTTTAGCGCATAAAAATTATGAAAAGATCCGAGACATTTCCATTATGGAGGTATAGGGTCGTATGTATATATATATGTACGGCTGCAGGACGCTGGCGAAGCGGGGCCATACATTGTATGCGTCGCGCCGAACGACTTCGCGGCGGGCCACCGTTCGACGATGCCGATTCTTGTGACGGCGAACCTGACGGTCGACGGGCAAGACGGACGGTTGACGGTAGGGACGTGCGAGCGCTCGAATAGACCGAGTACTCGAAATTCGAACCGAGTAAAGTTCGGTCGTTCTAGCCGAGCCGAGCGCCCGAAACTTCCGAGCTACTCGAAATCTTCGAGCTACTCGAAAGAAAGCGAGCTACTTGAAAAAATCGAGCAGCTCGAATATCATTCGAGCCTCGCGAGGCCCGCGCGGCCCGGCGCGGCGCGTTGCGCAGTGGGACAAACGCCCAATCTAGGTGGAAAAAATTCATAAATCGTTTTACGATGTTCATAATACGATGAAATTTTATTTTTAAACCTGAGATCTGGTTTTCTAGCGTTTTTAATATTAAAAAATAAATTACCTGCATTAATACAGGATTTTTAATTTACAATATATCTTAATTTTTTTTAATTCAATTATTTTAATTTAATAAATAGCACATAATAAAATTAAAAAAAAATTAAAATATATTGTAAATTAAAAATCCGGTATTTAATGCAGGTAATTTATTTTTTAATATTAAAAACGCTAGAAAACCAGATCTCAGGTTTAAAAATAAAATTTCATCGTATTATGAACATCGTAAAACGATTTATGAATTTTTTCCACCTAGATTGGGCGTTTGTCCCACTGCGCAACGCGCCGCGCCGGGCCGCGCGGGCCTCGCGAGGCTCGAATGATATTCGAGCTGCTCGTCTTTTTCAAGTAGCTCGCTTTCTTTCGTGTAGCTCGAAGATTTCGAGTAGCTCGGAAGTTTCGAGCGCTCGGCTCGGCTCGCATAATCGAACCGAGTTCAGCTCGGCTCGTTAAATTCGAGCGCTCGCACACCCCTAATTGAGGGGCAACGTAAGGCAAATGAATAATATGTAATTATTCGTTATTCATGAAAATAATTTAATGAAAAAGTCGAAAGTTAATGGGCGCGTTTCATACTGGCACATTCGCCAGTGTTTTTCGTTAATAATTCAAAAACGAAGCTTCAGACAATATTTTTGACAAGGAAAAAGTTGTTCAGAATCACCACAGCTACGGATATGTACTGCGCGAGTTCTGGCCCACCCTGTATACATAAATTTATTGACTCTTTACGTTTAGGCGGCGGTTGAAGAACGCAGCGTACCTCACAGTAAGTCAGAGTACCGCCCCTGAAGCAGGAATTTCTGCAGGTACATCGTACGAAGTACGTCCAAGCACGTCTGCTGTGGATGATTTTCCGGCGGAAGAAATTACACAAATTACAGAAGAAGTAGATTTCGAAGACGTAATGAAATCAGTGCCGGAAGGCAATGAGCTGCCAGTTAACAATAGAATACCGTCCGTAACAGACAACAACGAAGAGACGAGTTATATTGATGATAACTGTGACTGGGTGGTAGAGACAGCAGAACCACAACAGCCAGCAAAAACAGTTTCAGAAGGAATAGACTTCGCTGATTTTGCGTATGTCTTCGAGCAAATTAAAAAGCTCCCGAAACATTCGGTTATTGGCTGTGGCATCGAACACTTCGATATAGTTGGATGTCAACAGTATGGCTTGGAAAAAGCGTATAATGTACAGTGCCGAATGTACAATCACGTAGAGCGCATATCCTGTCTTCGGAAGAGTGATGGTATTATGGATATTAACCATACCGCTACTTCCGCAACAATGATGACGGGCGGCGGATACAACCAACTGGAGGAATTATTATCTGGCATGGACGTATCCTGTATGTCGAAAAGGATATACGAAAAATGTCAGAATAACATAATCGATGCCTTCGAAGTGGCCGCACAACGCGAAATGGAAGACGCTGGAAAAGAGGAAAGATCTTTGGCTCTCGAAAGAGGCGATGTACTGCTAGGATCAAATATACCGTGGATCGCAGTTGTCGCAGATGGCAGCTGGATGAAGCGATCATACCGCGGAGGAGATTATAATTCTCTTTCGGGCGTAGGAGCCATTGTGGGATACCGTACGAAAAAAGTACTGTACATCAGCGTGAAAAACAAATTCTGCATGATTTGCCAAACAGCAGCTAAGAAGAAGGAAGAAGCACGCGAGCATCGGTGCTTCAAAAACTGGGGTCGCAATCAGAGTTCGACTGGAATGGAAAGTGCTGCTATTGTAGAAGGCTTCAAATGCAGCATAGAAATGCACGGCCTAGTATATAGCATATTAGTTGCTGATGGCGATAGCAGCGTGTACAAAAAGATATTGGACAATGATCCATATAGAGAATATATGGTGCATGTCCGGAAAATAGAATGCACCAATCACCTGCTACGCAATTTCAGTAAGAAAATGAATGATATCGTAACGAAAGGCCGCTACAAAGATCTAAGAGCTATTGTGAAGCACAATGCTCTACGCCTGCGAGCTGGTATAAAGAAAGCTGCAGAATACCGCTTCAAAGAAACAAGAAGACTCGTTGAACAAATCCAAAATTTTAAGGAAGATATGAGAAATGTTCAGAGTCACGTTTTCGGAGAGCACAAGGAGTGTCAGAAGTTGGCATACTTTTGTGACAAATACTCTGATCCTAACAGAGTAAATTACATTCCAAAGCTCAAAGAAGCTGGCATTTACCAGAATATCGAAGAAGCGATGCAACCACTTTTCGCTCAAGCCGAAAGTTTGCTGCACGGCCTAAATAACAATGCTGTTGAAAGCTTTAATAATATCATTGCAAAATTAATCGGAGGCAAAAGGATAAACTTTGGACGAAGTGGCTCGTACCAGGGTAGAGTCTCCGCTGCTGTCGTCCAATATAATACAAAAGAGGCGTTTAGCAGATTGAGTATGGCAATGAATAAAGAGCCGACAACCATCGTAAGAAAGATGGAAGAACGTCGGAAGCGTGCAGCAGAAATGGCTTTGAAATATAAAGCAGAAGCGAAAGCATCTTCCTACAGAAATGAAAAGCATGCGACCAAGGTTACGGCCCCAGTGCAGAAAAACCAGATATGGAAGAGACAGCATACTCTTCCGAGTGCCAAAGGCACACGGCTATACTCCACGAGTGGCAAACGATGCGATGCACGATCGAAGCGGAAACTCGCGATCAAGCGAATAGCGAAAAGTGGATAGCTTATAGAAAGAAATTATTGACTGCATCCAATTTTGGAAAGGTATGCCGATTACGAATGGATACACCACGGGCAAATACATTGAAGAGTATTATGTACCCACAACTTCAGAATTTACGTGCTCTGGAATACGGAAGGGAAAATGAGGCAAACGCCTTGAAACAATTGGACAAATTAGGCATCCGTATTCAACTATGTGGCCTCTTCATCGATGCCGTTGTGCCATACTTAGGTGCAACTCCTGATGGCCTCGTGGACGATGATACCATCGTCGAAGTGAAATGTCCCGAATCGGCGAAGGGTTTATCGCCTGACGAAGCAATAGAACAACTTCCTGCTATACGGCGTATTTTCCGAGATGATAAATTAAATAAAAATCATCACTATTATTATCAAGTGCAAGGACAATTGCACATAACGAATAGGCAAAATGCCTTATTCTGCTTATGGACGCCGAAAGGAATAAAAATTATAAAAGTACCAAGGGATGATACATTCTGGGCAACAGAGATGGAGGAAAAACTGAGAAAGTTCTATGAGGACTGCATGTTGCCAGAAATCATAGATAGTAGATTCAATCGACACCAGCCGATTAGAGAACCTCCGTATATAAAAACAGGAGGAGCATGTACAAGTACAGTCAGTAATGCCAATAATGCACCGGCGAGTACATCCAGCGCATAGGACCAGCTGTGTAAAAATAATAAATTGCAATCTAAGGCCAATAATGCACCGGCGAGTGCATCCAGCGCATAGGACCAGCTGTGTAAAAATAAATTGCAATCTAAGGCCAATAATGCACCGGCGAGTGCATCCAGCGCATAGGACCAGCCGTGTAAAAATAAATTGCAATCTAAGGCCATTAATGCACCGGCGAGTGCATCCAGCGCACAGGAAAATGGAGAGTGAAGAGGACCGTCTATGACGGGGGTGGTGGTGGGTCTCTTCACACTCTCCTAATAATTTATACTTGCATTTATTCTTTCAGTGGAAATGACATGTATAAAAGCGTAAGTATGTGCCTTATACTTTTATTATGCACATAATTGGATTAATTGGAAATCATCATGAATTTACTTTAGTTATTTCCAGCACCAATATCAAAGGCAAAAATTATTTATGCTGTATGACAGGGCTCGGAATTAAGGGGGCCGACTCTTTTGGGGCCAACTCCGAATCGATCTAAGCGCCATTCGACAGAACGAGCGTTAGTGAAAACAGAAAAATCGTCTGCATCGGCATTTGACGGGGTGACATCTAAAGTCATTATACAGAATTATAAACTCACGCTGTGACATCTAACGTCATTAGGCAAAATTATAAACGGAGAGTGGGAGGCCATAGTTGTCAAATCACATGCTTTGAGTGTTTTGTCGCGGTGTTGCCACATTTGTTACAATCCTGGCCATCAGCAAAATGAATCGGCTCGAGCCGAGATTTCGATACCTGCCGGATATAGACATACATATACATATAGCAGCTGAACCGCTGGAAACTTTTTTGTAGGTTCGATCCCCCTATGCTATCATTTTTTTTACATTAATGTTTTTTTAATTCCTAACTATATGACAATGATCAGTATTTGCTTACCAATATTTTAAAAACATTTGTTAAATATTTTAATTTAATATACGTAAATATGAAGTTAGAGCGCTCTTCGTGCTACCATTTCCTTTGCCATGTATCTTGCCAATTATGGTACTGTTTAATATTTTTAACATGAAAATAAAATGTATGAAGCGCATTTTCAGACGTCTTAGATTGAACAGTCTTGACGAAGTGCAGGAAAACTCGTGTGATGTTTTACTAGTATTTCGCCTTTCTTTTATACCACACAATTATTTATTTTTTACAAATAATCAGAAATAAAGGAAAATATTTATTCGTACAGATTTTATGCGAGTACCGAATATGCATATATTGATAATTTGTAATTCATTTCATTCGCTTTTTCCCATTGTTTTGGTCATTGTGTAGGATGACAAACGAAAAATACGGAGACATAGTTGATATTGTCATATCTATTACAGTTTTGCTTTTCAGGAAAACTTCGATAGATTCGACTCAAGTTGAGATTTTGATTTTTGCCGAACATAAAAGAGAACAGTGCAAATGAAAGAGGAGATACAAGGGTCAGGTTGGAAAAAACAGATTGATAAAACAATATTAATATGTGTAAGAAAATAATTTTTCGAACTTATGAGAGAAGGGCTCCTATTGCTGCTTGACATAGGTCAGGCACAGCCAACTGGCAGGCCGCGTGCCGCGCGGTTCATCTTACAAACAAATGACGGCCCTCAACACCTGCGTCATAGTTGCGGTGTCACACCGATTCCCGTCTTGCTGTCACGTCATAGGTACATCTGACGTATATACATAGCCTCTATCTTTGTCTATCATAGCTTTCTGTTGCTTAGAGCGAAGTATAAAATGATCGAAAAGGACCACGGTGACATTGTATTGTTGTACAGACTACGGTCATTTGAGCTAAACAAAACAACTTTTTAACACATACACGCCGACATAATCATTTGAATATCTATTCAAATGCCTTCGATAATCTTACATATATTTTAATTATATTACAATTATATTATTGTTGTATAATATAGTTAATATATTTCATATATATTAACATAGCAGCTTTATTGGTAATATAAATGAAACATACCACCAAATGATTGAAATTTTGAGTTACACATTGTGAGCTTTGGATTGACATGTATACGCGTCCAAATGTTAGAAATATCAAACAGTTCCATAATTGGCAGAAAACGGTAGAAAAAATCGCTTCAACTTCATATTTACGTATATTAAATTAAAGTATTTAACAAATATTTTTAAAACATTTGTAAACAAATATCGATCATTGTCATATACTTAGCAATGAAAAAAAAATGAATGTAAAAAAATATACCCCAAGGGGACTCGAACCTACAAAAAAGTTTGCAGCGGCTCGAATCAACATCTCGGCTCGAGCCGATTCATTTTGCTGATGCTTATGTTATAATTGTAACAGATGTGACAACAGCGTGACAGAGGTTTGATACGTGCCGGCAACTATGCCTTACTGGTGTCTGTGTGCACGCACCACGTATTCACGTATGAATCGCCGTTCGTGGTGTGAAATTATAACTTACATTTACCGACTCATTTGTATTTTTATCGACCCTGACGGTAACTTGGCCAAATTCACTACAGTGTACCATAAACGCCACCGACGGAGAATCATTGAACTATTCTTACGTCGGATGCGTGCAAATCGTATTTTACTTTCTCCGCTTTCCAGAAGTGATAAACTGTGAAAAATCGAATTTCTGTGATCTTGTGCTAGTTCAAGGAAGCCCTAAAGGGTGTTTGAGCAGTGAATAAACCATTAAATCGTCCAATATTTGCTAAATGTGAAATGTGTCAACATGTCTGCAGCCATCTTGTTGCCTACATCGTTGTCTGTCTCAAGCTTGCCAGTTTCAGAAACACTATTCTTCTCAACGAATGGTGTTTATTCGCGTTCAAATATACCTTTAGGGCTGTGGTGAAGTGTACTCGTGTGTTCTATATCCGCGAAAGTTTCATAAAGGCAATTATCGAGACAACAGTCGAAAAATTAGAAATCGGGTCTCTCTGTCGCGCATGGCGTATACGTGCATGCTTTCGTTTGTTAGTGTGAGTGCACGCACACACGTCATGGCGCCTGGAGTCGGCCCCCTTAACGGCCGACCTTGGAACTGGTTAACGGCTGCCAACACCAACACGTCGCACAGTGGTCCGAAACCGTAAAAACACGAACTAAATGCATAGCACTGTTATTTGCACATTATTCATTATGAATAGAAAGATTTTTGGTAGTTCTTGAGTTATAGAATATAATTGCAATTAAAAATTCTCTTATTATAATTAATTTAATAATAATATTTGATAAAATGTTGTTTGGTCGAAATGGTCCTGATATTTTCTGTGGTGTATAGTTATCTCTCAGGTAGCAGTAAATAAAATTTGTTACAGCCGATATAACGACTCTTACAATACTGATTTCATCATTGAGATTCATAATCTGTAAAAAACTTAATTGAAATTATATATTGTAGTTAATACGGAAATAGTTCGACAATGGGATATAGAACCTACACATCCAAATGCGCGTTTATGGTGTTATTTAATCGAACGAACATGTTAGCAAAAGATTTAAAATAAAAAATATATATAAAATTATTTAAAAAATTTAAATTAAATAAAAAAATGTTGAAAAAAAAAAGTTTATGACTAGATGTACATTATCCTACACTTCATCTTCTGATGAGGTCATATCACTTTCCGATTCGGTTTCACTCTCTGGCACATTCGTTATATTCACCGCGGGAGGTACAACTATTAAGTTCACTATGTCTTTGTCCACTTTTTTCTTCTTATGTGTCACGTGTTTAAATGCACTTAAATAAGGATCCGAACTTAATAACAGCCTGTGAAATAAATCTTTGTTTGTCTTCACTCTTGATATCTAATATCTTTGTTTTTTGCCTCTTGAGCTTCTTCGGAGAGTTCTCCAATTGGTATTATGGCATTCTTGATAACACTTGATCCGTGTATCAGCACTTTATGCAGTGTTACAGTCATGTAATACCATCCATAGAGTTCCACGTATTTTTCGGCTGTTACTAAACAGTAGCTATCAAATTCTTCGGTACATATTTCATACCCACTATTAATCACTCCAAGTATCACACTTAATTTGGTAATCAGATTCTCATCTATCCCGGTTACACTTGACGAGATCTGCGGATTTGCGAAAAAATTTCTTGCCGTATTACCATCATTCGTTGTACCATATCCTGGCTTCGGTATGTCGACTAATAGGCCCATTTCTTGTCGAAATTTTGTCGAAATCACTAGGTCTTTCCCGCATTGGCTGAATTAAATTCAATTCTGAAATTGTAGCCTTGCATATGTAGCACCGCATGCCAGATGCACCAGCCAATGCATTGCATACTTTTCCATCTACCATAGTTAAAAAAAGTGAAAAGTTAATACATCCCACTCTTGATTGAAATGGTTCTAAGGCCTGTATTTGTTCGTTTATATATATTTCTTCATTCCTGGAAATTTCATTTGTTTCTTGAAGCCACTGTATCCTAATGGGTCTGCAAAACCGTGTTGACGAAGGCGTATCGTTCTTCCATATAATTTTGTTGGTCTTATTATCCACCAACCGAAGCGGAACCAAAGAGGTAACAAAGATACTCCCATCTTTGTCTTCATTTGTGTCAGACTTTTGTTTATAACATGAAAAGCCGGAACTTCCATCAAATCCCCACTTGCAATGTAATGTTAAATCGTTCCCACTATCACTTGTATCACACACTGGTATCACATTCACTATACTTTCACACGTTTTATATAATAATTTTTTTAACGGCACTTCACATTTTTGTTCACTCACGATTATTTCATCCGGATAAAATTGTTCGTTCACTTGCAATATTTTAAAGTACGATGGGTATAACCGATGCCCATGAGTATTCGCTGCCAAACGCAGTGTTTTGTATGTCTCTTTGGACAAATTAGAAGTAATTATTAGCGACAAAGCTTCTTCAGGCGATAATTGTGTTGGAATGGCTTCAGGCTTTTTCCATCTATTCAAAATCCTGGAAGATCTAGTAGGTGAAGACGTGGTACATTCAGTTAATAATTTAGCCGTTGATTTGTCTCCGTCTTCCCGAAGCTTCATTGCAGTTGCGCAAATCAGTTCTGCCGAAGAGTAAGATTGTCGAAGTTCCTCCGTTTTTCTTCGTTTCACAGCCGCACTCTTCAAAGCTTTTCGATGGTCGTCCCCTTTTTCCGGCGATTTCCCTGTTGTTCGATGATTCACCTCTTGATAAGGAACTGGGAAATATAATCTCTTTGAGAGCCAGTCACTATGTTTTGTTGAAAAATAAGAATTCGATCTGGAACACAAATTCCAACGCCTAAAATAGATGCTGAAAAAGGTGTTCTTGATGAGGTTTTTTAGTTCCTCCCTTGCGTGTTCATCTTCTCCGATCAAAAAAGTTTGTTCTAAAAAACTGAGTACGTGCCCCTTTTTGTATTCTACTGACTGATCTGAGTGCTCCATCACCAGATCGTGTAGCATATATCTCGTAATCTTCCTATCCGCCATTGTTTAATACAATCACGTCAACGATATTACAAGATAAATGAAATTGTGCGCTCGCTGGCTCAAAAAGACTTCGATACCAAATGGCACTGAACTCTTTGGGTGTTCGTAAAGAACTAAAGTACCTTTCTTACAAAAAATAGAATTCATAGTTCAATCAGGCTTCCCCCATTTTCCCTATTCTATCTATTCATTAATGGATTTGCTTCTATGTAGGGCAATTTGCAGTAAAACCCGTGTATATACACAAAGATAGGGACCTAAGGTGTGGCTATATCCAAGCAGGGTGGCGAATCTGTTCTCGGAAGCAGCTCGAGCCGAGCGTGAACGTAGAAAGGGACAGACAGTGGAGGAGAGAGAGAGGTCCAGAGAATCAAAGTGGGGCGCCGAAACGTATCGGTGAGACAATACTAATGCAACAATAAAACTTTTTTGTTTATTAATTTTTCTAAATGTAACTTTTACCAATGTATTTGCGAAATTTTTCTGATTAAAATGAGACCAAACATGATATAGTTCGAATTATATTTAGTTGTTGATACTCATTAAATACGTACCAGAAAGGCAAAAACGCGTTGCTGGTATTAAACTAATAATAACAGGATAACGTAAAATAATAAAGTACATTATAATAAATATAATAATACATTGAAATAAACAGGATACAATTTAAATTATATTGACTCATTAGAATAAGAATAAAAGGATAATGCAAAATAGTGTGGGATCGGGCGCCTCCATCAAAGAACATAAGAGGAACTTAAGAACCACGTTGCCTAAGAAGGGGCCGTGGCGTAGTGGCGCTGATCAGTGCCTAGTAATACGAAGGTCTCGGGTTCGATTCCCGATGACTCCCCTTCATTTTTATAAAGTTCCTACAATAGTAACGTGCATTACAATAAATACTGTAATACATTAAAATAAATCATAATAGAGCGTGACCTTAGATTGTGAACGAGATGTCGATTCACGCTCGGCTCGAGCCGCATGTAAACATAGATTCGACACCCTTCTTTACTATATGCACCACCTCTGTCACCTATAACGAAGCCGGGTGTCGAATCTGTCACATGCGATTCCAACCGTGCTTGAATCGACAATGTATGATAATGTACTTTATTATTTTACATTATCCTGTTATTATTAGTTTAATAACATCAACGCGTTTTTGTACTTTGTGGTAGGTATTTAATGAGTATCAACAAGTAAATATAATTCGAACTATATCGTGTTTGGTCTCATTTTAATCAGAAAAATCTCGCAAATACGTTAGTAAAATTTTTATTCAGACAAAGTCAAAAATAAAAATGTTTTATGGTGGAATTAGTATTAGTCACACCGAAATGCGGCACGGATCATATTTCGCCGCTCGATCGTCGAGCGTCGCTATCGCGAAGGGGGATCCCCCCCAAGTGGAGGGGATAGTCAATGGGACTATATCCAAGCAATGTTTTGTGCACATATGCAAGTTTTACTGTATATTGACACATACAGGGTGTCTCTTAACTCCTGTCCTTCCCGGAAATGGGGGGTAGCTGGGGTGATTCTGAACAACTTTTTCCTTGACCAACATGTGGTTTGCAACTTCATTTTTAAGTTATTAACGAAAAACACTGGCCAATGAGAGCGCCCGCCGGGCGGCCGATGGCGCGCGCTCAGGCACGAACCTATCATCTGTCGCGATGGGGGGGCATCGAGGGTACCGACGGAAGCGTGCGGAAAATGTTACATCGTCTTAATTAAGAATAATGTGGAAGAATTCGTTTATACTTATGAAACTAATAAGTCGTTTAATAACCGTGTTCGATACCTTTATTCATTATCCGAAAGGAATAAACTGTTTTATTACTGTAGGATTTTCTATTCTGTTTCAATTTTATTGTAAGGTTTTCTGATCTACACTCTGTGCTGTTACACGTCTCGTCACGCTCTGCCCTTCATTTGGGAAACGCTCGCCTCCACCCATTCTTTCTCTCTCACACACACGCACTCGTTCTCTCTCTCTCTCTCTCGCTCACATACACGCGTTGAACAAAAGACGATCTGTAGTCGCTCAGTGGCAGATAACGCGAGATCGGCGCGCCGCTGCGACGCCGATTCCACACTCAGCCCCCCCCCTGACAGTACATATGCCCTCATATGTACCCGTCACTTTCACCACACGAAGAAATGTCCTCTATGTCGCTTATCCATGGTTTCATGAAGTCGACGGATGTCGATGTTTCTCGTGGCCCTTCGTGGTTTCCGACCTTCTGCACCACGTAGCGGTCGTTTCGTAGCACTTTAACAATCTGATAAGGGCCCAAATATTTAGGCATCAACTTCAAGCCAGGCCCCAGCTGTGTACGCCTGATCGCAACTAGGTCTCCTTCTTTGTAGCGCTGTGCTTCCTTGCGGTTTTTGTTGAAGCTCTTTATATTTTGCTGTTGCACCTTCCTGATGTTTTCCTTGGCCGATTCCCTCAGCTGATCGCGTTCTTCCTGGAAGATGGACAGCCACTCCCTTTCGATTAATTCCCTTATTTCCGGGTCGTTTGGAAGCTTCATATTTACTCCAAACAAGATGTGAAAAGGCGATGTGCCTATGCTTCTACTCGAGGTATTATTTAGACACTGCTGTGCTGCCCGCAAATACTTATGCCAGTCCTGAGGGTTAGGTGCTGCTAACTTCGTCAGTACCGAAATAAGAGTTCGATTGACCCTTTCGACTTGTCCGTTCGCCCTCGGCACGCCGGTGGTCGTTAGCACATGTTGAATACCCTCCGCATGGCAGTACTCTTCAAATTCATGCGATGTGAACGCCGTCCCCCTATCCGAAACGATTCTCCTTGGATTCCCAAAGATAGTCGACTGCCTCTCAAGCTTGTCTAGGACCTCGGCTGTACCAGTCGAGCGTGTAGCGTATAGCCACACGAACTTCGAGAATGCGTCCACTATCACTAAAATGTGCCGGTAACTCTTTTTTGTTGACGTAAGCGGACCCAGATGGTCTATGTGGTACACATCCAGCGGCACGCTACCTTTATCTATCGGATGCAAGAACCCGTCCCGCTTACCCTGCTTCTTTTCCGCTAGAATGCAGGTGATGCAGTTGCGGATAACCTTTTCGATTTTCGGACGCATGTTTTGGAACCAATAATCCTTTCTCAGCAACGTTTCCGTTTTATTCACCGAGAAGTGACCATTCTCATGAACACGTTTCACCACCTGCACTTGCATTGACGACGGCACTATTAAACGGATATCATTGTCCACTTCTTTAAATAATAAACCACATTTTACCGCAAAGCCCTCGCAACCTTTCTGTTCTATTTGAGAAAAAATACACTTTAACCTACTGTCCTCGCACTGTGCTTTTCGTATCCTCGCATTCAAACTCTCATCGCTCTCGTCAACCGCCATACTTAACAAAATTGGGTTACGACTTAGCGCGTCCACATGCTTCATACTTTTACCGGGTCTATGCTCAATCTCGTAATCGTATTCCTCCAGTAGCAAAGCCCATCGCGCGACTCGCACACATAAATCCTTTTTCCGCATAGTTTGTGTAAAAGCTTGACAATCCGTAGCGATTTTAAAAGATATGCCTAGTAGATACACTCGGAATTTGCGCAACGCTTTAACAATCGCCAATACTTCCAATTCGTAACTGGAATACTTCGATTCCGCCGGTGTGGTCTTACCACTGGCATAATAAATCGGATGCATCTTATTATCTACGTCGTCGCGTTGCAATAAAACAGCCCCGTATCCGTATAGGGAGGCATCCGTATGCAGCTCTGTTTCGGCCCTTTGCCTATATAATTTTAGGACCGGTTTCTTACTTAACGCGATTTTTAACTGCTCAACCGCAAACCTTTGATTTTCTCCAAACTCGAACTTTGCGTCGGCTTTTAATAACGCCGTCAGTGGACGTGCAATCAACGAGTAGTTACAGATAAACTTTCTAAAAAAACCTGTAAGACCCAAGAAACTCTGAATTTGCTTTACATTTTTAGGCTGTGGGAATTTCATTACTGCCTCGGTTTTCCTTTCAGATGGTTGTACGCTTCCGGATCCTATTATATGGCCCAAAAATTCAATTTTTGTCTGTAAAAAACTGCACTTTCGCCAATTAACATTAAGGCCAAATTCTTCCGCGGTGTGCAAGACGGTTTTCAAATACTCTATGCCAGTCTCGTGATCTTTAGACGGAATCACTAAGTCGTCCATGTATGCGAGCACTATTTTTTTATTAATTAAATTTTTAAAAGCGGTATTAATGTACCTCTGGAATACTGCCGGCGAATTGCACAAACCGAACGGCACATACAAAAACTCGTATTGACCATTGGGCGTTATAAATGAAGTGAATTTTCTACTCTCCGGTTCAATTGCGACATGGAAAAACCCGTTCTTTAAATCTAATGTACTGAATATTGTTGCTCCCTGCAGGGCATCTATTTGGTCCTCTATTAGTGGTAATGGGTATCGGTCTTTTATTACTTTACTATTCAATTTACGATAATCGATACATAGTCTACTACCTCCGTCCTTCTTTCCAACTAATACCACCGGACTCGCGTACTCAGACAGAGACGGCTGTATTATACCGTCGCGTAACCATTCCGTGATGTGCGTATCAACCTTTTCCTTTTCGGAGGGAGATAAGCGCCTCGCTCGCTGATATACCGGTTCATCGTCCTTGAGAACTATGTTCATCGTCACCCCGACGTCTCGTGATTTCACAGGGTTGTAATTATCGACTATATTCGCGATAACGCTTTTGTGCTCGGCCGACGGAACGTGTGACAAATCTATTTCGTTTACCTCGCGCACGCAATTGATTTGATAAATTTCCGGAACATCAAACTTCTGCCGTTTAAAAATCGAAATTTTGCCCTCTGTTATACTTACATTTACGGTGTCTAGAAAGTCGGTACCGATCAGAAGATTCTGCTGCATCAGCGTGTCGGAAACTACATACACTGTAATCGGGTATGCGTTATTGTCGACTTCGACCTCGGAACAAAATTTACCGAGTGTTTGGTTTTCACTCGAACCAATTCCCCGAAATTTCACTTCGCTAGGCGTTAATTTAGGCGATCCGAATTTAATATATTGTTCGGCACGCATCAAAGATAGATCGCTGCCCGTGTCGACTAAGGCCGCTACCGCTCGCCCATACATCGATACCTCTTTAAGATACTTTGTACGCAATGAGTGTGAGACGTTACACGCGTCTCTGATTGCCGTATCCCCCTTGGGGCATTCCGCCGCAACGTGACCGAATTGTCTACATTTGAAGCATTTCATACCTCTTTCCTTGAAGTGGCAATCCCCCGTGGCGTGAGTATACGCACCGCAATAGAAGCACCGCTTACCGCTCGGCACCGCATCTTTCGGTGCCACATCTCTCGGCGTCGTCTTCTCCCCTATACCGAACCTCGGAGGTCTGTGGAATGTCGTCTTTGGGTGTTGCGCACTCGCCGGTTGCCGGGGTCTTTCGCGTAAAGAAATCTGCTCGAACGCCCGCAGCAACGATTCCTTCGAGTCGTGTCCATGGACGCGTGCTTGGTCTCGTAACGCGACGTCTGGTATCCCGTCGATGACGTAATCCAGCATCTCGTCTTCCTCGATATTTATCCGGTTCGCCAAAATGGCCTTTCCGTGGAAATATTCGCTGAAACTCTCCTCGCGTTCCCACGTGCGTCCCTCAAATTGTCTCCGCAGCAACATTTTGCACGTGCGTCGATAAAACATCCCTCGGATCTCGTCCAGCAGATCATCGACCCCCATAAATAGGTGTTCGGTCCTCGAATGGAACCATTCGAGCGCCACTCCTCGTAGCCGCTGTACCACCATAATCTTCGCTACATCGTCTGCCAGCCGATAGGTCTGCCTCAAAAAATTTATCTGGTCCCTCCACACGATAAAAACGTCGCCGCTTCCGTCGAAGAGTCCTAACAGCTCAGTAATTTCCGACATTTTTAATCGCGGGGACAAGGGTTCGACATGCGCGGGTGGACTGGCAACGCTTCCTCTTTCTTCCGCCCCCGCATTTGTCACTGATGGCGTCGCGTTCCTAATCATTTCAATTTCTTTGCGCGCTAAAGCTAACTCGCGTTCCGCTAGTTCCTTCTCCTTACGAAAGACTTCCATTTCGCGCTTCATAATCGCCCTTTCGGACGCAATTGCTTCGGCCGCGTTCGTTTGTCTCGAAGATGCGCCTTCTCTATTTGTCTCTGACTCACCCCCTTCTGTCTCGATCTGCCAACTGCCCGACGGGTCTGCCTCCATCAGCCTGTTCAGCAGTTCGGCCTTTAGACCGATCGTACTCAAGCCACGATCCGCCAGTTTCTTCTTCAACTCGTTCACAGTGAAATCACTTGGTTCACGCGGTACAACACCCATTTTACTGTGTCTCTGTTTAATATCCAAAATCAGTTCTTCGTTGTTCATAAGAAAATCCCACTCGCTATATTCACACTGTACTTTGTTCGCTATTTATTCACTATTCGTCGCTGTTTGTCACTATTTATCGCTATTTGTCACTGTTTGTCGCTGTTTGTCGCTGTTTGTCGCTGTTTATCACTGTTTATCGCTGTTTATCGCTGTTCCTCTAAATTCGCAATTACACCACTGAACTTGACTCTAATCTCTATCCCGGCTGAGCCCCCAAGTTTGTAGGATTTTCTATTCTGTTTCAATTTTATTGTAAGGTTTTCTGATCTACACTCTGTGCTGTTACACGTCTCGTCACGCTCTGCCCTTCATTTGGGAAACGCTCGCCTCCACCCATTCTTTCTCTCTCACACACACGCACTCGTTCTCTCTCTCTCTCTCGCTCACATACACGCGTTGAACAAAAGACGATCTGTAGTCGCTCAGTGGCAGATAACGCGAGATCGGCGCGCCGCTGCGACGCCGATTCCACATTATTACAAACTTAGTGAAGGCGTCTATGATGATGAAAATGTGCTTAAAGCCTCGATTTGTTTTTTCTAGTGGACCATAATGATCCACATGGATAGTATCGAAAGGTCGAATACCTTTATCGTAGATATGCAATTGGCCTTCAAGCTTTCCAGTAGGAACAGAGTACGTTAAACATTTAAAACAATTATCAATGTGTTCCTTTACTTGTACACGCATGCCTGGAAACCAATAGCTTTTAATAATCAGGCTGACGGCCTTTTCCAAACCTACATGACCAACATCATCATGACATCTCTGTATAACATCGCGGGTCATCGACTCGGGAACATAAAATAAAAGATTCTTATCGTACTTTCTATATACAACGCCGTTTCTTAATTCAAACCTATCGTTTTCCCGAATTTCTAACTCTCTATGAATAGTTTTAATCACGGGGTCTTGTAATTGCTTATAGACTAAAATTTGATCGAACGATAACGGTTCGATAAATAGTACGTTTCTACTTAGTGCATCCACGTGACGCATACGATCTGATGCTCGATGTATAATCTCAAAGGAGTAGTTCTGCAAAATCATCGCCCAACGACTAATACGTGGATTAATATCCTTTTTGCTAAGAGCTAATTTGACAGCACTACAGTCGGTCACAATAGTAAAATTTATTCCCTGCAAATAAACTCGGAATCTCTCTAACGCATAGATAATTGCCATCATCTCAAGCTCATAGCTATGGTATCGGCTCTCTATTTCCGTCGTTCGTCGGCTAAAATACATAACAGGGTGCATCTGCAAATCTTTCTGTTGTTGAAACAGAATGGCACCGTAACCATAAGAACTTGCATCAGTGTGCAATTCAGTTTTTGCCGTCGGATTGTAGAAAGCTAATACCGGTGTGCTCACCAAACGGTCGCGAAGTGTTTCAAACGCATTCAATTCCGCTGCGCCAAATTTAAAAGGTACATCTGATCTGATAAGGTTATATAGGGGTTTAGCAATCAAAGCAAAGTCTGGCACGAACTTACGGAAATAGCTGGTTAAGCCAAGGAAACGCTGTACTTGTCTAGCAGTAGTAGGTTGCTGGAAAGACTGAATAGCTTCAACGTTAGACTTATTCGGTTTTACCCCGTTTTCTGAAATATTGTAGCCCAAGTACTCGATATTTTGTTTCAAGAAGTGACATTTCCGAAAATTGAGTTTCAGGTCGTGTTCTGATAAGAAACGTAAGACGTCACGGAGAATACCTAAGTTCTCCTTGACAGTGCCGGTGGCTATCAAAATATCGTCCAAATATAAGAGAATTTTCCCTGCATCGAGTAAAGGTTTGAAGACCAGACTAATAAACCTTTGAAAAGCGGCTGGTGCGTTAGCCAGTCCAAATGGCAGTCCTATGGCATCAGTATGATCGTTAGGTGTGAGACCGCCACGTATATACATACCTCTTTCTTTAGTTTTTTGCACATACACGGACTCCGCCGTCGGGACGAACTCCGCCGTCGGGACGGACTCCACCGTCGGGACGGACTCCGCCGTTCGGCTGGACTCCCGGCCTCGGGAGTCGCTTTCACCTCCGTTTTTTCCGTTGACATCTCCTGTAAATTATTTTTATATGTCAGAATGAATTCACGAATCTCCGAGCGTAAAAAACACGCAGACACAGTCACACAAATGACACAGAGTTTGAACAAAAAATTACAAACAGTTATTATGAAAGTGGCCTCATTCGAAATTAAATAAAAAGAAATTGAACTATACGCTTATTATGTATCATGTTGATATAATACATAAAAATTGAGTGAAATTGAATAAACAAAATTTTTTTAATTACAATTAGACCACTTTTATAATAACCGTCGTAAAAAGGCGGGTAGTAAGCGTGAAAGTACTTACGGTGTTGCCTGCAGCACAGTTGCTTCCTTTCTGACGATCAAACTTTTGCTAGCCTCAAGGGTGAACATAGCCCAAACGGCCTTTCTCACTCACTCAATATTTTGTATTTCACTTGCACCAATGACCAAGCGTTTCTGCGCGCGTAAACGTTCACGCGCGGAAAGATTTCAAAACAAGAGAGCGACGGTCCCATGACTGGTGCAGCGTAGATACAATGTACTTATGTATATATATTCCAGTCAAGAATGAAATAAGTCGATCGATCCTTATAAGGAATAAGGTAAAATAGATTCATTTTGTTCTACATTTAGAGCAACGCTAGTTGATCAGTTTTGTGTCGTTTGCGCTACGCGAAGGACACAGAAAGCAATCGGGTTTTTATTTACTACGCAAATATTGATATATGGTGTACAATTCGTAACTTGTGAATTGTTCCATTTCTGCGTGGTTCTTTAGTGTAGTGCGGTGTGTGATCATTTCATTGCCATGGAATCAAAAAGGGAAGGCGTAGGTGCAAGAAACCAACGGTATTTGAAGGGTGATGTGAAAAGGAAGAAGCTCATGTTATCTACCAGGCGTTTGTCCAGAAATAGAGGGTGTCAAGAAAGGTAAGTTACGTTTTATGGTTCAGATCTGTATGAAGTTACAGTTTGTAATATAGTAGCACAGTACAGTAATTTCTGACTTGGCACTGGCTACTCGGGACCGGCCGCGAGCGTCCATAAAAGGCTATACCCGGATAAGGAGGTCAAATGTGCCCCTAAACCAAATTCAACTTGTGAGGTGTCATTCGATAGCTTATCAAGAAAAACCAATTCGTACCAAGTTTCAAACCTGTAGCTCGACTGGGAGGGTAGTTTCAGCGAAAGAACCAAAATACAGTTTTTTCGCAATATCTTACATTTTAGCGCATAAAAATTATGAAAAGATCCGAGACATTTCCATTATGGAGGTATAGGGTCGTATGTATATATATATGTACGGCTGCAGGACGCTGGCGAAGCGGGGCCATACATTGTATGCGTCGCGCCGAACGACTTCGCGGCGGGCCACCGTTCGACGATGCCGATTCTTGTGACGGCGAACCTGACGGTCGACGGGCAAGACGGACGGTTGACGGTAGGGACGTGCGAGCGCTCGAATAGACCGAGTACTCGAAATTCGAACCGAGTAAAGTTCGGTCGTTCTAGCCGAGCCGAGCGCCCGAAACTTCCGAGCTACTCGAAATCTTCGAGCTACTCGAAAGAAAGCGAGCTACTTGAAAAAATCGAGCAGCTCGAATATCATTCGAGCCTCGCGAGGCCCGCGCGGCCCGGCGCGGCGCGTTGCGCAGTGGGACAAACGCCCAATCTAGGTGGAAAAAATTCATAAATCGTTTTACGATGTTCATAATACGATGAAATTTTATTTTTAAACCTGAGATCTGGTTTTCTAGCGTTTTTAATATTAAAAAATAAATTACCTGCATTAATACAGGATTTTTAATTTACAATATATCTTAATTTTTTTTAATTCAATTATTTTAATTTAATAAATAGCACATAATAAAATTAAAAAAAAATTAAAATATATTGTAAATTAAAAATCCGGTATTTAATGCAGGTAATTTATTTTTTAATATTAAAAACGCTAGAAAACCAGATCTCAGGTTTAAAAATAAAATTTCATCGTATTATGAACATCGTAAAACGATTTATGAATTTTTTCCACCTAGATTGGGCGTTTGTCCCACTGCGCAACGCGCCGCGCCGGGCCGCGCGGGCCTCGCGAGGCTCGAATGATATTCGAGCTGCTCGTCTTTTTCAAGTAGCTCGCTTTCTTTCGTGTAGCTCGAAGATTTCGAGTAGCTCGGAAGTTTCGAGCGCTCGGCTCGGCTCGCATAATCGAACCGAGTTCAGCTCGGCTCGTTAAATTCGAGCGCTCGCACACCCCTAATTGAGGGGCAACGTAAGGCAAATGAATAATATGTAATTATTCGTTATTCATGAAAATAATTTAATGAAAAAGTCGAAAGTTAATGGGCGCGTTTCATACTGGCACATTCGCCAGTGTTTTTCGTTAATAATTCAAAAACGAAGCTTCAGACAATATTTTTGACAAGGAAAAAGTTGTTCAGAATCACCACAGCTACGGATATGTACTGCGCGAGTTCTGGCCCACCCTGTATACATAAATTTATTGACTCTTTACGTTTAGGCGGCGGTTGAAGAACGCAGCGTACCTCACAGTAAGTCAGAGTACCGCCCCTGAAGCAGGAATTTCTGCAGGTACATCGTACGAAGTACGTCCAAGCACGTCTGCTGTGGATGATTTTCCGGCGGAAGAAATTACACAAATTACAGAAGAAGTAGATTTCGAAGACGTAATGAAATCAGTGCCGGAAGGCAATGAGCTGCCAGTTAACAATAGAATACCGTCCGTAACAGACAACAACGAAGAGACGAGTTATATTGATGATAACTGTGACTGGGTGGTAGAGACAGCAGAACCACAACAGCCAGCAAAAACAGTTTCAGAAGGAATAGACTTCGCTGATTTTGCGTATGTCTTCGAGCAAATTAAAAAGCTCCCGAAACATTCGGTTATTGGCTGTGGCATCGAACACTTCGATATAGTTGGATGTCAACAGTATGGCTTGGAAAAAGCGTATAATGTACAGTGCCGAATGTACAATCACGTAGAGCGCATATCCTGTCTTCGGAAGAGTGATGGTATTATGGATATTAACCATACCGCTACTTCCGCAACAATGATGACGGGCGGCGGATACAACCAACTGGAGGAATTATTATCTGGCATGGACGTATCCTGTATGTCGAAAAGGATATACGAAAAATGTCAGAATAACATAATCGATGCCTTCGAAGTGGCCGCACAACGCGAAATGGAAGACGCTGGAAAAGAGGAAAGATCTTTGGCTCTCGAAAGAGGCGATGTACTGCTAGGATCAAATATACCGTGGATCGCAGTTGTCGCAGATGGCAGCTGGATGAAGCGATCATACCGCGGAGGAGATTATAATTCTCTTTCGGGCGTAGGAGCCATTGTGGGATACCGTACGAAAAAAGTACTGTACATCAGCGTGAAAAACAAATTCTGCATGATTTGCCAAACAGCAGCTAAGAAGAAGGAAGAAGCACGCGAGCATCGGTGCTTCAAAAACTGGGGTCGCAATCAGAGTTCGACTGGAATGGAAAGTGCTGCTATTGTAGAAGGCTTCAAATGCAGCATAGAAATGCACGGCCTAGTATATAGCATATTAGTTGCTGATGGCGATAGCAGCGTGTACAAAAAGATATTGGACAATGATCCATATAGAGAATATATGGTGCATGTCCGGAAAATAGAATGCACCAATCACCTGCTACGCAATTTCAGTAAGAAAATGAATGATATCGTAACGAAAGGCCGCTACAAAGATCTAAGAGCTATTGTGAAGCACAATGCTCTACGCCTGCGAGCTGGTATAAAGAAAGCTGCAGAATACCGCTTCAAAGAAACAAGAAGACTCGTTGAACAAATCCAAAATTTTAAGGAAGATATGAGAAATGTTCAGAGTCACGTTTTCGGAGAGCACAAGGAGTGTCAGAAGTTGGCATACTTTTGTGACAAATACTCTGATCCTAACAGAGTAAATTACATTCCAAAGCTCAAAGAAGCTGGCATTTACCAGAATATCGAAGAAGCGATGCAACCACTTTTCGCTCAAGCCGAAAGTTTGCTGCACGGCCTAAATAACAATGCTGTTGAAAGCTTTAATAATATCATTGCAAAATTAATCGGAGGCAAAAGGATAAACTTTGGACGAAGTGGCTCGTACCAGGGTAGAGTCTCCGCTGCTGTCGTCCAATATAATACAAAAGAGGCGTTTAGCAGATTGAGTATGGCAATGAATAAAGAGCCGACAACCATCGTAAGAAAGATGGAAGAACGTCGGAAGCGTGCAGCAGAAATGGCTTTGAAATATAAAGCAGAAGCGAAAGCATCTTCCTACAGAAATGAAAAGCATGCGACCAAGGTTACGGCCCCAGTGCAGAAAAACCAGATATGGAAGAGACAGCATACTCTTCCGAGTGCCAAAGGCACACGGCTATACTCCACGAGTGGCAAACGATGCGATGCACGATCGAAGCGGAAACTCGCGATCAAGCGAATAGCGAAAAGTGGATAGCTTATAGAAAGAAATTATTGACTGCATCCAATTTTGGAAAGGTATGCCGATTACGAATGGATACACCACGGGCAAATACATTGAAGAGTATTATGTACCCACAACTTCAGAATTTACGTGCTCTGGAATACGGAAGGGAAAATGAGGCAAACGCCTTGAAACAATTGGACAAATTAGGCATCCGTATTCAACTATGTGGCCTCTTCATCGATGCCGTTGTGCCATACTTAGGTGCAACTCCTGATGGCCTCGTGGACGATGATACCATCGTCGAAGTGAAATGTCCCGAATCGGCGAAGGGTTTATCGCCTGACGAAGCAATAGAACAACTTCCTGCTATACGGCGTATTTTCCGAGATGATAAATTAAATAAAAATCATCACTATTATTATCAAGTGCAAGGACAATTGCACATAACGAATAGGCAAAATGCCTTATTCTGCTTATGGACGCCGAAAGGAATAAAAATTATAAAAGTACCAAGGGATGATACATTCTGGGCAACAGAGATGGAGGAAAAACTGAGAAAGTTCTATGAGGACTGCATGTTGCCAGAAATCATAGATAGTAGATTCAATCGACACCAGCCGATTAGAGAACCTCCGTATATAAAAACAGGAGGAGCATGTACAAGTACAGTCAGTAATGCCAATAATGCACCGGCGAGTACATCCAGCGCATAGGACCAGCTGTGTAAAAATAATAAATTGCAATCTAAGGCCAATAATGCACCGGCGAGTGCATCCAGCGCATAGGACCAGCTGTGTAAAAATAAATTGCAATCTAAGGCCAATAATGCACCGGCGAGTGCATCCAGCGCATAGGACCAGCCGTGTAAAAATAAATTGCAATCTAAGGCCATTAATGCACCGGCGAGTGCATCCAGCGCACAGGAAAATGGAGAGTGAAGAGGACCGTCTATGACGGGGGTGGTGGTGGGTCTCTTCACACTCTCCTAATAATTTATACTTGCATTTATTCTTTCAGTGGAAATGACATGTATAAAAGCGTAAGTATGTGCCTTATACTTTTATTATGCACATAATTGGATTAATTGGAAATCATCATGAATTTACTTTAGTTATTTCCAGCACCAATATCAAAGGCAAAAATTATTTATGCTGTATGACAGGGCTCGGAATTAAGGGGGCCGACTCTTTTGGGGCCAACTCCGAATCGATCTAAGCGCCATTCGACAGAACGAGCGTTAGTGAAAACAGAAAAATCGTCTGCATCGGCATTTGACGGGGTGACATCTAAAGTCATTATACAGAATTATAAACTCACGCTGTGACATCTAACGTCATTAGGCAAAATTATAAACGGAGAGTGGGAGGCCATAGTTGTCAAATCACATGCTTTGAGTGTTTTGTCGCGGTGTTGCCACATTTGTTACAATCCTGGCCATCAGCAAAATGAATCGGCTCGAGCCGAGATTTCGATACCTGCCGGATATAGACATACATATACATATAGCAGCTGAACCGCTGGAAACTTTTTTGTAGGTTCGATCCCCCTATGCTATCATTTTTTTTACATTAATGTTTTTTTAATTCCTAACTATATGACAATGATCAGTATTTGCTTACCAATATTTTAAAAACATTTGTTAAATATTTTAATTTAATATACGTAAATATGAAGTTAGAGCGCTCTTCGTGCTACCATTTCCTTTGCCATGTATCTTGCCAATTATGGTACTGTTTAATATTTTTAACATGAAAATAAAATGTATGAAGCGCATTTTCAGACGTCTTAGATTGAACAGTCTTGACGAAGTGCAGGAAAACTCGTGTGATGTTTTACTAGTATTTCGCCTTTCTTTTATACCACACAATTATTTATTTTTTACAAATAATCAGAAATAAAGGAAAATATTTATTCGTACAGATTTTATGCGAGTACCGAATATGCATATATTGATAATTTGTAATTCATTTCATTCGCTTTTTCCCATTGTTTTGGTCATTGTGTAGGATGACAAACGAAAAATACGGAGACATAGTTGATATTGTCATATCTATTACAGTTTTGCTTTTCAGGAAAACTTCGATAGATTCGACTCAAGTTGAGATTTTGATTTTTGCCGAACATAAAAGAGAATAGTGCAAATGAAAGAGGAGATACAAGGGTCAGGTTGGAAAAAACAGATTGATAAAACAATATTAATATGTGTAAGAAAATAATTTTTCGAACTTATGAGAGAAGGGCTCCTATTGCTGCTTGACATAGGTCAGGCACAGCCAACTGGCAGGCCGCGTGCCGCGCGGTTCATCTTACAAACAAATGACGGCCCTCAACACCTGCGTCATAGTTGCGGTGTCACACCGATTCCCGTCTTGCTGTCACGTCATAGGTACATCTGACGTATATACATAGCCTCTATCTTTGTCTATCATAGCTTTCTGTTGCTTAGAGCGAAGTATAAAATGATCGAAAAGGACCACGGTGACATTGTATTGTTGTACAGACTACGGTCATTTGAGCTAAACAAAACAACTTTTTAACACATACACGCCGACATAATCATTTGAATATCTATTCAAATGCCTTCGATAATCTTACATATATTTTAATTATATTACAATTATATTATTGTTGTATAATATAGTTAATATATTTCATATATATTAACATAGCAGCTTTATTGGTAATATAAATGAAACATACCACCAAATGATTGAAATTTTGAGTTACACATTGTGAGCTTTGGATTGACATGTATACGCGTCCAAATGTTAGAAATATCAAACAGTTCCATAATTGGCAGAAAACGGTAGAAAAAATCGCTTCAACTTCATATTTACGTATATTAAATTAAAGTATTTAACAAATATTTTTAAAACATTTGTAAACAAATATCGATCATTGTCATATACTTAGCAATGAAAAAAAAATGAATGTAAAAAAATATACCCCAAGGGGACTCGAACCTACAAAAAAGTTTGCAGCGGCTCGAATCAACATCTCGGCTCGAGCCGATTCATTTTGCTGATGCTTATGTTATAATTGTAACAGATGTGACAACAGCGTGACAGAGGTTTGATACGTGCCGGCAACTATGCCTTACTGGTGTCTGTGTGCACGCACCACGTATTCACGTATGAATCGCCGTTCGTGGTGTGAAATTATAACTTACATTTACCGACTCATTTGTATTTTTATCGACCCTGACGGTAACTTGGCCAAATTCACTACAGTGTACCATAAACGCCACCGACGGAGAATCATTGAACTATTCTTACGTCGGATGCGTGCAAATCGTATTTTACTTTCTCCGCTTTCCAGAAGTGATAAACTGTGAAAAATCGAATTTCTGTGATCTTGTGCTAGTTCAAGGAAGCCCTAAAGGGTGTTTGAGCAGTGAATAAACCATTAAATCGTCCAATATTTGCTAAATGTGAAATGTGTCAACATGTCTGCAGCCATCTTGTTGCCTACATCGTTGTCTGTCTCAAGCTTGCCAGTTTCAGAAACACTATTCTTCTCAACGAATGGTGTTTATTCGCGTTCAAATATACCTTTAGGGCTGTGGTGAAGTGTACTCGTGTGTTCTATATCCGCGAAAGTTTCATAAAGGCAATTATCGAGACAACAGTCGAAAAATTAGAAATCGGGTCTCTCTGTCGCGCATGGCGTATACGTGCATGCTTTCGTTTGTTAGTGTGAGTGCACGCACACACGTCATGGCGCCTGGAGTCGGCCCCCTTAACGGCCGACCTTGGAACTGGTTAACGGCTGCCAACACCAACACGTCGCACAGTGGTCCGAAACCGTAAAAACACGAACTAAATGCATAGCACTGTTATTTGCACATTATTCATTATGAATAGAAAGATTTTTGGTAGTTCTTGAGTTATAGAATATAATTGCAATTAAAAATTCTCTTATTATAATTAATTTAATAATAATATTTGATAAAATGTTGTTTGGTCGAAATGGTCCTGATATTTTCTGTGGTGTATAGTTATCTCTCAGGTAGCAGTAAATAAAATTTGTTACAGCCGATATAACGACTCTTACAATACTGATTTCATCATTGAGATTCATAATCTGTAAAAAACTTAATTGAAATTATATATTGTAGTTAATACGGAAATAGTTCGACAATGGGATATAGAACCTACACATCCAAATGCGCGTTTATGGTGTTATTTAATCGAACGAACATGTTAGCAAAAGATTTAAAATAAAAAATATATATAAAATTATTTAAAAAATTTAAATTAAATAAAAAAATGTTGAAAAAAAAAAGTTTATGACTAGATGTACATTATCCTACACTTCATCTTCTGATGAGGTCATATCACTTTCCGATTCGGTTTCACTCTCTGGCACATTCGTTATATTCACCGCGGGAGGTACAACTATTAAGTTCACTATGTCTTTGTCCACTTTTTTCTTCTTATGTGTCACGTGTTTAAATGCACTTAAATAAGGATCCGAACTTAATAACAGCCTGTGAAATAAATCTTTGTTTGTCTTCACTCTTGATATCTAATATCTTTGTTTTTTGCCTCTTGAGCTTCTTCGGAGAGTTCTCCAATTGGTATTATGGCATTCTTGATAACACTTGATCCGTGTATCAGCACTTTATGCAGTGTTACAGTCATGTAATACCATCCATAGAGTTCCACGTATTTTTCGGCTGTTACTAAACAGTAGCTATCAAATTCTTCGGTACATATTTCATACCCACTATTAATCACTCCAAGTATCACACTTAATTTGGTAATCAGATTCTCATCTATCCCGGTTACACTTGACGAGATCTGCGGATTTGCGAAAAAATTTCTTGCCGTATTACCATCATTCGTTGTACCATATCCTGGCTTCGGTATGTCGACTAATAGGCCCATTTCTTGTCGAAATTTTGTCGAAATCACTAGGTCTTTCCCGCATTGGCTGAATTAAATTCAATTCTGAAATTGTAGCCTTGCATATGTAGCACCGCATGCCAGATGCACCAGCCAATGCATTGCATACTTTTCCATCTACCATAGTTAAAAAAAGTGAAAAGTTAATACATCCCACTCTTGATTGAAATGGTTCTAAGGCCTGTATTTGTTCGTTTATATATATTTCTTCATTCCTGGAAATTTCATTTGTTTCTTGAAGCCACTGTATCCTAATGGGTCTGCAAAACCGTGTTGACGAAGGCGTATCGTTCTTCCATATAATTTTGTTGGTCTTATTATCCACCAACCGAAGCGGAACCAAAGAGGTAACAAAGATACTCCCATCTTTGTCTTCATTTGTGTCAGACTTTTGTTTATAACATGAAAAGCCGGAACTTCCATCAAATCCCCACTTGCAATGTAATGTTAAATCGTTCCCACTATCACTTGTATCACACACTGGTATCACATTCACTATACTTTCACACGTTTTATATAATAATTTTTTTAACGGCACTTCACATTTTTGTTCACTCACGATTATTTCATCCGGATAAAATTGTTCGTTCACTTGCAATATTTTAAAGTACGATGGGTATAACCGATGCCCATGAGTATTCGCTGCCAAACGCAGTGTTTTGTATGTCTCTTTGGACAAATTAGAAGTAATTATTAGCGACAAAGCTTCTTCAGGCGATAATTGTGTTGGAATGGCTTCAGGCTTTTTCCATCTATTCAAAATCCTGGAAGATCTAGTAGGTGAAGACGTGGTACATTCAGTTAATAATTTAGCCGTTGATTTGTCTCCGTCTTCCCGAAGCTTCATTGCAGTTGCGCAAATCAGTTCTGCCGAAGAGTAAGATTGTCGAAGTTCCTCCGTTTTTCTTCGTTTCACAGCCGCACTCTTCAAAGCTTTTCGATGGTCGTCCCCTTTTTCCGGCGATTTCCCTGTTGTTCGATGATTCACCTCTTGATAAGGAACTGGGAAATATAATCTCTTTGAGAGCCAGTCACTATGTTTTGTTGAAAAATAAGAATTCGATCTGGAACACAAATTCCAACGCCTAAAATAGATGCTGAAAAAGGTGTTCTTGATGAGGTTTTTTAGTTCCTCCCTTGCGTGTTCATCTTCTCCGATCAAAAAAGTTTGTTCTAAAAAACTGAGTACGTGCCCCTTTTTGTATTCTACTGACTGATCTGAGTGCTCCATCACCAGATCGTGTAGCATATATCTCGTAATCTTCCTATCCGCCATTGTTTAATACAATCACGTCAACGATATTACAAGATAAATGAAATTGTGCGCTCGCTGGCTCAAAAAGACTTCGATACCAAATGGCACTGAACTCTTTGGGTGTTCGTAAAGAACTAAAGTACCTTTCTTACAAAAAATAGAATTCATAGTTCAATCAGGCTTCCCCCATTTTCCCTATTCTATCTATTCATTAATGGATTTGCTTCTATGTAGGGCAATTTGCAGTAAAACCCGTGTATATACACAAAGATAGGGACCTAAGGTGTGGCTATATCCAAGCAGGGTGGCGAATCTGTTCTCGGAAGCAGCTCGAGCCGAGCGTGAACGTAGAAAGGGACAGACAGTGGAGGAGAGAGAGAGGTCCAGAGAATCAAAGTGGGGCGCCGAAACGTATCGGTGAGACAATACTAATGCAACAATAAAACTTTTTTGTTTATTAATTTTTCTAAATGTAACTTTTACCAATGTATTTGCGAAATTTTTCTGATTAAAATGAGACCAAACATGATATAGTTCGAATTATATTTAGTTGTTGATACTCATTAAATACGTACCAGAAAGGCAAAAACGCGTTGCTGGTATTAAACTAATAATAACAGGATAACGTAAAATAATAAAGTACATTATAATAAATATAATAATACATTGAAATAAACAGGATACAATTTAAATTATATTGACTCATTAGAATAAGAATAAAAGGATAATGCAAAATAGTGTGGGATCGGGCGCCTCCATCAAAGAACATAAGAGGAACTTAAGAACCACGTTGCCTAAGAAGGGGCCGTGGCGTAGTGGCGCTGATCAGTGCCTAGTAATACGAAGGTCTCGGGTTCGATTCCCGATGACTCCCCTTCATTTTTATAAAGTTCCTACAATAGTAACGTGCATTACAATAAATACTGTAATACATTAAAATAAATCATAATAGAGCGTGACCTTAGATTGTGAACGAGATGTCGATTCACGCTCGGCTCGAGCCGCATGTAAACATAGATTCGACACCCTTCTTTACTATATGCACCACCTCTGTCACCTATAACGAAGCCGGGTGTCGAATCTGTCACATGCGATTCCAACCGTGCTTGAATCGACAATGTATGATAATGTACTTTATTATTTTACATTATCCTGTTATTATTAGTTTAATAACATCAACGCGTTTTTGTACTTTGTGGTAGGTATTTAATGAGTATCAACAAGTAAATATAATTCGAACTATATCGTGTTTGGTCTCATTTTAATCAGAAAAATCTCGCAAATACGTTAGTAAAATTTTTATTCAGACAAAGTCAAAAATAAAAATGTTTTATGGTGGAATTAGTATTAGTCACACCGAAATGCGGCACGGATCATATTTCGCCGCTCGATCGTCGAGCGTCGCTATCGCGAAGGGGGATCCCCCCCAAGTGGAGGGGATAGTCAATGGGACTATATCCAAGCAATGTTTTGCGCACATATGCAAGTTTTACTGTATATTGACACATACAGGGTGTCTCTTAACTCCTGTCCTTCCCGGAAATGGGGGGTAGCTGGGGTGATTCTGAACAACTTTTTCCTTGACCAACATGTGGTTTGCAACTTCATTTTTAAGTTATTAACGAAAAACACTGGCCAATGAGAGCGCCCGCCGGGCGGCCGATGGCGCGCGCTCAGGCACGAACCTATCATCTGTCGCGATGGGGGGGCATCGAGGGTACCGACGGAAGCGTGCGGAAAATGTTACATCGTCTTAATTAAGAATAATGTGGAAGAATTCGTTTATACTTATGAAACTAATAAGTCGTTTAATAACCGTGTTCGATACCTTTATTCATTATCCGAAAGGAATAAACTGTTTTATTACTGTAGGATTTTCTATTCTGTTTCAATTTTATTGTAAGGTTTTCTGATCTACACTCTGTGCTGTTACACGTCTCGTCACGCTCTGCCCTTCATTTGGGAAACGCTCGCCTCCACCCATTCTTTCTCTCTCACACACACGCACTCGTTCTCTCTCTCTCTCTCTCGCTCACATACACGCGTTGAACAAAAGACGATCTGTAGTCGCTCAGTGGCAGATAACGCGAGATCGGCGCGCCGCTGCGACGCCGATTCCACACTCAGCCCCCCCCCTGACAGTACATATGCCCTCATATGTACCCGTCACTTTCACCACACGAAGAAATGTCCTCTATGTCGCTTATCCATGGTTTCATGAAGTCGACGGATGTCGATGTTTCTCGTGGCCCTTCGTGGTTTCCGACCTTCTGCACCACGTAGCGGTCGTTTCGTAGCACTTTAACAATCTGATAAGGGCCCAAATATTTAGGCATCAACTTCAAGCCAGGCCCCAGCTGTGTACGCCTGATCGCAACTAGGTCTCCTTCTTTGTAGCGCTGTGCTTCCTTGCGGTTTTTGTTGAAGCTCTTTATATTTTGCTGTTGCACCTTCCTGATGTTTTCCTTGGCCGATTCCCTCAGCTGATCGCGTTCTTCCTGGAAGATGGACAGCCACTCCCTTTCGATTAATTCCCTTATTTCCGGGTCGTTTGGAAGCTTCATATTTACTCCAAACAAGATGTGAAAAGGCGATGTGCCTATGCTTCTACTCGAGGTATTATTTAGACACTGCTGTGCTGCCCGCAAATACTTATGCCAGTCCTGAGGGTTAGGTGCTGCTAACTTCGTCAGTACCGAAATAAGAGTTCGATTGACCCTTTCGACTTGTCCGTTCGCCCTCGGCACGCCGGTGGTCGTTAGCACATGTTGAATACCCTCCGCATGGCAGTACTCTTCAAATTCATGCGATGTGAACGCCGTCCCCCTATCCGAAACGATTCTCCTTGGATTCCCAAAGATAGTCGACTGCCTCTCAAGCTTGTCTAGGACCTCGGCTGTACCAGTCGAGCGTGTAGCGTATAGCCACACGAACTTCGAGAATGCGTCCACTATCACTAAAATGTGCCGGTAACTCTTTTTTGTTGACGTAAGCGGACCCAGATGGTCTATGTGGTACACATCCAGCGGCACGCTACCTTTATCTATCGGATGCAAGAACCCGTCCCGCTTACCCTGCTTCTTTTCCGCTAGAATGCAGGTGATGCAGTTGCGGATAACCTTTTCGATTTTCGGACGCATGTTTTGGAACCAATAATCCTTTCTCAGCAACGTTTCCGTTTTATTCACCGAGAAGTGACCATTCTCATGAACACGTTTCACCACCTGCACTTGCATTGACGACGGCACTATTAAACGGATATCATTGTCCACTTCTTTAAATAATAAACCACATTTTACCGCAAAGCCCTCGCAACCTTTCTGTTCTATTTGAGAAAAAATACACTTTAACCTACTGTCCTCGCACTGTGCTTTTCGTATCCTCGCATTCAAACTCTCATCGCTCTCGTCAACCGCCATACTTAACAAAATTGGGTTACGACTTAGCGCGTCCACATGCTTCATACTTTTACCGGGTCTATGCTCAATCTCGTAATCGTATTCCTCCAGTAGCAAAGCCCATCGCGCGACTCGCACACATAAATCCTTTTTCCGCATAGTTTGTGTAAAAGCTTGACAATCCGTAGCGATTTTAAAAGATATGCCTAGTAGATACACTCGGAATTTGCGCAACGCTTTAACAATCGCCAATACTTCCAATTCGTAACTGGAATACTTCGATTCCGCCGGTGTGGTCTTACCACTGGCATAATAAATCGGATGCATCTTATTATCTACGTCGTCGCGTTGCAATAAAACAGCCCCGTATCCGTATAGGGAGGCATCCGTATGCAGCTCTGTTTCGGCCCTTTGCCTATATAATTTTAGGACCGGTTTCTTACTTAACGCGATTTTTAACTGCTCAACCGCAAACCTTTGATTTTCTCCAAACTCGAACTTTGCGTCGGCTTTTAATAACGCCGTCAGTGGACGTGCAATCAACGAGTAGTTACAGATAAACTTTCTAAAAAAACCTGTAAGACCCAAGAAACTCTGAATTTGCTTTACATTTTTAGGCTGTGGGAATTTCATTACTGCCTCGGTTTTCCTTTCAGATGGTTGTACGCTTCCGGATCCTATTATATGGCCCAAAAATTCAATTTTTGTCTGTAAAAAACTGCACTTTCGCCAATTAACATTAAGGCCAAATTCTTCCGCGGTGTGCAAGACGGTTTTCAAATACTCTATGCCAGTCTCGTGATCTTTAGACGGAATCACTAAGTCGTCCATGTATGCGAGCACTATTTTTTTATTAATTAAATTTTTAAAAGCGGTATTAATGTACCTCTGGAATACTGCCGGCGAATTGCACAAACCGAACGGCACATACAAAAACTCGTATTGACCATTGGGCGTTATAAATGAAGTGAATTTTCTACTCTCCGGTTCAATTGCGACATGGAAAAACCCGTTCTTTAAATCTAATGTACTGAATATTGTTGCTCCCTGCAGGGCATCTATTTGGTCCTCTATTAGTGGTAATGGGTATCGGTCTTTTATTACTTTACTATTCAATTTACGATAATCGATACATAGTCTACTACCTCCGTCCTTCTTTCCAACTAATACCACCGGACTCGCGTACTCAGACAGAGACGGCTGTATTATACCGTCGCGTAACCATTCCGTGATGTGCGTATCAACCTTTTCCTTTTCGGAGGGAGATAAGCGCCTCGCTCGCTGATATACCGGTTCATCGTCCTTGAGAACTATGTTCATCGTCACCCCGACGTCTCGTGATTTCACAGGGTTGTAATTATCGACTATATTCGCGATAACGCTTTTGTGCTCGGCCGACGGAACGTGTGACAAATCTATTTCGTTTACCTCGCGCACGCAATTGATTTGATAAATTTCCGGAACATCAAACTTCTGCCGTTTAAAAATCGAAATTTTGCCCTCTGTTATACTTACATTTACGGTGTCTAGAAAGTCGGTACCGATCAGAAGATTCTGCTGCATCAGCGTGTCGGAAACTACATACACTGTAATCGGGTATGCGTTATTGTCGACTTCGACCTCGGAACAAAATTTACCGAGTGTTTGGTTTTCACTCGAACCAATTCCCCGAAATTTCACTTCGCTAGGCGTTAATTTAGGCGATCCGAATTTAATATATTGTTCGGCACGCATCAAAGATAGATCGCTGCCCGTGTCGACTAAGGCCGCTACCGCTCGCCCATACATCGATACCTCTTTAAGATACTTTGTACGCAATGAGTGTGAGACGTTACACGCGTCTCTGATTGCCGTATCCCCCTTGGGGCATTCCGCCGCAACGTGACCGAATTGTCTACATTTGAAGCATTTCATACCTCTTTCCTTGAAGTGGCAATCCCCCGTGGCGTGAGTATACGCACCGCAATAGAAGCACCGCTTACCGCTCGGCACCGCATCTTTCGGTGCCACATCTCTCGGCGTCGTCTTCTCCCCTATACCGAACCTCGGAGGTCTGTGGAATGTCGTCTTTGGGTGTTGCGCACTCGCCGGTTGCCGGGGTCTTTCGCGTAAAGAAATCTGCTCGAACGCCCGCAGCAACGATTCCTTCGAGTCGTGTCCATGGACGCGTGCTTGGTCTCGTAACGCGACGTCTGGTATCCCGTCGATGACGTAATCCAGCATCTCGTCTTCCTCGATATTTATCCGGTTCGCCAAAATGGCCTTTCCGTGGAAATATTCGCTGAAACTCTCCTCGCGTTCCCACGTGCGTCCCTCAAATTGTCTCCGCAGCAACATTTTGCACGTGCGTCGATAAAACATCCCTCGGATCTCGTCCAGCAGATCATCGACCCCCATAAATAGGTGTTCGGTCCTCGAATGGAACCATTCGAGCGCCACTCCTCGTAGCCGCTGTACCACCATAATCTTCGCTACATCGTCTGCCAGCCGATAGGTCTGCCTCAAAAAATTTATCTGGTCCCTCCACACGATAAAAACGTCGCCGCTTCCGTCGAAGAGTCCTAACAGCTCAGTAATTTCCGACATTTTTAATCGCGGGGACAAGGGTTCGACATGCGCGGGTGGACTGGCAACGCTTCCTCTTTCTTCCGCCCCCGCATTTGTCACTGATGGCGTCGCGTTCCTAATCATTTCAATTTCTTTGCGCGCTAAAGCTAACTCGCGTTCCGCTAGTTCCTTCTCCTTACGAAAGACTTCCATTTCGCGCTTCATAATCGCCCTTTCGGACGCAATTGCTTCGGCCGCGTTCGTTTGTCTCGAAGATGCGCCTTCTCTATTTGTCTCTGACTCACCCCCTTCTGTCTCGATCTGCCAACTGCCCGACGGGTCTGCCTCCATCAGCCTGTTCAGCAGTTCGGCCTTTAGACCGATCGTACTCAAGCCACGATCCGCCAGTTTCTTCTTCAACTCGTTCACAGTGAAATCACTTGGTTCACGCGGTACAACACCCATTTTACTGTGTCTCTGTTTAATATCCAAAATCAGTTCTTCGTTGTTCATAAGAAAATCCCACTCGCTATATTCACACTGTACTTTGTTCGCTATTTATTCACTATTCGTCGCTGTTTGTCACTATTTATCGCTATTTGTCACTGTTTGTCGCTGTTTGTCGCTGTTTGTCGCTGTTTATCACTGTTTATCGCTGTTTATCGCTGTTCCTCTAAATTCGCAATTACACCACTGAACTTGACTCTAATCTCTATCCCGGCTGAGCCCCCAAGTTTGTAGGATTTTCTATTCTGTTTCAATTTTATTGTAAGGTTTTCTGATCTACACTCTGTGCTGTTACACGTCTCGTCACGCTCTGCCCTTCATTTGGGAAACGCTCGCCTCCACCCATTCTTTCTCTCTCACACACACGCACTCGTTCTCTCTCTCTCTCTCGCTCACATACACGCGTTGAACAAAAGACGATCTGTAGTCGCTCAGTGGCAGATAACGCGAGATCGGCGCGCCGCTGCGACGCCGATTCCACATTATTACAAACTTAGTGAAGGCGTCTATGATGATGAAAATGTGCTTAAAGCCTCGATTTGTTTTTTCTAGTGGACCATAATGATCCACATGGATAGTATCGAAAGGTCGAATACCTTTATCGTAGATATGCAATTGGCCTTCAAGCTTTCCAGTAGGAACAGAGTACGTTAAACATTTAAAACAATTATCAATGTGTTCCTTTACTTGTACACGCATGCCTGGAAACCAATAGCTTTTAATAATCAGGCTGACGGCCTTTTCCAAACCTACATGACCAACATCATCATGACATCTCTGTATAACATCGCGGGTCATCGACTCGGGAACATAAAATAAAAGATTCTTATCGTACTTTCTATATACAACGCCGTTTCTTAATTCAAACCTATCGTTTTCCCGAATTTCTAACTCTCTATGAATAGTTTTAATCACGGGGTCTTGTAATTGCTTATAGACTAAAATTTGATCGAACGATAACGGTTCGATAAATAGTACGTTTCTACTTAGTGCATCCACGTGACGCATACGATCTGATGCTCGATGTATAATCTCAAAGGAGTAGTTCTGCAAAATCATCGCCCAACGACTAATACGTGGATTAATATCCTTTTTGCTAAGAGCTAATTTGACAGCACTACAGTCGGTCACAATAGTAAAATTTATTCCCTGCAAATAAACTCGGAATCTCTCTAACGCATAGATAATTGCCATCATCTCAAGCTCATAGCTATGGTATCGGCTCTCTATTTCCGTCGTTCGTCGGCTAAAATACATAACAGGGTGCATCTGCAAATCTTTCTGTTGTTGAAACAGAATGGCACCGTAACCATAAGAACTTGCATCAGTGTGCAATTCAGTTTTTGCCGTCGGATTGTAGAAAGCTAATACCGGTGTGCTCACCAAACGGTCGCGAAGTGTTTCAAACGCATTCAATTCCGCTGCGCCAAATTTAAAAGGTACATCTGATCTGATAAGGTTATATAGGGGTTTAGCAATCAAAGCAAAGTCTGGCACGAACTTACGGAAATAGCTGGTTAAGCCAAGGAAACGCTGTACTTGTCTAGCAGTAGTAGGTTGCTGGAAAGACTGAATAGCTTCAACGTTAGACTTATTCGGTTTTACCCCGTTTTCTGAAATATTGTAGCCCAAGTACTCGATATTTTGTTTCAAGAAGTGACATTTCCGAAAATTGAGTTTCAGGTCGTGTTCTGATAAGAAACGTAAGACGTCACGGAGAATACCTAAGTTCTCCTTGACAGTGCCGGTGGCTATCAAAATATCGTCCAAATATAAGAGAATTTTCCCTGCATCGAGTAAAGGTTTGAAGACCAGACTAATAAACCTTTGAAAAGCGGCTGGTGCGTTAGCCAGTCCAAATGGCAGTCCTATGGCATCAGTATGATCGTTAGGTGTGAGACCGCCACGTATATACATACCTCTTTCTTTAGTTTTTTGCACATACACGGACTCCGCCGTCGGGACGAACTCCGCCGTCGGGACGGACTCCACCGTCGGGACGGACTCCGCCGTTCGGCTGGACTCCCGGCCTCGGGAGTCGCTTTCACCTCCGTTTTTTCCGTTGACATCTCCTGTAAATTATTTTTATATGTCAGAATGAATTCACGAATCTCCGAGCGTAAAAAACACGCAGACACAGTCACACAAATGACACAGAGTTTGAACAAAAAATTACAAACAGTTATTATGAAAGTGGCCTCATTCGAAATTAAATAAAAAGAAATTGAACTATACGCTTATTATGTATCATGTTGATATAATACATAAAAATTGAGTGAAATTGAATAAACAAAATTTTTTTAATTACAATTAGACCACTTTTATAATAACCGTCGTAAAAAGGCGGGTAGTAAGCGTGAAAGTACTTACGGTGTTGCCTGCAGCACAGTTGCTTCCTTTCTGACGATCAAACTTTTGCTAGCCTCAAGGGTGAACATAGCCCAAACGGCCTTTCTCACTCACTCAATATTTTGTATTTCACTTGCACCAATGACCAAGCGTTTCTGCGCGCGTAAACGTTCACGCGCGGAAAGATTTCAAAACAAGAGAGCGACGGTCCCATGACTGGTGCAGCGTAGATACAATGTACTTATGTATATATATTCCAGTCAAGAATGAAATAAGTCGATCGATCCTTATAAGGAATAAGGTAAAATAGATTCATTTTGTTCTACATTTAGAGCAACGCTAGTTGATCAGTTTTGTGTCGTTTGCGCTACGCGAAGGACACAGAAAGCAATCGGGTTTTTATTTACTACGCAAATATTGATATATGGTGTACAATTCGTAACTTGTGAATTGTTCCATTTCTGCGTGGTTCTTTAGTGTAGTGCGGTGTGTGATCATTTCATTGCCATGGAATCAAAAAGGGAAGGCGTAGGTGCAAGAAACCAACGGTATTTGAAGGGTGATGTGAAAAGGAAGAAGCTCATGTTATCTACCAGGCGTTTGTCCAGAAATAGAGGGTGTCAAGAAAGGTAAGTTACGTTTTATGGTTCAGATCTGTATGAAGTTACAGTTTGTAATATAGTAGCACAGTACAGTAATTTCTGACTTGGCACTGGCTACTCGGGACCGGCCGCGAGCGTCCATAAAAGGCTATACCCGGATAAGGAGGTCAAATGTGCCCCTAAACCAAATTCAACTTGTGAGGTGTCATTCGATAGCTTATCAAGAAAAACCAATTCGTACCAAGTTTCAAACCTGTAGCTCGACTGGGAGGGTAGTTTCAGCGAAAGAACCAAAATACAGTTTTTTCGCAATATCTTACATTTTAGCGCATAAAAATTATGAAAAGATCCGAGACATTTCCATTATGGAGGTATAGGGTCGTATGTATATATATATGTACGGCTGCAGGACGCTGGCGAAGCGGGGCCATACATTGTATGCGTCGCGCCGAACGACTTCGCGGCGGGCCACCGTTCGACGATGCCGATTCTTGTGACGGCGAACCTGACGGTCGACGGGCAAGACGGACGGTTGACGGTAGGGACGTGCGAGCGCTCGAATAGACCGAGTACTCGAAATTCGAACCGAGTAAAGTTCGGTCGTTCTAGCCGAGCCGAGCGCCCGAAACTTCCGAGCTACTCGAAATCTTCGAGCTACTCGAAAGAAAGCGAGCTACTTGAAAAAATCGAGCAGCTCGAATATCATTCGAGCCTCGCGAGGCCCGCGCGGCCCGGCGCGGCGCGTTGCGCAGTGGGACAAACGCCCAATCTAGGTGGAAAAAATTCATAAATCGTTTTACGATGTTCATAATACGATGAAATTTTATTTTTAAACCTGAGATCTGGTTTTCTAGCGTTTTTAATATTAAAAAATAAATTACCTGCATTAATACAGGATTTTTAATTTACAATATATCTTAATTTTTTTTAATTCAATTATTTTAATTTAATAAATAGCACATAATAAAATTAAAAAAAAATTAAAATATATTGTAAATTAAAAATCCGGTATTTAATGCAGGTAATTTATTTTTTAATATTAAAAACGCTAGAAAACCAGATCTCAGGTTTAAAAATAAAATTTCATCGTATTATGAACATCGTAAAACGATTTATGAATTTTTTCCACCTAGATTGGGCGTTTGTCCCACTGCGCAACGCGCCGCGCCGGGCCGCGCGGGCCTCGCGAGGCTCGAATGATATTCGAGCTGCTCGTCTTTTTCAAGTAGCTCGCTTTCTTTCGTGTAGCTCGAAGATTTCGAGTAGCTCGGAAGTTTCGAGCGCTCGGCTCGGCTCGCATAATCGAACCGAGTTCAGCTCGGCTCGTTAAATTCGAGCGCTCGCACACCCCTAATTGAGGGGCAACGTAAGGCAAATGAATAATATGTAATTATTCGTTATTCATGAAAATAATTTAATGAAAAAGTCGAAAGTTAATGGGCGCGTTTCATACTGGCACATTCGCCAGTGTTTTTCGTTAATAATTCAAAAACGAAGCTTCAGACAATATTTTTGACAAGGAAAAAGTTGTTCAGAATCACCACAGCTACGGATATGTACTGCGCGAGTTCTGGCCCACCCTGTATACATAAATTTATTGACTCTTTACGTTTAGGCGGCGGTTGAAGAACGCAGCGTACCTCACAGTAAGTCAGAGTACCGCCCCTGAAGCAGGAATTTCTGCAGGTACATCGTACGAAGTACGTCCAAGCACGTCTGCTGTGGATGATTTTCCGGCGGAAGAAATTACACAAATTACAGAAGAAGTAGATTTCGAAGACGTAATGAAATCAGTGCCGGAAGGCAATGAGCTGCCAGTTAACAATAGAATACCGTCCGTAACAGACAACAACGAAGAGACGAGTTATATTGATGATAACTGTGACTGGGTGGTAGAGACAGCAGAACCACAACAGCCAGCAAAAACAGTTTCAGAAGGAATAGACTTCGCTGATTTTGCGTATGTCTTCGAGCAAATTAAAAAGCTCCCGAAACATTCGGTTATTGGCTGTGGCATCGAACACTTCGATATAGTTGGATGTCAACAGTATGGCTTGGAAAAAGCGTATAATGTACAGTGCCGAATGTACAATCACGTAGAGCGCATATCCTGTCTTCGGAAGAGTGATGGTATTATGGATATTAACCATACCGCTACTTCCGCAACAATGATGACGGGCGGCGGATACAACCAACTGGAGGAATTATTATCTGGCATGGACGTATCCTGTATGTCGAAAAGGATATACGAAAAATGTCAGAATAACATAATCGATGCCTTCGAAGTGGCCGCACAACGCGAAATGGAAGACGCTGGAAAAGAGGAAAGATCTTTGGCTCTCGAAAGAGGCGATGTACTGCTAGGATCAAATATACCGTGGATCGCAGTTGTCGCAGATGGCAGCTGGATGAAGCGATCATACCGCGGAGGAGATTATAATTCTCTTTCGGGCGTAGGAGCCATTGTGGGATACCGTACGAAAAAAGTACTGTACATCAGCGTGAAAAACAAATTCTGCATGATTTGCCAAACAGCAGCTAAGAAGAAGGAAGAAGCACGCGAGCATCGGTGCTTCAAAAACTGGGGTCGCAATCAGAGTTCGACTGGAATGGAAAGTGCTGCTATTGTAGAAGGCTTCAAATGCAGCATAGAAATGCACGGCCTAGTATATAGCATATTAGTTGCTGATGGCGATAGCAGCGTGTACAAAAAGATATTGGACAATGATCCATATAGAGAATATATGGTGCATGTCCGGAAAATAGAATGCACCAATCACCTGCTACGCAATTTCAGTAAGAAAATGAATGATATCGTAACGAAAGGCCGCTACAAAGATCTAAGAGCTATTGTGAAGCACAATGCTCTACGCCTGCGAGCTGGTATAAAGAAAGCTGCAGAATACCGCTTCAAAGAAACAAGAAGACTCGTTGAACAAATCCAAAATTTTAAGGAAGATATGAGAAATGTTCAGAGTCACGTTTTCGGAGAGCACAAGGAGTGTCAGAAGTTGGCATACTTTTGTGACAAATACTCTGATCCTAACAGAGTAAATTACATTCCAAAGCTCAAAGAAGCTGGCATTTACCAGAATATCGAAGAAGCGATGCAACCACTTTTCGCTCAAGCCGAAAGTTTGCTGCACGGCCTAAATAACAATGCTGTTGAAAGCTTTAATAATATCATTGCAAAATTAATCGGAGGCAAAAGGATAAACTTTGGACGAAGTGGCTCGTACCAGGGTAGAGTCTCCGCTGCTGTCGTCCAATATAATACAAAAGAGGCGTTTAGCAGATTGAGTATGGCAATGAATAAAGAGCCGACAACCATCGTAAGAAAGATGGAAGAACGTCGGAAGCGTGCAGCAGAAATGGCTTTGAAATATAAAGCAGAAGCGAAAGCATCTTCCTACAGAAATGAAAAGCATGCGACCAAGGTTACGGCCCCAGTGCAGAAAAACCAGATATGGAAGAGACAGCATACTCTTCCGAGTGCCAAAGGCACACGGCTATACTCCACGAGTGGCAAACGATGCGATGCACGATCGAAGCGGAAACTCGCGATCAAGCGAATAGCGAAAAGTGGATAGCTTATAGAAAGAAATTATTGACTGCATCCAATTTTGGAAAGGTATGCCGATTACGAATGGATACACCACGGGCAAATACATTGAAGAGTATTATGTACCCACAACTTCAGAATTTACGTGCTCTGGAATACGGAAGGGAAAATGAGGCAAACGCCTTGAAACAATTGGACAAATTAGGCATCCGTATTCAACTATGTGGCCTCTTCATCGATGCCGTTGTGCCATACTTAGGTGCAACTCCTGATGGCCTCGTGGACGATGATACCATCGTCGAAGTGAAATGTCCCGAATCGGCGAAGGGTTTATCGCCTGACGAAGCAATAGAACAACTTCCTGCTATACGGCGTATTTTCCGAGATGATAAATTAAATAAAAATCATCACTATTATTATCAAGTGCAAGGACAATTGCACATAACGAATAGGCAAAATGCCTTATTCTGCTTATGGACGCCGAAAGGAATAAAAATTATAAAAGTACCAAGGGATGATACATTCTGGGCAACAGAGATGGAGGAAAAACTGAGAAAGTTCTATGAGGACTGCATGTTGCCAGAAATCATAGATAGTAGATTCAATCGACACCAGCCGATTAGAGAACCTCCGTATATAAAAACAGGAGGAGCATGTACAAGTACAGTCAGTAATGCCAATAATGCACCGGCGAGTACATCCAGCGCATAGGACCAGCTGTGTAAAAATAATAAATTGCAATCTAAGGCCAATAATGCACCGGCGAGTGCATCCAGCGCATAGGACCAGCTGTGTAAAAATAAATTGCAATCTAAGGCCAATAATGCACCGGCGAGTGCATCCAGCGCATAGGACCAGCCGTGTAAAAATAAATTGCAATCTAAGGCCATTAATGCACCGGCGAGTGCATCCAGCGCACAGGAAAATGGAGAGTGAAGAGGACCGTCTATGACGGGGGTGGTGGTGGGTCTCTTCACACTCTCCTAATAATTTATACTTGCATTTATTCTTTCAGTGGAAATGACATGTATAAAAGCGTAAGTATGTGCCTTATACTTTTATTATGCACATAATTGGATTAATTGGAAATCATCATGAATTTACTTTAGTTATTTCCAGCACCAATATCAAAGGCAAAAATTATTTATGCTGTATGACAGGGCTCGGAATTAAGGGGGCCGACTCTTTTGGGGCCAACTCCGAATCGATCTAAGCGCCATTCGACAGAACGAGCGTTAGTGAAAACAGAAAAATCGTCTGCATCGGCATTTGACGGGGTGACATCTAAAGTCATTATACAGAATTATAAACTCACGCTGTGACATCTAACGTCATTAGGCAAAATTATAAACGGAGAGTGGGAGGCCATAGTTGTCAAATCACATGCTTTGAGTGTTTTGTCGCGGTGTTGCCACATTTGTTACAATCCTGGCCATCAGCAAAATGAATCGGCTCGAGCCGAGATTTCGATACCTGCCGGATATAGACATACATATACATATAGCAGCTGAACCGCTGGAAACTTTTTTGTAGGTTCGATCCCCCTATGCTATCATTTTTTTTACATTAATGTTTTTTTAATTCCTAACTATATGACAATGATCAGTATTTGCTTACCAATATTTTAAAAACATTTGTTAAATATTTTAATTTAATATACGTAAATATGAAGTTAGAGCGCTCTTCGTGCTACCATTTCCTTTGCCATGTATCTTGCCAATTATGGTACTGTTTAATATTTTTAACATGAAAATAAAATGTATGAAGCGCATTTTCAGACGTCTTAGATTGAACAGTCTTGACGAAGTGCAGGAAAACTCGTGTGATGTTTTACTAGTATTTCGCCTTTCTTTTATACCACACAATTATTTATTTTTTACAAATAATCAGAAATAAAGGAAAATATTTATTCGTACAGATTTTATGCGAGTACCGAATATGCATATATTGATAATTTGTAATTCATTTCATTCGCTTTTTCCCATTGTTTTGGTCATTGTGTAGGATGACAAACGAAAAATACGGAGACATAGTTGATATTGTCATATCTATTACAGTTTTGCTTTTCAGGAAAACTTCGATAGATTCGACTCAAGTTGAGATTTTGATTTTTGCCGAACATAAAAGAGAATAGTGCAAATGAAAGAGGAGATACAAGGGTCAGGTTGGAAAAAACAGATTGATAAAACAATATTAATATGTGTAAGAAAATAATTTTTCGAACTTATGAGAGAAGGGCTCCTATTGCTGCTTGACATAGGTCAGGCACAGCCAACTGGCAGGCCGCGTGCCGCGCGGTTCATCTTACAAACAAATGACGGCCCTCAACACCTGCGTCATAGTTGCGGTGTCACACCGATTCCCGTCTTGCTGTCACGTCATAGGTACATCTGACGTATATACATAGCCTCTATCTTTGTCTATCATAGCTTTCTGTTGCTTAGAGCGAAGTATAAAATGATCGAAAAGGACCACGGTGACATTGTATTGTTGTACAGACTACGGTCATTTGAGCTAAACAAAACAACTTTTTAACACATACACGCCGACATAATCATTTGAATATCTATTCAAATGCCTTCGATAATCTTACATATATTTTAATTATATTACAATTATATTATTGTTGTATAATATAGTTAATATATTTCATATATATTAACATAGCAGCTTTATTGGTAATATAAATGAAACATACCACCAAATGATTGAAATTTTGAGTTACACATTGTGAGCTTTGGATTGACATGTATACGCGTCCAAATGTTAGAAATATCAAACAGTTCCATAATTGGCAGAAAACGGTAGAAAAAATCGCTTCAACTTCATATTTACGTATATTAAATTAAAGTATTTAACAAATATTTTTAAAACATTTGTAAACAAATATCGATCATTGTCATATACTTAGCAATGAAAAAAAAATGAATGTAAAAAAATATACCCCAAGGGGACTCGAACCTACAAAAAAGTTTGCAGCGGCTCGAATCAACATCTCGGCTCGAGCCGATTCATTTTGCTGATGCTTATGTTATAATTGTAACAGATGTGACAACAGCGTGACAGAGGTTTGATACGTGCCGGCAACTATGCCTTACTGGTGTCTGTGTGCACGCACCACGTATTCACGTATGAATCGCCGTTCGTGGTGTGAAATTATAACTTACATTTACCGACTCATTTGTATTTTTATCGACCCTGACGGTAACTTGGCCAAATTCACTACAGTGTACCATAAACGCCACCGACGGAGAATCATTGAACTATTCTTACGTCGGATGCGTGCAAATCGTATTTTACTTTCTCCGCTTTCCAGAAGTGATAAACTGTGAAAAATCGAATTTCTGTGATCTTGTGCTAGTTCAAGGAAGCCCTAAAGGGTGTTTGAGCAGTGAATAAACCATTAAATCGTCCAATATTTGCTAAATGTGAAATGTGTCAACATGTCTGCAGCCATCTTGTTGCCTACATCGTTGTCTGTCTCAAGCTTGCCAGTTTCAGAAACACTATTCTTCTCAACGAATGGTGTTTATTCGCGTTCAAATATACCTTTAGGGCTGTGGTGAAGTGTACTCGTGTGTTCTATATCCGCGAAAGTTTCATAAAGGCAATTATCGAGACAACAGTCGAAAAATTAGAAATCGGGTCTCTCTGTCGCGCATGGCGTATACGTGCATGCTTTCGTTTGTTAGTGTGAGTGCACGCACACACGTCATGGCGCCTGGAGTCGGCCCCCTTAACGGCCGACCTTGGAACTGGTTAACGGCTGCCAACACCAACACGTCGCACAGTGGTCCGAAACCGTAAAAACACGAACTAAATGCATAGCACTGTTATTTGCACATTATTCATTATAAATAGAAAGATTTTTGGTAGTTCTTGAGTTATAGAATATAATTGCAATTAAAAATTCTCTTATTATAATTAATTTAATAATAATATTTGATAAAATGTTGTTTGGTCGAAATGGTCCTGATATTTTCTGTGGTGTATAGTTATCTCTCAGGTAGCAGTAAATAAAATTTGTTACAGCCGATATAACGACTCTTACAATACTGATTTCATCATTGAGATTCATAATCTGTAAAAAACTTAATTGAAATTATATATTGTAGTTAATACGGAAATAGTTCGACAATGGGATATAGAACCTACACATCCAAATGCGCGTTTATGGTGTTATTTAATCGAACGAACATGTTAGCAAAAGATTTAAAATAAAAAATATATATAAAATTATTTAAAAAATTTAAATTAAATAAAAAAATGTTGAAAAAAAAAAGTTTATGACTAGATGTACATTATCCTACACTTCATCTTCTGATGAGGTCATATCACTTTCCGATTCGGTTTCACTCTCTGGCACATTCGTTATATTCACCGCGGGAGGTACAACTATTAAGTTCACTATGTCTTTGTCCACTTTTTTCTTCTTATGTGTCACGTGTTTAAATGCACTTAAATAAGGATCCGAACTTAATAACAGCCTGTGAAATAAATCTTTGTTTGTCTTCACTCTTGATATCTAATATCTTTGTTTTTTGCCTCTTGAGCTTCTTCGGAGAGTTCTCCAATTGGTATTATGGCATTCTTGATAACACTTGATCCGTGTATCAGCACTTTATGCAGTGTTACAGTCATGTAATACCATCCATAGAGTTCCACGTATTTTTCGGCTGTTACTAAACAGTAGCTATCAAATTCTTCGGTACATATTTCATACCCACTATTAATCACTCCAAGTATCACACTTAATTTGGTAATCAGATTCTCATCTATCCCGGTTACACTTGACGAGATCTGCGGATTTGCGAAAAAATTTCTTGCCGTATTACCATCATTCGTTGTACCATATCCTGGCTTCGGTATGTCGACTAATAGGCCCATTTCTTGTCGAAATTTTGTCGAAATCACTAGGTCTTTCCCGCATTGGCTGAATTAAATTCAATTCTGAAATTGTAGCCTTGCATATGTAGCACCGCATGCCAGATGCACCAGCCAATGCATTGCATACTTTTCCATCTACCATAGTTAAAAAAAGTGAAAAGTTAATACATCCCACTCTTGATTGAAATGGTTCTAAGGCCTGTATTTGTTCGTTTATATATATTTCTTCATTCCTGGAAATTTCATTTGTTTCTTGAAGCCACTGTATCCTAATGGGTCTGCAAAACCGTGTTGACGAAGGCGTATCGTTCTTCCATATAATTTTGTTGGTCTTATTATCCACCAACCGAAGCGGAACCAAAGAGGTAACAAAGATACTCCCATCTTTGTCTTCATTTGTGTCAGACTTTTGTTTATAACATGAAAAGCCGGAACTTCCATCAAATCCCCACTTGCAATGTAATGTTAAATCGTTCCCACTATCACTTGTATCACACACTGGTATCACATTCACTATACTTTCACACGTTTTATATAATAATTTTTTTAACGGCACTTCACATTTTTGTTCACTCACGATTATTTCATCCGGATAAAATTGTTCGTTCACTTGCAATATTTTAAAGTACGATGGGTATAACCGATGCCCATGAGTATTCGCTGCCAAACGCAGTGTTTTGTATGTCTCTTTGGACAAATTAGAAGTAATTATTAGCGACAAAGCTTCTTCAGGCGATAATTGTGTTGGAATGGCTTCAGGCTTTTTCCATCTATTCAAAATCCTGGAAGATCTAGTAGGTGAAGACGTGGTACATTCAGTTAATAATTTAGCCGTTGATTTGTCTCCGTCTTCCCGAAGCTTCATTGCAGTTGCGCAAATCAGTTCTGCCGAAGAGTAAGATTGTCGAAGTTCCTCCGTTTTTCTTCGTTTCACAGCCGCACTCTTCAAAGCTTTTCGATGGTCGTCCCCTTTTTCCGGCGATTTCCCTGTTGTTCGATGATTCACCTCTTGATAAGGAACTGGGAAATATAATCTCTTTGAGAGCCAGTCACTATGTTTTGTTGAAAAATAAGAATTCGATCTGGAACACAAATTCCAACGCCTAAAATAGATGCTGAAAAAGGTGTTCTTGATGAGGTTTTTTAGTTCCTCCCTTGCGTGTTCATCTTCTCCGATCAAAAAAGTTTGTTCTAAAAAACTGAGTACGTGCCCCTTTTTGTATTCTACTGACTGATCTGAGTGCTCCATCACCAGATCGTGTAGCATATATCTCGTAATCTTCCTATCCGCCATTGTTTAATACAATCACGTCAACGATATTACAAGATAAATGAAATTGTGCGCTCGCTGGCTCAAAAAGACTTCGATACCAAATGGCACTGAACTCTTTGGGTGTTCGTAAAGAACTAAAGTACCTTTCTTACAAAAAATAGAATTCATAGTTCAATCAGGCTTCCCCCATTTTCCCTACTCTATCTATTCATTAATGGATTTGCTTCTATGTAGGGCAATTTGCAGTAAAACCCGTGTATATACACAAAGATAGGGACCTAAGGTGTGGCTATATCCAAGCAGGGTGGCGAATCTGTTCTCGGAAGCAGCTCGAGCCGAGCGTGAACGTAGAAAGGGACAGACAGTGGAGGAGAGAGAGAGGTCCAGAGAATCAAAGTGGGGCGCCGAAACGTATCGGTGAGACAATACTAATGCAACAATAAAACTTTTTTGTTTATTAATTTTTCTAAATGTAACTTTTACCAATGTATTTGCGAAATTTTTCTGATTAAAATGAGACCAAACATGATATAGTTCGAATTATATTTAGTTGTTGATACTCATTAAATACGTACCAGAAAGGCAAAAACGCGTTGCTGGTATTAAACTAATAATAACAGGATAACGTAAAATAATAAAGTACATTATAATAAATATAATAATACATTGAAATAAACAGGATACAATTTAAATTATATTGACTCATTAGAATAAGAATAAAAGGATAATGCAAAATAGTGTGGGATCGGGCGCCTCCATCAAAGAACATAAGAGGAACTTAAGAACCACGTTGCCTAAGAAGGGGCCGTGGCGTAGTGGCGCTGATCAGTGCCTAGTAATACGAAGGTCTCGGGTTCGATTCCCGATGACTCCCCTTCATTTTTATAAAGTTCCTACAATAGTAACGTGCATTACAATAAATACTGTAATACATTAAAATAAATCATAATAGAGCGTGACCTTAGATTGTGAACGAGATGTCGATTCACGCTCGGCTCGAGCCGCATGTAAACATAGATTCGACACCCTTCTTTACTATATGCACCACCTCTGTCACCTATAACGAAGCCGGGTGTCGAATCTGTCACATGCGATTCCAACCGTGCTTGAATCGACAATGTATGATAATGTACTTTATTATTTTACATTATCCTGTTATTATTAGTTTAATAACATCAACGCGTTTTTGTACTTTGTGGTAGGTATTTAATGAGTATCAACAAGTAAATATAATTCGAACTATATCGTGTTTGGTCTCATTTTAATCAGAAAAATCTCGCAAATACGTTAGTAAAATTTTTATTCAGACAAAGTCAAAAATAAAAATGTTTTATGGTGGAATTAGTATTAGTCACACCGAAATGCGGCACGGATCATATTTCGCCGCTCGATCGTCGAGCGTCGCTATCGCGAAGGGGGATCCCCCCCAAGTGGAGGGGATAGTCAATGGGACTATATCCAAGCAATGTTTTGTGCACATATGCAAGTTTTACTGTATATTGACACATACAGGGTGTCTCTTAACTCCTGTCCTTCCCGGAAATGGGGGGTAGCTGGGGTGATTCTGAACAACTTTTTCCTTGACCAACATGTGGTTTGCAACTTCATTTTTAAGTTATTAACGAAAAACACTGGCCAATGAGAGCGCCCGCCGGGCGGCCGATGGCGCGCGCTCAGGCACGAACCTATCATCTGTCGCGATGGGGGGGCATCGAGGGTACCGACGGAAGCGTGCGGAAAATGTTACATCGTCTTAATTAAGAATAATGTGGAAGAATTCGTTTATACTTATGAAACTAATAAGTCGTTTAATAACCGTGTTCGATACCTTTATTCATTATCCGAAAGGAATAAACTGTTTTATTACTTATGAAAAAAATATTTTATTTAACAGCACGTTTTTAGGTGGATAAATTATGGTTCAAGAAAAACGATTTGCAGAACTAATGTTAGAAAAAGCGGGTTAAACTTACCGATTCCTCTACGAATTAATCTGGTAAACATAGTGCGAATCCTGACCTAGGCAACGCTCAACAGCTGATGTCACCGACCGGGTCGGAGAACTCACCACACTCACGGTGAATTCACTTCAAGATCACTTCACTTCACGGTCACTATCACTTGCCACTGTGAAATGTGGGAATATTTGAAACCGATTTATTTTTCTTACGTTTAAACATTTCGTAATAGTCTGCGTTTTTACGATTCATGTTGTCCGTTCGGCTAGCAGAACGACACTGCCAGCTGAAACGTCGCATTCGCTTCCACACGCACACGCACATGTTCTTTAATGTGGATAACATTGTAGTGCCGACGCTCACACTGCGACGCACACTACGCAGGGGCCGATACTGCCCTGTGTGATCGGTATCTGCCGCCGATTTCCACTAAATTTGGAGACAGTGTGTGTGCGTGTGCGTGTGGAAGCGTGTGCGAACGTTTCAGCTGGCAGAGTCGTTCTGCTAACCGAACGAGAAACGTGAATCGTGCAACCGCAGAATATTACTAAATGTTTAAACGTAGGAAGAATAAATTGTTTTTAACTATACCCAAATTTCACAGTAGCAAGTGCAAGTGACCGTGAAGTGAAGTTATCGTGAAGTGAAGTGATCATGCAAGGATACTAATCCAGCCGTAACATCAGCTGTTGAACGTTGCCTCGGTCAGGATTCGCACACGTTAAGCAAGTTAATTCGTGGACGAATGGGTAAGTTTAACTAGCTTTTTCTAACATTAGTTGTGCAAATCGTTTTTCTGAAAACATAATTTATCCACCTGAAAACGTGCTGTTAAAAAGATATTTTTTTCATAAGTAATAAAACAGTTTATTCCTTTCGGATAATGAATGAACGTATCGGACACTGTTCTTAAACGACTTATTAGTTTATTTGTTATTCATGAATAACAAATTATTCCACACTATTCTTAATTATGACGATGTAACATTTTCCGCACGCTTCCGTCGGTACCCTCGATGCCCCCCCATCGCGACAGCTGATAGGTTCGTGCCTGAGCGCGCGTCATCGGCCGCCCGGCGGGCGCTCTCATTGGCCAGTGTTTTTCGTTAATAACTTAAAAATGAAGCTGCAAACCACATGTTGGTCAAGGAAAAGGTTGTTCAGAATCACCTCAGCTACCCCCCATTTCCGGGAAGGACAGGAGTTAAGAGACACCCTGTATATTGTTATTACTTTCGGATTTGCAAATAATTGCAAAAAAAATTTATGCTACCTTCTTAAGTAGGTCCTAACAAATACTTCCATATAAATTTCATCGGATCCCCGAGTTTACCTCCCCCTTATAAACTACATTGAAGTGGAAAAACGGGAGAAAAATAGGGATTCGCGAAAAGGTATTTTTAACCCTTATGTGGGCAACCGGGTACCCATTTCTATGTTTTCTCTAATAATTTGTTATGTTTTTATGAAGATATCGCAAAACCGCCCTGGATCCCCATTATTTAGAAGGTTCTCTGTCGATTTATGGTTTCGGAATTAAAATTTATGCAAATGTTACGTATGAATAACATTTCTTTTACGCTGCGTTCACACGTGCCGTTCGATCTTGCTTAAGAATGGAAGACGCTCAAGGATTTCACTCACTATCATATGAATAATATTCTTTTACGCTGCAATCGCACGTGCCGTCCGATCTTGCCTAAACACGGAAGACGCTCAAGGATTTCGCTCACTATCATACGAATAATAGGGCTTTTGATATCAACTGAATTTATCATAACCGATTGAGTACATGCGTAATTCAGCCAAGACCCTGCGATCTTACCATATATGGAGGCCTCTAATGAGTCCCCTCCATACATTTTGCACTATATAAACCCTTCGTTTTTGATCATCTTCGGTTCATAACTATACAGTTACGTGCGTAGTTACGTCGCATTACGTTTGTGCAGAGTCGGTTACCTTCAGTAAGAATTGGACTTAGAGTATCAATCAGATCAAGTTAACCCGTCGGAATCCGCGAAGTACGGTTGAAGTTCCTTCGGTATACCGTGTAACCGTTCTCCAACCCCGCATCGCCAGTGCGTCAACACCGTGCAGCTTAGGTAATAATCACACACACTAATAAATGATATCGCGACAATTACATTTGTATAAACAACTGATTTACTATATAAAGTTATAACTGTTCATTAATAAATCGAGTAGATTCGTTAAAACCTATCTTTACTCCGTAATTCTTTACATTAGTAGTAACGTTCCCACAGATACAACTTAACCGCTCGAGTTGTATCGAACAATAAATTAAACTAACAAATTCTCAACCATATTCCTTGAGAAATATCCACATCGCCGGCTTAGGCGTTGCCGACAGCCCCGGCTCGTAACACAAAACACATTAAATAATAAGGCTTCAATTTCATTTATACGGTAGTTGGATAACCGGGGTACCCGGGTACCCATACATAGGAAGTTGTACTTGGATGCTTATGAAGGGAAGTTTTACAACACACAAATTTTTTTAATTAATATTATTTATTTATTAGTATAGTTACTATTATTAACCAATAATAGGACAATTTTTACAAACTGTCACAGTATTTGCGTGATCGTCGCAAACTGGTTTTATACAGTTTTGACAATATTTTCGTGTCTTTCTACGTTTTCGCTTGGTGCCAAATGATTCTTTGAAGTTTCACGAATAAAATGGTATATGTTGTTATTAGACTATAAACATTTAAATGTGTTTAAATAATGATCAAAGTGAAAGGGACACCGAAAATATACCCATTTTGGCTGATATCTTTCAGTTTATTTCAAAAACTAAGGGTCCAGGAGAAAATCTAACTATGCCACGCGATAAACTATGCAAAGGAAAGCATCAACGGAAGTTACAAAATCATTTTTGTATTCGATATACAAGCGAAATAGTTTGGTAAAACACGCGACGGCAACAGTGACACTCAGCAGAAGACTACGCGTTTAGTGATTCCGCTACGCTGAGCGATGAGCGGGGAGCCGCCGTCATAGAGCACAACTGTCGCCGCCACGTGTTTTGCCAAACTATTTCGCTTGTATATCGAATACAAAAATGATTTTGTAACTTCCGTTGATGCTTTCCTTTGCAGAAAGGTCTGCTCTATCGCGTGGCATAGTTAGATTTTCTCCTGGACCCTTAGTTTTTGAAATAAACTGAAAGATATCAGCCAAAATGGGTATATTTTCGGTGTCCCTTTCACTTTGATCATTATTTAAACACATTTAAATGTTTATAGTCTAATAACAACATATACCATTTTATTCGTGAAACTTCAAAGAATCATTTGGCATCAAGCGCATCTGAATAACTATTACCGCAAAAGTACAAAACACTTCCAAAGTTGAAAATTTGCGATTTTTTTCAAAATTGATTTTTTCAAAAATGGTACGTTCTGGAGAAAAACGGATTGCAGATTCGTATTCAGCACATTAAAGTCTATATAAAACGCATATTGAAGGTTACAAAATAAAAAAAAAGTTGAAATTTGTCGAACAGTGTAATGTTATGTGATGGTACCTGATGTTGAAGTGACGGTTGTTTGTACCAAACTGTTCCATCTTTGGCGACAAAAGTACTTTCAGGTGAATTACTAAGATTTTCCCCTTCTGAATCTGTATCTTCATCTTCTTCCGAGTCTGTGGTAATGAACATTTCATTTGTGTGATCTTCGGTAATGTTTGGTCGTCGTCAGAAACTTCCTCGTTTACCGTTTGTGGTTGTGGCAACCAGTCTTCATCTTCATCACTACATAATGTATTATCGGAAAAGTCTTCTTCTCCCAATAGTGCAGTTAGATAAATATCTTTCTCTGCTTGTGATAGTCTAAATAAATATAGTACGTATACGTTTATTACGCTATTGTGATGTACTAAATTCATAATAGTTTTTGTTTTTAATGAAAACTTTATATTTACCTAGAAAATTCCTCAGTAGTTAGTTCTTCCATTTTTATGTATAACTTTATATCTTTAAAAATAAACAATATTCCACAATAAAACAGTCGTAGAACAATATAACATACTATACAAAGTAAAACTCCACAGAAACTTTTAGTAAAATACGCGTCGTATTCGTACCAAGAACTGATTCAAACTGATGCAGTTCTTCGTTTCGCTCTCTAGATCACTTCATTGGGGCGTATACTTGTTTATGTATACAAGATAAGGTTTCGTTCGCCGCTAAACCAAAAATCATCGTACCCGTGAAGAGTCAAATACCGTACGTCCACATACGAATAGCATAAAAGTTTGATCTTAGCATTGAGTTATACTATTTTTTCAAGCAGTTGCTTCACTTAAACTGTTTAAAACAATACTTAGTATACCATAGAAAAAAGAACTAAAAGTCATGGAAAAGCATGAAAGTAAAATTGTCACTTTATTTTTTATATATCGGTACCGAACGCTCGGGGTACCCGGGTACCCCGGTTATCCAACAACCGTGAACAGTTTGGTTGCCCACATAAGGGTTAAAAGGGTAAAAATACTGAGATAGTCGTCAGCTAGTTGATAAACACGACCGATGTTCGCAATTCTCTCCAACCACGTCACCACGTTATCTTCTTCTTGCCCCGAAAAGGGAGGTATCAATTTAGCGGTAAACTTTACCTGATTCCAGTTCTGCAATGCACTGCACTGGGACCCAACACTTGGTGAGGGGGAAGCTCCCACAACCACACGATTCGAAGACTGCATATTTCCGTTTTCTTGACGAGCGGGTTGTTGTACCCCAGTAGGGCCCAAGGCTTGTAAAACTGCCTGTACTATTTCATGCATGTTGGGAACCACTGTGTTACCTGTTATTGTATTATCTTTTCCAGGTCGCACCACACCCGAATCATGCGATCTGATGTAAACATTACTGCCCGTTCGATTGTCCTTTTGTAACGACAGCGTGGCTCCTTCGGTTGCTAACCGAATTTCTGTATCACTCGGACCTGGAATAATTATCTGCTCTGGCGACCCGATTGCCTCAAAATGATCCGTGAGCCTTTCAAACAGCACTGCACGTGCTCCACGTATATCGAGGTTTTGTTGCCAACTCACGAAGTCCGTCAATATTTAATTGTTCTAATTGCACCCGACTCATTTCGTCTCGTCGGATTCACTAATCCCACTTCTGATTGCTATAAGAGACTGGATGTAATTCCTCTTTATGACGCGGTACGCTCGCCGCCCTTTATTATTTTACAAACTCTTATATTGGAACACGGTACGCTCGCCGCCTTGTTTCTCTTTCGTTTCTTCACGCACACACTCGTTCACCTCGTCTGCTCTCGACTCTCTCTCTGTCCCCTTTTTACACACGCGCTCCGAACCTCTCATTCCCACTCATTCACCCTCTATCTCCCTACCTATTGGGTTCTTACATTGGTTGGATCAAGGATTTGCCGGTAAGTATTTTACTTCTAACTGTTCGTCGTGTTCATAATTCGACGGAAATTTGTGACTTGCACAATTATCAGTTAATAAAATTACTTTGCCGCAGAGTCCTTTTTCTAAGTGGTATGTTCTTACAGCCTTTTTGAAATAATTGTCAAACCAATCGACGAATAAGATTTGGTTCATCCATGCATTTGCTTGCGCCTTAAAAATAACAGGAAGATCATCTATGCAGTTCCTCAATGCTCTTGGTTTTTTGTATTTATGTATTACAAGGGGCATTATTTTTACTCTTTCCTTCCGCATTTTGTGGCCACTCACGCACTGTTCGGAATCACTTATAAGGGTCCTCCTCGTCGGTAATTGGTGTTTGGAAATGACTTGGAAGACGGTAGGGATGTTAAGGAAAAGGAGTGGGAAAGGGGGTGAGTTTTCCTGACGCTATACCGAGGCGCGGGTTTTTCCTCTTTTGCGATGAGTGTTTTCAGGTACCGTTAAAAACTAGCCTGGTCGCGCCACACGTGCGTGCCGGCTGTCGCACGGACTACCTTTCTCAGCCACGATACCTGGTTCAAAAATGTTGGGGCTGAGTACGACCATCATGAAGGGTCGCGATGCAACAATAACTAATCAAAGACCAAATTTAACTGAATAAAAATGGTCCAAATTATATCGCGTTTGGTATCATTTTAATCAGAAAAATGTCAGCTATGCTATGTAAAATATTCATAAAAAAAGGATAAGAAATAGAAAAGTTTCATCGTTGCATTAGTGTTATTTCACCGATACGCTGGGTTTTGTTTTGGTTTGGCTGCTCGGTTCCTTATCTTTACTCGCTGTCCTTTTCTACGTTCGACGCTGTCGGCAAATTTCAAACAATGTAGGAACTGTACTATTTAAGCGAATGTTGAGACCCGAGGCTTTCGCTTTAATGGAGACAATACTGTATTATTTTTATTGGGTACCTGGGCCCATGAACTGTTGAATTCTTTGGTATTTATTTGAAGATCGTTATCTTTGGTACACATATATTTTAGATTACAGTTTGCTTAAGGGGGTAGACACGGGTAATGCAGCGAGCTGTATACCGACACAATATGGCCCCAAAACATGGGTTAGAAGCATACAGTATTTGTCCTTATATGAGAAGCTTTTGAGCTCAGTGAGGGCTCATTCGAAAGAGGAAGATTCAACGCGCTGCGCTGCACAAATGTTTCAACGAGATTGTGTTGATATCTAATAACACTGTTCGACAAATTTCAACTTTTTTTTGATTTTGTAACCTTCAATATGCGTTTCTTATAGACTTTAATGTGCTGAATACGAATCTGCAATCCGTTTTTCTCCAGAACGTCCCATTTTTTACAAAATCAATTTTGAAAAAAATCGCAAATTTTCAACTTTGGAAGTTTTTTGTATCTTTGCGGTAGTAGTTATTCAGTTGCGCTTGGTGCCAAATGATTCTTTGAAGTTTCACGAATAAAATGGTATATGTTGTTATTAGACTATAAACATTTAAATGTGTTTAAATAATGATAAAAGTGAAAGGGACCCCGAAAATACACCCATTTAGGCTGATATCTTTCAGTTTATTTCATAAACTAAGGGTCCAGGAGAAAATCTAACTATGCCACGCGATAAACTATGCAAAGGAAAGCATCAACGGAAGTTACAAAATCATTTTTGTATTCGATATACAAGCGAAATAGTTTGGTAAAACATGCGACGGCAACAGTGACACTCAGCAGAAGTACTGCGTGTTTAGTGATTCCGCTACGCTGAGCGATAAGCGGGGAGCCGCCGTCACAGAGCACCACTGTCGCCGCCACGTGTTTTGCCAAACTTTTTCGCTTTGATATTGAATACAAAAATGATTTTGTAACTTTCGTTGGTGCTTTCCTTTGCAGAATGGTCTGCTCTATCGCGTGGCATAGTTAGATTTTCTCCTGGACCCTTAGTTTTTGAAATATACTGAAAGATATCGGCCAAAATGGGTATATTTTCGGTGTCCCTTTCACTTTGATCATTATTTAAACACATTTAAATGTTTATAGTCTAATAACAACATATACCATTTTATTCGTGAAACTTCAAATAATCATTTGGCACCAAGCGCAACTAAATAACTCTGACCACAAAAGTACAAAACACTTCCAAAGTTGAAAATTTGCGATTTTTTTCAAAATTGATTTTTTCAAAAATGGTACATCTGGAGAAAAACGGATTGCAGATTCGTATTCAGCACATTAAAGTCTATAAGAAACACATATTGAAGGTTACAAAATCAGACCCGTGTTGAACAGTGTAATATGAGTGTTCAAAGTGAAAGCAAAAATCATTTTTGGGTCACTAAAAGAGTTTTGCTACACAAACGGGGCATGCAGCGCAGCGCGTTGAACCTTCCTCCTTCAAATGAGCCCTTACCGAGCTCAAAAGCTTCTCATATAAGGACAAACAATGTATGCTTCTAATTGCATTCCCACAGACGAGTTTCGTAGTTCGCTGTTAGTATTGCCGTTAAAACAGAGCACGTGACGTCACAAATTTAGTTCAGGTAGTGGTGACGAGGTGGCGCCTACTCAGGAGGACTGCCAACGTAAAATCATAGCAAAACTGAAGTGTTGGCTTTTGACATGTGCTGCAGTAACAGCGTGATGCAGCCAATGTACGCATTTTTGTACGATTATAGGGTAGGACATATGCATTTTAGGTATTGACTGGGAACTGTGTACATTTACTAAACGCTTTTACTGTAACACATGTTTGACTTGAAATCGCTGTCGAATTTATGTTATAATTATATGGCTATAGTATTTAAAATAAAAAAGAAGAGATTGGAACTTTTTTACTAATACTGGAAGTATTGATGTACTGATATCATATTTTCAAAATGTGGTAGTTACAGCAATTATTTGAAATTATGGCTCTCATTATTATTCTTTTTCATTCTTTTGACTATTTTGTATAAAACATATAATAAGGAAATGTCTCCAAATCAGTCAACAGTTGACTCCCTGATTTTTTTGTAATCCTTTACGAGCCTATGTATGAGTATCGAACGCCGATTCATACGTAAATATGTTATGCGTGAATACAGTCACACTAAGGCATAGTTGCCGCAACTTATTGTAGGCGATTTTTAAAAATACCTTTTATTAATTTCCGAAAAACTTACACGGCCTACACCTTCTACGTATTGTAGCAATCTGAGCATTGCTATTTTCAACCGCGTAACTAAGATACTTAGAAATGAACTAACTTCTTAATTTTAACAAAAACGTATAACTAATCAATATCCAAAACGAACACACATTAACATACATTACAATTCTAATGCTACAATTACTAATCTACATTATCAAGACTCCTGTCGCGCTGTTGCCATATCTGTTACAAATGTGATCATCAGCTAACTAAATGAATCGGCTCGAGCGGAAATTTTGTCTCGAGCCGCCAGAAACTTTTCTGGAGGTTCGAGTCCCGCACGTGTTCATTTTTTTCTTTCTGAATTTCTCTTAATGGAACTGTTACTAACGTACTTGGGAGATTTTTCTGATTAAAATAAGACCAAACACGATATAGTTTGAATTATATTTACTTGTTGATTCTAATTGAATACGTACCACGAAGTCTGTATCAACAAGTAAATATAATTCAAACTATATCATGTTTGGTCTCATTTGAATCAGAAAGATCTCCCAGATACATTGTTAAAAGTTACATGTAGAAAAATTAATAAATAAAAAAGTTTCATCGTTGAATTAGTATTAGTCTCACCGATACTCCGGTTCGAGTCGTATTACACTGCGTCATCGAGCGTCGCCATCGTTAAGGGGGATTCCCCCACGTGGAGGGGATAGTCCATTTCTCCAGTCAATCTTTTCTTGCATTTTTGTCATCATAATATAATGTATTGTTCTAAACTTTCTCATGACCATTCAAACATGTTTACGAGACTGACTAGTCAATTGTGAACAGTTCGAAAAACTGTTTGCAGAAAATGTTTGGAGCAAATGAGTGGGTCTGATTGCGGTAAATGTATAGAAGCTCATCTACTTTTTCTTCTCACTTATAATTCCTTACTGCAACGAAACATATTGTAGCATAACCACATTTCAAGTAATTCAAATGTACAATGAATTTTCTACGCTTGCACTACCACCAGACTCTCCGTTCAAATTCTTTCTAGTACAACGCAACAGCTGACAATTTCTTTCCACATTCAGATTAGAATATCGAAATAACAAGCAGCTCCCTCCCGCCTGTCGGTATTACCATTTCTGTGCGGAAAAAGCTGCTGTAATACCGACCTTCCAAATCGGAGAGGTCACGTGCTGTCTCTACCCCCTTAAGGCCCCCCTACACGATGATGCATGTCGCGATGCATGCATCGACTCCTAGGTTTCATGAAACCTGCGAGAGTCTCAGCGCTGCATCAAGCAGCCTCCACACGACCGATTCCTCTCAGTTTGTCGTGTGACGCCAACGCTGAAACACGTGCGTGGAAATGTCTGAGTCTGTTCCACTTCCAGTCTTATTGGCTATCGCAGGAGGTATGTCAATTATAAAAAAAAATAAATTGAAGACTAAGAAGAAATGGGCAAAAAGATGGTTAGCCGAGAGACAGAGATTTTCTAATTTTTCATTACTAAAAGAGCTGAAAACAAATGAGCCTAGTGATTATAGAAACTATTTGCGTATGGATGATTGTTGAGAGGTATGTCGCGATTCCAAAGAGGTTCGACAAGGGTAAATTTTATGACACGGTCGGGCTAAAACTATTTTCGAGAAATATTCTGAAATTGTAAAACATCTGGCTGCCAGCCTTCAGGTGGCACCTAATTACACTAAGCTTCAAACCTCAGTTGTAGGCACGACACGGCACTCTCTCTTTCTACCTCAATAGCAGCGACCCTGTCATAAAAATCAGAGCGTCGAGCGGTTATACCCAGGCACATCTGGCGGCCTCGCGGCCGCACTCTGGGAATTCCACCACCTCACGGTGCATCACCATATAAGGCGATACCTACTGCCCATCAGGGCTGTCCACCACCTCGCGGTCCACCCCCATACAGGGGTAGGCCCTTTCCCCTTCCAGATTCCACCGCCTCGCGGCGCATTCCCACTCTGGGCTGGGTCCGATCCCCTTCCGCCGAAATATCACGCTAAGGGCGTAATGGAAGGGAGGACAAGTACCTTAAAAAGGGACACTGACCAGCGCACCAGCGCTCTTCGTGCAGAAAGGTTCAGAGACATATCTCTATTTGACTAAGGGATTCCAGCCTTGAATCATTCAAATCAATCGATCGAACCTTATAAGTTCTGATTTACTACATGACTCAATCGATCAGAACCTTACAAGTTCTGATCTACTACATCACTCAATCAATCATTCAGAAATCGACGACTTCAAATACATACAAATCAAACAGTGAACTCGCAGTTATTATATCTCCATCACCACCTCCACAAAAATCACGAAGAGCGCACACGTCCAGTTACGAGACTTGATTGGACGACCACTTGCGCTCGAAACAATGATTCTGCGTTTAATTATCTATTGGAAAAAATTCGGCCAAGGATTGAAAAACAAAATACAAAATGTACTGCTATTTACGAAGAATTAAAAGAAGAATTTATAAAGGTAAAATTTAATGTTTACTCTAAAAATTTGCATACAAATCAGCTAACAAACTTAAAACTATCTTAAAATTAGATTTGGATATTAAAATGGATACTGAGAAAGCGGGTTCTATACAATATTATTACGTATCTTTATTTGCATACAGTTGAAAATTGTCGTTTTTTGTTAGCCTACGAAATTTGGCGTGGAATATCACTTGTTGCATAATGTGTTCGGCTAACAGGTATTGTTCGTTGTCCAACAATCTAATATCACTTGCAATTTTTTTGGCTGCAATGTCAAAACGATCCTCTCGTGTTACTGAATTATAATTGTGGAGAGTTTCGGCGGCCAGGCCGTAAAATTCTTGTTCGCTAATTTTCCTCCTCCGGTTTCCTGTATTTGGAGGGATCTGCAAAATATTATCCTCACTTCGCGACGATGAAGCTTCCATTACATCTTCCTCTATGCGTGGCAGTGTCGGTGACTGTATATCTTGCAGCAGTGTTTCCTAAAACAAGAGATTTAAAATTACACAAAATAAGAAAAAGTAACAAGCTAACCTGAATTTTTTCTTATCTTCGATATCGAATTATTTTTTAGTTTTCAAGGAATGAAGAAGAATGGAGAGTAGTTGCTGCAGAATTTAAAGAACGATGGAATTTTGATACATGATGTGGAGCCATAGATGGCAAACACATTAATATAATGAAACCTCCAAACAGTGGATCTTACTATTATAATTACAAAGGAAAATTTAGTATAGTTTTATTAGCAGTTGTCAATGCTAATTACGAATTTATATTTATTCATACCGGTACTAACGGACGTATCTCGGATGGAGGAGTTTTGCAAGGGACAAAATTGTATGAAAAATTATTGAATGGTTCTTTGAATTTGCCATCACCAGAGGTACCTAATGGTACTCAATATTCTCTACCATTTGTTTTCGTGGCCGATGAAGCATTTCCGCTGCTTGAAAATCTATTGAAACCGTACGCTCAAAGAGGACTGACATTTGAACAACGAATTTTTAACTATCGACTAAGTCGTGCAAGAAGAATTGTAGAGATCGCATTTGGCATTAGGGCTTCTCGATTTCGGGTATTGCAAACCGATATGGCTATTCGTATTGAAAATGTTGATAAAATAGTATTAGCAACTTGCGTTCTGCATAATTATTTAAGACGCACATCACTTGCAACGTATTCACCTCGTTATTACAATGATGTAGAAGATTCAGAAGGAGGAACAATTATACCTGGTAATTGGCGACAAAATGGAAGCAATTTAGTATCGTTAGAACATACTCCAAGAGGAACAACTAAGGTAAAGGTATTAGTAGTTGACCAATTAAGAGAAGTTTTCCACGCGAACAATAGTAACCACTTGCTCTGTCATCAAATAGCGAGAGTTGATGCCTGAAGACACTCTTTAAGTTTTCTAGATTATGTAACAAGGCCACTTTTTAAAAAAAGTTTGCTTATACAAATTTAAAAAACATATTTAAAAATTCAGTAAATGCTTCAGAAGTTGACCATCTTGAAAATGAAAAATCTAGTAATTGACCTTCTGTTCGTTAGTAGTTGACCACTTATACTAGAAAGAGGGTTAAAGCAATAATGTTGGGAATCATTTTAGTATCATTTAGTTTTAACAATTACCAGCACAAATTACAATTAAACAATAAACTAAGAAATAAAACAAATCAATTCCATAAAAAGTTCAATTCAGGAACAGCGTAGAGGTTGCGAGTTCTGCTCGATTTCGTGGGCTCATTGATATGCGAAAGTACAACCTTTCACTCGTAGTCCAGCACATCAGGCTTCTCTGGCCACTTCCATAATCGCCCGTACATTTCCATGGATGAAATAGTCGCTCTAGTTTTTGTTACGCGAAGAATTTTTCCAGGGAAATGTTTTCCTCCATATAAAAATATTACGTGTTCGTTTACAACTTTTTGAACAGGCAGCCAGGCAGGCCATTTATTATTGTTCAACAGTTCGTTTTCTTCGTTGATCTCTTCATTTCCTTCACTTTCTACAACAGAATCGAACATTTCACAACTGGAGTTTGAACTCTCAGAAGAAAATTGTAAGATTTTCTTTGCTCTTTTCCATTTCAGTTGACGTGTCTTGTCTGGTTTAGCTCTCTCCTTTTCTTTCTTCTTCATTCGCTTTTCTGCTGCACGCTCTCTTTTTAATCGTTCCATCTCTTCTTTTCTCTTTATTTTGTTCAGGAAATATTCTTGACAAAGTTTACCTGAGACAATAGAAGGCATCCTTTCTCTTGGCATTTTCTTTATGTTTGTTTTTTGGTTTCCTACGTCTGAAGAATAAAGATGTCTTTTAAATGGGCTCGGGACTTTATATGAAGGACCAGCAATAGGCGTAACGCATGAATTGGTCATACTTTGAGGTAGCATAGCAGCTTCGGTACTTAGGTCGCTTTGAAGCAGTATAGCTTGAGGAGTGACATTATTTGAAGCTTCCCCAACAGAACTGTTAACATTGTGGAGCAACAGTGATGGAATCGTGTCATCGTTGGCGGGGTGCTCAGTTATAGTGCTTTCATCTTCCAGAATCGGCACTGCTGAAATAACATCATCATTCAAGGATTCTTCAGCTGGGGTGGTATCATCCAGAAGCGAGATTGCTGGAATTGTGACCGCGTTGGCAGGGTCCTCAGCTTCAGTATTATTATCGGGAAGCAACACTGTTGGATTTATGCTGTCGTTTACAGGTTCCTCAGCTGGAAAGGAATATTTTTCCAACTCCATTTGGGTTCTCTTCCATAGCATAAATAAAGATGTATCTTGCGGATTCCCAGTCCACTCTTCTGATGAGCATCGAAATATGTTAAGTTTTTCAGGTTCGATATTTCCATTTAGAAATCGGAGGCCTTGTTTCCAATACTCCATCCGCGACAAATGTGTTTCCGTAATTCCGGTTTCAACTTGTTGTTCTTGGCCCGGTAAGATGTTCACTGCTGATGGATTCCACGGATATAAACCACATTTCCGAAATCCATTGGATAGAATAGATGCAGTTACATTTTTGTCAATCACTTCTTGCAGCAACTATGGAAAATCCTTTTTTTTTTAAAACTGGGGCATCAAGATGGTTAATTCTCCATTCATGTACTTTCTTTTTCCAGTTTTCTTTCAGTGTTCTAAAAACAGCAACATCCATGGGCTGTAGTAGATGGGTTGCATTAGGGTAAAGTGCCACCAAAATAAACCGTGTTTATGGCAAAACTGGCTAGTTTGGAAGCTTAAATGTGAGGCGTGTCCATGAATAAAAAGAATGACTGGTAATGTAGCTTTTGTTGCTACCAACCATGGGTGAAATATATCGGCAACGAACTCAAAGAACGCTCCACATGTCATCCAACCTGCTATTTCTTGGGGTATACGTTTGTATTTGAACAAAGATACTGTAGGAGCAACTATACCACTGGCGCTGCCCGTCAACAATACCGTCACACACTCCTTTTCATCTGGATTGACTTGTTGGTAAACAGTTTAACACCCTTTTTTCGCCAACACGTTGTTGCCTTTGGGATTCAAAAAGAATGCTGTTTCGTCACAATTGAAAATCCGTGATGGGTCGTCTAAGATCGTCTCAAAATTGTTCTCCTTTAGGTAGTTATATACTTCGGAAAACCAGTTGAGTATATTAGCACCGGTGACTGCTGCTCGTGAAGCTGTTAGATTTTGTGCAATTCTTTTCGATATTGTAGGATTTCTATTTAAAAACCCCTTTACCCGGGTCCTACCAGGACGATCATTTTTAAACGGGTTTGGACGTTTCACTTCTTTGATAATACGTTCCACGCTAGTTACAAGTTCTTCGATCGTAATTGGGAAACCAGCTGCAGCCATTCTTTCAATCCACTGACGGATCTCATTCTCTTCAGTTTGATTTAAAATTGGAGGAGGTCCCATCTTTCTCTCCACAGGCGATTTGCCTTCCACTTTGTATTTAAGAGTTAGCCTTGGTACGCCAAATTTACGTGCTGCTGCCCTGATTGGTGTTTTGTGTAACCGAACATCTTCAATGGCTGCCTTCATCGTCTCTTCAGAATAATTTCTAAAGGAGCCCTTGATAGGAGGCATCTCTTTATTAGTAATGAAATAATTTCTGAAATAAATAATTAAATAAATGCATTTTAATTTTCCGTTGGTATTTATAATGTCACGCACATGCCTGTTTTTAAAAAAAGTGGACACTGGTCAATACTTGACCGTGAATGCAATCAATAGTTGACCATGTGGTCATCCTCTAAAACACAGCATGTTACAAAATTCAGAATTATATTTTGTACTCCTAACAATCTTAGATGTAAAATGTATACATTATAAATCATAAAAAAATTTAAATGACTCACGTCAGTAATTGACCACGCCTGTCAACTTCTGAAAATTTTTTAAAAACAATATTCAGTATTTGACCCCCTAATATACTATTGTTTTTGAGGTAACAATAACAAAAACGATGTATTTATCACTTGTAAAACTCTGTGAGAATTTAAAAAGCAACTAATTTAGTCGCGAAAAGTTCACAACGTATGGATTTGTTTACCTGAACCGTACAGCTGTTCCTAACAGAAACGTTAAGGAAATAGAAATATATCGGTATATTACTAACCTTAATGAATTCAAACGTTCGTTGTTACTATGCTTACTTCAATTTGCATGCAATTGTTTTAAAATTTCACCAACAGATGATGTGGCATCCGAGGTTCACTTTCATCAAAAGTGCACATTTTATAAAAATCTTATTTTTTATGTTTTTCTAGAAAATGGTCAATTACTGGTACATGGTCAACTACTGGTACCTTTACCTTACACGAGCGAAAGAAAAAAGAGATGAATATAAAACTTATTTTAATAGGGAAGGCAGTGTACCATTCCAAGAAAGAATGGCAATCATGGTAAATCATGGAATTGAATAAACATAATGTACTTTGTCTTTAAATATAAATATGTACTTACATCAAGTGGTATGTTAATTTCTCTTTCCGCGTCATCCAAATTTGACCTCCCTCGGCGTGGTATTTCGCAGTCCGCAATGAACTGCAGCTGCTCGTAATACCATAATGTTGGCAAATACAACTCGTCCGCCGAACAGCCACTCCTCCTGGACGATAATACTTTTTTCAGCTCTCTGCGGAAGCTACACCTCAAAGTATGTATCTTTTTGGCAACAAAATCTTTGGTGGCTGCGGGAAATTTAGTCTTGCACAGTTCTACAAGGTCTGCGTATGCCAAGTTACGCATATTCCTGTCTGCATACTCCGATTTTTTATTATTCCACAGACACTCGTGCATTCTGTACGTGTTTATAAAATGCTCCCAGAATTCCTTCTCGTTCTGCATGTTGATGACACTTGAACCTCTTCAAACACTTCAGACACTTAAGAGTCAGGACTCGGGCCTTGCACACCAACAGTACCAAGACTCTGATTCTTGCTCTGATGCAAGTTTTGAATGCCGAACTATACGTATATATTGCCGTGAATGACCGTAGATGTTTGTCGCTTGAATTCTATACTTATTATAATTTCTCTACGTTGCACAAGGAAAAAAGTAAACTACGGGAGAAATCCTATTGGTTAATATTATTGTGGTGGTGTGGAAATAGGAATTTGCATTGGTTGTTAATGAGGGTGGAGGCGGTGCTAGAGAGAAATTTTTACTTTTGGGAAGGGTGTTTTTATGGTCGGAAATTCCCCGAGGTTGTCCTGTCTGTGTTCCGGCAAAATTGAATATTGCTAAACAGGACGAACGGTTTCAATGGCTGACAGTGGCCAGATGTCTTTTTTATTGGAGGTCCGAGGTAACTCACAATGTTATGGTTTCCAGATGTGTGAAAATAGAAAGCTATAGGCATCTAACAAAAGGTAGAACAGATAGGTTCTAGCAAACAGTTTTTTAAATATTTTTATTAAATATTGTTGTTCCATGTTTGCTAAAATTTGACAATGTAAATTACAGATCATCACGAAAGATACGTATGGTTATACATTTGTATTATCAGCTATATCAGATATATCAGCTATTTATATTATGCCCTGTGCTCTTAACTAGTCCTTGGGTGTGAAAAATTACCCCTTCAGGTAGCAATGAGTTTCAGGTAAAACAGTAATTTCTCGAAGAGGGATCGCAGGTCGGAAATTTGGCACCGGCATCGACGGCCGCTGAAAGGGACAGAGAGTGAAAGAAATGTCACATACCTACGTATCGGTGAGAACACTAATGCAACTATAAAACTTCTTTATTGTTAATTATTTTGTTGCGGATTCACCATTAGGGAGGGCGCTCGTTAGCTTCGCGCCTAGCGCTGTTCCGTGGCGTCAAGCGCGAGCGTTCTCCCCCACTTATCTCTTCTCGCTCCTTGCCCCGCGCATCGGTATAAATACCGTTGCGCGGGCATACAAATCGTCGGTTATAGTAATATTCAATAAGAGATAAGAGGTTTTAAGAGAGATTTGCGATTTACGGTTCAAACGATTTACAACCGTTTAAACTGTTGATAAAGATAAGGAGCTAAAAGGTCGTGCGGAGAAACTGTTCACTTTATACATTATTAGTTACTAGTACTTATTTATTTCTGCGTTTTATTGTACATTACTTGTTCTTGTGCGGTGACTGTAAAATATATGTGATTCGTGCTACTTGTGAATTGTGCCTTTTTATAAATAAACCGAATCCGTTGACTAAATTAACATCTTAAGCAGCTATCCGAAACATTGGTCCTTCGAGCCGGATAGCTTAACGGACGGAATAGTTAAAGGGGATTAAATTTCAACTAATTAATCCAGTTAAGCTAATTACATTACCGGCTACAGTGCGCGAAAAACGGTCGCCGCAAGACAATAATAACCGGGGTCGAACACGGTCGAACACGGTACGAATTACTTTCTACATTTTTTTTCGGTAACTCGACCTCGCCTTCAAACTAAGTACGGTTACTTGTTGTTAACGTTCAAATTACCATGGAGAAATACGTTAACAAGCAACTTTCGCTTTACCAGCGAATTTCCAACACCGTGACAAATATGAAAAAGCTTGGAGCCGCTAAGATCACGGATGGAGTAGTAACGTCGCGGCTCGAACTACTGGAGAAAAATTGGACCACCTTCACCGAGGGTCACGACCAGCTATTAGACATTGTGACCCCCGAGTACGCTACTTGGCCATATTTTGTCACGGATCACCTTGCTTTGTGTGAAGAAGCGTATCTGGTTAACAAGGCCGCATTACTGGACCTCCGCAAACCGCTGGAGCAGCCGCCGACCGCTCCGATCGCCAACCCTCCGCAGCGTTCGCTTCCACGAATCGACGTGCCCCGGTTTTCCGGGGACTACAGGGAGTGGGCAAGTTATCGTGACCTGTTCACGTCACTCGTCATAGACAATAAGCAACTCTCCGCGGTGGAAAAATTCCACCATCTAAAAATAAGTTTGTCTGGCGAGCCCGCTCAATTAATCCAAAATATACGCCTCACAGAGGCCAACTTCGCTGGAGCGTGGAAGATTATCACGGCGCGATATGAGAACCTGCGGATCTTGATACAATCGCATCTCACGGCTCTTTCCTCATTGCCGTCCATGAGGAAGGAGTCGGCAAGCTGCCTGAAACCTCTTCTGAACGGCACGCTGGACGCCGTTCAGTCACTGGAAGCTCTTGGCCGGCCAGTCGAGCACTGGGATGACTGGTTGGTCTTCGGGCTTGTGCAAAAGTTGGACTCGAAGACAAGATTGGCGTGGGAGTCTTCAATCGGTGCCACTACGGATCCGCCTTCGTTCGAACAATTACAGCTGTTCCTCACAGGACACCTGCGTGCCTTGGAAGCAGTCGAAGAAGCTGTCTCGGATGCTGCAGTTTCGCCTTCCTCCGGGTCATCTCTAAAAAATAATACAAGATCAGCAAAATTCAAGACGCACACCGCATCGGTCACCGAAGAAAGACGTGCGAAGTGCCCGCTGTGCTTCAGCCAACACTTCGTATTGTTCTGTGCTAAGTTCAAAGGGATGTCCCCGCTCGAGAGGAAGAAATTAGCCGCGGACAAAAACTTGTGCTTCAACTGCTTCGGAAGTCACCATTCTAGTTCGTGCAAATCCACAAAGCGCTGCCAACTGTGCGTAGGTAAGCACCATACAATGTTACATGTAAAATCGGAGCAGGAATCTTCGCGACAGGTCTCTCCACAAGGTTGCGTGGAGGACTCAAGGACCTCGCACTGTGCGCGAGCCTCCTGGTCGAATACTCAATCTAGTTCGGTCATTTTTCTTGCGACCGCGAAAATTCTGGTAAGGTCAAGTCGGGGCGAGAAAACTGCTGTGAGAGCCTTGATTGACCCCTGTTCCGAAGTCTCACTCGTCTCCGAGAGGTTGGTGCAAACCATGAAGCTCGAACGAAGTTCCGCGCGGTTTCCAATACTCGGTGTAGGCTCGACGGGAGCTTACACGAGGGGAAGTGTGACGCTCACATTCTCCTCTACTCGTGAACTTTCGAAGCCCCTTTCCACTACGGCTTACGTGCTGCCGCGACTGTCTTCTTATTCCCCCACTCGAACCTCTAACGCTTCGCTGTCTCTCGCTCACTTGCGGGATTTGGAATTAGCCGATCCCGACTTTCACTCGGCAGAGAGAGTGGACATTATTTTAGGAGCTGATGTTTACTCGGAAATAATTCTTGAAGGCCTCCGGAAGGGTCCTCCCAACAGTCCGGTGGCTCAATGTACTTCTCTTGGTTGGATTCTCACTGGGCATTGCAACTCCACTTCATACTCGAACCCTTCACGACGTGAAGCGGCTACTTTGCAATGCGTTACTCGCGATACAGATTTATCTGAATCACTACAACGCTTCTGGGTACTGGAGGAGGTAGCCAATCCTCCCCGTACATTTACTTCGGCGGAGAGTGAGTGCGAACAGCACTTCTGCTCCACACACTCCCGCGACACCACTGGACGATATCAGGTGCGTCTTCCCTTCGCTTCTTCTCCGGCCCAATTGGGCAACTCGCTTGACACCGCATCGGTGTTACTACACAAACTCGAAGCGCGATTGAAGGGTAAGCCGGCACTGAAATCCTTATACGATTCCTTTTTGGAAGAATATCTTCAATTGGGGCACATGGAACCCGTTCCAGCGGATTCCAAATCTTCTCGGGCGGCATACTACTTGCCGCATCACGGCGTGCTGCGCGATGCTAGCACAACCACGCGACTTAGGGTTGTTTTTAATGCTTCTCAGAAAACAAGGTCCGGTGTATCACTTAACAACTTGCTTCATACTGGCCCTAATCTACTACCGGAAATATTTACCATTTTGCTACGATGGCGAAAACATGCCGTAGTTTTCTCGGCCGACGTCCAAAGGATGTATCGGCAAATCCGACTTGCTCCAGAGGATTGTGATTTTCAACGCATTCTATGGCGGCAATATCCTGGAGAAGCTCCACGTCACTTTCGACTGCTTACAGTCACCTATGGGATGTCCTGCGCCCCGTACCTCGCTGTTCGCACAGTGCAGCAGCTGTGCAAGGACGAACAGCATGTTTTTCCTTTGGCTGCCGCGTGTGCATCCAATGACGTCTATGTTGATGACGTCATATCTGGAGCAGATTCCATCTCGAAGGCTCTTGCTTTACAACGAGAGCTGTTACTGTTGTTCAAGGCGGGCGGTTTCACCTTGCACAAATGGACGTCCAATAAAAGGGAATTACTGGAAGCACTTCCTTCCGACGCTCGTAAGGAAAACCCTGAGCTTGCCTGCAATCTCGATAACGTTTCCACTCTTCTCGGCCTTCGTTGGCACTCGGCACAGGATACGTTTCACTTCTCGTTTGAGCCACGCAAAAAGGAATCACCGGTAACGAAACGTATGGTTTTTAGGGAAGTGGCGAGTCTCTACGACCCACTAGGGTTTCTCGCTCCAGTGATTATTACTGCCAAAATCTTCATGCAGTCATTATGGCTGCTAAAACTTTCATGGGATGAACCGCTCCCCCCTTCACAAGCACACTTTTGGCAGAATTACTATGAGCAACTACGCCCACTTTCCTCCTTGAGAATTCCTCGTTGGTTATTCAACCGTACTGACAATAACAGGTTAGAGCTTCATGGTTTTGCTGACGCTTCAGAGAGAGCATACGCTGCTGTTATTTACTTGCGCTCCTCTCACTCAAGTGCAATGCCTTTTGTTTCACTCGTTGCTTCAAAAACGCGAGTCGCTCCTTTGAAGCAGGTTTCTGTGCCTCGGCTTGAACTTTGCGCTGCATCACTTCTAACACGATTGACTCTCGGTGTTAGAAACAACTTGAATTTGGAAAATTGCTCCACTAATTTATGGTCGGATTCCACGGTAGTGCTGAGTTGGCTGCAAGGTCACTCCTCGAGATGGAAGACGTTCGTGGCAAACCGGGTGTCCGATATTCAAACGTCACTTCCAGACGCCTCGTGGCGACACATAAAATCTTCTTTAAACCCCGCTGACGTGGCATCTCGAGGGATGGCAAGCCACGCACTGCGTGACCATTCGCTTTGGTGGAAGGGTCCTCCCTTCCTTTCCTTGAGGTCATATGATTATGATCATCACTCGGTTCATAATTTTACTACGGACCAGGAGGTTCGCACCACGAGAATGACCTGTCTCACAACCACTACTAACTGCTCGTTTTTTGAGAATCTTGCCGGCAAGCATTCAACACTCGATAGATTACTGCGCACGGTTGGCTGGTGCTTCCGATTTTGCCGAACAGCGAGGGACAGAAACACAAACGCGCAAGTATCGCATCGTCTTTCGGTAAATGAAATAAATAACGCTTTACTTGCCTGTCTCCGATGCTTCCAAAGGGCAACCTTCACCACGGAACTGAAAATACTGCAAGATGGCGGCCAGATTACTCGTGGACCGACATCCAGGCTGGCGCCATTCATGGATGGCGATGGCGTGCTGAGGGTGGGGGGTCGTTTGAAGCACTCTCTTCTCGATGAATGGCAAAAGCATCCTGCGATACTTCCTGCCAAGGCACACTTTACGACGCTCGTCATCCGGGAGGCACACCTCCGGGTACTTCACGGCGGAACTCAGCTAACATTGGCAACTCTACGCCGAAAATACTGGATATTGGCGGGACGTCGCGCGGTGCGCCGCGTGATTGCTGCGTGTACAGTCTGTTGTCGCTGGCGCGCCCAAGCGGCGCATCAGCGAATGGGTAATCTCCCCTCTCCCCGCGCGCAGCCCTCTCGCCCATTTACACACACTGGAGTTGACTATGCTGGGCCCTTTGCTACAAAACTGGCTGCCGGTAGAGGTCACGCACCAAGAAAATCGTATGTCGCTGTTTTCGTCTGTTTAGCGACCAGGGCCGTGCACCTCGAGCTTGTCTCCGACGCTTCCACCGCTGCCTTTCTCGCCGCTTTCCGGCGTTTCATCTCTCGACGGGGGAGCTGCACAACAATTTATAGCGACCAGGGGACGAACTTCGTCGGCGCCAGCAAGGAGCTACGAAAGCTGTTCCAAGCAGCACTGCTGGACTGGAAGGATGTCGCTTTCCAACTCTCGCGAGAGGGGACATCGTGGCGTTTCAACCCTCCAGGAGCTCCTCATTTCGGCGGCGTATGGGAGGCTGCCGTCAAATCGCTTAAATTCCACTTGCGCCGAGTCGCGGGCGGTACCCCGTTAACATTCGAGGAAACTGCGACCCTGCTTACACAGATAGAGGCCTGCCTCAATTCGCGACCGATAGCGGCTCTTACAGACGATCCGGATTCTATCGACGCGCTCACTCCGGCACATTTTTTGATCGGCGCTCCTTTGAAATCCTTACCCGAACCGTCCCTATCCACCGTGAAAATCTCTCCATTGCGACGGTGGCACCTGATTCAACAGATGCGGGACCACTTTTGGGCAAGATGGTCGTCCGAGTACTTGCACCAGCTGCAGGCGCGCAGCAAATGGCGGACGACGCAGCCGAATTTGGAAATTGGGGACTTGTGCCTCATCAAAAACGAACTGACGCCCCCGTCTCAGTGGCCACTCGGACGGATCGCCGCCACCTTCAAGGGCGACGATCAACAGGTGCGCGTCGTTTCGGTCAAGACTGCGACGACTACGTTGACGAGGCCGATCACGAAAATCTGCTTGCTTCCTCCAGCCACGGAGGAAGATTAGCCTCGCATCACTTTCCTTTCTTCTTCCCTTCCTGTCTTCTGTGTTGCTATTCGACCTTTACACTTCACTCACAGACCTTTCGACGTTAAACATGCGACTTCACGGAACCTTGGCGATTCTTTGTTTTCAATTGCGCCATGCAACGCATGCCGCGGCGGGCGGAATGTTGCGGATTCACCATTAGGGAGGGCGCTCGTTAGCTTCGCGCCTAGCGCTGTTCCGTGGCGTCAAGCGCGAGCGTTCTCCCCCACTTATCTCTTCTCGCTCCTTGCCCCGCGCATCGGTATAAATACCGTTGCGCGGGCATACAAATCGTCGGTTATAGTAATATTCAATAAGAGATAAGAGGTTTTAAGAGAGATTTGCGATTTACGGTTCAAACGATTTACAACCGTTTAAACTGTTGATAAAGATAAGGAGCTAAAAGGTCGTGCGGAGAAACTGTTCACTTTATACATTATTAGTTACTAGTACTTATTTATTTCTGCGTTTTATTGTACATTACTTGTTCTTGTGCGGTGACTGTAAAATATATGTGATTCGTGCTACTTGTGAATTGTGCCTTTTTATAAATAAACCGAATCCGTTGACTAAATTAACATCTTAAGCAGCTATCCGAAACAATTTCGTTCTGCAAATTTTATTAAAATATTGCTGAGGCTGTTATGATTAAAATAACACCCAACGCCATATAATTTGCATCATATTTGCGTTGATAAATCACAAAAACTGCTTGCAATATAAAGCAAATATGATCGTGTTGTCTCATTTTAAGCATACAAACGTCAACAATATCGTTATAAAATTTCCAGAACAAAAGAACGACCGAGCAAGACACCCTTCCGAACGATCGGTCCGAGTGGAGGCGAGACGCTTTTGACCACCTGGTTCTTTAATTGCCTGATTCTTTAAAAACATAAAAGCATACTACAATAATCATGGGTATCTTACAATACAATTTTTTTTTCTACCTTTTCTTACATACCTATAGCTTTCTATTTTAACACATCTGGAAACCATAACTTTGCGAGTTACCTCGGACTTCCAATAAAAAAGACATCTGGCCACTGTCAGCCATTGAAACCGTTCGTCTTTTTAGCAATATTCAATTTTGCCGAAACACAGACAGGACAACCTCTGGGACTTTGCGGCCATAAAATACCCTTCGTCGAAAAATCAAACTTTCTCTCCAGCGTCACTTATTAAGACCCTTATTAAGGCCAATACAAATTACTATTTCCATACCCTCGTAATAATAATAACCAACAGCATTTTTCCTGTCGTTTATATTCCTAGCCGCGTAGCGTATGAAGTTAGAAGAACAATAGAAATTAGCTAGAAATTCAAATTGAAATAAATTCAGATCTATAAAAATCAGTAAAAATATATTTGTTACATAGCTATAATTGTATTAAATTCTAGGATTTCAAATAAGCATCTCCCTTTTCGCCCAATATTCTCAATAATTCATTTATAAATGCAATTAAAAAAGAAATTTCATTGATTATTTTGTACCGACAAGATTGCATAATATAAAAAAATGAGGGTTAAATATATGATTTCCGACCTAAAATATTTTTTTCCGCCTTTGAGAGGCAAACTGATTTGCCGTGAACCACTGGTCTGCACTGGATCTAATACGGAGTCGTGATTCTAGCGTCGATGCAAGTTGCATCGATGATGATTCCTCGATGCCGGCCTAAACACATTCCAACATGCATCATGAAACCTTTTTTTTTCTTTATCGTGTGGGAAATCTTACATGAGACCCCGGCCTCTTGGGGAAGAGACCGTAGTAGTGTCGGATTCTTACCGACTAAAACCCACACGGTGGCCATCCTAGGCGACTCAGAAGGACACGTGGAACCCTGACAGACACAACCCCGTGCCCTCCTTCGCCGTGCCTCAAACTTTGCAGGAGGCTCCTCCCGAGGAGGGTCAGAAGGACCCTCCTCCGATACTGCTCAAAAACTTTATACCCATTGCCGCATTGCGCGCCCACCACGTAATGCGGCCCCTCCTATGCCACGTGCAATGGCTGCCTGATCCCCGGTCAGACAGCCTGTGGTCCTCTGGTCGGGACAGAAGGTCTCGACATTCCCTCCCCCCAGGGTCCCAATCATACAGGCGGTGGCATAGGACGCCTCCGCCCACTCCAGCCAACACCACCTCTACCACGAGCGGGGTCCGCTCGCTCCCTGGCCATCTCCGCCGCCTCCTTCTGCGACATAACGCCCTCACAGAAGGAGGCCAGGGCGTCCCAAGCCGCCCGGTCGTGCGGCGACGACCACCGGCAGGGAGAGGTCCGCACCCACGGCTCGCCTGAGGACTCGGCGCTCGGCAGCCCACGCTGGACACTCCTCCAGCGTGTGCTCCGCCGAGTCCACCCCTCGCGACAGTGCCAGCACTGCGCCGTCTCCTCCCTCCGGATGCGCTCCAGGTACTCCCCGAAGCATCCATGCCCTGAGAGCACCTGTGTCATCCGGTAGGCCAGCCTGCCCCACGATATGCCGAGCCACTTCTCTAGACTCGGCAAGATCGCCCCAACGACGCGCCGGCCAACGCCAGTCGACACGGCGAGTCGGGCTCTCCATTCGGCTACGGCGCGCCGGCGAGACCGAAGCCTCGAAGCCCTAATCTTTCCTCACGATCCCACGGGTCGCCGCCAGCATGCGTCCTCGCTGACGTGTAGTCGGCTGCGGCTACTCCTGCCTGGATGTCAAGCGGCAGGAGTCCCGTCAGGATCATCGCCGCCTCATAGGAGACCGTGCGGTACGCCCGCGCGACTCTGATGGCCACCCTCCTCTCGACGCGGCGCAGCATTTCACGGCTGCGCCGACTGGCCATCAGGTCACGACTCCACACGGGCGCTCCATACAGAGCGATGGACCGCACGACTCTAGCGTAGAGGCGACGCACCTCCGCCGCCGGGCCCCCGAGATTCGGGAGTATACGGCCAAGCGCGACCGCAACCCCCTCCAGTCGGGGAGCCAGGCGCCCAAAGTGTGCCTCGAAGCTCCAGTGGGTGTCCAGGGTGAGTCCCAAGTAGCGCAAACGCCGACTCACCCCCACGCAGGTGTGACCTATGCAAAGCCCAGTCACGGGCGGCTCCCCCCGCCGAAGCCGATCCACCATCCACATGGCCTCGGTTTTATGGGGGACCACACGCAGGCCGAGCTTCTCCACTCCCGAGACGACGCAGGCCACGCCCAGCTCGGCGAGGCGCGCGGTCCTCCTGAAGTCCATCCCCGATGCCTGCACCAGCGTGTCGTCCGCGTAGCAGGTGACGCTGACACCAGGGGGGAGGGCAACCCGGAGGACGGAGTCATACGCAAGGTCCCACAGCAACGGGCCCAAGACTGACCCCTGCGGGACCCCGCAATCCACACTTCTGACCTCGACTCCGTCCCTCCCCGGGTACTCTATACACCTGCCAGACAGGTAGGACCCGATTATCCTTCTAAGGTAGAGGGGCACTCGAATGCATCATGAAACCTAGGAGTCATGCAACATGCATCATCGCCTTTAAGGTGGTACCATACACCATCTCAGCAGCTGATGCTTTAATATCAGCTTTATAGCTAGTTCGAAGTCCCAGCAACACCGTTGGCAAAATTCTAGTCAATTTTGATCTTGGTGGCACATAATCTTCAATGACCTGTGCCACCTCTCAATCATCCCGTTCGACTGGGGATGGTACGCCGTTGTTCTCGTCCTGCTGCAACCTATCAGTCGCATCAGAGACTCGAACAACTGCGACTCAAATTGTGACCCTTGGTCAGTCGTAATTGTTGCTGGTGCTCCGAACCTGGCTATCCAGTGCTCATACAGCGCTGCGGCGACGTTCTCAGCCGAGCTGTCGGTTAATGGTACCGCCTCAGGCCACCTGGGAAAACGATCGATGACGGTGAGGCAATGTCTAAATCCTTTAACTATGGGCAATGGACCAATCAAATCAGTATGTATGTGCTCGAATCGACCCTTGGGGATCTCTATTTCCCCCGGCTGCGGCTTATTATGACGATGAATGTTACTTTTCTGGCACGCAATGCAAGTGCGACACCACTCAGCAATTTCTCGATTCATCGCGGGCCAGATAAAGTTTTGACCTATCAGCTTCCTAGTTGTTCTTCCGCTAGGATGCGACAGATTATGTACCTTGTCGAATACCCGTTTCCTTAGTGCCTTCGGCACATAAGGACTGATATTGCCCTTACAAACATCGCCAAAGAGAAATTTGTCAGCACAATTTAAATAAATTTTCTGCAAATTCCAACCCTTGGGTTGCTCGGTTAAAATTTCTAAAAAATGGTCATCTGACTGTTGTGCCTGCACCAGCTCCTCTATGGAGATGATGACAGACATCTCTACTACTTCTATTCTGGAGAACGCGTCGGCAACCGTGTTTTTTTCGCTTTTAATATAACGGATATCGGTGGTAATTTAGATGATAAAGTCTAATTGGCGTGTCTGTCTTGGACTAGCTTTGTCCGCTTTCTGCTGAAATGCGTATACCAATGGCTTATAATCCGTTAATATAAACAAATCTCTACCCTCTACAAGATGTCTGAAAAATCTGAGACTCTTGTAGATGGCTAAAAGCTCTCTGTCGTACACGCTATACTTCGTCTGGGCCTTTTCCAATTTCCTCGAGAAAAACCCGAGTGGCTCCCACCTACCGTTATTTAATTGCTCTAAAACAGCTCCTATGGCGACGTCAGATGCATCTGTCCGCAATGTCAACTTCGCGTCCTCGATTGGATGGCGGAACATTACGAAAGTTAATGTGGAAACAAGTGCGAATCAGATCTGTATCGATCGCCGCGACGCACAGTGCGGCTTCCAATGGATAAAAATCAAAAAAGTCATGTTTGAATTTTGAACTTTTTATTCAAAATAATCATTAATCGGTTGGTAAGGAATACGAATGTAACAATAATTACTGTAAAAAATCAGTAGGGGTCCGGCAATAGTCATCAGTTTACAATAACTGAAATCTTAAAAACTAGATAACTCGTGCATCACTCGTTCTATTCTGTTCGTATTTTTTAATATGGTTTCTTGTACCTTAAATATGGAGAATTTCATAAGCAGAATGCAAAATTTTAATTTGCAATGTAAAATTTGTAATGGTTTGTTAAAATTCAATTTGTAAAAAAGCGGCACAAAACGTTCTGTAACTTTTGTTGTTTTGAATGAACAAGGTGTTGTACTATCTTGCTATATAATTTTTATATGCAACTACCTGCAACACTCCAAGTTATTGTATTTTTTGGAGAGACCAAAACCCAGTTTCGGCTCACCGAACGACGCACAGTGGCCCCGAATCCCGGAATACAACAGTATGTTAACTACCCTAGGAGCACAAAATATTGAATACTGTAACGTCAAGTTTTTTCAGGTCTTTCCGGTACGGGTGATGGTGGAAGTGGTACGAAAGAATTAAACCCAAGTGTGTTCCTCTAAAGAACTTTCGTTCGTGTATTTATGTAGGTTCCAGAAAATTGTAGGTAGGAGAGGATGATGTTTCTCCCTTAGGAGGAAGATGGCGTGGTCTACCATAGGAGATGTGGATGGCGGAATCCAGAACTGGCCAACTTTGACTAAAGTTGTCCTCGTCCTGGTGGGTAGGTGGGAGAAGAGGGATCCTGGAACCCCAGGATACTCAGTCTCGGGAACAAGGTTAAAACTGGCCGAACTTTAACCAAAGTTGTCATCGTTTTAAGGGCTTGTTCCGTAGCTTACTATTCACTAAAGCTCGAGGTTAAGACTGGCCAACTTTAACTAAAGTCGCCCGCGTGTTAAGAGCTTTTGCTTGTGTTGAGTAGGTCGCTACTCCTGACTCTTCTGACATTCCTGGAATTCCAGGGCCCTTTTATACCCGCTCGCTCGTGCGGAACGGCCAATGGGGTCGCTCGGCGGTGTGGTGGGGGCTGTGCACATAGTGGGGGTAGGGTGCCTAGGCCAGCTACCTCGCCCGGCGTACTGGCGCTCGGGGTAGCGCGTAGCGTCAGGGGTAGAACGCTATGGTGGAAAATTCCGTCGCGTTACAATACATATTTATCCAATATTAAAAAGAGATTCAATCTCTTTTTAATATTTAAATATACATACAATATGTATTCTAGATTCAGAAAGAAATATTTTTTTTCGTATATTTATATAATATTTATTTGAAGTCACGACAATATATTTATTTCCTAATATAAAATAAATATTCCTTTAATATTTGAAACAAAATATTTTTTCTAACAAGTAATTTTCGCATGCCTCTGTGGTCACCCACAGTGGATTCTTGGAATTCTTTGATAATGCGCGGTCTACTTGTTTTGTCGGGGGTCATTATTTCTGGGGGTCAATCTTGCTAACTTAATGAGGCTTAATTCGACGTCAGTGTCGATGAGGAAGGAGGCGGCGCCGTTCTTGAAGAGGGCGTTGTCCATTGATACAACAGGGGATCGCGAACTTTCGTCAAGCGTCTGACGCGCGAAACAGAATCGATGGGTGCCGGGCGCGCTAGAAGGGGTTCGGGCCGCGGTGCGCTCCGTTGCAGCCCCCCCCCCCGTAGTTTAAAGACTATCTGGTCCTAGTAGCCGTGGTGGATACAAATTGCCCGCCCGATGCGAGTTCCTGTAGCAATGGTTTTCCGCGTGTCCTGACTTTCTACAATTTTTGCACCGAAGTGGGCTTGAATGTGGTGGGTTGCGGGGGCAGTTCGCGCGCAACGCCGTCTTTAGAGCGTCTTTGAGGTTCGTGGTTCCCGACATTTCGAGAAGCTTGCTGGTCGTGCGGTCACGCAGATCGCCCATGAATCCCGAAACCGTCTCGAACTCGAGGGCGCTCACTTGGCCGGCGAAGCTATTCGCGTCGTATTCTTCCCGAGCAATTTCGATTCCGCCCGTCAATATTTCGCGTAATCGCGCTCCAAAGGCTGCGGTGCTTTCGAGCGGTCCTTGCTACTCACCTTTCAATTCGTTAAAAATGTGGCTTAGAGAAAGTTGATTGCCAAAAGCGGCTTTCAAGTGGGCTACTATTTTGTTCCTCATAAGCCTAAGAAGTAACCATTGATCCGCGGGTTTTACGGAGCTGTAGGTGTTCCTACATTCGTCTATGAATCGCGTGAGGGAGCAGGAGCCACCATCAAATCGGGGGATCGTATCCGCGACGAGATTTAGCGTGTATCGCTCGTGCGCGGGGTTGGCGGGGGGTATTTCGGCGCTGGTTTGTTCATCATTATAATAAGAAGTACTCGTACCGGGGACACTGAATGCGTCGATCTCGCGGTGTACGTGTGGAATTATTCGCGAATCGGTGTGGGGGGGAGTTGCCTACCAGGGGTACGATGGGTTGAGGTACCGCCGGGACTGCCGTTACGGGCAAATCCTCGATCGAAAATTGCCCACTACCGCCACTATACTGCGCATGCCTCTGCGTTTCCGCGGTGCGGCGCGACTCTTCTCGGGAACATATTCGGTACCGTGGTATTCCGGGGTAATTATTTTAGAATTACGGACTTACTTTGCGCCGGGTTCTCGGAAGGTTGACACTCGCAATTACACAGCGTCGACGAAAAGTTCACTTTAATGGCACCATGTTACTACTCCACTGACTGTCGGTCGATGATGCGGCGTTCTTCTGTCGTTTCCTCGGTTGATGGGTCCCCGGTCAAGGGGTAGTTTCCTTTGGTTGTGTGGTAGCGTTGCGGATTGAATTCCTTGTGGTCTTCCTTCTGATCGTCTTGAACGGGCGTGCGATAAACCAGGGTATTTGGCACGGTCGTAGTTTACCGCCTCTCTCAAATATTTATCCTTGCTCCTGGGGAAACCATGTAAAATCCAAGAGAGAGAGAGAGAGATTGCACCGTTAGTAAGCGCCTTCCACAAGCCGGCTGTAGAGGATGGATTCCCAAATTTATCCTCTTTACTTTTGAAAATCCCACCGCTGTGACCAAAAAGCGCGGCATATCAAACACAATTTATAGAGTTAGAAAGAATGACTATTTATTCTATTATTCAGCGTAGGAGATACTGTTACACGGCAAACCCGCGGAACCACACCTGAAATAAATAGCACCCTCAGAAAAAGGCACTAGCAATCTGCAGAAATACCAACCTTCGACGTGCAGATGGCTAGGGCGTTATATGACGCGCAAGCAATAGAACTGTTTTTGAGGAGACCGTTTTTCTCCTTAATCCGTCAATGTACGAGAAATTAAGCATACACGGCCTCAACAGTTAATTGCGTCCGTCGTACTTTCGACCGTCTTTGACTCTGAAGTGCGAGCAACAGTATACTCTCCCACTGCAAGACACACGGTGAAGACCTTGACTCAGAAATAGGAGAAACATTATTATCTCCTTACTTTAAAGACAGACATTATCTTCCCTTAACGCTCTTTCACTTGATACGCATAACACACTCAATAGATGCGTTTTATTATTACATATTTTCTTCATCATTCTGTCAATAATTATTAAACAGTCAAAAATCATTAGTCAAATCTATATTCATACAATTTACCACTCCTATCTCCGTAAAATGTCGTAGGGTCTTGGCTAAAGGTACTTGGCTCTCAGTGCATTCTATCGTATCATCGAAGCCGCGTATTACGTAAAAACAGATACTGATGGTTCGAGAAATAACGAAGTTCTGATGAATGTGGCTTCTTCTTCTTTCCATTACGGTTCTGGTTCTTCTTCCTGAGTTCCTTGGTTTCCCCCTCTCCTTTGGTAGCGGCCAATGGGGTTGAGTCTTATTGGGCCTTGGATCGTCCTTGGACGCGTGGAGGTGGTAACGTTTTCGCTTTCCGGTAAGGGCGTAGGGGTGCGCGCGCAAGGGAAGAATGGGAAACCCCGATAAATGCTGAACATCGAGATGTAGCGTGCAAAAAGGGGAGAAGGGAAAAAACCCAAGAATTCGCGTGAAAATACGTGAGGGTAAAGGAATCTTGCAGCGCGTTGTAGGAATACGCGTACAATAATTAAACAATGTACTGATCGGTGTATCGCGTATGTTCATCTGGTTTTGGATTTCGCTCCCGAGTTATTACCATTATCGATAGTTACGATTATATTGTCGATCCTTGGTTCAATGTTATTAGATATTAAGGCTGGCTAACGCGATAGCGTAACAACTGAATACTTGGTGCGCCGCCTGGTGCTAGGGACTAACAACACTTGCTCCCTACAAGTGTTATTAGTGTTTAAAATTTCCAACGTTCAGTCAGGCCGTACAGTTTTAAGTACACGTACGGTTCGCATCCATCGTCACATCTCCGCGGAGATAAGAAACTGTTCGCGAAAATTGTTCTATATAGTACAAGTTGGTAATGTTTATACTATGATATACAGGGTGGCCGCTAACTCAGGGAACATCGGGAATTAGGGCGTAGCCGGGGTGTATCTAAACAACTTTCTCCTTGGCCAAAATGTGGTTTTCAGCTTCGTTTTTGAGTTATTAACCAAAAACACTGGCCATTCAGAGCGCTCGGGCGCGTGGCTCTCAACCGCGCTCGGTCGTGGTCGTGAACCAACGCGTTTCTTCACGAGTCCCATTCGAACGAGTTTATTGATAAAGAAGATATACGTAATGTGGGAGATAATTCCCAGGTGATGCCGAGTACACCTTCTCGTACTGCTTCAAGAACTTCTTCGTGCAATACTTGTTATTCGGATGAATTTCACGATTCTCAATTTTTGTAAATTGTGTACAAGATAAGTATAAATGAAGTGCGATAGTGATTTGTATATACCTTGATGTTTTCCTTCAGTTCTTCAATGAGTGCTGCGCAGACTTCCGGAATTATCTGTGAAATACTTTGTTTCGAAATACGAAAAGTATACTGAAGGCTTGATTATGAGTCCCCTGTTGCTAAAAATCGTAATGTCACAGCTAATCTGTAATGTAAATTATTATAAATCATCGACAGACCAGTTTTGTTATTTTCACCTGAGTCAGGAAATTAGCTTTTTTTTTTTTGTTCGAGGAGGGGAAAATGCCTTTATGCATACCCAGCCACGCTGGGTTATGTGGGACTCTGCTGCCTAAGATGTTGTGCGGCAACTACCCACTAAAAACCCCTCCATCGCACCATCGCTTAAGATACGCACCCTCCCCCTCGGCCCTATACTTCGTAATACTACGAGGGGGGGGGGGGGGGGGCTCCGCAACGGAGTATCCTCATTGCTGGAGCGGCTCCTTCCGTGTTGGGAATAGTCAACCAACACCAGGTTTGCCGGGATCAGATGGTTTGAGTTGTGACTGGACACCCTGGTTTCAGGGCGAAGCCTGTTGGTCCTCAGGGGTCCGTTAAAAGTCTGGTGAAAGGGCGGCGCCTTCTCCTCCTGGTAGGGTATGCGGGGTCGCCCCTTTTTTCTCTCTCTCGCTCCTGGGACTCTCTGGTTTTCATCACCTTGGTCGCGAATCTCTGGAAGGCTTTCCAAGCTTCTTGCGACGAGGTGATCTGAGTGACCAGGTTCGTAGTCGTCAGGTTTTCACCGTAGAGGGTTGTGAGGTGGAGTCTCCTCCGCCCAGCGATCACAACGGAAAATGACGTGGTCTGCGTATTCCACCGGATGTCCGCAGTCCCAGCAGTCCTCGTTGGTCGTTCTTCCTATTCTCTTCCTGAAGCTGCCAAACGAGCCATGCCCTGTTAAGAGCTGCATCGTATGGAAGTCCAGGAAGGGGGCAGGGGACTTCCGCTCGAAGGTTCGGACTGAGCTGACCAGCTTCCGGGTCCAGTTGGTCGGGTCGAAGCTGTCCCATCTGGCCTGCCACTGGACGGTAGCTTCTTCCCAAATCCTTTTCTTATATATTTGGATGTGGGAGGGTCCTCCTGCGGGATCGTCCTGTTCGCCGTCGATAGACTGGAGATTAGTCTTCTCCGTATAAATTCTCCAGAGAGCATCGGCTTTGATGTGTATTGGCATTATCCCTGCCAGCACACAAAGTGAATCATACGCCACCGTACGGTATGCCGTGGTGGTATGAATCAGAGCCGCTCTCTGGCTTCTACGTAGGGCAGTTGCGTTGAATTTCCGGGTGTTCGCTGCCTGCGCCCATATCGGGGACGCATACAGGACCACCGATTCCCACACATTATAGTACAACATCCTACATTTCCTAGCTGGGCCCTTGGTATTTGGAAGGAGCCCTGCTAGGGCACCCATCATCTTCTCCGCCCTCGCGCAGGTTTTGGCGATGTGGTGCCTGTAGTTGCGCTGGTTGTCGAGTTCTACTCCGAGGTAATTCGCAGTGCTCTGCGTCCTCAAAGGGGACTCGCCTCAGTCCAGGTCGATTATCCTGTGGATTGAGTCAGGAAATTAGCTGAAAGTTGAAATAAATATTTTAAAATGTACCAACCTGTCTTGAACCGGAATTGCTTCTCGCATATTAGTATCTTTCTTTTTGATGTTCGCTGCAATTTTGGTCAATAGATCTTCGAAACACGACGAACTCATTCGGGTAAAATTTTTGTACTGTCCACTAATTTCTTGAAATTTTAAGTCCCGCATTAATTTGTCCCCGTTTCGAGTACATTATAGATCGGTATGCCACCATCTTCGCTGCCTTCTCTTCCTTTCTTTTGCCTCTTGTAACTCACAATAAGCTGCAATTACCACTGCAGTCCTAGCTATAATCAGAGCTGCAGCGTCGTCCATCTTCAGCGACAAACACTGAACTGATGGCGAATGCGCGTTCAAATTCACGGTTCGTCCATACGCGGGGCCCATCGCTAGTTATGCTGCCGCGTTGCAGGCGCGGCGCGCTCGTCTATACCCTTTACAGCTTCGTCATGACTCGTACTAAATTCGAGTCGTTCCGCGAGATGAAATTCAAACATATCGTCCGAGGCTAGTTGTTCCAATTCGTCATGAATTGTGTACAACACTTCAAGATCCAGTTCTAGTATCTGGTTTCGACACCGCAAATGTTCTGCGTCCCTTGCAGTTGGTTCGTCGGGTGTATTTATTATTTATTGAAAGCGTGTGAGGTTACCCTTATTCGGAGCGCATTTCCGAACTAATTCGCGTACGCGTTTACTACTGTCTTCGGAAGCCATCGTTCATGGCTGAAATTGAATCGGACACGATAAGTATTGGAGACGATAATAGACATCGGCGGGTATTAATGAATAGCAAACTCACACTTACGTGGATGCCCAAGGTGTAGACGGCAGCGTGCGACGATGAGTCCTTGTGATTGGCGAGTCTCCTGGTGGCACACGGGCGCTCAGGATGTCTTCAGGTGCTTGAGATCGTTCTAAAGATCGGTGATTGCTCCTGGGATGCAGAACCAACAGGACGCGTTCTCGAAGTGGTTCATGCACTCCGTCGGCGACGGGGTGTGGTAATTACGACGTCGATTGCGACCATACTGGTGATAGTTGCGGATGCAGCGCCTTGCTGCTGTGTCCGTCGATGAGGTGGTATACGACCGTAGTACACGTTATTGCTGACGTCGCGACATAATTAGTCAGTAATGATAATACTCGTATTTATTCCAAATACACGCTGATAGTACAATATTCCACGGATCGCTATCTGTACGCTCTCAACGCTGGCTTTCCATAGAGTGCCCCGACGCTGCGTCATGGGCGCCCAAAGGTTAGTATCTTCAAGGGCCTGCTTTACGGCACCCCCAAATGTGTACCGTTCCCGCTCGCATATCGGCCTCTCGGTGACATTTCCCAGATGGTCATGCCATGCGCTCCGAACCCTCGGATTTTCTTACATTCGGCTATTCTGACTATAAGTCTGTCCTCAGACTTGCTATCTATGTAAACAAAAGGAAGGGTACAACGGTAACTTTGTGCCAATGTAAAGATAGTAGATGTAAGATGTAATGTAAGATTCGACATCAGGCAATACTTACCTTTTGTATACGATGGCCCGGAGTTCATGACATCATTGCAGCGTGATTTCCTCAAGCTGCTATTGTCATTGTATCCTTGCCATACCTTGTTCGTCATCGCTTGATACATAAATTGTTCCTCCTTCTTTTGTTGTAAAAACCCAGGGTCACAGATCCTGTCTTGATCTACTCGTTCCGGGTATACCAACCCCTTCACATTCCTGGACCAACAACCCTTTGACGACTGTGAAACCGCCACTTCGAGGTAATGAAAACCACGATCCAGATTCACCAACCCCGTCTGCTGTTGTTCTTAATCCAGGACTCTTCTATCTCGGGCCACCAACCCTTTCACGGCTTCGGAATCGTAAAACTCTGATTAACGAAACCAGGACACAGACAACAACACTGTCTGCCCTTCTCAATCTCGGTCCACCAACCCTTTCACGACTTTACCAGGAGCACATAATAGCAGAGTTTCTGAAATAGATGCAAATACAACACATGCGAATGGCTAGCAACCACGAACAGACAGTATCATGCAATACTTCTGATCAGCGTAACACGCTCAAATCAACAACGTAATTCCTTCACATGCAACAGCTAGTAGCCACCAATAGCAGACAGTATTATGCGATACTTCCAAACCGCGTAACACGCTCGAATTGAGGATGTACTCTTTTACATCCAACTTTCATGGCTTCGAAATCGTCAACCTCGGGCTACACCCACCGAGGTTTCGAAACCAGGGCCCAGAGTCACCAACTCTGTTCTGGCCCTCTCAATCCGCTTTAGAACCGTACCTCGATCAATGGTACCACATCTACCAAGATAATTATTAAAGTAGTGTAACAATTGCTGAAAATTTATTCAAGAGAAAAGTAAGAATATGCGGAACCATCAGAAGTAACAGGGAAGGATACCCGACTAGTGCATATGATTTCGACAATTCATGATGCTACCACATATCATAAAACATATCGAAAGGGTGCTATAAAAACAATGCCCACTTGTATTGGCAAATATAATACTTTCATGAAGGGAGTGGATAGGGGAGATCAATATTTGTCCTACTATTCAATACATCGTAAAACAACGAAGTGGTCCAAGAAAGTGGCGTTTTGGATAATAAATTGTACATTGTTCAATTCATTCGTTGTATATAACAAGTTAAACACTACAAAGAAAATAAAGTATAAAGATTTTTTACTTCAATTGGCGAAAAATTGGGCGAGTGACGATTCTGAAGCAGAAGATGAAGATGTATTTCAAATTGCACAACCTGGAACATGTACTAGACATGCATCTTATGGCGATCCACCAGGAAGATTGTCTGGGAATATGCGGCAGCATATTTTGGAACAAATTGTTAGCACTGAAAAACAGAAGTATCCAAAGAGAAAATGCCGCGTATGTACTGCAAACAAAGGGAGGGGTGACACACGATATATTTGTAAATTTTGCTTAGTACCTCTCCATCAGGGAAATCGTTTTCAAGCATATCATACTAAAAAACATTACTAGATGTATCTTTGAAGTATCATTGTTTTTAATAAAATATTACACTTGTTAAATTCTATACACTCTTTTAAATATTTTCAATCATTTATTAAATAATTAAGGAAATTCGTGGGAATTCGTCAATGTGTTTAACACACTGCGAACGGGTCACGAGAAATATCGAATATAGCAAACCGAACGTTGAGACCGGGTTACGAGATGGTTCGTTTCTGCCGCGCCAAAAAATGTGTATGGAACTGGAAGCACGTTGGAAGCACATTTTATCGAGATCATTAAAAATTACTAATGGAAATTTGGGAATGGGTACCCGGGTACCCGGTTTTGCACACAAGGGTTAAACCAATTATTGAATACTACTAAAATAAAAAAGCACGTTTGCTTCAATTCATTGACAATAATGAATATAACAAAATAGTTGCAGACTTGTATAAAACAGGTTACATGTCGAAAGGAAGGAAAATTTTACCAGAAAAGGCTCTAAGTATTTTTATTATAGCGGATTTATCAATATTTCAATATATAATAATCCGGAATGAAGCAAGAAAACAGAATAGTAATCCATGGCCTCCTTATTTTAAATTATTAGCAGAAAAACGGAACTGTTGTCCACCAACAGCTAGAATAAACATAACAGAAATGAGTGCTAAAATTGGCTTACAAAGTTTGTGAAACCACACAGCTTCAAATATAATAAACAGATTAGATATAATTGTAGAAAGTATCTATTTGCATAGCTAGGAAGCATAACGTGCATCACTACATGCATAACTACAATCGGAAGAATAAAGGAAAATGCTGCAATAATTGCCGTATTAGCAAAAGGATAATGAGCGTGGGCAAAAGATAAGGAAGCCAGTTTGCCAAGTATTGGAGCAACAGCTGCTTACGTAGTTTACAGAAAGGTGAACCATGGGTGATATGGTTTCAGATATGGTACTTCTCGAAAAAGCAGCTGAACTAAAGAGATTAATTGCAGGGAAGAGATTGCAGGGTGTACCAATTTTAAAATGAGCAAAGGGTGGTTCACAAAATTCAAAGGACGCCACGGTATTTAGCCGGTTCGCATACACCGAAAAAAAGTCAGTGCCGATGAAAATGGTGCGAATAAATGCGTATGTGATTTTCAAAACACCATCGAAGAAGACGATATTAATCTGGAGAATATATACAATATGAACGAAAGCGGTTTGCTGTAGAAAGCTTTAACCACGAGAGCCCTTGTGAGTGATTCTGAAGAGTGCCTCAGGGGGCACAAAATGCAGGCGAGATGAACAATGGGGCTATGTTGCGAATGCAGCGGGGACGCATGATATAATGCTTCTTGTAATTCATAAATATTAGAAACCAAGCATTAAAGAACTATATGTATAAACAAATGCGCAAACAAATGCGTGGATAAACCAAATTTTATTTATAGATGAGTTCGATAATTATTTTAAAAAAGCTCTAGGAGTATATCAATTGGAAAAAGGACTCTGGGGAAAAGTGATTTCACTAATTGATATTTGTGCCAGTCATAATTTCCCTTATATTATCAACATGACAAACAGTTTAAAATTAGATAATTACCGGCGAATACTACAGTGTGTTAAGAAATGATAGGTTCACTCACACTTATCATCGTAACTTATAGAGAAATGTATCAATTGCTCTCAAACTTTCGAGATATAAGGTCCTTGTACTAACAAATCTTATTGCTAAATTTCGTTTTGGAGTAATATTTCAAAATGACGTAATATAAGAAAATCGTAATTTTTACATATTTCAACTGTTAAGAAATGATAGGTTCACTTTGAAAAACATATTTGTACACCGTCATTAAATAATTCCTAACAAAGTTATTTTATTAAAATTAATATCTAATAGGTTTTCCACCACTTTTAATTAGTAAATTGATTCGCTTTGGCATAGATTTGATTTGAGGTTCATTTTGAAAAACATATTTGTACACCGTCATTAAATAATTCCTAACAAAGTTATTTTATTAAAATTAATATCTAATAGGTTTTCCACCACTTTTAATTAGTAAATTGATTCGCTTTGGCATAGATTTGATAAGATCTGTGAGTTGCCGACTAGTAACGCGATCCCAAGCGTTCATAATTGCCGTTTTGAGCTCGTTTACATTATTGAATTGGCGACAATCATGGTAAACATCGCGTACTAGTTGCCCCCACAAATTCTCAATAGGGTTAAGTGCAGGAGACCTTGATGGCCATGTTAACGTGTCTATATTTTTAGTATTTAACCATTGTCTAGTGCTTGAGGAAGCGTGTACAGGTGCATTATCATGCATAAATTTTAATTTTGCAGACGGAAAACGGCGAATATAGGGCAAAAGGTGTTCTTCTAAAACAGCTTGGTATTTCTTTGAATCGAGCCGCGTGTCAAGGAAGGCTAATTTCGTCTTGCCAAATCCAGAGAACGCCGCCCAAATCATTACAGAACCTCCACCAAAGTTACGCTTTGAAAAGTAACGCGGTTCTGTACGTAGATTATGCCAATAGTTCGCCAAACCATCTGGCCCATCTAAGTTGAATTTCTTTTCATCAGACCAAACAATCTAAAAATTTTAAAATAAATGAAATAAATAACGACCTCACTAGAAAATATGCACATACCGAATGCCCCTGGTGGGTCCACGTTTGATGCAAATCTGCAAATGTTAAACGTGGGTCATTCCACGCCAAATCGATCACTTTTGGACGTCACCATCGGCGATTTTGTTCTAAATGAAATATGTTGTAGTCCATATGGAATTATGGGGGGTTTAAGTCATCATTTTTGCGGTTGACAATTTATTTAGAAAATACAGGCCTTCAAAGTTTGTAATTTTTGACGTTTTTGCGAAAACGGGCTTTTTTTAGGAATTTTTATCTCCGGAACTGTAAGTCCGATTGAGCTACTTCTTTTTTTGTTTTATTCACAAAGGATTGGGCTATTATACAATAATTTTTTCAACCTCGGTAAGTAACTTTATAATGTCGAAAAATATAAACAAATTCTTTTTTTGCGTTTTTTTCGATGATGGGGCGCAACAAAAAAATTTAGAAAAATATATGTCCATATTCCTTGAAGTTTCCTCTTCAAAATGAGACTTTCAAAATGATGGTCAAGTGAAAATTGGCTTCCCAATGAGCTGGAAAAGGAGCGGCGTACCCCCGTTTCAGGTTTGGCGAGTCGTGCGCTCGGGAGCGGGACCGCTATTCTAACCAAACCTTACCAAATCTAACCGGCCATATAGCGGTCCCGCTCCCGAGCGCACCTGAAACGGGGGTACGCCGCTCCTTTTCCAGCTCATTGGGAAACCAATTTTCACTTGACCATCATTTTGAAAGTCTCATTTTGAAGAGGAAACTTCAAGGAATATGGACATATATTTTTCTAAATTTTTTTGTTGCGCCCCATCATCGAAAAAAACACAAAAAAAGAATTTGTTTATATTTTTCGACATTATAAGGTTACTTACCGAGGTTGAAAAAATTATTTTATAATAGCCCAATCCTTTGTGAATAAAACAAAAAAAGAAGTAGCTCAATCGGACTTACAGTTCCGGAGATAAAAATTCCTAAAAAAAGCCCGTTTTCGCAAAAACGTCAAAAATTACAAACTTTGAAGGCCTGTATTTTCTAAATAAATTGTCAACCGCAAAAATGATGACTTAAACCCCCCATAATTCCATATGGACTACAACATATTTCATTTAGAACAAAATCGCCGATGGTGACGTCCAAAAGTGATCGATTTGGCGTGGAATGACCACGTGTTTTGCAATGCTCCTTTTTAAGCGTTGGAACAGATTTCATTTTCTTGTATACAAGATTAGAAGACCCTTTTAAAGCTTTCCATACTGTCACATGCGAAACATTTGGCGCGAATTCGTTGCGTAATCGTCGACTTCCTATTGTTGAATTTGATGCTTTCGCGATAATTGCTCTTTTATTGCGTGGTGTCAATTTCTGTGGTCTTCCAGGAGATTTGTTCTCACCATATTCATCCCCATTTTTTATAAACTGATTTACCACATTGCAAGATCTGCCCATACGACGACCAATTTCACGATGAGACATTCCAGAGTCTTTGTACGCCAATATCTGTCCTTTTTCTTTTTCATTCAAAACTTTTCCCTTGCCCATTGTTTAGCCTTAACACCTTAATAACTCCAACAATAACTTCAACACTTTAATACCTTTTTCACTGTAAATGCGTGGGCGGATTCGTGAGAGATTATTTACTGTTTGCTTCCTTTGCAACCGGGATAGGTAACAAACGACACAAGAAAAAAATGACGGTGTCAAGCAGCAAAGTTCACAATGAATGCATTATAACGAAAGAATATTGTGATGTATTAAATTTTGGTGCATTAACAAATCATTTAATCGCCATTTTAACAAGTGAACCTATCACTTATTAACAGTTAAAAAATGGTTACATTCAGTAAAAGATTTCTAGCTTCTTTTTGAACCGTTATTTCCGTATAATATTTAACAGAACAGTTTGTTAACATAAGAGCTAAAGATTCTGAAAATTTGAAAGTGATTCATGCACTTGTTTCTAAATTACCACCATAAGTATGACTGAACCTATCATTTCTTAACACACTGTATTTTGTAAATCCTTGTACAACCAATATCCAACCAATGAATCAGGGAACTGAAAAAGTAAGAAGAAGTTTTCGGCATAAGATAACGCAACGTTTACTTCGGTATGGAGGTGGGGTTGAAGAATATTACAACTTATATTCAATCAAAGATTGCATAGAAATAATTGGTCAAGCTTGGGGTACAGTGACGCGCAACAATATTAAAAACGCGTGGAAGAAAATTATTACTGCAATAGAAATTGCCAATGAAGAAGAAGAACAGGAGGGCAATATTGGAGGGCATTTCGGAGCACAATTTAAGTGTGAAAGAGATTGAAGAATATTTAAATGCATGTCATAGCGAAGAAGAAGGGGAAAGAACAGGGACAGGGCAAGGAAGGTGATGGGGGAAGGGGTGAAGAAAGAGATGAAAAAATAGATGAAGATGATGATGAAGAATCGCCGAGGACGATGGAACGCGTGAACAGGGAATGAAAAGGAATAATCAAGATAGAGTGGAGTTGGATGATATTTTTAACCGTTTAGAACAGTGTTTACCAACGTGGGGCCCACGCACCACAGGGGGGCAATTCGATTGTTAAAGGGAGCAATTCCAAAATGGCTGGAGAGAAAGCAATCGGCTCGAAATAACACAACGGGGAGACTTGAGACTGGAGCTAACTAGATTGAAACCTAACATGAAATCGCTTTGCAGCGCGTATCAAGCGCAAGGATCTCACTAAATGTAAGTAATGAATAATTACTAATAATTAAATCTTTCATTAAAATTATTTCGTGCTTGAATTTCAATTTTCCATTATATGTTTTAAAAATTTACTTACTGTGTTTCCCCAACAATTTCCTAGTGCTTTACTCACGAGATCATTTTTATCTGTAGCAATAAATGCGGACAATTTTTTTTAAGGTGAGTTAAACTGTCTTTAAAGTTTGTTTAATGTTTCCAATATTTTAATTATGCAATGACTTCCCTGTTATTTTTCAAGTTATCTTCACCGAATTTTCTTTGTAACATTGGAATCAAATATTATAGTGTTGAAAGTAAAGGCTACAGCCGGATCAGGGGGTCAAATGTGCCCCTAAACCAAATTCGACTTGTGAGGTGTCATTCCATAGCTTATCAAGAAAAACCAATTTGTACCAAGTTTCAACCCTGTAATTTGACTGGGAGGGTAATTACAGGGAAAAAACAAATATAGAGTTTTTGCTTAATATCTCCCATTTTAGCTTATACAAAATTTTGAAAAAATCTCAGACATTGCAATTATAGGGGCACATATCATAGAAGTTTTTCAGATTTTTAAATTGGAAACCCGAGCTGCAAACAATAAAAAGCGTCCAAAAGTGCTGAAAAATGCCGATTTTGTATTGAAGGAATCGGTGTACAGAATTGTCTCCATTAAAGCGAAAGCCTCGGGTCTGAACATTCGCTTAAATAGTAGAGTTCCTACATTGTTTGAATACATTGTTGACGCTGTCGGCAAATTTATCGTGTGATAAAAAAGTTTTTATCAAACTTTATCCAACAGTTTTGTGACATTTTTCTGATTAAAATAACACCAAACACGATATAATTTTGACCATATTTACTGTTCACAATGCATTATACACCTCTTATTAAATAATGCAAATATGATCCAAATTATATCTTGTTTGGTGTCATTTTAATCAGAAAAATGTCAGCTATGCTACGTAGTTTCATACGGAAAGGATGAGAAATAGCAATGTTTGGTGTCATTTTAATCAGAAAAATGTCAGCTATGCTACGTAGTTTCATACGGAAAGGATGAGAAATAGCAATGTTTCATCGTTGAATTAGTAGTACCTCACCGATATACCCGAACCCGGACCGCGTCACACTGATCGTCAAGCGAACGTCTGGACGCCTCCAGGGGTATACCCCCCAGGAGTGGGGATAAACTTTTAGCTTGTATGCGATACATCATTTTCGCTTTAATGGAGACAGTACTGTACTACAATTATACTTTTTTGTAGGTACATATTATTGATACTACTACTCTCAATATTTTTAGATTTTTTAATTAGGTGCGCTGCAGTTAAAAAAGTTAAGAACTGATCTTTTTTCGTTTTTTGCGTGTCACAGTAAGTTACACGGTGAACTTTCGTCTATTCTTGATCAAATAACTGTTTTATGCAATTTTCAATGTTTTTACATACAGCAAACCAGCATAGAAATCGACGAAACTATATAAACCGAACCAATTGATATTACGTCATTACTGTATACTCCAAAGTATTTCATATATTTTCCACGGCGTTGGTGGTCCTGCAGTTAAGGGGGCCGACTCTTTTGGGGCCAACTCCGAATCGATCTTAGCGCCATTCGGCAGAGTGGGCGTTAGTGAAAACAGAAAAATCGTTTGCTTCGACATTTTACGGGGTGACATCTAAACTCATTATACAGAATTATAAACTCACGATCTGACATCTAACATCATTAGGCAGAATTATAAAAGGAGAGTGGGAGGCCATAGTTGCCAAATCACATTATTTGAGAGTTCTGTCGCACTATTGCCACATCTGTTACAATCGTGGCCATCAGCAAAATGAATCGGCTCGAGCCGAGATTTTCATTCCTGCCGAACATAGACAGCTGCTGAACGGCTGGAAACTTTTTTGTAGGTTCGATCCCCCTCGGCTATAAATTTTTTACATTACTTTTTCTCTACTTCCTAACTATATGACAATGATCAATATTTGCTTACCAATATTTTAAAAACATTTGTTAAATATTTTAATTTAATATACCTAAATCTGAACTTATAGCGCTTTTTGCGCTACCGTTTCTCTTGTCATGTATCTTGCCAATTACGGTACCGTTTAATATTTCTAACATTAAAGTATAATGTATGAAGCATTTTCAGGCATCTTACAATTAGATTGAACAGTCGTAGATGAAGTGCAGGAAAACTCGTGTGATGTTTTACTACTATTTCGCCCTTCTTTTAGATGACACAATCATTTCTTTTTTACAAATAATTATTGTTGCGAAAGCAATTATACCATCAGAAATAAAGGAAAATATTTATTTTTAGGGATTTTAAGCGAGTACCGAATATGCATATATTGATAATTGTTAATTCATTTCATTCGCTTTTTCCCATTGCTTCGGTCATTGTGTAGAATGACAAACGAAAAATACGGAGACATAGTTGATATTGTCATATCTATTACAGTTTTGCTTTTCAGGAAAACTTCGATAGATTCGACTCAAGTTGAGATTTTGGTTTTTGCCGAACATAAAAGAGAATAGTGCAAATGAAAGAGGAGATACAAGGGTCAAGTTGAAAAAAACAGATTGATAAAACAATAAGAATATGTGTAAGAAAATAATTTTTGGAACTTATGAGAGAAGGGCTCTTATTATCTGCTTGACATAGGTCAGGCACAGCCAACTGGCGGACCGCGGGCCACGCGGTTCATCTTACAAACAAATGACTTCCCTCACACCCTGCGTCATAGTTGCGGTGTCACACCGATTCCCGTCTTGCTGTCACGTCATAGGTACATCTGACGTACATAGCTCTATCTTTGTCTATCATAGTTTTCTGTTGCTTAGAGCGAACCATAAAATGATCGAAAAGGACCATGGTGACGTTGTATTGTTGTACAGACTACGGTCACGAGAGCTAAACAAAACAACTTTTTAACACATACACGCCGCAATAATCATTTGAATACCTATTCAAACGCCTTCGATAACACTGTTCAACACGGGTCTGATTTTGTAACCTTCAATATGCGTTTCTTATGGACTTTAATGTGCTGAATACGAATCTGCAATCCGTTTTTCTCCAGAACGTACCATTTTTGAAAAAATCAATTTTGAAAAAAATCGCAAATTTTCAACTTTGGAAGTGTTTTATACTTTTGCGGTAATAGTTATTCAGATGCGCTTGGTGCCAAATGATTATTTGAAGTTTCACGAATAAAATGGTATATGTTGTTATTAGACTATAAACATTTAAATGTCTTTAAATAATGATCAAAGTGAAAGGGGCACCGAAAATACACCCATTTTGGCTGATATCTTTCAGTTTATTTCAAAAACTAAGGGTCCAGGAGAAAATCTAACTAAGCCACACGATAAGCCAGCAGACCTTTCTGTAAAGGAAAGCACCAACGGAAGTTACAAAATCATTTTTGTATTCAATATCAAAGCGAAAAAGTTTGACAAAACACGTGGCGGCGACAGTGATGCTCTATGACGGCTGCTCCCCGCTTATCGCTCAGCGTAGCGGAATCACTAAACACGCAGTACTTCTGCTGAGTGTCACTGTTGCCGTCGCGTGTTTTACCAAACTATTTCGCTTGTATATCGAATACAAAAATGATTTTGTAACTTCCGTTGATGGTTTCCTTTGCAGAAAGGTCTGCTCTATCGCGTGGCATAGTTAGATTTTCTCCTGGACCCTTAGGTTTTGTTTGAAATAAAGTGAAAGATATCAGCCAAAATGGGTGTATTTTCGGTGTCCCTTTCACTTTGATCATTATTTAAACACATTTAAATGTTTATAGTCTAATAACAAAATATAACATTTTATTCGTGAAACTTCAAAGAATCATTTGACACCAAGCGCAACTGAATAACTATTACCGCAAAAGTACAAAACACTTCCAAAGTTGAAAATTTGCGATTTTTTTCAAAATTGATTTTTTCAAAAATGGTACGTTCTGGAGAAAAACGGATTACAGATTCGTATTCAGCACATTAAAGTCTATAAGAAACGCATATTGAAGGTTACAAAATCAAAAAAAAGTTGAAATTTGTCGAACAGTGTAATCTTAGATATATTTTAATTATATTACAATTATATTATTGTTGTATAATATAGTTAATATATTTCATATATATTAACATAGCAGCTTTATTTCTAATATAAATGAAACATACCACCAAATGATTGAAATTTTGAGTTACACATTTTGAGCTTCGGATTGACGTGTACACGCGTCCAAATGTTAGAAATATCAAACAGTTCCATAATTGGCAAGATACATGGGAAGAAAACGGTAGAAAAAAGCGCTTCAACTTCGTATTTACGTATATTAAATTAAAGTATTTAACAAATATTGATAATTGTCATATACTTAGTAACGAAAAAAAAATTAATGTAAAAAGTATAACCCCCAAGGGGACTCGAACCTACAAAAAAGTTTGCAGCGGCTCGAATCAACATCTCGGTCGAGCCGATTCATTTTACTGATGCTTATGTTATAATTGTAACAGATGTGACAACAGCGTGACAGAGGTTTGATACGTGCTGGCAACTATGCCTTACTGGTGTCTGTGTGCACGCATCACGTATTCACGTATGAATCGCCGTTCGTGGTGTGAAATTATAACTTACATTTACCGACTCATTTGTATTTTTATCGACCCTGACGGTAACTTGGACAAATTCACTACAATGTACTATAAACGCCACCGACGGAGAATCAGTGAACTATTCTTACGTCGGATGCGTGCAAATCGTATTTTACTTTCTCCGCTTTCCAGAAGTGATAAATTGTGAAAAATCGAATTTCTATGATCTTGTGCTACTTCAAGGAAGCCCTAAAGGGTGTTTGAGCAGTGAATAAACCATTAAATCGTCCAATATTTGCTATATGTGAAGTGTGTCAAGATGTCTGCAGCCATCTTGTTGCCTACATCGTTGTCTGTCTCAAGCTTGCCAGTTTCAGAAACACTATTCTTCTCAACCAATGGTGTTTATTGGCGTTCAAATATACCTTTAGGGCTGTGGTGAAGTCTACCCGTGTGTTCTATATCCGCGAAAGTTTCATTAAGGCAATTATCGAGACAACAGTCGGAAAATTAGAAATCGGGTCTCTCTGTCGCGCATGGCGTATACGTGCATGCTTTCCGTTGTTTGTGTGAGTGCACGCACACCGGCCATGGTGCCTGGAGTCGGCCCCCTTAAGTGTCCAACTGCTAAACCGGTACAATCTTTTTTGTAGGTTCGAGCCTCCCTCGGGTTCATTTTTTTTTAACACTAATTTTTGTTCTAATTCCTAGCTATATGACAATGATCAGTACTTGCTTACAAATATTTAAAAAATATTTGTTAAATATTTTAATTTAATATACGTAAATATGAACTTAAAGTGCTTTTTGTGCAATTTTATGCAGTTTTGACGAGGGGCACTCAGTATTGCGAAAATTATAGATGGGGTACACAGATGTCGAAAGTTTGGGAACCACTGCGATAGTTGATCATTCCCTTCAAATATCTCAAGATCCTCTTTAACGACATCATGTGCATTACTTTGGGATTTTTACTAAATTGTAACGGACAACTCAACGCATACTAGCATACACACTCAGGTACATGAGTCTACCCATTAATTCCTGGTATTCCTCTATGTTACACGTCGAACTCGTCTCATGATTATGCATTTTAACATTTATATCAATCGGTGACGTAACGGCATTGCATTCTCTCATCCCGTACATTTCTAATAGTTTTTCTATATAATCTTTTAAATGTACTACAATCTTCCCTTCCTCCTGTTCAACCTATACGGCTACAACACTCTTTGCTTCGCCTAAGCTTTTTAATTCTATTTCTCTGCCTATCTTTTCCATATAATTTTTCTCAAATTTATCACTACTCGCTACTACTATTACATCGTCTACATGTATTGCACAATATATGAAATCCTCACCATCTTTCTTGAAGAATAAACATTGATCTTCTTTGCTCTGTTCCAATCCATTTTCGAATACAACTTCCACTAGAAATTGGATCCAACACCTTCCAGCCTGTTTCAAACCATACAGACTCTTATTCAGTCGACACACATTATTGCTCTTTCCATAACCCTTTGACATTTCCATAAATATGTCTTCCGTCAATTTCCCATGCAAGAACGCTGCTTTGACTACTCACGAAAGATTTTAGTCGGTATTTGGAAAGATATTTCACAGGCTATAATATAACTATTAAATTGTTATAAAAGCAATGTAAAAACAAGGTTTATTAAAAAAAGTTTAAAACATTTTATACAAAGTTGAGATTGGGCAGGGCAATTTGGACAAAAAGTTGTTGTCTTCTTTACATTTTCTCGTGCCTTTGATCGGTCCGTATGACGTCTTTTATTAGAATAGCATAATTTGCAAGCGCGTCTAACGCTTATCTCCGTGTGGATTTTCCAGAGGGCATCGGATTTTATGTGTATCGGCATTTTCCCCGCCAACACACACAATGCATCATAAACCACTGTACGGTATGCCATCGTGGTATGGATCAATGCCGCTCTCTGGCTTCTACGTAGAGCAAGTGTGTTGAAGCGTCGGGCGTTCGCTGCCGGCGCCCATATCGGGGACGCATACAGGACCACCGACTCCCACACATTGTAGTAAAGGGTCCTACATTTCCTACCTGGGCCCTTGGTATTTGGGAGGAGCCCTGCTAGGGCACCCATCATCCTCTCCGCTCTCGCGCAGGTTTTGGCGATGTGGTGCCTGTAGTTACGCAGGTTGTCGAGTTCTACTCCGAGATAATTCGCAGTGCTGCATACGCGAAGGCTGCAGTGTTCCTGAAGCCATTCGCGAGCATCAGGACACCATCGTATACCAGGTTCACAGCATCGGTGCAAGCACTGCACCTTGTGGAACTCCAGCATAGATCGGCAGACTGACTGTTCTTTCCGGGGTATGGACCACCGCTCGCCTATCCTCGGAGTAGTTCCGTATGAACCTTATCAGGTCTGCGGAGACTCCTCTCCGAGCAATTTCGGCCAGGGTGTGCCTCCATTCTAAGCGGTAGAATGCATTTCTTATGTCCGTAGTGACGAACGCGCATAGCACACCCGTACTTTGGCATGCATCCGCAAACCGCGTTACCTCCCTGATCGCATCCACTGTGCCTACGCCCTTTCTAAAGCCGTATTGACGGCAGTGGAAGGGGTCGCGTCCGATCTGCGTCTCTAGGGCGTCCTTCAACACGTATTCCCATAGCTTCGATAGCGCTGGTAGAATACTGATGGACCTGTCCGCTGATGGAGTCGTTGGGTTCTTTCCGGGTTTCGGTAGGAGAATCATCCGCCCTGTCTTCCATGTGCGCGGGAGGGTTCCCTCGAGCAGGGTTATACGGCACATCGTCGTGAGGTCGGCCGGCCATTTCTCGGCAATCAGCTTGACCACTTCCGTCGGTGCAGCGTCTATCCCTTGTGCTTTGCCGACCTTAAGCGCTTTAGCCGCTTTCGTCACCATCTCCTGCGTGACTATAGTCGTGCACAAGGTGTCGTCCGCTGGGGCGATATCTGGCCATGGGGTTACCTCCTCGTGCGGTCTTGTGGTGGTGAAGAGGGCGTTAAGCACCTCCTCTACTCTTCCCGCTGGGAGGGGCTTACCATACCTCTCGCTTTCCCCAGTCTTGACATCACTGCCCTGTAGGGTCGTGCCCACGGATTCTGGTCGGGAATCGCGCAGAATTCAGACCACGATTGTTCTTTACTCTTCCAGATTTCGGCCTGCAAACTCTTCTTTGTTGACCTGTACTGGTCAATGAGGTTTGGGGCATCTGTATGGTCCTTGTCCTACTGTGCCCATTTCCAATTGTTTGTCTTTCTTACGCAAGAGGTCTCTTAGCTCATCACGCACATTAGAATATGATGACACCAAGTGTTGAATAGATCTTCCTGCAACAGCTATGGATGTACCTTCATCAAGGTGATCAAAGAAAGCGTCGCTGAATGTCCTTTTTGTTCGTCCACTAAAGCAGGGTTGAGAAGTCATCTGAGTATAGTTTGAGGTCCGCAATCCAGTCTGATTTGCCTGGGCGAGTTTGGAATAGAATATCTGCTGAACCGGTGTGAACTGGATGGAAACACCTTCTGCGTTAGATTTCTGGAAAGCCTGCCCCATTTCCTCTCTTGTGTTCCAGCTACCTTGATTTGTGATCTGACTAAGAAGTGATAGATCCTCTTTGTAAGTGCCAAACATGCAGTGATACACAATTTGTTTGGCCAAAGAATCAGTAGCATTTTTCAAGTTTATTCTCCATCTAAGACTTTGAAAAACCGTATAAAACATCCAACATCCTTGGCCACTGAAATTGAAATTATCAGCTATATTGACCATAGAATATTGACTATTTCCTACTTTGTGACTCTGAGTGGTAAAAATGTAAGAGAAAACAGCTGGTGGAGGGAACATGCGCTGAGCCTGTCTAGTGGTAACTATTAAGGCTATGTCTGCCATCAAAGTTATTAATTGCCTCAATTCTGCAGGCTCTTTGTCTCTTATCAGCCCAATAACACTATCTATGTCTGGGAAATGGGCAAAAGCTCTCTTAACCGCGGTCAACCATTTGGATGAAAATTGACGCTCTGATCTCATATAACACATTAGTGTTGTTATTGGTCCTAAAGACTGTGCCATTGAAGCTCTCTTCTCTGGTGGGAAACTGATCCCTTCACACAAAACATGATGGCATCCATATATCCCATATTGGGCAAGATTGACAACTCTTTCCTGATTTCCTCTTTTAACTAGAGGCATTTGATGATATCCCAATCGTAATTCTTTCCTCCTCATTGCAAAACCTGACAAAAAGTTCAGTAATGGTCCTGCAATACCATACCAATTCAGCGCAGAACCTTGCTCAAATCTTGCAAAGGGAATGCCAGCAACGCTCGCTTCGTGAGCCACTATGGCATGAATGGGATCCCTAGGCCTTGTTGTTTCTGTGCCCCTAACATTTATTTTGTAGTCTGTGCCACTTATTCTCTCGGCCAGACTGCCATTTGTTTGATTGTGCTGTTGACGCAAAATATTGTACGCAGTAAAAAGGATGTTGTGTATCTGGTCTCCTAGGCTAAGATCCATGTTTTCTCCTTCTTTTCCAAAATGAGACAAAATGTTTTTATGTTTATTCGCTATGAAATACATTACTTTGACCTTTTTCTCATTTTCTTGAGGCACTTGTGGTTTCTTTGTATCAGGAAGAACCACAATTCTTTCGGGTGCCGCGCTACCAGTTTTTTCTTCCACAACTTCCATTTGTGCTTCAGCCATATTAACCCCTTCCCGTGCCATTTAGCTCGACGAAATCCGGGCCCAAGCGGTAGATGTCACCGCGCGGTAAACAGACCAGACTGGTGCTCGAATCTCGAAATTTGTCGAAATCTCTTAAAAGGCATTGATTTTCTAAATATTGGCGTTTCTACTACTCCTCTTATAGTCCAATACAGTTGGATATTTGATTTTTTTACTTGACTTATCAAAATACACAGTGCATAGTAGGCCTTTATTTCGTCTAAGGTAATAGGATACCAAGTGTCGTCCACTTTCCGTCTTTTCGATTGTTTCGATATGATTCAACGATTTGTTTCGGTAACAAGTATTTCCCAAAATTTGTTATCAAATATAATAGAAAATAGGTCTAATATTCTTGGATTCTCGCTTAAATTATTTGAAACAGACGCTTTTATGCCATGAGTTTCAGAATACTTCCAAATTATTGGTGTGTTTTTTACTTTCTGCCAAATCCATGATTGACGCATCGTACCTTCCTCTTCACTACTCTCATCGATAATCATACGCCTTAGACGCTTTCTGATTGGCACAAACACGTCACTATCACTGGATTCGTTATCATTGCTTTCATATAAAACTTTCGTATTTTGCATTTTGTAGGGGTTTATTACATTTCAATAACTAAACTGCTTGGAAACGCAGATTATAAGAATCGTGATCAACTCACGTGGCGGACTGGTAAGAACTAAATCACGATTGTAACTGGCAAAAAATCATTCCACGAGTTGGCCCGATCTTCATTTCACGAGTCTGCCTCGTGATGTTTACGTTTGGCCCGACTTTCATTTCACGAGTCTGACTCGTGCTATTCATGTTTGGGCTAAAACCTTCATCACGAGTCAGACTCGTTAAAGTACGGGAAGGGGTTAAGAATGTTTGTCTTCCAACAAAATTGTTCTATAGTTAATAATAAAAGTTTTGAATTATAGGGTCTGTTATTACTTTGTTTACAATCCTCGCTCAACAACGCCCCTAATTTCTGGCCCGCATCTGTTTCCCCTTCCAACGGACAAACCATAATATCTTCGATACCAAGCACCGCTAATTACCCTGCTTAACACTTGACTTAACGTCATCCGAATACGTACCTGTAGAAAACTGCACCACGGACTGGATATTTTTCGGAACTGGCGTCTTCTCCGGACAGCTGGGCGCCACGTGTCCAAGTCCCTGGCACGCGTAACCCTCGACCGCTCGCAAGACACTCGGTATAATACTTTCCTTAATAAAGCTAATGGGGCTACCCGAATCTAATAACGCGCACACTTGAATAGGCTTAAAATTATTTTCGCTATTTCTTATATCTAACGTTACTATAGGGGAAAAATCACTGTCTTCGTCCTTATGGGAAACTATATAGCTCGCATTACCCTGGAGTGTTGGGCATTGCTCGTATCGATGACCTGCGGCGCCGCACTCGAAACAGGTTCCTCGCTGCCTTCTGGGGTTCTTGCACTCCGCAGCAAAATGTCCTGTCCCGTTGCAATTGTAGCATCGGACACGCTTGAATTCTTTCGGGCCTCTCTGCTCCTGGATGACCCTTGCCGCTGGTGGATTGGCCTCGTCAGATCCGGCAGTGCTGACCTTGCAAAGGCCTGCACCAACTCCTCAACGGTCCGGAACTCTCGTACATTCGCCAACGATTTAAGATGATCATCCGGTATTCCTTCGATGGCATAGTCGACCATCTCCTCGTCCGAAATGGGCACTCGGTTTCCCATCACCACCTTGTCATGGACGTAATCCGCAAATGTTTCGCTGCTCTTCTATATTCTAGACCGCGGCAGGGGTAGGTTGACCTACCGGATCACGCAGGTGCTCACCGGGCATGGATGCTTTGGTGAGATCCTGTGCCGGATACGGGCGGAAGCGACGGTGGAGTGCCACGAGCGTGGGGCTGCGCTGGACACAGCGCAGCACACTCTCGAGGAGTGCCCGGAATGGGCGGCGGAGCGCCGTGCGCTGAGGGTTCACGTGGGGGCGGACCTCTCGCTGCCAAGCATCGTTAGTAGGATGCTGGGCAGCGAGAGGGCCTGCTTAGCAGTGGCCTCCTTCTGCAAAGACGTTCTTCGCCGGAAGGAGGCATTGGAGCGGGATCGGGAGTTAACCGAACGGAGAACTCCGAAAGACGGAGGGTTAGGTCTCGCCGGCCGCGTTCGCGTCCGCTGGCGAGGTCCCCCCCTCTCGCGGTGTGAGAACGGTGAGGGTCCGAGGGGCGACTGGATCTGCCGCTCCTCCCGCCTCCTGGATGGCTGTCACCGCTATCCCAGTAGACGGGCGGCCCTGCTGTGGGAGGATTATGTCCTCCTGGTATCCGGCAGGGCTGCCCGACAACCGGAAACGGCAATGTGTATGGTGGAGGGGCGGGCTCGCTGGCCGCGTCTGCCGGCGAGTTCCACCCCTCCCGCTGCGCTAAGGTGTTCCCCCTCACCCCCCCCCCCCTCCTGGTTGACCTCGCCAATGTCCCGAATACGGGCGGCTCTGCCGGGGAGGAACAAGTCCTCCCAATCCCGCAGGGCCGTCGGAGAACCGTGGGCGGCTCGGGTGGGGGCCCGAGTCGCCCTTATCACGGTCTGGAGGAGATAGGCCGCGCCGGGTGTTTCCCCCGGGGCGGCCCTGTGCAATAGGGTGGAGTCCCGGAGGGTCCCTCTGGCCCTCCCGAGGATGGGACTGTAATGGCCGGGCGTGGGAAGGCACCGGAAGCTGTCTCCGGAGGTCACGGGGCCTCCCCTACAAGCGCCGAGGATAGGTAACCGGGGTGGTTTTAGTCGGTAAAAATCCGACACTACCTCCTGCTCTCCCCCAGGGCAGGAGGTGTCTTTGGAATATTTCCCCCTCGAAAAAAACAAAAAAAATAAATAAAAGGAGTTCTTGCGCGAGACGGGATCTATTCAGGTTTTTTGGAGGATTACCAGAGTCCTAGACATTTCGGGGAATTTGTCCCCGTCGGCCCTGTGCAATCTTCTGGTATTGCGGGTAGCCGACTGATGCGGCCACATGCCGCAGTTTCTTCCCCTCCTGGCCTTGTGCCTCGCAGAGGGTACATTTCGGCTCATTAGTGCATTCCTTTATGGAGTGTTCTGTTGAGTCGCACTTCCTGCATCTCTCCTTACCTTGTGGTAGGGTTTTGCAGGTCATACTTGTGTGCCCCAAGGCGTGGTACCTGAAGCACCTTACGACCTTCGGGAGTATCCTCGCCGTGACCATAGTAAACCCGATCCTGAACCTTCGGGAGTTAAGGTCGTTCGGGATATTCTCGGACCGCATATCGAGGATCACCGTCTGGGTTCCAGCCGGTGTCATCCTCTTCGTCCTCAGATGCAATTCTTTGGGGTCGAGGCCTAGCATTTGGGCTGTTCCTTCTAGAATTTCTGTGGCCTCTGCCGTGGGTTCGACGTGCCGTATTTCGACGGTCGATCTCGCCTGCAGATGGGCAACCGACGTGCCTTCCCCGAGCGCTTTGTTCAGCGACTCAGCTATCCCATGCGCCTTGGTTGATTTGGACAGTTCTATTAGAACGTGTGCCTCACGGGTTTTCCCAATCGCGCTTGACCCTGCTAAGCAGGTTTTGTCCTTTTGTAGTACCTCTTTTACCGTTTCCAGGTAAGAGGCACCTTCCTTGGATTCTTACAATCCAAAACGTATCTCAGGCCAGTCCGTTCAATCTTGCCACACCTTACCTACAAGACTTTATACCTTCACCAGCAGTTCATAGATGACGCCTGTATCGACTCATTGCGACGTTGCCATTTCACAAGTTCGCGCGCGCACGGGTTGCAAGATACGTGGTAGACCCTGTACGTGGGTGCCGCTTCCGGTCGGGGCTTCTTCGAGGCACCGTCCTCTGGGGGAGATCTCACCTTCCTTTTATGGTGCGTAGTGGAGACGTCGGTTGGCTTCACTTTCGTTATGGAGGTGGGGGTCGGGGATATGTGTATGTGTCCCGGTTTGCCTTTCCCTCTTCCCTCCGGGGGGCTCGTTTGGGTCCCGGTATTCTTAATCAATTTGGCTCCTATTCCCTCCTTGGAGAGGGGGGGTGCTATCTCTATGTCTTTGAGAATGGAGGGAGGTGTCCTAATTGGGACCTTCCTCGCCTCTAGGATCTTCTTCATCGACGACAGTGCCGCCACTGTCCGGGCGAACTCTTTCCTCATTAGAGCCTTGACATTTTTGGTAGCATTCGCATACTCCAAAAATATCTTGGCTGAAGATTCAGCCCGGCTCCTTAGTATCTCCAGCTCCCCCAGAATCACCAGTAGCTCTTGTTGTTGGAGTGTTGCATCCCCCACCCCCCCACATGTTGCTCTCTGCTCCGGGACTCCTCATGAGTCCGCGAGCTCTTCGTCGGAGTGCGGGGTGAGGGAATGGGGTGATTGACCATGTGGGTTCCACTTTGTAAACTTTTTTTTTTTTTTTTTTGGTTCGAGGAGGGGAAAATGCCTTTGTGCATACCCTCCCCCTCGGCCCTATACTTCGTAATACTACGAGGGGGGGGCTCCGCAGCGGAGTATCCTCATTGCTGGAGCGGCTTCTTCCGTGTTGGGATTAGTCAACCAACATCAGATTGCCGGCATCAGATGGTTTGAGTTGAGCCGGACACCCTGGTTACAGGACGAAGCCTGTTGGTCTTCAGGGGTCCGTTAGAAGTCTGGTAAAAGGGCGGCGCCTTCTCCTCCTGGGAGGGTACGCGGGGTCGCCACTTTTTTCTCTCTCTCGCTCCTGGGACTCTCTGGTTTTCATCACCTTGGTCGCGAATCTCTGGAAAGCTTTCCACGCTTCTTGCGACGAGGTGATCTGAGTGACCAGGTTCGTCGTCGTCAGGTTTTCACCGTAGAGGGTTGTGAGGTGGAGTCTCTCCTCCGCCCAACGATCACAGCGGAAAAGTACGTGGTCTGCGTTATCCACCGGATGTCCGCAGTCCCAACAGTCCTCGTTGGTCGTTCTTCCTATTCTCTTCCTGAAGCTGCCAAACGAGCCATGCCCTGTTAAGAGCTGCATCGTATGGAAGTCCAGGAAGAGGGCGGGGGACTTCCGCTCGAAGGTTCGGACCGAGCTGACCAGCTTCCGCGTCCAGTTGGTCGGGTCGAAGCTATCCCATCTGGCCTGCCAGTGTGCGGTAGCTTCTTCCCAAATCCTTTCCTTATATAATTGGAGGAGGGAGGGTCCTCCTGCGGGATCCTCCTGTTCGCCGTCGGTAGATTGGCGATTTGTCTTTTCCGTATAAATTTTCCAGAGAGCATCGGCTTTGATGTGTATTGCATTCTCCCTGCCAACACACAAAGTGCATCATATGCCACCGTACGGTATGCCGTGGTGGTATGAATCAGAGCCGCTCTCTGGCTTCTACGTAGGGCAGTTACGTTGAATTTCCAGGTGCTTGCTGCCTGCGCCCATATCGGAGACGCATACAGGACCACCGATTCCCATACATTGTAGTATAGCATCCTACATTTCCTAGCTGGGCCCTTGGTATTTGGATGGAGCCCTGCTAGGGCACCCATCATCTTCTCCGCTCTCGCGCAGGTTTTGGCGATGTGGTGCCTGTAGTTGCGCTGGTTGTCGAGTACTACTCCGAGGTAATTCGCAGTGCTCTGCGTCCTCAAGGAGGACTCGCCCAGTCCATGTCGACTGTCCTGTGGATTCTTTTCCCCGCAAGTATAATGATCTCGATTTTTTCGGGGGCGATCTCGAGGTTCATATGGGTGAACCACTCTCGGATCTGCCTCAAGCCGACGTCTATCCGGAACTGAAGTTCTTCTACGTTCCTTGCCGAGATCGTGAGTGCCAGGTCGTCCGCATACGCGAAGGCCGCTGTATTCCACAGGCCGTTCGCGAGCGTCAGGACACCATCGTATACCAAGTTCCACAACATTGGTGCAAGCACTGCACCTTGTGGAACTCCGGCATAGACCGGCAGACTCACCGTTCTTTCCGGGGTATGGACCACCGCTCGCCTATCCTCGGAGTAGTTCCGTATGACCCTTATCAGGTCCTCGGAGACTCCTCTCCGGGCAAGTTCGGCCAGGATGTGTCTCCATTCTAGGCGGTTGAATGCATTTCTAATGTCCGTAGTAACGAATGCACATAGAGTGCCCGTACTTTGGCATGCATCCGCAAACCGCCTAACCTCCCTTACTGCATCTAGTGTTCCTACGCCCCTTCTAGACCACGATTGTTCTTTGCTTATCCAGATTTCAGCTTGCAAACTCTTCCTTATTGACCTGTACTGGTCAAGGAGGTTTGGGATATCTGGATGGTCCTTCTTTTTGGCCCTATGGTACCTTCTTCTGGCTCGGAACGTCGCCAATCTAAGATTGGCGATTTCATCGTTCCACCAGAAGTTTGGTTTCCTCGTGCCTTTCGGAAGCATCTTCCTTCGCAGGGTTCTCTCGCACACCTTCTCGAGTCTGGACTGCATCATCTCCGGAGAGCAATCCGGGTCTCTGTCAGGTGGGGGGCCCTGCGAAGGGGGGCTCCTTAATTTCTGAATCGAGGATTCTCTACTCAGCACGTCGTATGCCTCGAGGATTTCCTCTGGTTTCGCGTTCTTGAGAGAGAATGGTCTCCAGGCCACCCGGGGTTGGCTACGCCTCGATTCTTCGAAGGTGTGAAGAACATAACGGTGGTCTGAGGCAGAGTAGGTGTCCAGCACCTCACTCTTCTGCAGGCCTCTCAGGGTCATCCTGTCTACAGACATGATGTCGGGGAAGGATGTCCCACCATTTCTGTAAAAGGTGAACATCCCCCGAGGTCGAACAGCGACGAGTTGCGCTCTAATGGTTATGGCCAGTAGTAATGCGCCTCTCCGTTCGCTCTTGCGACCTCCCCAGGCCGGGGATTTGGCGTTAAAGTCTCCCGCCAGAATTAAACGGCTTCCCCATGAGGTGGAGTTTCCCAGCGTCTCCTGTAGGTCGTCTAGGTATTCCTCCACCTCTGTCTGCGTGATGTTTGGCGAGCAGTAGCCGCTTATGAGGATCGTATCCTCGAGCGTTCCCACTGCTATGCCGGGGAGTGGTGTGTAGCTAACGGGGCGCGCCATGAGACCGTTAAAGCCTGTTATCCACACGGCCGCGTCCCCGGTGGAGTCATTGCACCACTCCCTCCTTTGTCTATATGGCTCTGAAATGATCACCGCGTCAGCGTTCAGCTCTGATGCATGTTGCACCAGGAGTTCTTGCGCGAGACGTGATCTGTTCAGATTTATCTGGAGGATTACCAGGTGCCTAGGCATTTCGGGGGGTTTGTCCCCGTCGGCCCTGCGCAACCTTCTGGTATTCCGGGCAGGCGAGAGATGCGGCCACATGCCGCAATTTCTTCCCCTCTAGGCCTTGCGCCTCGCAGAGGGTACATTTCGGCTCTTTTATGCACTCCTTTATGGAGTGCTCTGGTGAACCGCACTTCCTGCACCTCTCCTTACCTTGTGGTAGGGCTTTGCAGGTCATGCTTGTATGCCCCAGGGCGTGGCACCTAAAGCATCTTATGACCTTCGGGAGTATTCTCGCCGAGACCATAGTAAACCCGATCCTGAACCTTCGTGCGTTAAGGTCGTTCGGGATATTCTCGGACGGCATATCTAGGATCACCGTCTGGGTTCCAGCCGGAGTCATCCTCATCGTCCTCATATGCAATTCCTTTGGTTCGAGGCCTAGTATTTGTGCTGTCCCTTCTAGAATTTCAGTGGCCTCTGCCGTGGGGTCGACATGTCGAATTTCGACGGTCGATCTCGCCTGCAGAGGGGCAACCAACGTGCCTTCCCCGAGTGCTTTGTTCAGCGACTCGGCTATCCCGTATGCCTTTGTTGATTTGGACAGTTCTATGAGAACGTGTCCCTCGCGGGTTTTTCTAATCCCGCTTGACCCTGCCAGGCAGGTATTGCCCTTTTGTAGGACCTCTTTAACCGTATCGAGGTAAGAGGCACCTTCCTTGACCCTAATGAGGAGGGCCTCCGGCTTTGCCTTCGGGGGTCTCCTCCTTGGGGGCTTGCTTCGGTGTGTCGGCCCCGTTTTGGGTTCCCTCGAGGGTTTAGGGTTGTCGTGTTCCTCCTTAGGGAGGGATTTCCGTGCGGGTTGTGAGACGCTCCCTGACAGAGGGGGGGGGGGCGTTTTATCCCTCCTTTTCCTATTTCTTCGTTTTCTCCTGACCTCCTTATATTCTGTGTCGGTCAGCGTGTCCTTCGGCGGGGGGCTGCGCGCCACCGCGGCATAGGTGGGTTTTTTTTTTTTTTTGTTACGAGGTGGAAATCTTCGAAAGACACCACCTGCCCTGGGGGAGAGCAGGAGGTAGTGCCGGATTTCTACCGGCTAAAACCACCCCGGTTACCTAACCTCGGCGCTTGTAGGGGAGGCCCCGTGACCTACGGATACCCTTCCGGTGCCTCCCTACGCCCGGCCATTGCGGCCCCATCCTCGGGAGGGTCAGAAGGACCCTCCGAAAAACTCCGCCGTATCGCACATGGCCGCGCCAGGGGTAACACCCAGCGCGGCCTACCTTCTCCAGGCCGTGATAAGAGCGACTCGGGCCCCCACCCGAGCCGCCCACGGCTCTCCGACGGCCCCGCGGGATTGGGGGGGATTGTTCCTCCCCGGCAGGACCGCCCGTATACGGGGTATTGGCGAGGTCAACCGGCAGGGGGGTGAGGGGGAGCACCTCAGCGCCCCTCGGGTCCATCAGCCATTCACATCGCGGGAGGGGCGATCTCGCCAGCGGAAAATGGCCAGCGAGCTCGCCCCTCCTTTATTTTCGACGCCGTTTCCGGCTGTCGGGCAGCCCTGCGGGATACCGGGAGGACATAATCCTCCCACAGCAGGGCCGCCCGTATACGGGGTATTGGCGAGGTCAACCGGCAGGGGGTGAGGGGGAACACCTCAGCGCCCCTCGGGTCCATCAGCCATACCAAACAACGGGAGGGGGGCATCTCGCCAGCGGAAACGGCCAGCGAGTCCACCCCTCCTTTACATTCGACGCCAGATTTCTGGCTGTCGGGCAGCCCCGCGGAATACCGGGAGGACATAATCCTCCCACAGCAGGGCCGCCCGTCCACTGAGTCAGCGGTGACAGTCATCCGAGAGACGGGAGGGGGGACACCTCCGATCGCCCCACGGACCGTCACCGCTTTTACACCACGGGAGGGGGGGATCTCGCCAGCCTGCGCGAACGCAACCGGCGAGCCCTTTCCCTCCACCTTTCGCGTCGGACGGGGTCGGTCAATTCCCGACCCCGCTCCGATGCCTCCTTTCTGCGAAGAACATCCTCGCAGAAGGAGGCCACCGCTACCCAGGCTCTCTCGCTGCCCAGCATCATACTAACGATGCGTGGCAGCGAGAGATCCGCCCCCACCTGCGCCCTCAACTCCCGGCGCTCCATCGCCCATTCCGGGCACTCCTCCAGTGTGTGCTGCGCTGTGTCCAGCGCAGCCCCACACTCGTGGCACTCCGTCGTCGCCTCCGCCTGTATGCGGCACAGGTACTCACCGAAGCAACCATGCCCAGTGAGCACCTGCGTGACTCGGTAGGTGAGCGTCCCCCTGCCGCGGTCCAGCCATTCATCCAGGCTGGGAAGAACCGCCCCGACTGCTCGCTGCGCGACTCCTCGATTGAGGAGCTCCATCCTCCATTTGTTTCGCGCAGCCAGCCGGGCCTGGCGTCTCACGTCCACCTCCTCCTCAGCGGACACCATCGCGCCCCCCCGGCGGAGATCTCGGAGACGCTCATAGATCGAAGCGTCTCCCTCCGCCAGAAGATCGAAGGGCACGGTGCCCGCCAAGGTCAGCGCCGCCTCGTGGGATATCGTGCGGTATCCCCTGACCACCCTGATGGCCATCCTCCTCTGTACGCGGCGGAGCAATGTTCGGCTGTGCCGCGCGACCACCAGGGCCGACGCCCATATCGGGGCGCCGTACAGGGCCATGGACCGCACGATACCAAGGTAGAGGCGGCGCACCCTCTCATCTGGCCCCCCGATGTTTGGGAGGAGGCGACCAAGACCAGTCGCCGCTCTCTCCAAACGGGGAGCCAGTCGGTCGAAGTGGACCGCGAAACGCCAGTGGCTGTCCAGGAGGAGACCAAGATAGTTCATCCGGTCCCCAACCTGAACGTGCTCACCCCCTATCATAATCCAGGACCGGGGCGGTCCCCCGCTCCGAGGCCTGTCATGAAACCACATGGCCTCGGTTTTCGGCGGGGAGATCCGCAACCCCAGTCCCCGGATACCGTCGACGACGGAGGCCAGTCCCGTCTCCGCCAGACGGATGGTCCTCTCCCAGTCCCTCCCGACGGCCATCAGCAGCGTGTCATCCGCGTAACACGTCAGACTGACGCCGTTCGGGAGGGCAGCCCGCAGCACCCGATCGTACCCGATGTCCCACAACATGGGGCCCAGGACCGACCCCTGTGGGACACCACGATCCACCTCCCTCGTGCACAACCGGCCGCCTTTGCCCGGATATTCAATCCACCTGTCCCTCAGGTAGTCCCTTAGGACCTTCCTCACGTAGAGGGGCACTCCGTGCTCGGCGAGTGCCCCTCCGATACACCCCCAGGGAAGGGAGTTAAAGGCGTTGGCGATGTCCAAACTGACCGCCAACGCCACCCCCCCCCTGGGACGAGGCCGAGTCCAAGAGGGACCTGACTCGACTAATGGCGTCGATCGTCGAGCGTCCCCCTCTAAAACCGAACTGGGACTCGGCCAGGTCGGGACCCACCCGGGACAGGTGCCCCGAGAGGCGGGAAGCCAACACCCTCTCGAAGAGCTTTCCCACCTCATCGAGGAGGCAGATAGGCCTGTACGCCGAGGGAGAATCGGCGGGCTTGCCGATCTTCCTGACTAGGACCATCCGTCCCCTTTTCCAGCGGGACGGGACGCGCCCCAACCTCAGGCAGCCATCGAACAGGCGCCTGAGGCGAGGCCCGAGGACGCGCAGGGCAAGGGCCATGGCCCTGCCCGGTATGCCGTCAGGGCCCGGGGCCGTATTGCGAGCACCCATTCTCCTGACGGCCCGGGAGAGCTCCTCCTCCGTGACCCCCATGTCGTCGGACCAGGTGTTCGGGTCCGACTCCCCGAGCTCCGGTGGCTGTCCCCCCCCCCCTCATCAAGGGGGAACAGGGTGTCTACCACCCTGTCCAGGAACTCGGGGTCCATGGTCTCCGTCACGGGGGGCGCCCATGGGCGAAGTTTTCCCATGACCATCTTGTACGGGCGCCCCCAGGGTTCACGGTTCAGTAGCTCGAGGAGCTCCGACCATGCCCCCGCCTTTGCCCTCCCGATGACCAGCCGGAGGGCCACCACTTGCTCCCGGTAGCCCTCGTACAGTTGGTGTTCCCTCGCCAGGTCGCGACGCCGTCTTCGACGGGCTCTCTGGAACAGTCGCCGGGCGCGAGCGCAAACACAGCGCATCCGCGCTATTTCCGACGACCACCAGTACGTTGCCCGTCGATCCGGGGCGCGGGACCAGGGCATGGCAGCATTACATACCGCTACCATGTCCCCTGGAACCACGCCGCTTCCTCTTCGACGTCCACGACCGGCCCAGCCGGAAGTCCGGGCCAGGCCACGACGAGGGAGGCAGCCATCAGCACGTCCTCGTCCAGGAGCTTCAGCGCCCACCTCTTCTTCGAAGAAAGGGGAATGTAAGGGGACCCATACCCCCCGCCCCTACCAGCCCTCCCCGGCGGTCCCCGGCCACGGGTGGCGCGCACCTCCATCAGGATATAGAGGTGGTCACTCAACGTTTCCACCTCTTGCGCCACCCTCCAGCCCCTTACACGATCCACCACCAAGGAGGAGGCCCACGTCAAGTCGACAATGGACTCCCCCTGGTAGCGGACGCAGGTGCTGGCTGACCCCCGATTAAGTAATCGAAGGTCGGAGCCAGCCGCCCAGTCCAGCACCGCCTCGCCCCTGGGGTCCGTCCTGGGGGAACCCCAAGCCTGAGACTTGGAGTTAAAATCCCCCAGGACAATAACCGGACGAGGCCGACATCGCGAGATACATCTCGCGACCCCGTCCAGGAACTCCTCAAAGGACCCCAGGTTCCACCGAGGCGGCGCATAGACTCCCACCACCGCAATATCCCCCCATTGGACCGCGGCGTAGCCCTCGCCGCTCTCCAGAAGGGAGAACGGCAAGGGCATCGAGGCCCCTCCAAGGATGATCGCTACCGAGCCCCCCGGGTTTCCCACCCATTTCGGGTGGTCCAGGATCCTGTACGGCTCGGCAGCAATCGCCAACCCCACACCCCACTCAGCCATGGACTGGTCAAGCATGTCCTGCGCCCTGGCCGAGTGGTTAAGGTTGGCCTGAAGCAGCAGGGCCATAGCCCCTTCACTGCTCCAGATCCATGGCCCCTTCCTCCACGGGCCTCGTCTCCGCCGTTGCGGGAGGAGCTGTTTTTTGCACCTCCCCTCCCTCTTCGGCCTTCTCCGCCACAGGACCAGGGCCAGCCGGTGCAGCTGTCCCCGTCATCCTCTCCGGTCCGTCCAGGCTCAGGGCAGCCAGCTTGGGGGCCAGCTGCGTCTGCTGGGCCCCCTTGGCACCCTGGTTCCTCCTTCCTCTGGGGGGCACGCACCCTTTTGTCCCCATTCGGTGGCCGGAGGGTTTCCCCAGGTCGGCGCACAGGGGGCACCGGGGGGCGCTCCGGCACTCTGCCACCATGTGTTCCGCACTGCCGCAGTTGTGGCATCGCCCGCTGCGGTCCACAGTGCTGGTGCACCGCTGCCTTACGTGGCCCGTCTCCAGGCAGCGGTAGCACTGCAGCGGGCGGTCCGCCAGCGCCTCCACCCGGACAGTGACCCAGCCGACGCGGATCCTCTTCGCCGCGACAACCTTCCTGGCAGCTGCCAATGGACACTTTACCCAGAGGGTGCCAAGTCCCAGCGGAGACGACCGGATTTCTCCGGTCCTCACCTCCGCTGGCGTACACCCTCCGACAGCTGCGATGGCCGCGGTCACGTCGGTGGTGGTGGTGGCCGCCACCAGGTCCCTCACCCGCAACTCCGCCATTTTTGTAGGGCGGGCCACGGTCACGCCCTCCTCCCCGCCGAGCACCTCCCGCATCTTTACGGCAAGGGCGTCCGCCTTTGCAGCCCCCTCCGGCCCGGGAATCTCCAGAAGGAGACCCCCCGTCACGGCTCTCTTAGGCCGCAGCTCCGTTATGTTGAGCTCCGCCAGGTTTATTCGGCTGGCGGAGCTCATGGCCTCCGCGTACGACATCTTCGCCCCGTCTTTGATAGTTAGGGCGACCGCCGCCGTACGCGGGGGTCTTCGCTGGGGAGTTTTGGAGGCTATTTTAGCCCCTCCCTCCTTCTTCCGCTGCTGCTGTTGTTGTTGTAGCTGCTGCTGCCTCTTCTTCTGAGGCCGCTGCTCCCCCTGCGGCCTCGCCGGCAGCTTCTTGGCAGCCGCGGGAATGGCCGGAGACGGGGCCAGGCGTCCCCGGGCCTGGGTCACCGCCCCCGCCCTCTTGCCCCCCCTCCCGGCCACCGTGGCCCACGTGTTGGCGCCCTTCTGCGTCGGTGGGGGAGGGGAACACGGCGTCTGGGGCGAAGGGGAGGGCGCCTCCGGCTGCCGGGTCGCCACGGATGAATCCCCGCGACGACAGGCCGCCACCACTTGCGCCTGTATCTTTCTGATACGCATCTCCCCCGGCGTCTCGTCCCTCGTCGTCTTCTGCGGGGGTACTGCCCTCACCCACTCCTCGGAGAGCTCCTTCCGCATGGCGACGATCTTCTTCTCCACCCTCCCCATAAAGGCCTCGAAGAGGGCCTCCAGACGCTCCTCGCTGACAGGCCCCGATTTTCGCTTGGAGGAGGTGGAAGAGTGGGACGTGCGGGCCTTGGCCCTGTCCGCTTTGTCCTTCGCCTCCTTCTCCCTAGACCTCACCGGGACCGCTTTGGCCGCCTTGAGCGCCAGCTTGAGGTCAGCCACCTCGTTGCGCAGCAGGAGGTTCTCCTCCTCCGCCCCCTGAGCACTGTTCTTCGCCGACCTCTTCGCCAGCTCCGTGACGGCCGCACGCACCATGAGGGCCGCCTTGTTGAGGTCCCTCACGTATATCCCTTTGAGGTTGGCGCTCCTCCCAGCCACCTTCCTCACTACGTCCATCTGGGCCAAAATGTGCGCACCCAGGTTTGCCGTGGGCTGCGGTCTAAGGTCATCTGCGAGTTCATTCTCCGTCGGCAAGCCCTTGACGCGCATGGCCGGCGACGACTCGTCCCCCGGGCTTCCCAATCGCCTCTTCCCCTTAGTAGAGGCCCGCCCCTGGCCGGACTCACCAGAGGATCGGAGCCTCTTTTTTCCGTGCGCGGCAGCTTGCACACTGGCATCCGAGTCCGAATCGCTTATTTTAGTATAGGATTCGCTACTCACCGCCGTCGCACTCCTCCTCGTCTCGCTGCCCTTAGATGCTCCAGGAGCAGCTTCCCTCCGCAGCTCGCTGTCCCCCGATGTTCCAGGGGCAGCCTTCTCCTTCCCACACTCCGTTGTGCTCACCACTAGAGTGGCCTTCCTTACTTCTTCTGTTTTTTGTTTGTTTTTAAAATCCATACTGTTCCCACGCTTAGGTCGGAAGGGGTGGTCCACCGGAGCAGAGCCGCCTTACCCCGGTAAGGCTAAATACAACCAGGAGTCGCCAGGTTCCCGGAGGTTGGCCGCTATCGGCTGGTGCACCCACCAACCACGCCCCAGTGCCATCAACTGGGACGCCCCTCTTCGCTGCGCGCCCTAGCTTGGGGTTAGGGATTTTTTATAGAGGTTGTCATCCTCGCGGTACGGCCGGTTAAGGCGAGACCCCCGTTCCAGCGAAACATGAGCACTGGTTTACGGTGTTCCGTGAGCCGCTACTTAGTTTTCACCGCTCAGCCCAAGCCCGTCCGGCATGGTTGTACCTGCCAGGAATGCATCTCCCGCCGGCATGGTCTTGGGCCTCATTGCAGCTACTCAAGCCCCTGCACCACGTCAAGGTGGCGGCTCCTAGCAGGGGGGCATAGGTGGGTGCCGCATCCGGACGGGGCTTCTTCGCAGCACCCTCCTCCGGGGGGGATCTCACCTTCCGTTTTTGCATCATGGCGGAGTCGTCCTTTGAATTCTCTTCCGCTATGGCGGTAGAGGTCAAGGAGGTGCCAATGCCTCTGGGTTTCCCTTTCCCTGTTCCCTCCGGGGGGCTTGTTTGGGTCCCGGTGTTAATTGTCGGATTGGGACCCAGTCCCTCCTTGGAGAGGCGCGGGGCTGTCTCTCTGTCTTTGTGGAGGGGGGAAGGTGTCGTGATTGGCACCCTCCGTACCTCTTGTATTCTTCCCTTCATCGCCGTCAGAGCCGCCACCGTCCGGGCGCACTCTTTCCTCATTGCGGCCTTGACATTCTTGTTGGTACTCGCGTATTCCAAGAAGGTCTTAGCTGAGGATTCTGCCCGGCTCCTTAGAGTCTCCAGATCCCGTAGAATCCCCATAAGATCATTTTGTGGAGGTACTGCTTCCCCTTCCCCATGTATCCCTCTGCTCTGGGACTCCTCTTGGGTCCGCGGGCTCCCCGTCGGAGTGCGGGGTGACGGGATGGGGTGGTTGATCCTGGGTGACTCTATCTGTACTTTCTCCCTGAGGCTAGGCTTCTGGCGAGCAGGGGTCGCCGCCGGGCCCGGGGGGCTCCTGAAGAGTTTTGCTTTGGGCAGGAATGGGTTTGGTAGTCCAGTACCATCCTGCCGGATGGAAGGTGTCTTACCCAGTTCCATTGTCCACGCTGTTTTGATGGTTGTGCCCGTCCCAAGAGTCATCATTCCACCCGAGGTACCTCTAGGGAGGGATGAGACGTACTCGCTTGGGAGGTTCCCTATTGGGGTGTGGAAAATGTCCTCCGAGGGATTCCTCGTTTTTTCGTGGAGGGGGGACCTAACCGCAAGGGACGCCCTGCGACAGCGGGCGGTCACCTCATCCTCCGTGTCCGAACCCGAAAGCGTAGAGGCGTCCCCAGTTCGAGAGGAGAGCGAGGCGATTGACCGCGTCGTTGACCTCTCGTCATTTTCTGAGTCAGGGATCGCCGTACGGGGCATGGGGGTGGGGAAAAGCGGTGAGTGCCGCCGTTCCTCCCCCACGCCGCCCTTTCTACCGGGGGTTTCCTCTAAGCTAAACCCTCCCGGCGGGGTTGCCTCTTTTCTTATTGGGATCAGAATCGTCGTCATTGTCGTGTTTGCCGTCGTCGTGTTCTTATTGCTTGTTGTTAATAGTAGTGGTGTACGGTCGTTGGTTAACGATCCGGGGGGGCCCGCTTGCCCACCACCCCACGGACCGGTACTGGGGTATCCATCCCCTGCACCGTAAATTTCTCCTGTTTTTTCTGACATATCAGTCTTATTTAGGGTTCTCGTTTTCCGTGTCGTTGCCAAATGTCGTATATGTGTCCAGTCCATGTTTTGGTTAATTAACCCATTAGTATATATACCGAGGAAATATTAGGTCAACCCGGACAGAGCCTCTTATCCGGGTAAGGGGACTAACATACTGCAGTGGTGGCCCCAGGTGCCCTGCAGGGAACGTTTGCGACCGCATAGTTTTAAGTCACTGCGGCCATTCAACCCTCGGCACGTTACCTTACACCTTGGTTTGTGACTGTGGTCTAGTATGTGCGGATTTTCGGTCGGGCGTGGTATCGTTGGAAACCTCGTCTTCCCGATTATTTTCTCGCCTCTGGTGGAAAGTCAGCTGTCTCGAATGGGGGTTTGCCCCTGAAAACTGGACGCCCGCCATGCGCTTCTCTTGATTCATCGAGTTCCGCTTCTCGTCGGGTTTAGCTTGTGGGCATTCCTCCATTCGAGTCGCCTTTCTTGGTCCGATTAATCTATGGCGGATGTTCGTGTTCGACCTAATTGCTTCTTCCTTCCTGTCTACCGACACTTCCTTTATCTTTACACGAACGTTTAGAGTCGCCTTTACACGGACGTTTAGATTCGCCTTTAGACGTTTTGTCTCGTCCAAGATTCTTGCAAGAATGGAAGGCACGAGGAGAGCTGGAAGTGCGTTGGGTTTGTACTGTGAAGGTGTCTCGTCCCTCTGTACTTATTAAACTTTGTCGTGTAGGGCTAGGGTTGTCGTATTCATAGCCTCCATTTCTAACCGTTCCTTATTTTAATCGTACAGTACAGTGGCCGTTACCTCCATGTTTAATTTGGGATAGTGCTGCTCACCCTGTATGTAGATTGGGTATTAATTGCCTTCTCCTAAGGTGGGCTCAGCTGTAACCAGGAAAACTCCAGCGGGAAGCCGTGTGGGGGACTGTTTGGTGCGTCCATACCAGTAGCGGCCGGGTCGTTCATGTTCATCATCTACGCTAACCGGCTGGGTTTAATGTTTCCTTATCTGAGTTATATATCCTTTGCTATGTACTTGATGTAAGATATTTATGTTTGTTTCAGGCGAAGTCACGGCACATCAGTGCCGTCGTTATTTGGCGGGGGAGTGCCCATGTTGCGAGGATGGCATGGGTGGCCCTCGTGAGCGTGAGGGGGAGGTCCAACCCAGGGGTAGAGGGTCCGAGGTGGTCAATCCCCCTCGGACCGGGATGCAGCCGGTCACTGCCATCCCTCTGCCTCGAGGGCGGGTGCAGTTCGACCTACATCTTTGGGGGGAGGATATAACGTTTATTTTCCGGGGGGCCACCCTGGAGAGCAGGGGGCCCACAAATCAAAGTGTGTTTGTGGAGAGGCGGCCAGCCACCAAGAGCACACGCCGCCACCGACAGCGCCAGCGCCAACGTCAGCGTCCGGAGGCCGCAACCCGAGCCCAAGCCCAGGGTCACACGACACCCCGCAGTACCACATCTGGCTGGCTCCAGGGTGGGGGGCCAGCTGTTGGCGGCAGGGCCCGAGAAGCAGCGCCGGAGAGAGCCTCCGGTGGGTATCCCACGTCCGTCCTGTTGGCATGCCAGCAGTTGTTTGAGGCGGTGCGTCGGGCCCGTCGGGCACCCACCTTTGCCGGCGCAGGGGAGCCCTTTTGGTTGTTGCCCGGCGTCGCGACCGAGGAGGATCTGGCACGCCTCCTGCACCTCCATTGTATCATCCCCTAAGGGGGGGGGGGTCAGTATAGTTTATCATAAATAAATAAATAAAGCTCTTGCTTGGTTATTTGCGTTCCTTTATTTATTTATCGTGTTTGTTTCCCTTTACTCTTTTCCCCCTGAGGGGTTCATGGGAGAGGTACAATTCCTTTGGTCCTGAGTGGATTATCGGTTGATTTTAATTTGGTGGATCTAATATATTGGTGGTGCATGGGAGCGCCGCAAGTGGGTAGTGTGGAGAAGGATACAGATCTTACACCTTTAGGGGTTTTTAGTTGTTTATTTCCCTACAGTGGATCATAATGTATCACGTTCTCTCGTTGTCATTACCTTTAATAGTTCCATGAACTCGGAGTGGAGACGTTTCCGCCACCATTCCTCCTTGGATCAACTTCGTGTTGGAGTTAACCAGCGGGAGTACCCGCTGTTTGTACTCTTGTCAGGGGGGTGCACCGTTTCAGGCGGAAGGTGTGGTTGAGCATAGATTGTCTCTGTGCGTCCTCCTCCACCTGCGTCGCTGATCTACGGGTGTGCACCGACGGTGGGCGTCGTCGCCGTCGCCGCCGTCGCTGTCCCATCGTCAACGCCAACGGGGGAGTTCGGGGTGTTACTCCGTTGGCGTAGTCACCTGAGGGGAGGCGGTTCCAGGATCCCGTGGGTTCCTGCCGTCGCCTCTCTTATTGCTATTTCCTCGGTATCATGTGATGAGGAGTACTGCCAAGCGTATTGTTATGACAGGTGTTTAACCTAATCTTGTAACAGCTGGTGGCTTACCTATTATTCCGCACCGCGTCGCTGCTGTGAGCTGGAGGTTGATGGCGGGAAAAAAGGTAACCTAAGATATTTGACACTTAACCCTTCGTGGATTCTCCGTCTACTGCCCTTCATCTCGGATTCGTTTACCTCCCAGGTTTTGTCATCCGGAGGGAGGTCCTTTATCCTGGACCTCAGGTAGGGAGACTCCGGGGTTTGACGAAGGGGGTCAAGTGTTGTGTGATCTCCTCGTCCCCCCGCTTCCGTGGTGGCCACATGGCACAGATCAGCTGGGTTTGAGCTTGCGGCTGCACCTGTATATCCCAGCCGGTCCGCGGGGACATCTCCATGCCCTTTTCAAGGCCGGAGGCTGTCATTTATCCGCGCGGAGGGGGCTGAGGGCGTAAACCGGACCGCCGATCCCGAGGCGACCTGCCTCGATGGCCGCCGTCACCGAATTCTCCACTTTGTAAACTATCAAAGCGTTTACAACTGAAATTCCCAGAAGAAGTTGAATTCCAAGTTTCCGGTGCCATTTGATTCCTTTTCTCATTGTAGTGGCATAAGATACCATTTGATCCGAATAATCTATACCGCACTTTCCCTTATTATATGCAAGAATAGCTAGTGGTTTCAATTTTTCGGATGACTGTTGGCTTGTAGAAGCAGCACGAATATTATGAATGTTTCGTGTACTTGGTACCATGATGGAGGCATGTTTTGTTGATAAAATTCTCACGTCCCGCTAGTATCTCCATTTGAGTACGACAATACCGTTATCATCCTCTTTGGATACCATCTCTCCCTTTTTTAGTTTATACTCAACAATATCTTTTGGGATGAATTTTTTTTATTTCCAAGTGTTCCCACTACATGAGTCTTGCGGTTTAAACATGATATAGCTAATTCATAGCTTGTATAAAAGTTATCAATATATAACGTTCGTCCTTGGTTGAAAAGTTTATCTCCAGGGGCGAGGCGGTGCTGGACTGGGCGGCCGGCTCCGACCTTCGATTACTTAATCGGGGGGCAGCCAGCACCTGCGTCCGCTACCAGGGGGAGTCCATTGTCGACTTGACGTGGGCCTCCTCCTTGGTGGTGGATCGTGTAAGGGGCTGGAGGGTGGCGCAAGAGGTGGAAACGTTGAGTGACCACCTCTATATCCTGATGGAGGTGCGCGCCTCCCGGGGCCGGGGACCGCCGGGGAGGGCTGGTAGGGGCTGGGGGTATGGGTCCCCTTACATTCCCCCTTCTTCGAAGAATAGGTGGGCGCTGAAGCGCCTGGACGAGGACGTGCTGATGGCCGCCTCCCTCGTCGTGGCCTGGCCCGGACTTCCGGCTGGGCCGATCGTGGACGTCGAAGAGGAAGCGGCGTGGTTCCAGGGGGACATGGTAGCGGTATGTAATGCTGCCATGCCCTGGTCCCGCGCCCCGGATCGACGGGCAACGTACTGGTGGTCGTCGGAAATAGCGCGGATGCGCTGTGTTTGCGCTCGCGCCCGGCGACTGTTCCAGAGAGCCCGTCGAAGACGGCGTCGCGACCTGTCGAGGGAACACCAACTGTACGAGGGCTACCGGGAGCAAGTGGTGGCCCTCCGGCTGGTCATCGGGAGGGCAAAGGCGGGGGCATGGTCGGAGCTCCTCGAGCTACTGAACCGTGAACCCTGGGGGCGCCCGTACAAGATGGTCATGGGAAAACTTCGCCCATGGGCGCCCCCCGTGACGGAGACCATGGACCCCGAGTTCCTGGACAGGGTGGTAGACACCCTGTTCCCCCTTGATGAGGGGGGGGAACAGCCACCGGAGCTCGGGGAGTCGGACCCGAACACCTGGTCCGACGACATGGGGGTCACGGAGGAGGAGCTCTCCCGGGCCGTCAGGAGAATGGGTGCTCGCAATACGGCCCCGGGTCCTGACGGCATACCGGGTAGAGCCATGGCCCTTGCCCTGCGCGTCCTCGGGCCTCGCCTCAGGCGCCTGTTCGATGGCTGCCTGAGGTTGGGGCGCGTCCCGTCCCGCTGGAAAAGGGGACGGATGGTCCTAGTCAGGAAGATCGGCAAGCCCGCCGATTCTCCCTCGGCGTACAGGCCTATCTGCCTCCTCGATGAGGTGGGGAAGCTCTTCGAGAGGGTGTTGGCTTCCCGCCTCTCGGGGCACCTGTCCCGGGTGGGTCCCGACCTGGCCGAGTCCCAGTTCGGTTTTAGAGGGGGACGCTCGACGATCGACGCCATTAGTCGAGTCAGGTCCCTCTCGGACTCGGCCTCGTCCCAGGGGGGGGGCGTTGGCGGTCAGTTTGGACATCGCCAACGCCTTTAACTCCCTTCCCTGGGGGTGTATCGGAGGGGCACTCGCCGAACACGGAGTGCCCCTCTACGTGAGGAAGGTCCTAAGGGACTACCTGAGGGACAGGTGGATTGAATATCCGGGCAAAGGCGGCCGGTTGTGCACGAGGGAGGTGGATCGTGGTGTCCCACAGGGGTCGGTCCTGGGCCCCATGTTGTGGGACATCGGGTACGATCGGGTGCTGCGGTTTGCCCTCCCGAACGGCGTCAGTCTGACGTGTTACGCGGATGCCACGCTGCTGATGGCCGTCGGGAGGGACTGGGAGAGAACCATCCGTCTGGCGGAGACGGGACTGGCCTCCGTCGTCGACGGTATCCGGGAACTGGGGTTGCGGATCTCCCCGCCGAAGACCGAGGCCATGTGGTTTCATGACAGGCCTCGGAGCGGCCTGGGGGCGCCCGTACAAAATGGTGATGGGCAAACTTCGCCCATGGGCGCCCCCCGTGACGGAGACCTTGGACCCCGAGTTCCTGGACAGGGTGGTAGACACCCTGCTCCCCCTGGATGAAGGGGGAGAACAGGCACCGGAACTCGGGGAGTCGGACCCGAACAACTGGTCCGACGACATGGGGGTCACGGTGGAGGAGCTCTCCCGGGCCGTCAGGAAAATGGGAGCCCGCAACACGGCCCCGGGTCCTGACGGCATACCGGGCAGAGCCATGGCCCTTGCCCTGCGGGTCCTCGGGCCCCGCCTCAGGCGCCTGTTCGATGGCTGCCTGAGGTTGGGGCGCGTCCCGACCCGCTGGAAAAGGGGACGGATGGTCCTGATTAGGAAGATCGGCAAGCCCGCCGATTCTCCCTCGGCGTACCGGCCGATATGTCTCCTCGACGAGGTGGGGAAGCTTTTCGAGAGGGTGCTAGCTTCCCGCCTCTCGGGGCACCTGTCCCGGGTGGGTCCCGACCTGGCCGAGTCCCAGTTTGGCTTCAGAGGGGGACGCTCGACGATCGACGCTATCAGTCGAGTCAGGTCCCTCTCGGACTCGGCCACGTCCCGGGGAGGGGTGGCGTTGGCGGTCAGTCTTGACATCGCCAACGCCTTTAACTCCCTTCCCTGGGGGCGTATCGGGGGGGCACTCGCTGACCACGGAGTGCCCCTTTACGTGAGGAAGGTCCTAAGGGACTACCTGAGGGACAGGTGGGTCGAATATCCGGGCAGAGGTGGCCGGTTGTGCACGAGGGAGGTTGATCGTGGTGTCCCACAGGGGTCGGTCCTGGGCCCCATGTTGTGGGACATCGGGTACGATCGGGTGCTGCGGGCTGCCCTCCCAGACGGCGTTAGTCTGACGTGTTACGCTGATGACACGCTGCTGATGGCCGTCGGGAGGGATTGGGAGAGGACCATCCGTCTAGCGGAGACGGGACTGGCCTCCGTCGTCGACGGTATCCGGGGACTGGGGTTGCGGATCTCTCCGCCGAAAACCGAGGCCATGTGGTTTCACGACAGGCCTCGGAGCCGGGGACCGCCCCGGTCCTGGATTATGATAGGGGGTGAGCATGTTCAGGTTGGGGACCGGATGAATTATCTCGGTCTCCTCCTGGACAGCCACTGGCGATTCACGGTCCACTTCGACCGACTGGCTCCCCGATTGGAGAGGGCGGCGGCCGGCCTTGGCCGCCTCCTCCCAAACATCGGGGGACCGGATGAGAGGGTGCGCCGCCTATACCTGGGTGTTGTGCGGTCTATGGCGCTTTACGGCGCCCCGATATGGGCGTCAGCCCTGATGGTCGCACGGCGCAGCAAAGTATCGCTGCGCCGCGTTCAGAGGAGGATGGCCATCAGGGTGGCCAGGGGATACCGCACGATATCCCACGAGGCGGCGCTGGTTTTGGCGGGCACCGTGCCTTTCGATCTCTTGGCGGAGGGAGATGCTTCCATTTACGAGCGTCTCCGAGAACTCCGCCGGGAGGGCGCGATGGTGTCCGCCGAGGAAGAAGTGGACGTGAGACGTCAGGCCCGGCTGGCTGCGCGGAACAAATGGAGGATGGAGCTCCTTAATCGAGGAGCCGCGCAGCGAGCAGTCGGGGCGGTTCTGCCCAGCCTGGACGAATGGCTGGACCGTGGCAGGGGTAGGCTCACCTACCGGATCACGCAGGTGCACACCGGACATGGGTGCTTCGGTGAGTTCCTGTGCCGGATACGGGCGGAGGCGACGGCGGAGTGCCACGAGTGTGGGGCTGCGCTGGACACAGCGCAGCACACTCTCGAGGAGTGCCCGGAATGGGCGGCGGAGCGCCGGGCGTTGAGGGCGCAAGTGGGGGCGGATCTCTCGCTGCCTCGCATCGTTAGTATGATGCTGGGCAGCGAGAGAGCCTGGGTAGCGGTGGCCTCCTTCTGCGAGGATGTTCTTCGCAGAAAGGAGGCAGCGGAGCGGGATCGGGAATTGACCGATCCCGTCCGACGCGAAAGACGGAGGGTCAGGGCTCGCCGGCTGCGTTTGCGCAGGCTGGCGAGGTCCCCCCCTCCCGTGGTGTAAAAGCGGTGACGGTCCGAGGGACGACGGAGGTGTCCCCCCTCCCGTCTCTCGGATGGCCGTCACCGCTGACTCAGTAGACGGGCGGCCCTGCTGTGGGAGGATTATGTCCTCCCGGTATCCCGCAGGGCTGCCCGACAGCCGGAAACGGCGTCGAAAATGAAGGAGGGGCGGGCTCGCCGGCCGTTTTCCGCTGGCGAGATCCCCCCCTCCCGTTGTCTGGTATGGCTGATGGTCCCGAGGGCGCTGAGGTGTTCCCCCTCACCCCCCTGCCGGTTGACCTCGCCAATACCCCGTATACGGGCGGCCCTGCTGTGGGAGGATTATGTCCTCCCGGTATCCCGCAGGGCTGCCCGACAGCCGGAAACGGCGTCGAAAATAAAGGAGGGGCGGGCTCGCTGGCCGTTTTCCGCTGGCGAGATCGCCCCTCCCGCGGTGTGAATGGCTGATGGACCCAAGGGGCGCTGAGGTGCTCCCCCTCACCCCCCCTGCCGGGGAGGAACAATCCCCCCCAATCCCGCGGGGCCGTCAGAGAGCCGTGGGCGGCTCGGGTGGGGGCCCGAGTCGCCCTTATCACGGCCTGGAGAAGGTAGGCCGCGCTGGGTGTTACCCCTGGCGCGGCCATGTGCGATACGGCGGAGTTTTTCGGAGGGTCCTTCTGACCCTCCCGCGGATGGGGCCGCAATGGCCGGGCGTGGGGAGGCACCGGAAGGGTATCCGTAGGTCACGGGGCCTCCCCTACAAGCGCCGAGGTTAGGTAACCGGGGTGGTTTTAGCCGGTAGAAATCCGGCACTACCTCCTGCTCTCCCCCAGGGCAGGTGGTGTCTTTCGAAGATTTCCACCTCGTAACAAAAAAAAAAAAAAAAAAATGGCGGGCACCGTGCCCTTCGATCTTCTGGCGGAGGGAGACGCTTCGATCTATGAGCGTCTCCGAGAACTCCGCCGGGGGGGCGCGATGGTGTCCGCTGAGGAGGAGGTGGACGTGAGACGCCAGGCCCGGCTGGCTGCGCGAAACAAATGGAGGAGGGAGCTCCTCAATCGAGGAGTCGCGCAGCGAGCAGTCGGGGCGGTTCTGCCCAGCCTGGATGAATGGCTGGACCGCGGAAGGGGGACGCTCACCTACCGGGTCACGCAGGTGCTCACTGGGCATGGTTGCTTCGGTGAGTACCTGTGCCGGATACAGGCGGAGGCGACGACGGAGTGCCACGAGTGTGGGGCTGCGCTGGACACAGCGCAGCACACACTGGAGGAGTGCCCGGAATGGGCGGCGGAGCGCCGGGCGTTGAGGGCGCAAGTGGGGGCGGATCTCTCGCTGCCTCGCATCATTAGTATGATGCTGGGCAGCGAGAGAGCCTGGGTAGCGGTGGCCTCCTTCTGCGAGGATGTTCTTCGCAGAAAGGAGGCATCAGAGCGGGGTCGGGAATTGACCGACCCCGTCCGTCGCGAAAGGTGGAGGGAAAGGGCTCGCCGGTTGCGCTCGCGCAGGCTGGCGAGATCCCCCCTCCCGTGGTGTAAAAGCGGTGACGGTCCGAGGGGCGATCGGTGGTGTCCCCCCTCCCGTCTCTCGGATGACTGTCACCGCTGACTCAGTGGACGGGCGGCCCTGCTGTGGGAGGATTATGTCCTCCCGGTATTCCGCGGGGCTGCCCGACAGCCAGAAATCTGGCGTCGAATGTAAAGGAGGGGTGGACTCGCTGGCCGTTTCCGCTGGCGAGATGCCCCCCTCCCGCTTGTTTGGTATGGCTGATGGACCCGAGGGGCGCTGAGGTGTTCCCCCTCACCCCCCTGCCGGTTGACCTCGCCAATACCCCGTATACGGGCGGCCCTGCTGTGGGAGGATTATGTCCTCCCGGTATCCCGCAGGGCTGCCCGACAGCCGGAAACGGCGTCGAGAATAAAGGAGGGGCGGGCTCGCTGGCCGTTTTCCGCTGGCGAGATCCCCCCTCCCGCGGTGTGAATGGCTGATGGACCCGTGGGGCGCTGAGGTGTTCCCCCTCACCCCCTGCTGGTTGAACTCGCGAATACCCCGTATATGGGCGGTCCTGCCGGGGAGGAACAATCCCCCCCCCAATCCCGCGGGGCCGTCGGAGAGCCGTGGGCGGCTCGGGTGGGGGCCCGAATCGCCCTTATCACGGCCTGGAGAAGGTAGGGCGCGCTGGGTGTTACCCCTGGCGCGGCCATGTGCGATACGGCGGAGTTTTTCAGAGGGTCCTTCTGACCCTCCCGAGGATGGGGCCGCAATGGCCGGGCGTGGGGAGGCACCGGAAGTGTATCCGTAGGTCACGGGGCCTCCCCTACAAGCGCCGAGGTTAGGTAACCGGGGTGGTTTTAGCCGGTAGAAATCCGGCACTACCTCCTGCTCTCCCCCAGGGCAGGGGGTGTCTTTCGAAGATTTCCACCTCGTAACAAAAAAAAAAAAAAAAAAAAAATGGTTGAAAAGTTTATCTGTAAGTTGTAGACGTACATTGTGTGCCAATCCGGTTTCCCTAATACCGTCAGCTGACTTTCCAGAGTAAATTTTCATTGACCATGTATATCCTTCGCTTGAGCATAATTTCAATAATTTGGTCCCCTATTTATGTGCTTTATTTGGTATATATTGTTAGAAGATAAGTCTTCCGCGCCACGGAATCGGCGTTTCATCAATGACAATGTTTTCTCCACGCGTGAATATGTCTTGATGCTTTTTTTGCAGTTTGTTGAACAGTGATAATATTTTTCGAAGACGATCATTTTCAGCTATAGTGGAGTTGTTAGCAAAATGAAAATTGATAAGGAGCAATTCGAATCTGTTCCGCGACATAGTGCTACGCGGTAAATCAAAATTGTAGAATCGGTTTCTTGACCAATAATTGGCTATAGGATTTGCTCTTACGAAACCCATCCACCAAAGCAATCCCAAAAATTGTTTTATTTCATCCGAATTAGTGTCTGTCCATTGACGCATTGGCGCAGATGCAGTTACTTCAGACTTATTTCATTTTTGTTGCGCATATCTATTAGTTTCCACTACAAGTAAATCTATAATTTCGTTATCAATGAATAAAGTAAGCGCATCATACGGAGTGATAGTGTCAAGTAGTTGCCTGTTGACGCCGGCTGTTTCAGTAAATGAAAATGTTTTCTGACGTCCACTAAATTTACTCCATATACCACTCTCAACTGCAACTTCTTCGGCACTATCGACATCAATATCTTCCGCAATAATTACCCTAGTAGCACAAAATATTGAATACATATTTATCCAATATTAAAAAGAGATTCAATCTCTTTTTAATATTTAAATATACATACAATATGTATTCTACATTCAGGAAAAAATATTTTTTCTCGAATATGTATGAAATATTTAATAGATGTCACAGCAAAATATTTATTCACTAATGTAAAATAAATATTCATTCAATATTTGAAACAAAATATTTTTTTCTAAGAGAAAAATAAATATTCATTCAATATTTGAAACAGAATATTTTTTTCTAAGAGCAAAAAGAATATTCATTCAATATTAGAAGTAAATATTTTTTCTCGAATATGTATGAAATATTTAATAGATGTTACAGCAAAATATTTATTCACTAATGTAAAATAAATATTCATTCAATATAAGAAATAAATATTTTTTCTCGAATATGTATGAAATATTTATTAGATGTCACAGCAAAATATTTATTTCCTAATATAAAATAAATATTCATTTTATATTAGAAAAAATTATTTGATTTATATTAGATATAAAATATTTGTTTGTACTCTCTTTTCAATATATCGATTGAAATATTGATTGGAATGTATGGATTGCGAATCATTGCGTGACGAAATAATAATTAACAATTGACCGGTTGCGTTCTTTAGCAACAAGGCAATAATTCATGATCGTGGAATGCCCCCGACGGCAATTTACAATGTGCTGTGAGACAGTGAAAATACACAAAAATAATATACACAGTTTGTTGAGAGGTACAACATGAGTACAGAGGGTTTCGATTGAAACGGATTTATGACACGGTCAAGTTAATGCTGCTTTGGATGAATATTCTGTCACACCCCATTACCAATAATATGCATTTTCCTAAGACCACACCTACATCCGAGCTTTCCTAAAAACCTTACACGAGCCCAGAAGACAGTACTGTTTACGCTACCGAGCACACCTCTACATTGAAGTATATTCAAGTAACATCAGTGACACACTTTTGGTACGCAAGAACTTGCAGAGAAGGTAAGTACATATTTTTATTCCATGTTCTTAATATTTTTCTCGTAACACTCAATTTGCAGTTACAAAAAATATAAATTTATAAAAAAAGAAGTGGCTTCTATCCAGAATCGGAGTCGAGACACAATAGACGAAGCTAGAATTATGCCAACTAATTCTCAAGCAATTGCTAATCCTATGCCTGATTTCAATCTAAATCAATCCTTTAATCTTGAAATTATAAATGAACAAAATACAGAAACAGGTCATAATACTGCAAATAATGAACCTAACAATTTAAAGAATTTGAAATTACTTAGCTTTTTAAAATCATGGTCCGTAGAAAATAATATTAATCACTCTCAATTGGGTAATTTATTAATGGGTTTGAAGGATATTTTTCAAGAATATGAAATTCCACGCGATACTCGCACTTTGTTAAAGACTAACCGAGCAACAAATATTGTGTCAGTCTTAAGCAAGAAGAAGACAGTAGCTCAGTACACATATTTTGGCATAAAAGAGAATCTAATTACTTTGTTACAAAATGAAAGTGTATTTACTGAGCTCAAAGAGACATTAACGTTTCCATTAATTTTTAATATCGATGGAATTCCAATTTCAAAAAGTTCGAACAATCAGTTTTGGCCCATTTTGTGCAAGCTAGTATTAAAAAATTGTACATTGTCTCCTTTTCCGATAGCAATATATTATGGTAATGCCAAACCAAATTCCTTGGTTGATTACTTAACTGATTTCATAAACGAATTAAATGATATTTTAGAGCATGGATTATTTTACAGTAATACTTATTTTAAAGTAGATGTTATATGCTTTACGTGTGATGCACCTGCGAGAGCATTTTTAAAAAATATTAAAGGACATACAGGTCGCAGTAGCTGTGAAAGATGTACAGAAGAGGGTACATATTACAAAAAAAGAATTATTTATGAAAACCATAATGCTAGTGCTGGGACACATTTTGATTTTGAAAATTTTCGCGATATGGATCACTATCGAGACGATAAACGGACACCTCTATTAAATATAACGAAATTAGACATAATAAAACATTTTGCTTTAGATTATATGCATTTATGCTGTTTAGGAGTTATGAAAAAATTACTTGGTCATTGGTGTAAGATAGAGTTTACATTACAGCATAGAAACAAATTATCCAAAAGAATGGTTTTTGCTGCAAAATATTTACCTTGTTACGTAGGAAGGATTGTTTCCTTCGTCTCGTCTATGATGCCCTTATATGGTAATCGAGAGCGCATGCAGTCGGATCTGCCCCTTCCGCGATGACGCGATGACGTAACTCTTCGGGGGAGTTTTCCGGACTCCCTTGGAAGATTCTGTACCCCCACCATATTTTTGGTCCGGATTTCGGGTATAAAAAGGGCACGAAATCTGCCCTCAGTGGCTCAGTATCCAATTAACTGGCTTCGTGATACGTTGCGACTTAGGCTGTTTGAATACTCAAGCTCAGTGAGATCGGGTTAAATTCCCCTTTGATCATCAACCGATATTTATAAAGTTCGCATTTGTCGAAAGTTAGTGAGATCGGGTTAAATTCCCTTTCGATCATCGATATTTATTTCAAAGTTCGCATTCGTCGAAAGACAGCAAGATCGGGTCGCATTCCCTTTCAAGCATTTTATATTTATAACGTTAAAGACTGTAAACGTGGGTTCTTTGAGTCCACGATAATTACACATTGTAATTTACTAAATATATAGAATATAGACATTTTTATTATTTGATCATAGATATATTCATTTCTTTCTGTTTCCTATACCAATCATAAGTAGTATATAGAATCCACCGAATAGATATATCTCAACCGCTCGAGATATATCGATAGTTACGAGGCAATAATTACTAACAATCCAGTGGCACCCAGTGATGAAATAGGCACTGGCACATCCACAAATAAACCCTTCCAGTGGCACCCAGAGATGAAATAGGCTCTGGCACATCCACAACAACCTTTCCAGTGGCACCCATTGATGAAATAAGCATTGGCACATCCACACATTCTAACCCTCCAGTGGCACCCAGAGATGAAATAAGCTCTGGCACAACCACAAAAACCTTGACCTTCCAGTGGCACCCAGTGATGAAATAGGCATTGGCACATCCACACATTTCCCATCAAACGGCTCGACCGTTTAACTAACAAAAAACCATAAACAACCGATCCTCGGCTCCGCAGCCGTGCCCCTTAGCCCTCGGCTCGTAACACATGATCACTTCACTTCACGGTCACTTACATTTGCTACTGTGAAATTTGGGTATAGTTAAAAACAATTTATTCTTCCTACGTTTAAACATTTAGTAATATTCTGCGGTTGCACGATTCACGTTTCTCGTTCGGTTAGCAGAACGACTCTGCCAGCTGAAACGTTCGCACTCGCTTCCACACGCACACGCACACACACTGTCTCCAAATTTAGTGGAAATCGGCGGCAGATACCGATCACACAGGGCAGCATCGGCCCCTGCGTAGTGTGCGTCGCAGTGTGAGCGTCGGCACTACAATGTTATCCACATTAAAGAACATGTGCGTGTGCGTGTGGAAGCGAATGCGACGTTTCAGCTGGCAGAGTCGTTCTGCTAGCCGAACGGACAACATGAATCGTAAAAACGCAGACTATTACGAAATGTTTAAACGTAAGAAAAATAAATCGGTTTCAAATATTCCCACATTTCACAGTGGCAAGTGATAGTGAGCGTGAAGTGAAGTGATCTTGAAGTGAATTCACCGTGAGTGTAGTGAGTTCACCGACCCGGCCGGTGACATCAGTTGTTGAGCGTTGCCTAGGTCAGGATTCGCACAATGTTTACCAGATTAATTCGTAGACGAATGGGTAAGTTTAAACAGCTTTTTCTAACATTAGTTCTGCAAATCGTTTTTCTTGAACCATAATTTATCCACCTAAAAACGTGCTGTTAAATAAAATATTTTTTTCATAAGTAATAGAACAGTTTATTCCTTTCGGATAATGAATAAACGTATCGAACACGGTTATTAAACGACTTATTACTTTCATAAGTATAAACGAATTATTCCACATTATTCTTAATTAAGACGATGTAACATTTGCCGCATGCTTCCGTCGGTACCCTCGACGCCCCCCCATCGCGATAGCTGATAGGTTCGTGCCTGAGCGCGCGCCATCGGCCGCCTAGCGGGCGCTCTCATTGGCCAGTGTTTTTCGTTAATAACTTAAAAATGAAGCTGCAAACCACATGTTGGTCAAGGAAAAAGTTGTTCAGAATCACCCCAGCTACCCCCCATTTCCGGGAAGGACAGGAGTTAAGAGACACCCTGTATAATGTTCACAATTTAGTGCACATTACAGACGATGTGGAAAATTTAAAATATTCTTCGGAGGAATTAAGTTGCTTCCCTTTTGAAAATTACTTGGGGAAGCTAATAAGCATACTACGTAGATGGAATAATCCTTTGGCACAAATAACAAAAAGGTTATCGGAAAATGGAGCACCTACAATCAGGGAGAATATAAGCAAAATAATTGTTAAAGTACAAAATAATAAAAAAAGAATACAACTGCCTTATTTTAATTTAAAAGCTTATGGGTTTCGCGATTGTTATATTTTTGTAAAACATGATTATGTCCTGCAAATCACAGATATAATAGAAAATGAAATAATTGGTAAATTATCAACCAAATTAGAAACATTTTACACAAACCCTATGGATTCCAAAATAATAGGAATATTTAAATTTAATAATTTCACAAATCAAATTGTTTCATTTGGGCTAAATGAAATTGTGCATAAAGCATTTATACTTAAATGTCAAACATACTTTGTAGCATTTGAACTGCTCCATTTATGTAATTAATTAGTTATTATTTTATTATTAGTCATTAATTTATCAGTTATTATTATTAATTAGTATAGGATTAAAGGATAAAATTTTTAGATGGCATCCAAAAGAACATATAATAGAACACAAAAGCGATTTGCGATTCCGTGTGATTCCGATTCTGCGAGTGTAAGCTCAGAAATTCATCAAGCTACTACAGAAGCAGCAAGTAAGTAGAAAAAAATGGCACTTATGTTAAACCCTACTATAAACGTAAAAATTATAAATTAAATAAAGGGTGTCTCAGAATGATTTTCGTTTTTGAATTGACCAATACGCGCCAACCGCAGGTAGCAGGGGGAGGGGAGTGGACTCGTCCGCTTGGCCGGCTTGTTAAGTTTAGTAGCCATGAATCGTTTCACGGGATTACAGCGCGCGTTTTGCGTGAGAGCGTTTTATAAATACAACGATTCCTACACTGTTGTTCGTCGTCTCTACAGGACACATTTTAATTTAAAAAGCTTAAGACATGTGCCAAATGCCAATTTAATTAAGTATTGGGTGTGCAAGTTTGAAGAGACTGGGAATACAATGCCGGACAAATCGTCTGGGCGTAAAAGGACATCAAGAACGAGCATGAACGTCGATCGCGTTCGAAAGTCTGTTATGGACGACCCACGACAGTCATTGAGATTGCGCGCAGCTTCTCTTAATTTGAACAAATCTACGGTTCATCGCATTATTTCGAAAGATTTACATTTTCACCCCTATAAAATTGTTATTGTTCAAGAAATGAAGCCTGATGATCCTGATAAACGAGTCGAATTCTGCAGGACAATGAAAAACCGTTTTAGGAGTTTCAATAACATCTGGTTCTCCGACGAATCGAATTTTCACATCAACGGTCATGTGAATAGACAAAATTGCAGATACTGGGCTTCCGAGAATCCGTTAGAACTGCATCAGAAGCCCTTGCACTCGCCAAAAGTTGTTGTTTGGGCTGCCATATCAAGTCAAGGAATTATCGGTCCTTATTTTTTTGAGGATGACCGAGGTCGAACTCAGGCCGTTAATTCTGACCGATATTGCCATATGATCCGGACTTTTTTCGCTACAGAAATGCAAAACCAGAAGGGCTACAACAGCAACACCTTTTTCCAGGAAGATGGAGCCACTTCTCATGTTACTGTAGCGCGCTAATACGGTATTAATATTCTAGCGCGCACTGGGTATTCAAATAACTTATTTTACTTGGGAGAGCTTTCTAATAACAACGATCCTTTATGGTAAACTTCTTTAATAACACTGATATTGTAAATTGGGACTTCCCGACGCTTAAACACAAAATGAGAGCGAGCGTCGGACTTTCCCGCTATTTATCATAAATAAAACATAGAACATAAAATATATAGCAGGTAAACTTAACCTAATATAATCTAGGGTTTTCTGAATCAAACTATTGGCATCGCCACATCACTCCCCTCTAAGCAGTTTAAACATTTAAGCTGCGAATTTAACTCTTTTGGTATTTTTATAAGTTCTTAAATTAGTTGTAATATTATGATTATCTTCTAAAAACGCTGGTTTTAGCCGTTCGATCGAAACGTTGATCGGTTTTCCCTTATAATCTATCTTAAAAATATCGTCCTTTATACGTTCCAAAATCTCAAAAGGTCCTTCATAAGATGGATCGAGTGGCTTTTTAGTCTCTAGTTTCTGAAAAACATGTGTGCAAGTATATAGTGTGTTATGGGTGAACGGTTTCTTCCTGATATGATGCGCAGTGGGTATTGGTTTAATCTGTCTAATATGTTGCCGGAACTTGCTAATAAAATTTTCTGGCTCAGGCTGAGTCTGCTCAATGAAAAATTCGCCTGGCAGTCTGATAGCATTACCATACAACATCTCTGCTGCGGATGCTTTAATATCCTCCTTATAACTCGTTCTGAATCCGAGAAGTATTGTGGGTAGCACTTCTGTCCAGTCCTTACTACCGTGACAGGCTACTGCGGTTTTTAAAGAACGATGCCACCGTTCAATAAGTCCATTGGAAGCTGGATGGTAAGCAGTGGTCCGAATTCGCTCACAGCCTAATAATCTTAATAATGATTTAAACAATTGGGATTCAAACTGCGTTCCCTGGTCTGTTGTGACTGTAAGAGGTGTACCGAATCTGCTAATCCAATTGTTGTAAAATACTGTTGCTACTGTGTCTGCTGACTGATCTTTAATGGGTATTGCTTCTGGCCATCTCGAGAACCTATCCATAATTGTCAGACAATAAATGTATCCTTTCGATGGTGGTAAAGGACCAACTATATCCATATTAATATGGTCGAATCTGCCTGCTGGTATTTGGATGTGTTTAGGTTGCTTATGATTATGCCTATGAACCTTACTGCGTTGACACGCTTCACAAGTACGTGCCCATTCAGTAATGTCACGCCTCATCTGTGGCCATACGAAAGTTCTCGCTATTATTTTCTTCGTTGTACGACCGCTTGGATGCGATAAACTGTGTATTTTGTCAAATATGCCTCTCCGGAGACATTGTGGAATATATGGTCTGGTTGTATTATTATATGTATCACAAAAAACGTAAGAATCTGTATTATCCATCTTAAATTTTTGTAATTTCCATTTGCTATTTTGTCTTGTCTCCTGGAGTATGCTTTTCAGTTCCTGATCATCCCTTTGAGCATTAATTAGTTCTTCTGTGGATATTAAAATTGGTAGACCTATTTCTTCTATTCTTGATAGTGAATCTGCAACTATATTTTTGTCTCCGGAAACATGTTCGAGATGTGTTGAAAATTGACCTATGAAGTCAAGCTGTCTTAACTGTCTTGGAGATGCTTTATCCGATTTTTGGAGGAAGGCATAAACTAATGGTTTATGGTCGGTTCTGATGAGTAGCTGTCGACCTTCCACCATATATTTGAAATATTTTAAACTTTTGTAAATCGCTAGGAGTTCCCGGTCATACGTACTGTAACGGGTTTGTGCCTTCTCTAGTTTCCGAGAGAAAAATCCGATGGGCTCCCAGCTATTACCATTCCATTGATCAAGAACTGCTCCTACTGCTATATCCGATGCGTCTGTTGTTAACGCTAGCTTTGCATCTGGTTTCAGAAAATGCAAGAGGGTTGCGTCCACAACCTGCTTTTTACTCTTTGCAAAAGCTTCCTCTGCATCAGCTGTCCAAATAATCGGTCGCTTATCTTTCTTCTTTGCTCCTATGAGCAATTTGTTTAATGGGAGTTGTGTCTCGCCCGCCTTTGATAGGAATCTCCTATAGAAATTGATAATTCCTAAAAATCTCCGTAGCTCATTAATATTGTTCGGCTTCGGATATTCCTGGATGACCCTTACTCGTTCATCCAACGGTGCGATACCTTTACTGGTGACACGACACCCTAAATAATTTACTTCACTTTTTGCGAACTGGCATTTTGCCAAATTGATCGTGAGGCCATTTTCCCTCAGCTTTCTAAAAATAATTTCCAGATGTTCCTGATGCTGTTCTGCATTTTCTGATGCTATAATAATGTCGTCAATATAGCATTGACAGAAATCGTATTCTCGCAGCACATTATCCATTAGCCTTTGAAATGCCTGCGCAGCATTGCAAAGACCAAATGGCATTACTGCGTACTGATACAATCCAAATGGTGTTATCACCGCCGTCTTAGCTTGGTCTTCTGGTGCTATTGGTATTTGATGATATGCCCGCATCAAGTCCAGAACGGTAAATACCTTCGCCTGAGCAAAATTCTGCACTATATCCTGGATATGTGGTAACGGATATTTATCTGGTAAGGTTACGCTATTCAACCTGCGGTAATCACCGCAAGGTCGCCATTCACCTGTTTTCTTTTTTACCAGATGCAGCGGACTTGCCCATTGACTTTTCGATGGTACCACCGTTCCTTGCTTGAGCATGAGCTGAAATTCCAGTTTGGCTGCCTGAAGTTTTTCTGGTGGTAATCTACGGGCTCTTTCTGCGATGGGTGGTCCTTCAGTAACGATGTAATGCTGCACGCCATGTCTCTTGATGCTATTGCTTGAGGGTTTAGTAATATCTTTGTATTCATTTAAAAGTGCTTTATACCTGTTTTTGCTATCTATTGTAGAAATGGATGGTACAGGTGTATTTGTTATTTTCCCTGTTTGGAATAGTTGAGTTTGTTGGTCGATCAACCTGCGCTTCCGTAGGTCAACCAATAAATTAAAGTGATGCAGGAAATCAGCTCCAATTATTGCTCTTGCGACATTGGCCACAATGAACTTCCATGGAAACTGACGTCGTAACCCAAGGGTTACAGTCAGATTCTTGTTACCAAATGTATCGACTTCAGTTCCATTTGCTGCGTACAATTTAAAATTTGCTATTTGTTTCTTTGTGTTAGAGTTTCCTTTAGGCACTACAGAAATTTCTGCACCTGTGTCGATTAGAAACTCTGTACCGCACTTGCTGTCTAAGATAATGAGACGGTTCTGTAGGTGTAAATCGTCTTCCACCGTCTCCACGAAAGACGACTTACTTAGTTTTCCGCCGTTGCGGATCTTTTGTCAGGCCCCGTCCAGTTACACGGAGGTCTACATTTAAACGAGTTCTCTCTGAACCTGTCATGGAAATAACAGAATTCAGTTCGCTGTCGGCTCCTATTGCGCGAATGACTGCGCCCCCTATAGTAGTGTCCTCTGCTACTGCTGCGTGGGCGTCGTTGAAAACTGGCGCGTACCGCCGATTCCAGCTGTTCCATTCTTCGCGTAAGCGCAGCTATTTCCGCGCTTATGGATGCCGCTGCTGGTGGCGGCGTCGTCTGTAATGGCGCCACTTGCAATGGCGGCTCTTGCGTTGGCGTCACTTCCGCTGAAACGATGGCGGCCATTTCGTACGGGGCCGACCTTTCCATAGTTTTATCTGCCAGCTCCGCCAATTTCTTTAAACCAGAGTCCTCCATGACTGCTAAAATTTCCTGAATTCTGGTCGGTAGTCGCTGAAGCCACAGCATTTGCAGCGCGTCCTCGCTTACCCTCGTTCCTGCTAATAGCGTCATTTCGCGCAACAGCTCCGACGGTCTTCTATTATTCAGCTCGACGCCGGAGAAAAGTTGATTGAGCTGCTCTCGGTCCGTTTTTGCCAGCCGAGCTATCAGTGCTGTTTTGATTTCTGTATATGACTCTTCAGTTTGAGGAGCCGTTATAATATCAGCTACTATTCTAACGACGCTGTTGTCCAAATGCCGGATAACAGCGGCGCTCTTTACGGCGTCTGTTTTGACGCCATAGGCCGCAAACTCTCTCTCGAGCATTGCGAACCAAAGTCTTGGATCGTCCCGCCAGAAATTTGGTAGCTTGGCGCTTCTAAAATCGTTTAAACCGTTTTCGAGAACCGCTGTCGCCTTCGTCTCAGGCAACGCTGTCGCCTTTGGCTTGATTTGCGATGCTCCTTGCCTAGTCTCCATTGCTATGATTTAGTACACGGCAACGAACAAACGGGTTTCGGCACCAGTTGTAGCGCGCTAATACGGTATTAATATTCTAGCGCGCACTGGGTATTCAAATAACTTATTTTACTTGGGAGAGCTTTCTAATAACAACGATCCTTTATGGTAAACTTCTTTAATAACACTGATATTGTAAATTGGGACTTCCCGACGCTTAAACACAAAATGAGAGCGAGCGTCGGACTTTCCCGCTATTTATCATAAATAAAACATAGAACATAAAATATATAGCAGGTAAACTTAACCTAATATAATCTAGGGTTTTCTGAATCAAACTATTGGCATCGCCACATTACAAATGACTCATTAGCTGGTCTTCACGATTTATTCCCTAGAAGAGTGATAAGTCGCCGAGGAGACATCAATTGGCCACCGAGGAGCCCTGATTTAACGCCTGCTGATTTCTTCCTATGGGGCTACCTAAAAAGCAAAGTTTACAATCCATTGCCACCCAACCTGAATGTTTTGAAGCAAAGAATCACTGAAGAAATCAACTGTATTCCAAGAGCGATGCTCCAGCGAGTTATTGAAAATTTTAGCTCCAGGTTAAATGAGTGTGAACAAATGAATGGTGCGCATTTGCAAATGGTTGTTTTTCATAAATAAACTTCAAGAATTGCTCTTTAAATTAACATTAAATAAAACGAGATTTAATTGATATTTTGTTTTTTATTTAACATCTAAAAACGAAAAACATTCTGAGACACCCTTTACAAGTAAGACAACAAGAGGAGTACGTGGAAAATTCACGACCGAAAGCTAAATTGAATATCAGAAGGAAACCTATTGGAATATGGGTATAAATAATTAAATTATATTCTATAAAATACTTTATTAATGAATTTGAAAAGGCACGTAGGAAAGGCACGTCTTATTCTTACGTTGAACCGTCTCGAGTGAGAATTGCACAAGCGAGAAACAAAAGAGCGACGCGCCTATGACGCAGTATATACATACAATGTATATACCTGGCAAGACTAAAATAAATCAACTGATCCATATGTTGGAATAATAGATTAGTTTTGTCCTTTGTTAGAACAATAAATTCCAACACGCCCCCTCAAAAATAAATCTATTATTTAATTAAGACATGCCTCCCTTGTGCCTCATCTGGGGCTAACTACATTTGGTCCAACATTTGTTGCTTAGGATTAGGGAAACCCAGAAAAACCTAATCAGACCATTTCAATTATTTATAATAACAAGAATAATTTTGAGATTCATTTAAGATTCATTTTCGCCCTGAATTGTAAGAATTTCACAGCTGGCAGTGATTTTGTCAGGACGTCCGCTACTTGATTACCTGTAGGCACGAATTCAAGTTTTATTACATTTTTCTCAATTTGTTCCCTGGAAAAATGATATTTAATATCAATATGTTTTGATCTCTTGTGATTGCATGGATTGTTTGCTATACTTATACAACCATTATTATCTTCGTAGATTATAATTGGTTGGGCAACATCAATATTTATACTTATTGCTAAAGATCTCAACCAAAGAGCTTCTCTAACAGCTTCGAAAAGAGCCATATACTCAGCTTCTGTTGATGAAGCTGCTACTGATGCTTGCCGTTTTATACTCCAGCATATTGTGCAACGTTCGAATAATTTAAAAAGATATCCAGTTGTACTTTTTCTATCACTTAAATCATGACCTCCCCAATCTGAATCAACATATCCGCACAGAAGATTGTTGTAATTTCCTTTTTCGTAAGTTATTTTGATATCCAACGAACCCTTCAGATATCTTAACACACGTTTTAAATTTTGCCATAGTTCTTTGTTATTTTTATTTGTAAATCTACTTAAAATGTTCACGGCTATACTTAAATCGGGTCTTGTACACACCATTATATACATTAAACATCCAATTAGACTTCTACATGGTGCATGTTAGATACATAATCTAATTTACTTGGAAGAGGTGTGTTAATCGTTTTACATTCGAGCATATTAAATTTCTCTAACACTCTTTTAATGTAAGCAGTTTGATCCAATGTTATTTTCTCATTATTTCTTTCAATTTTGATTCCTAAGAAAAGCTTAATATCTTTCAAATCTACCATACAGAATCTGTTCATTAAATAATCTTTGAAACTATTCATTGTTTCATTTTTAGCAGTAGCAATCACAAGATCATCAACATATAAAATTACATATATATTTTCAGATATATTTCCTCTGTCCAAAATATAAATGCATCGATCCACAGATGAATTTCGAAAACCTTTTTGTACCAAGCTTTTCTCGAATACCTCGAACCAACATCTTGCCGCCTGCCTTAAACCATACAAGGCTTTATTTAATTTGCAAACTTGACCAATTTTACTTTCAATTCCTTGAGGTACTTTCATATAAATTTCCTCTTTCAATTCACCATTTAAAAATGCAGTTTTAACATCCATATGGTGTATTAATAAATTAAATTGGTTTGCAAAAGCAATCAAAAATCTGAAACTTGCAATTCTAGCAACAGGTGCAAACGTTTCATTATAATCAACCAAATATTCTTGGCTAAAACCACGAGCGACAAGACGAGCCTTGTATTTCATTGGATTTCCAAATTCATCATTTTTAATTGTAAATAACCATTTACAATCAACAGTATTTTTATTTTTAGGCATTTGAACCAATGTCCAGGTTTTATTTATTAAAAGAGAGTTTATCTCGTCATTAATAGCTTTCTCCCATTGAACTTTATCATCTGTAGTTTTAATTTCGTCAAATGAATTGGGAGTTTGACAAACAAAAGGGTGAGCACACATAATGTAATCACTATGGATATCACTTTCGTCATATGAAACAGGGGGAAGTTGTTTAATCCTACCACTCCTTCTCGGTTCAGAATTTTCTTGTATTACATTTCTATTGTCTCGAGATGAAGATCTATTATTTTTATCTACTTCAATTATAGATTTATCCGTTTCATCACCTAATTTTTCGTCAGAGCTTACTTTCTTACTCGGCCTAACTATATCTGATTCATTACTATCAGATTTATGACAATCTATCATATCTGACTTATCATTATCAGATTTATTTTTCTTTACCATGTCTGATTTAACATTATCAGACTTAGTATACCATTCCACTGATTTTGACTGCATTTCAGATGCATCAGTGTTCTTGTTTCCTATTTCAGAATTTTCTTCATTAAGTCTGGCTATAGGCCGAGATTTCAAGTAAGTTGCTTCATCTACTATTACATCTCTAACTATAGAGAATTTTTCTTGTTCTACATCCCACACTCTATATCCATTTGGCTCATATCCCACTAATATGCCCTTCCAAGATTTTTCATCAAACTTTGTTTTTCTAACCTTGTTATGTATATAGACTGTGGAACCAAAAACTTTTAAATATTTTAATTTGGGTTTTTTACTGTGCCACAATTCAAATGGTGTTTTGTCTAGTTTTAAAGCTTTAGTTGGAGTTAAATTTATTAAATACGTAGCAGTTAGTACTGCTTCTCCCCAAAATACTTTATTTAAACTGGCACCGCTTATCATTGTGCGTGCTTTTTCGGTTATTGTTCTAACCATTCTTTCCGAAACACCATTCAATTGAGGAGTTCGTGGGACTATTAAATGATAACTAATACCTCTTTGAGCGCAATAATCTTTCATCTCGTTTGACAAATATTCTCTACCGTTATCGCAATACAAGTTAACAACTTTTGAGTTAAAATGTGCCTCACGTTTAGCAATAAAGTCTTTTAACACCGAAAATACGTCGGATTTATACGTAATTAAATACGTGACACAATAGTGAGTATAGTCATCAACAAATAGCACAAAATAGTTTTTATTATTTACAGTTGAAGGAGTAATAGGACCACAAACATCCGAATGAATGACAAACAATGGTCGTTTGATGTAACTCTTATCTTTCTCTTTTTCAAATGACAACCGTGCCTGGTTACCATTTATACAAGCTTCGCATAAATTGTCATTCGGTATGACTTTATCAATACAGTTCACATCACCAACCATTTGTTTATACTTTAATTCCAAAAATTTAGTCTTTCCTATGTGGCCTAAACGTTGATGCCATAATTCATAATTGTTGTTTATGCTACTATAAATTTGAAAATTATTATTCTCTACGTTTCTACTATTTATTTCAAAATCTATGGCAGTTAAATAGTTGAGTGTCTTACCTTTCATTATAGGTTTACCGTTTTTACCTATTTCAACTCCCTTTTCGTTGAAGGTAATTGTCATGCCAGCCTCTTGCATCCTCCGTACTGACAATAGATTATACGGCACTTCTGAGCAGTACAAAACGTCCTCCAGTACGCCTTGTACACCCATATCGCTGGTTACGTGGATGTCCCCTTTCTTCGTTGCCATTACGTAGGTTCCGTTTTTCGCTACCGAAATCTTTATCGGTGGCTGCAACTCCTCGGAAGCGAAGAATACATCGATTCTTGAAATACTTGAAATAGTAACAGTCTTTAATTTTGTGACCCTTCCTCCCGCAATGATGACACTTTAAAAATTCATCAGCATTAGTTTTCGTAAACTGCCTTTTATTCCTATTATATGGTCGTTTCTTGTGTAATTTCTGATTCTCAAAACTATTTCTACTATGATTGTGCATATTTGCACGGTGTACTCTAATCACGTTCACACTTGGTGACTTCATCTCAGATTTCAATTTTACTTCGTGGTCAAGTAATCTAGTTTTAACAGAAGCTGTTGTTAAGCTATCTTCTGTTAATGTTTCAATTGCGGTGATAACGCCATCATAGGTTGTAGGTAGTGTCAATAAAAGATGCGACGCCTTGTCCGTCTCTTCGAGTCTCGCGCCAGCTGCTGATAATTTTGTTATCAGATCGTCAAAAATTGTGAAGTGTTTCACTAGTGGTGTATCACTCTGTAGTTTTAATGTTAACAGTTTTTTTCTAATAGCCAGTTGAGTGGCTAGACTTTTCCTTTCGTAAATTACGTCCAATCTTTTCAGGATCTCTGCCGCATTGCTCTCGGGTTTTGCAAAGCCGAGAAAAGAATCCGATAGATACTCGACGATTACGCCTTTCGCAACTCTCTCAGCCTTTACCCACGCATCAGTCTGTTTTTCGGGGGTTGGATTATCTATTACTTTGATCACGTCAAGTTCATTTAATAAAGCGCGTAATCTAATTTTCCACACACTATACTTTTCACCATCAAATGGTTTAATGTTTCTTTTAGCTTTCGAGTTTTCCATAGTTTTATTGTTGACACGGGTGCACAGTTCAATCGAGTTTTACTTAATATACTTTAAACACTTAAACGTAACACTAAAAATTCACACACAGTTTAATCAAATATCGTTATTATAGTTTTAACCCTTTGCGCTCGAGCGGCTCCTCTCAGGCACCACTGCATGTGCTGCGGCAACTCGAGCGGTGCCTCTCAGGCACCACTCAAACCGATGCGGTCAATTGATACCATAATGGTGATTATTTTGGTTTGGCCTAGCGAGTATCGCTTCAGGAATCTACTCGGGACCTTTTGGAGATTATCTCATGAGGTGTTAAGTGACAGAGTGTTTTGTAAGATGTCTTATCTCGAAAACAGTCGCGATCGCGGATCGCACTCTGCCTTCGACGTTAGTTTGAGCTCAACTTTCTTGGCAGCCAGAACATTTCCCGCACAGTTACTGAGCCCAATAAGCATGGAAAATAACAGAGAAATTACTTCCAGTGAAGATGAGTTCGATTTTTCGGCAGTATCGGGCGAAATTGCATCCTTGCATACACAACTTTTGCAAGGAAACGAAAATAGAAGTAGTGAAGACAGCGACGACGTCAGAGGTGTAAGACGGCGAAAAATTCGAATTATGGATAGTGGATCCGATTCACAGAGTGATTGCACAGAAGTGATTGAATCTTCACAATGGAATGTGTGCACCGAATCTGAAGAAGTTTATTGTGTCTAAAATTATTTTAAGTCAACTCTAAAGAACTCATGAAATACACGAGAGCGGTTGACTGGTCTCGAGTTGCTGGTTCGCCCGGGCTAAAAGCGCCTCGAGCGCAAAGGGTTAACACTTAATATTAACACTAAAATTTAACTACGTTAATAAGAGTGCAAACTGAGCCCATAACCTATTGGAATATGGGTATAAATAATTAAATTATATTCTATAAAATATTTTATTAATGAATTTGAAAAGGCACGTAGGAAAGGCACGTCTTATTCTTACGAGGAACCGTCTCGAGTGAGAATTGCACAAGCGAGAAACAAAAGAGCGACGCGCCTATGACGCAGTATATACATACAATGTATATACCTGGCAAGACTAAAATAAATCAACTGATCCATATGTTGGAATAATAGATTAGTTTTGTCCTTTGTTAGAACAATAAATTCCAACAAAACCTGAAAGAAAATCTGCAAGAGAATTCAATTTCCTGAAATAAAACTTTCATAAAAATATATCCTACGATCTTAAAAACTAGTAAACGAAATATTATTGCAGTGGTGAACACTGTCTTAAAAACTAAGACGAGAAACTTAAAAATAAATCCTCCCTTCTTGAATACTAGATTAGATTCAAATTATTGATGTTTTACTGAGGATATAGTATTGAATTCTTCAAACTCAATTGAAGGTACAGTGAGTGTTGCATGTTTTGTAGTAGTGTTTATGGCATATAATTTTACTTGACCATTTTGTTGAGTTACCAGATCCTCTCCTATCAAAATGTCAGGATCAGCATCACTGCGCCTAACGTATCCTGATGTTATAGCACTTTTAGTTGCAACACTAATTAAAAGTTTGGTTCGAAGAGATAAGTCGTGCGATAAAAAACTTTGAGACAAATTTCTTTTTTCCGATTTTTAATATTCTTAGCGATTTCTTCTTAACTTCAATTGTTGAAAGGGAATTAGTATATCACAAACCTGGACATTAATTTCTCCTAATGTCCGAATTGTCCCTGCCCCAATTCCAGTAAGATGATAAAGTCTGTTTCTAGAATTCAGAATGAGATGGGTTGATTCCTGTCTGGATACCCTGGGCGAAGCCTGCTGGTCCTCAGGGGTCCGTCAGGAGTCTGGTGAATGGGCGGCGCTTCTGCCTCCTTGGAGGGTATGAAGGGTCGCCCATTTTTTGCTTTTCTTTCTCCTGGTTCTCTCTATCCTTCATCACCTTCGCCGCGAACATCTGGAAAACTTTCCAGGCTTCCAGCGACGAGGTGATCCGCGAGACCAGGTTCGTAATCGTCCGGTTTTCTTCGTATACTGCCTCCAGACGGAGTCTCTCCTCCGCCCAGCGATCGCAGTGGAAGATGACGTGGTCTGCGTTGTCCACCGGGTGTCCGCAGTCCCAACAGTACTCGCCGATCGTCCTTCCTATTCTCTTCCTGAAACTGCCAAACCAGCCATGCCCCGTTAGGAGCTGCATCGTATGGAAGTCCAGGAAGACGGCGGGGGTCTTCCCATTGAAGGTCTTGACTGACCCGACCAGCTTCCGGGTCCAGTTGTTTGGGTCAAAACTGTCCCATCTGCCCTGCCACTGGTCGGTGGCCTCTTCCCATATTCTCTTCTTGAACCTTTGGAGGTGGGTAGACCCTCCAGCGGGGTCCTCCTGTTCTCCGTCGGTGGGAATGGGGTTGGTCTTCTCCGTGTGAATTTTCCAGAGGGCATCGGCTTTAATGTGTATCGGCATTTTCCCCGCCAACACACACAATGCATCATAAGCCACGGTACGGTATGACGTCGTGGTATGAATCAATGCCTCTCTCTGTCTTCTACGTAGAACAAGTGTGTTGAAGCGTCGGGCGTTCGCTGCCTGCGCCCATATCGGGGACGAATACAGGACCACCAACTCCCACACATTGTAGTAGCGGGTCCTACATTTCCTAGCTGGGCCCTTGGTATTTGGAAGGAGCCCTGCTAGGGCACCCATCATCTTCTCCGCTCTCGCGCAGGTTTTGGCGATGCCTGTAGTTGCGCTGGTTGTCGAGTTCTACTCCGAAGTAATTCGCAGTGCTCTGCGTCCTCAAGGAGGACTCGCCCCAGTCGAGGTCGATTATTCTGTGGATTCTTTTCCCCGCAAGTATCAGGATCTCGGTCTTTTCGGGGGCGATCTCGAGGTTCATATGAGTGAACCACTCTCGGATCTGCCTCAAACCGACGTCTATCCGGAACTGGAGTTCTTCCACGTTCCTTGCCGAGATTGTGAGTGCCAGGTCGTCCGCATACGCGAAGGCTGCAGTATTCCAGAGACCATTTGCGAGCGTCAGGACACCACCGTATACCAAGTTCCACAGCATCGGTGCAAGCACCGCACCTTGTGGAACTCCAGCATAGATCGGCAGACTCACCGTTCTTTCCGGGGTATGGACCACCGCTCGCCTCTCCTCGGACTAGTTCCGTATGACCCTTATCAGGTCTCCGGAGACACCTCTCCGAGCAAGTTCGGCCAGGGTGTGTCTCCATTGTAAGCGGTTGAATGCATTTCTAATGTCCCTTGTAACGAGCGCACATAGTGTGCCCGTACTTTGGCATGCTTCCGCGAACCGCGTGACCTCCCTAATTGCATCCACTGTGCCTACGCCCTTTCTAAAGCCGTATTGACGGCAGTGCAAGGTGTCGCGTCCAATCTGCGCCTCTAAGGCGTCCTTCATTACATATTCCCAGAGCTTCGATAGCGCTGGTAATATGCTGATGGGTCTGTACGCCGATGGAGTCGTCGGGTCCTTTCCGGGTTTCGGAAGGAGAATCACCCGCGCTGTCTTCCATGTGCGCGGGAGGGTTCCCTCGAGCAGCGCTATACGGCACATCGTCGCGAGGTCAGCCGGCCATTTCTCGGCAATCATGTCGGGTGGGCGGTCCTGTGGGGTGTGGTTCCTTGTACTCTGCGCCGTGGATTCTCTGCTCAGCGCGTCGTAGGCCTCGAGAATATCCCCTGGCTTCGCGTCCTTGAGCGAGAATGGCCTCGAAGTCACGTAGGGCTGGCTGCGTCTCGACTCCTTAAAGGTGTGTAGGACGTATCGATCCAGTACCTCACTTCTCTGTAGGTCGTTGAGGGTTATCCTGTCTATGGATATAATGTCCGGGAAGGATGTCCCGCCGTTCCTGTAGAAGCTGAACATCCCCTGGGGTCGAACGGGGACGAGTTGCGCTCTTATGGTTATTCCCAGAAGTAGCGGACCTCTCCGTTCGATCTTGCTGCCTGCCCACGCCGGAGATTTGGCGTTGAAGTCGCCGGCAAGAATTACTCTTCCGCCCCGCGAGGTGGTATTTCCTAGGACCTCTTGGAGGTCTTCCATGTAGTCCTCCATCTCTGGCTGAGAGCTTTCGGCGAGCAGTAGCCGCTTATGATGGTTGTTTCCTCGAGCGTTGCTACTGCTATGCCGGGTAGTGGTGCGCTGTTGACGGGGCGTGCCGTGCGGCCGTTGAAGCCTGTTATCCACACGGCTGCGTCCCCGGTGGCGTCATTGCACCACTCCCTCCTCTGCCTATATGGCTCTGAAATGATCACCGCGTCGGCATTCAGCTCTGATGCTTGCTGCACCAGGAGTTCTTGCGCGAGGCGGGATCTATTTAGATTTATTTGTAGAATTACCAGGGGCCTAGGCATTTCGGGGAATTTTTCCCCGTCGGCCCTGAGCAACCTTCTGGTATTGCGGGCAGCCGAGTGTTGCGGCCACGTGCCGCAGTTTCTTTCCCTCCAGGCCTTGTGCCTCGCAGAGGGTGCACTTCGGCTCATTAGTGCACTCCTTTATGGAGTGTTCTGCTGAGCCGCACTTCCTGCATCTCTCCTTACCTTGCGGTAGGGTTTTACAGGCAAAGCTTGTATGTCCCAAGGCGTGGCACCTAAAGCACCTAACGACCTTCGGGAGCACCTTTGCCGTAACCATAGTGAACCCGATCCTAATTTTCCGGGATCCCAAGGTCCTTTGGTACGGCGTCGGAGGGCATGTCGAGGATCACCGTTTGGGTACCTGACGGCGTCATCCTCTGCGTCCTTAAGTGGAGGTCCTTGTGCTCTGCTCCCAGGGCTTTTGCGGTCCCCTCAAGGATTTCCAATGCCTCTGCTGTGGGGTCGACATTTCGCAATTCGAATGTCGACCTCGCCTGCAGCGGTGCAACCGGCGTGGCTTCACCGAGAGCTTTGCCCAGCATGTCAGCTACGGTGCCCGCCCTGGAGGCTTTGGACAGTTCTATCAGAACGTGTCCATCGCGGGTCTTCCTGACCCCGCTCGCTTCTCCAAGGCAGGCTTTCCCTTTTCTTTGGAGTTCCTTCACTGTCTCCAGATAGGAGGAGCCCTTTCTACCAGGGCTATCCTCTATGCTTCTCTATGCTTCTAATTAGAATCCTGGAGGTTGTCGTATTCGCCGTCGTCGTGTTATTTGTATTTGTGGTTTTTGAACGGTCGTTTGTTAACGATCCGGGGGGGCCCGCTTGCCCACCACCCCTCGGACCGGCACTGGGGTATCCATCCCTTGCACCGTAGACTTTCCTCTGTCGTTCTGACATTGCATATAAAAAATTGGGTCGTTTTCATTTCCGTGTCGTTGCCAAAGTCGTATATAGTGGTCCCGTCCATGTTTGTATGTTTATTAACCCATGTTGGTATGTGTGAGGATGTACTAAGTTGACCCGGACAGAGCCTCTTGTCCGGGCAAGGGGACTAAAATATTGCAGTGGTGGCCCCAGGTGCCCTGCAGGGAACGCTTGCGACCGCATAATTTTAAGTCACTGCGGCCATTCAACCCTCGGCACGTTGCCTTACACCTTGGTTTGTGACTTGATAAATCGGTCATCTGGGCTTAGGCCAAGAGCATTAATTCATTGCAGCTCATCTTCTTCGCAAAATATTTGTTGCAATTTGGTCCTTACTATCAGTTTCCTTTCTTCCGGGATTTTTCTTACATGCGGAACCAGACTCATCATGAAGAGGAAGTCGGGATATTCGTCCTTCTCCGCACGTTTCCTCTTCCATTCCTCCATTTTCGTCCTTTCTATGTCCATCTCTTGTTGGAGAAGTGTCGGTTTATCTGGTCGTCTTCTTTGCTTTTCTCCAACAACTGTGGATTCCACAACTGTGTGTTTCACAACTGTGTCTTCCACAACTGTACTTCCACAGTTGTACCGTTGCCACTTCTTTCTCCTGTTTCTGAAGGAATATTTCCCTGCATTTTCCTTGCCAGGAACTGTTCCTTCAGAAACATCATGGCCTTAAATTAGGGCCATGATGATTTATGCAGGGTTCCTCTGCATCTCCGGACCTTTTCTTTGCCATTTTACTGAATTCCTTCCGAAATGTGTCTCGTAGGCCCCTCCACTTGGTTTTAACTATTGCAACTGAGAATAATAGCAATGTACAATAAATTACATTTTTTAAATAAACAATGACATGTAGGCATATACAAATAATAATTGATTCTACAATACATATAAAGGATGCACGTTTTTTACAGATTTCTTTCGACCGGCCTGTCATTTAGATCACTTAGATTTTCATATAGAATTTGACACTGTACAATAAGAAAAATAGTTTACAAGACGTGCCTTTCCATATGGAATTGTTTCCATGAAAGGCACATGCCTGTACCCAAAACCAGTGATTTGAAAAAGATCACAGAAGATTATTTCAGACGTTGCAATTTTCTAAATTGCATTGGTTCTATAGATGGTAAACACATTCGAATTAAATGCCCTGAGCATTCTGGATCATTATATTATAACTATAAACAATATTTTTCCATAGTATTGCAAGCTATAGCCAATAGTCTATACTATATTATTTGCTTATTATATAAATGCAATAGTATTCACAACCATAATATTACAAATCTAAATATGATTTATCTAACAAGGTATAGCCGATGCAAATTATATATTTATCACAATTGACGTCGGTGCATATGGAAAGCAGAGCGATGGGGGAATATTTTCAGTGTCAAACATTTATAAAAAACTTGAAAACAAAACATTCAATGTACCCCAGGATAGTTATCTTCCCTCAACAGAAGTTTTGGCACCATACGTACTATTGGGAGACGAGGCGTATCCATGTAAGATGGGATTTACAAGCGACCGGATCAGAAGCAGGGTAAAATGAAATCAAGTGATGAACTACTAATTCAGTTTATTATAAACTTAAAGTAAAATGAATATTACACACGTCTCTAAACCTCGCTAATTCGTCTCTGTTAAACTCTCTCTGAAATCTGACTTGACTCTCTTCCGATACTATTTTGATTCTCCCTTGGTTCTAACTCGACTCTGACTTGCGCAAGCAACGTCCATTCCAACGTCCAAAAATTATTTTTCCCAACATTCGATGTGAACTATTTTACATGTACATAGATATATGTATTGTGGAATATGAATAAATATCTATATTATTATAAATATGAAAATTACCATTAGTGCCCATTTCTTCACTAATCTTCTGCCATTCTGTCCGACAAAAATCACGGTTGTGATAGTTTTGTTCCCTCAAGTCCCACAAATTGCGCTTGTCGGAAACGAGAGCAATTAATTTTTGTAAGTCTACAACTCTATCCATAGCTATTAAATTTCTCTGCGAGGTACCACGAATCAAACTCGTTTGATTATTGTAATATGTTCCGACGCCTTCGTGCAGTCGAAAAAAGCTAAATAATGCGGAACTATTTATGGACCGTTTATTTTGAAAGTGGTGTAAGTCCATTTTCTCTTGTTTCGAGAAAATTAAAGGTTAACATATATGTTAATTAAAAAATTTAGGCAAATTATATGAAGTCTGGCAATGTTTCTACTGTTTTATCAATATGTAATTTGGTTATATAAATTTGTTTTAGGCGTATTTTACTAAACTGATGTATACTTACGAGTTGCAAATGGACTTACACCACTTTCAAAATTAGACAATTGTAAAAATCGTTTAATTTCAATTTTGAAAAATCAAATATCACTTAAAATATACATCATTATAATCGAATTTTATTTTCAAATAATGACACGACATAAAATAGAAGTGGTGTTTTTAATTTTAGACGCTAATTACATTGTTAAAATTACAAGTTATTGATAGTATTTACTTATGCTCTGCATGTGGTAGCGTTTCGAAATATGCATGATGCACCGGAGGTATATAAGGTAATAACTGCTTGATGTCTTTATATTTTTCATAAGTAATCGGCCTGGCATCATGGTACAAAAGCGCCAGGGCGATTTTTTCAAATTTTTGCGGTCTTTCAGGACGTGTACGTAATAAATTTATAGTTTTAAATTCTTTGCCCTTCATCGATGTTTTATATAAAATAGTGTATGGTGCACTTTTGAGAAACCTCATCCAACATATTTTCAACCAATTTACCTGTTCTCCATTAGTGTTTCTTCTTATCTGTTTTTTAATCGCATTTTGAAGATTTTTTATTGAAACAAAATTCTCTCGTTTCATTTCATGTAAAATGAATTCATCATGTTTTCTACATTGTGTTATTACATCATAATAATCCTGTGGTGTGTACAGAAAATTCTTTTTTCGCAATGCCATTTCTATGATGCCAAAATCTGCATCGTTCGGAAGGTATGAATGCTCCCAGAGTAAAAATTTGTGATCAATAATGTCAATGTTATTTTCCAACGACTGGACAACCTTCAACCACATCAATGCCATTTGTAAATTTCGATTTTGCCCAGTACACATGTCACTGTAGGCAATAACATAGCATTGGGTCGTTACGTTTTCCAAATGCCTCAAACAGCAAGAAGCAACTTCTTGCGATCCCCTGGAGGCAATAGTTTCGTCCCACACATACATATTAACTTTATTGTCGTAGAAATTGTGAAAACCCTCGTTTAAAACATTGAGACAGATAATTTGGGGTAATGTAAGGCTTTTCGTAAGTCAAAAGAGAAGGCAAAGTATTTTTCAGGATTTTTTGATGCCAGAATTTTATCTTCTTGTAATGCTTTTCTTGCTAATTCAGCATCTTGCAAGTGAACATCATGTCTTTGTACAAGAGTCGTTTTTTCTTCGTCATCAGTTGTTGTGTTAATTTTCATGTTTAAGAAATCGCATTTCGCACAGGTATCTTTACGTGGCAAATGGAAGTGTAAGGTGAAATCTCGTTTAAAGATTTTTCTGTATGTCCATTCATTAACTGAACTCAAGTTATTTTCCTTGCATTTTTCTAAGTATAAATTATACATTTTCCTTATGTTTAATTCAGGATTTAAAAACATCCGTTCTGGATTTTGGGATCGAGTATAGTGACTTTCAAATGTCGGAAAGCTTTTTATGTGTTCTATCACTGTATTCGTCACGAGCTTACTAGTTGTTCTGCAAGAGCCATCCATTTTTCCACGCATGTCTTTCGGAATATTCTCATGCGCTTTTAGGATACGATCAATTCGTCCAGTAGATATTTGGAAAGTATCAATAAAAAACTTCTTACATACTAAAATGTTTCCACCAGAAGTGACCAGGTAAAATTTATAAGCATATGCCCTCATAGTTCTCGAATTAATTCTAGGCCTTCTTCTCTTGACAGTTTCACGTTGAACATTACAATAGAGAAATACATTTGGCTTATTAAAATCACCTATATTCTAGAACTTATCAAAAATTTCTATACGTTGTATTTCATTAATACGTTCTATACATTTCTTCGAGCAATTACAACTTTTGGATTCAAATTTTTTTGCTGGAATGAATTTTCCTCTTTTTGTATAGTATTTTTGTCCAGTATTTCGCTTAATTTTGTTTATTTGTTGCATATATTTTCCTTTATTTTGTTCTGCAGAATCTAAGTTCTCAGTAACAATATCCTCATCTGATGAAGATTCTACCTCTATTATTCTTTTTCTCTTTTTACTATTCGTTAATTTGTTGTTCATAGCGGAATTATCTTCATCCCCTGAATCTAAGATTATTCTTCTGATTAAATTCATGGGCTTTATTTCTGTGTGAATTTATTTAAAATTAAATAAAATAAATATTTTCAATTGTCATAAAATAATATTGATTTACCATTTGTTCTTACCTATGTTACGTATGGATAATACTCTCTTACGCTCCGCTCGCACGCATCGTTCGCTCTCGCGTAAGAACGGAAAACGCCTAAGGATTTAGCTCGATACCACACGACGGTTAACCCCTTTTAGAATCGACCAACTGCATCGCGACCGAGTAGGTACATTCGTGACCTGACGAAGACTCTGCGCTCTTACCTTTTATGGAGGTTCCTAATTAGCCCCTCCATACATTTCGGGACTATATAAACCCTCCGTTTCTAATCATCTTCGGTTCATAACTACACAGCTACGCGCATAGTCACGTCGCGTTACGCTTGTACAGAGTCGGTTGCATTTCAACGAGAATTGGGCTTACGGCACCAATCAGATAAAGTTAACCCGTTAGAATCCGCATAGTCCGGTTGAAGTTCTTTCGGCATACTTTGTAACCGATCTCAGGCCCCGCATCGCCAGTGCGTCAACACCGTGCAGCTTAGGTAATAATTCACACACTATTTAACTATATCGCGACAATTACACTTGTACAAACAACTGGTTGCAATATAAACTTATAAACTGTTCACCATTAAATCGAGTAGATTCGTTAAAACCTATCTTTACTCCGTAATCCTTTATATTAGTAGTAACGTCCCACAGATACAACTTAACCGCTCGAGTTGTATCGATTATTTATTTACGAGTCAAACTAACTTTTCCTGCGACTCCCTGATTTCGCATCAGGTTCGTTCGCACGCCTTATCCAAAACAAGGTAACTACTCCAACCTAGTGGCTCCCCGATTTCGCATCAGGTTCGTCCACGAAACCTAACCCATCCTACAGCTCCCTGGTTTCGCACCAGGTTCGTCTGTATCCTACGGCTCCCTGATTTCGCATCAGGTTCGTCCGTACGTTTACCAAACCTCCGAACAGCTCCCCGGTTTCGCACCGGGTTCGTCTGCGCACTCTTTCCTAGTGGCTCCCCGATTTCGCATCGGGTTCGTCCACGACGTTTCACCCTCCTGCGGCTCCCTGGTTTCGCACCAGGTTCGTCCGCGCTTGATTCTATTCCTGAGGCTCCCCGATTTCGCATCGGGTTCGTCCTCGCATACATCAATCCCAGCGGCTCCCTGATTTCGCATCAGGTTCGTCCGTGCACCTTACTAATAAATTCTCAACCATATTCCTTGGGTAATATAAACATCGCCGGTCTAGGCGTTGCCCACAGCCCTGGCTCGTAACACCTATATCACTATCTGATGTTAATATGAAGTTATCCATTTTAGGAAAAAATAGAATAAGTAACCTAAACTAGTAACTCTTGACACGTAATATGACACGTAATATAAAACAAATGTAAAATAACAGGCTACTGATTTGGTCGGTGTGGGGGCCTCCTTAAAAAAAACCTCACATTAAACTCAATCAACAAACAAGAAAACAACAATACTTTATTAAAAATATAATGAACAAAATAATAGGAATTAAAGCTCTTAAAATATGACTTTTCTATTTGACGCTAGCTCAAAGAATGATCTGGACGAAACATTTTCAAAAAGAGCGGCGATTTTCTTTTCTGCTTTGTTCTCCGACCTGTCGCTCCTGATTGGTGACGGATAGATATCCAATCAGCGGTAAGAGCGCAGGTCGTCTCACAAATCTTATTGGGCGAGAGAGTATGAGCGAGGCGCCACATCGGCAACCATCTGCTAAGCCACCTACCTCTGTCAATTGGACTTACACCTCTTTCATAATCGATAATTATGCAATTTCATTTACCGACCAATTTTAAATTGTACAAAACACGGGAATTTTTTAAGAAATCAGACACGGACTAATTATACATAAAAAATTTACATTAAATTAAGCATGAATTACGTGATATCTCATTTTTTCAAAAATGGACTTACACCACTTTCAAAATAAACGGTCCATATAATTATTATGCTCAAGAATTTATTGATTTTTATGTTACTATGATAATGTTTGATTCTTATATGGTAGGTGATCGAATCGTTACAAACCACTACATGGAGAGATAGAGTTCGTACGATCGATCGGAATATCAAAGTCTCCTCACGAATTCGTGCTACATCGGAACAAAAATTGCATGTAGTGTAACCACTCGCATAAGAACTAATGCATTTGATTGTTCGGACGTATTCATCAGAACGCAAGTTCGTACGAATACGCATCCACCGTAACCGTATCCTAAGGCTCAGAGACGACGAAATTATGGCTGCATATCTATCCAGAATAAAAATATGCGCAGATAATTTAAATGCAGCGGGTTCTGAAATGAAGAATGAGGATTTAGCTTGCGCTATGCCCACCGGAATGCCCGATACCTGTGACGCCCTTACGATGTCGCTGGTCACAAAAGGTAAACGAAATAATGCATACAAGTCTAAGTGCTTTAGATGCAGAAAACCTGGGCACTTCGCGAATCAATGTCGGAGCAAGGGAGAAACGAGAAGCAGCGTCCAAGGAACCGGAACCGAAATTCATTTGCCCTCCTAATGGCGCTCCACAACGTTCAAATAGACGACGCCTGGCTACTAGATAGCGCAGCGACGCACCATGTGTGCAAACACCAAGAATGATTCAAAAACTTCAAGGAAACACAGTCCGAACCGATCGGGACTGCTGACGCTACTCTGAGAACGGACGCAGGATCGCTCACCGCGAAAGGAATCGGCGACATTATACTAATCGCAAGAGTCAACGACGAAGAATATGAGCTTACGCTGAAAGATGTGTATTACGTACCCGGTGGTAGAAGAAACTGATGTCAGTTGCACAAATTGAAAAGAGGAACAAGAGATTTGCAATTGAGAATGGCCAAGCGGAAATCACAGATCAGCGTGCGAACAAAGTAATCGTGCGAGCTTATCGTATGGATAATTTATATGTTATTCAGGCAGACGTAGCGGATCCAGAGGACGGAGATGTACTCAGAATCCATCACCTAGCTATCCAGCAACTGAACCTATAGCACGCTAGATTTTGCCATATAAATGTGCGTAGCATAGAGGAACTCGCAAGAAGAGATTCAGTGAGAGGACTCGAAGGCGGCGAAGTCAACCAAGAGAAATGCTCAGGTTGTTGCATCGAAAAATCCACAAAAGTTGCATGTAAGTCCACATCTAGTAAACAATCAAAAGAAATATTGGAACTAATTTATTCTGATTTATGCGGACCGATACCCGTTAATTTAATTGGTGGGTCTAGATATTTTATGACCTTGATAGACGATTACTCGAGAAAAATATAAGTACACTTTTTTAAAGAAAAATAAAGAAGTCACTCACAAAGAAGTCAATAAAGAAGAAGAAATGGAAAAATGGAAGGAAGGTATCGAGCTAAATTTAACGAACATAATCGAGCGTAGGAACCTAGAAGAGGCGTTATCCCCGCCACAATCGGAATATTTGGAAAGACGCCATACGGGAAGAGATCCAAAATCTAGAACAGCTTCAGACATGGAAACCTGAGGCGTTACCACCAGGCAAGACATGCATGGGATGCAGGTGGGTATTTAAATTGAAAACGAATGCTGACGGCAAAATAGTACGCTACAAGGCAAGGCTAGTCGCACCAGGATTCAACCAAAAGGAAGGCATAGACTACGTGGAAACTTACGTTCCAGTAGCAAATTTTTCCATAATAAGGTACGTATTAGCCTTTGCAACGATGTTCAATTGGATCATTCGCCACATCGACACAAAATGCGCCTACCTCAATGGCACACTTAACGGAGACTTGTACTTAAAATTCCGACCCTTGTATGAAGCGGAACAGAGCAAGGTAGCGAGATTACTACGACCAATTTACGGCTTAAAACAAGGCGGACGTAATTGGAATGAAGCCCTTAATGCATACTTAACCAAGATCGGTTTCGAACGTCTAACATCATCGAACTGCGTTTATAGACATGATCTTAATATATTCCTCATTTCTTACATAGACGACATTTTATTGTTTTCTACAGATGAAGCCGAAATGAACAGCGTAGTAAAGACGATCGGACAAGAGTACGAAATCAGAGATGTTGGGGAAGCATTTTACTTCTTGGGAGTAAAAATTAATCGAGACGATGCGGGTAATATCACCCCTAACCAGCCATTATATATCATCTCGATGTTACAGCGATATAGTATAATGGAATGTCGACCGGCATGCACTTAACTAGAAATGGGAAATCAGCTTTCGACAAGCGAATCACCAAAAAATGAGGAGCAAAGACGAACAGTGAAAAACATACCTTATCGTGAAATAATTGGTTCATTGATGTACCTTCCAACCCAGGATGGAAACACTGGACTGAGGCATAGAGGATCCTCAAGTATTTGAAGGGTACCATAGAATATTGCTTGTTTTACAGCAAAGGAGAGCACAAACTTACAATATGGAGCGATCCAGACTGGCGCAGCGATCTAGACGACAGGCAGTCATACAGTGGAATGGTCGCCGCAATCGGGAGAAACATTGTGGAATGGAGAGCCTCAAAGCAATGGTCCATATCGACATCAACCATGGAAGCCGGGTACGTGGCAGTGTCAAATGCTGCCAAGGAAGCTGTATACATAGGCAACTTTCTTCTTCCGAGAACTGGGGATCAACAATATAGTTCGGACTCCGTTCACCATATTGTGCGACAATCGTGCAGCGATAGACTTTCCGAAAACCTGCGTTGAAAAAAACGCGTACAAAACACATAGACATCACGTTGTGCGAGAGAAAATCGATGATAAAGCGATCTGCGTAGAATATGTTCCCAGCAAGGAGAACTTAGCAGACATTTTCACAAAGCCGTTGAAGAAACCGATGCATTCGAATTTCGTTTCTAAGATGTGTTTAGGAAATCGCGACGAATCACAATTCTTCATTTTCAAAGGCTGTTGTTTATACATTTGGCCCGTCTTCTATATTGTCTGTTTGTTGAATTTCACACGGCAATTCTTCTGTCGTCGTTCCTATTTCTTCATCCAATGGCAACTCAATAATTTCCTCGGAAGTGTGTCGTTGTTCTGCAGATGTTGACGGATCCGAAGTACAATTCTGAAGGGCTAAGCGCTGTTTCCTTTCGCGTTGTGCTTTTTTTCTCAAGTATCTATGCATACTCAATGTTAATTTTGGTCAACGCCTCCTGTTTTCGATGATGCCACTGCTCGATGATAACCATTTCACTTTTTTCCTTCACTTCACTTCACTTAACTTAACTTAACTTAACTTTACTTCACTATTCACTTGTATGAGTACTACTAAACGATATTCTAACTAAAAACTATGCAACTTAAAATGTAAATGCAAAGGACACCAAAATTACACGAAAACTCTGGCTCCTCTTAGCATCTGGTCACCTCATGTTTGACAAGTCAAGGAATGGCATCTGTCTAATACTAGTTATGCGAGTAATAAAGTTTATACTAGTATCTACGGTTTATACTTGTGTGGGATATGGCGATGGACCATGAGAACGGGATGAAATAACCTGTTCTTCAATATCCGAAGCTTTGTTTGTTGGGATATGGTGATGGGACTTGAGGAAGGGGATGAAATAACTTCCCCTTCAATATTCGCACTAAGTTTTATTATACCGAGCCGTGACTGGCTTGCCTCGGATGCTCAGCGAAAAGGTAGGGAGTACTTCTGTCCAGCGGACGTTTTGCTAGCAGCGGATTGCGGCTTTGAATTGGCGGTGGAATCTTTCCACCATCCCGTTTGCTGCCAAATGATAGGCCGTCGTCCGCCAGTGTACTGCACCTGTTAACTGGGACAATATCTCAAACAAGTGCGACTCGAATGCCTGATCGATCCATGTTCTTCAATTACAAGAAGTATTTCTCCATACATTTGCAGGGCATCTCAGATGCCCATTATAAATTTATAACAGTGGACATTGGAGAATATGGAAGACGGAGTGATGGGGGTGTTTTCGCACAATCAAGCGTTTATCACCATATAGAAAACAACACTTTTAATATACCGCCCAATACTCCGTTGCCGGGAACTACGAATGCTGTCCCGTATGTCTTCCTTGGGGGATCAAGGATATCCGTTAAAGGAATACTTATTGCGGCCCTATGCAACTAATAATAGTACCGATGACGGAGAGGAGTATTTTAATTATAGGCTGAGTAGAGCTAGACGCAGCATTGAATGCGCGTTTGGAATATTAGTCAGCAAGTGGAGGTGGTTGAAAACGGAATTGCAAATGCACCCACGGAGGGTAGATAGTATTGTGAAATGCGTGTGCTTATTGCATAATATTGTAATAGATGAGGAAGGAACGAACGAGGCGGTAGTTACTTTAGGAATGCGGGAAATCGGTAATGATAGCGCACATAACACTACACGGCGTTTTAATTCATCATCGCGTAGGGCATATGAGCTCCGCGACTGGTATAAACAGTTCTTAATAAATGTGGAATAAAATGTACCGAGTATGTATAATAATAAATAAATTGGTTTTATATGAAAGTTAATAATTGAAATAGTCACTTACTTGTTGTATGCAATAAGGTGGCGATCTCGCACCACAGCCTCCGGGATGCATCTCTATTATGGTATTCAGAATGTTTAGGATCCCATAAGTTTCTTCTTTCCTGAACTAGTCCAATTAATTTTTCCGACTCCATCATTTATACAATAAAGATGTATTAGATTTTGTTTGCGTTGGCACTTGCGAAGTATGTAGTTAATATTAAATGTACACTTCATCCACGACGAATTTGAAACTTGATGTTTGAAACAAGAAGAACTTGGTTCTAGCTGGTAAATTGTCTAACCGTTATTGGTAATAGACTGACAAGTCTTCGTAAAATTCTTATTACGAAAACTCGCCAAAGTGTTGGGGGGGGGGGGGGGGGACACGCGTATTGGTTAATTTATTCGAATTTTCTATGTAGCGAGGTGGCAGAAAAAATGTATAATTGGTTAGACAAAAACCTAGGGGAAATGGAAAGTAACCGCCCCCTGTCTACCGGTCACCCTCAGGTACCGACTGAACTGGGGGTGATCCTTGCGAAGTCCACATGTTCAGTTAACGGAAAGCAAGTAATAAAGTCATAAAGCGCGCTGAGTTTAGAATACCATGGTAATCCTTAGCAATTGAGCTGAATAACTTCGGGACCATAAATTACCTCCTTCCTAAAAATCAAATCTACCTCCACACCATCACATTCCTTTTTTTCAATTAAGTTTTAAAATTAAAATGAAGTAACAAAAGATTAACACAGAATCTGAAATTGTTACAATCAGTTAAAAATATAAGTTGAAATAAATAAGGGTTGAACATATGATTTGAGTCAGAAAATAGTTTCTTGCGCCTTTCACAGGCAAAATGTACTCCACCGCGTGTCGGAGGGAAGTCTTTGGCTCACACGCATGCCTACTAACATGAATGCACGCATCGGACGACTTTGCCCGGCATGCCGGTCGTCTGTCGAACGGAGCCAAGCTGATCGTACGCTTACACTGAATGATGCACACTTATGGTCACCTTCACGACAAATGCTTCACTAAAAAGACTAATTGTTTTGAACAGGAATGGACGTGGAGAGGTGCCGTAAAAATCCTGCTCCCGTGTGTGCAATATTTGCTATTTTTCGTTTATTGGTTATAATGTGTATTTCGTCGCCACGCACGAATGACGCGCACGTCCGCTCGGTTGCACGTGTACGACCAGAATGAATTTGCAATAGCCGGCTAGCCAAGACAAAGAGAAGACGATCGCTCGCACACCGGCATCGCGTCTTCGAAATTGCTGATTCCGAAGCGACACCAGGGCGCGAGCGATCGCATGTATTTACAACTAATCTGTACACTAATGTTTGCACTGCAACTATCTGTCAGGTATAAAAATGAGACGTTTTTGTCTTACACCCCACCATATCAATGAAGTACCTTAAGCAACGGTTAAAATGACCATACGGATAAACCACGTTTTCGGGATATGGGACCACTGAGCGTCGTTCGGTGTGCGGAAACTGGGTTTTAGTCTCTCAAAAAAATTAAATACCTATAATATAATATAATAGGGTAAAGTAGCCTAACATGAGACCCATTTTCTAAAAATATCATAACACCCGATTAAGAACACTTTTATTAAAAACCGTTACATGTTTTAATAGTACAATATATACTCTTTTGAAACCTATTGAAATGAAAAGTAAAAATGATTCGGTTTCTTAATAATTAAATTCAAACGAAAGCGTTAACAAAACACAGGTTTCAAAAATGGGTTCCTAATATGAGACCGAGTTCATTTTTCATTTTTTCTGTCTTTTCACACACATCGGACATGTAAAATTTATTTTTTCAGCCCCGCAGTGTTCGTGGGCCCACCAATAACATTTCATACATCTAATCCATTGTTCGCCATGTACATCTGAAGAATATAAGTCTGTGCAAAACAAGCATTCTCCATCATAATTTTCTTCATAATGACTTTCATCATCCAGAACAATATCTTCTTCACAGCTATCAGATGAACTATCACTTTCTACGCGTTTTCTTTTAGTTCGCTTTTTGGAATTATTGTTCCTCTTATGCTTAGTATTACCAAAGACTTTCTTCTTGACTGTTTCTATTTTCTTGTCTTTCACTATGTTGCTTCCACTACTTTTCTGGTCTAAACTTTTTTCTAGCTTGTTCTTGTAAGGTGATGTGGTAATCACAGCCGAATCTCCGGATCGCTTACTAGGATTTTTTATAGAAATTGTTGGCAATGGTTTTAATTGTACTGGGCTTATGAAATTAGTTGGAGAGTTCGAATGAAATTGTTCAGTCGGGATTTCTGAATGGAGTTCTGGAACTTCGGAACCATTTGTCACTATTAAATTAACATCTCCCCTTGCTTTAGCTTCTGTTGATGTATTACTGGCTAAATTCAAAGTCTTATTATTTACATTAGTTAAATTATTAAACTTAATCTTTTCTTTACATAAGTGGGTAGTACAGCCACTATCCAAGCACCACATATTTTTCCTTTGGTTTATATAATTTACACTGTCCTCCTCTCTACTAGCAAGGTTTACATGAAAGAGATCATCTACTGTATTTGCCTTGTGTTTACCTTTATAATTCAGATTGGCATAACATTTTGGTGCTATATGCCCAATCCTATTACATTTATAACATCTCATTTCATACTTATTATATGAGGGTACCTTTGACTCTCTTGCATTTTCTTCTCTTAGTTCTTTACTGGAATTATTATCTCTGAATGCTTTTGGTTTCCATGGTTTCCCTTGACTTTTGTTCCTGTTCCAGCTTGGACCTGCCATCATTGCTCCTGAAGTATTATCATTCATCTTCTGTTTCCTTGCATCATTTTCTTCTAATATCTTAACCTTTAATACCTCTACATCAGGTAAATTATCTCTTGACTCAATTGTACACCTGAAATTTTCAAATCCTTCAGGTAGACTATATAATAACATTATAGAAAGCAAGTCTGCATTTATGTCCACATTCATGGCATTCAATTTGTCTACTGCATCAAAGAACTTTCTCATATGTTCTCTTAGGTCATCTTCTTCCTGCATGCGATGCAATGTTAATTGTTTTAACAAAGTAGCTTTTCTTGCTGGTCCCTTTGAAGCAAATATTGCCTCTAATTTTAACCATACATCTCGCGATGTTTCACACCCTCGTACTTGCTTTAACTCATATGGACTTATACTTAAAATCAGATCTGCCTTTGCCTTTTTATCTTCTCTCGTCCATGCCTGCAAGTCTTCTATCAGGGCACCTTGATTTCCCATAACCTCCGGCTTCGGTTTTTCACCTATAACATATTGCCACAAATCGGCCTTTGTTAGTAGCGCTTCCACCTGCATTTTCCAGGTTTCATAATTATCTTTAGTTAGTAACTCAATACGTGTGGAATTTATCGCACTAGCCATCTTTGCGCTTTCTTTGTTAGGACCACCACGTTTTTACTTTTTAACCTCTTACTGTTACCTCCTTTATTATTCTTTTTAATTGCTCCCTTCTTTACCTGGGCCCATAACCTTTGTTAGGGATTACAGAGTTTAATGAGACGAACAATTATATACATACACTGTTTATTATATACTTATGTCTAACAATCAAGAGAAAAATACAATATAAGAATAATGGTACTATTATAAAGAGGTGAAGATTATAACCGTGGCGCACAAGTCGCAACGGACTCTACCGAACAAGAAGAAAACAATTGAACAATCAAAACGCGCGCATTATAAAATAGAATATAATTTCAACAGTAATTCCCGTCTCATCAACGTTGAACAACCTGTGCGGTTCAAAATTAATTTTTTGCAACTCTTTCTCGTATAATTCAAAGAAGGCAGCCACATTTTCTTGATTAAAACCTCGCACTCGGGCATTAGAAATAGCTTGAGGTGATCTAACAGAAAGTTCAGGATGTCGTCGTAAAAAATTCCTAAGCCACTTTTTCCCTGCGGTTTCTTCGGTGATTGAAAATGGATGACGAAGATTATTACAAATAGCCAATTCAAAAGCCATTCATTTTATATCCGACCTCCGTAAGCCAAAATATCTGCTATCCATATCAAGGCAGTACTGAACTAGTTCAGCTTCGATATTCAAACCTAACGTAGGCTTTCTGCCTAGAGTCTTGGACACCAAATGTTCAGGTGAGAAGTCGGTATTTTTCACGTAACTTTCAAGAGTTCTTTTAGGGACAGCAAAATGTTTTGCAGCCGATTTATAGCCCATAGTACGTTCTCTAACGGCTTTAGGGGGGCCGACTCCAGGCGCCATGACGTGTGTGCGTGCACTCACACAAACAAAGGAAAGCATGCACGTATACGCCATGCGCGACAGAGAGACCCGATTTCGAATTTGACTATTCCCGTCTCAATAATTGCATTAATGAAACTTTCGCGGATATACCACACACGGGTAGACTTCACCACAGTCGGGGATTTACGTTTGAACGCCAATAAACACCATGCGTTCAGATGAATGGTATTTCTTGGACTGGCAAGCTAGAGACAGACACCGATGTAGGCAACAAGATGGCTGCAGGCATCTTGACACATTTCCCAATTAGCAAATATTGAACGATTTAATGGTTTATTCACTGATAACACGAAATCCCCTACTTCCTTGAACTAGCACAAGATCACAGAAATTCGATTTTTCACAATTTATCACTTCTGGAAGGCGGAAAAAGTAAAATACGATTTGCACGCATCCGACGTAAGAATAGTTCACTGATTCTCCGTCGGTGGCGTTTATGGTACATTGTAGTGAATTTGGCCAAGTTACCGTCAGTGTCGATAAAAATACGAATCAGTCGGTAAATGTAAGTTATAATTTCACACCACGAACGGCGATTCATACGTGAATACGTGATGCGTGCACACAGACACCAGTAAGGCATAGTTGCCGGCACGTATCAAACCTCTGTCACGCTGTTGTCACATCTGTTACAATTATAACATAAGCATCAGCAAAATGAATCGGCTCGAGCCGAGATGTTGATTCGAGCCGCTGCAAACTTTTTTGTAGGTTCGAGTCCCCTTGGGGTATATTCTTTACATTCATTCTTTATTCAGTACTAAGTATATGACAATGATCAATAGTTGTTTACAAATGTTTTAGAAATATTTGTTAAATACTTTAATTTAATATACGTAAATATGATTTTGAAACGCTTTTTTCTACCGTTTTCTTCCCATGTATCTTGCCAATTATGGAACTGTTTGATATTTCTATCATTTGGACGTGTATACACGTCAATCCAAAGCTCAAAATGTGTAACTCAAAATTTCAATCATTTGGTGGTATGTTTCATTTATATTATACAACAATAATATAATTGTAATATAAGTATATGTAAGAGTATCGAAGGTGCTTGAATAGGTATTCAAATGATTATGTGGGCGTGTATGTGTTATATTAATACTGACTATTAATAATAATATCAGTATTAATATAACACATATACGCCCACATAATCATTTGGATACCTATTCAAGCACTTCGATACTCTTACATATACTTATATTACAATTATATTATTGTTGTATAATATAGTTAATATATTTCATATATATTCTTACATTTAAAAAAAGAGTAAAGGAATAAGAGAAACACATGTAATGATTTATAAATATATTTATGTATTTATTTATTCAAATTTATGAATAAAAGTTATAAATGTTGCCGCCACGGCCCCTGCGGCCTCCCCAGCCGCCACGGCCTCTCCACCCGCCGCCACGGCCTCTCCACCCGCCGCCACGGCCTCCCCACTCGCCGCGGCCACTTCGGCAACCGCGGGGGCTGTATATAAGCCGCTTCACCAATTTTTTCACCTGAAACATAATAATGTGTGTTTAATTTGAAAAATAAAAAGCAATGATGAGAAAATCAACGCTTTCACTTACTTCTTTCACCGTCATCTGTTGGCCCTCCTCTTTTTTGTCTTCCTTCTTTTCCCCCTCTGGCCTTTCGTTTTCTGCGCCTTTATCCTTACTTCCTCCTCCTTCCCTCCCTTCCTCTCTATGCCCCGTGGCTTCTATTTCCATCTGTGTTGAAAGTAATTTATATGTATATTGTTAACATATGATTAAGGATGTAATATTATACTTGCCGATTACACTGCTCAACAGATAACAATTTTGTTTAGATCTAACCTTCAACACGCATTTCTTATAGATATTGATGTGCTGAATACGAATCTGCAGCCCGTTTTTATTATCCAGAATGTACCGTTTTTGAAAAAATCAATTTAAAGAAAAATCGCGAATTTTCAACTTTGGAAGTGTTTTGTGCTTTTCCGGTAATAGTTATTCAGTTGCGCTTGGTGCCTAATGATTCTGTGGAGTTTCACGAATACAATGATGTAAGTGGTTATTAAATTATAAACATTTAAATATGTTTAAATAATGATCAAAGTGAAATGCACCCTTTGTGGCTGATATCTTTGAATTTTTTTAAGAAACAAAGGGCCTATGATAAAATGTAACTATTCGACGTGATAGAGCAGACCATTCTGCTAAGGCAAGCATCAGTGGAAATGAAACAATCATTTTCGTTTTCAATATCGAAGCGGAATAGTTCGGTAAAACACGCGGCGGAAACAGTGACACTCAGCAGAACTACTGCGCGTCTGGTGATTCCGACACGCTGAACAATAAGCGTGGGGACGCCATCTTAGAGCACCACTGCCGCCGCACGTGTTTTACTTATTTCTAACTATTTCGCTTCGATATTGAAAACGAAAATGATTGTTTAATTTCCACTTATGCTTGCCTTAGCAGAAAGGTATGCTGTAGCACGTGGAATAGTTACATTTCCTCACAGGCCCTTTGTTTTTCACATAAATTGTAAGATATCAGCCACAATGGGTACATTTTCCGCGTCCCTTCACTTTGATCATTACTTATACATATTTAAATGTTTATAATCTAATAACCACTTACATCAGTTTATTCGTGAAACTCTACAGAATCATTTTGCACCAAGCGCAATTGAATAACTATTACTGGAAAAGCACAAAACACTTCCAAAGTTGAAAATTCGCGATTTTTCTTTAAATTGATTTGTTCAAAAACGGTGCGATCAGGAAAAACGGCCTGCACGGATTCAGCACATCAAAAACTATAAGATACGCGTTTTGAAGATTACAAAATCAGATCCGCGTTGAAAAATGTTACACGTACCTCTCGCACCTCACGCACTTCCTGCTTCTTCGACATTTTCGACTTGAGTGCCTTTTGTCTCTAACGCTCTAGTAAGGGAAGTAGCCACGCGCGGCTCGCGCCTCGCGGTGCGCGCCTCGCGGTTCGCGGCCCGCTAATTGGCTGTCCTGCGTGAGTGCAAAATGCAATAAATAGCTCGCGTTTTTCGCCTTCGCGTTAGTTGCACTCAAACCAACGACTAGATTACATCAGTATTTATTTCGAAGTTTTGAGTGTGTATTGGAAAAAGTAAGTTTAAGTGTATTGTGAAGTGAAGTGAAGTGAAAGTGTTGCAATGAGTGACAGTGAAAATGTATCCGTGGTGGAAATCCACGAAGAAGAACAAAATGTTTGTGAAGATCAATGCGCGTTTGAAACTAGAGGTCGACGAAAATTGACACCGAGTATGAAGAGATACTCGAGAAAATGGGCACGGAGACGGCGCATAGCCCTTCAGCATACTTCTCAACCATCAACAGCTGATGTTCAAGGGCACGCTTCGGACCAAATTATTTATTTGCCATTGGAGGAGGAACGAGAAACGCCAAATTTAAAGGAAATTTCTGGGGAGCCAACAGAAGAATTGGCGAGCGAAATGCTTGAAACAGCAGCCCCTGAAGAATTGGCGAGCGAAATTCCCGAAACTGAAGAATTGTTTATTGAAAGAACGGCAATGGACGATACTGAAGAACAAGACTGTGTACCACGTGGCTTCAGTATCGTGGATTTGAAGCATATATTTACCGAATTTAAAAAAATAGGCGACCATGCTAAGAACAGGGAAGACTGTGGAATTGGACACATGCAAATAACCGGCATGAAACGGTCGGGCCTCAGAACCACCCTCACCGTAAAATGCGATATGTGCCAATTTAAAGGTGAGATACACAGTGAACCCAAAGAAAGTAAAAAAATGGAAACCAACCAGAGTGCTGTTGCTGGGATAATTTTGAATGGAGGAAGTTATACCCAAATGGAGGAGTTTTTTGCAGCAATGGACATACCCTCCATGTCGAAAAAAGAATTTCGAAAGCACCACGATGAAATCGTGAAGTTTTTAATTGCTGCTGCGGAGGAAGAAATGGTAGCCGCAGCAGAAGAAGAGAAACGTTTAGCCATTGAAAGGGGCGATATTGTGCCAGGACTTGGCATACCCCACATCCCCGTTGTGGCCGACGGAAGTTGGATGAAGCGATCCTACAGAAGTGGAACGTACGATTCCGCGTCTGGAATCGGCGTCATCATTGGTTATCATACCAAGAAAGTACTATTTACCGGCGTGAGAAATAAAGTTTGCCGATCTGCAGCAAAAACGAAAAAAGAGCCCCGAAACCACGCGTGCTTCAAAAACTGGGGCACGAATCAAGCGTCAACGGCGATGGAAAGTGACGCGATAGTTGAAGGCTTCAAGACCAGTGTCGAAAAACGTGGGCTTATTTATTCAACATTGATTGCTGATGGGGACAGCAGTGTATACAAGAAAATTATAGATGCAGACCCATACCGTACGCAGATTCGGGTGAACAAAATAGAATGCACAAACCATCTGCTAAGGAATTTCTGCAAGAAAATGAAGGAGATTGTCAAAAAGACAACAGCTGGCCCGTTGAGGAAAATCGTGGAAAGTAGCATTCGGCGAATGCGCGCGGATATAGTGAAAGCCGCAGAGTATAGATATAAACAGAATGTAACAACGGCAGAAAAAATCAAAAATTTATATGCCGACATATATAATGTGCCAAGCCACGTTTTTGGAGAGCACGCCGAATGTTCAAGACTTGAATACTTCTGCGATGGAAGCAGAAAGGAAGAAGAACAAAACATTGTTCCACAACTTCAGCACATGGGGGTGTATGAACAGATTAAGGAAATACTTCGACCGTTGTTGGCGCATACAGAGAGTTTGCTATACAAAACAGCAATAACAACACGGTCGAAAGTTTTAACGGAATAATCGCAAAATATACAAGCGGAAAAAGATTGAATTTCGGAGAACGAGGTTCTTACACCGGAAGGTGTGCTGCTGCTGTCCTGCAGTATAATACAAAACAAGTGTTGTCACGCCTGAATACGGCGATGAAAAAGGACCCGCCTGTTACTCTGGAGAAAATGGAAAAAACAAGAATGAAAAAAAATCAGAAATCCGCTGAAAAGCTGAAAGAAAAAAGGATTGCAAAGCACGTGCGGAAACAATTCCGTTCCGAAAAGGATTGTAATTACGGGCCGAACGCTCAAAAGCCAGATATGGCAGAAAACATTTAAGCATTGGAGAAGACCAAGCATATGGAAATGTTGCACAATTGGCAAAATAGTAGAGATGCTATTGTGCAAGAGACAATCGGGCTAGCCAAAAACCATAAATGGCTAAATTATAAATCGAAACTTTTGACGGCCTCCAATTTCGGAAGAGTATGCCGTCGTCGGATTGGAACGCCCTGTGCAAATGCAGTGAAAGCATTTGTTTACCCCAGGATAATTAATGCACCTGCGGTAATATACGGCCAAGAGTGCGAAAAATTAGCACGCGAAGAGCTAAGCGCGAAAATTGGTGTTAAAATTGAAGAATGTGGAGTATACATTGATGCCTCCAACCCTTTCTTAGGGGCTTCTCCAGATCCCCCTCCCGTGGTGTAAAAGCGGTGACGGTCCGAGGGGCGATCGGTGGTGTCCCCCCTCCCGTCTCTCGGATGACTGTCACCGCTGACTCAGTGGACGGGCGGCCCTGCTGTGGGAGGATTATGTCCTCCCGGTATTCCGCGGGGCTGCCCGACAGCCAGAAATCTGGCGTCGAATGTAAAGGAGGGGTGGACTCGCTGGCCGTTTCCGCTGGCGAGATGCCCCCCTCCCGCTTGTTTGGTATGGCTGATGGACCCGAGGGGCGCTGAGGTGTTCCCCCTCACCCCCCCCCTGCCGGTTGACCTCGCCAATACCCCGTATACGGGCGGCCCTGCTGTGGGAGGATTATGTCCTCCCGGTATCCCGCAGGGCTGCCCGACAGCCGGAAACGGCGTCGAGAATAAAGGAGGGGCGGGCTCGCTGGCCGTTTTCCGCTGGCGAGATCCCCCCTCCCGCGGTGTGAATGGCTGATGGACCCGAGGGGCGCTGAGGTGTTCCCCCTCACCCCCCTGCTGGTTGAACTCGCCAATACCCCGTATATGGGCGGTCCTGCCGGGGAGGAACAATCCCCCCCCAATCCCGCGGGGCCGTCGGAGAACCGTGGGCGGCTCGGGTGGGGGCCCGAATCGCCCTTATCACGGCCTGGAGAAGGTAGGGCGCGCTGGGTGTTACCGCTGGCGCGGCCATGTGCGATACGGCGGAGTTTTTCGGAGAGTCCTTCTGACCCTCCCGAGGATGGGGCCGCAATGGCCGGGCGTGGGGAGGCACCGGAAGTGTATCCGTAGGTCACGGGGCCTCCCCTACAAGCGCCGAGGTTAGGTAACCGGGGTGGTTTTAGCCGGTAGAAATCCGGCACTACCTCCTGCTCTCCCCCAGGGCAGGGGGTGTCTTTCGAAGATTTCCACCTCGTAACAAAAAAAAAAAAAAAAAAAAAAAAAGGGGGCTTCTCCAGATGGAGTAATAGACGAAGAGGGCATTGTAGAAATAAAATGCCCAAAAACGGCAGAAAATTTAATGCCGGAGGAGGCAATCAGAACGGTGCCAATTATTCGCCGCATATTTGAAGATGCAGCAGGAAATAGAATGAACAAGAACCATTATTATTACTACCAAATACAAGGGCAGTTACATATAGCAAGTAGAAAATACTGCTTATTTTGTATCTGGACCCGTAAAGGGCTGAAATACATAAAAATAGATAAAGACGAAAACTTTTGGCAAAACCAAATGGAGCCAAAATTAATTCAATTTTATGAACAATGCATGCTACCGGAATTGATAGATAGCCGGCACAATAGAGGAATGCCCATTCGGGAGCCTCAATTTATACAAGACGAGACAGCAAGCTTAGAAAGGCGAAAAAGATCTCTCTCAGAAAGTAGTACAAATACTGGCAATGTCCGGCGTCGCACTGTACTGTAAAGTGCAGTGCCACTGACTCTGTTAGTGGTTGACAATTGCATAGAATAGCAATTGTCCTCGCGGATCATACGATCTCTCGAGTTGCTCGACGCCGGTACGCACATTTAAAAATAGTGCGCTTTGCAAAGTAAAACAAGATTTTCCTTGAGCAGTAATAAAATATATGTAATATTACTATCCGGCGTCGCACTGCACTGTAAAGTGCAGTGCCACTGACTCTGTTAGTGGTTGACAATTGCATAGAATAGCAATTGTCCTCGCGGATCATACGATCTCGCGAGTTGCTCGACGCCGGTACGCACATTTAAAAATAGTGCGCTTTGCAAAGTAAAACAAGATTTTCCTTGAGCAGTAATAAAATATATGTAATATTACTATCCGGCGTCGCACTGCACTGTAAAGTGCAGTGCCACTGACTCTGTTAGTGGTTGACAATTGCATAGAATAGCAATTGTCCTCGCGGATCATACGATCTCGCGAGTTGCTCGACGCCGGTATGCACATTTAAAAATAGGGCGCTTTGCAAAGTAAAAAAAGATTTTCCTTGAGCAGTAATAAAATATATGTAATATTACTGTCCGGCGTCGCACTGCACTGTAAAGTGCAGTGCCACTGACTCTGTTAGTGGTTGACAATTGCATAGAATAGCAATTGTCCTCGCGGATCATACGATCTCTCGAGTTGTTCGACGCCGGTACGCACTTTAAAAATAGTGCGCTTTGCAAAGTAAAAAAAATTTTCCTTTAATAATTATACAGCTAGTTTATAGTTCGAGTCCTTCAATTGAAAAATGTAAGTATTGAACAAAGTGAAAAATATCTTTAGTTATTGATACCATTCTTTCTGTTTTATTTAACAAATTTGTTACAGATCCTGCAAGGAAGGATTCCCGAAGACAGATGTTTGGTGAGTGTGGCCACACTTTTCAAATTTAACAATAAACCTACCGACATCGGTCAAACTGACCATTTTCAAACTTTGGTACAACTTATGCATATTTAAACGTTATCGCATCGCTAAAAAATTATTCTGAAAATTATTCTCGTTGTATTGAAAATGCTGCGTCACTGTGTTGGATGACCAGCCCTTGAGTCACCGATGATTGTAAGGCCCGCGGATTCTGGCCTAGTCAAAGTCAATATTTTGCACTAGGGCAGTAGTCAGCGATATGACTACTGCCAAGGGCCAGACTCCGCGTCGGCTAAGGCCAGCCTTTCCCCCCTAAAAACCACAATATATATAGTAGCGGAATAGCTACTGCAGTCAGAATTAGTTTCGTAGAGAATAAGAGGGAAAGCTATGTCAAAATACTCATCGAACTATATTGAATAACACTCTTCTTTAAAGTACTTAATATATATATATATATAAAACGTGTTGCACTCGATTCCCTTCACACGGAATCCAACAACTGTTTAGAATGATTCCAAGGTGTGAATGTATGTGACTGGAGCTGAGCACTTGAGATGATCGTGTAAACGTAGTGCGCTTGTCGGTCGACCCCCGGATTCGAATAAACGTGAGCGATCGAATAAACGTTTGCCGCTGATCTGTTTATGTGAACTGCAATATCGTAATAGGAACTGTTTCAATCTCTCATTCAAAGCTATATGCACATAATATACACACGATGATGGACAGAATATCACGTTTTATTTGTAAAAGCATCGAAAGAGTTCGAAGACTTTTCTATTCGATGCCTTCATTCAATTCAACATTCAAATTGTTAGATAGCTGACCGTCCACCCTGCACGTCTGTAGGACATTATACCTGCAGTACCACGGAAAAACCCCAACTTTGCACACATCTGGCAAAGTCAACCATAGCACTCCTTCTCCTTTTTTATTACTACATGGAATTAAAATAAATAAAATAAGACGTAAATACTGAAAAATACATTGTATGCATATTTTAGGAAAAGTCATAAAGTTTAATAACGATGTGATAACGTTTAAATATGTAAAAGTTGTACCAAAGTTGGAAAAAGTCAATTTGACTGGTGTCGGTAGGTTTAGTGGTAATCCATGTTCAAATAGAGCAAGGTTTATAACATCTTAAATTTTGGGAAGGCTTATACATAAATATATGAAAGCTTAAACACTTGAAAACCATATAAATTTCAAGTGCAGTCTCCTACAGTTTATAATTCTGTGTGGACTTTCGTCAAACGTTTGGCGAGTCTCACATAACCCACCGCATAGCCTAGGTCAGTGACAACGAACTAGCGGCTGGCGAGTCAGCTGTGACGCCTTCCCCTACTTAGATCTTGCACCTACAGCGAACTCGTGGCTCGCCAGCTACGCGTGCCTTGCCCGTGCCCCAGCCAGTCTTTGTCTTTGCAAAGGAGTAGGGAGTTTTTTACTGGTAGTGGGGACTTGGTGGCTCGGGTGGGAGAAAAACTTCGTTGTCCCTGGCCTAGGTAGGTAAACAGCATTTTCCTCTCCTCGAGAAAAAAAGAAAAGTATATGGATACACTCGAGAAAGCGTAACCAGGAAAAATGGAGTGCTAATATGCTGCCTAATTACTGCTGCACATTCAAATGAGACAGCAACACCTCACATATTTCAGGTAATGTTTTACAGCTTTGAAACATACATATATGATTTTATAATATTAAAAACACATGAATGGACACATTTATATCCGCTTATACATGAACAACTATATATATTTACATTGTTTAATCCATTACAGTTCTGAAAGGGCGTTATGTGCGTCTGATGTACCTACGACGGGGACAGCAAGACGGGAATCGGTGTGACACCGCAAACTAAGGCTTAGGATGTGAGGGGAATCATTTGGCCGTAATATGACGCACGTGGCCCACGGCCCGCCAGCTGGCTGGGCGTGACCTTATGTCAAACAGCAATAAGAGCCTTCTCTTATAAGTTAAAAAAATATATTAAAACAAATAAATAAAATTATATATGTATATACATGAAATACATCCCAAATATGAATAAAACATTCTATTGTTACACATATTAATATTGTTTTATCAATCTGTTTTTTTCAACTTGACCCTTGTATCTCCTCTTTCATTTGCACTATTCTCTTTTATGTTCGGCAAAAATCAAAATCTCAATTTCAGTCGAATCTATTGAAGTTTTCCTGAAAAGCGAAACTGTAATAGATATGGCAATATCAAGTGTCTCCGTATTTTTCATTTGTCATTCTACACAATGACCAAAGCAATGGGAAAAAGCGAATGAAATGATTTAAAAATTATCAATATATGCATATTCGGTACTCGCATAAAATCTGTACGAATAAATATTTTCCTTTATTTCTGATTATTTGTAAAAAAGAAATAATTGTGTGGTCTAAAAGATAGGCGAAATAGTAGTAAAACATCACACGAGTTTTCCTGCACTTCGTCAAGACTGTTCAATCTAAGACGTCTGAAAATGCGCTTCATACATTTTATTTTAATGTTAAAAATATTAAACAGTACCATAATTGGCAAGATACATGGCAAGGAAAACGGTAGCACGAATAGCGCCCTAACTTGATATTTACGTATATTAAATTAAAATATTTAACAAATGTTTTTAAAATATTGGTAAGTAAATACTGATCATTGTCATATAGTTAGGAATTAAAAAAAAAATGAATGTAAAAAAATATACCGGAATCGAACCTACGAAACAGTTCGAAGCAGCTCAGCAGCTATGCCTATGCCCCGGCAGGAATCAAAATCTCGGCTCGAGCCGATTCATTTTGCTGATAGCCGCGAGTATAACAGATGTGGCAACAGTTCGACAGGTCTCAAATGATGTGATTTGGCAACTATGGCCTCCCACTCTCCGTTTATAATTCTGCCTAATGACGTTAGATGTCACATCATGAGTTTATAATTCTGTATAATGACGTTAGATGTCACAGCGTGAGTTTATAATTCTGTATAATGACTTTAGATGTCACCCCGTCAAATGTCGATGTAGACGATTTTTCTGTTTTCACTAACGCCCGTTCTGGCGAATGGCGCTTAGATCGATTCGGAGTTGGCCCCAAAAGAGTCGGCCCCCTTAACCGCCAATATCATCTGATTTTTGTCCCATTGTTTCCGTCTTTTAACGGAATCCACCTAAAACAAAATTGGGAGCGTAATATGAGACCGGTCTCATAATAGGAACTTCCTAGGGTCCAATATTGGGAAATAATAACACGATGACTATTAAATAGATTCAAGGTTGTGTCTTCATTATTTAATGATAAAGGACTACGAAATCTTAAACTTCATTGCATGCACGATACAACAGTATTTATGAAAATGATTATACACTTACCATTTTGGAAGTATCTGTAACTTAATGAAATACTTAGAAAAACTTTCAGTAATGTATTTCACAATACGATCTCTCAACACGTTTAGTTGCTTCTAACGCCAACGAGCGTATAACACAAATAACAAACGCTCAGTTACGGAACAAAACAGTATAGCTACAATACATTCAAGAGTAATTTATCGGAAATAAGCAGGCGTCTCATATTAGGAGAGGTCTTTTATTAGGCTACTTTATCCTACCTATAAAGGTGCGTCCAAACTTGTTGCGTACTTCTGTTACTGACGCCGGTGACGTCAGTTTTTGGTAACGAGATGTGGGTTTGGACGTATTTCTATTCATCTGCACGTAAAAGTCCGTCCACATTAATTACCGTACCGGGATTTGGGACGTAGTCAAGTGGTTTAGAAAAGGTCTGAGAAGAAATGTGAAGTGTTTTTTGATGCCTCATAGTGTTACTTTTTACTTGGTTCGGCCGTTCCATGCGCTGTCGGTATAGTGACCCGCTCCAAAGGAGGCACTTGAGTCGCTCTTGAATAGTTATAGCTTTCTTTAAATTTGTATCTTTTGCGGCTAAATTTGGCCGGATTAGGTTGATTAAAGTTGATGATTCTAGTATAACAATAATTTCTAAATGGTATATAATAAATCTTCATTATTTATGAAAATACTTATACAAATATTTTACAAATAACTTTTTGTTGATATATTGCGACATTGATTTTTACATGTCCGTCGATCAAAATTAATGGCGTTAATTGTATTAAAAAAGGGAAAGTGTTGTGTTGATTGAAATTGCATGGCTCTTTCCCATGTGTTCTTTTATTCTAATCCTTGCCATCTTAGATGGGCGAAAGGCTAAAAATTACTCGGCTAAAATAGTATGAGTTTCGACAACGTCATAAACCTGACCGAGGGCTGAACTGGGCATGCACTCACAACAGTCCTACGTCGCCAAGGGGCTGGTCTATCTCGTAAGCATAGGCTTAATGAGCCCTATCTCCTAGGCCTAAACAGTCTACAATACATAAGAACAGCGCCGCACATACGAGTTCACACATGTACAGCAGTTCAGGGGCAAGCTAACACATTGGCAGTGGCGCAAGGACGAGTGCACGCATCTACGGCAGCTCACTGCCTCCTTTGGAGCGGGTAAAATACCGACAATTCCTCGATCCGCCGAACCAAGTAACGACTAATGCAACGAGGAAACAAGAAACACTCCACATTTGCTCCGAAACCTCTTCTAGACCACTTGACTAGGTCCTTATCTTGGTAACAGTGTGCGGGTGGTGTAAAGGCGGTGACGGTCCGAGGGGCGATCGGAGGTGTCGTCCCCCCTCCCGTCTCTCGGATGACTGTCACCGCTGACTCAGTGGACGGGCGGCCCTGCTGTGGGAAGATTATGTCCTCCCGGTATTCCGCGGGGCTGCCTGACAGCCAGAAATCTGGCGTCGAATGTAAAGGAGGGGTGGACTCGCTGGCCGTTTCCGCTGGCGAGATGCCCCCCCCTCCCGTTGTTTGGTATGGCTGATGGACCCGAGGGGCGCTGGGGTGTTCCCCCTCCCCCCTGCCGTTGACCTCGCCAATACCCCGTATACGGGCGGCCCTGCTGTGGGAGGATTATGTCCTCCCGGTATCCCGCAGGGCTGCCCGACAGCCGGAATCGGCGTCGAAAATAAAGGAGGGGCGGGCTCGCTGGCCGTTTTCCGCTGGCGAGATCCCCCCCTCCCGCGGTGTGAATGGCTGATGGACCCCAGGGGCGCTGAGGTGTTCCCCCTCACCCCTGCTGGTTGAACTCGCCAATACCCCGTGTACGGGCGGTCCTGCCGGGGAGGAAAAATCCCCCCCAATCCCGCGGGGCCGTCGGAGAGCCGTGGGCGGCTCGCGTGGGGGCCCGAGTCGCCCTTATCACTGCCTGGAGAAGGTAGGCCGCGTTGGGTGTTGCCCCTGGCGCAGCCATGTGCGATACGGCGGAGTTTTTCGGAGGGTCCTTCTGATCCTCCCGAGGATGGGGCCGCAATGGCCGGGCGTGGGGAGGCACCGGAAGTGTATCCGTAGGTCACGGGGCCTCCAAGCGCCGAGGTTAGGTAACCGGGGTGGTTTTAGCCGGTAGAAGTTCCACCTCGTAACAAAAAAAACAAAACAAAAAAACAAAAACTGGTAACAGTGTGCGGAGACGCAACAAGTTTGGACGCACCTTAACATGTAGTGTAGCAATTTTTAGCAGAAAAAATTATACATATAGCAATGTAGTACAACACATTGTGGATAGAAAAAAACAAAAATTACAGGATATTTTGTGTCGTGTTTAAAATCGAATTTTAACGAAGCATACAAAATTTTACATTGCAAATGTGGGAGCTTCGTTGTATCGGTTGTTACGAGCCGGGCTGTGTGGCAGCACGAGAGGCCGGCGAGGGGTATATTACCCAGGAATATGGTTATCAATTTGTTAGTTAAGGTGCGCGGACGAACCTGATGCGAAATCAGGGAGCCGCTAGGATTATTGAGAGCGAGGACGAACCCGGTGCGAAATCGGGGAGCCTCTAGGAGGGGGAACAAGCGCGGACGAACCCGATGCGAAATCGGGGAGCCGCAGGAGGGTGAAACGTCGTGGACGAACCCGATGCGAAATCGGGGAGCCACTAGGAAGAAGTTCACAGACGAACCCGATGCGAAATCGGGGAGCTGCTAGGAGGTTGGTTTATTCACAGACGAACCTGGCGTTTGGCCAGGGAGCTGTTCGGAGGTTGGTAGACTTACGGACGAACCCGATGCGAAATCGGGGAGCCGTAGGACACGGACGAACCCGGTGCGAAACCAGGGAGCCGTAGGAAGGGTTAGGTTTCGTGGACGAACCCGATGCGAAATCGGGGAGCCACTAGGTTGGAATATGTAGATTGTTTGTTTGGATAAAGATGTGCGAACGAACCTGATGTGAGATCAGGTAGTCGCGGGAAATGTTAGTTGCCTCGTAACTCTAAATTATTATTTGATACAACACGAGCGGTAAAGTTGTATCGGTGGGAACGTTGTTACCAATATGCAAGGATTGCGGGGTAAAGATAGGTTTAACGAATCTACTCGATTTATAAGTGAACGTATAAAGTTGTATTCTGAGTTTTCAGTTTAAATACAAATGTTACTGTCGCGATGAATTAATATATAAAGTGTGTAAGTTACCTAAGTATTTGCACGGTGTTGACGCACTGGCGATGCGGGGACTGAGAGCCGCTATTAGAATATGCCGAAAGAACTTCAACCGGACAAGCGGATTCTAACGGGTTAATCTGTGATTCGACAGGTGTGCTAAGCCCAATCTCACTGGATATAACTGATTCTATACAAGCGTGACACGACGTAACACTACGCGTGACTATGTTACTCTGAACCCATGAGGGTAGAAACCAAAGGGTTTATATAGTCCCAAAATGCGTGGGCGCGCACTGGAACTGTCCATATAAGGAAATATAGGAGTCGTCGTCGGGCCACGCCCGTCTTGGGTCATGATGCAGCTGACCGTGCTTGTACTAAGGTCCCCTTTATTTGTTTACATTAAACGGAAGAATTTTAGGGCGTTTTCCCTTCACAGATGCGAGCTCGAAAACGCGTTGAGAGCGACGTATAGAAAGTATTCTTCATACGTAACACGGTTGATACGATGGTGGAAGTAGGAAGCGACGGAAAAAGAAAGGAAGGAAGAAGGTTCTGTTTCGTCCCAGGCCTGCATGCGGACTCGTCAGTAAGGCGTACTAGCAGACCCTGCCTTAGACACTAGGATAGTAGGGAATTGTCGGAGGTTATATGTATATACTAGGTGTAGCGGTTAGTAATTCTTAATTTTTTTTGTAAAGAAAACAATTGAAATTTGGGAAAAAGGAAAAAATGCTTTATTCAAAATATGCATCATCGCTAGCTACACATTTTCCCCATCTGTCCCTCAAATCGTGGATGCCTTTCCAAAAAAAATGGTTCACATTTTGAGGCGAACCAGTCATGGAGCAATTTTTCGACATCTTCGTAATTTTTGAGGTGTTCCTGGGAAAGTGCGAGACCCATCGATGAAAACAAGTGTTAGTCCGCAGGGGCCAAGTCTGGTGAGTACGGCGTGTGGGCCAAGAGTTACCAGCCAAGTGCAGAAATTGCGTCTTTGACCGTTTTAGCAGTGTGTGATGGTGCGTTGTCGTGTTGCAAAATCACTTTTCCGTGTGTTCTAGCCCAATCTGGGCGTTTTTCGATCAATGCATCGTTCAAATTGATCATTCGTTGACAGTAGCGATCGGTGTTAACTGTTTCGCCTCGTCTCAGAAGCTCATGATACACGACACCCTTCTGATCCCACCAAATGCATAGCATTGTCTTCCTTCCGAAGCGATCCGGTCTTGCGGTTGATGTTGGTCGTTGTCCTGGGTCAACCCACGACATTTACGTTTTGGATTCTCAAAGTAGATCCATTTTTCATCTCCAGTCACGATCCGATGAAAGAAAGACTTTTTTTTGATGGCGAGAAAGCAAAACTTCTTTTGACTGAACAAGAAAAGCAGTGCGTGCCGCAAATGCTCTTTGTCTGGTTTGAAACTAGACATGTTTACGACAAAAATACAATATGACGCCAACTCGAAATCGTTTCAACATCGACGGCGTTTTGAAAGGTATTGTCATAGCAACAAAATAACATAAAAGTTTAGACTGTGAACAAGCCCTTGTGTCCAGTACCATCCGGCGCAGAAATTAAGAAATACTAACCGGTACACCTGATATAGTCGCGGGGACTTATACAACCACCTTTTTTTTTTTTTTGTTACGAGGTAGAAATCTTCGAAAGACACCCCCTGCCCTGGGGGAGAGCAGGAGGTAGTGCCGGATTTCTACCGGCTAAAACCACCCCGGTTACCTAACCTCGGCGCTTGTAGGGGAGGCCCCGTGACCTACGGATACACTTCCGGTGCCTCCCCACGCCCGGCCATTGCGGCCCCATCCTCGGGAGGATCAGAAGGACCCTCCGAAAAACTCCGCCGTATCGCACATGGCTGCGCCAGGGGTAACACCCAACGCGGCCTACCTTCTCCAGGCCGTGATAAGGGCGACTCGGGCCCCCACCCGAGCCGCCCACGGCTCTCCGACGGCCCAGCGGGATTGGGGGGGATTGTTCCTCCCCGGCAGGACCGCCCGTATACGGGGTATTGGCGAGTTCAACCAGCAGGGGTGAGGGGGAACACCTCAGCGCTCCTCGGGTCCATCAGCCATTCACACCGCGGGAGGGGGGGATCTCGCCAGCGGAAAACGGCCAGCGAGCCCGCCCCTCCTTTATTTTCGACGCTGTTTCCGGCTGTTGGGCAGCCCTGCGGGATACCGGGAGGACATAATCCTCCCACAGCAGGGCCGCCCGTATTCGGGGTACTGGCGAGGTCAACCGGCAGGGGGGTGAGGGGGAACACCTCAGTGCCCCTCGGGTCCATCAGCCATACCAAACAACGGGAGGGGGGGCATCTCGCCAGCGGAAACGGCCAGCGAGTCCACCCCTCCTTTACATTCGACGCCAGATTTCTGGCTGTCGGGCAGCCCCGCGAAATACCGGGAGGACATAATCCTCCCACAGCAGGGCCGCCCGTCCACTGAGTCAGCGGTGACAGTCATCCGAGAGACGGGAGGGGGGACACCTCCGATCGCCCCTCGGACCGTCACCGCTTTTACACCACGGGAGGGGGGATCTCGCCAGCCTGCGCGAACGCAACCGGCGAGTCCCTTCCCTCCACCTTTCGCGTCGGACGGGGTCGGTCAATTCCCGACCCCGCTCCGATGCCTCCTTTCTGCGAAGAACATCCTCGCAGAAGGAGGCCACCGCTACACAGGCTCTCTCGCTGCCCAGCATCATACTAACGATGCGTGGCAGCGAGAGATCCGCTCCCACTTGCGCCTTCAACGCCCGGCGCTCCACCGCCCATTCCGGGCACTCCTCCAGTGTGTGCTGCGCTGTGTCCAGCGCAGCCCCACACTCGTGGCACTCCGTCGTCGCCTCCGCCTGTATCCGGCACAGATACTCACCGAAGCAACCATGCCCAGTGAGCACCTGCGTAACTCGGTAGGTGAGCGTCCCCCTGCCGCGGTCCAGCCATTCATCCAGGCTGGGCAGATCCGCCCCGACTGCTCGCTGCGCGACACCTCGATTGAGGAGCTCCCTCCTCCATTTGTTTCGCGCAGCCAGCCGGGCCTGGCGTCTCACGTCCACTTCCCCCTCAGCGGACACCATCGCGCCCCCCCCGGCGGAGCTCTCGGAGACGCTCATAGATCGAAGCGTCTCCCTCCGCCAGAAGATCGAACGGCACGGTGCCCGCCAAGGTCAGCGCCGCCTCGTGGGATACCGTGCGGTACCCCCTGATCACCCTGATGGTCATCCTCCTCTGTACGCGGCGCAGCAATGTTCGGCTGCGCCGCGCGACCACCAGGGCAGACGCCCATATCGGGGCGCCGTACAGGGCCATGGACCGCACGATACCAAGGTATAGGCGGCGCACCCTCTCATCTGGCCCCCCGATGTTTGGGAGGAGGCGACCAAGACCAGTCGCCGCTCTCTCCAAGCGGGGAGCCAGTCGGTCGAAGTGGACCGTGAAACGCCAGTGGCTGTCCAGGAGGAGACCAAGATAGTTCATCCGGTCCCCAACCTGAACGTGCTTACCCCCTATCATAATCCAGGACCGGGGCGGTCCCCCGCTCCGAGGCCTGTCATGAAACCACATGGCCTCGGTTTTCGGCGGGGAGATCCGCATCCCCAGTCCCCGGATACCGTCAACGACGGAGGCCAGTCCCGTCTCCGCCAGACGGATGGTCCTCTCCCAGCCCCTCCCGACGGCCATCAGCAGCGTGTCATCCGCGTAACACGTCAGACTGACGGCGTTCGGGTGGGCAGCCCGCAGCACCCGATCGTATCCGATGTCCCACAACATGGGGCCCAGGACCGACCCCTGTGGGACACCACGATCCACCTCCCTCGTGCACAACCGGCCGCCTTTGCCCGGATATTCAATCCACCTGTCCCTCAGGTAGTCCCTTAGGACCTTCCTCACGTAGAGGGGCACTCCGTGTTCGGCGAGTGCCCCCCCCCCCGATACACCCCCGGGGAAGGGAGTTAAAGGCGTTGGCGATGTCCAAACTGACCGTCAACGCCACCCCCCCCCCCCCCCCCTGGGACGTGGCCGAGTCCGAGAGGGACCTGACTCGACTAATGGCGTCGATCGTCGAGCGTCCCCCTCTAAAATCGAACTGGGACTCGGCCAGGTCGGGACCCACCCGGGACAGGTGCCCCGAGAGGCGGGAAGCCAACACCCCCTCGAAGAGCTTCCCCACCTCGTCGAGGAGGCAGAGAGGCCTGTACGCCGAGGGAGAATCGGCGGGCTTGCCGATCTTCCTGACCAGGACCATCCGTCCCCTTTTCCAGCGGGACAGGACGCGCCCCAACCTCAGGCAGCCATCGAACAGGCGCCTGAGGCGAGGCCCGAGGACGCGCAGGGCAAGGGCCATGGCTCTGCCCGGTATGCCGTCAGGGCCCGGGGCCGTGTTGCGAGCACCCATTCTCCTGACGGCCCGGGAGAGCTTCTCCTCCGTGACCCCCATGTCGTTGGACCAGGTGTTCGGGTCCGACTCCCCGAGCTCCGGTGGCTGCCCCCCCCCCCCTCATCCAGGGGTAACAGGGTGTCTACCACCCTGTCCAGGAACTCGGGGTCCATGGTCTCCGTCACGGGGGGCGCCCATGGGCGAAGTTTTCCCATGACCATTTTGTACGGGCGCCCCCAGGGTTCACGGTTCAGTAGCTCGAGGAGCTCCGACCATGCCCCCGCCTTTGCCCTCCCGATGACCAGCCGGAGGGCCACCACCTGTTCCCGATAGCCCTCGTACAGTTGGTGTTCCCTCGCCAGGTCGCGACGCCGTCTTCGACGGGCTCTCTGGAACAGTCGCCGGGCGCGAACGCAAACACAGCGCATCCGCGCTATTTCCGACGACCACCAGTACGTTGCCCGTCGATCCGGGGCGCGGGACCAGGGCATGGCAGCATTACATACCGCTACCATGTCCCCCTGGAACCACGCCGCTTCCTCTTCGACGTCCACGACCGGCCCAGCCGGAAGTCCGGGCCAGGCCACGACGAGGGAGGCGGCCATCAGCACGTCCTCGTCCAGGCGCTTCAGCGCCCACCTCTTCTTCGAAGAAGGGGGAATGTAAGGGGCCCCATACCCCCGATTAACCCTTTGACTGCTATGGGCGCATATATGCGTCCGGCAAAAGCTATCAGCATGGCCTATGGACGCACATATGCGCCAGGCGAGGGCTATCAGCGTAGACTATGGGCGCAAATGCGCGCTCGGCGAAGAAACAAATGTTCAGCGTTGTATGGCAACGAGAAAGAAAAATCTTGTTTATTTCGCTAGTCATTGTCCGTATGTTAAGCTCGTTTCATCTATAGCCAGACAGTTGTAATTGTTGCATTTTTATATTATTATCTGTTATTTTTGAGCCTTAAAAATGTGTACCAGTTTCAAAGAATTTATTACGAGAGACGACAGTGACTTAGATGAGACATCAGATTTCAGTGAAGATTATAGTGGTGAAATACAGGAAACGCACCAGTATTTTTTATCGTCATCTGATTCAGAATTTATAGAAAATAGCATTAATAATGGGATAGTTAGGTGTGGAAGAACGAATAACCGGCCAAGAACACTAAGTACTTCTACAGACGGGGAAGATTCAAATTCGAATTCTAATTTAGAGAATTTCGATTCAGACGAAATGCTTTCAACGTTTTCATGGTCATGGTGAGAAAAGGAAAATTTGCGTACCGATGTACGAATAATTTATTGGCTTTGAGGTGGCGAGATAAAAAAGATGTGTGGATGTAATCGAGTACTCACGAAGATAAAATGGTAGAAACTGGTCGGAGACATTATCGTACAGGATTGCCGAAGTTAAAACCAGAATGTGTTGCAGATTACAACACCAAAAAGGGTTCTGTGGACCGTGTTGACATGGTTTTAAGCACACTGCATTCGTAAAGAAAATGTTTAAAATGGTATAAAAATTTTTTTTTCCATTTATTAGATATTTCATTATATAACTCATATGTTCTATATCAAACCATTACTGGTAAAAATTAAAATATAACGATTTCCACCTGCTAATAATAAAACAAATTCTGGAAAAATATCCGCAAAATAGGAAACAAGCGGGTGGTGGGAAAAGAAATATAGAAAATTTACCATTTCGATTGACAGAGAGACATTTCCCTTCGAAAATTTTAAATGCAACAGGCAGCTTGAAAAGAAGAGAATGTGTCGTCTGCAAGAAACATAAAAAAAGGAGGGACACACCATACGAGTGTAAAAAATGCGACATTGGATTATGTGTTGATTCTTGTTTTGAGAGTTTCCACACGCAAATAAACTATTAATTTCTTATTGTTCTTCTTTCTTGTATATATGTTTGTATTCTTGTAAATGTGTATTCGAAATCTATATTTTTTGTATATATATAAAGTATTTATATTACCTATTTGTTAATTGTTCAATTTTTCAAATTTTGTCGTTTTAAAATATTAATATTGGTGAATGAACAGTGTAAATTGAAAATAAAAAATATTTAGATTCATTTTGGAGTAGACAAAGTAATAGTAATTCTATATTATAATGTGTTAGTACGTCGCCGACGAAACCCAACTGCGCGAAAAAGTATTCAGTCCTCAGCGATCGCTACTGCGGGCCGCATGCCGCTCACGCGAAGCGCTTCGACTTGGAGCAGTTAGCAGTCAAAGGGTTAAGTAATCGAGGGTCGGAGCCGGCCGCCCAGTCCAGCACCGCCTCGCCCCTGGGGTCCGTCCTGGGGGGACCCCAAGCCTGAGACTTGGAGTTAAAATCCCCCAGGACAATAACCGGACGGGGCCGACATCGCGAGATACATCTCGCGACCCCGTCCAGGAACTTCTCAAAGGACCCCAGGTTCCACCGAGGCGGCGCATAGACTCCCACCACCGCAATATCCCCCCATTGGACCGCGGCGTAGCCGTCGCCGCTCTCCAGAAGGGAGAACGGCAAGGGCATCGAGGCCCCTCCAAGGATGATCGCTACCGTGCCCCCCGGGTTTCCCACCCAATTCGGGTGGTCCGGGATCCTGTACGGCTCGGCAGCAATCGCCAACCCCACACCCCACTCAGCCATGGACTGGACAAGCATGTCCTGCGCCCTGGCCGAGTGGTTAAGGTTGGCCTGAAGCAGCAGGGCCATAACCCATTCACTGCTCCAGATCCATGGCCCCTTCCTCCACGGGCCTTATCTCCTTTGTTGCGGGAGGAGTCACTGCTGGCGCTGCTCTCACTCCTTCCTCTTTAGGCTTTGTATGGGGCCAGGGCCCTCTGGTGCGATTGCAATTATCGATAGAAAGAACGATTGCGGGAGCTGGGAAGTGAATCCTTACCTTTCGTCGATGCAAAACGATTGGAAACATCGAATAGCACGTATTCGTGCAAATTATCGATAGAAAGAACGATTGCGGGAGGTGGGAAGTGAATGCTTACCTACCGTCGATGCAAAACGATTTAAAGGCTATAGCCGGATAAGGGGGTCAAATGTGCCCCTAAACCAAATTCAACTTGTGAGGTGTCATTCGATAGCTTATCAAGAAAAACTAATTCGTACCAAGTTTCAACCCCGTAGCTCGACTGGGGGGGTAGTTACAGCGAAAAAACAAAAATCTGGTTTTTGCTCAATATCTCGCATTTTAGCGCATCAAAAATTTTGAAAAAATTCTGAGACATTGCAATTATGGAGGCACACAGTGTAGAAGTTTTGCAGATTTTTAAATCGGAAACTCGAGCTACGAAAAATAAAAAACGTAAAAAAATGCTGAAAAATGCCCGTTTTGTATTGAAGGACACATCAACCTACGATTATACTTTTTTCACAGGTACCTATTATTGATACTAGTACTCTCAATTTTGTTCAGATTTTTAAATCCGGTGCGCCGCAGTCAAAAAAATTAAAGACCGATTTTTTCGTCGTTTTTTGCGTAGCAGAGTGACTCATGCGGAGCACTTTCGTCTATTCTTGATCAAACAACTGTTTTATACAATGCTCAATGTTTTTACCTTCAGCAGACCAGCATAGAAATTGACCAAACTAGATAAACGAACCAATTGATATTACGTCACTACTCTATATTCTGAAGTGCGTTACATCTTTTCAATAGCATCGGTGGTCCTGCGGTAAAGTGTCGGACTGGTAAACCGCTGCAAACTTTTTTGTAGGTTCGAGCCTCCGTCGGGTTCATTTTTTTTAACACTATTTTTTTTCTTACTCCTAACTGTATGACAATGATCAATACTTGCTTAAAAATATTTTTAAACTATTTGTTAAATATTTTAATTTAATATACATAAACATGAATTTATGTATATATATGCCACGTATCTTGCCAATTATTGTTACTAATGCAATAATTATTTGTCGTATGCTTGGAACCTGTCAAAAATTGTAACACACGTGGAAGTACTTAGCAACTAACAAGTGGTACAAATAATTAACCAAGATAGTGTTGAAGATTAAGAACTTTGCTGTAACGCTTCTTTTCCACATCAATCGAAGAGATAAGTACCTTAAAATCAATTACTTTAGGGTAGAAAATGTCAAACAGTACCACAATTGGCAAGATACGTGGTAAGGTAAACGGTAGCACGAAATGCGCTCTAAGTTCATATTTATGTATATTAAATTAAAATATTTAACAAATAGTATACAAATATTTGTAAGCAAGTATTGATCATTGTCATACAGTTAGGAATTAGAAAAAAAATAATGATAAAAAAAATTAATCCGAGGGAGGCTCGAACCTACAAAAAAGTTTGCAGCGGTTTACAAGTCCGACGCTTTACCGCGGGACCACCGACACCGTTGAAGATATGCTAAATAGATTAGAGTATAAGGTACGAAGAAATCGGTTTTTAATTTTTTTGACTGCGGCGCACCGGTTATAAAAATCTGAAAAAAATTGAGAGTACTAGTATCAATAATAGGTACCTGTGAAAAAAGTATAATCGTAGGTTGACGACTCCTTCAATACAAAACGGGCATTTTTCAGCATTTTTTTACGTTTTTTATTTTTTGTAGCTCGAGTTTCCGATTTAAAAATCTGCAAAACTTCTACACTGTGTGCCTCCATAATTGCAATGTCTCAGATTTTTTTCAAAATTTTGTATGCGCTGAAATGCGAGATATTGAGCAAAAACCAGATTTTTGTTTTTTCGTTGTAACTACCCTCCCAGTCGAGCTACAGGGTTGAAACTTGGTACGAATTGGTTTTTCTTGATAAGCTACCGAATGACACCTCACAAGTTGAATTTGGTTTAGGGGCACATTTGACCCCCTTACCCGGCTATAGCCTTTAATTTAAATGCCACGTCCCGGCGATCGATACGATCTGATTCGCACTTGTTTCCACACGCACAGGACACGCACTTACGAACATTACGAAAGTTAATGTGTGTGTCATGTGCGTGTGGAAACAAGTGCGAATCAGATCTGTATCGATTGCCGGGACGTGGCATTTAAATTAAATTTAAATTAGGATAGGTCAGGATCGGTACAATGACCATATGGCAAGACACCGTCGAAGCAGGTAAATTCGCGGTCGAATGGATAAGTTTATTTAACTACCCTTTTCTAACATTAATCATCCAAACACTTTTTTCATAATTAATAAAACACTTTATTCGTTTCGGAAAACGAATAAAAGTATGGAACAGTTATTAAACGACTTGTTAATTAAATTGTTATTGATGAATAACGAAAAATTATACACTATTCTTAATGTAAGACGATTGTAATATTTGCCGTACGTTGCCCCTCATGCACCCGATCTCGGCCGCGCGCAATTGTGACTGAGCTCGGGCTATACGGACGCTCGCATTGGCCAGTGTTTTTCGTTAATAACTAAAAAACGAAGCTTCAAACAATATTTTGGTCAAGGAAAAAGTTGTTCAGAATCACCTCAGCTACCCCTTTTTTAAAAATACTGCGCGAGTTCCGGGCCACCCTGTATATTTAGTACATTTGATGTCGTGATTATAGTACCTACTGCCTAATTCTGCACTCCCCCTAGTCGCAGCACTTATGAAAAGGAAGTTAATCCTAGCCTTTAGCGAATTTTACATGTTTAGGTCCTAACAGAGGTTTGGTCAGAATATTGGCAATTATCGCATTCGTGCACAAGTATTCAAGTTTCACAATTGACGTACTGATCGCATCCCGTACAAAATGGTTACGAATATCTATATGTTAGCTTTAGCGTATTTTAAAGGAAGAAATACGATCGGGTGGCGAAATACTATGCATCCTGTGTACAATTTATGATGGGGACGCAGTCCTACGTGTGGCCGAAGAGTGTTTTGGAAATGAATGAATGAAACCAAGCATCCTGTCGGCAAGCGGTGGCTGACGACCGCTCTGGGTCTTCCAGCTATCGAGTGTCGACGGATTGTTTATTAGATAGAAGAGTGAGAGTTTAAAACATGGCAAATGACCCGACGTCACGTTGCTAAAGAATAGGGACACTGTTCCTGGAGGATCTGGCCACGGAGTGGGGAAGGTTATGCCTTTTGGTAAGAGGACTGTGTTGTACCCCATGGCACTTACCCCAGAACCTTGGAACATTGCAGTCATTTATAATCTCGAGCTAAATAATCTTGACGGATAAATTAATATCTAACATATATGTTTTGTTCTATTGTGCAGCATGGGCAGACTGGTTGTCATTGTATAACGTTATACATTTTTCTACGTTTGTAGAAACAACGTTCTTAAAAATTTAGTTTGTTTGCTGGCCTCTGAGATTGCCACGTACTCAGACGCACAAGTCGAAATTGAAATGTTGGATTGCTTCTTGGTTTCCCAACCGATAGCTCCGTTTCCTAAGAAAAACACATACCCTGTGTACGATTTTCAGTCAATCTCATCGGCTGCAAGATCAGCGTCAACAAACCCTGTTATTCTGAGATCGGATTTCTCAAAAGTCAATTGACAATTTATTGTGCCTTTCAAATATCTTAATACCTTTTCGACCGCTGTCCAATACTGTTCATTGTGACAAGTATTAAATCTGCTAAGCTAACTTACGGCATGTGAGATGTCCGGTCTCGTGCAATTGGAAAGAAAGTTAAGACATCCTACGAGCTCTTGGTATAGTCTTGAATCGGCTTCAAGACCCCTCTCTAATTTTTTTCCAACTGTCATAGGTGTGTTAGCGGGAGTGTAAGTTTTTCATATCAAATTTTTCCAATAATTTCTCTATGTAAGAGCTTTGATTTAAGTTAATTTTACATTATCCTGTTTCTACATTATCCAACTTGGATGGTCTTGGTTGAGAAACCTGGTTCTCAACTAAAGCACGGTCGGTCACGTCAGATGGAGCAAAGTCCACGTCCGTGAATATATTTTTATTGTATGGGCATATTGCAGTCTTTTTTTAACCATTTTTTTTAACAGTTATTACGTCCCGGGCGTTGGTGCCGTTAATAAAATGAATTATTACTTACCTTGTTCTGGAAGTTGTATTATTATTGCCCTTTGGGCCACGCAGCGCGTACGTCTGTCGTCTGCACCGGGCCTTACGTCACTCACTTTTAGCGATTACGTGGTTGGTTGTTAGCTCGTTGAGTTCGATGGGGATAAGACGCCAAGGAATAATGATGGGTGACGATGTAGGAAACCCTCCATACTTATTATTGATTCTTGCTGGTTCATACAATGAACGAATCAACTTCTTATACTGATAACGTCTACCCGCTCGGCGACTACGTTTCATTCAAGATAAAATATTCAAAAACGATCGTAATTCACCGTGTAGCGGAGCCTTGCACCTCTGATCGTCGTATTAGATTAGATTAGATTAAATAATGAATAGTAATGTAGGGATTTGGTTATATTGGCGGGTATGCCAAGGTGATCCCACGTATTAGTAGGTGTAGTAAAAGAATTTATTGGACGGCCACAAAGACGAATTCTTACAATATATATATATTTACTCGCTGGTTCTCACAATCTCTCTCTCTACATATGTAAATCTCGCTGCTCTCTCTCTCTCTGCACTCTCGGTTTCTCGCTAATCGGTTATATCCCTTATTCTCACTGCTCGCTGCCTTATATACTAGAAACGGCACACACACACATGCTCACATACTCTATAACTCGCGGTCAACGCACTTTACTCTTGTAGGAACTTTATAAAAATGAAGGGGAGTCATCGGGAATCGAACCCGAGACCTTCGTATTACTAGGCACTGATCAGCGCCACTACGCCACGGCCCCTTCTTAGGCAACGTGGTTCTTAAGTTCCTCTTATGTTCTTTGATGGAGGCGCCCGATCCCACACTCGGTCCCCTCTACAGGAAATTCGCCCTCGAATTTCGTCTGTAGCTCAACTCACAACTCAACTGCAACACGCCCAACTTCACACCTTGAATTCGTGTCCCTCGTTGCCGACGGTTGTTTTCGCTTTAAGACGCACGACAATTTCACACCTTGAATTCGTGTCCCTCATTGCCGCCGTCTGTCTCTTTTGCCTTCGTGTGGTCTGGTGCTGCCCTCCATCCCGGACGAGCCCCCAAATGTAGGAACTTTATAAAAATGAAGGGGAGTCATCGGGAATCGAACCCGAGACCTTCGTATTACTAGGCACTGATCAGCGCCACTACGCCACGGCCCCTTCTTAGGCAACGTGGTTCTTAAGTTCCTCTTATGTTCTTTGATGGAGGCGCCCGATCCCACACTCTTTTGTCTCTCTCACACACACACTCTCTCTCTCTCTCACTCCGCATCATGTTTATTTCGGCGGTCGCTCACCTATTACCTGTGCCTAACTTTTATTATGGCATCGGTCATTGACACCGGTGAGCGAGCCGCATTCTCGTCGGCTGCCGAAACAAACATGTTGTCGCTGAGCATTCAAATTGCCGCGACGGTTTTGACTCCTACACCCGACCCCTCTTGCAGTGATATCTGGCCTCAGATATCCTCTGCATCCTCCTCGTTGTCCTGATCGGAGTCTGCGTCGTGGACCCAGCCTTTCATGTACTCCGCGGCCGTACTGGTCTCCTTCGGACCCTCGTGTTCTCCGACCTTCCGGACCACGTAGCGGTCATTTCGCAACGGTTTGACTACTTCGTAGGGACCGTAGTAGTTCGCCGCGAACTTTGTCCCAGGGCCCTGCTGGGTCCTCTTTATCGCTACTAAATCGCCTTCCCTATACGACGTAGCGGTTTTCCGGCGTTTATCAAACCCGCGCCTATTTTCCCGCTGGATTTCCGCGATTTTTTCCTTCGCGCTTTCCCTCAACTCGCACCTGACCTCATCGAACGAGGTGGTCCACTCGCGCTCCAGCAGCTCCCTCAGCGGTGGATCGTTCTGCAGGCGCATGTCGACTCCGAACATTACCCGGAAGGGAGTCATGCCCGTGCTACGGCAGACCGAGGCGTTTAGGAGCCTCTGGCAACGCTCGAGGTACTTGTACCATTCCTCGGGTCGGGGGGCTGCGAGTTTCGCCAGGATCGGAATCAATACCCTATTAACCCTCTCCGCCTGCCCGTTACCCCGCGGCATTCCGGTGGTAATGGTCACGTGTTCGATTCCCTCCGTGGAACAATAATCTCTAAACTCGTTGGAGGTGAAGGCCGTGCCGCGGTCGGACACTATGCGGCGCGGATTCCCGAAAATTACTGCCTGTTTTCTAAGCCGATCTATCACCTCGACGGTCGCCGTGGTTTTCGTTGCGTACAGCCAGGTGAACTTCGCGAACGCGTCCACAACTAAGAATATATGCTTGTAACTCTTTCGCGTGGACGTCAGCGGCCCTAAATGGTCGATGTGGTATGTGTCTAGCGGAGTTTCCCCTTTCTCTACTGGATGCAAGAACCCTTCCTGCTTCCCGTGCTTCCGCTCCGCGAGGAGGCAGCTAATGCAGTTCGCGACTACCTTCTTGATTTGTGGCTTCATGCGTGCAAACCAATAATCCCGCTTGACTATGGCCTCTGTTTTTTCGGCCGCGAAATGCCCTAGCTCGTGCGCGCGTTTGATTATGCTGGTCTGCATTGACCGTGGCACTACTAGTTTATAGTCGTCTTCAACGACTTTGAATAAAAGTCCGCCCTGCACGCAGTATCCGTTTATTGGATTTGCCTGCAGGGCCTCTAGGAGCTTACTAATGCCCTCGTCCGCCGCCTGGGCCCTTTTCAAACGAGCCGCGATGCTGTCGTTGTTTTCGGTTATCGACATGCACTCGGGCAGTGGCTGACGGCTAAGTGCATCTACGTGCCGCATGCCGTTTCCCGACCGGTGCGCGATTTCGTACTGAAATTCCTCCAGTAACAGCGCCCATCGCGCTACACGCACGCATAGATCCCTTTTCCGCATCGTCAAGGCGAACGCGCGGCAATCTGTGACGATTTTAAAAGGTATTCCCAGCAAATACACGCGGAATTTACGCAACGACTTTATGATCGCCAGGCATTCTAGCTCGTAGCTGGTGTACTTGGCCTCCGTTGCACTGGTTTTACCGCTCGCGTAATATACGGGGTGGAGGGTCCCGTCGACATTGTCGCGCTGTAGGAGGATACTTCCGAATCCGAAACTCGACGCGTCTGTGTGTAGCTCGGTCTCGGCGCCTAATCTGTACAATCTTAGTACGGGTTTGTCGGCCAACGCCCTTTTTAGTTGCTCGAACGCGAGTATGTGTTCCTCCTCGAAACGAAATTTTTCGCCCGACTTTAGGAGGTCCGTGAGGGGTTTGGCGATCAGCGAGTATTGACTGACAAATTTTCTAAAGTAGCCCGTGAGCCCTAGGAAGCTTTGTACTTCGCGGACGGAGGTCGGTCTACGAAATTTAACCACGGCCTCGGTCTTATGCTCAGAGGGCCGTATGGTCTGGTTTTCAATTATATGGCCCAAGAATTCGACCTTGGCTCGCAACAACTGGCACTTTTTCCAATTTATCACTAAACCCGCCTCACTCGCCGTTTTCAGGACCCTCCGCAGGTTCTCGACGCCGGACTCCACGTCCGCGGATGGCACGATTAGATCGTCTAGGTACGTCAGCGTTACTTTCTCGTTTATCAAGTTCCGGAACACGGCGTTTATAAATTTTTGGAATAGTGCAGGAGAATTGCACAAGCCGAAAGGTACTTTTAAAAACTCGTACTGACCATCTGGCACAATGAACGACGTATACTTTCTACACTCCGGCTTTATCGCGACGTGGAAAAACCCATTCTTTAGGTCGAGCGTGCTAAACACCTTCGCGCTCTGCAGCGCGTCCAATTGGTCATCTATGAGAGGAAGTGGATAACGATCCTTAATTATCTTGCGGTTTAGCTGGCGGTAATCGACGCACAACCGCGATGACCCGTCTTTTTTTACGCACGAGGACAACCGGACTCGCGAAATCTGACAGCGAGGGCTGGACGATCCCGTCGCGCAGCCACTCTCGTATGTGCGCATTTACCTCGTCGCGTTCCGCCATGGACAACCGTCTCGCTCGCTGGTACACGGGCTCCTCGTTCCTTAGGACAATCGACATCTCGACCCCTACCTCGCGTGTTTTTTTTGGCTTATACCCTTCCACCAGGGATAGCACACGGTCTTTGATCCGCGCGTCTCCTATATACGACACATCGACTAAGTTCGCTTCCTCGCACACGTCGATCTGCAAAACCTCGGGCAAATCGTTATCCGTCCGTTGTGCCTCGCCTGACTGACGGATCTCGATGTGCCCGTGTCGGATAATTAGTTGGACCTTATTCAGGAAGTCGATCCCGAGCAAAAGGCTGTGCCTCATTAATGATTCCGGTACGACGTGTGCCGTGATGGGGAATACGGACCCGTCTATCTCGACGGTGGTTGTGAACCCCCCCAACGTCTTATTTGAAACTGACCCGATCCCGTCGAACGAAACCTGGCCGTAACGCAACTCCGGCGCGCCTATCTTATCGAACACGTCTGCCCGCATCAGCGTGACGTCGCTTCCGGTATCGACAAGCGCGGTTACTGTGACATTGTTTATTGCTACTGTTTTTAAGTACTTTCCTTTTGCTGCGGTCTCGGCTGGGCGGCTGTCCACGGCGGCTGACGTCCTCTTGGGGCAATTGGAGGCGATGTGTCCGAATTCCCGGCAGTGGAAACACTTCGTGCCCCTGTCCCTCAGCTGGCATTCGGCTGCTCGGTGACCCCTCCTTCCGCAGTTGTGGCACCTCTCGAGGTTCCGCTGCTGGTCGCCGCTAGCCCGCGGCCGCTGCCTCTCCTGGTACCCGCTGGACCCCGCCGTCTTCTTCGGGGCTCGGCTCGCATCGGCTCCCCCCGGTAGCACCACTTTCTCGAATGCAGCGAAGAGGTCAGCCTTGGTCCGAAACCGCTCAATGCGCGCCTGGTTCCGCATCGCCAGATCTGGTATCCCCTCGAGCAGGTATTCGACGATCTCCTCCTCGTCGATAGGTACCCGGTTGCCTAGGATCACCTTCTCGTGGTAATACTCGCTGAAGCGCTCTCCGTGCTTCCAGCGTCGCTGCTCGAACTCCCTCTTCCTGGTGACCCTGCTCGGCCGATGGTGGAACATCGCCCTCATTTCCACCAGCAGGTCGTCCGTGCCCATCACGACGTGTTCGGGCCTTGAATGTAACCACTCCACCGCCTTTCCCTTCAGCCGCGACCCCAGCAGCACCATGGCCTCGCAGTCAGACAACCCATGGGCCCTCCGCAGGAGCTGAAATTGCCGCTCCCAGAGGTCGTACGGTCCGTCCCCGTCGAAGTGGCTTAACAGTTCGGCGATCGCCGTTACGCTCGTTCTCCCTCGGTGCGTCTCCCTGAGTGTCGGCGCATATGAGGCGCCTGCTGGCTGTCTCATATCCTCCGGTTCCGCTGGTCGAGCTGGGCTGGCCGCTACATTCAACTGCTGCATTCTCTGCATCAGTTCGACTTCTCGGCGCGCCAGCTCAAGCTCCTTCTGCATCATATCTCGTTCCCTCCGAGCCATCTCCATCTCGCGACGCATCCATTCCGTTCCCTGTTCCTCCTTTCCTGGGCGTTCCGGCATTGTCGGCTCCTGCACGTCCTTTGGCGTGTCCGACAGCAGGTCTCCCGTTGGATCGGCACTCAGGAGCCTCGAGATGAGCTCGGACTTCGTGCCTGTCGTCGGCTGCTCCAAGTCCCGCAGTTTATCCTTTAACCGTTGGACTGTCAACTCACTGTATTGTGCCATCTCCTCAATTCGACACCGATGCACACAGTCACTACACCACAATTACTTTTAATGCCAAATCCCGGACGAGCCCCCACTTTGTAGGGATTTGGTTATATTGGCGGGTATGCCAAGGTGATCCCACGTATTAGTAGGTGTAGTAAAAGAATTTATTGAACGGCCACAAAGACGAATTCTTACAATATATATATATTTACTCGCTGGTTCTCACAATCTCTCTCTCTATATATGTATATCTCGCTGCTCTCTCTCTCTCTCTGCACTCTCGGTTTCTCGCTAATCGGTTATATCCCTTATTCTCACTGCTCGCCGCCTTATATACTAGAAACGGCACACACACACATGCTCACATACTCTATAACTCTCGGTCAACGCACTTTACTCTTTTGTCTCTCTCACACTCTCTCTCTCTCACACTCTCTCTCTCTCTCTCTCTCTCTCTCTCTCTCTCTCTCTCTCTCTCTCTCTCACTCCGCATCATGTTTATTTCGGCGGTCGCTCACCTATTACCTGTGCCTAACTTTTATTATGGCATCGGTCATTGACACCGGTGAGCGAGCCGCATTCTCGTCGGCTGCCGAAACAAACATGTTGTCGCTGAGCATTCAAATTGCCGCGACGGTTTTGACTCCTACAGTAATTTAATTTAATAATATAATAAAGTATATTCTGTGATAGGTAATACAAACTTACTCTAGTAACTTAGATTTAAGGATTGGTATGATTTGCAATTAGAAGTAATGGTTTGGAATTGGAAATAGAGAACGGATCTCTGAACTTAGAACTTGTACGACTGACTTCCTCGTCAGAAGGAGTCGCACCGTGGACTAACGATTCGGGGCGCCGCACAGTGGTCGGAATCGAAAATTTAGTGACATTTTGGGAAAAAGTCAATATTCTCATACCGATATTTCGTGAATGTATGTTAGTTCCTAAAGGTCCATCAGTCTCAAAAATGAAAATATTAATATAATTTAACAAAGGTTTTAATGCAAACGGGCACCTAAAGTCGGAGGTTTGAAGAATTGTGTTTTTCAACCGATAAAACTGCCTTCCTTCTTCGAGGTGTCCTGATGGTGTTCTTTGACATATTCATTCCGGTTTTTTTTTAAATAATGGTCATTCTATCACGTTAATAAATCATGCTTTACATTTATAATAACTGTTCCGCATATGTTGGAAAATAATTCTGAAAGGAATGTTGAAAATTCTCCAAATTTTCTATAATTCACAAGAGTACGAAGGGCGCCATCGGGTGGCGGTAATAGTTTCTTTGCAAGTGGAGGTACTTCGGACATTTGAAGGTCACCTCCATTTTTTTAAATGGATCGATATGTTTTTGCTTCCGTATCACGATAGAGGATTTTAAAACGAGTTCAACGACCTATTACATAAGGCCATTGAAGGTCGCAGAAAGTAGAGAAAGGGGATAATACTTACGGTTTTGGTAGTAAATGAAACATACGTTTATAGTAGGTGTTCGAAATGATGACCATCACTGTCAATGCACCATTGGATTCTTTTTACTCAGAACTTTTAGTCAGAACTTATTGACGTACAGGCTGCAATAATTCGCTGTTGCATGTCGTAAGGTGTAGTTGGTACTTCTTTGTACACTTTCTCTTTAGTATTTGCATATTGAATAGTAAACTTATCCTGCAAACTATTAAAGTGTCCTTCAAGCAGTGTTTATTCTCACAAGGAGAGGACACGCTCGACGTGAAAGGGATTTTCCTCAAACTTGCAGGACTTGAAGATGACATATCTAAAGGTAATTTGGCAAAGCAGTAGCGCGCGCTTTTCAGAATTTTCCGAGAAAATTGCATTTGAAAATTCCTATACTTGTATATAAGCAGTTCGCGTTAAGTATTCAACAAGAAGGTGAGTAGCTGAGGGCATAACGAGAAATACTGGTAGTAGGAAGGTTGCTGGTTCGAGTCTCGGTATCGATAATTTTTTTTTTTTAATTGATATTTTTTGGCCTAAAATGTATGAAATCTGTGCCAAGGAACAGTTACTTTTACTTTTGAAATAGAAAATGCATCTTGTTTCTTTGTGGGGATTGGGAAAGAAATGGAACATAAAAAAATACAGAATGTTATATTTACTTTATTATTGTATTATTTTTATTAATTACGTGCCAATAAGACACGAGCCTGGGTGATATTCATCATAAAAGCAGAAAAAGAAAAAATTTCTACGGCCTCTTGCACACACTATAAACGCCGCGTTCGTGCAAGAGCACGCGTTTTTAGACAGAATTTCTATCGGGAAACAAACTTGATTAACATTCATAAATATTTCCCTGCTATCAAATAATTTAGATGCAAACCATGTGTAAGGTTTTCGCTCAGAACGAGCGAACGAATGACCTCGTGGCCATACATTGTAAGTGTCGAGCCGAACCACCGTCCGACGTCGTCGAATTTGTGACGTCAAACCTGACGACCGACGGGGAAGACGGACGGTTCGATTCTTGAGAACAAAAACAGTCTTGCCCAGACGCGATCGTAAAGCAGACGTATCGCAGCACACGCACAATAAAGTATATAAATGAACAAAGAGATTAGTTCACTCTCCCTCCGCCTCCTTACAAAATTCAGAAGTGGGATCGAAGTGAAATTTATGTGAATTTATGAACAAACTTTTTTTTTATGTTATGTGTTTTATGAACTTATGTTACGCGTTATGAATTTATGTTAACGGGACTGACTTTCCGAGCTTGAGTTACGTTGTGTATGCTACGAAGTGTGATAATCAGACATTTAGGAAACATTTAAGACATCACAAAATTTACGGTCGGGCAAGGTTAAGGACAAAGAAAAGTGCGAAAGTTACGTGTGGAAAATTTATTGTGAAAGATTACGTGAAATCACAAAACTAGACCAACATGAGTTCACTTACGGTTGCTGAGCTTAAGGACATCCTACGAGACAAGGATCTGTCGACGTCGGGTACGAAGCTCGAGCTACTGAACCGATTATTGGAAGCCGGTGTTCCTGAGGATGTACTTCGTTTGACCGCGGCTGCGACGCCCAGCGCCGGAGAGACAACAGGCTTAGAAGCGCGGGAAGACTCGCGCCCAAGGCCAGTCGAAGTAAGTTTTGACGAATCACGGATTTTAAGACGTGAAAGAGATCTAGCAGAACGCGAGATCCAGCTATTGAGAAGAGAGTTGGAACTGGCACGAAATACGACATCGCAACCGGATGGGCCACCCGGTCGTTCTTCCGTACGAGTACGAGAGGTAAAATGGGTCGATATTAAGGATATGATTAGGGATTTTGACGACGTTGATTGTGACATTCATATTTGGGAAAGTCACGTGCGAAAATTGGTCGATAATTATGAACTGGATGATTACGCGGCGAAAGCACTGGTATGCCAGAAATTAAAGGGAAAGGCGTTTAAATGGTACCACTCGAGGGAGGACTGCGTGGATATGACATGTGACCAGCTACTAACAGGACTGCGGGGGATGTACGGACAACGCGTAAACGCGCTTTCTTTAAGACGCGAGTTCGAACGCCGTACCTGGAGTGCGAACGAAACGTTCGCCGATTACGTACACGACAAACTAGTGTTGGGAAATCGAGTGCCCATTGCACAGGGTGAAATTGTTGATTATGTGGTGGACGGGATTTCACGGGAAAGTTTGCGAGAAATGGCGAGGATGCAACGGTTCAAATCTGTCGAGGATTTGCTCGAGGCTTTTTCAGAGGCCGATGCAGCGCAGGGAAGAGCCGGCGGTCTCGAGAGGGGTGAAAGTGGAAAACCCAAAATACGGGGCACGAGCTCGCTGTTTCAACTGCAACGAGGTCGGACATTATGCGACAAACTGCAAGAAACCAAAGCGGGAACGGGGTACCTGTTTCAAATGCGGCGACCCGGGGCACAGGGTTCAGGATTGCCGAGCATCGACGAGCAGCGTCAATTTTGTTGACAAGGCGGCAGGTCGCGAGGACGAGTTCCACCCGACGGTGATGCTGGAGGTGGACAACAACGAGCAGCAAACACCGATGCAAGTAACCGCCCTTTTAGATTCGGGTAGTCCCATTAGTTTCGTTAAGAAAAGTTGCATACCGCGCGAGCTAATTATTAAATATAACGATTGTAATAAGTACTCGGGAATAAACAACAGTATAATGAAGGTTATCGGGTGCGTCAAGGCGAGAGTCACACTAGGACAATCTAAAATAAGTACCGAATTACGAGTGGTGTGCGATACGACCATGCGCGAGTCGTTAGTTTTAGGTCGAGATTTTATGAAGACGGCAAAACTTACGTTGATTATGGACGAAAATATCGTAGAAATTATGAACATAGAGGCAGTTTCCGATAGAGAAAGACCGTCATCACGTTTAAATATTAACGAAAGCATGCCGCACAACATTCAGGAGAAAACCCGGCAACTTTTTGAAAAAATGTATGTAGAGCCGATTAGACCGAAACAGCCGGAAGTAGAAAACGTGATGAAGCTCACCTTATCAGAAGACAAACCATTCCATTATGCGCCACGCAGATTATCTTTTAGCGAGAAAACCAAATTAAAAAGCCTTCTGGACGAGTTATTAGAAAAAGGTGTAATTAGAGAAAGCACATCCGAGTATGCGTCACCCATAGTGTTGACGAAAAAAAAGAACGGGGAAATGCGTATGTGTATTGACTTCCGGGTTTTAAATAAGATTACAGTGCGCGACAACTTTCCTTTGCCGTTGATCGAGGATCAACTGGACTTGCTTCAGGGAAAGAAATATTTCACGTCCCTAGATTTAAAGGACGGATTTTTCCATATCCGCATGGACGAGGAATCGGTGAAATACACCTCCTTTGTTACGCCGTTAGGGCAATACGAGTGCGTGAGGATGCCTTTTGGCTTAAAGGGAGGCCCTCTGAAGTTTCAGCGGTACGTAACCCAAATATTTAGGGAATTGATTAGCTCGGGGGACGTATCAGTATACTTAGACGATTTCCTGGTGGCTACTATCTCTTTCGAGCACCATTTAAAAGTGTTAGAAAAAGTATTTAAATTATGTGTAGCAAATAAGTTAGAATTACGTTTAGATAAGTGTAAATTTTTACAAGTAGAATTAGAATATTTAGGATATCTGGTGACGAGCGAGGGCGTCAGGCCCACTGAACGGGGAGTCCAAGATGTAGAAAAGTTCCCGGTTCCACGAAATGTCCGCGAGGTGCAGAGTTTTCTGGGGCTTTGCTCTTATTTTCGTAAGTTCGTAGAAGATTTTGCAAAGATCGCTAAGCCACTTTATGACTTGACGAGACAGGGAGCACGTTTTAGATTTGACCGCGATGAAATTCAGGCGTTTGAAGCGTTAAAGAATTCATTGGTGCGGGCACCGATTTTGAGCACTTATTGTCCACGCGACGAGACCGAGCTGCATTGCGATGCGAGCGCGACAGGGTTCGGAGCGATTCTATTACAGAGGAAAGCTGACCAAAAATTTCACCCTGTTTTTTATTTCTCGAAGCGAACAACGGAGGCCGAGTCCAAATATCATAGTTTTGAGTTGGAAACACTCGCAATTATATATGCACTGCGCCGATTTCGCACATATTTATTCGGAATCAAATTTAAAATAGCAACAGACTGTCAGGCACTTAGCCTGACTTTAAATAAAAAGGATACGAATCCGAGGATCGCTCGCTGGGTCCTCGAATTACAGGATTATGACTACACACTAGAACATAGAAAGAGCACGCGTATGGGGCACGTAGACGCTTTAAGCCGCCAAATTATGGTAGTTAATGATAATTGTCTTGATCGAAATTTAGCGCTGTGTCAGGAAAACGATGAACAAATTTCTAAGATACGGAAGATGTTGGAAAACACCGAAGACACATTTTACGAAATGATAAACGGGTTAGTATACTGGAAGGTTAAAGATAGAGTTTTGTTCTTCGTGCCGACTGCGTTAGAAAACAATATTCTACAGAAATATCACAATGAAATGGGCCATATGGGATTAGAAAAAACGGTAGAGTGTATTTCAAATGCTTACTGGTTCCCAAAGTTACGGGAAAAGGCTAAAGCTCATATCAAAAGTTGTTTGAAGTGCATTGCGTTTTCACCAAATTCGGGAAAGAAAGAAGGCATGTTGCATGAAGTGCCAAAGGATAGGAAGCCATTTGTAACCATCCACATTGATCATTTAGGGCCAATAACGCGAAAACATTCGACGAAGAAACGCCATATTTTCTTAGTAGTAGACGGGTTTACAAAATATGTTAAACTATATGCGACAAAAAGCACAGGCACCGAAGAAGTAATAAACTGTCTAAAACATTATTTCGCGGTATATAGCAGGCCGTTACGTATCGTGTCTGATAGGGGAAGCTGCTTCACGGCGCACGAATTCGAAAATTTTATGAAAGAAAACGACATACAGCACATTAAGATAGCTACGGCTTCCCCACAAGCGAACGGGCAAGCCGAAAGATTCAACAGAACTATTATACCGATGATTGCGAAATTGGCTAGTGAACGTAACGCACATTGGTATAATGTATTGGAAGACGTAGAATTTGCTTGCAACAATTCCGTAAGTAAGTCAACAGGCGAGACTCCGAGTATCTTATTATATGGTGTGCAGCAACGCGGAAAGGTAGTAGACTGTGTACAAAATTTGCTAGAGTCTGAGGGAACTGTGGCAGGGAGAAGAAATTTGGATGAAACGCGTGGGAAAGCCGCGGAACAAATCATTAAAAGCTTCCAAGCCAACAAGAAATACTATGACAGTAAACGAAAACCAGCGGAACAGTATAAAATAGGCGATAGAGTAATGATTAGGAATTTCGATAACTCGGGCGATTCGTCAAAATTAGTGCCACAGTTCAAAGGGCCATATGAGATTGCCAGAGTGTTAAGAAATGACCGTTACGTCATTAAGGACATTGATGGGTTCCAGGTCACTCAGGTTCCGTACCAGGGAACGTGGGCAGTATGGAACATGCGTCCCTGGTTACCCGTTTAAAAATTGTAGTATCTATTAGTATTGCGTAGTGCGAAAAGTTTTGTATTAAGAAATAATTTTAAGTTGGTTAACTATGTAAGTTGTTTTTATATGGAATTTTGTTAAGTATGTTTGTATATAGTATGTTTAGTTTCGTTGCCGATTGGTTTTTAGTATAGGTTAATCGGGGCGATTAAATTGTCAGAATGGCCGATTGTAAGGTTTTCGCTCAGAACGAGCGAACGAATGACCTCGTGGCCATACATTGTAAGTGTCGAGCCGAACCACCGTCCGACGTCGTCGAATTTGTGACGTCAAACCTGACGATCGACGGGGAAGACGGACGGTTCGATTCTTGAGAACAAAAACAGTCTTGCCCAGACGCGATCGTAAAGCAGACGTATCGCAGCACACGCACAATAAAGTATATAAATGAACAAAGAGATTAGTTCACTCTCCCTCCGCCTCCTTACACATGCATATTTAATCATATTTAAAAATATTGGGGAAGACAATTGATGATGTACAGTGGCTTGAATTTTTATGCAATCTTCGCGGGAATTTATTTCCCGCTTCTGTTCAATTAAAACGGAACTATTTTGTAGCCTCTTTATGAAATTTTTGACCTGCCTGTAAAAGTATACATCGCATGGCAATACAATAATAAAGTAAATATAACATTCTGTATTTTTTTATGTTCCATTTCTTTCCCAATCCCCACAAAGAAACAAGATGCATTTTCTATTTCAAAAGTAAAAGTAACTGTTCTTTGGCACAGATTTCATACATTTTAGGTCAAAAAATATCAGTTAAAAAAAAAAAATTATCGATACCGAGAGACTCGAACCAGCAACCTTCCTACTACCAGTATTTCTCGTTATGCCCTCAGTATTCTCGTAGTATTTCTCGTTATACTCACCTTCTTGTTGAATACTTAACGCGAACTGCTTATATACAAGTATAGGAATTTTCAAATGCAATTTTCTCGGAAAATTCTGAAAAGCGCGCGCTACTGCTTTGCCAAATTACCTTTAGATATGTCATCTTCAAGTCCTGCAAGATTGAGGAAAATCCCTTTCACGTCGAGCGTGTCCTCTCCTTGTCAGTGAAGTAAACGGTAAGCATTACCCATTCCGCTACTGTTTAAAATACGTATGTTTCATTTACTACCAAAACCGTAAGTATTATCGCCTTTCTCTCCTTTCTGTGACCTTCAATGGCCTTATGTAATAGGTCATTGAACTCGTTTTAAGATACTCTATCGTGATACGGAAGCATAAACATATCGATCCATTTAAAAAAATGGAGGTGACCTTCAAATATCCGAAGTACCTCCACTTGCAAAGAAACTATTACCGCCACCCGATGGCCCCCTTCGTACTGTGCAATTTTATTTCAGCAAATATTTCTGTGAAACTTATAGTTTCGAAGATATCTGAGGTGCTAATAGTTCCTGCCCCACCCTGTATAATGCCACAAACATCAATTCCCACCTCGTGGCACTCTTCAAATTATTACTGTTTAAACCCAACAGTGTTCGCGTTCGCATCCATCGACGAAACTCCGCCATGAGTGAATAGCTAAGAGGTTAGGTTTGGGTTAGGTAGATCGTGAGCGTGGCTCTCAACCGCGCTCGGTTGTAGTCGCGAAGAAACGCAATGGTTCACGACCACGACCGGGCGCGATTGAGAGTCGCGTGCTCGAGCGCGCGCTCTATGGGCGCTCTGATTGGCCAGTGTTTTTCGTTAACAACTCAAAAACGAATTCTGCGGCAAAGTAAAGATTATGGAAGTAAAAGAGGTAAAGGTCAGTATTTCACTTGATGGAGTTTATCTACGAAATTGTTACTACAACAAATGATAAATGATAGAAAGGCAAGAAGGAGAACATGACGAACGATTTACAAAGAGGGTTTATATTGTATAATGTTACAGGTAATTTCATCCCCGTACCTTATGGATATCGAAAAATTTGAAAGATACACAAGAGATACAGCGAAGCACTTTGTTACGCATTATGGCTGGTATTACATGCCATCATGCCGGCGCACAGTGGTCCGGATCGAGAAAGTTCGTGCCATTTTGATATAACTTTTGAACCGTAAAAGATATTGATACGAAATTTTGAATCAACAATCTACTAATGGTAGGTTACATATAGGTTAAAGAAAAAATTTATTTTAACAATATTTTGTTTTTAATATTATTATTACATATTAATATTATTGAATTATTAATTCCTCAGCCTCGAAATATAAATTTTTATGTTTTTTAGTATATAATTTTATTCGCTTATTGGATATATAAGGATCGGATGTTAACAGTAATCTATACAGTATGTCTTCGTTTGTGACTAATCGGGAAAAGCGCGTATTTCTGTTTCTCATTCTCTTAAAATCTTTATGTCGGGCTTCCTGAGCTTTCTCAGAAAGCTGTCCAATTGGGAGCAATGCATGTTGTATTATTTCTGCTCCGTGCATTAATAATTTGTGCACGGAAGCTGGCATATAATACCAGCCATAATATTTGACATAATATTTCGCTGTGTCCTGCGTATATTGATTAAATTTTTCAATACTTATTGTATAGGGTGAAGAAATAACCTGTAATAAAGAAAATAATTTTTTAATTGTATTCAATTAATTTCGCCTTTTCAAAATCTATTTGATACCGATAGCAAGTACTTGTAGAATATCTCATATAACCAGTTATAAGTTTTCAACATCTATTTGTTGAGATAAAGATTACCTGAAGTATAATATGAAATTTTTTAATTAATTCTACGTTAATTCCAGTAATTTCAGCTGACACTTCGGCATTTGAAAAAAATCGACGGGCTGTATTTCCATCGTTCGATGAACCCCATCCCTGTTTGACGTAATCTATACAGGGTGTCTCTTAACTTCTGTCCTTCCCGGAAATGGGGGGTAGCTGGGGTGATTCTGAACAACTTTTTCCTTGACCAACATGTGGTTTGCAGCTTCATTTTTAAGTTATTAACGAAAAACACTGGCCAATGAGAGCGCCCGCCGGGCGGCCGGTAGCGCGCGCTCAGGCACGAACCTATCAGCTGTCGCGATGGGGGGGCATCGAGGGTACCGACGGAAGCGTGCGGAAAATGTTACATCGTCATAATTAAGAATAATGTGGAATAATTTGTTATTCATGAATAACAAATAAACTAATAAGTCGTTTAATAACCGTGTTCGATACGTTTATTCATTATCCGAAAGGAATAAACTGTTTTATTACTTATGAAAAAAATATTTTATTTAACAGCACGTTTTTAGGTGGATAAATTATGGTTCAAGAAAAACGATTTGCAGAACTAATGTTAGAAAAAGATGTTTGAACTTACCCATTCGTCTACGAATTAATCTGGTAAACATTGTGCGAATCCTGACCTAGACAACGCTCAACAGCTGATATCACCGGCCGGGTCGGTGAACTCACTACACTCACGGTGAATTCACTTCAAGATCACTTCACTTCACGGTCACTATCACTTGCCACTGTGAAATGTGGGAATATTTGAAACCGATTTATTTTTCTTACGTTTAAACATTTCGTAATAGTCTGCGTTTTTACGATTCATGTTGTCCGTTCGACTAGCAGAACGACTCTGCCAGCTGAAACGTCGCATTCGCTTCCATACGCACACGCACATGTTCTTTAATGTGGATAAAATTGTAGTGCCGACGCTCACACTGCGGCGCACACTACGCAGGGGCCGATGCTGCCCTGTGTGATCGGTATCTGCCGCCGATTTCCACTAAATTTGGAGACAGTGTGTGTGCGTGTGCGTGTGGAAGCGAGTGCGAACGTTTCAGCTGGTAGAGTCGTTCTGCTAACCGAACGAGAAACGTGAATCGTGCAACCGCAGAATATTACTAAATGTTTAAACGTAGGAAGAATAAATTGTTTTGAACTATACCCAAATTTCACAGTAGCAAGTGCAAGTGACCGTGAAGTGAAGTTATCGTGAAGTGAAGTGATCATGCAAGGATACTAACCCAGCCGTAACATCAGCTGTTGAACGTTGCCTCGGTCAGGATTCGCACACGTTAAGCAAGTTAATTCGTGGACGAATGGGTAAGTTTAACTAGCTTTTTCTAACATTAGTTGTGCAAATCGTTTTTCTGAAAACATAATTTGTCCACCTGAAAACGTGCTGTTAAAAAGATATGTTTTTCATAAGTAATAAAACAGTTTATTCCTTTCGGATAATGAATGAACGCATCGGACACTGTTCTTAAACGACTTATTAGTTTATTTGTTATTCATGAATAACAAATTATTCCACATTATTCTTAATTATGACGATGTAACATTTTCCGCACGCTTCCGTCGGTACCCTCGATGCCCCCCCATCGCGACAGCTGATAGGTTCGTGCCTGAGCGCGCGCCATCGGCCGCCCGACGGGCGCTCTCATTGGCCAGTGTTTTTCGTTAATAACTTAAAAATGAAGCTGCAAACCACATGTTGGTCAAGGAAAAAGTTGTTCAGAATCACCCCAGCTACCCCCCATTTCCGGGAAGGACAGGAGTTAAGAGACACCCTGTATACAGGGTATTCCACCTAACTTGACCACCTTCAATATATCGCTTATTTTGTATGATAGAAAAAAATGTCAGGGGGAGAAAATATTCTGTTCGAAGGCGCCAATCTGGTGATGGGTCGAATTTTTTTCTCAAGGTCATTGTTTTCGAGATTTCAAGGTCATCGTATTTTTTTTAAATGGGACTGCATATTTTTAATACAACAGTCTTATAGCTTCTAAAAAACGAATCCAACGAAGTGCAATATGTTGACCTTCACGTGACCTTTAGCGAGGAAATTATGAAATGTTTGTCAGTAACTTCAGTACGCGTACGGGGACGGTAAATGAAGGAATTTCAATTTCATTGAAATGCATGACGGCTGCCCAGCTCATAATGCACTCGTCGCACGCAATGTATTAGACAGAATGTTTCCGGATCCTTCGATAGGACGTGGTGCACAAATTTGTTGGCCAGCTCGATCGCCGGATCTTACGCCACTTGATTTTTTTCTGTGGGGACACCTAAAAAGTTTACAATGATGTTCCCACAACAGCAGAAAACATGCGACAATGGGTTCTACATGAATGCAGATCAATTACTGTAGAACAACTTAAAATGTACAGCCAGAATTTATTTACCGCCTCCAAAAATGTATCCAGGTTCATGGTGCACATTTTGAACACCTTCTCAAATAAACATTTAACTTAAGACTGTTTCAATGAAATTGAAATTCCTTCGTTAAAGGTCACGTGAAGGTCAACATATTGCACCTCGTTGGATTCGTTTTTTTACAAGCTACAGGACTGCTGTTTTGAAAATATGCAGTCCCATTTAAAAAAAATACGATGACCTTGAAATCTCGAAAAAAATGACCTTGAGAAAAAAATTCGGCCCATAACCGTATTGGCGCCTTCGAACAGAATATTTTCTTCCTCTAACATTTTTTTCTATCATACCAAATAAACGATATATTTAAGGTTGTCAAGTTAGGTGAAATACCCTGTATAAACCTATTCTTTCCTTAAATTGTGCCTGTACGTGTGTTTCGGATAGCTCGCTAAGATGTTAATTTAGTCAACGGATTCGGTTTATTTATAAAAAGGCACAATTCACAAGTAGCACGAATCACATTTATTTTACAGTCACCGAACAAAACAATATTGTACAACAAAACGCAGCAATAATAAAGTACGAATGACAAAAATGTATATAGTTCAGTTTTCTCCGCACGACCTATCGCTCCTATTTTGAGTATAATGATTAACCGATTGTAAGTCGTATAATCCGGGTAACTTTGTTGAATCTAATTCTATCGCAAATCTCTCTAAAACCTCTTATCTCTTATTGAATGTTACTATAACCGACCATTAGTATGCCCGCGCAACGATATTTATACCGCTGCGCGGGGCCAAGGGCAAGAAGAGATAAGTGGGGGAGAACGCTCGCGCTTGTCGCCACGGAACAGCGCTAGGCGCGAAGCTAACGAGCGCCCTCCCTACGAGCGAATCCAGAACATTCCGCCCGCCGCGGCATGCGTTGCATGGCGCAATTATACATAGTAACAAAGAGACGCGATGTTTCCGTGAAGTCGTATGTTACATAGGAAGTGCCGTGGAGAAGTGAAAAAGTGTAGCGCAAGTGAACAATGAAGTGAAGGAGTAAGCAGGAGTGAGCCACGAGGCTGATTTCCCTCGGTGGCTGGTGGCAGCAAGCACGTTTTCGTGATGGACCTCGTTAAGTAGTAGTAGTGGTCCGTCCGGAAACGAAGCGGCCAACACGTTGATCGTGTTTCCTGTGGGTTGCTGTGATGCTGTCCAGTGTCGCTGTATTTCGTGGTCCCGATCCCACGTCGAGGAATGAAGAGGCGAAAAGCAGCAAGAGCAGCTGCAGTGGTCACTTCAAAGACGAGCTTGAGATGTACGTCTCTGGTTGTTAAACAAACAAAGCCCAAAAAGTATGCCTTTCTTGCATGTTGACCATCACTGGACGCAAATTCCGTAAAGAAAGGTCCGGCATAGTCAACGTCAGGACTAGTGAATTTGCGGAAAGGCTGCGCGCGAGGAGCGGGGAGGTATCCCATTTGCTGATGCGCAGCTTGGGCACGCCAGCGACAACAAACCACTCGCGAGGCAATCACGCGGCGTACCGCGCGACGCCTCGCTATTATCCAGTATTCTTTTCTTAAGGTGGTAGCGAAGTGGGCCTTTGCAGATAAAATGGCAGGGTGCGTCTGCCATACGTCCAGTAAAGAGAGTTTCCAGCTTCCGCCCACCCTCAGTACGCCATCTCCAGTAGTGAATGGCACCAGTCTGGCTGCTGGACCACGTGTGATCTTGCAGCCATGTTGCAGTATCTCCATTTCCGTAGCGAAGACAGCCCTTTGGAAGCATCGAATGCAGGCAAGTTTAGCATGGTTTATTTCCGATACAGAAAGACGGTGCGATACTTGCGCGTGTGTTTCTCGATCCCTCGTAGTTCGGCCAAATCGTAGGCACCAGCCAACCGTGCGTAGCAACCTTGTAATTGTAGAAAACCGGCCGGCAAGTTCCTCAAAAAAGGAACAGCTAGAAGTGATCGCGAGGCAGGTCACTCTCGATGAGCGAACCTCCTGGTCAGTAGCGAGGTTATGAACCTTGTGTTGATTAAGGTCGAATGATTGCAAGGACAGAAAAGGCGGGCCTTTCCACCAAAGTGCGTGGTCAAGCAGCACGTTGCTTGCCACTCCTCGAGATGCCAAGTCAGCAGGATTGAGCGCAGATTTTACGTGACGCCAAGTGGCGGTTGGAAGCGCGGTTTGAATTTCTGCTACCCTGTTGGCTACAAAAGTTTTCTATCTCGAGGGGTGACCCTGCAACCAACTCAACACAACCGTAGAATCTGACCACAAGTTAATAGTGCATGTTTCCAATTGTAAACTATCTCTGACACTGATGGTCAAGCGTGTAAGGAGTGACGCAGCGCAGAGTTCAAGCCGAGGGACAGAAACTTGCTTTAACGGAGCTACTCTTGTTTTGCAAGCAACAAGTGACACAAAAGGCATTGTGTCGGAGTAAGAAGAGCGCAAGTATAGTACGGCAGCGTATGCTCTTTCAGAAGCATCCGCAAAACCATGAAGCTCCAACGTGTCAGTGTTTACGTGGTTAAATAACCACCGAGGAATGCGCAACGAGGATAGCAACTGCAATTGCTCATAGTAATTTTCCCAAGAGTGGGCGAGTGATGGAGGGAGAGTTTCATCCCACGAGAGTTTTAGAAGCCACAAGGACTGCATAAATATTTTTGCGGTAATAACCGCCGGTGCAAGAAAACCTAGTGGATCAAAGAGGCTTGCTACCTCCCTAAAGACGATGCGTTTGGTTACCGGTGATTCTGAGTTGCGAGGAGTTATAGAAAAGTGAAAAGTATCCTCCGAAGAGTGCCAACGGAGGCCAAGAAGTGTGGAAATGTTGTCAAGATTGCAGGCGAGTTCCAGATTTTCCTGCCGAGCGTCGACAAGAAGTGCTTCCAATAACTCCCGTTTATTGGAAGTCCATTTATGCAAGGTAAAACCGCCCGCCTTGAACAACAGTAACAACTCTCGTTGTAAGGCGAGAGCGTTCGAGATGGAGTCTGCTCCAGATATGACGTCATCAACATAGACGTCAGTGGAGGCGCAGGCTGCAGCCAAAGGAAAGGCGTGTTGTTCGCCCTTACACAGCAGCTGCAGCGTGCGAACAGCGAGATAGGGAGCACACGACATACCGTATGTCACAGTAAGAAGACGGAAGTGACGAGGAGCTTCTCCAGGATGCTGACGCCATAAAATACGTTGGAAATCGCAATCTTCTGGAGCGAGTCGTATTTGCCGGTACATCTTTTGTACATCAGCCGAGAAAACTACAGCGTGTCTTCGCCATCGGAGTAATATGTGGAATATTTCCGGTAAAAGATTGGGGCCCGTGTGAAGTAAATTATTGAGTGACACTCCGGACTTTGTTTTCTGCGAAGCGTTGAAAACAACCCGAAGTCGCGTTGTTGCACTTGCATCGCGCAACACGCCGTGATGCGGCAAGTAATATGCCGAACGAGAAAATATGGAGTCCGACGGTACGGGTTCCATGTGCCCTAATCGTAAATATTCCTCTAAAAGGCGTTGTATAAAATTGCTAGTTCAGGCTTGCCCTTCAAGCGGGTTTCCAGTTTGTGCAACAACACGAGTGCTGTTTCGAGCGAGTTTCCCATTTGGGCCGGCGAAGAATTGAAGGGAAGCCGAACTTGATACCGACCAGTGGAGTCGCGGGAGTGCGTGGAGCAGAAGTGCTGCTCGCACTCACTCTCCGCCGTAGTGAATGTACGGGGAGGTGTGGAAACCTCCTCCAGTACCCAGAAGCGCTGAAGTGATTCAGAGAGCGCGGTATCGCCTGCAGTACATTGCAAAGTAAACGCTTCACGCGGTGAAGAGTTCGAGTGAGAAGAGGAGTTGCAATGTCCAGCAAGAATCCAACCTAGGGAAGTGCATTGGGCAACCGGACTGTTGGGAGGACCCTTCCGGATGCCCTCGAGAATTATTTCGGAGTAGACATCAGCCCCTAGAATGATGTCTACCCGTCCAGCAGAACGAAAATCAGGAACAGCAAGCTCTAAATCCTGTACGTGAGCGAGAGATAACCGAGCAGCAGTCGTGCGAGTGGGGGAATACGAAGACAGACGCGGCAGCACGTAAGCAGTAGTGGAGAGGGACTTCGAGTTGTCGCGAGTAGCGGAGAAAGTGAGCGTCACTCTTCCCCTCGTGTAGGTTTCTGCCTTACCTACACCCAGAATTGGAAATCGCGCGGCACATCGTTCGAGCTTCATGGCTTGCACAAGATTTTCCGAGATTAGCGACACCTCGGAACAGGGGTCAATCAGGGCGCGAACAGCAAGTTTCTCGCCTCGACTCGACCTGACCAGAATTTTTGCGGTCGCGGGAAATATGACCGAACTTGGTTGTTTGCTTGACCAGGAGGCTCGCGCACAGTGCGAGGTCCTTGACGCCTCCACGCAATCCTGTGGAGATTTTTGCCGCGAAGATTCCTGCTCCGATTTTACGTGTAACAAAGTGTGGTGCTTACCTACGCACAGTTGGCAGTGCTTTGTAGATTTGCACGAACGTGAGGGGTGGTTTCCGAGACAGTTGAAACACAGATTCTTGTCCGCGACCATTCTCTTCCTCTCGAGCGGAGACATCCGTTTAAATTCGGCACAGAACAGCACGAAGTGCTGGTCACCACACAGCGGGCATTTTGCACGTCTTTCTTCGTTGGTAGACGCAGTGTGCGTCCGGAATCTCGCTAATCTTGCATTATTTTTTAGCGATGACCCTGAGGAAGATGATGTTGCGGCGTCCGAGACGGCTTCTTCGACTGCTTCCAACGCACGCAGGTGTCCAGTGAGGAACAGATTTAATTGTTCAAACGAAGGAGGATCAGTTGTAGCGCCAATTGAAGATTCCCACGCTAGTCTAGTCTTCGCATCCAGTTTTTGCACAAGTCCGAAGACCAACCAGTCATCCCAGTGCTCGACTGGCCGGCCAAGGGCTTCCAGTGACTGAACGGCGTCCAGCGTGCCGTTCAGAAGAGGTTTCAGGCAGTTTGCTGACTCCTTCCTCATGGACGGTAATGAGGAAAGAGCGGAGAGATGCGATTGGATCAAGATCCGCAGGTTCCCATATCGCGCCGCGATAGTTTTCCACGCTCCAGCGAAGTTGGCCTCTGTGAGGCGTATATTTTGTATGAGTTGAGCGGGCTCGCCAGATAAACTGATCTTGAGATGGTGGAATTTTTCCACCGCGGAAAGTTGCTTGTTGTCCATAACGAGTGATGTGAACAGGTCACGATAACTTGCCCACTCCCTGTAGTCCCCGGAAAACCGGGGCACGTCGATTCGTAGAAGCGAACGCTGCGGAGGGTTGGCGATCGGAGCGGTCGGCGGCTGCTCCAGCGGTTTGCGGAGGTCCAGTAATGCGGCCTTGTTAACAAGATACGCTTCTTCACACAAAGCAAGATGATCCGTGACAAAATATGGCCAAGTAGCGTACTCGGAGGTCACAATGTCTAATAGCTGGTCGTGACCCTCGGTGAAGGTGGTCCAATTTTTCTCCAGTAGTTCGAGTCGCGACGTTACTACTCCATCCGTGATTTTAGCGGCTCCAAGCTTCTTCATGTTTGTCACGGTGTTGGAAATTCGCTGGTAAAGCGAAAGTTGCTTGTTAACGTATTTCTCCATTGTAATTTGAACGTTAACAACAAGTAACCGTACTTAGTTTGAAGGCGAGGTCGAGTTACCGAAAAAATGTCGAAAGTAATTCGTACCGTGTTCGACCCCGGTTATTATTGTCATGCGGCGACCGTTTTTCGCGCACTTTAGGTGTAACGAATTTTAACCAACGGGATTAACTCGATTTTTATTCCTTTTGTTTCTTCAGATCTGCAGTTTGTGCAGTCCATTTTTTAAATGATAAATTATAAGAAAAATGTAACAAGCATTTCATACACCGTATCCAAGCATGGAGTGATGAAATTCCAAATGTATAGTTAGAGCTATTGCAGGGTTTAGAATTTATGAGTTCCAGGTTGTTCATCTCTGTAGGTGTAGCTTGGCAAATGTAACATTTCATTGCTGAAGAAGTGTTTGTAATAACGTTACACACTTTGTTATCAACCATAGTTAATTCATAGTATATTCTATTTTAATGTTATTAGGTAGTTGCAGTGGACTTAAATTCTCTATTTCTTTATTAATTTCATTGACTTATTCCTCTATTACTTCTTTACTCTCTTTAGTAAATTGAAATTTGATTGGTCTACATAACCAAGGTGATGACGGTTGGGGATTTTGCCATAATATGTTACTGTTTGACTTGTCTTGAAGTCGTACAGGTACTAAACTCGAAATGAAAACGCTATTATCGTCTATGTTGTAGTTTTCGTTTTGCATTTGTTTGTACCTGGACTGACCAGATGAACCATCGCATCCCCATTTGCTTACAAGCTCTAAATCTGAACTTTCTACAACTTTAACTAAACTGCTAATTATACGTGAAACCGCGTGGTTTAACAAACTCTGCAAGTCAATTTTTGCACTCATTTCTGTTATAGTTATTTTATCTGTTGGTGGATAACAGTTACGTTTTTCTTTTAATGCTTTAAAATAAGAAGGCCATGGATTATTGTTGTGTTTTATTGCTTCATTGCGGATTGTAATATATTGAATTTTTGATAAATCCGCCATAATAAAAATACTTAAAGCTTTCTCTGGTGACATTTTCTTTCCTTTCGATATATATCCTGTTTTATATAAGTCTGCAACAATCTTTTCATATTCGTCATTGTTAATCAATTGAAGCAAACGTGCTTTCTTATGCATGCCGTGCTTTCTGAGGCTCATTTTGGTAGCATTCAATAATTCATTTAATGAAAAATGGTCCACTAAGGCCCGAGCTCTTCTTACTCGTTCTCTAATACTACACTGAGGAAATGATTTTTTTCCTTTGTAAACCGACACAAAGGATTCTTTTGGCTTTTCTTCAACACTTGTTGAAGGAATTTCTTGTATCACTTCACTCGGATATAAGAAATCCTTTTCTAGCCAATAATTATAGCATTTAAATAATTTGGCTTCTGTGTACCTACACTTTATCCACTTTTGCTTCAATTTAGCAGCAAAATTTTGTAAACAAATTCTTAGTATCTCTAATTTTTCGGGACAAATACGGAATTTTTCACAAATCTTTTCTTGTAGATATAAGTAGTCACTCATGTCTTTCTTAGCGTTTCGTAGTATAAAGAATAAATCTTTATTCGTACGGAAACCTTCCATTTTTATGTAATAAATGAAATCTGAATGGCAATAGAGGAAATGTTAAATGCACGAAACAATTCATGAGATAAACCTTTAAGTGTTTTCATACTTACCAAAGAAAAGTACAATGACGTATATCAGAAATATAGTGTATATAAGAAAACATAAACTAGTGTCTATGTATAATACGAAAACCACCAACTAATTAAAATAACTACAGCTAACAAGAAAAACTATAACAAGAGAAAACTCAAAATGAACGAAACTAAATTAAAACTGAACTATAATTGTAAAATACTACAAAATTGCTCTCGATTTCTCACTATGTTCATTCAAACGGTTCTGTCTCAACTGAATAGTGCCAGAACGTCGAAGGCCTAGTCGAAAATTTATCTACATCAAAGCATAAACATTACCCACTTGTACTATACATATAGAATATAGAACAAGTTTTCCAAAGAATTTCTTATCTCCGGGGAGATGTGACGATAGATGCGAACCGTACGTGTACGTGAAGCGTACGGCCTGACTGAACGTTGGCATCTTTAAACCATAATAATTTGTAAAGTGGTTCCTGGGGGGAAACGGTTCTTGTGCCATTTTGTACGGAAAAGCATGCTGAAAAAAATGCAATTTGTCCGATTGTGGAAGTCGGTGGATGTTTTAAGATATCCCTTGTCAATTGTGAAGAATATTGAAAATTTTCATTAGTTCATTAAACATGATAATTATATTAAATTAGGAACAATATTTCTTAATACAAAATGTGATTCTTATCAGAAAAGTGTGCCAAACACTTAAAAAAAAAAACGAAGTAAATATATTAAATAGGATCGTCAGGGCATTGCATTAAAGAAAAGCAATATTTATCGTGAAAAATCCTGTTCTTAAAATGTCCAACTTTCAGTGTTTATTACAACTATAATATTTATTAAATTGGACTAATCTTTCCAGTTCCGAGGTCCATGGACATTTAGGAAGCAAAGTTCATTGATTAGATATCGATACTAGAAACTTCGTTTTTTGGCCAAATGGCACGAACTTTCTCGCTCCGGACCACTGTGCGGCGCGCCGGCTCTTCCCTGCGTTCTATCGGCCTCTTATAAAAAGCCTCAAGCAAATCCTCGACCGATTTGAACCGTTGAATTCTCGCCATTTCTCGCAAACTTTCCCGGAAAGTCCCGTCCACCACATAATCGACAATTTCACGCTGCCCAATGGGCACCCGATTTCCCAACACCAGTTTATCATGTACATAATCGGTGAACGTTTCGTTCGTACTCCAGGTACGCCGTTCGGACTCACGTCTTAACGCAAGCGCGTTTACGCGTTGCCCGTACATCTCTCGCAGCCCTTTTTTTTTTTCTTTTTTTCGAGGTCGAAATCTTCGCAAGGCACCTCCTGGCCGGGGGGGGGCAGGAGGTAGAGCCGGATTCTTACCGGCTAAAACCACCCCGGTCGCCTACCTCCGGCGCATAATGGGAGGCTCCGGGACCTGCAAAGAAATCGTCCGGTGCCTCCCGCGCCCATGCCAATTCGGCCCTATCCTCGGGAGGGTCGGAGGGACCCTCCGGGCCACCCTCGTGCACGGCCGTACCGGGGGCGACACCCGGTACGGCCCTCCTATCCCTGGCCGCGATTAGGGCGACTCGCGCCCCCACCCGAGCCGTCTGCGGCACTCCGACGGCCCCGCGGGTTACCGGGAGGACATGATCCTCCCCAGATCCTTCTTCGCAGAAGGAGGCCATCGCTTTCCAGGAGCTCTCGCTGCCCAGCATCCTGCTGACGATGTTTGGCAGCGAGAGGTCCGCCCCAACGGCCGCCGCGAGGACACGGCGCTCCCTGGCCCACGCTGGGCACAACTCCAGGGTGTGCTGCGCCGTGTCCCGGCCAGCCCCACATTCCCAGCATTCCGCCGTGGCCTCCGCCTTGATCCGATACAGGTACTCACCGAAACATCCGTGTCCGGTGAGCACCTGTGTGACCCGGTAGGTCAGCGTACCCCTGCCGCGGTCCAGCCACTCGTCAAGGCTGGGCAGGACCGCCCCGACTGCTCGCTGCGTCGCTCCTCGGTCGAGGAGCTCCGTCCTCCACTTTCGACGCGCGACCAGCCGGGCCTGACGTCTAACGTCCACTTCTTCCGCCGCTGACACCACCGCGAACCACAAGGCCTCGGTTTTCTGCGGGGAGATCTGCAACCCCAGTCCCCGGATTTCTCCAACGACGGAGGCCAGTCCCGTCTCCGCCAGACGGATGGTCCTCCTCTAGTCCCTCCCAGTGGCCATCAGCAGCGTGTCGTCTGCGTAACACGTTACGCTGACGCCTGCTGGGAGGGCAGCCCGCAGCACCGAGTCGTACCCGATGTCCCACAGTAAGGGGCCCAAATCTGACCCCTGCGGGACACCGCGGTCGACCCCCCTCGTGTGCATCCGTCCACCGCGCACCGGATACTCGATACACCTGCCCCTGAGGTAGTCCCTAAGTACCCTTCTCATATAGAGGGGCACTCCGTGTTCCTCGAGTGCCTCCCGATCTTCCCCCAGGGGAGGGAGTTGAAGGCGTTGGTAATGTCAAGGCTGACCCGAGGGGCGGGAAGCCACCACCCTCTCAAACAGTTTCCCCGCCTCATCGAGGAGACAAATCGGCCGGTAGGCCGAGGGAGCGTCTGCGGGCTTTCCAGCCTTCCTCACGAGGACCATCCGTCCCCCCTTCCAGCGGGACGGGACCCGCCCCGTCCTCAGGCAGCCGTCGAACAGGCGCGTGAGGTGGGGCACGAGGACGCGCAAGGCCAGGGCCATGGCACGGCCCGGGATGCCGTCAGGACCCTGCGCGGTGTTTCGCGCCGCCATTGACAGCCCGGGCCAGCTCCTCCGCCGTGACACCCATTTCGGCGGACCACTCGTTCGGGTCTGCCGCCCCGAGCTCCGTTGCCGGTTCCTCCTCGGCCGGAGGGGTGTCGACCACCCGGTCCAGGAACTCGGGGTCCAGAGTTTCCGTTACGGGGGGCGCCCAAGAGCGTAGTTTGCCCATGACCAACTTGTATGGGCGCCCCCAGGGTTCACGGTTCAGGTCTTCGAGGAGCTCCGTCCATGCGCCCTGTTTCGCCTTCCCGATGGCCAGCTGGAGGGCTACAACACGCTCCCTGTAACCCTCGTACAACTGTCGTTCTCTCGCCAGGTCGCGACGTCGTCTTCGGCGGGCCCTCTGGAGCAGTCGCCGGGCGCGAGCGCAGGCGTATCGCATCTGCGCTATCTCCGGCGACCACCAGTACGTTGCCTGCCGATTCGGGGCGCGGGACCGGGGCATGGCAGTATCGCATATCGCCACCATGCCCCCTTGGATCCGCGCCGCTTCCTCCTCGACGTCCGCGACCGGGCCAGGCCACGGCGAGGGACGCGGCCATCAGCAGGTCCTCGTCCAGGCGCTTCAGCGCCCACCTCTTCTTCTGAGCGGAGGAGACATAAGGGAAGCCGTGCCCCACACGCCTCCTTCCCCTCCGCGGCGGCCCACGGACCCGGGTGGCGCGCACCTCCATAAGGATATAGAGGTGGTCACTTAAAGTTTCCACCTCCTGTGCCACCCTCCAGCCCCTTACGCGATCCGCCACCGAGGGGGAGGCCCATGTCAAGTCGACTATGGACTCCCCCTGGTAGCGGACGCAGGTGCTGGCGGACCCCTCGATTCAGCAATCGAAGATCGGAGCCTGCCGCCCAGCCCAGCACCGCCTCGCCCCTCGGGTCCATCCTGGGCGAACCCCAAGCCTGGGATTTCGAGTTGAAATCCCCCAGGACCATAACCGGACGGGGCCGATATCGCGAGATGCATACCGCGACCCCGTCCAGGAACACCTCGAAGGACCAGAGGTCCCACCGAGGCGGCGCATAGACCCCCACGACCACAAGGTCACCCCACTGGACCGCAACGTAGCCCTCGCCGCTCTCCAGAAGGGAGAACGACAAGGCCATCGAAGCCCCTCCAAGGATGATCGCTAACGAGCCACCCGGATCTCCCACCCAGTTCGGGTGGTCCGGGATCCTGTATGGCTCGGCAGCAATCGCCAACCCCACACCCCACTCGACCATGGACTGGACAAGCATGTCCTGCGCCCTAGCCGAGTGGTTAAGGTTGGCCTGAAGCAGCAGGGCCATAGCCCCGTCACTGCTCCAGATCCATGGCCCCTTCCTCCACGGGCCTCGTCTCCTCCTTTGCAGCGGGCACTGGCGCTCTCTTCTCCATCTCCTTGTCCTTTGCCCCAGGCGTTGCCGCCTGCTTCCCCGTCGCTTCTAGGCTCAGGGCGGCTAGTTTCGGGGCCAACTGGGACTGTTGACCCCTGGCTCTGTATGTCGCGTTCCCATTCTTCTTCGGGGGCACGCATCCTTTGGTGCCCATCCGGTGGCCGGATGGCCTCCCCACGTCCGCGCACAGGGGGCACTTGGGGGAGCTCGAGCACTGCGCCACCTTGTGGTCAGGACTTCCGCAATTGTGGCAATCCTTACCTTCTTGGCTGCCACCAATCTCCTGGGCGTCGTCAGGGGGCACTTCACCCATATGGTGCCTAAGCCCACCGGGGACGACCGGATTTCCCCAGTCTTCACTGCCCCCAGTGGGCATCCCCCGATGGCTGCGTTGACGGCCGCCACGTCGCCAGCGGAGGTGGACGCCACAAGGTCCCTGACCCGTACTTCTGCCATCTTCATGGGCCTGGTCACCGTGGCGCCCTCCTCCTCCCGAAGGACCTCCCTCATTTTGGTGGCCACGGCGTCGGCCTTGACCGCTCCCTCCGGGATCTCTCGCAGCCCTGCTAGTTAGAGGTGTGACAATCGATTATCGATATCATATCGATATCTTACGGATACTTAACGATATATCGATAATATCGTTAAGATATCGTTAAGGCGAACAGAGGCAGAACGGCAGAAGTGATGGAATTAAAGTGTAGGACTTAATGATTTATCATTTGAATCTATTTATTTTTGTTTGTGCCGATTACTGATAGCATATTTGTTAATTTTGGCTGTAATCTACTTCTTCTTTCGCTAAGAATCTGTCCAGCTTTGGAAAATAATCGTTCGCTTGGAACGGATGTTGCTGGAATTGATAAATATTTTTCCGCGATTTTCCAAAGATGTGGGAAGTTTATAATGCCTTCGCCCTTCCACCATTTCACTGGATCCAATTTTCTACTAATGACGCTACATTTTAAATATCTGTAAACTAAAAAAATTAAAATTAAAAATTATAATACACACTCATACACGTAGGTATGTTTTTCAAATTGTATCATTAACAAATATTTACCTTTTCAATTCATACTTTATTGATGAAAAATTAATATCTGTACTAGATTGTATATTTTCTACTTTTTTGTCGAAATCTGCCCATATACTATCACCAATAAATGCATCTGTGGCTAAAATATCGTTCCTAAAATCTGTTTGTACATTGCGACTACTTTGGTTATTATCATATTCCGCTATAATTTTATTTTTTGCCTTGTTAATGCATTCCTTCGAGTCAAATGCGATATCTTTATAACGTGGGTCAAAAATTATAGAAATTGCATACGTGGTATGTTCTTCAATATCTTCAAATCGGTACTTTAATTCATTCAGTAAATTTGTACGTAATGCTTGTACATCTGTTGATATATCTTCCTGGTTTCTTATAGCACGTTCAATACAATGAATAATAGGGATTACTTTTGAAATCGTTACATAACATTCGCCGGATAATTCTGTAGTTGCCTGATCAAACGGTTTTAAAATGCTCGTAGTGTCGTTTATAATTTCCCACTCGTCATATGATAATTGTTCTACATTCCTCTGATTTAGCTGTGCGAAAGTTGCTGGTAAAAGTGTTCTTAACTCTATAAAACGAGTGAGCATTGTATACGTAGAATTCCATCGTGTTGCTATATCTCTTTTCAAGCTCAAAATTTTAGGTAAGCCTTGTCGGAGTTGTTGGTTTCTTAATAATTCACTGGTAGCATTACTACTTTTAAAGAAATGTGTTATGTTTTGATATTTTTTAATAATTTGGGAAACAACTTCGCTGTTCTGTAAAGCATATCGTACAACCAAATTTATTGTATGTCCGAAGCAAGATATTTGCTACCACGGTGTCTTCTTTATTGCGGCTACGATATTACTAGCATTATCAGTAACAATAGCATAGATTTTTGATGTAATTTGCCATGTCCGTGCTGTTGCTATGAGAACTTCGTACAGATTACACTGTTCAACACGGGTCTGATTTTGTACCCTCCAATATGCGTTTCTTATAGATCTTAATGTGGTGAATACGAATCTGCAATCCGTTTTTCTCCAGAACGTACCATTTTTGAAAAAATCAATTTTGAAAAAAATCGCAAATTTTCAACTTTGGAAGTGTTTTGTATTTTTGCGGTAATAGTTATTCAGCTGTGCTTGGTGCCAAATGATTCTTTGAAGTTTCACGAATAAAATGGTATATGTTGTTATTAGACTATAAACATTTAAATGTGTTTAAATAATGATCAAAGTGAAAGGAACACCGAAAATACACACATTTTGGCTGATATCTTTCAGTTTATTTCAAAAACTAAGGGTCCAAGAGAAAATCTAACTATGCCACGCGATTGAGCAGACCTTTCTGCAAAGGAAAGCGTCAACGGAAGTTACAAAATCATTTTTGTATTCAATATACAAGCGAAATGGTTTGGTAAAACGCGCGGCGGCAACAGTGACACTCAGCAGAAGTACAGCGCATTTAGTGATTCCGCTACTCTGAGCGATGAGCGGGGAGCCGCCGTCATAGAGCACCACTGTCGCCGCCACGTGTTTTGCCAAACTTGTTCGCTTTGATATTGAAAACGAAAATGGTTTTGTAACTTCCGTTGATGCTTTTCTTTGCAGAAAGGTCTGCTCTATCGCGTGGCATAATTAGATTTTCTCCTGGACCCTTAGTTTTTAAAATAAACTGAAAGATATCAGCCAAAATGGGTGTATTTTCGGTGTCTCTTTCACTTTGATCATTATTTAAACACCTTTAAATGTTTATAGTCTAATAACAACATATACCATTTTATTCGTGAAACTTCAAAGAATCATTTGGCACCAAGCGCAACTGAATAACTATTACCGCAATAGTACAAAACACTTCCAAAGTTGAAAATTTGCGATTTTTGTCAAAAGTGATTTTTTCAAAAACGGTACGTTCTGGAGAAAAACGGATTGCAGATTCGTATTCAGCACATTAAAATCTATAAGAAACGCATATTAAAGGTTACAAAATAAAAAAAAAGTTGAAATTTGTCGAACAGTGTTATCGGCGGTGTGTCTCATAGGAAAATAAGAAACTTATAAAGTGTTAGATTGTAAGATTAAGCTGTCGGTTGCGAAAAAATGGACAGTGGTGCCAAAAAATGACATCTGTCGATGTACATCTATCCACAGATCAACTGTAATATGTACATGTTGTGTAAGCGATAGTTTTTGCCGAATTTCATTACATTTTTCTGAATAAATTTCGGGCAAATATTTCGAAGTTAATGTCTTCCTATTGGGTATTTCATATTTTGCGTTCAATGATTGAACAAAATTGATAAATCCGATATCACTTACAATTGAAAATGGATGCACGTCTTCTGCTATCATCTTTATCAGAGAATGAGTAATTTCTTTCGACCGTTTTGAATGGGCTGGATACTTCTGAATATCAGAATGGTTAGAATTTCTTGGTCTGTTTTGTGTAGTCTGGCCAGAACTTGTAAATGATTCCATATTAAAACCAGAACATCCAGCGATATTGTCTTCCTCTGATGAATTGTTTAAAATATTTGTATGGAATCTACGTAAGTGTGTCCACATATTCGTTGTATTTTTTAAGTGCTGTATAACAGTACTACATAAATTACACTTGACAACTTCAGTGTTCTTTTCAGTGCAATTTGAAAAATGCACCCACACAACACTTCTTTTCGCACGGATTTTTGGCATGTTAAATAAAAAGGCAACAAGAAAATATAACAAACTACAACAACACAATATAGCCACAAAATATAACAATTACATAATCTCACTCTTCGCTCTCTGAACTCCGAAACTTACTCACTCGCTGCTCTTTCAAGACTGATCCTATGGCTTTGAGTTTGCCTGAAAACTATTTCATTGACGCTTACAAATGCAGTCAAAGTGATACCAAAAACCCGATACCAAGACTTTTTGTTATTTTAAGGGACTTTAAGTGGGTTTAGCCGCATGGGCCTAGAAAGAGCGTTCGCGTAAAACACTCAGGAACCCAAAGCCTCCGTCACCACGGCTCTTTTTGACCATTTTATCCTTCGCCCTAAGGGAAGGCTATATTAGACAAAGATAGTGTGCATCGACAAAATGCACATGGCCTGTCTCAGCCGTTGCGGTACTTCGAGTATTCCAGCGTACAAATTTCCCACATCTTTGGACAAACGCAGAAAAATATTCATCCATTCCAGCAACATCAAAAGCTGGACAGATTCTTTCCGAAAGAAGAAGCAGATTACAGCCAAATCTATCATATATGCTATCTGTAGTCAGTTCAAACACAAATAAATAGATTGAAATGATAAATCATTACGCCCTACACTTTGATTCCATCACTTCTGCCTCTATTCGCCTTAACGATATCTTAACGATATATCGATATATCAAAGTATCGGTAACATTCCGATATTATCGATATTTATCGATATCTGTATCGGTAGTCACATCGCTACTGCTAGTAGCTGGTCACATGACATATCACGCAGTCTTCCTCCGACTGGTTCCACTTAAACGCCTTTCCCTTTAATTTCTGACATACCAGTGCTTTCGCCGCGTCCAGCCCATAAGTATCGACTAATTTTTGCACTTGACTTTCCCAAACATGAACGTCACAATTTACGTCGTCAAAATCCGTGATCATGTCCTTAATATCAACCCACTTTATCCCTCGTACTCGTACGGAAGAGCGACCGGGTAACCCATCCGGTTGCGATGTCGCATTTCGTGCTAGTTCCAACTCTCTTCTCAACAGCTATATCTCGCGTTCTGCTAAATCTCTTTCCCGTCTTAAAATTCGTGACTCGTCAGAACTGTCTTCGGCTGGCTGATCCCTTGAGCGAGAGTGTTCCTGCGCCTCGAAGCCTGTTGTCTTCCCGGTACTGGGCATCGCAGCCGCGGTCCAACGTAGTGCATCCTCAGGAACACCGGCTTCTAATAATCTGTTTAGTAACTCGAGCTTCGTACCCGACGTCGACAGATCTTTGGTTCGTAGCATGTCCTTAAGCTCAGCAATCGTAAGTGAACTCATAATCTTTCACAGTCAATTCTCATACGTAACTTCCGCAATTTTTGTCCGTAATCTTGCCCAATCTTATATTTTGTAATTTCTTAAATGTCTCATAAACGTCTGGTCATCACACTTCATAACATAAACAACTCAACTCAAGTTCTGAAAGTCAGTCCCGTTAACATAAATTCATAAAACACATAACATAAAAAGTTTGTCCACAAATTCACATAAAGGCTATAGCCGGATAAGGGGGTCAAATGTGCCCCTAAACCAAATTCAACTTGTGAGGTGTCATTCGATAGCTTATCAAGAAAAACCAATTCGTACCAAGTTTCAACCCTGTAGCTCGACTGGGAGGGTAGTTACAGCGAAAAAACAAAAATATGGTTTTTGCCCAATATCTCCCATTTTAACTAATAAAAAATTTTGAAAAAAATCTGAGACATAGCAATTATGGAGGTACACATGGTACAAGTTTTTCAGATTTTTCAATTGGAAACCCGAGCTGCAAAAAATAAAAAACATAAAAAAATGCTGAAAATTGCCGATTTTGTATTGAAGGAATCGGGGACACACTTTTATATTTTTTTTGTAGGTACATATTAGTGATGCTACTATTCTCAATTTTTTCAGATTTTTGAATTGGGTGCGCCGCAGTTAAAAAAATTAAAAACCTATTTCTTCGTACCTTATATTACAATCTATTTAGCATCTCCTCAACGGTGTCGGTGGTCCCGCGGTAAAGCGTCGGACTCGTAAACCGCTGCAAACTTTTTTGTAGGTTCGAGCCTCCCTCGGGTTCATTTTTTTAACATTATTTTTTTTTCCTAATTCCTAACTGTATGACAATGATCACTGTTTGCTTACAAATACTTTAAAAATATTTGTTAAATATTTTAATTTAATATACGTAAATATGAACTTAGAGCGCTTTTCATGCTACCGTTTCTCTTGCCATGTATCTTGCCAATTATTGTTGCCAATGCAATAATTTATTATTTATCACATGCTTGGAACCTGTCAAACATTGTAACGCAACTAGCAAGTGGCACCAATAATTAACCAAGATAGCGTTGAAGATTAAAAACTTTGCTGTAACGCTTCTTTTCCACATCAATCAAAAAAATAAGTATCTTTAAATCAATTACTTTAGTGTAGAAAATGTCAAGCAGTACCATAATTGGTCAAGTACGTGGCAAGGGAAACGGTAGCACGAAAAGCGCTCTAAGTTCATATTTACGTGTATTAAATTAAAATATTTAACAAATATTTTTAAAGTATTTATAAGCAAGTATTGATCATTGTCATACAGTTAGGAATTAGGAAAAAAAAGAATGTTAAAAAAATGAACCCGAGGGAGGCTCGAACCTACAAAAAAGTTTGCAGCGGTTTACGAGTCCGACGCTTTACCGCGGGACCACCGACACCGTTGAAGACATGCTAAATAGATTTGAATATAGAGAGTGACGTAATATCAATTGGTTCGGTTTCTATAGTTTGGTCAGTTTCTATGCTGGTTTGCTGTATGTGAAAACATTAAACATTGCATAAAACACTTATTTCGCAAAGAATAGACGAAAATTCGCTGCATAAGTTATTCTGACACGCAAAAAACGACGAAAAAATCGGTTTTTAATTTTTTTGACTGCGGCGCACCCAATTCAAAAATCTGAAAAAAATTGAGAATAGTAGTATCACTAATATGTATCTACAAAAAAAATATAAAAGTGTGTCCTCGATTCCTTCAATACAAAATCAGCATTTTTTTACGTTTTTCATTTTTTGCAACTCGGGTTTCCAATTGAAAAATCTGCAAAACTTGTACAATGTGTACCTCCATAATTGCTATGTCTAAAACTTTTTTCAAAAATTTTTATTAGCTAAAATGGGAGATATTTGGCAAAAACCATATTTTTGTTTTTTCGCTGTAACTACCCTCCCAGTCGAGCTACAGGGTTGAAACTTGGTACGAATTGGTTATTCTTGATAAGCTATCGAATGACATCTCACAAGTTGAATTTGGTTTAGGGGCACATTTGACCCCCTTATCCGGCTATAGCCTTTTCACCAATTCGCGTTCAACCACTCTATCCTTCGATCCCACTTCTGAATTTTGTAAGGATGTTCCGGCGGGTAAGGATAAGAATTCAAGATGCGAGAATGGTCGATTATTATATTTTATTTTGTACAAGCCACTTAGCACGTCCGTCTCGCACGCGCGTCCGAGCAAGAGTCCCTTTGTTTCCGTCAACCGTTCGTCTTGCCCGTCGACCGTCAGGTCGACCGTCAGGTTCGACGTCACAGGTTCGGTACAGTGAGTCCAGAGCTAAATGAAAAAAGTGGTGGGGGATTCCTCACCCCTCTAAACAAACTACAAAGCTCGACCACTCGTCGAATCGAGCAGGGCAGTGCCATGCTAATTTGAAATGGGTGCACATATACAGTATATGATATACTGCTCATCAATGTGTAAATTGTTTAAGACAGTATCAGTGTCAGTAGCACGGCTCGCGGCTCGCTTTTGTCTGTGTCGCTAGGTTGTAAAGGAAAAAACAAGGAGAGAACGAGGGCCGAGGCAGCTGAGACACTTAAATGCCACGCGTCGGCGTGATTACACAAATGCGAAACGCAAAACGATGCTATAATAAAAACGACAGCTTTACTTTTTTATTTTTTGTTTTTTAGACTTCCAATTTTTTTACAAATACAAGTACAAGTACTGTGGGAGTGCAAAGCGCCCGATGTCCAGCTACAGGACATTTTTGACCGCGCTACCTGGGACACAGATGTTCTGCAGGCGAGCAGCGGTGGCCTGCAGAACCGTGTCCCTTATTTTCTACGTTTTAAGGATACGAATGAGAGTGAGAGAGGGGGGGGGGGGAGAGAGAGAGGCAGAGAGAGGCAGAGAGGCGAGAATTACTGAGGACGAATGGATGCATGAATGGAAAGGAACAGTGTTTTTACGCAATACGCGGCTTCGATGCTACTATAGGATGCACAGAGAGCCAAGTATACGGAGGTTGTAAATCTCCGTTTCGATTTCTAATCGACACCGTCGCACGCGTATGACCCTACGATCTTTTACGGAGATAGGGGTGTTAATTTGTATCAATATATATATGACTAATGATTTGAACTATTTGAAATGTATTGACAGAATGATTGACAGAATTGACAGAATTGACAGAATTGACAGAAATCCAAGACGGACGAAAGAAGAAGGAAAGAATACGGTTTTTCCCTTTCTAACGTGCTGGGATCTTGAGGTAGGAGGTTATGAGATTCCTCCTACCGCTGAGTCACGGACGCTAACAAGAGTCGAGAGATGAAACGGCCTCTCCCTATTTGCGAGTCGAGGACGCAGACAAGAGTCAGGAGAGGATACGGTTTCTTCCTTATTTGCAGGGTCGCGGACTCAGACAAGAGTCAGGAGATGAAACGGCATCTCCCTATTTGCTAGTCGAGGACTGAGACAAGAGTCAGGAGAGGATACGGTTTCTTCCTTATCTTGCGAAAGACCCTGTCTTGGACTCCTTTAGAGACTGGCTTTAGACTGTATTGACTCTGAATTTGAGCTGAGTAATATTAGATGACAGGGTGGTAATGTAAGAGTATACTGTTTCTTCTACCTCTGAGTCGTGGACTCAGACAAGAATGAGGAAATCGCTCCTTCTTATCGCCGAGTCGCTGATCTCCGACAAGAATAAGGAAATTGTTTACTGTACTTATCCCCGAGTCACTGATCTCCGACAAGAATAAGGAAATTGTTTACTGTACTTATCCCCGAGTCACTGATCTCCGACAAGAATAAGGAAATTGTTTACTGTACTTATCCCCGAGTGGCTGACTCGGACCGGAATAAGGAAACGCTTTGCTGTACTTATCTTGTGAGTGGCTGACTCGGACTGGAATAAGGAAACGCCTTGCTGTACTTATCCTGTGAGTGGCTGACTCGGACCGGAATAAGGAAACGCCTTCTGTCTTATCTTGTGAGTGGCTGACTCGGAACTGAATAAGGAAGCGATCCCTGTTCACCCTGCGAGTGACTGACTCAGACCGGAATGAAGAAAAGGACTCTGAAGTGAATCGTGTAAACTCTGGATGTAGAGTGTTAGATTCTAAGTGTGGAGTATAAGACTCTGACGCGAAGCTTCGATTCTGAATGGAAGGTGGTAGAATCTAGACTGAAACCGTTTGAATCTGAATGCAGATTGTCGATTGTTCGTATGTAAACTGCCGTATCACTGAGTTCTGAAAGACGACCGGTTGAATGTTCACTGTCGACTCACTGAGTTCCGAAAGACGACAGCTTTTATGTAAACTGTCGACTCACTGATTTGAATGAATACTGTTTTGTTCTGACTTATGTTTGCTCAGAATGAATGAGTACTGGATGTGTACTGGATGTTGACTGAATTTGTACTGGCTTCGTCGTCTAGTGTGTCTTAACACGTCGACTCGGAAGTAACTTTTTGACTCGTTGATTGGACATTAGGAAAAATGTCCAATTGCCAATGAGCGTGTTTTTTGGCGACGTGGACACACCCATCCCTCATTGCGCTCGTAGCGCACCTTGCAAGAGAGGGGGTGCGTCTTGACCGCTACGGCTGACCCGCCAGCGCACGGGATTTTCCACCAGGGTCCCAGCGCCTGACCTGGTCGTGCCTGCTGGGGTGCAGCTGTGGGACCCTTTTGGTAACTCGCTTTTATGACGCGTGCAATTGACTATTGAGGGCGTATATGCTTTATTTCTTTTTCCTTGGCGGATTATGGAAAGGAACAGCTTTCTCAAGACCAGTTCAATTGCTTGCGCGTCATAAACGCTCTTACGATTTGGGCATCGAAGGTTTTTTGCTTTTGCAGATTATTAGATGGCCTTTTATTAGGTGGGCAATTTATTTCAGGTGTGGTTCCGCGGGTTTGCCGCGGAACAAACAGTGTAGATTGATCTGCGAAACAGTATGGATCCAGTAACGGAGTGGAGTAGATCGAGGAACAGCGTAGAATAGAGTAGAACAGCGTAGTACAGCGTACACAGTGTAGAAATAAGTATAAGGAATAGTGTAGCGTGTTAATAAATATATAATAGTCTCATCGTTGGAAAATATATTACACTTACACCGGTTTAATTTCACTAAAGCTTCCAATCCCACAGTACTGTGCGTTCGTCGAGAGTTGGCGAGTGACAGTTTACGCTCTCACTCTGCTGCTACCACGTGCGTTGCTGTCATTGGCTGAGAACGGTGACAAAGGTCGACGATCAGCATATCGAGACAGAGTGAAATAGAATTAATAGAATAGATTCCAAAGCACTGGCGTAGCCTTCCAATGAAAGTGTCAACTATTAAAAGATACAATTTCTTATATTTGATCTATTACTGCAAGATCGGGAAGATTTTCTAAATTAAAAAATTACACGCGATTTCGCACTGTTCGTTCTTATTATTAATGTGTAGAAATTTATTTTTAACTGAAGAGATAAATTTGTATATACATATCTTATTTTATTAAAAATTGTAACGTCACGTATTGGAGAGGTTTTTCGGAACGTGCGATGGAGGAATGGTACGGAAAAATTAAGCACAAGTGTGTTCCTCTAAAGAACTTTCGTTAATTTATTTACGTAGGTTCCAGAAATATAGGTAGGAGAGTAAGGTTTTCTCCCTTAGGAAGAGGATGGCGTGGTCTAGGAGATGTGGATGGCGGAATCCAGAACTGGCCAACTTTGACTAAACTCGTCCTCGTTTTGTAAGCGCTTGTTCCGTAGCTTACTATCCACTAAAGCTCGAGGTTAAAACTGGCCAACTTTAACTAAAGTCGTCCGCGCTTTAGGATCTTCCGCTTGTGTTGAGTAGGTCGCTACTCCTAACTCTTCTGACATTCCTGGAATTCCAGGGCCCTTTTATTCCCGCTCGCTCGGGCGGAACGGCCAATGGGGTAGTTCGGCGGTGTGGTGGGGGTAGGGTGCCTGGGCCAGCTAGCTGACCCGGCGTACTGGCGCTCGGGGTAGCGCGTAACGTCAGTGGTATAACGCGTTACAGTCTCCCCCTCTGGATCCGCTGACTCGTCCTCGATGCGGTATCCAGCAGTCTTCTTTCTGTCGTCGTTTATGGCCTTTATTTCCTTGTTGCTCTCTTCTTGGGAGGGCGTCCCCGCCTCCGGATTGGGACTATGGGAGTTGTTGGTTCGTTCGACATGCCTTCCTGGCATGGGGTTAAGGCAGAGGTATGGTATACACCTAACGGTCGGCAGTTTCTCCTCCCAGGTCGGATGTTGGTCTCCAACCAGTATTGAGAGTTGCGTTTTTAGATCCCGGTTCTTCCTTTCCGCGGGATTTGCTTCTGGGTGGTACACTCGGGAGAATTGTGCTTTTATGTCTAGGCAGAGAAGCAATTGTTGCATCACCCCGCTGATAAACTGGGTCCCGTTATCGCTGATGATTCGTCATGGAACGCCATAGCGCAGGATTATTTCGTTTAGCAGGGTGGTAGCGCAGGCTTCAGCGGTAGCTTTATACAGCGGGAATAGTTCCACCCATCGGCTGGCTGTGTCCTCAACGATAAATATCCATCGCTTGTCCTCTTTAGATGGTGGAAGGGGGTCAAAGAGGTCGATGGATATGACCTCGAATCGTTGTTGCATGGTGGGCGTTTGTATTAGCCCGGCTGGTTTAAGGTGGCTGACTTTGTATCTTTGACAGGCGATGCAATTCCTCACGTGTTTGGCAACGTCCTTTCTTAATCCAGGCTAAAAATAGCGCTCCAGAATTTCCTGCGTGGTTTTATCTGCGTCATAGTGCCCGGCCGTGGGTGCATCGTGGTGTTGTCGTAAGATTCCTCCCGTTCTTGGCAGGTGTTTCGGATAGCTGCTTAAGATCTTAATTTAGTCAACGGATTAGGTTTATTTTACAGAAAGGCACAATTCACGAGTAGCACGAATCACATATATTTTACAATCACCGCACAAGAACAAGTAATGTACAATAAAACGCAGAAATAAATAAGTACTAGTAACTAATAATGTGTGAAGTGAACAGTTTCTCCGCACGACCTTTTAGCTCCTATTTTTAGTAACAGTTTAAACGGTTGTAAAGCGTTTAAACCCGGAATCGCAAATCTCTCTTAAAACCTCTTATCTCTTGATGAATATTGGCAAACCGACCATTTGTATGCCCGCGCAACGGTATTTATACCGATGCGCGGGGCAAGGAGCGAGAAGAGATAAGTGGGGGAGAACGCTCGCGCTTGACGCCACGGAACAGCGCTAGGCGCGAAGCTAACGAGCGCCCTCCCTAATGGTGAATCCGCAACAGCAGGGTACGACCAGTTGGGCTTCCTCGTTACCGGCGTCGAGTGAGTGGCGATATAACACCCCGTTTGACAGGGCGTACCCCCTACGGGTCCAGTTGAGGATGTCTTCGGAGTGTTCCGTATTTTCGAAGCTCTTCACAATTTGCTGTATTTCGTGGTCTTTCAATTGCTCACCGCGAGTCTCGCTACTCCCCCTGTTGGGGAGGTCGATGGAGATGAGGCTTATGCCGTGCTCCTGTACTTCCTCGGGTTGTCGCCTTGGAGGTTGCGACAGGAAGTCCGCGACGTGGTTGCTTCGTCCAGGGGTGTACTCAATACTCAGGTCGAACTCCTGTAACAGCATTGCCCATCGGGCTAGTCGTCCACTGGGCGTTTTTAGGGTCATCAACCCCCGCAGCGGTTGGTGGCCTGTGATAACTCGGATTTTGGCGCCCTCGACAGCAGTGAAATTTGTTTAGAGCCCAAACCACCGCCAGTGGCAGGTGCTCATAGGCAGGTGATAGGATGAGTAAGTCGTTTAAGTATACTATGATAATGTAATGTAATGTAAGTCGTCGATGCGTGGGAGGGGGTATGCGCCGGGAACGCTGATGGAGTTTAGTTTCCGGTAATCTATTCAGACCCGTATGCCCCCATCCTTCTTGTTTACTAGTACGACTGGAGCAGCCTATGGTGATTCGCATTCCTCGATGATGTCTTCCCTTAGCATCTTCTCCCAAGACGGCTTTCCGTGGTGGGGACAGACGGTATGGTGGAGCTGCGGTCGGCGCGTGGTCTCCGGTGTTGATCCGGTGTTCCGCGAAGCTCGTGGGTGTTTGGTTAGGTTGGAAGATTTCCGCGTGTTGCTCCATTAGGTTCTCCAACCTCTCTCTTTGTTCAGATGTTAATCTCGTTGCTTCATCAGGTCGCAATACGAAGTCCATGGCCGCGATGTCCATGGCATACCGCTGGAAACACTGATCGAATAATTTATCCAGTTCCAATCGATCCGTTTTCTGTGGCGCGGGTGGTAGTGGCGCCTAGCCCACGGCTCTTTTATTGGACTGATCAGGGTCGGTGGGCTTATCTATCCCCCGCGCTGATGAGTGCCATGTCCCTGCGTCGCTGTTTCCCAGGTTTCTGCGTTTCCCCGTGCTTCGTTGGTTCCTCCTTGAACACGAATTTGTTCCTAGGGGCGTCTACGTAGTTCCACGCTCCTTGTGCGGCGTTGATTGCTATGCCTGCGGTTTCTAAGAAATCGTACCCCAGGAGCGTCCAGTTTCTATCGGTACCCCCATCTTTTGGAGTTGGTTGTGGAGTGATTTGCTCGCCACACTGATTCTTGCTCCAGTGTCGAAGAGGCGGACCCATGTAGACCGGATACTCCAATGTCTACCGTCGGACGGCTTCGCTGTTGTGCAAGGTTCAGCGCGCAGAAGTCCATTGATTGTTCCAGCGCGGTCGGCTTCCTCGTACATTCCGGGCAACGGCTCCGCGTGAAACCTGTCGATGACCCCTCCACAATGTCGATGTGGTAGGTTTTCCAGCAGCGCTCGTTTATTACTTACGAAAGTATCGGTCGGCGTCTTCTGGTCCTGGTTCGTTGAAAATAGCTCTGCGTATATCGTGTGGGCTGGTGTCTCCGGTGCATATGCGTCACGTAGGAGTTTTATTGTCTGCGTCCAGTTCTTTGTTTCCTTTTTACGCCTTGCCACCAAGTCGCTGCTTCGTCCTCGAGCAGGAGTGGTAACCCTTTGATGGCGTTTTCCTCTGTGATACTTTCAATCTCGCTGTTGATTGAGATGCTTGTTACGAAGGCCTCCAGCTTCTTTCGGTCCCTCGTTCCGTTGAAGCGTTCCGTGCAACGCGCAAAGTTTACCCGCGATGCAGCGGCTTGTCGCGTCGTCACCGCTAGCAACTGAGCCAGCTGATCCTGCGTGAGTTGTACTGCCATTTTGTGCCTCCGGCTTCTTCGCGGAAAGCGGCATTTGGTCCTATGGCCCGCCAGTCTTTCTATTATCTTTTTGTGGCCTCTAGTTGGGCGGCAGTTGTAACGGTATGTTATGGAGAGGTGTCCGGATCGTAGGATGTTGGAGTGTTCCGGAGTATTTAACAACACCATAGTGTTCCTCTTCAAAATTCTCGTTGCTTTAATTCGCAGGGTTCCAAAAAGAAGGTAGACAGATTGACTATTCTTCCACAAAATGTTTACCGAGTTGGTGTAGGTAAGGTAACGATGATGGAGTCCAGAATTGGGCCTACGTTGATTAACGTCGTCCGCGCCCTGGGAATGGTGATTAGAGTAGAATCCCGGAATCCCAGGATACTCAGATAGAAGAACAAGATTGAAACTTGGCCAAGGGGTGAAACTGGCCAATTTTCACTAAAGTCGTCCTCGTTTCAAGAACTTGATCTAGCTTGTAGTGGATAGGTTGCTAGTCCCATCTCCTCTCATACATTCCTGGAATTCCAGGGCCCTTTTATACTCGCCCGCTCGAGTGGAACGGCCAATGGGATCGCTCGGTACCTGACTCGGCGGCTGGCGCTCAGGCTAGCGCGTGACGTCAGGGGGTAGAACGCGAGGGTGGAATATTCCATCGCGTTACATCTTTTATTTTTTCTCAAAGCTCTAGTTGGGGTTAAGTTAATTAAATATGTAGCAGTAAGCACTACTTCACCCCAAAACACCTTATCCAAACTAGCACCATTTATGATTGTGCGTGCTTCTTCAGTTACTGTTCTAACCATGCGTTCTGAAACGCCATTCAATTGTGGGGTACGTGGAACAGTTAAATGAAAACTTATACCTTTTTGCACACATAAGTCTTTCATCTCATTCGATAAGTATTCTCTACCATTGTCACAACATAAATTGGCAATTTTCAAATTAAAATGTGTCCCACTTTTTGCAATAAAATCTTTAAAAACAGAAAAAACGTCTGATTTATACGTGATTAAATATGTGACGCAACAATGAGTAAATTCATCTACAAATAATACTATTCGCGATCGTCTTTCGCTTGCAGAGGTAGTAATACCCGACTCACACCAATTCGACAAACGCACGTTTATTAAGTTGGAAATACAGAAAATGCGGACCTGATGCGCTGCTGAATAGGTACCCTCTCTCTTGCAGTTGCTTACTCGTTCAAAGGCGAATTTGAATTGAAGCGCTCGATCGAAGCGGCGACAATCGAGCTGCGCGCTGGGTTATGCTCTTTTTTTGTCGCCGCTTCTTATGTCGCCTGCCAGGTCGCAAATATGTTGGTTTCGCTCTGGCGGACGCCATGTAGGGAACGAGGAGTGAGGAGGTGGCAATGTGGCCGTTACTTGTTTTGGCTTTTGACAATACCGATGCCCGCTGACCACGAATCCACTCGCTTCCGTACAAATACAAAACAATTTTTACTATTTATGGTAGTCGGAGTGATAGGTTCACAAACATCTGAATGAATAATAAAGAATGGTCGCTTTATATGACTTTTATCTTTAGCTCTTTGAAACAGTAAGCGTGCTTGTTTGCCTTTTATACAAGATTCATATAAACTATCCGCCGGTATAATTTTATCAATTTGTTCTACATCCTCGACCATTTGTTGAACTTTTAACTCTACAAATTTACTTTTTTCAATGTGGCCTAGCTGTTTATGCCACAGTTCATAATTATTAATCATAATACTATGTGCCTAAGAATTACTATTATTTTCCCCTTTTTGCAGCACCAGTGAAAACAATAGCTGTTAAATTGTCCAAGGGCTTACCATAAATCACCGTTTTACCATTTTTTGTTATACGGACCCTCTCCTCGTTGAACACGGTACACAACCCGGCCTGCTGCATCCTTCGTACAGACAAAAGGTTGTACGGGGCATCTGGACAGTAAAGGACGTCTTCCAGGACACCCTCGATGTCCATATAGTTGGTTACTTGAATTTCTCCTCTCTTCGTTGCCATAATGAAAGTTTTGTTCTTCGCTCCCATTATTTTTATGGGCGGTTGCAGCTCGGTAAAATTCGAAAACCATTTGTCCTCATTCAGGACAGGGTCAGAGGCTCCGGGGTTTAACATTTTTCCGTAGCTCCAGGTCGACAGTTCCAAGCCATAAATGCGAAGCCAGATGTATTTTCCCCTGATCCGCTCGCTTCGGAAATTTGCATTATCTTTTCAGTATGTTGTGAGTTTCTCTTATTAAAAAAAAACAATCTCTCATCTTATGCCCTATCCCACCGCAATGATGGCATTTTATTATCGGTCCATTTCTATTATAATTTTTGTTGAACTTGTATTATGCTATTCCAAACTTATTATTAATTTGTTTAAATGCTTTTCTCACTGTTTTTTTTTTATTAACTCCACTGTGCTTAACAATTTGTCCAGGGAGGACATTTGGTTAATTATTGTAGCGGTATTCAGAATGGATAACACGTAGTTGTAACCTCAGTAGGATACAACTCTAATGTACACACTCCTTATGTTGGAGGTAAGAGGTCGTTTGGATGTTTCCTTTGAAGTCTTCTAGGAAGGGTCTCCGCGTATAGTCCGTTTGCTAGGTCGCTGGGATGGTTTCCAAGCCTTATCATGTATCTGTTGCATAGATGTTTTTGGCAGCCGTACCCCATAGTGCTATCCCATAGGTCCAAATAGGCTTTATTATTGTTTTGTAAATGAGAAGCCTTATTGCTCATGCTGAGCTTGGAGTTCCTGCTAGTTAGCCAATACATTTCTTTTCTTTTGATGCGAATTTGATCTATTTTAGCTTTAATGTGATGTTTCCATGTCATTCTTGTGTCTATGTGTAAGAACATGTTAACATTCTGTAGCTGTGGTTGGCGACGAAATTTGCTGTTGGATCTAATACAATATTTTGAGTGTAACCCTTGCATTGAGGTTCGAGCTGAATGGTTCCGTCGGACTCCAATTCGACATCCTCGATGTGTGTCGGGAAATATGTAAGGGTCAATTGCAGGGGTTACTTTGTAGTGAAGATCCAGGCGGTGTTCCTGAGGTGGTGTCAATTTTCGAAGTCGCCTTTGATCGTGTGAATTCGACACGATGGTTGGATCGTCCTGGTGTTGGGTGCGAGCAACATTGTCTCGCACGTTGGTCGTGCGGCCGTCCGTATCACTTACTTCTTGTAGCAGGTATATTCACCGATATCGGCTGCTCGGCTTCAAGGTTTTCGAGCGGTGCGTAATACACCTTGTTTGTACTCAACAGGAGGTAGGGAGTACTAGGTTGGACATAGAAATAGGTGTTATGCGGAGTTATAAAGGACAAGGAACGGTAACATTTCGTATAGCTCATACTGCAATACGCAAACCAGCGGAATTTTTACTATGAATATTACAATTTTATTAGTATAGGCTACGGTTAGCTTATATAATTTTTCGTACTTATGTATGTATGGTATGATGCGTTACTGGAATAGGCCATTCTAGATCGCTCTGAAGAACGACGCTATTTAATTTATCAATGAATTTCTTGGGAGATATTATTTGTGGGTGTAGCGACTTTCGCTTTGCCAACATAATGGAAGAAATAATCAGATTATAGTATTGGTCTAATTCGGATGATATTTGTGATAAAAAGAATAACTGTTCCAAAATGATTTGTCTCGTGGTAGTAGCGTTTAAGTAGTTGGTGGTGGAATTTGTAAAGCTATTGAGTAGCTTGATATTTCTATTGAATTGGTCTTCGTCTGCACAGAGACTTTGCGTGGGTGAGTTAATATTTTGAATTGTGCTGCTTATAATATCGATTTGTTGCTTCATTAACAGACTGATGTTCCTATTTTCGAAAATTATGGTTTCGATCGCTTCCTTGTAGAATTTAGCATCTACGGCGTCAGGTATACCGAATAGCCATCGTAAAACGCAAGGTGTGCTCTCAAACAATTTCGTTTTTACTATTTTGTTATTTCCATTCTAATTATCATTTGAGGGGAAACTCAATGAGGAACTGAATGAAAAACTGTCTGTTTACTCGAGATATTCTTTATTGCTTTGTACGCTACTGCGGCGAATAATGGCCGGCACGCGCTCCACGCTAACGTTCGAATGCTTTCTTTCTCGAAGCGCGATCTACAATGCATCTTTCTTTTTAGAGTCGGTTCGATCACGCGTAGCAACTGCTCGTCCCCTCCCCAAAGCGACGCACTGCCCTTGAAACAGTTCGCATTAGGTATAAACGCGTAAACATTAGGTATAGCGTAAGCAATCGTGACTCATTCGAAAAGTTGGTCATGCTTTTTATTATTTCAACTTGATCTTTAATTATGGCTGTTCGTGACTGCAATTTTTGGAGAAACTTCCGACACAAATATTTGTTATTACTGAATATTGCTTCTTCGGGATTTTGCATACACAAATTCAAAGATCTTGTGTATAATTTGCGTAGCTGGTTATATTTGTGGTCAGCGATGATGAAGTTTATTTGGGTTAGTAGGGTGTATTCTGAATTCGATAATTTCGCTTTACCCAAATTATTTGTTAGAGATTTATTGTATAAATGCTAATACAGTTGCAAACTAAACTATTGACTGGAGAATACTAATTATAAAGGCTGACTAACGCATAACGGACGACTCGTACAACGTACGACGACTCTGTCCCCTGCAGTGCCTCAAGCGGCACGGTTATAACATATATAAAGTCTGCTTACAATACATAAAGGCGGCTTACAGCTCGGCCATCCTGGCCTCATGGTCGGCTCGACCATGCACACTATCTGAAATTACAGAGTCTGTCTCGGAATCAGGATCAACGCATTTAATCCATGGCTTCATTCTATCGGGACTAAAGGTTCCAGTAAAAGGCTTATTACTTAATTGGAATCCTGCAATGTTGCCAATAATGTATCTATCCCTATCGAGTACTTTCTTCACTTCATACGGACCCTTAAACTTGGGTAATAACTTGTGATTTACGCCTGGAGCATTTAAAACATTTTTTTATCATCACATAATCACCCACAGCATAGATTCGTGGTTTCTTACGCCTTTTGTCGTACATATATTTATTGCAGTCTTGTAAGCGTCGGTTCTGCAAAATAGCATTATCTCTAATTTCATCACGATTTATCTCCGTGTCAGTGACAGTCTGCAAATAATCGCGTAAGTCGCTATCAGTAAAACCATACTGCTCACAACCAAACAGTAATGAGCTAGGTGTGGCGTCAATAGTTCTGTGGTGAGTATTGTTTATGGAAAACTGAGCCTTAATCAAAGCCTTATCCCAGGTCTCGTCCGCATTCATTTTGGACAACATTGACCGTAAAAATCGGTTCACTCGCTCGACCTGGCCATTAGCCCTGGGGGTCGCGCTAGCTACCTTAACATGTTCAATTCTTAATTCCGACAACAAATCCGAAAGTTCACTGGATGTGAACGAGCTGCCTGTGTCAGAGATAATTCGTTTACAACAGCCAACATGATGAAAGTATTGATTCAAAGAGGAGATCAGTTCTTTAACCGCAGTTGACCTAACTGGATACATTATTACAAATTTAGTGAAGGCGTCTATGATGATGAAAATGTGCTTAAAGCCTCGATTTGTTTTTTCTAGTGGACCATAATGATCCACATGAATAGTATCGAAAGATCGAATACCTTTATCGTAGATATGCAATTGGCCTTCAAGCTTTCCAGTAGGAACAGAGTACATTAAACATTTAAAACAATTATCAATGTGTTCCTTTACTTGCACACGCATGCCTGGAAACCAATAGCTTTTAATAATCAGGCTGACGGCCTTTTCCAAACCTACATGACCAACATCATCATGACATCTTTGTATAACATCGCGAGTCATCGACTCGGGGACATAAGATAAAAGATTTTTATCATACTTTCTATATACAACGCCGTTTCTTAATTCAAACCTATCGTTTTCCCGAATGTCTAACTCTCTATGAATAGTTTTAATCACAGGGTCTTGTAGTTGCTTATAGACTAAAATTTGATCGAACAATAACGGTTCGATGAATAGTACGTTTCTACTTAGTGCATCCACATGACGCATACGATCTGATGCTCGATGTATAATCTCAAAGGAATAGTTCTGCAAAATCATCGCCCAACGACTAATACGTGGATTAATATCCTTTTTGCTAAGAGGTAATTTGACAGCCCTACAATCGGTCACAATAGTAAAATTCATTCCCTGCAAATAAACTCGGAATCTCTCTAACGCATAGATAATTGCCATCATCTCAAGCTCATAGCTATGGTATCGGCTTTCTATCTCCGTCGTTCGTCGGCTAAAATACATAACAGGGTGCATCTGCAAATCTTTCTGTTGTTGAAACAGAATGGCACCGTAACCATAAGAACTTGCATCAGTATGCAACTCAGTTTTTGCCGTCGGATTGTAGAAAGCTAATACCGGTGTGCTCACCAAACGGTCGCGAAGTGTTTCAAACGCATTCAATTCCGCTGCGCCAAATTTAAAAGGTACATCTAATCTAATAAGGTTATATAGGGGTTTAGCAACCAAAGCACAGTCTGGCACGAACTTACGGAAATAGCTGGTTAAGCCAAGGAAACGCTGTACTTGTCTAGCAGTAGTAGGTTGCTGGAAAGACTGAATGGCTTCAACGTTAGACTTATTCGGTGTTACCCCATTTTCTGAAATATTGTAGCCCAAATACTCGATATTTTGTTCCAAGAAGTGACATTTCCGAAAATTGAGTTTCAGGTCGTGTTCTGATAATAAACGTAAAACGTCACGGAGAATACCTAAGCTCTCCTTGACAGTGCCGGTGGCAATCAAAATATCGTCCAAATATAAGAGAATTTTCCCTGCATCGAGTAAAGGCTTGAAGACTAGATTAATAAACCTAGATTAATGAAAAGCGGCTTGTGCGTTAGCCAGTCCAAATGGCATCCTCACGTATTCAAAATGTCCATCTTTTTTTTTTTTTTTTTTAGAACCCTCCACCCATCCCTCTCCTTCCTCCCCGCCCCGCTTTCGCATACAGGGAGGAATGCCCGGTACACCGACCCCGGGACGAGCAAAAAGAAACTTGCGCGGAAGGCGCCCATATACATTGATCGGGGGAAGCCCGCCTAAATAAATCGTAATATTCTTCGTGGCCGGGGAGATGCCCCGGTCACGGTCTTCCATGACCGTTTATTGAACATTACAGCCTTTATGTGGAATACAGTCGTCCGTTAGGTTAGGTCAGATTACATATACCTTTGGTTAGTGAAGGGGTAAAAATCAATACCCTTACTAGTGGTAATTTCGATAAAATAACATAGAATGGCATAACATAAAAAAATTCCAGTAACATAAATAAAATAAATAAATAAGTATGCGCCTAATTAAATAAATAGATAATTTGTTAAATAAATAGATAAATAAATAAATACATAAATAATAATGATAAGTAAATAAATAAAATGCTAGGCTCGTCCATAAATAAAGACGTCGCTATATACCTATATCAATCAATAAATAAAATCCGGTAGAGTACAGAAATAAAAGAGATAAAATAACGAAAATAGAATAAGTATAAATTAAAATTGTCAGGCACACTGCTACGCACAATGCTACTGCGTAAAAAGAATAGTATGGTATTCCCCGAAGAGAAAAATGGTAAAAAAAATGGTATGCAAGGATACGCGGTTCCGCGGTGGATGCTGCGTCTGAAGACTTCGTCCTGATTTCTTGCGCTACCGGGTATGGTGGGCTACTCAGCCTCTACCATATCCATTGGTTGGAGTAGATGCAAGTATAATTGCTGCTCACATTTGGTGAGCGCTTTGCTGCCCTCGTCGTCTTCTACGCGAGGTGGTCCCATTCCGCATCCTTTCCTGACTTTGGATCTCATTTTCTTTTTGGATTCTGGCACCCATCGTTATCCGTGCGTAATTCCTGAGTGCCGTCCATGTTACGTTACTTGCGCATGCTCGCCTCACGAGTTGAAGATTCGCGCGAGCCCCCAGGGCCCCCTCCAGAGTTGCCCGCTCATTATTCCAGCGCGGGCACGTCAGGAGGACATGCTCGGCATTATCGGCCGCGTGGCCGCAGTCCCAGCAGGATGGATCGTCCGCCTTGCCTATCCGCACCCGATATTCATTGAATACCCCGTGACCCGTCAGCAGTTGGGCGAGGTGGTAGTCTACATTCGCCTTATCATTTCTATTTAGCCATTCTTTAATATCTGGTATGAGTCTCTTAGTCCAGTTGGCTTCATTAAACTCATCCCATTCGTTCTGCCAGAGAGCCATAATCTCGTCTCTTAGCTTCTTCCTCTCTTTTTCTTTACTTTCCCCGGAGGGATTCTCGCGATTCCCCCTGGGGCCTCTCATATTCTCGTGCCATTGAATTCTCTCCTTAACCTTCAGGTGGACAGGGATAACCCCTGCCAGCACCCATACCGCTTCATACGCCGTGGTGCGGTAGCAGCATGCGACCCTCACCACCGGGATCTTGTGCGCCCTCCTCAGGGCGGCCCTTAGAGTTCCCTTCCCCAGGGCCGATTTCCCCCAGCAGGGAGCCCCGTATAGCGCGACCGATGTCCAAACCGCTTCGTAAAGCCTCTTACACCGCTGCCCCAGGCCACCTGTGTTGGGCAGTAGTGGGATAAGGGCGGACATAAGCTTAGTGGCCTTCCCCACTGCCTTTGTGACGTGAGCGGTAAACGACCTCTTCTTGTCGATGGTCACCCCTGGGTACTTGATTTCCTCCGCTGTCGTGATGCGTCTGTCGCCGACCACCATCTCCATTGGATTGGGGATCCTCTTCCTAGTGAGGAGGATGACGCTGGTCTTTTCCGGGCAAACCTGCAGGCCCTTTGCAGTGAACCACTTAAGGATCTGAGCGTACATCCCATTGATCTCCCTCTGTATTCTGGCCTGGCCCCGGCCTGATATCAGTAGAACGAGGTCGTCTGCGAACGCGATGAGGGTGGTATTGAGCCCGGTAAGCTGTAGCACCCCATCGTACACCATGTTCCACAAAAGTGGGCCCAGGACCGAGCCCTGGGGTACCCCTGCATATGTTTGTATCACCTCGTCCCCTGCCTCCATGTCTGCCACAATCGTTCGCCCTTCCAGGTAGCTCCCCATGACCCTCTGCAGGTAGGTGGGAACCTTCCTTCTCCTGAAGTCCTCGAGTACGGCGTTCCACGGGAGAGTGTTGAACGCGTTCCGGATGTCCAGGGTGACTGCCACACATACCGCGCCCCTACACCTGGCGTCCTCAACCACCCCGTTAAATTTTTGTAGCGCGTCTAGCGTCGACCTGCCCCTCCTGAATCCGAACTGCCTGGGGCTCAGGCCGTTTCCCCCAAGAATTCCTCGATTCTGCCCTTAATTATGTACTCCCAGGCCTTAGAGATCGCCGAGAGAATACATATAGGCCTGTGTCGCCGGGGAGGGCGCCCGTCTTCTCGGGTTTCCTCAGACACACCAGCCTTGCCATTTTCCACTCTGGTGGTATCTTTCCGTGCGCCAGAGTCGCCGAAAACATTCTGGCCATATCTGCCGGCGCTTCGGTGGCCAAGATCTTAACGATGGCTGCCGGTATTTTATCTGCCCCCACCGCTTTCTTCGTTTTCAGCTTACCGGCCATGGCCCGTATCTCGCGCACTGAGACTGGCGGGGGAGTCGCTTCATCGATGACAGGATCCAGCGTGGCTGCCTCTTCGACCCCGAGATGCGGAGGGGTCACGACGAACAGCGCATCGATGATCTTCCTTTTCATTTCGTCGGCGATTGGTACCAGTGTCGTCCCCTTCAGCTTCCTCGTAACAACCCTGTAGGGTTTCCCCCATGGGTCCTTCTCCAGAGTGTCGCAAAATTCTTTCCATTTGCGTTCCTTGCTGCTTCTTATGGTAATTCTCAGATCCCTCCTGGCGTCCTTGAAACGTTGCACCATCTCGGAATTCTGTGGGCGGTCGAGCTTGACTGCCCGCTGGGCCTTCCTCCTTAGCTTATTTGCTTTCTTCCTCAGTTCCGCAATTTCCGATGACCACCAGTAGCAGGCCCTTCCCCCTCTTGGGATTGCAGAGGATTTCGTAAGGGCCGCCTCACAGATTGCTTTTACCATGACCGTGTATTTCTCTGGGAGCGTAGCCCCACCCTCTGGGGACCCGGGAAGGCTCTCCCTGGCGACCGAGTATGCTCTCATGATCTTATCTCTATCTAGGTCCCGAAGGGAATAGGACCATTTCGCCGTTTTCTCTCCTACTGGGCCCCCCGGGCGAAATTCGTGCAGCAGGTAGAAATGGTCTGACGCAGTATAGTCTGCCAATACCCTGCTAAACGTCATTTTTCCGTGTGCTTCCGGATTGATGAGGACGCAGTCGATCTTTGACCGCCTTCCGTTTCTCTCAAACGTCGCTCCCCCCGTTGAGTTAACCGGGGCCAGTCCCTTCTCTAGTGCCAGGTCCATGAGCACAATTCCCCTGTTGTCCAGCACCCTGCTTCCCCACGCAGGGGACTTAGCGTTAACGTCTCCGGTTATTGCCACGTACTTCGCGTTTCCTGCCGTGTCAATTCCGTTCGCTAAACCGTTCACGAAATGCTGGAAGTCGCCCTGGGTGACATTGGGGGAGCAGTAACAACTGCCCACTAGCCAGTCCCCAGCCCGGATCAGCACGAAGCCGTCACCCGCGGTAACTTCCTTGTGTCTCAGCAATGCGCTCCCTGGCGGGGTATATATGGCCGCGTATCGGAGCACCACCCTGCCGGAGTGCGGTACGGTTCCGATACGCAGACCACATCTGCCTCGTACTGAATGCTTGATTGCATTAGTAGATCCTGAGCGACTCTACACCTATTGAGGTTGATCTGTAGGATCCGTATACGTTCTGTACTATCCATTTTTGCGTCGTGTGGCTTCCTCTCTGTACGTGGGGCAGTTTAGGGCCCCCGCCACGTGCCTGACCCCGGGGCCTTCTACCTGCTCTAATGCATAGCACGCACCTCGGGGGGTTGGAACACAAGTCCATAGTGTGTCCTTCCAGGCCGCATCTCCGGCACAGCGACCTCCCCTCCTCCAGGTTTTTGCACCCTGCCCCCACGTGTCCGGTTTGGTGGCACCGGAAGCATCTGGTGACGTCTGGGAGAATCCTCACCCTGCAGATAACCAGTCCTATCCTTATCCTCCCGGATCTGAGCTCCCCGGTCACTTTCCTGGCCGGAACCCGAGCGATCGCCACCTGCGTGCCATCCCGCATCGGTTTGAGCGAGTGTATTTGCACCTCCGTTGGGGCAATGTTCCCAGCTTCCGCCAAGTCGGACGCAACCTCTTCCTTTGTAATAATCGGGTCTAGGCCTCTTAACTGGAATGTGGTCATCTCCTGTAGTAGCTTTACCTGGGAGCCTTCTCCCAAGCTACTACGGACCAAGGTTCCGATGTCCGCCGCCTTCGTCGCTTGCCCTGCTTCTATTAGGAGGTGTCCCGTGTGTGTTTTTCGCACACTCTTCACCCAGTCTGAATGGGCCTTGAGGTCTCCTGCAATCACTTTGTACGTTTCGGTGTACGACTTGTCTTCCTCTATCCGCACCAGGACCGCCTCCGGCTTGGCCCTCGTCCTCGGTCTTCTCCTTTTGCTTGGCCGAGCTGTCCGCTCGTCCTTCTTGAGCCCTTCCGCCCCCGTCAGTATGTGCCCCGACCCACTGCGGGCCGGCTGCGGTGGAGGGTACCTCTGGTCCAGAGTGCACCCGTCTGCGATATCCTCCTCGTCGTCCTCTTCCGGCGACTCGCCGCTTGAGTATTGACGCCACTCCCAGTGAGGTATCCTGGCCTTCCGAAGGTAGAGGATATCCAGCGAATCCCCACGCCTCTCCAAGTACCTATTTCTAGAGGGGAGGTTTACCGATTCGCTCGCTATCTCCGCGTAGAGTGCTCGCCGCGTATTCGCTGCGCTTCCGTACGCTCTAGATGCGTAGTCCTGCGCTGCGTCCATCCTCTGTTGCCGTCTTGACCGCCTTGTGCGTGGGGTGCGTGCCCGGCTCATATCCCGTTCTTCGGCGCTTGCAGCCCCAGCCGTGGGCCTTATCGGAAGCTTACTCGCCTTATCCTGTGCCGAACCCCCTGTCTGGGACTGGCTGCCTGCCCCGTTGTTGGCCGTTCCGGGCCTTACTGCATCCGTAGGGCTGGCGTTCTCCGTGCCGTTTGCTCGGCTTCGTTTGGTCCGAGTCAACTCCGGTGGGGAGATCTCCTTTCTTTTGTCTCCTTTGGCGTCGTCTCTCGCTCCGCTTGCTACTGTCCCCTCCAAAGGGACCCTTCCGCTCGCGACGGCTATGGCACCCTTCCGTGTCTTAAGGAGCCACCGTCCTAATTTATCGCCTCCCTCCTGGGGCGTTTCCTCTTCGGGGGCCGCGCATTCCTCAGTCTGGGTTCCGGCGTTGGTGGTCTCACCTCTCCCAGCGCTCGCCGTCCTGTCTTTCCTCGTCCCTTCCCGGTCCACCGGGGGGAACGCCCCCCCCCCCAGTGTTGCTGTAGTCCTCCTAGTCGGGCTAGCTGCTGCCTCATTTTCTCAAGGGACCTTAACGCCGTCTTGCTCTCGTCTTTCAAGAGCCCCTTGACATTTTTTGTTGTGGCAGCGTTTTCGTGGATCTTCATGCTGGCCGCTTTCGCCTCCTGCATGCAGCCCTCCAGAGCCGCCACGATGCTTGCCAATATTCCACTCTCAGCGGCCGGCTTGCCTATCGCCCCGCGGCCCCGCTTCTCCTGGCCGTCGCGCCTGGATTCGCCTCCACCTGGGCGCTATTAATCGAGCCCCCGGGCGCCCGGGAAGCCTCAAACACTTCGCCATCCGCGTCCTCCACTGGGTCATCACGCGCGGGTCGTTTAGTCGGACTCCGGCTGAGACTCGCACGCGGCAGGAACGGGTTGATGTTCCCCGACGAGGTTGCTCCTTCCGTCTCGTGTCGTGAAATGTCCACGATTTCTATCCCCTCCTCCATGTCCTTATAAATAGCCTTGTTGTTATCCGTGTTTTCAGTTGTTGGTTTGTAATCATTTTCATTATCGGTCCCCTTCGGCCAAGGCCTCCAGCGACCCCGATTTATCTTGGAGGAACAGGAGGACCACCTGCGCCTCCCCCTTACGCAGGCTAGGGGACTGAGATACTGTGGGGTGGTCCCAGGTGCCCCACAGGGATCGTTCAAGACCGCGCTTGCTTCACGTCGCCACGGCCACGCAGCTCTCGGCACGATGCCTCCCACCTTAGCTTACGACGTTTGACCACTCACTCTTTCGCATTCTGTTTCCGGAAGCCGAAGCCAGCCGTCGCAGAACACCAGGGAGCCCCACGAGGACGTGAGGTGAGTGGATCATTTGACTGAGGCTGGCCCGCCAACTTCACCGAAGTTTCACCGCCGAACAAGGTAACTACCCAGGATCCTAAGGTAAGTACCATAGCTCTTGAGTAGAAACATCAGTTCCATCGTGGTTTTCTGCCCCAACTCCGTACTCATAATTGTCGGGAGAAACCACCTCAGTCTGAGCTCCCCAAATGGCATCCTCACGTATTCAAACTGTCCATCTGGGGTGACAAATGAAGTAAATTTGACGGAACTCTCAGTTACCGTGACCTGATGAAATCCATCTTTAAGGTCAAGACTAGTATAATAGGAACTATTGGCTAAACGAGCAATTTGATCTTCAATCAACGGAAGGGGAAACCTATCTTTGATTGTTATCTTGTTCAGTGCGCGATAGTCGACACACAATCGGTGACTATTATCTTTCTTCTTAACTAATACTATCGGGCTACTAAAGTTAGAATTACTTGGTCTAATAATTCCCTTGTTCAATAACCCGTCAATAATCCCTTTAACTTCACCTCTCTCATACCATGACAAACGCCTAGGAGTAAAGTAGAACGGCTTACCTGTATCCACCAGACTAATACTAAATTCATAATCGACATTGCCAGTGCCCTTTTTGGTATGTATATACGCATCTAGTAGCGTTAGCAACTCATCTTTGGTTTCGTACGATAGCGTAGAATCCAAACTATCTGTAACCTCGGTAACCTGCATATGTAAAATATTAGCAACAGGTTCATCATATTCTAATCTTAAAGAATCAGTCTCATTGAAAGTAAGGGTCAGTCCTGGCTGGAATATAAACTCTCGGCCCAACAAGAGGGCATACGTCGTAGTCGAGTCAGGTACAACAGCAAGCTTCACCGTAAAAATATGGTCGGATATTGACTTGATACGGATTTTTGGGACAACGTAGCCATGTACTACAAGCGGTGACTTATTTAACCCTCCATAATTAGTTCTGCATTTTTCTTGAAACAACGTATAACTACTAAAATATTCTAAATAGGTACTTTTTGTAACAATATTAATTGCACTACCCGTATCTACTAACGCTTCAATAAAATAGTCACGCTCTAATGCTTCGGTCACCATCACACAGCATCCATGGGTTGTCTTCGTCATCGGGGTCCTGGTCGGTGGTCCTTCACTCTGCTCAGCAGTGTTGGGCGACTTCCCCGATGATAGTCCATTGGGCAGATCGACAAGAGCGGTTGTACCGCTGCTAGACGGCTTCTTCTGACTTCCAGCTGCAGCCCTAGGACAAGTACGTAAAATTCACTCAACAGGCGGAAAAAAATTCAAGATAACCGGCTTCAACACGCGGTTTTCCTAACCTCCAAAGTACACACGCGGTCTCTTTATCCCACTTCTGATAAAAACTGTAAGAGATTTATTGTCTAAATGCTAATACAGTTGCAAACTAAACTATTGACTGGAGAATACTAATTAATAACTAATTCTAACTAAGATTAACTAAAGGCTGACTAACGCATAACGGACGGCTCGTACAACGTACAACGACTGTGTCCCTTTTTTTTTTTTTTTTTTTTTTTTCCGAGGTCGAAATCTTCGAAAGACACCCTCTGCCCTGGGGGGGAGCAGTAGGTAGTGTCGGATTTCTACCGACTAAAACCACCCCGGTTACCTATCCTCGGCGCTTGTAGGGGAGGCCCCGTGACCTCCGAAGACACTACCGGTGCCTCCCCACGCCCGGCCATTGCAGCCGGCGGGAGGGTCAGAAGGACCCTCCGAAAAACTCCGCTATAATAATAGCACCTGACCGCGCCAGGGGTAACACCCAGCGCGGCCTACCTCCACCAGACCGTGATAAGGGCGACTCGGGCCCCCACCCGAGCCGCCCACGGCTCGCCGACGGCCCCGCGGGATTGGGGGGGATTGTTCCTCCCCGGCAGGACCGCTCGTATACGGGGTATTGGCGAGGTCAACCGGAAGGGGGGTGAGGGGGAACACCTCAGCGCCCCTCGGGTACATCCGCCATAACAAACAACGGGAGGGGAGATCTCGCCCGCGGAGACGGCCAGCGAGTCCGCCCCTCCTTTACATTCGACGCCAGATTCCTGGCTGTCGGGCAGCCCTGCGGGATACCGGGAGGACATAATCCTCCCACAGCAGGGTCGCCCGTCTACTGAGTCAGCGGTGACGGTTATCCGTGAGACGGGAGGGGGGACACCTCCAATCGTCCCTCGGACCGTCACCGCTTTTACACCACGGGAGGCGGGGATCTCGCCAGCCTGCGAGAACGCAAGCGGCGAGCCTTTTCCCTCCACCTTTCGCGTCGGACGGGATCGGTCAATTCCCGATCCCGCTCCGCTGCCTCCTTTCTGCGAAGAACATCCTCGCAGAAGGAGGCCACCGCTACCCAGGCTCTCTCGCTGCCCAGCATCATACTAACGATGCGAGGCAGCGAGAGATCCGCCCCCACTTGCGCCCGCAACGCCCGGCGCTCCGCCGCCCATTCCGGGCACTCCTCCACTGTGTGCTGCGCTGTGTCCAGCGCAGCCCCACACCCGTGGCACTCCGTGCCATGTCGTGACCCCCATGTCGTCGGACCACTGGGGTCCGTCCTGGGGGAACCCCAAGCCTGAGACTTGGAGTTAAAATCCCCCAGGACAATAACCGGACGAGGCCGACATCGCGAGATACATCTCGCGACCCCGTCCAGGAACACCTCAAAGGACCCCAGGTTCCACCGAGGCGGCGCATAGACTCCCACCACCGCAATATCCCCCCATTGGACCGCGGCGTAGCCCTCGCCGCTCTCCAGAAGGGAGAACCGCAAGGGCATCGAGGCCCCTCCAAGGATGATGGCTACCGAGCCCCCCGGGTTTCCCACCCAATTCGGGTGGTCCGGGATCCTGTACGGCTCGGCAGCAATCGCCAACCCCACACCCCACTCAGCCATGGACTGGACAAGCATGTCCTGCGCCCTGGCCGAGTGGTTAAGGTTGGCCTGAAGCAGCAGGGACATAGCCCCTTCACTGCTCCAGATCCATGGCCCCTTCCTCCACAGGCCTCGTCTCCGCCGTTGCGGGAGGAGCTGTTTTTTGCACCTCTCCTCCCTCTTCGGCCTTCTCCGCCACAGGACCAGGGCCAGCTGGTGCAGCTGTCCCCGTCACCCTCTCCGGTCCGTCCAGGCTCAGGGCAGCCAGCTTGGGGGCCAGCTGCGTCTGCTGGGCCCCCTTGGCACCCTGGTTCCTCCATCCTCTGGGGGGCACGCACCCTTTTGTCCCCATTCGGTGGCCGGAGGGTTTCCCCAGGTCGGCGCACAGGGGGCACCGGGGGGCGCTCGGGCACTCCGCCACCATGTGTTCCGCACTGCCGCAGTTGTGGCATCGCCCGCTGCGGTCCACAGTGCTGGTGCACCGCTGCCTTACGTGGCCCGTCTCCAGGCAGCGGTAGCACTGCAGCGGGCGGTCCGCCAGCGCCACCACCCGGACAGTGACCCAGCCGACGCGGATCCTCTTCGCCGCGACCACCTTCCTGGCAGCTGCCAATGGACACATTACCCAGAGGGTGCCAAGTCCCAGCGGAGACGACCGGATTTCTCTGGTCCTCACCTCCGCTGGCGTACACCCTCCGACAGCTGCGATGGCCGCGGTCACGTCGGTGGTGGTGGTGGCCGCCACCAGGTCCCTCACCCGCAACTCCGCCATTTTTGTCGGGCGGGCCACGGTCACGCCCTCTTCCCCGCCGAGCACCTCCCGCATCTTTACGGCAAGGGTGTCCGCCTTTGCAGCCCCCTCCGGCCCGGGAATCTCCAGAAGGAGACCCCCCGTCACGGCTTTCTTAGGCCGCAGCTCCGTTATGTTGAGCTCCGCCAGGTTTATTCGGCTGGCGGAGCTCATGGCCTCCGCGTACGACATTTTCGCCCCGTCTTTGATAGTTAGGGCGACCGCCGCCGTACGCGGGGGTCTTCGCTGGGGAGTTTTGGAGGCTACTTTAGCCCCTCCCTCTTTCTTCCGCTGCTGCTGCTGTTGTTGTAGCTGCTGCTGCTTCTTCTTCTGAGGCCGCTGCTCCCCCTGTGGCCTCGCCGGCAACTTCTTGGCAGCCGCCGGAGGGGCCGGAGACGGGGCCAGGCGTCCCTGGGCCTGGGTCGCTCCCCCGCCTTCTTGCCCCCCCTCCCGGCCACCGTGGCCCACGTGTTGGCGCCCTGCTGCGTCGGCTGCCGGGTCGCCACGGATGAATCCCCGCGACGACAGGCCGCCACCACTTGCGCCTGTATCTTTCTGATACGCACCTCCCTCGGCGTCTCGTCCCTCGTCGTCTTCTGCGGGGGTGCTGCCCTCACCCACTCCTCGGAGAGCTCCTTCCGCAAGGCGACGATTTTCTTCTCCACCCTCCCCATAAAGGCCTCGAAGAGGGCCTCCAGACGCTCCTCGCTGACAGGCCCCGATTTTCGCTTGGAGGAGGTGGAAGAGTGGGACGTGCGGGCCTTGGTCCTGTCCGTTTTGTCCTTCGCCTCCTTCTCCCTAGACCTCACCGGGACCGCTTTGGCCGCCTTGAGCGCCAGCTTGAGGTCAGCCACCTCGTTGCGCAGCAGGAGGTTCTCCTCCTCCGCCCCCTGAGCACTGTTCTTCGCCGACCTCTTCGCCAGCTCCGTGACGGCCGCACGCACCATGAGGGCCGCCTCGTTGAGGTCCCTCACGTATATCCCTTTGAGGTTGGCGCTCCTCCCAGCCACCTTCCTCACTACGTCCATCTGAGCCAATATGTGCGCACCCAGGTTTGCCGTGGGCTGCGGTCTAAGGTCATCTGCGAGTTCACTCTCCGTCGGCCTGCCCCTGACGCGCATGGCCGGCGACGACTCGTCCCCCGGGCTTCCCAATCGCCTCTTCCCCTTAGTAGAGGCCCGCCCCTGGCCGGACTCACCAGAGGATCGGAGCCTCTTTTTCCGCGCGCGGCGGCTCGCACACTGGCATCCGAGTCCGAATCGCTTATTTTAATATAGGATTCGCTACTCACCGCCGTCGCACTCCTCCTCGTCTCGCTGCCCTTAGATGCTCCAGGAGCAGCTTCCCTCCGCAGCTCGCTGTCCCCCGATGTTCCAGGGGCAGCCTTCTCCTTCCCACACTCCGTTGTGCTCACCACTAGAGTGGCCTTCCTTAATTCTTCTGTTTTTTGTTTCTGTTTAAAATCCATACTGTTCCCACGCTTAGGTCGGAAGAGGTGGTCGACCGGAGCAGAGCCGCCTTACCCCGGTAAGGCTAAATACAACCAGGAGTCGCCAGGTTCCCGGAGGTTGGCCGCTATCGGCTGGTGCACCCACCAACCACGCCCCAGTGCCATCGACTGGGACGCCCCTCTTCGCTGCGCGCCCTAGCTTGGGGTTAGGGATTTTTTATAGAGGTTGTCATCCGCGCGGTACGGCCGGTTAAGGCGAGACCCCCGTTCCAGCGAAACATGACCACTGGTTTACGGTGTTCCGTGAGCCGCTACTTAGTTTTCACCGCTCAGCCCAAGCCCGCCCGGCATGGTTGTACCTGCCAGGAATGCATCTCCCGCCGGCATGGTCTTGGGCCTCATTGCAGCTACTCAAGCCCCTGCACCACGTCAAGGTGGCGGCTCCTAGCAGGGGACGACTGTGTCCCCTGCAGTGCCTCAAGCGGCACGGTTATAACATATACATATAAAGGCTGCTTACAATACATCAAGGCTACTTACATATTATAGTATAATCCTACGTGGTTCTTCAGTGGCAGGAATTTGTAAAAAGGTTTATTGGTTTTGACTTAATACAGAACCTATTGCATAATTAGAAGCATCCGTGGTGAGGATAAACTCTGAGTTGTAGTCCGGATACTGGAGGATCGGTTGTGTGGTTAATATGCGTCTGAGTTTGTCGTAGGATTCAGTTTGTTCCGAGGTCCATTCAAAGGGCATATCCTTTTTAAGCAGGACAGTCAGGGATTTGGCTATTTTCGCAAAGTCCTTAATGAATCTTCGATAATAACCGACCAGGCCTAAGAAAACTTTAATATCTTTTTGACCCTTAAGAGTAGGAAATTTTGCTATCGTGTTGATTTTATAATAATAATAATAATAATAATAATAAATTTATTTACGGGGATAGTCCCTTTAGATTACATGATAAGTTGTAACCGTTGTAATAAAGGACATTACATACAACAACTACAGTAAATTATACATATAGAAGGAAAGTAATAATAATAGTAATTACATTTGTTATCCATAATGCCACAGTATGCTGCGGATAGATTTTTTTTTTTTTTTTAAATCCGCTGGGTGATTGTCCAAAAAAGTCAATTTCGTTGTGGTAAATATTTGCAAGCGAGCATATCCTATTAAATGAGTTGTATTTACCATAATTAGTAGAATGCTGTTCTGTTGCTATAAAGTTATTATTTCGTAGATAAGCTGAAGGCAGGAGCAAATTACATTTCTGTGGAATTTCTGAACAGCTGATCTTACCGTTTTGTCTGGATTTGGCAGTACGCCGTTGCCAGAAATTACATGTCCTAAATATCCCACTTCTTGCCGCATGATCTCGCATTTTTCCGGTTGTAGCTTTAGATTATTGTCTCAGAGACGATTAAAAATGGCTATTAACTTATTGTTAGCGGAGTGTTCCTCGATTGACGGCGCGTAAATGACTATATCGTCGAGATGGACAACACATTGCAATCCTTGTAAACCCGTCAGGATAGAGTCCATTAGCCTTTGGAAGGTCGCAGGAGCGTTCTTAAGTTCAAAAGGTACTGTTGAAGATTCGTAATTACCTGAGGGTGTTGAGAAAGCTGTATTTTGTTTATCCTGGTCGCGCATTTGGATTTGATGAAATCTACAATCTAAATCTAGTGTTGTAAAATACTTTGCGTGTCCTAGTTGATCTAATATATCTTCAATGTTTGGTAAGGGGTATGCATCGCCGATCGTTACAACGTTTGATCGTTTGTAATCGATTACGACTCTCCATTTTCGTTTGCCGGAAGAATCTAACTTTTTTGGAACGATCCACAAACGAGAGGAGAAAGATGGAGAAACCGAATTTCGTATGATCCCTCGTTTAAGCATTTTATCTATTTGTTTATTGACTTCGATTTTGTGAATTTCGGGGTATCTGTACGATTTGGTGTAAATTGGAGTCGGATCATTTACGTTTATTTCGTGTTCTATAGCGTCTGTCGTGGTCGAAATATGTTCTGGAAAATGGAATATATCGTTATACTTTGTACAAATTTTCAGAACTGAATTTCTTTCTTCAGAATTTAAATGTTCAAGTCTTAGATTTTTGTTTAATAAATTTTCCCGGTTTAGCTGAAATTTATTGTACTTTACCGCATATTTTTTATTGTACCGCGTATCGTGTCGATAGCTCATCATTTTCGAAGATAAAAATGCACAAAATGATGACACCTCAGCATCCGGAGGGGGCGCGGTGGTGTCAGCGGCGGAAGAGGTGGACGTTAGACGTCAGGCCCGGCTGGTCGCGCGTCCAAAGTGGAGGATGGAGCTCCTCGACCGAGGAGCGACGCAGCGAGCAGTCGAGGCGTTCCTGCCCAGCCTTAACGAGTGGCTGGACCCCGGCAGGGGTACGCTGACCTACCGGGTCACACAGGTGCTCACCGGACACGGATGTTTCGGTGAGTACCTGTATCGGATCAAGGCGGAGGCCACGGCGGAATGCTGGGAATGTGGGGCTGCCCGGGACACTGCGCAGCACACCCTGGAGGAGTGCCCAGCGTGGGCCAGGGAGCGCCGTGTCCTCGCGGCGGCCGTGGGGGCGGACCTCTCGCTGCCGACCATCGTCAGCAGGATTGTGGGCAGCGAGAGGTCCTGGAAAGTGATGGCCTCCTTCTGCGAAGAAGTGCTTCGCAGGAAGGAGGCGACGGAGCGGGATCGGGAAGCGTCCGATCCCGCTCGTAGGGAGAGAAGGAGGGGCAGGAATCGCCGGCCACGACCGCTGGCGAGTTCCCCCCCACCCGTGGCGTAAGTGCGTGGCGGTCCGAGAGGTGACCGGAGGTGTTCCCCCTCCCCCTTTCGGGTGCTCGCCACAGCGACCATGAATCCGGGCGGCCCTGCTGTGGGAGGACGATGTCCTCCTGGTATCCCGCAGGGCTGCCCAACAGCCGATAGCGGCGATGTGTGTGATGGAGGGGCGAACATGTCAGCCACTATCGCTGACCGGACTCCGCCCCTCGCGAGGAGGGATAGCGGCGGTGGGCCGAGGGGCGTAGAGGTGTTCCCCCTCTCCCCTCTCCGTCTCCACCGCCGCTGACCGGAAGACTGGCGGCCCCGCTGGGGAGGATCATGTCCTTCCGGTAACCCGCGGGGCCGTCGGAGTGCCGCGGACGGCTCGGGTGGGGGCCCGAGTCATCCTAATCGCGGCCTGGGATAGGAGGGCCGTACTGGGTGTCGCCCCCGGTACGGCCGTGCACGAAGGTGGCCCGGAGGGTCCCTCTAACCCTCCCGACGATAGGGCCGAATTGGCATGGGCGCGGAAAGCACCGGACGATATCTTTGCAGGTCCCGGAGCCTCCCATTATGCGCCAGAGGTAGGCGACCGGGCTGGTTTTAGCCGGTAAGAATCCGGCACTACCTCCTGCCCTCCCCCAGGGCAGGAGGTGTCTTGCGAAGATTTCCACCTCGAAAAAAACAAAAAAAACACCTCAGCATCCGGTACCGTCGACGTCGCATCCAGTCTTCCAACTGTAGTTTTCAGTATATCAACAGCACTTGTTAATAATTCGGTACCCCTGTCAGTTGTTTCTCTCCTCCGCTTAGGTGGTCGCGGACTGACAAATTGCTGTCTTTCCATTTCTGAAGCTGATGTACTCGGCATCACCTGAGAATTATCTCCCACATTACGTATATCCTCTTCATCAGTAAACTCGTTCGAATGGGACTCCCGGACAATGAACAAGAAATAACAATTAGTAGTAAAGATAACAAAATCTCTATTAACTATATTAACTCTATTAATGTAGTCCAATGAATATGTGTTGCAGCTTCCTAGAACTCCTTCAGAGTGGACGGCGAAATGCGAGGTCTTTGAACAAACATGGGATTTTATGCACTCTACAGGTGCAATTGATGGGAAGCACGTTTTACTGCCGTCACCAATTAAATCCGGTTCTGAGTTTTTCAATTACAAATCACAATTTAGTATCGTATTGCTCGCTTTAGTTGATGCAGATTATAACTTCTGTTGCGGATTCACCATTAGGGAGGGCGCTCGTTAGCTTCGCGCCTAGCGCTGTTCCGTGGCGTCAAGCGCGAGCGTTCTCCCCCACTTGTCTCTCCATGCTCCTTGCCCCGCGCAGCGGTATAAATACCGTTGCGCGGGCATACTAATGGTCGGTTTGTTAATATTCACCAATAGATAAAAGGTTTTAGAGAGAGATTTGCGATTGGAGTTTAAACGATTTACAACCGTTTAAACTGTTGATAAAGAATAGGAGCGATAGGTCGTGCGGAGAAACTGTACATTCTATACATTTTCGTTACTCGTACTTTATTATTTCTGCGGTTTATTGTACATTACTTGTTCTTGTGCGGTGATTGTAAAATATATGTGATTCGTGCTACTCGTGAATTGTGCCTTTCTGTAAAATGAACCTAATCCGTTGACTAAAATAAGATCTTAAGCAGCTATCCGAAACAACTTCCTATTTGCTGATGTTGGGTGCCAAGGGAGAATTTCCGATAGTGGCGTATTCAATAACAGCAAACTCTACCAAATGCTAAGGGACAATTCTTTAGGTTTCCCAGCGCCAACCGAACTTCCAGGACGACACGTCAAAGTGCCTTATTTTATTGCGGGCGACAGTACTTCTACACTTCAAGAAAATGTAATGAAACCGTACGGAGGAGAGCATCGCAAAGGCGCGTGTAAACGAGTTTTCAATTACCGACTGATTGTGAGCAGGGCTCGTAGGGTGGTTGAAAATGCTTTCGGTATTATAAGTTCGGTATTCAGGGTTTTAAGAAAACCATTACTATTACAACCGGAGAAAGCCGAAGTAGTTGTCACAACAATTCTTTGTTTACACAATTATCTGCGACAAAATTCAAGAACCTTGTATACGCCTCACGGAACTGTTAACTATGAAGATGAAAATGGACAACAAATGGATGGTACATGGAGAAATGACCTAGACCAAATGACTTCTATGCTTTCACTGCAAAGCATACCCAGAAGATCCACAAGTGCACTGGAAAAAATTCATGACGAACTCGCAGATTACTACTCTCACGAGGGGGCTCTTCCGTGGCAAGATAAATACGCATGAAATTTATATTTGTATAAACGTATTCGTTAACTTTTTTCCTTACCGTGTCCAGCCTTTCCCGCGGTGTATCTCGGTCTTCTAAAAATTTAAACAGATCATAGGCAAACCAGCGGCTACGATAAATCTTGGCTGCCCCTGTATCAAAATAAAATTAAAATTATAAATAAATAGTTAACAAAAATAAAGAAAAATAGTTTTAATTAGTAGGACAATTTTACTACCTTATAGACATAGAAAAGGAATAAACCTTTTCCTGTTCCCATGGACATCTTTGTCCGCGACTTTTCTCTTCGGTAAGACGAGAGAAGGCTCACTATTTTTTTCCTGTAGTCGTCTGGTGCTCTGTTCATTTCCCTGCCTATGTTCTCCCACGCATCAACTTTTTCATTTTTTTTTAAAATAGTTGATGTCACGTGGATTCCAGAGATTTTCCAATCTCCTATAGTGCTCAATTATTTTTGTCACTTGCTCTTCAGTCCACTCCATATTATATTAACAATACAACACTTTCAACACACTGTCGCGAACCCGTTAAAAAGTATACAAATCGTCTTGTATACTTGGTTGATGCGTAAAGTTAATTGTCTTACAAGGGGAGGCCGAGGATGACGGGAAACGGATTTTCCTGAAACTTGCAGTATTCGAAGATGTCGTATCCAAAGTTAATTTGGCAAAGCAGTAGCGCGCAATTCTCAAGATTTTCCGAGAAAATTGCATTTGAAAATCGCTTACACTTGCCAATTTTCGTTCACTAGCCTGTATGCCTACTATCGATATTTCGAAACCCAAATACTCTATTCGCGACTTCAAAAAATGACATTTCTTCAAATTTATAGTGAGACCAGCATTCCTAAAGGCATCAGATACTTGGATCAACCGAGTCAATCCTTCATCTACAGCCATACTCGGAATAATAATATCGTCTAGATAAGCCATCACGATAGCATAACACATCGCACCTAACACCGTGTCCATGAGACGCTGTTAGACTGCAGGAGCATTACACAAACCGAAGGGCATCCTTATAAACTGGTAGTGCCCGTCCGGTGTTACGGAGGCTGTCTTGCCTCTCGAGTCTCGTTCTACTTCGATCTAATAGTAACCACTAAAAAGGTCTAAACTTGTGTAATACTTCTGTCCCTTCAATCTATCTAATTGATCGTCGATGCGGGGTAACGGATACCTATCTTTTACGGTAGCTTTGTTGACCCCGCGATAATCGATACACATGCGTATCTCCCCGCTTTTCTTCTGAACCAGCATCACTGGTCTAGCAAACGGTGACGTGCTATCCTCAACAATGTTGTTTCCCTTCACTTCAGTGATCATATACTTTAACTGCTGCCTTTCGTAATACGACAATCGGAATGGTCGATAGATTACAAGTTTATCTGAAATAAGCTCGATACGCATAGTTGTTCGATTCGCTTTGCTTACCTTCCTCAACATTGTCGCTACTAGGTCGCGGTTATCATTTAATACAATGACACATCTCGGGATGGTTGGACCTCGTTCGCGAAGACCTCCTTCGATGAACAGCTCCTGGTTCGGGAACCCTTCGCAACTGTAACGTGTTCCAAGTAGGTATCTGGAATAACGCACATTTTATCAGCACGAAGCACGGTTTTCTCGCGTCTTGCGGCTCGATCTGCAAGGGTTTGCCCTCTCTGTTCGTTATCCGTAGCTCCCCTGCTCTGCTGATCACTATCACACCTGCATTCTCCGTGTATGGATGACCAACCAAAAGGGGTACAGTCTGACTCCCTTTCGGAACAACGTGCACCTCCGTCCTGACCGTCACACCATCGATGCTGATATCGGCTGCACGCACCCAGCGGCTGCACGCACCCAGCGGCTGCACGTGTACTTCACTATAGTCCACAAAACAGTTGAACTTTGTCTCGTGATAACTGAGTCCAAGTTCGTCCGCGACATCTTTTCGCAAGGCCACGACACCGCTTCCTAGATCAACATAACACTTTACTTGCCGCCCGGCAATAATCGCGTCTGTGAAATACTTCTGGCGTGTATATCCGTTAATAAACAACACTGATCGATCCCGCGAACCTCCCGCCGACCCAGACGGTCTGTTTGCCGCCGTGTCCGCCGGCAGCACATTTGAAACAGGTTGGCACGTGTTTCGGTTTAGAACAAAACCGCACCGTGTGCCCTATTTTTTACACGCATGGTACTTTAGAGATGAACGTGGATCTACCGCGCCGTTGTTACGAGATCGTTCGTTGTTGCCAACGGTTCCCTTGTGTAACTCCCTGTGTTTCGCAAATCCGTCAACAATTCGCTTGGTTTTTTGTATCGGGCTGACGGCCCTAGGTAATCTCTGAGTCGAAGACTATCAAGGGCGTTAACGATCCATTCGATTGCTTCGCGGTATCTTCATTACCTTTTTTTTTTTTCTTTTTTTTTTACGTGTGGGAAATCTTACATGAGACACCCCGGCCACTGGGGAGTGACCGGGGTAGTGTCGGATTCTTACCGATTAAAACCCACACGGTGGCCGTCCTAGGGCGACTAGGGAGGGCGCGTGGAACCCTGACGGACACGACCCCGCGCCCGCCCTCGCCGTGCCTCAAACTAAATAGGAGGCTCCTCCCGAGGAGAGTCAGAAGGACTCTCCTCCAATACACGTAACAACTAATACCCACAGCCGCATTGCGCGGCCACCACGCAATACGGCCCATCCCATGCCACGTGCAATGGCTTCCAGATCCCCCGTCCGACAGCCCCTGGTCCTCTAGTCGGGACGGAAGGTCCCGACGCTACTTCCCCCCAGGGACCCAATCAGGTTGGCGGAGGCAACAGACGCCTGCGCCTGCGCCTCCTCCTCCCGACGTCTCCTCTCGCACGAGCGGGGTCCGCCCGCTCCCTGGGCCTCTCCGTCGCCTCGGTTTTCTGTGGCGCCACTCGCAGGCCGAGCCTTTCCACCCCCGAGACGACGCAGGCCACTCCCAACTCCGCCAGGCGCGCGGCCCTCCCGTAGTCCATCCCCGATGCCAGCACCAGCGTGTCGTCCGCGTAGCAGGTCACGCTGACACCGGGGGGGAGGGTAACCCGGAGGACGGAGTCGTACGCGAGGTCCCACAGCAACGGGCCCAGGACTGACCCCTGCGGGACCCCGCGATCCACGATCCTCGTCCACCTGCCGGACAGGTAGGACCCGATTACCCTTCTCAGATAAGGGGGCACCCGTTGGCGGATTAGCGCCCCCCTTATCTCTTCCCAGGGCACGGAGTTGAAGGCGTTGACGATGTCGAGCGACACCGCCAACACAACCCCGCCCCTTCCAGTGGCTTCCCCCGCCAGAGACCGGACGCGCGCAGCAGCGTCCAAGGTCGAACGCCCCCGGCGGAAGCCGAGCTGATTTTCATCGAAATCGGGTCCCACCCCGGAGTGATGCTCGGTCACGCGGCGCGCGATGATCCTCTCGAGCATCTTCCCGATCTCGTCCAGCAGGCATATCGGCCTGTAGGCGGACGGCCCCCCCGCGGGCCTCCCCTCCTTCCTCAGGAGGACCAGCCCCCCTCTCTTTCACAAGGAGGGGAACTCCCCGGTCCGCAGACAGGCGTCGAACGCCCGCCTCAGCCTGTCCCCGAGGATGGACACGGCCCAGGCCAACACTCTGCCCGGAACCCCGTCCGGCCCGGACGCGGTGCGTCGGGACGTCATCCTCCGGACGGCCGCCCCGATCTCCCCGTCCGTCACCTCCAGCTCGGCGGACCAGTCCGAAGGGGCCACCACGCCGGGCATCAGGCGGGACGCACCACCTCCATCACCGGCCAAGGGGAACAGGGACTCCAGAACGCCTCCCAGCAGCCGGGGCCCCATCGTCTGCGTCAGGGGGGGCGTCCATGGTCGCAGCTTGCCCATGACCAGGCGGTACGGACGCCCCCACGGCTCCACGTCCAGCGTCCCGAGGAGCTCGCGCCAAGCGCCGACCTTCGCCGCAGCGATGGCGCGCTGCAGGGCCACCCGCGCCTCCCTATAAACCCCGTACGGGAGAGCAGCCGCTCCAACCACGCCACGCCTCCGGCAGCGCGCCCTCGTGTACCGGCGTCGCGCGCGGATGCAGACCGCTCTCAGATCCGCGATCTCGCGGGGCATGGCGGCGTCGCACACCGTCCTCAACGAGCCCCGGAACCAGCTCGCCTCCCCCTCTCCGCTAACCGATCCAGCCGGCTCAGCCCCGGACCACGCGACGGCGTGAAGCGCCGCCACCAGGGCATCCCTGTCGATCCTGCCGAGCGCCAATCTCGGCGGCGGGGAGGCAGCCCTCCCCCCAGGCCGGGCCCGCGCGGCGGACACACCGCCGCCGGTGGCCACCTCCATGATGATGTGGAGGTGGTCGGACAAGGTCTCGACGTGCTCGGCCACTCTCCAGCCCGATATCTTCCGTACGGCAGCAGGTGTGGCCCACGTAAGGTCCACGATGGACGTACCCTGCCACCGCACGCACGTCGCCACCAACCCGCGATTCGCCAGCCTGAGGTCCAGCCCCGCCGCCCAACCCAGCAGCACGTCGCCCTTGGCGTTCGTCCGGGGAGAGCCCCACGCCGTAGCGTGAGCGTTGAAATCGCCCAACACCACGACCGGCCGGGTAAGGCACCGCGACACACACGCCCCCACCCGGTCTAGGAAGGCCCCGAACGCCAGGGCGCGCATGCTGGGCGACGCGTACACACCCACCACCGCCGTGTGCCCCCACAGCGCGGCGACGAACCCATCGCCGCGTTCCAGCAGGGTTGCCGGCGTTACGCGTCCTCCCCCTCCCCCCACTATCATCACGGAGCCACGCGTGTCCACCATCCACGGAGTGGAGGGGGTAACGGGGACCGCATATGGCTCCGCGACGACCGCCAGCCCTATATCACACTCCCGCATGATCTGCATGAGCAGATCCTGCGCTCTGCGGGAGTGGTTTATGTTGGTCTGGAGTAGCCTGGCACTGAAGGCTACTCCAGATCCATGCCCTCCTCCGTAGGGCATTGCCCGACCGTGCGGTCAGGGCTCCTCTCCGCCGGCTCCTGAGCCGGACTCAGCTCAAGAGCCGACACTCGTGCCTCCACTTGCTCCGTGGTGTCCCGCTGTACAACCTCCAGTTCCATGGCCACCGGTGCTGGCGCGGCCGGTGCTGGCGCTGCCGGTGTTGGCGCCGCCGGAAGAGCAGGCCGCGATGCCGGATCCGGCTCCTTCCTCCCTCTTCTCCCTCCAGGCTTGCAGGGAGCGCACGAAGGAGCCCCCAGCCTGTGCCCAGCCGGTCGCCCCAGGTCGCTGCACGCGGCGCATCTCGGGGCAGCCGAGCATTTGCTGGCCCGGTGACCGCCACCCTCGCACCTGTAACACCGATCGCTCCTGTCGGTGCCGCTGGTGCACCCGCTCTTCGTGTGCCCAACTTCCAGGCACCTGAAGCACTGGAGCGGGCGCGTTTGGAGGGGCTCCACGGACGCGCTGCACCACCCGACGGTGATTCGCCCCGCCCTCGCCACCCGGTGTGCCGCTTCCAGCGGGCATCGGACCGACGCGGCTGAAATCGAGTGTTGAAATCGATATCGCCCACCCTCACGTTTCCCACTGGGCAGCCACCGGCCGCGGCCACCGCCGCCGCCACCTCTTGGGGCCTGGAGGACACATCCAGCCCCCGCACCCTCAATTCCCCGGTCGTACTGGGCCTGGAGACTCTCACCCCCGAGCCCTTCAGGACCCCCGCCATCCTGTCGGCCAGTTGTTGGGCCTTCTCCTGGATACCGGGCCCCCGAATCTCCAGGATAAGCCCGCCGGTCTTCGATGTCTTGGGCCTAACCCCGTCGATCCCAATCTCGGCCAGGCTTATCTTCTCCCTGGCCGTCGCCATCGCCTGCGCGTACGACAGTTTGGCGTCCGACGCAGCCGTCAGCGTGACGACGGCCGTCCTCGGGGGCCGCTGGAGAATCCGCGCCCCTTTCTTCGGTCGTCGCCCCTCCGTCCTGTTGTTGTTGTTGGCGTCCGTATCCGGCGGCGGCGCACGCCTCTGTCGCGACGCCTTCCCGCGCATCGGCTGCTGAACCGGGGGGGAGGAGACCGTTGTCGTTCGTCTCCCCTTCTTCATCTCCTTCCTGAGGGCAGCCGTGCTCCTGGCTACCCTCCATTCTTCCCCAGCTGTCCTGGCCGGCGCCACGCCCGTGGGCATCCGGGGCGCCGCAACCGGAGCCGCCGGTTGCGACCCAGGGGGCGACGGCGCAGCACCCTCCGCGCGCAGCTCGCCCCCGCCCCCAGCCTGGGCGGCAGAAGCAACCGCCGCGAGGAGCCTCCTCTCCATGGCAGCCATTTCCATCCTCACCATGGCTGCCACCTTCTCCTGAAGGGAGCTCCCCTCCCTCTGCCGGGGCAGATCTTTCCCCGAGGGGGATCCGGATATACAAGATAAAGGTAAAGGCGCACTCACCGGTTGCAGGGGGGGGCGCCGCGGTTGCTGTTGTTCTTCCTCCTCCACGCCTTCACCGGTGTCCGCCAGACGCCGCTGCTCGCGACGAATCCCCTCCATTCGCGCCGCAACCGTCGTCCTGGTGATCCGGACTGCTGCACTCCCAGCCCCTCCAGTAGTCTTCCCGCTGATCGGTCCCGGCACAGCATGCGTGCCGCTCGCCACGATGCTCGCAGCCTCCCTGCGCAGTTCCTTACGCAGGTCGACCAGCTCCTTCTTGGCGTTGCGCAGCTCGGCCCTCAGTTGCGCATTTTCTGTTTCCAGCCACTGTGCCTCCACGGAGCTGGAGGAGCGCTGCACAAGCTCGGTGACGGCCGCCGAGGTCTCCCTGGCTGCCACTCGCAAGGCGTGGACGAGGCCCTTCAGGTTCCTGGAGACCGAGGTTATCTTCTCGACCTCTCTCATATGTCCGAGGACAGCGCCGCCCAGTCCACCGGTCGCCTCCGTTTGCATCTCGCGGCGCAAATCCTCCGCTCTCGGCAGGGCTCGCTCCGAACTCCTGCAGAGCCCCGGCTCGGTCGCGATCCCGCGCTTCCCTGCGGTCCCCGCATCCGAGTCCGAGGTAGAGGCTCGTCCTCCGATGTCTCCCCGCCTCGGAGAATCCGAGGAGACCCAAACCCTGGCTCTGTTCCTGGGTCTCTTCCTCCTCCCGTTTGTCTTCTTTCCACCTCGGACGCTCGATCCAGAGTCCGAGTGCGACTCCGGTCCGCCTCCAGGATCGCTCCTCCTCTCGCCAGTAGTCATAGAGTGTACAGTGGCCTGGTCTTCCACCACTGACACTCCGCAGTCGTAAGATAACGACGAAGCAGGGGCCTGCTTGACCACCCCCGCAACGCCCGCTCTGGAGGTTCCGAGGCCTCCTGAGCAGTAATTTTCCAGTCCTTTCGTTGTGTCTGTCATAATTTGATAAACTCCACACTTGCCCATTTCGTCATCGTTAGATCCAGTCCAGTTACCACTCACTCTTTCGCCCCCCGCCCCAGCTATGCTGGTGCAGGGGAACCAGGGAGCCCCACGAGGAGGTGAGGTGAGTGGATTTAGCCGTTTTGGGCCCGCCAACTTCACCGAAGTTCTCCGCACCTGACTGCAATGGATGCAGCCCAGATATAAGTGAACATCAGTTCCATTGTAGTTTCGACCCGGCGAAAAACGTCGCCAGGAAGTCCCAAAACCGCTTCTGCTCCCCGTATCTTTATTACCTTGCTTTATTACATCTCGACAGTTTTTCACAAAAATACTCAATGATGTTCTGATTAAGTTTTTCTAATAGGGTACAGCTTGTAGTCTGGCACTCACCATGCTTTCATCCGCTGGAAAATTCTCTCTTAGTAGTTCCTTCCATTGTACCCACGATCGGTCCATGCGAGGCAGGCTATCCCTTCATCTCCTCGCTACACCCGTTAACTTCATCAGGGCATAGTGGCAGACGGCGATCTCGTCCCACCGATAAAGGCCCCGTTTTCTTCTATTTTCTCGATCCACTCGTCGATGGTAAACTTACCCACAACAGTATCAAATGCCGGCAATACCGTTGCCAAATCGCGAAAATACCGCTCTTCTCTGTCTTGTCCTTCGTTAGCCATCACGACCAGAGAACGCGAACACGCGTGTTTGCACAAACCCCAAACTTCGAAATTCAACACACCGCATTATGTACTAATGGCGTCGATTTCCCGTGTCTCTCCTCGTGTCGACCCAATCCAATACTCAAAACTCTCAATTCCTTTCACCCCGCGCTTACTAAAAGCTTACGCAGGCGAATCTCACTTCTGATAAATTGTAGGGATTCCGGGTACCGATACTACAAGGCCTCGATATCTTTACAAAAATAAACTTTGTTTCTCTCGACTCTGACATACACTTCTCATTACGCGCAACACTTTCGCAGCTGGTGCGTAATTTAATCCCACAGACTCTACAAAATAGAACCTGTGTATAGTTATCTAACAGAACAATTTTAAACTGTTTATACCCCTCATCAAAACGTGTCGCTAGATGAAGCCGTGGAAGATTAAAATTTAAGACGTATGTTTCGGACGCCGGTAGGCGGTTTTTGGAATGCACGTAGGAAAGGCGGTTGCTTGGGTCGAAAGACTCTATAAATATTTGGCTGTACGTCTATATTGATTCGATACAATAAACTGCTGGTGACGGTGCGCTGACTATATGATTATGGTGTGACTGAATTCGCAGAACAGGAGGATTGGTCTTTATTATAAGACGGTTAACGGTGAACTGGTCATGTAACGTTCGTAACGAGACATTACAGGGGGGCGCGCGGATAGTGTGGTAGGAGGGTGGCACGTAACGACAGGCGCCGTTACATCGCCGATTTATTCAATCCCGAACAACGTACAATCGACGAAAGTTCACCAAATATGGAATACTTGTACGAGTATTATGGGAAAGTCAAACTGGTTATACATGTATATGTAATATAGAAATTTATGGTGGCCAAGGCAAAAAACTGCAGGACACTGTAATAACAATTCTTACACCGTATTTCGGATATTGGCACCATCTTTATATGGATAATTATTATAATACTGTGGGGGAAGGACTCAGGATATGGCAAAGCCAAACACGAAACCCACAGTATTGTAAAGTTATATATATTTTGTACCAATTTGTACGGGGACGCTTCGTCGTACGACTGATCCTCGCCCGTCAAGCCATGTGCCAAGGATTGGGCGTCCTTTTCTAAACAAATCCGTCATCGAGACGGCAACGCATATCGCGGAGGGCCCGAGGTGTCACTGCCTCGGTGCTCAACCCATCGCAGCAGGAATCCGAACTCCGATATATGTACATATATTCCCACAATACTTTAAATATTGCTGAATTCCTGTTACACAATAAAATACGAATACGTGGTACAATACTCGATAATACAGGGTGTCTCTTAACTTCTGTCCTTCCCGGAAATGGGGGGTAGCTGGGGTGATTCTGAACAACTTTTTCCTTGACCAATGTGTGGTTTGCAGCTTCATTTTTAAGTTATTAACGAGAAACACTGGCCACTGAGAGCGCCCGCAAGGCGGCCGATGACGCGCGCTCAGGCACGAACCTATCAGCTATCGCGATGGGGGGGCATCGAGGGTACCGACGGAAGCGTGCGGCAAATGTTACATCGTCTTAATTAAGAATAATGTGGAATAATTCGTTTATACTTATGAAACTAATAAGTCGTTTAATAACCGTGTTCGATACGTTTATTCATTATCCGCAAGGAATAAACTGTTCTATTACTTATGAAAAAAATCTTTTATTTAACAGCACGTTTTTAGGTGGATAAATTATGTGACAAGAAAAACGATTTGCAGAACTAATGTTAGAAAAAGCTGGTTAAACTTACCCATTCGTTTACGAATTAATCTGGTAAACATTGTGCGAATCCTGACCGAGGCAACGTTCAACAGCTGAAGTTACGGCTGGGTTAGTATCCTTGCATGATCACTTCACTTCACGATAACTTGCACGGTCACTTGCACTTGCTACTGTGAAATTTGGGTATAGTTAAAAACAATTTATTCTTCCTACGTTTAAACATTTAGTAATATTCTGCGGTTGTGCGATTCACCTTTCTCGTTCGGTTAGCAGAACGACTCTGCCAGCTGAAACGTTCGCACTCGCTTCCACACGTACACGCACACACGCTGTCTCCAAATTTAGTGGAAATCGGCGGCAGATACCGATCACACAGGGCAGCATCGGTCCCTGCGTAGAGTGCGTCGCAGTGTGAGCGTCGGCACGTAAAACGTCGGCACGGAATCGTAAAAACGCAAACTATTACGAAATGTTTAAACGTAAGAAAAATAAATCGGTTTCAAATATTCCCACATTTCACAGTGACAAGTGATAGTGACAGTGAAGTGAAGTGATCTTGAAGTGAATTCACCGTGAGTGTAGTGAGTTCACCGACCCGGCCGGTGACATCAGCTGTTGAGCGTTGCCTAGGTCAGGATTCGCACAATGTTTACCAGATTAATTCGTAGACGAATGGGTAAGTTTAACCAGCTTTTTCTAACATTAGTTCTGCAAATCGTTTTTCTTGTCACATAATTTATCCACCTAAAAACGTGCTGTTAAATAAAAGATTTTTTTCATAAGTAATAGAACAGTTTATTCCTTTCGGATAATGAATAAACGTATCGAACACGGTTATTAAACGACTTATTAGTTTCATAAGTATAAACGAATTATTCCACATTATTCTTAATTAAGACGATGTAACATTTGCCGCACGCTTCCGTCGGTACCCTCGATGCCCCCCCCCCCCATCGCGATAGCTGATAGGTTCGTGCCTGAGCGCGCGCCATCGGCCGCCTTGCGGGCGCTCTCATTGGCCAGTGTTTTTCGTTAATAACTTAAAAATGAAGCTGCAAACCACACATTGGTGAAGGAAAAAGTTGTTCAGAATCACCCCAGCTACCCCCCATTTCTGGGAAGGACAGAAGTTAAGACACACCCTGTATATTGCCAAGATGTTTGAAAACAAAGCCGTTAAAGGTAAAAAAAGGAGAAAGTATTTTCAAGCGGAAAAGTGATATTTTGATACAATGGGTCTAGCCGGGTAAGAACGGACGACCCTAGTAGCACAAAAACATTGGAGAAATATTTTTTTCCAATACAGTGAAACCTGTTTTTGTGCGGTGGATAGGGACCGTATAAAAGAAATCGCACAAAAACAAAATCGCACAAAACAAACCGCATAAAAATAAAATCGCATAAAAAAGGACCGCACAAAAAGAGGTTTTACTGTATTGAAAAAATATTTCTTAAGCCACACTTTTTAAGATTGAAGAAATATTGGATCTGATATTGTACACATGTACAAGAAATATAAAATGAATATTTAGAAAACATGAGCTAAATATTCACTGAACATAACATGGATAATTAAAAGACATTCAAATCTAAAAAAAAGTTGAAAAATTATAACATTCGCAATTGCACGCGTTATGTACGAGAGTTCACACCAATCTTGGCCTTTATTGTACTACTTACTCTCTTAACACGTTGAGTGCCACGTCAGGCATCGCTAACTGACACTAAACCTTCCGTTCAGGCCGCGTCAGCCATCGGTGACTGACATTCAACTTTTCGTTCAGGCGTCGCTGTTTCACAGTGTTAAGCTACGCCGCGGCGCGCCTTCGCTCATGTCGCGTCGTGTGGCCTGAACGGAAAGCGAGGCAAAACCGGCGTGGCACTCAACGTGTTAAACAATTTTTCAACTTAAGACATTTTTATTGGTGTCGACCGGAATCGAACTAGGGACTCATGGATTACTGATCAACGTACTTTCCCAATGAGCTAACATGATATAATTAATCAGAAGAGGTAAAATAGCATTTCCTGAGCTGTGTTTAGCCACTCTACGTTCAAGCGTAATTTATTATATAGCACAACTCGATGGTGATTCATATCGTGAAAATTGTCAAAATCAAAATGTGTCCGGGCACAAGCATTATGGTTTTCATAAATTGTTGCGGATTCACCATTAGGGAGGGCGCTCGTTAGCTTCGCGCCTAGCGCTGTTCCGTGGCGTCAAGCGCGAGCGTTCTCCCCCACTTGTCTCTCCATGCTCCTTGCCCCGCGCAGCGGTATAAATACCGTTGCACGGGCATACTAATCGTCGGTTATAGTAATATTCAATAAGAGACAAGAGGTTTTAAGAGAGATTTGCGATTCCGGGTTTAAACGATTTACAACCGTTTAAACTGTTACTGAAAATAGGAGGTAAAAGGTCGTGCGGAGAAACTGTTCACTTTATACATTATTAGTTACTAGTACTTATTTATTTCTGCGTTTTATTGTACATTACTTGTTCTTGTGCGGTGACTGTAAAATATATGTGATTCGTGCTACTCGTGAATTGTGCCTTTCTGTAAAATAAACCTAATCCGTTGACTAAATTAACATCTTAAGCAGCTATCCGAAACATTGGTCCTTCGAGCCGGATAGCTCAACGGACGGAATTTACAAAAGGACTAAAAATCGAGTTAATCCCGTTGGTTAAAATCCGTTACACCTAAAGTGCGCGAAAAACGGTCGCCGCAAGACAATAATAACCGGGGTCGAACACGGTCGAACACGGTACGAATTACTTTCTACATTTTTTCGGTAACTCGACCTCGCCTTCAAACTAAGTACGGTTACTTGTTGTTAACGTTCAAATTACAATGGAAAAATACGTTAACAAGCAACTTTCGCTTTACCAGCGAATTTCCAACACCGTGACAAATATGAAAAAGCTTGGAGCCGCTAAGATCACTGATGGAGTAGTAACGTCGCGGCTCGAACTACTGGAGAAAAATTGGACCACCTTCACCGAGGGTCACGACCAGCTATTAGACATTGTGACCCCCGAGTACGCTACTTGGCCATATTTTGTCACGAATCATCTTGCTTTGTGTGAAGAAGCGTATCTGGTTAACAAGGCCGCATTACTGGACCTCCGCAAACCGCTGGAGCAGCCGCCGACCGCTCCGATCGCCAACCCTCCGCAGCGTTCGCTTCCACGAATCGACGTGCCCCGATTTTCCGGGGACTACAGGGAGTGGGCAAGTTATCGTGACCTGTTCACGTCACTCGTTATAGACAACAAGCAACTCTCCGCGGTGGAAAAATTCCACCCTCTAAAAATAAGTTTGTCTGGCGAGCCCGCTCAACTAATCCAAAATATACGCCTCACAGAGGCCAACTTCGCGGGAGCGTGGAAAATTATCGCGGCGCGATATGAGAACCTGCGGATCTTGATCCAGTCAAATCTCTCCGCTCTTTCCTCATTACCGTCCATGAGGAAGGAGTCAGCAACCTGCCTGAAACCTCTTCTGAACGGCACGCTGGACACCGTTCATTCACTCGAAGCCCTTGGCCGGCCAGTCGAGCACTGGGATGACTGGTCGGTCTTCGGACTTGTGCAAAAACTGGATGCGAAGACGAGACTAGCGTGGGAATCGTCAATTGGTGCAACTACTGATCCTCCTTCGTTTGAACAATTAAATCTGTTCCTCACTGGACACCTGCGTGCGTTGGAAGCAGTCGAAGAAGCCGTTTCGGACGCCGCAACATCACCTTCCTCAGGGTCATCGCTAAAAAACAATGCAAGATCAGCGAGATTCCGGACGCACACCGCGTCTACCACCGAAGAAAGACGTGCAAAATGCCCGCTGTGCGGTGACCAACACTTCGTGCTGTTCTGTGCCGAATTCAAACGGATGTCTCCGCTCGAGAGGAAGAGAATGGTCGCGGACAAGAATCTGTGTTTCAACTGTCTCGGAAACCACCCCTCACGTTCATGCAAATCTACAAAGCGCTGACAACTGTGCGTAGGTAAGCACCACACTTTGTTACACGTAAAATCGGAGCAGGAATCTTCGCGGCAAAAATCTCCACAGGATTGCGTGGAGGCGTCAAGGACGTCGCACTGTGCGCGAGCCTCCTGGTCAAGCAAACAACCAAGTTCGGTCATATTTCTCGCGACCGCGAAAATTCTGGTCAGGTCGAGTCGAGGCGAGAAACTTGCTGTTCGCGCCCTGATTGACCCTTGTTCCGAGGTGTCGCTAATCTCGGAAAATCTTGTGCAAGCCATGAAGCTCGAACGATGTGCCGCGCGATTTCCAATTCTGGGTGTAGGTAAGGCAGAAACCTACACGAGAGGAAGAGTGACGCTCACTTTCTCCGCTACTCGCGAAAACTCGAAGTCCCTCTCCACTACTGCTTACGTGCTGCCGCGTCTGTCTTCGTATTCCCTCACTCGCACCACTGCTGCTCGGTTATCTCTCGCTCACGTACAGGATTTAGAGCTTGCTGATCCTGATTTTCGTTCTGCTGGACGGGTAGACATCATTCTAGGGGCTGATGTCTACTCCGAAATATTTCTCGAGGGCATCCGGAAGGGTCCTCCCAACAGTCCGGTTGCCCAATGCACTTCCCTAGGTTGGATTCTTACTGGACATTGCAACTCCTCTTCTTACTCGAACTCTTCACCGCGTGAAGCGTTTACTTTGCAATGCACTGCAGGCGATACCGCGCTCTCTGAATCACTTCAGCGCTTCTGGGTACTGGAGGAGGTTTACACACCTCCCCGTACATTTACTACGGCGGAGAGTGAGTGCGAGCAGCACTTCTGCTCCACGCACTCCCGAGACTCCACTGGTCGGTATCAAGTTCGGCTTCCCTTCAATTCTTCACCGGCCCAATTGGGAAACTCGCTCGAAACAGGACTCGTACTGTTGCACAAACTGGAAACTCGCTTGAAGGGCAAGCCTGAACTAGCAATTTTATACAACGCCTTTTTAGAGGAATATTTACGATTAGGGCACATGGAACCCGTACCGTCGGACTCCATATTTTCTCGTTCGGCATATTACTTGCCGCATCACGGCGTGTTGCGCGATGCAAGTGCAACAACGCGACTTCGGGTTGTTTTCAACGCTTCGCAGAAAACAAAGTCCGGAGTGTCACTCAATAATTTACTTCACACGGGCCCCAATCTTTTACCGGAAATATTCCACATATTACTCCGATGGCGAAGACACGCTGTAGTATTCTTGGCTGATGTACAAAAGATGTACCGGCAAATACGCCTTGCTCCAGAAGATTGCGATTTTCAGCGCATTTTATGGCGTCAGCATCCTGGAGAAGCTCCCCGTCACTTCCGTCTTCTTACTGTGACATACGGTATGTCGTGTGCTCCCTATCTCGCTGTTCGCACGCTGCAGCAGCTGTGTAAGGACGAACAACACGCCTTTCCTTTGGCTGCAGCCTGCGCCTCCACTGACGTCTACGTGGATGACGTCATATCTGGAGCAGACTCTATCTCGAACGCTCTCGCCTTACAACGAGAGTTGTTACTGTTGTTCAAGGCGGGCGTTTTACCTTGCATAAATGGACTTCCAATAAACGGGAGTTATTGGAAGCACTTCCTGTCGACGCTCGGCAGGAAAATCTGGAACTCGCCTGCAATCTTGACAACATTTCTACACTTCTTGGCCTCCGTTGGCCCTCTACGGAGGATACTTTTCACTTTTCCATAACTCCTCGCCACTCAGAATCACCGGTAACAAAACGCATCGTCTTTAGGGAGGTAGCAAGCCTCTTTGATCCACTAGGTTTTCTTGCACCGGTGGTTATCACCGCAAAAATCTTTATGCAGTCCTTGTGGCTTTTAAAACTCTCTTGGGATGAAACTCTCCCTCCATCACTCGCCCATTCTTGGGAAAATTACTATGAGCAATTGCAGTTGCTATCCTCGTTGCACATTCCTCGGTGGTTATTTAACCACGTAAACGCTGAATCGTTGGAGCTTCATGGTTTTGCGGATGCTTCTGAAAGAGCATACGCAGCCGTACTATACTTGCGCTCTTCTTACTCCGACACAATGCCTTTTGTGTCACTTGTTGCTTGCAAAACGAGAGTAGCTCCGTTGAAGCAAGTTTCTGTTCCTCGGTTTGAACTCTGCGCTGCGTCACTCCTTACACGCTTGACTATCAGTGTCAGAGATAGTTTACAATTGGAAAAATGCACTATTAACTTGTGGTCAGATTCTACGGTTGTGTTGAGTTGGTTGCAGGGTCACCCCTCGAGATGGAAAACTTTTGTAGCAAACAGGGTCGCAGAAATTCAAACCACGCTTCCAGCCGCCACTTGGCGACACATCAAGTCTGCTCTGAACCCTGCAGACGTGGCATCTCGAGGAGTGGCAAGCCACGTGCTGCTTGACCACACACTTTGGTGGAAAGGTCCACCTTTCCTGTCCGTGCAATCATATGACTTTGACCAACACAAAGTTCATAACCTCGCTACTGACCAGGAGGTTCGCTCATCAAGAGTGACCTGTCTCGCGATCACTTCTAGCTGTTCCTTTTTTGAGGAACTTGCCGGCCGGTTTTCCACAATTACAAGGTTGCTACGCACGGTTGGCTGGTGCCTACGATTTGGCCGAATTGCGAGGGGTCGAGAAACACACACGCAAGTATCCCACCGTCTTTCTGTATCTGAAATAAACCATGCTAAACTTGCCTGCATTCGATGCTTCCAAAGGATTGTCTTCGCTACGGAACTGGAGATGCTTCAACATGGCCGCTGGGACGCATCACCGCTACGCACAAGGGCCGTACATCTTGAACTGGTGTCCGATGCAACCACTGCCGCCTTTCTTGCTGCATTCCGACGCTTCATTCCTCGACGTGGGACAGCATCACGGCCACCCACAGGAGCGACGATCAGCGTGTTCGCCGCGTCGTTTCCGGACGGACCGCTACTACTACCCGACGAGGTCCATCACGAAAACGTGCCTGCTGCGACCAGCCACTGAGGGAAATCAGCCTCATGACTCACTCCTGCTTACTCCTGTTTACTTCGGCTCACTTGCGCTACACTTTTACACTGCACTCACGGTTCTTTCAATGTTAAACATGCGACTTCACGGAACCTTTGCGCATCCTTGTTACTATGTATAATTGCGCCATGCTACGCATGCCGCGGCGGGCGGAATGTTGCGGATTCACCATTAGGGAGGGCGCTCGTTAGCTTCGCGCCTAGCGCTGTTCCGTGGCGTCAAGCGCGAGCGTTCTCCCCCACTTGTCTCTCCATGCGCCTTGCCCCGCGCAGCGGTATAAATACCGTTGCACGGGCATACTAATCGTCGGTTATAGTAATATTCAATAAGAGACAAGAGGTTTTAAGAGAGATTTGCGATTCCGGGTTTAAACGATTTACAACCGTTTAAACTGTTACTGAAAATAGGAGGTAAAAGGTCGTGCGGAGAAACTGTTCACTTTATACATTATTAGTTACTGGTACTTATTTATTTCTGCGTTTTATTGTACATTACTTGTTCTTGTGCGGTGACTGTAAAATATATGTGATTCGTGCTACTCGTGAATTGTGCCTTTCTGTAAAATAAACCTAATCCGTTGACTAAATTAACATCTTAAGCAGCTATCCGAAACATAAGTAATTCGTTTTTTGTAATATGTACCCTCTTCTGTCCATCTTTCACAGCTATTGCGACCTGTATGTCCTTTAATATTTAAGTATTAGTGTAAAATCCATGCTCTAAAATATCATTTAATTCGTATATAAAATCACTTAAGACTTAAGTAATCAACCAAGGAATTTGGTTTTGCATTACCATAATACAGGGTGGGTCGCCACATTTTGCCATCTAGATTTACGTCATTATTATTACGCATAGCAAACAATGTTTCAGATGAAGTTGAATGGTTTTGAGAGGGGCACATTCTGATGGTGGGTCATTCCACGCCAAATCAATCACTTTTGGACGTCACCATCGGCGATTTTGTTCTAAATGAAATATGTTGTAGTCCATATGGAATTAGGGGGGGGGGGTTAAGTCATCATTTTTGCGGTTGACAATTTGTTTAGAAAATACAGGCCTTCAAAGTTTGTGATTTTTGCCATTTTTGCGAAAACGGGCTTTTGTTAGGAATTTTTATCTCCGGAACTGTTAGACCGATTGAGCTACTTTTTTTTGTTTTATTCACAAAGGATTGGGCTATTATAAAATAATTTTTTCAACCTCGGTAATTAACTTTATAATGTCGAAAAATATAAACAAATTCTTTTTTTGAGTTTTTTTCGATGATGGGGCGCAATAAAAAAATTTAGAAAAATATATGTCCATATTCCTTGAAGTTTCCTCTTCAAAATGAGACTTTCAAAATGATGGACGATTGAAAATTGGCTTCACAATGAGCTGGAAAAGGAGCGGCGTACCCCCGTTTCAGGTAGGCGAGTCGTGCGCTCGGGAGCGGGACCGCTGTATGGTCAGTTTCCTACACCCGTTGTTCTCCAAGCAATACCAGCAGATCTCGTATACGACTAAGTTGCCCTATATTTATACCTCGAGAACAATATTAGTAACCACTCTTGGCCAACGACAACTTTTTAATCATGAACTTCATTTATAGATTTACTTTCTATACCTACGAACATACATATTGAATATGTTGTACAAAAAAGGTGTCATTGCTCAATGGAAACCACGAGAAGGTGGTGGTTTTCTTCCATCGGGGACAGGGGGTGGTTATGGATAAGATCATTGTGTGGGGTGGACTTAGGGATTGTGGAAAAATGTCTAATTGAAGTCTATTTCATTACACTAAAGACAGAGCCATCATTATCGCACGAACAAGTTTTGCAGAGTACTGTTTTATTGGATAATGGCGTAAAGCTGTGAAAGCTTCTCGTGCCTGTAATTGGTAATGCTGTTGCAAAGCGAGCTTGTAAACAATCAGCATGCTTATATTTGAAAAAGATGTTTTTGCCCATTCAAATAAATCCTTAGGAGTGAGAATTTGATTGTTTAGCGGCCTTTGCAGGCTAGTGCGCATTGCGAGTCTTTTAATGCTTCCTCCAAGACCGTCACATGGTCCTTTACCATGAGCTGTTGCAAAAAATGCCATTCTGCAGCAACACCGAAATCGTTATAATGGTGAGCTAAATTAATAAAGTTCTTTTTATTCTTGTATTGCGCAGCTGCCCCGTCAGAAAAGTATATAATCTTGTTTATGGCTTCCGGATATATATGTTTAAGATATTCTATTAATTTCTTTTGAAAAATATGAACGGCAGCTGAATTATGGTCTAAACTTTCGGAAATTATTACAAAGTTATGATTATGATCCTTGGTGTATATAACAAAAGGATGAAGAGTGACTTGTTTATTATGCCAATAATAACTTTGCACTTCATCCTGTACAACGAAACTATAATTTTCGGAAAAGTCGCCAATGACAACAAATTCTCCGTGATCTATTAACTCTTTTCTTTGTGTTAAGTACAAACTCTGTGCTCTAGCGATATAATCGTGTGTTTGCAAAATTGGAAGTTTATCAGCCAGACGATCTATGAAGTCATCAGTAGAACATGTAAGTGTGTCCAAGGAAGATCTATCAGTATTGGTCCAACTTTTTCTGTTGGATTTGTAATCTCTCGCTGCTAATAGCTTCACGTATATTGTATGTTTATTCATTTGTTTCTTTTACCTACGACTCTATTCACTCTAATAAACTTCTTCCTGTTCACGCTGAGTAGAATCCGTCTCGTTGATTTCCCATCCTTTTACATCAGGTTATGGGCCCAGACACTGGACTTTGTAAAGTATAATAATTGTGCAGTATTTTTATCCTTTATTTACGGACAATAATATTCCGTCGATCTATCTTTGATTTGAAACAGTAACGTGGTCGATTTGTTACTAACACGTGGTAATGGTCTCCGTTTCTATCATCTTTCTTTGAACTAAAAGTAAAGAAGCTAAGCCGATTTAAATATGACGGATCAGGGAGAGGCTTCGAATATGCAAGCAGCCGTGTCGAATATGTCTCTTAGCGTGAGTGGCAGTGTACCATCGATTGAAAAATTGGAAGGTCCTTCTAATTATAACGATTGGAAGTTTTTAATGCGGATGTATTTAATCCACGACGGGCTATGAGAGTGTATAAATAACGAGCATACTGATAAAAAGAAAGATCAGAGAGCATTAGCAAAAATATGTCTTAGTGTGAGGAAGGATGCGTTTGCCCACGTGAGAAGCGCGAAAACGGCTCGCGAAGCTTGGAATGGTTTGGCTGAAGCACATGAAGACAAAGGGCTTGGTCGTCGTTTGCGACTGTTGATACAATTATTCAACTTGAAGCTACATGACTTTGATTCCATGAGTAAGTACATCTCTGAAATCATGTCAGTAGCACATCAATAATCAGATGTCAAGAAACCCTTAGACGATGAACTACTGGCTGCAATAATGTTGAGTGGCCTACCCTCAGAGTATGGACCTATGATTATGGCTTTCCAAAGCATGAACATACAATTAACCAGCGTCGTAGTCAAGTCTAAATTGCTGCAAACTGATCTGCGTGACATGGGAATGGCAAGTCAGGAGTCAGTGTTTGCAATAAAACACAAATACAAGGAAAAGAAACCCCAAACTGCTGTAAATCAGGTACGAGATATTACTTGCTACAATTGTAAAGAGTCTGGTCATTTTAGTTCTCAGTGCCCAAGGAGGAAAAAGAAAGGAAAATACAGGCCTCACGAGGAATAGAAAGGTTTTAGGAGAGAAGATAAAAGCCTTTTAACTACTTCCTTTGCTGCAACAGAATTTGATGCGACTGATTGGTACATAGATTCTTGCCCGATTCTTGATCAATAGAAAGCCAATGGACACAGAGGTACTGGTAGCAAGTAAGCCTAAGGTAAAGAGCACACACATAGGTGATATAAAGGTCATGTCAAGAAAAAATGATACGTTTACTATAAAAGATGCTGTTTCGGACAGCTGCTTAAGATCTTATTTTAGTCAACGGATTAGGTTTATTTTACAGAAAGGCACAATTCACGAGTAGCACGAATCACATATATTTTACAATCACCGCACAAGAACAAGTAATGTACAATAAACCGCAGAAATAATAAAGTACGAGTAACGAAAATGTATAAAATGTACAGTTTCTCCGAACGACCTATCGCTCCTATTCTTTATCAACAGTTTAAACGGTTGTAAATCGTTTAAACTCCAATCGCAAATCTCTCTCTAAAACCTTTTATCTATTGGTGAATATTAACAAACCGACCATTAGTATGCCCGCGCAACGGTATTTATACCGCTGCGCGGGGCAAGGAGCATGGAGAGACAAGTGGGGGAGAACGCTCGCGCTTGACGCCACGGAACAGCGCTAGGCGCGAATCTAACGAGCGCCCTCCCTAATGGTGAATCCGCAACATTCCGCCCGCCGCGGCATGCGTTGCATGACGCAATTATACATAGTAACAAAGAGACGCGATGTTTCCGTGAAGTCGTATGTTTAACATAGGAAGTGCCATTGTGAAGTGAAGGAGAAAGTGAGGAAAGGAAGTAGTGCGCGCCGAGCTATTTTTCCGTGGAAGCTGGTGGCAACGGGCAAATCTTTGCGATGGGCCTAGTCAGCGTGGTTGTTGCAGTGCGGACGTCCACAACGCGAACACGTTGATCGTCGCCCTTGTGCGTAGCGGTGATGCGTCCCAGCGGCCATTGAGACGGTGGCGTTAACTCGTGCCTCACAAGGCAGAGGTCCCCGATCTGCAAGTCGGGCTGCGACGTTTGCCATTTACCACGAGATTGTAGCTGATGCAAGTACTCAGCTGACCACCGTGACCAGAAATGATCCTGCATTTGCTGGATCAGATGCCACCGCCGTGAAGGGGAAATCTTGGCAGTGGATAAGGATGGTTCTGGTAAGGATGTAAGCGTAGAGCCTATTAGAAAGTGCGCCGGGGTCAAAGCGTCGATAGAATCGAGATCGTCCGAGAGGGCGGCTAGCGGCCGTGAGTTGAGGCAGGCCTCTATTTGGGCCAGCAAGGTTGCTGTTTCCTCAAAGGTTAACGGAGTGTTACCAGCGACCCGCCGCAAGTGAAACTTGAGGGACTTGACCGCTGCCTCCCAAATACCGCCGAAATGAGGAGCGCCAGGAGGGTTGAACTTCCAAGATGTTCCTTCTTGGGAAAGATGAAACGCGACATCCTTCCAGTCAAGGAGAGCAGATTTTAACAGCTCTCTCAGCTCCCAGGTAGCTCCCACGAAGTTGGTCCCCTGGTCGCTGTACATAGTTGCGCAAATCCCACGTCGAGAAATGAAGCGTCGGAATGCAGCAAGAAAGGCGGCAGTGGTTGCATCGGACACCAGTTCAAGATGTACGGCCCTTGTCGCTAAACAAACAAACACAGCGACATACGTTTTCCTTGTGTGTTGACCTCTGCCGGTTGCCGATTTCGTAGAAAAGGGCCCCGCGTAGTCAACACCGGTATGCGTGAATGGCCGGGAAGGCTGCGCGCGGGGAGCAGGGAGGTTTCCCATTAACTGCTGCGCAGCTTGGGCGCGCCAGCGGCAACAAACCACACACGAGGCTATCACGCGGCGTACCGCGCGACGCCCCGCCAATATCCAGTATTCTCGCCTTAGCGTTGATAAGGTGAGTTGCGTTCCTCCGTGTAGTAGTCGCTTGTGTGCCTCTCGGATGATGAGGGTAGTAAAATGCGCTTTTGCAGGAAGAATTGCTGGGTGTTTTTGCCATTCATCCAGTAGTGAGTGCTTCAGACGGCCCCCCCACCCTCAGCACGCCATTGCTATCAAGGAATGGCGCCAGCTTGGCTGTCGGACCACGTGTAACCTGGCGGCCATGTTGAAGCATCTCCAGTTCCGTAGCGAAGACAATCCTTTGGAAGCATCGAATGCAGGCAAGTTTAGCATGGTTTATTTCCGATACAGAAAGACGGTGCGATACTTGCGCGTGTGTTCCTCGATCCCTCGTAGTTCGGCCAAATCGTAGGCACCAGCCAACCGTGCGTAGCAACCTTGTAATTGTAGAAAACCGGCCGGCAAGTTCCTCAAAAAAGGAACAGCTAGAAGTGATCGCGAGACAGGTCACTCTTGATGAGCGAACCTCCTGGTCAGTAGCGAGGTTATGAACTTTGTGTTGATTAAAGTCATATGATTGCACGGACAGGAAAGGCGGACCTTTCCACCAAAGTGTGTGGTCAAGCAGCACGTTGCTTGCCACTCCTCGAGATGTCACGTCTGCAGGGTTCAGAGCAGATTTGATGTGTCGCCAAGTGGCGGCTGGAAGCGTGGTTTGAATTTCTGCGACCCTGTTTGCTACAAAAGTTTTCCATCTCGAGGGGTGACCCTGCAACCAACTCAACACAACCGTAGAATCTGACCACAAGTTAATAGTGCATTTTTCCAATTGTAAACTATCTCTGACACTGATAGTCAAGCGTGTAAGGAGTGACGCAGCGCAGAGTTCAAGCCGAGGGACAGAAACCTGCTTTAACGGAGCTACCCTCGTTTTGCAAGCAACAAGTGACACAAAAGGCATTGTGTCGGAGTAAGAGGAGTGCAAGTATAGTACGGCAGCGTATGCTCTTTCAGAAGCATCCGCAAAACCATGAAGCTCCAACGTGTCAGTGTTTACGTGGTTAAATAACCACCGAGGAATGTGCAACGAGGATAGCAACTGCAATTGCTCATAGTAATTTTCCCAAGAATGGGCGAGTGATGGAGGGAGATTTTCATCCCAAGAAAGTTTTAGAAGCCACAAGGACTGCATAAAGATTTTTGCGGTAATAACCACCGGTGCAAGAAAACCTAGTGGATCAAAGAGGCTTGCTACCTCCATAAAGACGATGCGTTTGGTTACCGGTGATTCTGAGTTGCGAGGAGTTATGGAAAAGTGAAAAGTATCCTCCGAAGAGTGCCAACGGAGGCCCAGAAGTGTATAAATGTTGTCAAGATTGCAGGCGAGTTCCAGATTTTCCTGCCGAGCGTCGACAGGAAGTGCTTCCAATAACTCCCGTTTATTGGAAGTCCATTTATGCAAGGTAAAACCGCCCGCCTTGAACAACAGTAACAACTCTCGTTGTAAGGCGAGAGCGTTCGAGATAGAGTCTGCTCCAGATATGACGTCATCAACGTAGACGTCAGTGGAGGCGCAGGCTGCAGCCAAAGGAAAGGCGTGTTGTTCGTCCTTGCACAGCTGCTGCAGCGTGCGAACAGCGAGATAGGGAGCACACGACATACCGTATGTGACAGTAAGAAGACGGAAGTGACGAGGAGCTTCTCCAGGATGCTGACGCCATAAAATACGTTGGAAATCGCAATCTTCTGGAGCGAGTCGTATTTGCCGGTACATCTTTTGTACATCAGCCGAGAAAACTACAGCGTGTCTTCGCCATCGGAGTAATATGTGGAGTATTTCCGGTAAAAGATTGGGGCCCGTGTGAAGTAAATTATTGAGTGACACTCCGGACTTTGTTTTCTGCGAAGCGTTGAAAACAACCCGAAGTCGCGTTGTTGCACTTGCATCGCGCAACACGCCGTGATGCGGCAAGTAATATGCCGAACGAGAAAATATGGAGTCCGACGGTACGGGTTCCATGTGCCCCAATCGTAAATATTCCTCTAAGAAGGCGTTGTATAAAATTGCTAGTTCAGGCTTGCCCTTCAAGCGAGTTTCCAGTTTGTGCAACAACACGAGTGCTGTTTCGAGCGAGTTTCCCAATTGGGCCGGTGAAGAATTGAAGGGAAGCCGAACTTGATACCGACCAGTGGAGTCGCGGGAGTGCGTGGAGCAGAAGTGCTGCTCGCACTCACTCTCCGCCGCAGTAAATGTACGGGGAGGTGTGGAAACCTCCTCCAGTACCCAGAAGCGCTGAAGTGATTCAGAGAGCGCGGTATCGCCTGCAGTACATTGCAAAGTAAACGCTTCACGCGGTGAAGAGTTCGAGTGAGAAGAGGAGTTGCAATGTCCAGTAAGAATCCAACCTAGGGAAGCACATTGGGCAACCGGACTGTTGGGAGGACCCTTCCGGATGCCCTCGAGAATTATTTCGGAGTAGACTTCAGCCCCTAAAATGATGTCTACCCGTCCAGCAGAACGAAAATCAGGATCAGCAAGCTCTAAATCCTGTACGTGAGCGAGAGATAACCGAGCAGCATTGGTGCGAGTGGGGGAATACGAAGACAGACGCGGCAGCACGTAAGCAGTAGTAGAGAGGGACTTCGAGTTGTCGCGAGTAGCGGAGAAAGTGAGCGTCACTCTTCCCCTCGTGTAGGTTTCTGCCTTACCTACACCCAGAATTGGAAATCGCGCGGCACATCGTTCGAGCTTCATGGCTTGCACAAGATTTTCCGTGATTAGCGACACCTCGGAACAGGGGTCAATCAGGGCGCGAGCAGCAAGTTTCTCGCCTCGACTCGACCTGACCAGAATTTTCGCGGTGGCGAGAAATATGACCGAACTTGGTTGTTTGCTTGACCAGGAGGCTCGCGCACAGTGCGACGTCCTTGACGCCTCCACGCAATCCTGTGGAGATTTTTGCCGCGAAGATTCCTGCTCCGATTTTACGTGTAACAAAGTGTGGTGCTTACCTACGCACAGTTGGCAGCGCTTTGTAGATTTGCACGAACGTGAGGGGTGGTTTCCGAGACAGTTGAAACATAGATTCTTGTCCGCGACCATTTTCTTCCTCTCGAGCGGAGACATCCGTTTGAATTCGGCACAGAACAGCACGAAGTGTTGGTCACCGCACAGCGGGCATTTTGCACGTCTTTCTTCGGTGGTAGACGCGGTGTGCGTCCGGAATCTCGCTGATCTTGCATTGTTTTTGAGCGATGACCCTGAGGAAGGTGATGTTGCGGCGTCCGAGACGGCTTCTTCGACTGCTTCCAACGCACGCAGGTGTCCAGTGAGGAACAGATTCAATTGTTCGAACGAAGGAGGATCAGTAGTTGCACCAATTGACGATTCCCACGCTAGTCTCGTCTTCGCATCCAGTTTTTGCACAAGTCCGAAGACCAACCAGTCATCCCAGTGCTCGACTGGCCGGCCAAGGGCTTCCAGTGACTGAACGGCGTCCAGCGTGCCGTTCAGAAGAGGTTTCAGGCAGTTTGCTGACTCCTTCCTCATGGACGGTAATGAGGAAAGAGCGGAGAGATGCGATTGGATCAAGATCCGCAGGTTTTCGTATCGCGCCGCTATAATTTTCCACGCTCCAGTGAAATTGGCCTCTGTGAGGCGTATATTTTGGATGAGTTGAGCGGGCTCGCCAGATAGACTGATTTTGAGATGGTGGAATTTCTCCACCGCGGAAAGTTGCTTGTTGTCCATCACGAGCGATGTGAACAAGTCACGATAACTGGCCCACTCCCTGTAATCCCCGGAAAACCGAGGCACGTCGATTCGTGGAAGCGAACGCTGCGGAGGGTTGGCGATCTGAGCGGCCGGCGGCTGCTCCAGAGGTTTGCGGAGGTCCAGTAGTGCGGCCTTGTTAACAAGATACGCTTCTTCACACAAAGCAAGATGATCCGTGACAAAATATGGCCAAGTAGCGTACTCGGGGGTCACAATGTCTAATAGCTGGTCGTGACCCTCGGTGAAGGTGGTCCAATTTTTCTCCAGTAGTTCGAGCCGCGACGTTACTACTCCATCAGTGATCTTAGCGGCTCCAAGCTTTTTCATATTTGTCACGGTGTTGGAAATTCGCTGGTAAAGCGAAAGTTGCTTGTTAACGTATTTTTCCATTGGAATTTGAACGTTGACAACAAGTAACCGTACTTAGTTTGAAGGCGAGGTCGAGTTACCGAAAAAATGTAGAAAGTAATTCGTACCGTGTTCGACCGTGTTCGACCCCGGTTATTATTGTCTTGCGGCGACCGTTTTTCGCGCACTTTAGGTGTAACGAATTTTAACCAACGGAATTAACTCGATTTTTAGTCCTATTGTAAATTCCGTCCGTTGAGCTATCCGGCTCGAAGGACCAATGTTTCGGATAGCTGGTTAAGATCTTATTTTAGTCAACGGATTAGGTTTATTTTACAGAAAGGCACAATTCACGAGTAGCACGAATCACATATATTTTACAATCACCGCACAAGAACAAGTAATGTACAATAAACCGCAGAAATAATAAAGTACGAGTAACGAAAATGTATAAAATGTACAGTTTCTCCGCACGACCTATCGCTCCTATTCTTTATCAACAGTTTAAACGGTTGTAAATCGTTTAAACTCCAATCGCAAATCTCTCTCTAAAACCTTTTATCTATTGGTGAATATTAACAAACCGACCATTAGTATGCCCGCGCAACGGTATTTATACCGCTGCGCGGGGCAAGGAGCATGGAGAGACAAGTGGGGGAGAACGCTCGCGCTTGACGCCACGGAACAGCGCTAGGCGCGAAGCTAACGAGCGCCCTCCCTAATGGTGAATCCGCAACAGATGCTCTTCATGTGCCTGAGTTATCCGCAAACCTACTCTCAGTAGGAAAGATAGCTGAGAAGGGTCGGATTGTGGTATTTGATAATGATACTTGTAAAGTCTACCGAAATGACAATTGTGTTATCACAGGAGACGTTGAGCTTTCAGGCACAAGAGTAAATGGTATCTACAGAGTGGATCTCTAGAGGAAGACTATACCAAATGAAGAGATAAATGAGACATCAATGTTGTCAGTTGTGACAAATCACAATTTATGGCATAGACGACTAGGTCATCTTTCAAAGAAAATGATGGCAACATTGAAGAATGGTTTAGCAACAGGCTTAAATTACTCTGAACCTGACAATCTGCCACCTTGTGTGGCATGCATTGAAGGTAAGCAACATCGCAGACCTTTTAAGAAAATAGGACCACATCTGAGAAGCAAGCAAGTTTGGGAACTTGTCCATTCGAATTTATGCAGCCCAATGAGTCAAGCAACGTGGGGAGGAGCCAGATATCTATTAACTTTCGTAGATGACTACACACGTAAGTGTTTTGGATACTTACTGAAAAGTAAAGACGAGGTATCGCTAAAGTTTGTTGAATTTATGACAGAAGTTGAAAGGCCAACAAATAAGCAAATTAAGAATCTCAGAACAGACAATGGTAGAGAATATGTAAATAACAAGCTCTTGAAAATCCTCAAGGACAAAGGCATTAAGCACGTGACGACGGTGTGCTACACTCCAGAACAGAATGGAATCGCCGAAAGGCAAAACAGGACTATAATAGAAAAGACTAGAAGTATGCTTCAGGACTCGGGCCTGGATCGGAAATTTTGGGGTGAGGCAGTCAACACTGCAATCTATTTAAAGAATAGCGCACCCACAAGGGTCCTCGCTAATATGACTCCAGAACAAGCATGGAGCGGAAAGAAAATTTATTTAAGCCACTTAAAGGCCTTTGGATGTGATGCTTACATGCATGTTCCAAAGCAACTGCGGAATAAACTGGACTCAAAATCTAGGAAACTAATTATGGTTGGATATTATGAAGAAATTGATGCATACCGGTTGTTCAATCCAAGCACGAAGGATATTGTTAAAGCACGTGATGTGATTTTTGTTGAAAATTCCAACAATATGAAAGACAATAGAAACACAAACACAGTAGAAGAAGGCTCTGAGCCAGTCGTGCTGGATCCTGAGCGGGTAGTGGAGATATTGGAAGTCAATGAAAGTAATCTTCAGCCTGACAGGGAACACGAAGACGAAGGAAATTACGAAGAATCTAACCAAAATAACGAAGTGAATGAAGTCACCGAACGGAGGTATCCCACAAGAAAAAGACAAGCTCCGACGAGATATCCAGAAGCTCTTTCTTGGTATGCAGAAATTGAGCAGGGATTGGAGGATGACCCAGAAAGCAGAGCTGAGGCTTTATCTAGTAAAAATTCCAAAGAATGGACAAGGGCAATGGAAGACGAATATGATTCCCTTATTAATAACGAAACATGGGAACTGGTTGATCGTCCGAAGAATAAAAACGTCGTTGATTCCCGGTGGGTGTTTAAGACCAAGAAGGATACCAGTGGGGACATTAAGAAATATAAAGCAAGGTTGGTTGCTAAGGGCTTTACTCAAAAATATGGAATTGATTATTGTGAGATCTTCTCACCCGTTGTGAGACACTCAACAGTCAGAATGCTCTTGGCACTAGCAGTCAAGATGAATCTAGAAATTCACCATTGGGATGTGATGACTGCGTTCCTTCAGGGTACATTGGAGGGGGAAGTCTTTATGGAACAACCGGAAGGTTTCACTTCAGATGGAGACGAAAACAAAGTATGTCGGTTGAGAAAAGTAATTTATGGCCTAAGGCAGGCATCTCGAGCTTGGAATAAGGAAATTGACGGAACAATGACCCGACTTGGATTTGCACGAAGCAAATATGAGCCTTGCGTATATTTCAAAATCACTGAAAGTGTCACCATAATATGTGCCTTGTACGTTGATGATTGCATAGTATTTTTCAATGACGCAAAAGAAAAGGAAGAGATCAAGAATATACTGTTCAAAAGGTACAAGATGAGAGATTTGGGAGAGCTGAAGGAGTGTCTCGGTATCAGAGTCACACGGGACAGCAAAAATGAATCTTTAACAATTGATCAGAGACATTATGCAGAAAGAATTTTGCAAATTTTTGGAATGGGCGACTGCAAATCAGTTAGTACACCATTGGATCCCAATGTGAAGCTGGGCAAGCCAAAAGGAGAAAGGATGAATCGGCCTGAAATTCCATACCAGAAGCTAATTGGATGCCTGATGTACCTGGCAACATGTACCAGACCAGACATTGCACATGCGGCCAGTGTGTTTAGACAATACAACTCTTGCTACACCGAGGAACACTGGCAGGCCGCAAAGAGAGTTCTTCGATACGTCAAAGGTACCTTGAATTATAGTCTTACATATAAAAGAGGTTTATTTGACTTAATAGGGTATGCTGATGCAAATTATGCCGGGGATGAAGATGACCGGCGGTCCTACACTGGCTATGTCTATGTGCTGGGAGGGCAGCTGTTAGCTGGGAATCTAGGAAGCAACGTACTGTTGCACTCTCCAGCACAGAAGCGGAGTACATGGCGTTGGCCGAATCCGCAAAGGAAGCCCTGTACCTGAGACGACTACTGCAAGAAATAACAGCGACTGGCGACAAACCAATATTAATATATAATGATAATCAAAGTAGTCAGAAACTCGTTGAAAACGACAAATACTATAATCGTACAAAACATGTAGATGTAAGATACCATTTTATTCGTAATGCAGTACAGGATAGGTTAATGGTACTTGATTATAAGGATACTGATAACATGACGGCTGTTTCGGATAGCTCGCTAAGATGTTAATTTTTACGCGCAACGGTTAAGGAATTTATATCAAATAGGCACAATTCACAAGTAGCACGAATTACATTTATTTTACGGCACCGAACAAAACAATATTGTACAACAAAACGCAGCAATAATAAAGTACGAGTGACAAAATGTATATAGTTCAGTTTTCTCCGCACGACCAATCACAAATCTCTCTGAAACCTCTCTCGTAATCTTTGATGAACCGACGATTAGTATGCCCGCGCAACGGTATTTATACGGGGCAAGGAGCATGGAGAAATAAGGGGGGGAGAACGCTCGCGCTTGTCGCCACGGAATAGCGCTAGGCGCGAAGCCAACGAGCGTCCTCCCTACGAGCGAATCCAGAACAACGGCAGATATTCTTATTAAGGCACTGCATAAATCTAAGCATTTATTTTGTACGCAACAAATGGGTTTGTGTAATTTATTTTATTTAGCACGGTAGATTAAGAGGGAGTGTTGGATTTGTAATCTCCCGCTGCTAATAGCTTCACGTATATTGTATGTTTATTCATTTGTTTCTTTTACCTACGGCTCTATTCACTCTAATAAACTTCTTCCTGTTCACGCTGAGTAGAATCCGTCTCGTTGATTTCCCATCCTTTTACATCAGTTTCAAATTGTGAACGGATAATACTAAAACCGCGACAAGAAGTACATTTCCGTAAATGACAAGATGGAGTCGGTTGTTCACACATTATGGATTTTAAAATTTCTTTATAGTCTGTTACAATGCTTGGATCTGTGCGATGTGCAGCTACTGCTGTTTTAATCGCAAACAACATTAATTTTATATTCTGATGAATAACACAAACACAAACAGAGTGTGTTCCACTGGCACCAGCTAAAACACACTCCTTCGGTCGCAAACTTGCAAAGGTACTAAATCCTACTTTTTCTATGAAATGTTTCTCCTTAAAAAGTGCATACATTTCTTTGAGATTTCCTAGCACTAACCGTTTTTGTAAATGTTCTCTACATTCATTTCTTTTAACTGAAATAACGTCTTTCCTTCCTGGCATTACTCTACTTACATCGTCACTTCGATAGAAATTTGCTACTAATGACTTTGTACTATCTGATAATTGACGACCATGTTTGGGACTTGGGGTAGACATTATTCCGTGACTGACTTGCAATTGCTTCGCTTGCCTTGCCATGTGATATGTAGTTGGAAATTCAAATAAAATTCTACGAATACTCCAAGATTTCGGCAAAGTTGTTAGAATACGTATTTTTTCACTATCATTAACTCCTGAATTAAATTTATCTTTCAACTGTTTAACTATTTCAGTGTCTGGTATAGTATTAGGCGAGCTATTTTCTTTGCTTATTAAATGGGATCTTAATTGCCTAGAGATGCGATCTATTTTTTCCGATGTATGTTTACTGGACTTTAAAATTTTATGGGTAATGGGAGAATCACCCAAGGACGACGTTAAAATGTTTGTTGAACTTACAACATTAGCCGGTTCTATTGAAACGTTGCCGGAACTGTCACTACTATTGTTTATTTCTCCGACCGATAATCGGGATGGCCCTGGTTCAGCTAATGAAATTTCCGCTTGCTGTTTGTTGTGTAACCGAAATATTTTAAGGCGACAAAGATTGCAAATCAATCCCTTATCGGGAAGAGTTGGAAATGCTTGACGGATACTCACTGTAATATTACGAAGTCCTTTCGGGGCTCCCCAATGTCCCACCTGCTTAAAAGGATTACAACACTTACGACGCACCATTTCTAACAATTCGCTCACTTTTCTATAACTTGAAGTGCACGTTACGAAAATCTCACGTAAACTGAACATTGGGAAAAGGATGCCCAAATATATAGGAAGTCCCACCATGTCTTCTATAGAAGGAGAATGGCAATAAAGTAACATAAAATGCAACAAAGTAGTGTCAGCAATGTGTTTTTTTGAGACGCGACAATAGTTTCATGAAACAGTCAGGTCCAATAAAAAATTGTAGAAAAGGTTCTTTACAAGTGGTCTTCTGGTCGCTATGTAATAAACAGATTATCCGGTTTTAAGAATGTCCAAATTCTTTGCATGTTTCTGGAACCCAACAAGTTTGATGATTTTATTGCTTTCAAACCGATGACCGAAAAAATGGATCTTTTCCGCGTCACCTCAGGGTTAAAAACATAATTAAAAAGGTGTCGTTGGCCAAGAGTGGTTACTAATATTGTTCTCGAGGTATAAATATAGGGCAATTTAGTCGTATACGAGATCTGCTGGTATTGCTTGGAGAACAACGGGTGTAGGAAACCGACCATACAGCGGTCCCGCTCCCGAGCGCACGACTCGCCCACCTGAAACAGGGGTACGCCGCTCCTTTTCCAGCTCATTGTGAAGCCAATTTTCAATCGTCCATCATTATGAAAGTCTCATTTTGAAGAGGAAACTTCAAGGAATATGGACATATATTTTTCTAAATTTTTTTATTGCGCCCCATCATCGAAAAAAATTCAAAAAAAGAATTTGTTTATATTTTTCGACATTATAAAGTGAATTACCGAGGTTGAAAAAATTATTTTATAATAGCCCAATCCTTTGTGAATAAAACCAGAAAAAAGTAGCTCAATCGGACTAACAGTTCCGGAGATAAAAATTCCTAAAAACGCAAAAATGGCAAAAATTACAAACTTTGAAGGCCTGTATTTTCTAAACAAATTGTCAACCGCAAAAATGATGACTTAAACCCCCCCTAATTCCATATGGACTACAACATATTCCATTTAGAACAAAATCGCCGATGGTGACGTCCAAAAGTGATCGATTTGGCGTGGAATGACCCTGGTACATTTTTTTTGTAGGTGGACGTGTAAAGGACATATAAAGGTCATTAATATTTTTTAAATGGAATCATATATTTTTTATTGCATCAGCTGATGCTCCTTCATATTCTTTACAGAAAAGTACTAATCTATTTGTGTAAAAAAATCATTAGTTTAGGAGATACTTTAATTCTAATTTGTTTGGAAATCTCGACTTTCTGGTCAATATTATGAATTCAATGTGATAATGTAATAGGAGAGCAAGAATTATCAATGTAAATATTTACATTTTCTGTGTTGATAATTCTTGCTCTCCTACTTATTGAGAAATTTAGTCTCTGTTACGTCTCTGATACGGTGAATACGGCGGTACGGTGAATTATCACTTCATAATGAAGTATTCTAAAGAAGAAAAGATAGACATGTTATCAATTTATTTTGAAGCTGGGAAAAGTGCTACACATGCAGAAAGATCCATCACGTCGTACCTTTGATTAGGTTTTTAAAAAATTTCACCAGACGGGGCAATTATTACGCAAAAAGGCAATTCGTAATAAAACAATAACAAATGAAGCAAACGAAATTGCAGTGCTGGCCGCAATTACGTTAAATCCATCCGTTAGCTCTCGCGAAATCGAAAGACAAGCTGGAATTAGGCGCAAATGCATTTTACGCATACTCAAAAGGCACAAATACCATTCATATCATGTATCAAAGGTTCAAGAACTGACCGCAAATGTCCGTTATCAACGTCTAGAATTTTTTAATTGGGCTCTCTCTCAAAGAGACTAGTTTTTCAACAATGTTATGTTCACGGACGAAGCAACGTTTACGAAAAATGGATCAATGAATTCAAGAAATATGCATTATTGGTCAACAGAAAATTTTCATTGGTTTAGACAAATGGATAATCAACATCGTTGGAGTGTAAATGTTTGGATGGGCATACTCGGCGATAGACTTATTGGTCCATACTTTATCGAAGGATCACTAACCGGCCCAAAATATGCACATTTTTTATCAAACACTCTATAGACATTTTTAGATGATTTACCATTGCATACACGACAAATCATGTGGATTCAACAGAATGGTTGCCCTGCTCATTATTCAAGAATAGCAAGGGATACATTAAATCGAATGTTCCCAAATCGTTGGATAGGGCGAGGTAGCCCCATTCATATTCCGGCAAGATCACCAGATCTAACGCCCCTCGACTTTTTTTTGTGGGGCTACTTAAAAAATGAAGTGTACGCTGAGCCTCCGACTACAATGAGGGATCGTATTATCAATGAGTGTAACAAAATAATATCAGATACACTACGCAATGTTAGTGAGTTATTAACTTCTCGATTCAGAAAGTGTTCTGATGCAAATGGTCGCCACATTGAACCTTTTCTGTAAATACATATTACAATTAAAATATCTCCTAAACTAATGATTTTTTTACACAAATAGATTAATACTTTTTTTGTAAAGAATATGAAGGAGCATCAGTTGATGCAATAAAAAATATATGATTCCTTTTAAAAAAACATTAATGACCTTCATATGTCCTTTACACATCCACCTACAAACAAAAATGTACCATCAGAATGTGCCCCTCTCAAAACCATTCAACTTGATCTGAAACATTGTTTGCTATGCGTAATAATAATGACGTAAATCTAGAAGGCAAAATGCGGCAACCCAACGTCGTGCGCCATCTTAGCCGCGAAAATTTAAGTCGCTACACTACTTATTTAACATTGTCCATCTTTTGTGAACATAAAACAATCAAGATAAAAACACACATTGTTGTTGCTGTCAGAACTACACTTTGTTCCGAGTCGGTGCTCTGTACATATCTCAATATTTAGTTGAAGTATTTTTGAAGTAATATAACGTTTGTATATGTATTATAACCTTAATTCCAAATTGAATTTCAGTTAAAATAAGTACCCATTAGGATTTCGAAGGGAATATTCGATGATTCATCAGATGAATCTCTTATATGTTATCGAAGGAAAAGGCTACGACCTATCTGCTACACTTCAGATGAGAGTACATTAGAGGAAGAATCTAATATTCAGAATACATGCATTAGAGTTTCGAATTTACATTTGTGTGCGAATATAACATTCCAAGAGGGAGAATGGCAACCGATTCAGAGAAGAGAAACAGAAACAGAAGTGATAGAACATGGGCGTGGGCAAGACACGGAGCTTCTAATACAAAATATTAATTGCGATGATCCGTTAGAAATATATAAACTATTTGTAACCGATAGCATAATTCGACTTATGGTTCAAGAAACAAATAAATATGCCATGCAAGGTGGTATTGATTTATGTAATCAATCAATACAATCTTTTATATTGTATTTTTTATAAAGCTGGGTTGTGCCTCCTTCATAAGTGAGCACACACTCCAGCATCTTATGGCGAAACAGTCGTTTTGTCTTCTCTATCAGTCCTTGGTCCATTGGCTGTAGAATCGACGTTGCATTCGGCGGCATAAATATTATTTTCAAATATGGATCCTCCGGTTCTTCCACAATTTTGTGCCCTTGGAAATTATCCGGAAGTAGCACCACTTTCCCGCATATCCCTTTTTCCAATTGGTATCCACGAACTGCTGGCTTGAAATAATTTTGATACCAATCGGAAAACACAGATCGATCCACCCATGCATTTGCCTCTGATTTAAAGACCACTGGCAATCGGTTCTGGCAATGTTTTAATGCACGTGGTTTTTTATATTTATATGTATAATCAGTGGCATTAATTTATGATTGCCGGTCGCATTTGCGCATAATGCAAATGTAATACGCTCCTTCCGGACTTTAGAACCGCTGACGGATCTCTTCTGCTCTCCTGCCAGCGTTCTGGAAGGGACAGCTTTCCAAAGGAGACCACTTTCGTCCATATTATAAATATGATCCGACTCTATATTTTCTTCTTCCACCATTTTCTTGAAGTCTCCCCTAAAAGTTTCTGCCGCATCGACATCAGCACTTGCCTTTTCGCCATATGCATCTAGAAGGCGTACACTGTGGCGTCTTTTCACGCCTACAAGCCAGCCAATGCTGCATTTAAATTCCGAAACAAATTGTACACTTTGCTGGATCTCCGCTGCCTTCTGTAACATTAAAGCGTCCGTGACGATATCTCCCAATGCTCTTCTTTCCAGAAACCATGTCACTAGCCGGTGTTCTATATCTGCGTACATTGGTGTCCTTATCCTTTGTCGCATTCTTTGTGCCTTATTTTTTCCACTAAATAGTATTATATTCGCGGCATTTCTTTTTACGCGTCTTATCGTTGTGGAATGGACACCATACTTCGCCGCTACTGCTGACACGGATTGCGACGATTCCAAGTCCTTGAGGATCTCTAGCCGTTGTTGGATGGTTAAAACAAATTGCCTTCGACCTGTCATTTTCACTATTAATTATACACTTAGAATCTTCACTATTAATTACATATACACTTAGAATTTTCACTATTAATTATACACTTAGAATTTTGACTATTAATTATACACTTAGAATTTTGACTATTAATTAATCACTTTTTATGCTAATTTACTATCTACTATAATAAAACTATTTATGCTAATGCTTGTGTAGCAAGAATTGTTACTATAAATATTTATAGTAAACAAAATTGCGCTTTTCGGATAAGAACTTCGTAACGTTGTGCTTACACTCAGCGTTAAAGAAGTAATGAACGAATGCTTGAAATAAGGAAAACTAATCCTCTAAAAGAGGTGTATGTATGGAAGCAAAGTGGAAATTCCTGCCTAATTTCATTATGCGTCATGTATATCTGTTCCGACAGTTAATTGTTCAAAGGATTAGTGCCCGAAAATAACAATTCGGGAAAAGTCAAAAGTCGCTTCGGTCATAAACAACCCAGGTTGACCGCGGAGGTTTATTTCAGGTCAACGTTTTCACAGAGTGCTAAACTGTATTGTATTGTATGCCCATTGTATTGTAAGATACCCATGATTATTGTAGTATGCTTTTATGTTTTTAAAGAATCAGGCAATTAAAGAACCAGGTGGTCCAATGCGTTTCGCCTGGGCTCGGAGGGATCGAAAAGCGTTTCCCCTGGGCTCGGAGGGATCGAAAAGCGTTTCGCCTGGGCTCGGAGCGATCGTTCGGAAGCGTTTCATGCTCGGTCGTTCTTTTGTTCTGCAAATTTGATTACGATATTGTTAACGTTTGTATGCTTAAAATGAGACAACACGATCATATTTGCTTCATATTGCAACCCGTTTTTGTAATTTATCAACGCAAATATGATTCAAATTATATCGCGTTTGGTGTTATTTTAATCACAACACCCTCAACAATATTTTAATAAAATTTGCAGAACGAAATAATTAACAATAAAGAAGTGTTATAGTTGCATTAGTGTTGCCTCACCGATACGTAGGTATCTGACCTTTCTGTCACTCTCTGTCCCTTTCAGCGGCCGTTGATGTCGGTGCCTAATTTCTAAAAAGGCAAAGTTATCTTTGCGCTCGAAGTGATCGCGGTCGGTCCCGACCTGCGATCCTTCTTCGAGAAATTACTGTATTCCCTTAGCACAATCACTCTTACAAAAACAAACAAAGTAGAAGCAAAGAAAAAGCAAAAACGTGATGAAATTATGGCCGTTGAAAATAGTTCTGGCATAAAATTCGTTAAGTGGACTGATAAAAGAACAGTTTCCATGTTAACAACTTGCAAAAATCATAAGTGTGTACTAATCGAAGGAAAACATGGAAAAAAGACACCTGATCTCGTTTTTGATTATAATAATGCAAAGAAAGGCGTCGATTTGTTAGATCAAATGTCATCTTATTGTAACTGCTTAATAAAAACAGTAAAATGGTATAAAAAGATTGTAGTACAGCTACTTTGCGGTACAGCAGTGGTAAATGCATATTACATACACAAGCAATAGGGCAGTCGTCAAATGAGTATTTTGAAATTTAGGGAAAAAATGATTGATAAATTATTATCAGCTGACGAAATGCCAATAACCCAAATAAAGCATAACAAACATCATTTTATAGACAGATATTCGGGCTCTGCAGTGCGTAAACGCTGTAGAGAGTGCTATAGAAAATTATCTGAGCAGATGGGCGCCCCCATAGCCGAAAAAAAAGCCAAGTGCGTTACTTACTACGTTTTGCCCTCTTTGCAACAATCAGCCGGCTTTGTGCTCACAATGTTTTAAAGAAATTCACCAAAATAAATAGTTCTCTTATGTATATAAAGATGTAAATAAATTTGTTAATTACAGTAATCAGTTTTTTAAATGTTATGACGCGACCATAGTTCATGTACCACTGGTGGTGCAGCCCGCCCTATGGGACAATTGTGTATGTACCACCGGTGGCGCATCCCGTTCTTTGGGACAAACTTGAATGTACCACCGGTGGTTCAGCCCGTCGTGAACGTGTTAAGTACCGCGTGGTGTGGCAAGTAATAGCCTTCCGTTACACGAAGATTATCTAGTTTTGTCATGTAGCCTAATTGGCAATATTCGTTCATGAAATCGGTGTATCTGATCTTTAACTCTGGGTTTCTATTTAATGATCGTTCCAGTGAGTGGAAACGTTAGAAAGCTGCTGGATACGATTCTCCTAAGGTCTGTAGTTTCTTATTAAATGGAAGCTGGACTACATATTTGCCGGTTGTTAGCTCTCGCGTCGTATTTTGCCGATAGTGAATTTCACAAGCTGATTCTACGGTTGACAATGCAGCTTGTCGCGGTGGTTCTTTTAACTCCCATAGCTTAGATAAATCGAATGCTGGCGATTGCAATGACATATTGCAGATTCTTCCTGAGCCGACCCAGCCAAGCTTAGTCTTCTGCAGTTTCGCGGTACTATTTGCGATTGGTATTTGTCCTATACACAATAGGTCGTCAAAGATTTCGGCGCCGAGGATACCGTCTATTTGGGATGAATTGCTCAATTCGAGATCAGCTAGTGGAAGATTTTCGGGTATTTATATATGGGCCCACGTAGATGGTTGAGATGGTAATGATTCGGTGATTTGTGGTAATATAAGGAAGGTTAATTTAACGTTGAAATTGTTGATATGCGATTTGACATGTGTGGTTACCATGGAGCTTATTCTGGACGTTATGTGGTTTATTCCTATCACAGGTACTTTGATAATGGTTCCAGATAACCCAAGTTTGGCTACAATATGTTCGCTTAGAAAGTTCGATTGTGACCCGGAGTCTAGCAGCATTCTACACGACTGGACGAGTCCGTTCTGGTCCTGTATGTGTATGACCGCGGTGGGTAGAAGAACCTCAGGTATACAATTGACGCAAAAGGTTGCTACGTTTGCCTGAACCATATGCGATTGATGAATGGTAGAGGTTTCTCTGTGTAATAGCATATGATGTTTTGCCCTACATTGTCTACAGGTACTGCTACTACACTGCTTGGCTACATGGCCGGGGCGTAGACAATTAGTGCATAACCCTGCTCCCTTGGCGACTTCGAATCGCTGATCAATGTCTACTGTTGTAAGTTTTAGGCATTGATATGTGTAATGTGACTCTTTGCAAATGTGACATAATACGTTAGTTGTCGCGTATGCAAATGTAGGCCGCGTGTATTCAGTGGTTCGCCTGTGATATCGAGGCTTGTCTACTCTATCTAAAATTCTAGTAGGTCGTCCATGGTGGGAAAAGGATTGCCTTGCATCCTTTCCTTCCATCGTGACCGTACAGATGGGAAAGGCTTCTAAGAATGCTTGGCTGCTAGCTTGCAATGCTCGATAATGTTTACGAGCTGCGTCTACTAGTTCCCCTATCGAAGTGGCGTTGGCTATTGTACACGCTGGTAAGTCGAATAAAGCCTTCTCACGATTATTTATGATGGCTATTGAGTCTTGGTATGATCTTCGGAGTAGGTCCCATGCAACTAGATAGTTAGCCGATGTGAGAATTAATGATTCTACCTTCTCTGCTGCCTTTCCGATGAGACAAGATTGTAGATTCATTAATTTTTCTGAATCCCGGAACTTATTGTTATGAACCGCGGATTTAAGAGCAGCAGAGAAGCCAGGCTATGCTTCATAAGACCCACTAAATTTCGGTAGGTTCATAGTGGGCACCTTAACATTTGTGTCGTACGGAACTGTAGCCGGAGACATTGACGATGTCTCGGCACCATTGTGCGGGATTGGTCGCGTAGCGATCTCTACTGGCGGTTCGATATTGTTATCAACTGAACTACCGGTGTCCAGCAGACATCTAACCTTTTGTCCGTTTACCTCCGCGTCCATCAAATACATGTTACTGTGGCTCACCTGCATTACATTAGAGGTGCCCCGCAGGCAAAACTTGCCGAGATGTTCCTTCTTCTTGCAAATCTCACAGGTAGCCCGTGGTGGCGTACAGTGTCGACACATATGTCCTTCTCGGTCACAATTATAACAAATAAGGAGTAGCCGCTGAATCCTCTCCGGGTACGCTAACGCCCTTTCCGCCGTCCGTGGCTTCGTCCCCGACGTTCTTGGCAACGCCCGTGCGCCGTATTGTTTTTCCGTCGGCCGCATGGTTGCCCTTCTTCCTTCCCTAGCTCCCGTCGGCATCGCTCCTGGACATCTCGGTATTGGTTGGAGCGAATCGTGCGTGCGATATTCTCGTCGCCGATGCCGCCGTTACCGCGTCTCGCAGAAAGTCATCCGGGATGTCTACTTTGAAGGCTCGTAACTTTGCGAATTTCTCGAAGCAGTAGTCCCCCAGCTTCTGCCCCGGCTGCGCGTGATACGTGGCTGCTTCGAGTAGCAACTTGGAGAATGGCACCGGTCTTCGAAATTGCTTGATCAGCACCCTTTTGAAGGAACTCCAGGTGTGGTCGTTCCTCTGTTCGTCGTAATAGTATCGGCGGACGTGTCCCGATCGTTGACGTGCAATATTGCACATCGTGTCGTCGTCCGTGCCGGAGTCCGACGGGCAACGCGATCCACGTCGCGCACACACGTTTCGACGTCGGCATTGTCCCTTGCCGGGTCAAAACGTGGCACTAACTGCTCCTCGATCACAGGTCTGCAACGTAAGCTCCGAACCTCTTGCTTCAGGCGTCTCACCGTTTCGCGCCAGTCACTTGAATCTTCCGACGAACAACACGACCGTTCTTGCCGTCGCGATCGGTACCGTGACTTATCTCGCGACCGGTCGCGTGAACCACTCCGTGAATATTCCCTGTCCCAACGATCGTCCCGCGTGCGTTTTCGCGAGCGTCCATTCGATCGATCCTGAGAGTCCTCCCGTGTTCGTTCGCCTGACCGACTCCGCGAATGATCACGAGTCCGTTTTCCGTCGATTTCTTTCGTGCGGCCCATGTTCCAATAGGCGTTGTTTCAGCAATTATTTTTCACTCCACTTCACTGTCACAAACGCGCAAAACGTCCAAATTTGCACAGCGATATTACCGTAAAACACGTGGTATATCCCACTTCTGATGCACACTTTAGCTTCTTCCGTGGATGCTGGCTCTGCTGGATCGCCGTCCTTGTCTTCGAGCTGGTAAGGCAAGGGTACCAGTCGTTTCACACTCCGATCTAGCATGTTCGTGGCCGTTTTAATGGTCACGGCGCGAACAATGCCGGCGGAGCCTGGGTAAGTTCTGATAACCCTGCTTAACGCCGACTGCATGGAGGGCACATTATCTTCCCTGAGAAGAACTAACGGGCCCTCCTTGATCGGATGTACACCCTTGAACCATTTGATGCGTCTGGTTACCTCGTTCAAGTATTCTCGGTGCCAGCGAGTCCAAAAGTGCTGTTTCACCTTCTAGATGTGCTGCCAGCTCGAGAGGCCATTAGCTAGTGTATCTGTGAAGTCTCGCTCGCGTGGGCTCGTGAGGGAATCGCCAATCAGGAAATGACCCGGAGTTCGAACGAGAAGGTCGTTGGGGTCCGAGGAAATGGGTGTAAGAGGGCGGGAATTGAGAATCGACTCAATTTCGATAATTACGTTGTTAAAATCCTCAAATGTAAATAACTCGACGCAAATGAGGTGACGCTTGAGGGATTTTACAGCCGCTTCCCATAAACCTCCAAAGTGCGGTGCGCGTGGTGGAACAAAGTTCCACGCAATTGATGGGTCCGCGAGAAAGGTCTGCACCTTTGTATTGTGCTTATCCGATGTGATGATCCGATGATGAGGTCTCGGAGCTCTCGCAACTCGTTGTTTGCCTCAACGAAGTTGGTGCCGTCGCCCGAGTGCAACCGAATGCAGAATCCACGTCGTGCAATAAATCTCTTGAGCGCCGCGATGAATGCTTCGCTGGTAAAGTCGCTCACGAGTTCTAGATGGATTGCCTTGACCGCGAGGCAAACGAAAACCGCCACGTACAACTTAATCCGCGCGCGATTTCTGTGACGTCGTCCTTTTATAAAAAACGACCCGCAATAATCTCCTCCGACATTAGTGAATGGCCGAGATTCCGTCACTCTTGTTTCCGGTAGATCACCCATTACATAATTCGTGGGTGGTGGCTGGGCTCGGAGACAACGGATGCAGGTACGACGCGCCTTCCATACCTGGTTGCGTCCGTCGATGGGCTAGTAACGACGTCTAATGGCATACAGCGTGCCTTGAACCCCCGCATGTAATTGAGCAGGATGCTCGGCTTCGATGATTAGATTTGTGACCCGTATTTTTGGTAATATGATGGGTTGACGTTACGGGAAAGGCATTGACGAATGTTTTAGCCGGCCGCAGACTCCTATAATACCGTTCTTATCCAAGAAGGGAGCTAGTCGTTGTAATGTGCCCCCGACTTCGATGTTATGGTTTGATAAGCACCGCGACTCCTTGGAAAAGTGTACCTTTTGGAGCAGCTTGATGATGGCATCATGGAAGTGCTTCAATTCTGACGGGGTTAAGACACCCTTGTTTCTATTTGAATTTTTCCACCGAAGGCAACGAGCGACGATCCGTTGCATCTTCTCCCAAGAAGAATGGTTGTCTAGGAGGCTGGTGTCCAGAGGGGTGGATGCTAGACAGGTTGCCGTCTTCTGCTCTGGTACAAGCTCATGTGGCGACAGCTGTCCTGTTGGCCACGATGACTCCTCGTTCTCGAGCCATGCTGTCCCGTGATGCCAAGAGGATGGCTGGAGGAAATCCTCTGAATATTGGCCTCGCGAGATAAGGTCTACCGGGTTATCTGTCATCGGGATGTGTCGCCAATCTGCAACGTTGGTTTTTGTCTGGCTTTCAGACACCTGGTTCGCGACAAAAGTCTTCAGTGTCTGCAGAGAAGTCTTCAACCAGTGACACACAATAGTAGAGCCGTTTTGGATGTGTTAATCAATGTTGTTAGGAGCAGAGCTCCACAGAGCTCGAGCCTCGGTACCGATTGGATTTTTAATGAAGCCACCTTGGATTTTGCTAAGAGAAGCTCTACGGTTGTGTGGCCGTGCTCGTCCATTGAGCGAATGTAGAGACAGGCCCCGTACGCTTTCTTGCTAGCGTCACAGAATCCATGCAACTCGGTCCTCGTCGGCGTATTTAATACAGTTATTCTCCGTAATATTGTTCAGGAGAGATAACTGCATGTAATATTGCCTCCATCCGGTGTGAATGTCCTTTGGCAGAGATTCATCCCAATCGACTTTGATGGTCCAGATCCTTTGTAGCAGCATCTTCGCTACGACGATGACCGGCCCAAGGAGGCCTAGTGGATCGTAGATCTTGGCGATTTTCGATGTGATGAATCGCTTCGTAACGCGTGAAGTTGCGGGTTGTATTTTAACTTCGTACGAAATGGAATCATGCGCAGAATCCCAAATTATACCGAGAGTCTTCAGCGTTGAAGATTCGCCGAGATAGAGCTTTTTATTTATGGCCTGTTCCAGTAGACCTGTAAGAGAGACTCGTGGTTGGCTGCTCAATGATGGATGTTTAATGATGCCGTTGCTAATAATTGTGTTAGATCTTCCTGTAAGGATACTGCCTCTTGATTGGTTGATGCTCCGGTTAGTGCATCGCCCACGTAAAAATCTTGGCGGCACGAGGAAACCGATGACCTTCGTCTTGGGCAAGCTGCGTCAGGCAGCGGATTGCCAAGTACGGTGCCGCTGACAGTCCGAACGTAACTGTTTTCAGCTCATATGTCTGAATTTCACCGGTCGCGTCACGCCAGAGAATGCATTGGTATTTAAGAAGTCTGACTTCTTTTCTGTCCACTTAAGAATATTCCCTATCACAAGTGAAGGCCATGACTTTAACAACTGGTACACTCTGACCGGGTGGAGAAGTGCTGTCTGAGCTCCTGCCAAGAGTGTCTCTTTTATTTTTAGAGCAAGATCGTAACCGGGGTACTTTCTTCTATGAGACAATCCGTACAAGTAAGTTGAAAACCATGAATTTATAATATCCCGTAGAGCAACGATATGAGAATGTGTTACAAGATAGTAACCTCCTCTTGATTCCCAGATATGGAGATTACCATACGTAGTGGCCTTTGTTATCCCTATTGTGTATTCTTTCTTGAAGTCAGTCGAGTAAGTAATGTCTTTCATTACCTTGTCAAATTGACCCTTTACATTGTACAAGGATGTAAGAAAGGAATCTCTCATTGGGTGGGCAACGCTCTCTTGTATTGCTAGTCCTCTTCACGGACGAAGAATTGCATATACAACTTCTCGATATCACCAGTTAACACGTAGCGGTCAATACGGAATCGCAGAACAATGTATAGCAAGTCGTCTTGTATTTTCGGTCCAGTGTGCAGAACTTCATTGAGGGAGATGCCAGTAGTCGTGGCCGCGGAACAGTCGAATACCACCACTCGAAGCTTTGTAGTTGCCCTTGGCCAGGTGTACAAGGTTGCGGTACTCTTCTATGACTGCGGTGACTTCTATGTCACGTTGCAGCTTCCGTTCTAAGGACTCCAAACGCTTCACTGCTCTCGACCTTGCTCCCCAAGTTGTGTCAATTTGTCGTTAAATGGAAACGCGACGATGTATCGACACCCAGCGTTCCTCATGACGTGTTGCTGAAAATGCATCTCGCACAGTTTGCCCGAGTCCGAGAGAGGCTGCAGTTGCGGTCCCAGCTCTTCGATGCTCTTCGATGTCCCAGGAACGTGTGAAGTCAAAATGGAGCGCAGCGGTCGTGTTGCACAAGACGATTCGCGTTTTCGCAGGTGCTGGCGGGCTCCCTCCTATTACCCATCCAACTCTTGTCTTCTGCAGATATAAGTCGGCTCCATCGGGGGCAGATAGGTTGATCTGCCCGACACTTAAGAGCGATAATGCGGCTCCAGAGCCGAGTAGCAGGTCAATCGGTACAGGACGATGAAATTCCGGATCTGCTAGCTCGAGATTCTTCGGAATGCGTATGGACGAGCGATCGATCGGTTGATCCGGAATAAATCGGACGATTCGCGGGATGGTTAAAAACGTCAACGTCCGTTGATAGTCGCTGACCCTTGAACATATGGTGACTGCGATCGTGTATTTCGCGACCGTGGATAGCGCGTTGAAAATCCCGATGGCGAAGGAGCATTTTCTCCTTCGAAATGCAAGCCTTTTTGCGAGGTCGTCGGTAACAAACTGACCTGTCGTTGTTCCTTGTCTAACACGTGTACTTTAGCTATAACGAGAAGCTCATTGTTTACCGTGGTGTCTTGCATTCGGCTTGTCCCTCTGGGATTTTCACATAGCTCTAGTCAATCGCTAGTTGCTACCTGCTCGACGCGATCGAAGCCTGCAGCGGCTGGTGTACCAACTTATGGTGCTGCTTATTGCATATCTGACATGACCCTTTTTTACACACGTCGAAGTTATGCCCGGGTGTTAGACAATTTGAGCATAACGAGGCTTTGTAGCTAGCGGCTAGTCTCGATTCGGCCGATATCGAGTGAAATTTCTCGCAGCGCCAAATGCTACGCATGTCGTGGCAGATAGGGCATTTCGTGGGGCTCGCGGACGCGCTGGTCGCACGTTTATTATCGCGTCGATTATTTGGATTGCTTCCATTTGTTGTGGTTACAATGGCGTGGCTTCGCGCTTGGTACCGATTGCTGGCCGGGTTTACGAGCGTACCGCGACTGGATTGCCCGGGCGTCGACGCTACCTTTTGGGGGGTCCTTGGTGCACAGATTGCGCGTTTTTTGAGAAAATCGAGAAGATGGTCGTATAATGGCATCTGCTTGTCTTTCAAAGAGAGCTCCCACTGCCACTCGATGTCACCGCTGACCTTTGACAAGATGATCGACATGATCATGCAATCCCACGATGAAGTGTCTATGTCCATATTTCTTAATGAACATAGATTTTGGCGGATGGTGTCGACAAGATCGCCTAATGCTTCCAGGGAGTCACGCGGTAGTTTAGGTAGCCTCGATATCGTGTTGCAGTGGTTCAACAAAATTCTGCGTCTGCAATCAAATTTTGTATGTAGCAATTCGATTGCATTAGCGTACTTCGAACCCGTTGAACTTAGCGCTTAAATGCACGCGGCGGCCTTACCGGTAAGGGTCGACTGCAGATATTGCAGTTTTTACGCGGGCGTCAGACCGGCGTTTTGATCGATCGCCGACGTGAATTTATCGTAGTAGGACACCCAATTTTCGATTGTACCGTCGAACGTAGGCAGACATAATTCAGGTAATTTAATAGTCGCGGGGGCTGTTACGGTGGTCGCGACTGAATCCGCCGCGTTGCGTCGTGGTGTCATGTTCGAACTGTCCTTTTCTATAATGGTATTCGCTTGGGCGACTACGGATGTATATTTGGCGTGTAAATCAAACCGACGCGACGATTCTGACAATGAGTCATCCAGTTCTTCTAATTCGAATTGAATGTCGTCGAAACAATGCCAAGCCTTATGTACAAGATCTAAGTATGTTCGTAGATGCCCGGTGTCAGGCTGCTCGGACTGTTTTGCGATCTCGATTTCTTTCGCAAACATTGTCGCGTAGCCGACTATAGTGCCGCGTTTTCGTGGCAAGATACGGAGACTGACACGCGGGGCGGATTGTTCGGAGGATTGTTCCGTCGATCTGGACATTATGGTATAGGAAAAGATGGAATTGGCGAGAATATACGAGCCAACCTTTACGTTGCGAGGACTTCACGTTGCTGACTTTTTTGCGATGCGTTGCCCTTGGATGTTCTTTGTTCGAGACACTGCGTTGACGTTGGAAGGTCCAATGGTCGCTGCGTGGTCCTGAAGTCGCACCCTCGTCCAAAGTTGTATGGCGATCCTTGAACAGCGTGAGTTATTCGATTGTGTTGTGGTGAGAGTTCGCTTTCAATGGTGCGAACGATGCAGATTGTGCACTGGTGCACTCAAAACACAATGTATTTATTGTTTGTTTCACTGTTGCTAGTCACACTTGGTTTACAATGTATGCAACCCACACGTCATTGGAATCCCGCTCGAAGGTCGAAATGTTTTTACGTAATACACGGCGTCGATGCTACTATTGGATGCAATGAGTAGTAGACGAAGGTCGTAAATCTCCGTTTCGATTTCTTCGACACCGTGTTCGATCACCATTCACCAATGCTGTACGTTCGTTGTGTCGCGGTATTTCGTGGCAATTAAAAAAAAAAAATATTTCTCAGAACTATTTCCGTAGATAATAGTCGGAGTGAGGATTCGGGCAGAATAACAAATTGTTACGCACACTTTCACAAATAAAACTCTCTCTTTATTGCTTTGAACTGTCCTTTTTACATGCTTGCTGTATTGTGAAGAGGGATTGCTTATCTCCCGAACCTTGTGCTTAGGGGGCCTATCAAGAGGATAGAAATTCAGGGCATCATATACTCCTGTTCCTATTTTGAGTTTGGTCTTCCACACCTCACGCGTTTGGTTGGGGTGAATTTTGGGGTGGGGTGAATTTTGAGTGTATAAGGGTACACAAGTGATTTCCTGAATTTTGAATATATCTATTTGACAATTTCATTCATTATCCGAAAGGAATAAACTGTTCTATTACTTATGAAAAAAATATCTTTTTAACAGCACGTTTTCAGGTGGATAAATTATGTTTTCAGAAAAACGATTTGCACAACTAATGTTAGAAAAAGCTAATTAAACTTACCCATTCGTCTACGAATTAATCTGGTTAACATTGTGCGAATCCTGACCTAGGCAACGGTCAACAGCTGATGTCACCGGCCGGGTCGGTGAACTCACTACACTCACGGTGAATTCACTTCAAGATCACTTCACTTCACGGATACTATCACTTGCCACTGTGAAATGTGGGAATATTTGAAACCGATTTATTTTTCTTACGTTTAAACATTTCGTAATAGTTTGCGTTTTTACGATTCATGTTGTCCGTTCGGCTAGCAGAACGACTCTGCCAGCTAAAACGTCGCACTCGCTTCCACACGCACACGCACATGTTCTTTAATTGTGGGTAACATTGTAGTGCCAACGCTCACACTGCGACGCACACTACGCAGGGGCCGATGCTGCCCTGTGTGATCGGTATCTGCCGCCGATTTCCACTAAATTTGGAGACAGTGTGTGTGCGTGTGCGTGTGGAAGCGAGTGCGAATGTTTCAGCTGGCAGAGTCGTTCTGCTAACCGAACGAGAAACGTGAATCGTGCAACCGCAGAATATTACTAAATGTTTAAACGTACGAAGAATAAATTGTTTTTAACTATACCCAAATTTCACAGTAGCAAGTGCAAGTGACCGTGAAGTGAAGTTATCGTGAAGTGAAGTGATCATGCAAGGATACTAACCCAGCCGTAACATCAGCTGTTGAACGTTGCCTCGGTCAGGATTCGCACACGTTAAGCAAGTTAATTCGTGGACGAATGGGTAAGTTTAACTAGCTTTTTCTAACAGTAGTTGTGCAAATCGTTTTTCTGAAAACATAATTTATCCACCTGAAAACGTGCTGTTAAAAAGATATTTTTTTCATAAGTAATAGAACAGTTTATTCCTTTCGGATAATGAATAAACCTATCGAACACGGTTATTAAACGATTTATTAGTTTCATAAGTATAAACGAATTATTCCACATTATTCTTAATTAAGACGATGTAACATTTGCCGCACGCTTCCGTTGGTACCCTCGATGCCCCCCATCGCGATAGCTGATAGGTTCGTGCCTGAGCGCGCGGCATCGGCCGCCTTGCGGGCGCTCTCATTGGCCAGTGTTTTTCGTTAATAACTTAAAAATGAAGCTGCAAACCACACATTGGTCAAGGAAAAAGTTGTTCAGAATCACCCCAGCTACCCCCCATTTCCGGGAAAGACAGAAGTTAAGAGACACCCTGTAGATAGTTTCGTATTGGTTCATGAAACCGTTTTGGAGCTATATCAGTTTATCTCGTTACTTTTTACAGGACTCTATCTTTTTACAGGTTTTCAAATAGTCTAGATCAAGTGGTATGTATTCGTGTGACCTATTGCATATTATGTTGTTTTCTACTAACGGAATTACAATTGCGTTGGATTTCTGTTCGGGAATAGGTATAATATTCTTAATATCCCCTTCGTTCTCTTCGGGTAAGGGGACTGTTAGGTGGTATTTTGCTATAAATAAATTTTGCTGGCTGTGCAAGTGTTGGATGAACGATTCCTCTTTGTCCTAGTAATATTGCGTTTACCAATACGTTTAAATCTGCTGATGTCTCTCTGATTAAACTTTGGATTACAATTAGTTGCGCGTTTAAATGTGACCAATCGCTTGATTTGAAAAATTGCTTGTTTATTTCGTTACGCAATTTATTAAAATTTTCAATATGGGTTTGATTCATCATGACTCTGATGAACTATCGTGGTTATTTTATTATTCGAGTCTAAGAGTTTGCCCGTGTTTTTGTTTATTAGCTCTGGATCGTCGTTGTCTAGAGTTCCAAATAGTGATTTGGATACTGATCCAATGATGTTCAATAATCCTCTTTTCTCTCTCAAGTGAAGAAGATGATTGAATTTGTTTAGTTTTGATTGGAGTCTATAAAAGCGAGTTTTTAGAGCTTGAATTTCGATATCAGTTTGACAAGCAAATTCTTTACAATTATTTGTTATGAGTATGAGATCGTTGCTAATTTCTTGCGGTTTCAAATACGTTTCGTGTGTTTACGCCTATTACAAGTTTTAGTTCATTGTAATATACGAAGGCTTTATCAATGTCTTTTATGTATACAGGGTGTCTCTTAACTCGTGAAGTATCCGGAAATGGGGAGTAGTTGAGGTGATTCTGAACAACTTTTTCCTTAATCAAAATTTTCTTTGAAGTTTTGTCTTTGAGTTCTTAACGAAAAACACTGGCGAATGAGAGCGCCCGTATAGCGTGCACTCAGGTACAACTGCGCGCGGTCGTGATCGGGTGCAACCCGACAAAGGAGTATGGCGAACTCCTCAAACGTTAACTCGTGGTCGCCGAGGATGCGCCGGAGGTGAAATTTTACCGAACGCACTCCGGCCTCCCAGGGGCTGCAGAAATGAGGAGCATTGGGCGCAATGAATTTCCATGTGACGCCGTCACTCGCCAATTTATTTCTCACGTCATAGTCCCGGATCGCGGCGCGGTACGAACGCGCGAGTTCTCTGTCCGCGCCCCCGAAGGTCGTGCCGGTATCCGAATATACGGTGGACGGCAAGCCGCGACGTGACGTAAATCTCGCGAAGGCGCGAATAAACGCTTCCGTGCTGAGATCAGCGACGAGTTCGAGGTGAATTGCTCGCGTCCCGAGGCATACGAAGACGGCGATGTATGCCTTTCGCGTTGCAATGCCTCGTCCCGTGGAGGCGCGAATCTCTATCGGTCCAGCGTAGTCTACTCCGGCGTGGTCGAACGTCTTGACGGACCGCGTCACAAGCGGGGCGGACAGCTGACCCATCACTTGCGTGGGCGTCTTCGCCCGTTATCGAATGCAACGGACGCACCGATGGAGTACGGCGCGAACGAGACTTCGGGCCCGTAGCACCCAAAATTCCCGACGGATCGTGCATAGCGTCAACTGCGGTCCCCCATGTAATGTGCGCTGATGAACGTTGGTGATGATCAGTCTTACGTGGGTATGATCACCGAGCGCGATCGTGTGGCGTCGCGGGAACGATAATGCCGCGTTTTCCAATCGCCCCACTACGAGAATGATTCTGCCCGGCCCCAAGAACGGATTCAGGGTGCTTAACGGACTCGATGCACGTACTGCCCTCCCCAGCGACAATGCAGACAATTCGTCGCGAAACAATTCTGCTTGGATTTCCCGAATCCAGTGCTCACGCGCGCGCGAGACCACGTCGGCCCCTAATGCGTCCACGAGGACATCCGAACTTGGAGTGAGACGGCGGCAGCGGCCGATAAATCGGAAAATGAGTACGGTTACACGGAGCAGTTTGTGCCAGGATGAAAATCGCGAAGCGAAGTCCCAAGAAGGGGCGCTTGCTGTCGCGAGGACGACACGATGCTTCTCCTCCAGAGAGGAATCCCCCGGTGGAGGAGTTAGGTTTCGTGGCCAGAGATCGGGCGAGCCCGCGAGCCACCCGGCTCTGCTGCCTGGTCAAGCCCCGCGACGCGCAATCTGCGGGGTTGTCTTCTGTCGGTACGTGTCGCTACTCAGCCTCCGGAATTCGAGTCTGAATTTCCTGAACGCGGTTTGCGACGAAAGTTTGCCACCGCGACGGATGGTCGTGAAGCCACGCGTACGACTGTGGAGTCAGTCCAGCAGGGCGTTGCGTGCACGGTCGTACCGATCGTTTCCCGGATCAACTCAACCAGCCTTGCGAGCAGGACGGCTGCGCACAATTCGAGTCGCGGAATAGTGAGCGGCTTCAATGGCGCAACTCGCGATTTTCCGGCGACCAACGTGACGACCGAACTTCCGTCGTTGCGAGTGACGCGAAGATACGTGACCGCAGCGTATGCGCTACTTGATGCGTCTGCAAACCCGTGGAGTTCGACGCGGCATCTAGCGCGGAAGAGAAATCTCGCGAAGGCTCGAAAGACCTCGGTACGTTTCCAACCACCTCGTGGGCGTTGCAACGCGAAAGGCATACAGCGCCGTCTTCGTATGCCTCGCGACGCGAGCAATCCACCTCGAATCGCCTCGCGATGTCCACGCGATTCCCAATATTTTGACTTGTTCGTCCTTCGCGAGTTCCCGCGTTCACGAGAGCCCGTGATCCTCCTCGTCCAGATCCTCGAGCAGTTTAGAAGAATTTCTCGCCCACTTACAGTGGCGGAATCCGCCGCCCTTCAAGTGGCCGACGACATCATCGCGCGTCCTTAATAGAGCCCCGATGCTCTCTCCGCCGACCAGTACGTCGTCAACGTAGGTTTGCTGCCGCATAACCGGCACGGCGAGCGGAAAGCGCGCCTCGTCCCCGTTCGTTAATTCGCGCAGGACGCGCAGCTCATACCATAAGTGACGGTAAGCAGCTGAAATTCCACCAGCCCTTCGGATTGCCGAGGCGTCCACAGGATCCGCTAGAAGTCGTCATCGTCCCGATGGATTTGAATCTGCCTATACATTTTCTCAGTATCAGCACTGTACACATACCGATGCTGCCGCCACCGAAACAGAACCGTCGGCAGGTCCGTTTGTAGCTTCGGTCCCGGCAGCAGGCAGTCGTTCAGCGACCTCCCGTTTTCCGTGGCGTCCAGAGCGCGACGCATATGCCCCGCTTTCTCGTATTCCCGTACGAAGGCCGAATAGTCGAATAGTTTCATTAAAAGCGATCGGAAGCGCGTTGCGGCGATGGCTCGCGACTCTCCCACATCGGGCGTCGACGATTGCCTGAGCGGGAGTCGGACAACGAAACGTCCTTCCGGCGTCCGCGAGTGCGTTCGTACAAAATGTTCCTCTACCTCCCAGAACCGCCGGAGTTCCTCGACGATCCGCGCCCGCACCCGACGGCCCCGTGGTTCGCCCCCCCCCCTGCCGTTCGCGACCCAGTCGCACCTGAGAGCACCCAACCGAATACAGTATTCCCTCGATAGAAGCGAAAACCTCGGGACTGAACGTTCTCTTCCATCGTGTTGTTCTTACGTTGTTTTAAAGCCGACAGCGTCGAACGTAAAAAAGGACAGCGAGTAAAGATAAGCGGCCGAGCAGCCAACCTAAAACAAAAGTCAGTGTATCGGTGAAACAACACTAATGCAATGACGAAACTTTTTTATTTGTAATTGTTTTTTTATCAAACTTAATCCAATAGTTTTCTGACATTTTTCTGATTAAAATAACACCAAACACGATATAACTTGGACCATATTTACTGTCCATATTACATTGGGGTCCACTCATTAACACGTTGGCTTATATGTATAGTATCCCTACAGTCGTGGGCTGTGTAGTTTTGTTCATAATTCATTTCAGTTAGATTTCATCTTTCTTAGTTTATTTTTTATTCAATTAGATTTAGTCTCTGAATAGTTCGTGATGGTCGCACTCATCACCAACTTCTCCATATGTATCGCGGCTAATAAAGGTAGGCCGTGCGACACCCGGTATGCACGTGTAGTGCAACCAGGCCAGATGTTAACGGTACATACCTAATCTTGTACCTGTACCTGTACCTAAAAATTACTCATCGCAAAACAGGAAAAACCCAGTCCTCGGTACAGCGACAGGAAAACTACCCCCGTTCCCACTCCTTTTCCTTAACATCCCCACCGTCTTCCAAGTCATTTCCAACCACCAATTATAATCAACTATTAGCCAAATCTCTCCCACGTCCATCAGCTCATCCACCAATAGTTTTTGAATATCAAAAAACCGAGGTGACATTTTAAGCAACACAGAACATAGCAGCAGAATTTAGTAAGAACTCGAAGATATCACGTTAAGAATTATTACAACAGTTATTACGTGGTGTTAATTTAAGTGACAGAGATGGCAAGTGGCAAAAGAGTTGTTTTGACTATGCAGCAACGTCTGGACGTTCTGAAGGACTTAGAGACATCCTCTATTTTAAGCATTGCTAGGAAGTATAACGTGCATCATACTACAATAATCACCCAATTCGCGGAGAAGAGCAAGAAGGAGCGACATAGGAAGACGATAAGAAAGCCAGTTTATGAAGACTTGGAGCAACGGCTGCTTACGTGGTTCATAGAAAGGAGAACCATGGGTGATATGGTTTCAGATCTGATACTTCTGGAAAAAGCAGCTGAGCTAAAGAAAGAGATGGCAGGGTGCTCCAATTTTAAAATGAGCAAAGGGTGGCTCATAACTTTCCAAAGGCGCCACGGGATTAGACTGCTTCATATACACGGCGAAAAAGCCAGTGCTGATGAAAATGGCGCAAAGAAATTCATTCGCGATTTTCAAGAACTAATCGAAGTAGACGATATCAGTCTTGAAAATATATACAACATGGACGAAAGTGGTTTGTTGTGGAAAGCTCTACCGACGAGGACCCTTACAAGTGATTCTGAACGGTGCGTGAGTGGCCACAAAATGCGGAAAGAAAGACTAACAATAGCGCTATGTGCGAATGCAGCAGGGACACACAAAATAATGCCCCTTGTAATACACAAGTACAAGAAACCAAGGGCATTGAGGAACTGCATAGACTCTCTTCCCGTTATTTTTAGGCGCAAGCAAATGCGTGGATGAACCAAATTTTATTCATCGATTGGATTGAAAATCATTTCAAAAAAGCTGTGCGAACATACCATTTAGAAAAAGGACTCTGCGGCAAAGTAATTTTATTACTTGATAACTGTTCAAGCCACAGTTTTCCGTCAAACTATGAACACGATGGACAGTTCGAAATAAAATACTTGCCTGCAAATACTACGCCCTTGATCCAACCAATGGATCAAGGGATTATTGCAAAAGTGAAAAGAAGTTTTCGTCATAAAATGATGCAACGGGTAGTTCAATATGGAGGTGGGTTGGAGAATTGTTACAAACACTATTCAATTAAAGACTGCATAGATATAATAGAACAAGCTTGGGATGCATTAACGTGCAACAACGTTACAAGCGCGTGGAAGAAAATTATATTTGAAATAGAAGTTGACGACGAAGAAGGACAGGAAGACAATTTTATACAATCAAATTTCGGTCGCTGCATTCCTGCAGAAGAGAGACTTGCTGTCACACTGAGGTGAGAGAATATTTCATTTGCATAAGGTGTATGTTGGATATTTACTAGTGATAATAAATATAATATATCACGCTAGAGCAAAATTGTGTCAACGTTCTTAGAAATGTCTTACTAACAGAGATACATAGTAGGAGAACCAGATGGGTCTGTACTTGGCGAGTCAAAAGGGCCTAGGTCAGGGACTGCCAAATGGTGGGCCGCGGGTCACTCGTAACTGCTTCCCCTACTTCTTCCACCTCCAAACTGGTCGCGCGTCATATGACAGCATCCAGACAAATGACGATCCACACACCTATGCGTAATGTGTTAGATGGCACATCAACATCACATTATTTTCGCGTTTAATTGGATGTGGGGACTCGGTGGCCGTTAGAGGAGAAAACTTGGCAGTCCTGCTCTAGGTGGTAATATGAAACAATACGCATTCGTATGGGTGTTTCAGTCTGTTCGAGGGAGCATTTCATAGTGAATGGAAATTTCTTCTGCGCTGTTATAAATACATTGATAAATACACACCATATCCAATAATATATATGCATATTTTATTTACAATAGAGTAGATAATAAAGTAAATAAACGAAAAATATACATTAAAACTAAGATTATAATGAAATTAGAAATTTTAGAAAAAACAAATGAATGAATAAGAAATAAGATATTAATAAGAACACAACTAAAATGAAATTAAAAAAATTAACAAATATGATTATAAATTATTAAAACTACGACTACACGATGGGAACATATTGTATCTTTCGTCTGGGCCTAGGCCAGGAGCATTTATTCGCTCCAGCTCATCCTCTTCGCAAAAAATTTGTTGGAGTTTAGTCCGTACTATCAGTTTTCGTTCTTCTGGTACTTTTCTTAGGTACGGAACCAAACTCATCATGAAGAGGAAGTCGGGATCTTCGTCCTTCTCCGCACGCTTCCTCTTCCATTCCTCCATTTTTGACCTTTCGATGTCCATCAATTGTTGGAGAAGTGACGGTTTCTCTGGTCGGTTTCTTCGTTTCTGTCCAACAACTGTGGATTCCACAACTGTGTCTTCCACAATTGTGTCTTCCACAGTTGTACCGTTGCCACAACTTCTTTCTTCTGTTTCTGAAGGAATATTTCCCTGCATATTCCTTGCCAGGAACTGTTCCTTCAGAAACATCATGGCCTTAAAATAGGGCCAGGTTGATTGATGCAGGGTTCCTCCTGCATCTCCCGACCTTTTCTTTGCCATTTTACTGAATTCCTTCCGAAATGTGTCTCGTAGGCCCCTCCACTTGGTTTTAACTATTGCAACTGAGAATAATAGCAATGTACAATAAATTACATTTTTTAAATAAACAATGACATGTAGGCATATACAAATAATAATTGATTCTACAATACATATAAAGGATGCACGATTTTTACAGATTTCTTTCGACCGGCCTGTCATTTAGATCACTTAGCTTTTTATATAGAATTTGACACTGTACAATAAAAAAAAACTAGTGTGCGCTTAAGACCGCACGACCGAAGTGTAAACTTCGATGGCGATTTTAATCTATTCTAATTAATATATACATGAATAACATGAATATTATTATTACGGGTCTTATTACTTGGACGAATCTGTTGGGAAACTAGATTATGAGGATGTGTGATAATATATAATGCACAGTTCAGTTTACTAAAAGTAATTTATTTTATACAGTAAAAGAAGGTACGTCCTTACTCACAATCATACGAGAAACTCTAACGAATGAATATAGAAGAGAAGCGTGAAGCATTCGGGCCCTATCGGTCCCTCTTAATATAAACACTTTTGTACAAGCATTGGAATTCTGTACCCCAATATATTCTCAGAACTATAAGAGATAACTATTTGTTCAATTTTTTAACTGGGTTTTACACAATGCATTTAACCAACACGCCTTCTAAGAAATTTTTCGTTTATATAAGAACGCACCTTCCTCTTACTTTCTCTGGGGTCAACTACACATGGTCCAACATTTGTTGCTTTGGATTAGGGAAACCCAGAAAAAACCTAATCAGACCAAATAATACAATACTTTATATATTCTATATATAATATAGAATACTAAACAATACTATACTTATTCACGATAGTTTAGGGATACTATCTTAATATCTATATTTATTTCTGAACTTTATTTTAAACCCATTCCACTTCTTAGTTCCAATAATTTCACAGTTGATAATGGTTCTGTTAAGATATCAGCTATCTGGTTACCTGTTGGAATATATTTCAATTTTATTCAATTTTTCCAAATTTTTTCCAAATTTATTATATTGTTGTCAATTTTTCTCAATATGTTCTCTAGAGAAATGATATTTTATATCTTTGCGTTTTGATCTTTTGTGGTTTGTTGAAATCAATGATTTCAACGATTTCACTTTAAATGAACTTTTAATAACCCCAGCGGGGTGTTGCGAAATTGTCATTGATGCATTTTTTATTGTGGGGTTATGTGCCCGCTTTTGCGCGAAAGCGCTCTGCTCGTGGTATAAAATTAACTGATAATAAAATAACTCAATAACTCAAAAATTAAAGAAACTTAATAGAAACTTATAACTTGACATACTTATCGTCGAGTTGTACGCCAAAGCAAGGCAATTAAACAGCGATGCTATGCACTGTCTGTTTTTCGCTCGGTCTGAAAACTTCTAATTCATACATACAGATATGAAGCCGCGTTGTAAATGCCCATATTGTACGTGGGTTTCCGTATAAAATTAACTGTTAATAACTAAATAATAAAATAATAACTAAATAATAACTAAATAATAAAATAACTTTAGATACTTATCGTCGATTTTCCACCAAAGCAACACAATTAAAATTAAACTGCGACGCTAAGCACTGTCTGAACTCCGCTCGGATAAACTCGGCTCTCTTGTTCTACCTCGTGCGCATGACGATCTCGTCTCCTCGAGTTTACCCGAAAGCGTCACGCGCCGAGCGTCACGAGCCGAGCGTCACGCGTCAGACTCATTCACTCCCCAGCAAAATTCTGTGCGTGGCGCGCCTAAAGAAGTTTACACTTCAAAAATAGTTTACGAGACGTGCCTTTCCATATGGAATTGTTTCCATGAAAGGCACATGCCTGTACCCAAAACCAGTGATTTGAAAAAGATCACAGAAGATTATTTCACACGTTGGAATTTTCTAAATTGCATTGGTTCTATAGATGGTAAACACATTCGAATTAAATGCCCTGAGCATTCTGGATCATTATATTATAACTATAAACAATATTTTTCCATAGTATTGCAAGCTATAGCCAATACAGTATTCCCTCGAAAGTTGCGAAAAATAGGTATGCAAAAGTTGCGAAGAGTTTATCCCCACTCCTGGGGGGTATACCCCTAGAGGCGTCCAGAAGCTCGCTTGCCGATCAGTGTAACGCGATCCGGGTTCGGGTATATCGGTGAGGTAATACTAATTCAACGATGAAACATTGCTATTTCTCATCCTTTTCTTATGAAATTTTTACACAGCATGGCTGACATTTTTCTGATTAAAATGACAGCAAACACCATATAATTCGAACTATATTTACTGGCTTAATTAACGTTAATAAGTTTCGACCGCAGAAAAGGATAGGTAGTGAAAAGAAAAGAGAAGCTGCGATCGTCTTTTGGCTTGGCTGCTCGGCCGCTTGCCTTTACTCGCTGTCCTTTTCTACGTTCGACGCTATCGGCAAATTTCAAACAACGTAGGAACAACACGAAAGTTGCGAACGTTCAGTCCCGAGCCTTTCGCAACTTTCGGGGGAATACTGTAGTCTGTATTATATTATTTGCTTATTATATAAATGCTATAGTATTCAGAACCGTAATATTACAATTATAAATATGATTTATCTAACAAGGTATAGCCGATGCAAATTATAAATTTATCACAATTGACGTCGGTGCATACGGAAAGCAGAGCGATGGAGGAATATTTTCAGTGTCAAACGTTTATAAGAAACTTGAAAACAATACATTTAATGTACCTCAGGATAGTTATCTTCCCTCGACAGAAGTTTTGGCACCATACGTACTATTGGGTGACGAGGCGTATCCGTTAAAAACATCTTTATTAAAACCGTATTCAAGGTACAAAATATAAAAATATTTTTATTTTTAAGTGTTATTAAAGTTATCATTGTTGTTATCTGACGGACGAAGAAGAAAATTATAATTACATACTCTCGAGAGCACGAAGATGCATCGAATGTGCATTTGGAATTTTAGTTGCCAAATGGATAGTTCTAAAAACTGAATTCCAAGTACATCCAAGGAACGTGGATGTAATAGTTCAATGCGTGTGCTTATTGCACAATATCATAATTGATAAAGACGGTATTCCTACATTCGACACAGTTTTCACGCGCGAGAACGGATTATCAGTTTCAAGACATTATAATCATTCTGCAGCGAGAGCAGTAGCCGCAAGAGAAATTTATAAAAACTATTTTTCCCAACATTCGATGTGAACTATTTACATGTACATAGATATATGTATTGTAGAATATGAATAAATATCTATATTATTATAAATATCAAAATTACCATTAGTGCCCATTTCTTCACTAATCTTCTGCCATTCTCTCCGAGAAAAATCACGGTTGTGGTAGTGTTTGTTAAATATTAACACTTTATCGACCGCTAGCCTATTAATAGGCTTTTCGATTGCCAACGCTTATCGACCGCTAGCCTATTAATCGGCTTTTAGCTATCGACGGTTTTCGTACAGTGGGTTGTTGTTGTTGTTCTTGAGAACAATTACGCGGCGTCAAAAGGAATAAGCACAACACAATAAGTAGCGAAAAATTAGCCGGTACTGGGAGTAAATGCGCGCGCGACTAAGCCGGTACTTAGTGAGTGGCAGCATCAACCACGAGCGGTCGATAAAGTGTTAAGTTATGCACGCACGCATGTATTCACAACGCGAACACGAACGCAAGTGAGAGTGACCGGGATCGGACGGTCCAAACTCAAGCCGTTTTGAACAAACGGCGATCGCTAACCAGGCTCGTAGAGCACGCCAACGGAACCCCGTCTTAACACTTCCCCTCGATACGAGCCGGTTAATTTCGTCTAGTTCGCGACTACCCTCAGTCCCAAACGACCCGTATTTTTACTATGGGCCGGACCAGGCAAACCTTTTGTCAATATGTCGGCAGTCATTTTATTGGTAGATATGTGCTCCACGGTTAACAATTTGTCTACGAGCGCGCTACGGACGAAATGGTGCCTTATGTCGATATGTTTTGTGCGCCCAAGAAATACCGGATTCTCGGACAATTTCAACGCACTCTGATTGTCGCAAAACATTCTCACGGTCGCAATGGAATCAAAACCTAATTCCAGTAGGAATTTTCGCAAGTATATCGCCTCCTTTGTGGCTTCGCTTAGGATCATGTACTCGGCCTCCGTGGGTGACAACGCCACTGTACGTTGCTTCTTAGAGTCCCATGAAATCGCCGCATTTCCCAGGATGAACGAATGTCCTGTGAAGGATCTTCGATCCTCGATGCAGCTGCCCCAATCGGCATCGGCATAGCCCAGGAGATGCATGGCGCTTTTCCTGTACACGAGGCCAGTCGTCATGGTTCCCTTTAGGTATCGCAAAACGCGCTTCGCGGCGACCCAGTGGGTCTGCCCATAGCAGTTGTTGAACTGGCTCAGCGCACTCGCCGCGTGCGCAATGTTCGGGCATGTGCCGACTGCAAGGTACATCAGGGATCCCATAAGTTCTCGGTATGGGAGTCTTCTTTCATCATCGTCCGGGTCTTCGTTTTTCGTCAGCTTCAGGCTCGTCTCCATCGGGGTGCTTGCGGGCTTGCAATCTGTCATGCTGAATCGCTCGAGCACGTCCCTGATATAACCGTGCTGACTTAACGATACCTGTCCCGCCGATTGTCTAAATTCTATGCCGAGACAGCAATCGACTTTTCCGAGATCCCTGACCTCAAATAGACCGGTGAGGTACTTTTTGAAATTACATATTTTCGTTGCGTCTCGCGAGGATACTAGTACAGTGTGTAACATAATGATAGATCCACTTGGATTTTTTGCCATAATTCTGGACCTAGTCAACCGATTCGGCTGAAACTTATTCAACGTGTAGCCTAGCCACTATGGAGTATATGTGCAATATTTCATATTAATGCAGTGCCTAATTTTTGTACAGTAAACATTTATCTGACTTTCGTCAATTTTTGAGCGTAACAAAATAATAGTTCCACTTGCAGAAAAACAAAAACTTCAATTAACTAAAACATAATAGCTTTAAGTAATAAATGTTTTCAATAACTTATTGCTTTTCCATCCCTTTTTATTAACAAATTTAGTCTCTTGGTCATTGATTCTGCTAGATTTTGCATTTTGTGGTGTAACGCGATTCCAGGCCTCAAATATCGTAGTTTTCAATTTGGCGACAATATTAAATTGCTGACAATTGTTTTACACGTCACGTACAAGTTGGCTCCAAAGATTTTCTATAGGGTTTGCATCAGGACATCTCGCTGGGCAGGTGAGAGTTCTGATTTTTCGTCCTTGCAACCATTGCCTAGTGCTGGCAGAAACGTGAATTTTCACATCATCGTGCATTAATTGTAATTTAACCGAAGGAAAACAACACAAGTATGGTACGACATGATCCGCAAGTACTTTTTGGCAAGGTTGCGAGTCCATATGAGTATCGACAAACGCCAAGGTTGCCTTTTCAAATGCCGAAAAACCAGCCCATGCCATTACAGCGTAAAATGTCGTTTCAGGCGAAGCCGCCCTAAACTTTGGTTTGCGCAGCTGGAAAGTCATTTCCAAGCGTACCGGATCAAGTCGGACGACACGAAGTATGGCGCGGTCCTCCGACATCTTGATGAAGCTATACTATGACCGTTGTGGCGGATGTTATCGAGAATCCTCCAGCAGAAGGGAAGTATGAGGCTCTTAAACAACACCTCATCACAAGATTTTCAGACTCGACGCAGAAGAGGCATCAAGCTCTGTTTGCCGGTTTGGAGTTAGGTGACAAGACTCCATCGGCGCTGTTGCGTGAAATGAGAACGCTGGCGGGGAGCAGTTTGCAAAACGATATGCTCCAATCTCTCTGGGCACAATGATTGCCACAACGAATTCGGGAACTTCTTTCCATTATGGACGGTGTATCGCTTTCGCAGTTGGCGATGTCCGCGGACAGGGCAACTATTAATACGTATGGGGAGAAGCTGCTCTCTTTAACTCTTGGCCTTGGGCGGACCCAGCGGTGGAAATTCTGCATAGCCGACGTAACGACAGCGGTTATTGGCGCAGATTTCCTGTACCATTTTTATGTAGGTGTGGACCTGCGACGTGGACGACTTCGCGATCAGCAGAGCGGAGCGGAAACCAGAGGACGCCTGACAACTCAGCTGCACGCGTCCGTGGTTACAGTCATGCCGGAGTCGGCATTTCATCGGCTGCTGAAGGAGTTTCCAGGTCTGACGAACCCGTCAGCTTCTACACGCACTGTGCAGCACGCCCACCAGCACATCGAGATACAGGGACCGCCAGTCGTGCAGTCAGCTCGCCGCCTGCCGCCGGAAAAACTTAAGTTGGCCAAAGCGGAATTCACACACATGCTGGAGGCTGGGATCTGTCGTCCTTCATCGAGCCCTTGGGCGGCGCCGTTACACATGGTCCCCAAGAAAGAAGCTGAAGCGTGGAGACCGTGTGGGGACTATAGGGGATTGAATGCCGTAACTATGCCCGACCGCTATCCCCCCCCCCCCCGCCCCCCATACACATTCATGATTTTCCGTCAGCGCTCTATGGTAAGTCCATATTTTCAACTTTGGACTTGCTGAAGGCGTACCACCAGATCCCGGTTGCCCCAGGGGATGTTCCGAAGACTGCCGTGACGACACCATTCCGCCTTTTTGAATTCCTGAAGATGCCATTGGGTTTAAAGAATGCATCGCAAACATTTCAAAGATTTATTAACGCCGTTCTTCGTGACTTGGATTTTATCTATTGTTATATGGACGATATCCTTGTCGCTTCCGAGTCGCCTGAGGAGCACATGAGTCATCTTAAGATTTTGTTCAATAAATTACAGGCTGCTGGTATTACTCTAAATGTCGCCAAGTGTGTTTTTGGACAAGCACAAGTGCGCTTCTTGGGCTATTTAGTAACCCCAGAGGGAATCAAACCATTGGAAGACGAAGTCAAGGCTATTCTTGATTTCCCTAAACCGCACACCATTGTTGATTTACGCAGGTCTCTGGGAATGATAAATTACTACCGGCGATGTATCAAACACGCAGCACACGATCAGGCTTTGTTGAACAAGTTTATTAAGGACAGTCGGAAGAACGATAAAAGACCGATTCCACGGACCCCCGAGGCGGATGAGGCTTTCGCTCGGTGTAAACAATCGTTGTCCGAGGCTACGCTTTTGGTCCATCCCCGCAGTGCAGCCTCACTTATTTTGACCACTGATGCGTCTGCTTCAGCAGTCGGAGCTGCTTTAGAGCAGGTTGTCCAGGGAAGAGTTGGGCCGCTCGCATTCTTTTCAAAAAAACTGAGTGCGGTTCAGAGGAACTACAGTACGTACGACCGGGAGCTATTAGCTATGTATCTGGCGATCCGAGCCATGAAGGACATTGTTAAAGGAAGACCTTTGGTCATTAGAACAGACCATGCGCCGCTCACTTTTGCGTTCCAGCAGAAGTTGGATAAGGCGTCTCCGCGATAAGCCAGGCACCTGGATTTTATCCGGCAGTTTACAACAGATATTGTTTATCTGAGGGGCAGCACGAATTAGGTGGAGGACGCGCTATCCCGAATCGATGCCGTGGACTGTCCGGTGATCATCTCCACGGAAGAACTGGCCTTGGAGCAGCAGCAGGATCCAGAATTGTTGCAGCTGTTGAAAGACCCTCAACAATCGAGATTTCGTTCTTTTTCCATGATCGGATCGCAGCATCCTTTATATTGTGAGGCAGCTGAGGATGCAATTCGTCCATACATTCCCGGGAAATTACGGAAGCGGATTTTCGACTCTGTTCATGGACTTGCTCACCCGAGCGGAAGGGCAACTCGTGAGCAGATTCGGAAAAAATTCATCTGGCCTGGAATGAACAAGGACATCACCAGTTGGGCCCGGACTTGTCTCCAGTGCCAGCGATCTAAGGTTCACCGACATGTGAAGTTGTCTCTGGAGAAGATCGCCATTCCGGATGAGAGGTTTCGTCAACTTCATCTGGACATCGTTGGACCCCTGCCAATATGTAATGGGTATAGATATCTGTTGACTATGATAGACCGTTATACTCGTTGGCCTGAAACAGTTCCGTTGAAGGATATTTCAGCCTTTGCTGTTGCTCAGGGTGTTTTTGATGGTTGGGTAGCACGTTTCGGTGCCCCCACCGTTATCACCACCGATCAGGGATCACAATTTGAGGCGGCATTATTTAAGGCATTGACGAATCTGCTTGGTTCATCAAAGACCAGAACATCACCATACCATCCGGCATCTAATGGCATTCTGGAGCGATGGCATCGTACCCTGAAGTCGGCATTGACATGTCACCTTCAAGGGGACGGGAATTGGCTGGCGAGTCTTTCCACCGTCATGCTTGGACTGCGGACGGCTTACAAGGCTGACATCAAGTGTTCCACAGCCGAGCTGCTATATGGCACCACTCTGAGGGTGCCAGGAGAGTTTTTCGAAGACGTGGAGCACCCGGTCAAGCCTGAGGTTTTCGTCCAGGAGCTCCGAGAGAGGATGAGGCGCATTCGACCAAAGGAAACCAGTCCTCACGTTAGGCCAACCCCTTTCGTTTTTAGGGAGCTGGAGAGGGCGTCTCATGTCTTCATCAGAGACGATTCCGTCAGGCGTCCTCTGCAGCCACCTTATAATGGACCATTTGAAGTTATGGCGAGGCCTAATCAAAAGCTGTATACGATTCTGGTGAAGAACAAGTCATGTAACGTGTCAACCGAAAGGTTGAAACCAGCGTATCTTTTCCAACCAGACTCCGTGGAAGAACCAACATCCCCGGTTTCACCTCTCGCACCGCCGCCGCCAGCACTTCGGACATATCCTGGAGCTAGCAGTGTGCCCCGTGTCCAAACTGATCCGGCCAGAGCAGCTAGCCCCAGCTGTACCGGTGTCAGCTCACTGCCCTCGCCTTGCTGGCCAAGCCTACCCGTCTTCTTCCCGGGATAGACAAGACTGTGGGGCTTGACTCACCGGTTTTTTGCAGGCCACCTATTCCCCACGTACAAACACGTGAATCTTCGCACACGTCCTCAAAAGAGTCCGAATTTCCCATTCACCGCGATCTTCCACTGTCTTGCCTACTCACACATGACTTTTCCGTCACTTCACAGCGCTCATCAGCTGTAACATAGTGTGGGATCGGGCGCCTCCACCAAACAACATAACACCATAGAAGACCGGGAAGGGACCGTGGCGTAGTGGCACTGATCAGTGCCTACCACAAGAAGGTCTCGGGTTCCATACCCGTCCCCTTCCTTTTTCTTTGGTTCCTCCAATATCCTCTTTGTCACTTTCACTTAAATGAGAACCATCCCTGATTGGCCAGTGTTTTTTTTGTTAATAACTAACAAATGAAGCTGCAAACAACATTTCGGTCAAGAAAATAGTTCAGAATAACCCCAGCTACCCCCTCCCCCCCTTCCCGATATTCTCCACTACCAATCGGACGAGTCTCCCACTCTGATACAATAACAACTCCCCTACTACATATTTACGTTCCCCTACTCCGCTTATACCGGATGGGTATACGGACTCTTCCATTTCGTGCCGTAGACGTAGACGTAGTGGGCACAAGTACCCTTCGCCCAGGATGCAGAAAATAGTGGGGATAAGGGCCAAACTAGCCCCGGAGCCGCCAGTTCGTATAGAGTCTATAACAAATAGAATTGCTAAACGTTCCTTCTCAATAGTCGAATAATTAATATCTGCATGGTTTAAGGTTCTAGATGCAAAAGTGTCCAGAAGATCTTTTTCAATCACTTAATACTGCTCCTAAAGCAAAATTTGAAACGTCAGTTGTTAAAATAAATGGCGGCGAAAAATTTGGGAATTGTAATAACGGTTCTGAACTAATTATATCTCTTAAAGTTTCAAAAGCATTCGGAACATTCGGAGTCCATTGAGAAAGAACATTTTCGTTTTATTTGTGATTTGAACAAGTTTTGTTAATGGTTTAGCAATTTTCGCCATATTTGGTATAAATCTCCTATAATATCCTACTAAGCCTAAAAATTGTTTAAGGTTTTTTTTATATTTAGGTACAGGAAACTGTTTTACGGCCTGTATCTTCCCTGGTTCGGGTTTCACTCCTTTATTTGTAATTACATGTCCCAGATAAGTCACCTCTCTGCATAAGAAATGACATTTCTCTGGCTGTAAAGTCAAAACAGAATTTTGAAGACGTGCTAAAAGAGTTTTTAATTTGCATGCGTGTTCCTCAAGTGAATTGTTGTAAATAACAACATCATCAATGTAAACGAACAACTTAATACTCTGCAACCCAAATAATACCAAATCCATAACCCTTTGAAAAGTGGCACGAACAGTTTTAAGTCCAAGCGGCATTTTGCTAAACTCATAAGTGATAAGGTTCCATGACGAGTATTTGTGATGTCGGAACTTAAAAATATTTGTAGATATGAATCCTTAAGTGACTAGTAGATAATGAGTAATACAGAAATATATATCATAAGGCTAATATAGATATTTGGGGGTCAATACATTACATTATAATTGCATCCTTTACTTCTATTCAATGGGCAATTTCCTGAAATTACCTATTTTGTTACAATGAAAGCATCTTTGTTCCGAATTTACCGCAAAAACCCCGAATTTACTTGTCAAGAGTTTTGATTCAGTTGGTTGAATTTTATTCTGCATGTTATCCTCCAGTTTCGACGCTAACTGAATAGCTGTCTTTAGAACTTAAATATTGTCTTTTAAAATTATGATTATTATTTCGTTCCGCAATCTCTTCAGAAACCCGGTTATAGCTTCTTTTTTAATAAATTTTCAATTCCAACCAATTGTTCAGACTTTAATTTCTCTTGCGCTGCTTCTATGCCACAATCTAGAATTTCCTGCACTCTAGCTCCAAACTCTCCAATTGATTCGCGAGCCTTCCATTGCACAAACTTAAATTCCTCTAAGGATTTTTTAATTCTTTCGCCCTGGTTATAAGTTGATTTAATTGATTTGAGTAAATCTTAACGTCTCGTAACTGTATTTTATTTCGTAGTAGGGCAAACAAATAAAATTTATCTTCCGGTTGGACAATTGACTCCCCAAATCTACATTGACTAATCAAATTTTTAACTGATTCCGATTCTCCGTCGAAATGAGAATACAAATGAGAATAAAACTAGCTATTAAATCTAATGACAATCTCGATGGAGGAGGCGCATATGAAGAAATTGATGCATTATCGATTACTCTTCCATTCGAAATTGTTGAACTATTATTTGAAACGGATAGGAATCACACTTCCATCATTTCATATTGACTGTTGTAACGTAGTGTATTTTCCAGTAGACGTCTGGGTTAGAGCTAGGCACAATCGGGAAGCTGGCGCGCTCGGCCGTACACCCTCAACTGCGGGGTGCCACAAACAACGGAACGCGCTACCCGCTCGGCGCTGCACAGTGGCCTGGAAACCTCGAAAAAGTGGCCAAAAGTCAAAACTTCGTCGGAATTTTATGAAATTTAGTAATTAAGGGTTTTTGAGGTTGCTGATAACGAATCCGACACAAAAAATTCAAAATTCAAAATGGTGGAGAAAAAACAACACAAAAAAGTAACGAAATATACAATATATAAAATATAAATATAACACAAATACAATACGAATAAAATATAAATACAATATAAATACAATATAAAATACTTATAACATTTCAACTGACTCTAATTCTATGAAGCTCTGAAGCTGACTGAAGCTCCGTCAGGAAAATGCCGTAAACGACTGACGAGTCTTAGTCAAAATCGATATTATGAAAACTCGGCGAATGATATGCGGAATGGCCTAATTAGCAAATTTTGAGGTGGGCGTAGGAGTTGACAGAAAGGGGTGCAAAGAACTTTGGCAAAGCCGTTGACTTTATGATTCTATTATTGGGCCGCAATAAACAGCTTACAACTTTGCTCGCGTAGCGATCTTATTACAGACCGGATAGTAAAACGACTTCCTTTTACTGTTTTCGCTATTTGATTAGTTTTGTAGCCATTCTTACTGTATTCTAATTCTTTACCAATATACCAAGCATTATAACAAATGACCAGCGGGAAAACCCCTACCGTTCCTTCCAAATCGCAAATCGCGCTCCAAGCCCTAATAACTACTTGGGCCCAGGACGCCAAAATACGGCGGGCGCGCCGGGCGTCTAGTTGCTAAAACTCGGATAACTTGAGAAGCTGCAAGTGGCTGCAGATAAAATTTATATTATGTCCTTCGTGAATGTCTAAGGTTTCATGTAGGACAAATTTCACGTTGATGCAAGGTGAGGTTTTTTTTAAAAACCTACTCAAAGTTTCAGTTGTTATAAATTATACACTGTTCGTACATGAATTAAAAAATACTTACAACGACATTAAATACCTTAACTACACTTACTGACATATATAAAACCATCATTTAAACTTTCATTCTGATATTCTATAATGGGTATCTGGAGCGTTTAATTTTACATCAAATTTTACAATTTTGACTTTGGAACTCTATATCCTGTTACACAAGTATTTGAAACGAATAATATTTTGGATTTTGAAGCTTTGAAGGGTTGTCAATTTGTAGGAAAATTTTTTTTTACAAAATGTTAATGTTGAAAAATTGACTTTTGGCCACTTTTTCGGGGTTTCCAGACCATAGTGCGCTGGTTGGTTCGCGTACTTATTCGAAAACAGTACAAAAAGGGGCTGCATTTGGGTAAAAAGGCAGTCGAAAGCACATTCGGTCTCTGACCACGGAAGAGCCCAGTCGACTAATAGGACGATATTAACAAAGAAGTGAATTTCTAACCAGCGCTCCCCAGTGCTAAAATCAGTCATCTCCACAGTGAACTTGTGAAAGTGACCGATCAGTGAAGTGAACCGTGAGGCTCCCTCAACGCCGACGTGAACTGACGCCCTCACCGACTGTGGGGAAACCCACGCACACCTCCTCCATTCCAAGGAGGAGGACACCACACCATCAAGCTCAATACAAACTAATGAGCATCCGACGTACTTCGCTGGAACCCAGAACTCTGCACGACAGCCTCCCAACGGTGGCAGGCACCCCACAACCATCAGCACCAAACAACACGCAGCGAACCAGCCAAGGTCGTATAACCCCATGCCACATCGCTCCACGCACCCAATCCGCAAGTAAACCTGCAAAACTATCCAACATGGCCCCCTCAGGCACCATTTCCAAAAAACCTAAGCTATCAGCTGAAGGATTAAATTTTCCGTCCCTACCTGAAATGAACACAAACCCTACAATGAACATCCTCCCAAACGTCCCAGTCAGCAACAAATTCGACCCCTTAAGTTTTTTCACCAACAACGAAAAAACCGTACCTTCTCGTGAACCCCAACGGAAGAGTGCTTCTCACGCCCCCGCTCAAACCCAACCAAAAACACAAACTCATTCGGAGAACCGCACAGTCCGCCCCCCTCCAATATATGTCCCACATTTTGACGGCCACATAAATGCCTTCGCGAAATCGCTTCAAGCAGCGTACGGCGATAACTTCTCCCTTAAATATCTGGGGAAACAAATACGTATACATTTCAACCAAGTATGCGACTTCACAAATTTCAAAAATAAACTAAAGGAAAGCAATAAAGAGTATCACACATTTACTCTAAACAGCGAGAAATCACTTGCCCTCACCCTAAAAGGACTCCTCCTCATGAACCCTGAAGACTTAATCGAGGAATTAAAATCTGCCGGGCTCCTGCCTTCCTCCTGTGTCCCACTAACAAGACGGAACAACACCGAATCTAGACACGCGGTCTATAAAATCAACTTTCCTGTAGGCACACCCTTCAAAAATATCAAAGCCGTAGGCTTCTTATTTCACACAAGAATTTACTGGGAGAAATTCATGTCAAACAAGCCGTACACCCAATGTTTCCGCTGTCAGGCCTTCGGTCACTCCTCCGTGAATTGCAATTTAGCCCCACGTTGTATGAAATGCGCTCTCCCACACTTCACACACGAATGTACAAAGCCCAGAGAACTGGCTCCAAAGTGTGCAAACTGCAGCGGCGAACACACCGAAAATTATTCAAAATGTCCGGCCCTGGAGAAATTCTTGCTAAAAAGAAACACTCCCAAACCTCCCCTACCCTCCACTCCGTGTATAGTGCCCACTAACGACAGCTTCCCCCACTTCTCCAACAGCACTGGCGGCTTCTCCTCAGCACGGACACCCTCTCGTTCCTACCTAGAAGCTCTCACTGTCCCAACAATGACTGCAAATCCCAGCAATCCATCATCCGCAGCCGATAGTAAACCAACATCCATTGGGCATACCCTCAACGTCTTTAAGCAGATCTCAGAGATCTGCGATGTAAGTGCTATGCTCCAAGCAGCAGAAACCTTACTCCAAAAACTCCGGACTTGCACCTCCAAAGCCCAGCAATTCCAGGCATTCATGTCGGTGGTCTCTTCCCTCGACTAATGCTCTGGAATACACACTCCATTCTTCAAAAGAGGAATGAACTCATTCTCATGCTCCAGAAACACGAAGTCCACGTTGCTCTCTTCACTGAAACCTGGCTTCACTCTGGTATCCCCTTCTCTCTCCCCGGCTACAGGATAGTTCGTTTTGATCGCCCAGACTCCTCCTACGGCGGGGTCGCAATAGCAGTCCACCACTCGTTAACCTTTTCGTCAATCCACCCCACACCCCTCCCCGGGATCGAAATGGTCGCCATCCGACTCCGCGCGCCGTCACTCTCGATAGCAGCGGTATATGTCCCCCCATCCACCCGTCTCTCCTCCGAAACGGCAAATCACATTACGGATCTCCCCACACCGTACATCATTGGAGGAGACTTCAACGCCCGACATACCTCCTGGAATAACTTCTCAAATAACTCCAACGGGAACGTACTCTCCGATCATGCGCTAAGATCTCCCTACAGACTGATCCATCCTGACAAATTCACATACCACGGAGGGCCCAGCAAAAGGCCGTCAACACTAGACATCTTCCTAGTACATCACTCTTCAGACTTCGAGAGTGTAATAACTGAAGATGCAGCCACCCAACACCGACCAGTCCTACTAACCTCGAAACAAGGGACCGTTTACTCTCCTAACAAAGCCCGAGTGGTTAATTGAGAAAAATACCACACCATCACCGAAAATTTTCACATAACCACTCTTCTTAGCACCGATAATGATATCGATGAGTCCATCGCCGTCCTGTCATCCTTCCTGACAGCCTGCAAAAGGAAGGTATCCACCTTCAAGGACAAGCCTGGCCTCGTCCCCTTCAACACAGACCCCATTCTTAGATCCTACATCGCCAGCCGTAGAAAAAACAGGAAACTCTATCAACGCACTGGTATAGATTATTTTAAAACTGTCATCCGAAATTTATCCCGCGAGATAAAATGCAGAGTCACGTTTCTACGCTCCCAACATTGGAGATCCCAAATCAAATCACTAAACAAGACCGACCCGGTCCTCTGGAATAACTTCAGAATCATGACAAACTCCAAAACAGTATATCCCCCACTCAGGCATTCAGACAGACCGGACTACCTCACAGACGATTCGGACAAAGCTAATGCACTCGCCCGCGTCTTCACTGATACCCACAACAGCATCTCGACACTCTCATCTCCCAAAAATCCGGAAGTAGAGGACAGCGTCACTTGTCTACTCTACGCCCCTCATCCCCCATCCACAAACAAGATAGCTCCTTTTACACCCAGAGATATCGCCACAATAATCCGAAGCCTCAAATCAAATAAAGCACCCGGAGACGACGGAATCAATGGACAGATGCTAAAATATGCTGGGAGGAAAATACAGCTGCAGTTGTACTATATATTCCGCAGCTGCATGACACTCTCATATTTCCCGTCTATCTGGAAAACGGTCAAGGTCGTACCTGTCTCAAAACCCGGTAAAGACCGAAAGATCACCGGTAACTACCGCCCCATCAGCCTACTTCCGATTCTAGGTAAAGTCTTTGAAAGGTGCATCTACAAACTCCTAGCGGAACACCTTGCCAGCAACAACGTTATCATTGACCAGCAATTCGGCTTCAGGGCACACCACTCCACAACTCACCAGCTTCTAAGAGTGTCCCAAATAGTCACGCACGAAGTAAACGTAGGCAGATATGCTGGTATCGTCCTCCTAGACCTCACACGAGCCTTCGACACTGTCTGGCACGACGCGCTGCTCCACAAACTGGTAAACGCAGGACTCCCCGTAAATACCGTGCGGATAATTAAATCATATCTCTCTGGAAGAACACACTTCGTATCAATTAACGGAACCAAGTCCCAAAAACTGCCTGTCACGGCTGGTGTTCCACAAGGCTCAATACTCGGTCCCATCCTTTTCAATATATACATCAACGACATCCCAACAATAAATTCCACCTCTGGACAAATCGCGTTATATGCAGACGATACAATACTCCTTGAATCTTCTTTGTCATTCGCGCTTCTAACCAAGAAACTACAAAACTATCTCAACCGGATTATCTCCTTCTTCCACGATTGGAAATTAACAGTCAACCCTGCGAAAACTCAGGCAATCTGCTTCACGAGAAAAACCAGACCTCGACAGGACCTCCACCTCTTAATTCACGGGACAGACATTCCCTGGTCCTCGCAAGTGAAGTACCTGGGAATTCTCCTCGATAAAAAACTCTCTTGGACACCAGCAATTCTAGATAGAATCAAAAAAACCAGAGCTGCAGCTGGAGCCATGCATCGACACCTCTGCACAACCTCAGGTCTACACCAGCACCTCAGGGTCTCGCTGTACAAGGTCTGCCTCCGACCAGTCCTCACATACGGGGCTCAAATATGGAACATTGCCCCAAAGTCAACTCTTCTCAAGCTCCGCCACACGCAAAACCGCATCCTAAAGATCATCTCTGGAAAACCGCAAGACTACTCCACTCAGAAACTCCTAGCCGACCTAAACGTGGAGGACATTAACTCCTACGTAGACTACCTAGCCTCAAATTACACTGTCAGTAGACACTCAAACCAACTGGTTCGACAAACCGGGCTCTACGACAGAAACCGTATCCCATACAAAATCAAACTAACATTCCCTGGCTCAAAACCACTCGTAGAAATGTGACCCTGCTACTTCTCTAAAAACAAACCGCATCCCAAACATATCCACACTACTCCCCCACCTCAGCAATTCAACAACCTTATTCCTAAACTCACACCCTCACCTGCCCCCTCATATGGAGACAAACCTTTCAAGAAATAGGGGTTTTTGTAAATTTTATCCCCTGACCTCTCTCACATCCTCTTTCATTTTCAGATGGTAACACCATGCAACCCTTGAATATCCACCGCTAAGGGGGCAAAAGGACGCTCCCAGTCACGGTCACCCCCCACTCACTGAAAGAAGAGGAAAAAAAAAAAAAAGGTAAAAAGGCAGTCGAAAGCGACAAGCCAAGCGAACCCTGTTTCCCGGAGCTATTTTGTGTACTGGTACGGTTTTCCGTTCGGCCTGCAGATTTTACGACAGTAACCTCGATTCTCGGGATTGTTTCCCGGACCTATTTTGTATACTGGAACGATCTCTAGTCTACAATGGTTGACCGTGCGCATACGCGCACAACGCTTTAACGTAGACTCTACGTCGTAGAGCATAAACTCGGGGTTCATTCCGAAAACCGTTCTGACTATACCAGCGGTTGAGTGACGTGCTGACGACACAACACGAATTTGTACCGCTCTCCGCTGTGCGACGCTGCACTCTGAAATTGATGAAGTACTGGATGGTTCAACTAACAAATCCTCTACCACAAAATTACCACTTTTCAGACCACGCTTACGAATTTTTTTGGTCTTAACAAATTTACATACGAACGGCGCTATCTTGTAAAGACGGATAATAAATTTAAATGAATAGTATAATCTTACAATTTTGAAAAAATTCTTATTCTAAATTTGAAAGTATTCAACGATTGCTGAATTGGCTAACTCCTATTTATTGTTGATTCTTCTATTAAGTCGAGTTCCCCCCAGAACCTCCGTCCTTGCCGTTGAATTTGCTCCAATAGCACTGTTCAACACGGGTCTGATTTTGTAACCTTCAATATGCGTTTCTTATAGACTTTAATGTGCTGAATATGAATCTGCAATCCGTTTTTCTCCAGAACGTACCATTTTTGAAAAAATCAATTTTGAAAAAAATCGCAAATTTTCAACTTTGGAAGTGTTTTGTACTTTTGCGGTAATAGTTATTCATATGCGCTTGGTGCCAAATGATTCTTTGAAGTTTCACGAATAAAATGGTATATGTTGTTATTAGACTATAAACATTTAAATGTGTTTAAATAATGATCAAAGTGAAAGGGACACCGAAAATATACCCATTTTGGCTGATATCTTTCAGTTTATTTCAAAAACTAAGGGTCCAGGAGAAAATCTAACTATTCCACGCGACAGAGCGGACCTTTCTGCAAAGGAAAGCATCAACGGAAGTTACAAAATCATTTTTGTATTCGATATACAAGCGAAATAGTTTGGTAAACCACGCGACGGCAACAGTGACACTCAGCAGAAGACTGCGCGTTTAGTGATTCCGCTACGCTGAGCGATGAGCGGGGAGCCGCCGTCATAGAGCACCACTGTCGCCGCCACGTGTTTTGCCAAACTTTTGCGCTTGTATATCGAATACAAAAATGATTTTGTAACTTCCGTTGATGCTTTCCTTTGCAGAAAGGTCTGCTCTATCGTGGCATAGTTAGATTTTCTCCTGGACCTTTACTTTTTGAAATAAATTGAAAGATATCAGCCAAAATGGGTGTATTTTTGGTGTCTCTTTCACTTTGATCATTATTTAAACACATTTACATGTTTATAGTCTAATAACAACATATACCATTTTATTCGTGAAGCTTCAAAGAATCATTTGGCACCAAGCGCAACTGAATAACTATTACCGCAAAAGTACAAAACACTTCCAAAGTTGAAAATTTGCGACTTTTTTCAGAATTGATTTTTTCACCAATGATACGTTCTGGAGAAAAACGGATTGCAGATTCGTATTCAGAACATTAAAGTCTATAAGAAACGCATATTGAAGGTTACAAAATCAGACCCGTGTTGAACAGTGTAATTAATACAACCGGTAGATCCTCTGACATTTAAGTATCCATTTCTGAGAGTTTATCGCCCAAATTAAAAAATGCATAAAAATGTTATACCATACTTTCACCTTCCTTTAATTTTTTAAATAATAGTTGTGTGAGAAAATTTGCTTTCCTCGCAGGACATTTGGATGAGTATACATTTTGTAAATTTACCCTCACTTTTCTTGACGTACCGCAATGTTTTACATAAGATATTTGTGAAGTACTTCTTGAAAATATAATACTTACCCTTGCCTTTTGGTCGTTTCTATCCCAAATGGTGGCTTGGGCTTCTGATTCTTTTCGCAATCCGCTTATACAGGGTGGCCCGGAACTCGCGCGGTATTTTTAAAAAAGGGGTAGCTGAGGTGATTCTGAACAGCTTTTTCCTTGACCAAAATATTGTTTGAAGCTTCGTTTTTTAGTTATTAACGAAAAACACTGGCCAATGCGAGCGCCCGTATAGCGCGAGCTCATTGTCAGTCACAATTGCGCGCGGCCGAGATCGGGTGCATCGAGGGGCAACGTACGGCAAATATTACAATAGTCTTACATTAACCCTTTCGCTACGGCGGGCCGGCTCGTAGTAGCGCTGCTACGGTACGGGCCAATCCCAACGAAGGCGCACTGAAATTTGACTGCCGATGGAACGTATCTTTTAACGTCTAGTGACCCGAGGTAAATTTTATACTGCTGTTCATTTTGCCAATCTGAAATGTCGTAGCATAAAACAAATGCAAAACACTTACGACTGGTAACCATGGATATAACAGATATACGCTGTGAATGCGAAAATTCACGGGTGACTATAGTCACCGTTAGTACATAGCGAACGTCAGGCGTTGGGTGGACCCTTCCGGATGCCCTCCAGAATTATTTCGGAGTAGACATCAGCCCCTAAAATGATGTCTACCCGTCCAGCAGAACGAAAGTCAGGATCAGCAAGTTCTAAATCCTGTACGTGAGCGAGAGATAACCGAGCAGTGGTTCGAGTGGGGGAATAAGAAGACAGGCGCGGCAGCACGTAAGCAGTAGTGGAGAGGGGCTTCGAGTTTTCGCGAGTAGCGGAGAAAGTGAGCGTCACTCTTCCCCTCGTGTAGGTTTCTGCCTTACCTACACCCAGGGTTGGAAACCGCGCGGCACATCGTTCGAGCTTTATGGTTTGCACAAGATTCTCGGAGATTAGTGACACCTCGGAACAGGGGTCAATCAGGGCGCGAACAGCAACTTTCTCGCCTCGACTCGACTCGACCAGAATTTTCGCGGTCGCGAGAAATATGACTGAACTTGGTTGCGTACTTGACCAGGAGGCTCGCGCACAGTGCGACGTCCTTGACGCCTCCACGCAATCCTGTGGAGATTTTTGCCGCAAAGATTCCTGCTCCGATTTTACGTGTAATAAGGTGTGGTGCTTACCTACGCACAGTTGGCAGCGCTTGGTCGATTTGCACGATCGTGAAGGGTGGTTTCCAAGACAGTTGAAACATAGGTTTTTCTCGGCGACCAGTGTCTTCCTCTCGAGCGGGGACATCCGTTTAAAGTCGGCGCAGAACAGCACGAAGTGTTGGTTGAAACATAGCGGGCACTTCGCACGGCTTTCTTCGGTGGTAGACGCGGTGTGCGTCCTGAATTTTGCTGATCTTGCTTCATTTTTTAGAGGTGACCCTGATGAAGGCGATGCTCCTGCAGGCGAAGCGGCTTCTTCTACTGCTTCCAACGCACGCAGGTGTCCAGTGAGGAACAGATGTAACTGGCTGAATGAAGGAGGGTCAGTTGTCGCCCCAATCGACGATTCCCACGCCAGTCGTGTCTTCGCGTCCAACTTTTGCACAAGTCCGAAGACCAACTAGTCATCCCAGTGCTCGACTGGCCGGCCAAGGGCTTCCAGTGACTGAGCGGCGTCCAGCGTGCCGTTCAGAAGAGGTTTCAGGCAATTTGCTGTCTCCTTCCTCATGGGCGGTAATGAGGAAAGAGCTTAGAGATGCGACTGGATCAAGATCCGCAGGTCCTTAATCCTTTTGTAAATCCCGTCCGTTAAGCTATCCGGCTCGAAGGACCAATGTTTCGGATAGCTCGTTAAGATGTTAATTTTATTTAACGGATTATGATTATTACAAAAAGGCTTACAAGTTCGACGAATTACAAATGTATTTTCACGGCACCGCACAAGAACAAAGTACTACACAATAAAGCACGAGCAAAAAGACAAATAAATAGTTCTCCGCACACGACGTTTTATTTACTTATAATAACCAAACGGTTGTAAATCGTTTGGTTCTTATCGCACAACCTTTCTGAATCCCGTATTAATCGCTTATCTCTCTTCCTGTAATCTCTTCCTGTATTGTAGTAAAACCCACAATTAGTATCCTCGCGCAACGGTATTTATACCGCTGCGCGGGGCAAAGAGCATGAAGAGATAAGTGGGGGAGAACGCCCGCGCTTGTCGCCACGGAACAGCGCTAGACGCGAAGCTAACGAGCGTCCTCCCTACAAGCGTATCCAGAACACCTACCGTTGTTTAATGCAATCCAACATCATTCACTTTGCCGAAATCCTTGCACTCCGAGTTATGCATGAATTCGATCAATTTCGTCCTTGAGATCACTGTAATCCCGGAAGGATCTTACAATAAAATAGAACATTTGACTACAAACTTCCATTAAAATTTCGATGAGAGTAAGATTTTATAAAATTTGTAATAAAGCAATGAAAATATGTAGTTTTAGCGGCTGCCAGCAACCAATTTTTTCAGAATTAATGAATTATGTAAAGCTGGGTACAGGTACTAGAAATAAGTAACAATCAAAGAGTAACTGACTCGAGGTCAAAAGTCCGAATTTGCAAGACCAGAAAATGTTCGCGTGAAATCTTGGAGAAGGCAAGTTTTCGGGTAACAATGCATGGATTAAAGAATGCATCTTGTTACTAAGGTTAAATACAATAATTTCTGGATTAACGCTCGCAGTTCGGGCCGGCCGAGAGTCTTAACGACGACGGGTGAACTTTGCCTTCGGGCGAGCTTCAAGAACCCGGCTACTGTGCAAGCACCGACAGCGACGGCCGCAGAAAGGAACAGCGACTGAAAGATAGATTAGATACCTACATATCGGCGAGACCACAATAATGCAACTATAAAACTTGTTTATTGTTACCCATTTCTTAATGAAAATATTGTTAAAATATTGCGGAGCTGCTGTGATTAAAATGACACCAAACACGATATACTTTTTTGGATAATATTTGCGCTACATAAATTACGAAAACGGGTTGCAATATAAAGCAAATATGATCCAAATTGTATCGTGTTTAGTCTAATTTTAAGCATAAAAACGTCAACATAAAATTTGCAGAACAAAGTTAACAAAAATAAAAAAGTTTCAGCATTGCATTAGTGTTGTCTCACGGGTACGAAGACTTGCAATACCTTTTGGGCCCCCATCTTTTTCACTCACTGACTCCTATACGACAAAAAGTGGCTTGTCGATGTATTACACGGCGAGGAAGAAATGCTTCTGAACGATAGCACACGATGCAGGAGATACGAATTTTGTAAGTCTTCGTGCATGAAAACCGAATGTGATCCACCTAGTTCTTAAGGGGACCGACTCTTTTGGGGCCAACTCCGAATCGATCTAAGCGCCATTCGACAGAACGGGCGTTAGTGAAAACAGAAAAATCGTCAGCTTCGACATTTTACGGGGTGACATCTAAACTCATTATACAGAATTATAAACTCACGATGTGACATCTAACATCATTAGGCAGAATTATAAAAGGAGAGTGGGAGGCCATAGTTGCCAAATCACATTATTTGAGAGTTCTGTCGCACTATTGCCACATCTGTTACAATCGTGGCCATCAGCAAAATGAATCGGCTCGAGCCGAGATTTTGATTCCTGCCGGACGTAGACATAGCTGTTGAACGTCTGGAAACTTTTTTGTAGGTTCGATCCCCCTCGGCTATAATTTTTTTACATTAATATTTTTCTAGTTCCTAACTATATGACAATGGTCTATATTTGCTTACCAATATTTTAAAAACATTTGTTAAATATTTTAATTTAATATACCTAAATCTGAACTTATAGCGCTTTTTGCGCTACCGTTTCTCTTGCCATGTATCTTGCCAATTACGGTACCGTTTAATATTTCTAACATTAAAGTATAATGTATGAAGCATTTTCAGGCATCTTACAATTAGATTGAACAGTCGTAGATGAAGTGCAGGAAAACTCGTGTGATGTTTTACTACTATTTCGCCTTTCTTTTAGATGACACAATCTGTTCTTTTTTACAAATAATTATTGTTGCGAAAGCAATTATACCATCAGAAATAAAGGAAAATATTTATTTTTAGAGATTTTATGCGACTTCCGAATATGCATATATTGATAAATTGTTAATTCATTTCATTCGCTTTTTCCCATTGCTTCGGTCATTGTGTAGAACGACAAACGAAAAATACGGAGACATAGTTGATATTGTAGGAATATTATTAAGTGGTTTATTATTTTTGTTAAGAATTATTAGTTTAAACAGATTTTACAGATGTTACTCTTTGAACGCGTGCTTTTGGAATGAATATTCCACTGGCGACCGCTTTTCAACTTTTAAATCCTGTAACCGGGCAAATTCATAAACAACAACAAAATACGCCACTCTCCTGAATATCGCTGACTCTCGTCTCACACCCTACATTCACACCCTACAATATTGTCATATCTATTACAGTTTTGCTTTTCAGGAAAACTTCGGTAGATTCGACTCAAGTTGAGATTTTGATTTTTGCCGAACATAAAAGAGAATAGTGCAAATGAAAGAGGGGATACAAGGGTCAAGTTGAAAAAAACAGATTAATAAAACAATATTAACCGTTTGAGTCCCAGGGGGTATTGAAAAAACACTGTCGAAGAATCCCAAACAGCGCGATCGCGCTTTGTCTAAATGAGTACGAAAAGACCCAAGCAGCGCGATAGCGCTTGTTTGATTTTATGTCAAGAAATACCAAGCGGCGCGATAGCATTATTATTATGCATTATTATAGTATTATTCTACCTATTGTAAAATGTAGTATTTACATTAAAAGGAGCTGTTTGATGTACTTGCGTCAGTAAATCTGAGCGCACGACTTCGACAATCGGTAACGCACCGTCAGTTGTCCACAATGCTCGAAATGTGCTGGGTTTTCTCGACATAAAATCTCAACAGCGCGATCGCGCTGCTTGGGACTCAAACGGTTAATATGTGTAAGAAAATAATTTTTGGAACTTATGAGAGAAGGGCTCTTATTGCTGCTTGACATAGGTCAGGCACAGCCAACTGGCGGGCCGCGGGCCACGCGGTTCATCTTACAAACAAATGACGGCCCTCACACCCTGCGTCATAGTTGCGGTGTCACACCGATTCCCGTCTTGCTGTCACGTCATAGGTACATCTGACGTACATAGCTCTTTGTCTATCATAGCTTTCTGTTGCTTAGAGTGAAGCATAAAATGATCGAAAAGGACCATGGTGACATTGTATTGTTGTACAGACTACGGCCACGAGAGCTAAACAAAACAACTTTTTATCACATATACGCCGACATAATCATTTGAATACCTATTCAAGCACCTTCGATAATCTTACATATATTTTAATTATATTGCAATTATGTTATTGATGTATAATATAGTTAATATATTTCATATACAGGGTGGCCCGGAACTCGCGCAGTATTTTTAAAAAAGTTGTAGCTGAGGTGATTCTGAACAACTTTTTCCTTGACCAAAATATTGTTTGAAGCTCCGTTTTTTAGTTATTAACGAAAAACACTGGCCAATTACAGCGCCCGTATAGCTTGAGCTCAGTCACAATTGCGCGCGGCCGTAATCGGGTGCATCGAGGGGCACCGTACGGCAAATATTACAATCGTCTTACATTAAGAATAATGTGTAATTCTTCGTTATTCATGAATAACAATTTAATTAACAAGTCGTTTAATAACTGTTCCATACTTTTATTCGTTTTCCGAAACGAATAAAGTGTTTTATTAATTATGAAAAAAGTGTTTGGATGATTAATGATTAATGTTAGAAAAGGGTAGTTAAATAAACTTATCCATTCGACCGCGAATTTACCTGCTTCGACGGTGTCTTGCCATATGGTCATTGTACCGATCCTGACCTGTCCTAATTTAAATTTAATTTAAATGCCACGTCCCGGCGATCGATACGATCTGATTCGCACTTGTTTCCACACGCACAGGACACGCACTTACGAACATTACGAAAGTTAATGTGTTGTCATGTGCGTGTGGAAACAAGTGCGAATCAGATCTGTATCGATTGCTGGGACGTGGCATTTAAATTAAATTTAAATTAGTTATATATATAAGTTTATTAAACTACCCTTTTCTAACATTAATCATCCAAACACTTTTTTCATAATTAATAAAACACTTTATTCGTTTCGGAAAACGAATAAAAGTATGGAACAGTTATTAAACGACTTGTTAATTAAATTGTTATTGATGAATAACGAAAAATTATACACTATTCTTAATGTAAGACGATTGTAATATTTGCCGTACGTTGCCCCTCGATGCACCCGATCTCGGCCGCGCGCAATTGTGACTGAGCTCGGGCTATACGGGCGCTCGCATTGGCCAGTGTTTTTCGTTAATAACTAAAAAACGAAGCTTCAAACAATATTTTGGTCAAGGAAAAAGTTGTTCAGAATCACCTCAGCTACCCCTTTTTTAAAAATACTGCGCGAGTTTCGGGCCACCCTGTATATTAACCCTTTTAGTGCCGGGAGCCGATATATCGGCTCCTGCTACACTGGCGAGAAGTGCCAGAGCCGATATATCGGCCCGCGACTTATAGCGCTTTACTATTCGCATTGCGGGAGAACTCTATCTCAAAATAAATTTATAATACGTTATAAATGGTCTAATTTCATTACGAGAATTTATGACAACATAATTTTGTTTCAACTATGTCATATTACCTATTACAATTACGTATTTCGGAAGAGATTTATTCGGTATTCCCTCGCTAGAAGCGAAAAAAAGGTATGCGATAGAAGCGAAGAGTTTATCCCCACTCCTGGGGGGTATACCCCTAGAGGCGTCCAGAAGCTCGCTTGCCGATCAGTGTACGCGATAACGTTCGGGTATATCGGTGAGGTAATACTAATTCAACGATGAAACTTTGCTATTTCTCATCCTTTTCTTATAAAATTTTAACACAGCATAGCTGACATTTTTCTGATTAAAATGACACCAAACACGATATAATTTGGATCATATTTACATTATTTAATAAGAGGTGCATAATGCATTGTGAACAGTAAATATGGGCCAAATTATATCGTGTTTGGTGTTATTTTAATCAGAAAAATGTCACAAAACTGTTGGTTAAAGTTTGATAAAAATAAATTAAAAAATATAAAAGTTTCATCGTTGCATTAGTGTTGTTTCACCGATACGCTGGACTTTGTTTTGCCTCTTGGCTGCGCGGTCCTTTATCCTCGCTGTCCTTTTCTACGTTCGACGCTGTCGGCAAATTTCAAACAGCGTAGGAGCAACACGATAGAAGCGAACGTTCAGTCTCGAGGCTTTCGCTTCTATCGAGGGAATACTGTACCTTCGAGTTATTTTTTATGTTTGTTAGGTAATATTATTCATCTTGTTACAAAATATATTGGAAATACAAAGTATATGCTTCATAATAATTGACCCATATAAAATTATGGTGAAAAGATGGCTGTTTGTATGTGCAAATACGTTTTGTAAGAGAGAACTGGACTTTTACTTTCTTTATGATCTTTTATACCTTTGTTATTTACATAATTTTCAATGAATATAGAAAATCTAGTGGCATTGTTTTGTTCTCTATTTCGTCCTTAATATATTGCTTTTTGAATCATGTAAATATTGTTTCTTGTTTGGTTTTTATGACCATTTTCCCAAACCCTAGTAAAACCGTGAAATTCGGCCGGTATTTCTCGCATAGGCACCTCTATTTCGCCCGGCACTAAAAGGGTTAACATAGCAGCTTTATTGGTAATATAAATGAAACATACCACCAAATGATTTAAATTTTGAGTTACACATTTTGAGCTTTGGGTTGACGTGTATACACGTCCAAATGATAGAAATATCAAACAGTTCCATAATTGGCAAGATACATGGGAAGAAAACGGTAGAAAAAAGCGCTTCAACTTCATATTTACGTATATTAAATTAAAGTATTTAACAAATATTTTTAAAACATTTGTAAACAAATATTGATCATTGTCATATACTTATTGTTAGTAATGAAAAAAAAATGAATGTAAAAAAATATACCACAAGGGGACTCGAACCTACCAAAAAGTTTGCAGCGGCTCGAGCCGATTCATTTTGCCGATGCTTATGTTATAATTGTAACAGATGTGACAACAGCGTGACAGAGATCTTGATACGTGCCGGCAACTATTCCTTACCGGTGTCTGTGTGCACGCATCACGTATTCACGTATGAATCGCCGTTCGTGGTGTGAAATTATAACTTACATTTACCGACTCATTTGTATTTTTATCGACCCTGACGGTAACTTGGCCAAATTCACTACAATGTACCATAAACGCCACCGACGGAGAATCAGTGAACTATTCTTACGTCGGATACGTGTAAATCGTAACAATCGTTTTCCGCCTTCCAGAAGTGATAGATTGTGAAAAATCGAATTTCTGTGATCTTGTGCTACTTCAAGACAGCCGGGCAGAGTGTTTTAGCAGTGAATAAACTATTAATTCGTTCAATATTTGCTAACTGTGAAATGCGTCAAATCGCCTGCAGCCATCTTGTTTCCTATGTCGTTGTCTGTCTCAAGCTTGCCAGTTTAAGAAATACCATTTTTCTCAACGAATGGTGTTTATTGGCGTTCTGACATACTTCCCCGGCTGTGGTGAAGTCTACCCGTGTGTACTATATCCGCGAAAGTTTCATTAATGCAATTGTTGAGACGAGTATTTGCTGCTACGAAATCGAGTCTCTCTCTCGCGCATGGCGTATACGTGCATGCTTTCCTTCGTTTGTGTGAGTGCACGCACCAGTCATGGCGCCTGGAGTCGGCCCCCTTAAGGGGGTAGACACGGCACGTGACCTCTCCGATTTGGAAGGTCGATATTACAGCAGCTTTTTCCTGCACAGAAATGGTAATACCGACAGGCGAGAGGGAGCTGCTTCTTATTTCGATATTGTAATCTGAATGTGGAAAGACATTGTCAGCTGTTGCGTTGTACTTGAAAGAATTTAAACGGAAAGTCTGCTGGTAGTGCCAGCGTTGAAAATTCATTGTACATTTTAATTATATACTTGAAATGTGGTTATGCTACAATATGTTTCGTTGCAGTAAAGAATTACAAGTGAAACGTAAAACTAGATGAAGGGCATGGTATTGTTAGGTTAGACATTATTTTGTTAACAAAACACTGAAGCAGAACATGAATGTTATACACTTATTATAAAATAATTAAACGTCCTACGTAGAAAGCAGTTATTGGACAAACATTATATATAACATTGTAGGAGACGATACTGCATTCATGAATTATCATGCTGTACACCCTGGTTTGCAGTTCAAAAATTGTTCAGAATATTGATTTCTACAACATATTCAAAAATCCCTCTTCTATACATTTACCGAAATCAGACGTTTTTCCAACTATTCACAATTGACTAGTTAGTCTCGTACACATGTTTGAATGGTGAGGAGAAAGGTTTGAACAAAACATTGTATTATGATGACAAAAATGCAAGAAAAGATTGGCTGGAGAAATGGACTATCCCCTACACGTGGGGGAATCCCGCTTGGCCGTAGCGACGCTCGACGACGCGGTGTAATATACATGTAGAGGAGTATCGGTGTGACTAATACTAATTCAACGATGAAACTTTTTTATTTACTAATTTTTCTACATGTAACTTTTACCAATGTATCTGGGAGATCTTTCTGATTCAAATGAGACCAAACATGATATAGTTTGAATTATATTTACTTGTTGATACAGACTTTGTGGTACGTCTTCAATTAGTATCAACAAGCAAATATAATTCAAACTATATCGTGTTTGGCCTTATTTTAATCAGAAAAATCTCGCAAGTACGTTAGTAACAGTTTCATTGAGAGAAATTCAGAAAGTAAAAAAATGAACACGTGCGGGACTCGAACCTACAGAAAAGTTTCTGGCGGGTCGAGACAAAATCTCCGCTCGAGCCGATTCATTTAGTTAGCTGATGATCACATTTGTAACAGATATGGCAACAGCGCGACAGAAGTCTTGATAAGTTGCGGTAACTATGCCTTACTGTGTCTGTATTCACGCATCCGTATTCACGTATGAATGAAAAACATCAGGTCAACTTATGACTGATTTGGTGACATTTTCTTACAATATGTTTTGTACAAAATGATCAAAAGAATGAAAAAGAATATTAATAAGAGCAATGCAATAATTTCAAATATTTGACGTAACTACCACATTCTGAAAATATGATATCAGTACATCAATACTTCCAATCTCCGTAAAAAAGTTCCAATCTCTTCTTTTTTATTTTAAATAATATAACCATACAATTATAACATAAATTCGACAGCGATTTCAAGTCAAGCATGTGTTATATGCAGTAAAAGCGTTTAGTAATTGTACACAGTTCCCAGTCAATACCTAAAATGCATATGACCTAACCCATAATCGTACGAAAATGCATCATTGACAGCATCACGCTGTTACTACTGTAGCACATGTCACAAGCCAACGCTTCAGTTTTGCTATGATTTCACCACCGACGAGATATAAGAATATACAGGACATCTTATGGACTTTGGTGGCTCAACGTGACTGTCATACCGACTCAGAAATCCTACGCTGATTTGAGCGTCCTCTGCTCATGAACAGTGATCAGTTGAAGAACTATTACTTACTGAACTAGGTGTGGACATGATTCATGCGATTGTGTGAATATATGTGAATGCTTGGGGGGGGGGTCAGGAAAGCTATTTCTCGGTCAACGTTTCGGTAGAAAAATTGAGCTACGGTGCCTGGTCGCGCGATGCACTTCGGCTCGGCTCGAGTTGACTCGAAACCACATCGGGGCGATGAATTGCGCGTGTCGCGTATAGCATACTTTTTTAATATATAGGATCATTTACATACTTTTTAGTCCATAAATCAATTCTTTCAAACATCCCGAATATGCTACATTTCAAATAAGAAGTTTCAGATATCCCGTTAAACATTAACACACCTATACATATAATATAAGAAAAATAAAGTAATAATAATTTTCTGGAAGAAATGTAATTAATTGTAGTACATGTTTTGTAATGTATTTTATTTTTATTCTAAATCGTAATATTTTAATACAATGCAATGTATGTACTTTTACAGAATTAAATAGATTTTTGTATAAAAGTGAATTTATAACACTGCTCATAAAATACAAATTTGAGGATCTTTCTTCAGTTTCTTATTTCCCTTTTTTCTCAGTTGGAAATAATCACGATAGTTGACTTCCAGCTAGGTGAACATCACACCTGCGAATAAGTAGCTATGATTATTATTAACATAAAAAGAAAGGAATTATAAATGCCTTATTTTCACTTTAGTTCCATTACCACTACATCTTTATGTGTATATGTACACAAGGACCTGACTTACATAAATACGTATATATACATATACATACATGACAGCTGTACTTGGTAATGTTAACAGGATTGGCCACGTGAAGGCATGAAAGAAGGACTTTACAATCCCGGAATACACTCAACGTTCGTATAATTAAAATCCATGCGTTAATGATATAAATATAAACATTGTATAACGAAACATGCGTCACCCAACACATTCTCATGTTATCCCACAAATCCCATGCAGGCATTCAAACCTTGAATGTATTCAAAATAAATATACATATTTACATGCATATACATATACATACTTACATATATACATTCTTAATAATTATGTGTATCAAAATTAGATTGCCGATTTTTATGCATTTATCATAATTAAAGTATGCTAAAAAATGTGTAAAACGTAAAGACAAAGAATTGTATAAAATATTACTTTGCATAAATATCAGCAGTCTACAAACCCTTCATGCAAATATTATAGAATATTTCCCCATGACACATAAAAAAGGCATATATATTTATACAATATAGAAAGACAATTACAAATTTCTTAAATTCTGTAATCTTAAATTAGTACAATGCCTCGGAGTAGAGAATCTCAGCTGCTGACCTAACCACACGGTATCCTTATGAATTTTGACTATCATAGTTAAATAAATCATATCTTTCCGATGTGCAGTACATTCATTTTCGACAAACCAGTTCGGATATGCTTTATTTACAGCTTCAGATATAATCCGAAATAGTTTATCCAAAATAGATGTTTCACTGCGTAATGCCGGATAAAAACGATCGAATACGGCATTTACAATTTTAAAAATTTGGGAAAAGTTATAGGATGGCACCACTAAGTGCTCGAAAGTAATCGCGTCATTTGTAGCATATGCGCGAAGGGCTAAGAGTGTTTGATCGTCACGCTGAAATTCCCTACTTTTATCAACGAAATAGTCAAAACATTGATCGCATTTATATTTTTCTATGCTTTTTTTAGCAATGTACCCGGCGAAATATTCTATAGCGCACATCTCTAAAGAGCACACTGACGTCGACAATGCTGCTAACATATTGTCAATTTGTAATTGCATGTTTTCACTGTCGACGTCAATGTTTTCTTTTTCCACTTCATTTAATGGAACATCATTTGACGTGGAGGTACTGCATTGGGACAATATTATATCCTCCTCTAAAAGAGTTGCGTCACAGTCAGGTTGACAATTACTATTATAAGAATTACTATTCAAATTCAACAACATATTTTTCCTGATGGCAAGACGCACTCCTTTTACAGAAGGATTGCGATTATAAGTGCCACCGTGCATTCGCAGAATAGAATTTTTTTTTTCCAAAACATCCGTATTCAAACGGGAAGTCATCAAAAATATTACCCCTTCCTCTTTTAAATCATGCCAAAGCTGCACGGTGGCATTTACTGATTGCCGCAATCCTAAGAAACAAGGTGGAGTTTTTAATCCAGAAGGTGTTACTACAAACCAATTAGACATACTTTCCAATTGATTCAACAAATTAGTTTCGACAAGAGGATATAAATGAGAAATGGCACACTTGTTTGGATTAGGATCACGACCAGACCTGCTATTTAAATTATCAAACAAGTCATTGAGGGTTTCGAAAAAGCTGGCAGTGTGCAACGCGGTACTCGTCTTTATACAATTAAGTGAACATGCAGTAAACAAGGCAGAAGAAACTTTTTTGCTGAATACTTGCAATGCGAGCTTACATTTCATTTTATCAAAATTGTTGGGTCTGACATGTTTCTCGGACAATTTGTAAGCCGCTCTCGTACCTTTATCGCGTTCCAAATTCCATAAAGCAATAACATCGCACCAGGAAACTCGTGAACTGTTAATTTGGAAATCATACTTTAATAAATTATTCCTGATGCTCTTAAACAAATGTAAATAATCAAACAAAAAGTAAATTTTTCTCCCATTTCTAACAAAATAAGGATTTTGAACACTAACGCGTCTTTCTGCCATGCTTTGATTGCTTGCACCTTGATCGGAAACAACAGCTCTAACTTTCAAACCCGTATTATGCAAATTATCTAAAATAGCATCTAATATAATTGATAATTGATTGGCTTTAACTCCATTCTTTGAGACAAAGAATGCTATCGGTTGTTTCCAATTACTGAGCAAGCCTCTTATCATAAAAACCAGCACCTGAGTGCCCACTGCCGCGCTTCTGCCTAAAAATCCTAAATCCTCAAAACCTTCAATAATTTGTTTCGTTGGGTGGAAACTGAAACATTTTTTTATTGACATTTCGTCAAATGAAAGAACACAATTCCTATCAAAATCAGTTAAGGTCGCTATTTTAAATCTTAACGCATCAAATAAATTTGGACATATACCTGGCCAAATATCAATTCTACCGAACCAGCGAATGATTGTGCGAGGATTTGGAAGGTTAAACTTGAGAGTGTCTCGCATTTTATTGTACAAAGAGTAAGTAGCGTAATGTAAGTGTAATGTAGCGTTAAACACAATCGCTGTTCTTCCGTCGAATAAGCATTTCGTCTAGCATAAGGAAATAATTGCATTAATATAAACGTTAAAATGAAACCGCGAACTCTACGCGCGATTGCCTTCTTCAGGCATACATCCGTAATGTTACCTGAAGAAAGCTTCTCATTTACTCTTTTCAATACTTTGCATTTCGCCCGTAATTGCGAGCGAAGAATAACAGACGTATTCTTCTCCCGCTTCAATTCACTCTCAAGTTTTTGAATTTCCTCGTGTTCTCTTTTTTGTGAAATGTCAATATGATCTTCTAATACATCTTCACCATTAATTGAATATAAAGAAGGTACAGAACCTTTTTTTAATCTCCCGGTCGGATAAAAACTATCTTCCGGGAAATGCTTACTACAAATATATTTTTTTTTTAATTCAATGTTGGACATTTCAACCCAATCGTCTCGTCCGCAATTCACTATCCACGTTATAAATTTGTCATCGGTATTGTTAGGAAACGCGTAAAAAGAATACTCGGTTTTGCGAGAAGTAGAATCGCAACTATAATACGAACATTTTTTACAACCTTTTCTTTTATCTTTTTGATGTTCCATTTGATCGAAAATTAGATTAAATTATCTAGAACCTACTACACAAGAAAAAGAAAAGAGGGAAAGGAATTAGTTAGTTAATTATAAACAAATTAATTAACTAATTCTAAAGAAACTACTTTCGCCAACTTATTAATAAATTAGTGCAATAATTATTTTATTATAATTAACCTACTTACTCGTACGCCTGAATCTTGCAGTTTATATCACTTTTAAATTATTAACTACACACTTTCTATCACTAATTCACCGAGCGATGAAAAACTGAGCGACCGAATTCAACGACCCAACCGACAATGCGCGACTAAACTCGACGACTACAATGTTGTCAATATCGCGGAGACCTTCGAACATCATGGATGTCGAATGCATTCTTATGTTTATGAAATTACAATAGAATCTCGGTTAGTGCACTTCGCTCGGAACCGAATGCAAACAATAATCGTTTGCAGACACGTTTATCGCAGGAATTGCCTTATATTAGTAAATGAGTTACTTCGTTTTTTTTCATTAAAGTTTAACGTCGCATCAACACCAGGGTCATTAGCACTTCGTTATTGTTATTAGTTGAATATAAATAAGAAATTGCGTCTTTCATTAACGATAAAATTGCTCCAAGGAAAAAGATAATTAAAGAATTTGTCTAGTAACTATACAATTAAGAATTGTAGTATACAATTATCGTCACTATCTTTTTCATTGTGGTAACATTATTGTTTGGGTGTTAAAAAAATATACATCTCTCAGCTCATTTTTTTTTTTGTCAGTTATCAGAAAATAATGTAAAGTATAACTTTAAAAATTATTTCGTTTATTGATAGTACAATTGAAATAAGAAAACTTTTTATCATGTGTTTCTTTAATTAAAAGATTTTTAATTAACATTAAATGTTTTATATCCTTCGTTGCCTTTCATTGCGGCAAAGAACAAAAGAATTCTTTAAAATTATTTAATTTTCGCATCGTTTTCAATAATCTGTGGATAACGTTGCGAGTGATACGGAAATGGTAATGGGTCCCCGGGACCCACAAATCGTGGCCGAAAAAATACATTGCATGCTTGTCTATTCCTATATCTCGTCGGTGATTTCACGTTGCCAGTCCTCCTGAGTAGACGCCACCTCATCACCACTACGTGAACTAAATTTGTGACGTCACATGCTCTGTTTAACGGCAATATGAACAGCGGACGGCGGAACTGGTCTGCGGGAATGCAATCAGGACTATGCATCGTTTATCCTTATATGAGAAGATTTTGAGATGAATAAAGGCTCATTCGACAGAGAAAAGTGCAATGCAGCACGCGACACAGCCTGTTTGAGCCATAAAACTCTTTTAGTGACTTAAAATATACTTAGATTCCGCGGTGTATTATGTCAATTTTTGCTCTACTTTGGACACTCATATTATTAGATATCAACACAATCTCGATGAACGGGCTGTGTCGCGTGCTTCATTGAACCTTCCTCTTTCTAATGAGCCCTCGCCAAGCTCAAAATCTTCTCATACAAGAACGAAATCTGTAGAGTCCCAAACCCATGTTTCGGCCCAGATTGTGTCGATATACAGCTCGCTGCATTACCCGTGTCTACCCCCTTAAGTCGATAGTACCCAACGACTATTTTCAGTCGACTGATTTTTAAAACTATCGATTAACGACTGATTTAGTCGTTTGGACTTTGGACCATCGAGGTATTTACTGAATATGTACAGGGTCTACCACTTGTCGAACTTGTATAAATGGCAACGCCGCAAGAAGTCGATACACCCGTCATCTATGAACTGCTGGTGGAGGTATAAAGTCTTGTAAGGGGCGCAAGGTTTGACAAGATTGGAGACTGGTCTGAGATTACGACTTGGGTTGTAAGAATGGGCGAACGGTTCGACTGCGGCTCGGCTCGGCTAAACTCGGGCGCGATCGGTAGAGACCGCACCGAAGTCACCCCCACGTCAGTCGCTACCTGAGGGTGACGGAAAGTGAGAAGGCATAGTTGCCAAATCTTCGGTTCTGTGGCACTGTTGCCACATTTGCTACAATCCTGGCCATCAGCAAAATGAATCGGCTCGAGCCGAGATTTTCATTCCTGCCGGACATAGCCATAGCTGCTAAGCCGCTGGAAACTTTTTGGTAGGTTCGATCCCCCTCGGGTATAATTTTTTTTCAATTCCTAACTATATGACAATGATCAATATGTGCTTACCAATATTTTAAAAACATTTGTTAAATATTTTAATTTAATATACGTAAATCTGAACTTACAAGGAGAGGACGCGCTCGACGTGAAAGGGATTTTCCTCAAACTTGCAGGACTTGAAGATGACATATCTAAAGGTAATTTGGCAAAGCAGTAGCGCGCGCTTTTCAGAATTTTCCGAGAAAATTGCATTTGAAAATTCCTATACTTGTATACAGGGTGTCCCACAACTAGGGGAGTATCGGGAAATGGGGGGTAGCTGAGGTGATTCTGAACAACTTTTTCCTTGACCAAAATGTTGTTTAAAGCTTCGTTTTTGAGTTATTAACCAAAAACACTGCCCAATTAGAGCGCTCGAAATCCCGGGACTCAGGCGCGCAACGTTTTGTGGCGCTTCGTCGTGTACGGGGGCCTCGACGGTATCGAGAGAATCGTACGGCAAATGTTACATCGTCTTTAAGCGAGGCTAATGTGGAATTTTTGGTTGTTCATTAATAAGAAATAAACTAATTATTCTTTTATTTAAGCGAGCAGAGTCGTGGTCGCGAAAGAACGCATTGGCACGCCGTGTTACATCGTCTTTAAGCAGGATAATGTGGAATTTTTGGTTGTTCATTAATAAGAAATAAACTAATTATTCTTTTATTTAAGCGAGCAGAGTCGTGGTCGCGAAAGAACGCATTGACACGCCGTGTTACATTGTCTTTAAGCAGGGATAATGTGGAATATTTGGTTATTCGGGAATAAGAAATAAACTAATAAATCGTTTAATAACTGTGTCCGATACTTTTATTCGTCATCCGAAAGGAATAAAGTGTTTTAATACTTATGAAACACTTACCCATTCGTGCACGAATTAACGGCGTGTCAATGCGTTCTTTCGCGACCACGACTCTGCTCGCTTAAATAAAAGAATAATTAGTTTATTTCTTATTAATGAACAACCAAAAATTCCACATTATCCCTGCTTAAGGACAATGTAACACGGCGTGTCAATGCGTTCTTTCGCGACCACGACTCTGCTCGCTTAAATAAAAGAATAATTAGTTTATTTCTTATTAATGAACAACCAAAAATTCCACATTAGCCTCGCTTAAAGACGATGTAACATTTGCCGTACGATTCTCTCGATACCGTCGAGGCCCCCGTACACGACGAAGCGCCACAAAACGTTGCGCGCCTGAGTCCCGGGATTTCGAGCGCTCTAATTGGGCAGTGTTTTTGGTTAATAACTCAAAAACGAAGCTTCAAACAACATTTTGGTCAAGGAAAAAGTTGTTCAGAATCACCTCAGCTACCCCCCATTTCCCGATACTCCCCTAGTTGTGGGACACCCTGTATAAGCAGTTCGCGTTAAGTATTCAACAAGAAGGTGAGTAGCTGAGGGCATATCGAGAAATACTGGTACTAGGAAGGTTGCTGGTTCGAGTCTCTCGGTATCGATAATTTTTTTTTTTAATTGATATTTTTTGGCCTAAAATGTATGAAATCTGTGCCAAAGAACAGTTACTTTTACTTTTGAAATAGAAAATGCATCTTGTTTCTTTGTGGGAATTGGGAAAGAAATGGAACATAAAAAAATACAGAATGGTATATTTACTTTATTATTGCATTGCCATGCGATGTATACTTTTACAGGCAGGTCAAAAATTTCATAAAGAGGCTACAAAATAGTTCCGTTTTAATTGAACAGAAGCGGGAAATAAATTCCCGCGAAGATTGCATAAAAATTCAAGCCACTGTACGTCATCAATTGTCTTCCCCAATATTTTTAAATATGATTAAATATGCATGGTTTGCATCTAAATTATCTGATAGCAGGGAAATATTTATGAATGTTAATCAAGTTTGTTTCCCGATAGAAATTCTGTCTAAAAACGCGTGCTCTTGCACGAACGCGGCGTTTATAGTGTGTGCAAGATGCCGTAGAAATTTTTGCTTTTTCTGCTTTTATGATGAATATCACCCAGGCTCGTGTCTTATTAGCACGTAATTAATAAAAATAATACAATAATAAAGTAAATATAACATTCTGTATTTTTTTATGTTCCATTTCTTTCCCAATCCCCACAAAGAAACAAGATGCATTTTCTATTTCAAAAGTAAAAGTAACTGTTCCTTGGCACAGATTTCATACATTTTAGGCCAAAAAATATCAATTAAAAAAAAAAAATTATCGATACCGAGACTCGAACCAGCAACCTTCCTACTACCAGTATTTCTCGTTATGCCCTCAGCTGCTCACCTTCTTGTTGAATACTTAACGCGAACTGCTTATATACAAGTATAGGAATTTTCAAATGCAATTTTCTCGGAAAATTCTGAAAAGCGCGCGCTACTGCTTTGCCAAATTACCTTTAGATATGTCATCTTCAAGTCCTGCAAGTTTGAGGAAAATCCCTTTCACGTCGAGCGTGTCCTCTCCTTGTTAGAGCGCATTTTGTGCTAACGTTTCACTTGCCATGTATCTTGCCAATTATGGTACTGTTTATATTTCTAACATTAAAGTAATATATGAAGTAATAATATATTGCTTTATAATTGCAACCCGTTTCTGTTCAACCCATTTAACAACGCAAATATGATCCAAATTATATCGTGTTTAATCTCATTTTAAGCATAAAAACGTCAACAATATCAAAATCAAATTTGCAGAACAAAATGGATAAGTATAAAAAAGTTTCATCGTTGCATTACTGTTGTCTCTCAGAGACAAAGGCACTTATGTTCTTTTGCTGACGCCCGACCTTTCTTTTCTCTCTTTCTTTCACTCGCTGGCCCATTCTGTGGCCGTCGATGAAACTTTGCTATTGCTCATTCTTTTGTTATGAAACGTATTTCCAGACATTGATGACATTATTCTGATGAAAATGAGTCCAAAGACGACATAATTTGGATCACATTTCATTATAGAATAAGCGGAGCATAATGCATTGTGAACAGTAAATGTGCGAGTCCTCGGGAACCCCAACGTCTATCGGCCTGACCGTGGTAAATTTTCCTTTCGGCAAAAGGATCTGTGGCCACCACGGTCGCCGGATTTCACGCCCTCAGACTTTCTCCTCTGTATTGTTGCGTAGCTATTGGGGGGATATGAGGACTTTGTGCAGGTTCGGTTGCCCGTGGAGTGGTGAACCGCTCTGCTTGTGGAGAAGCGCGGAAAAATCTAACACAAATTTTAGAGTTTAGAAAGAACGACTATTTATTCTGTAATTTAGCGTAAGAGATACTTTTGGTTCAAGAAATAACGAAGTCCTGATGAATGTGGCTTCTTCCGCTTTCCATTTCGGCTCTGGTTCTTCTTCCTGAGTTCCTTGGTTTCTCCCTCTCCTCTGGTAGCGGCCAATGGGGTTGAGTCTTGCTGGGTCTTGGATCGTCCTTGGACGCGTGGGGGTGGTAACGTTTTCGCTTTCCGGTAAGGACGTAGGGGTGCGCGCGCAAGGGAGAAATGGGAAAAACCCGAGAAAACGCATGAAAGTCGCGGGGTAACAGTAAATAAAGAATCGTGGAAAAAACCTGAGTAAATGTGCGAGGGTAAAGGAATCTTACAGCGCGTTGTAGGAATTCGCGTACAAGAATTAAACAATGTACTGATTGGTGTATCCCGTATGTTCATCTAACTTCGAATTTCGTTCATAAATTATTATCGTTATCGATAGTTACAGTTATATTGTCGATCATAGATTCGATATCACTAGACATTAAGCCTAGGTAACGCGATAGCGTAACAGTCTCATATATTATTGTTTATTATAAAAATAAGTAATAATATGTTTATTAATTAAATAAATATAATTAATCCTTAAAATCCGAAATTACAACATTATTAAGTAATGAACAAAATTATGAAAATAGATCGTCAAATTCCTTACATTCCTCATATAGCAATATTTATATTTACCCTAGGTAAAAGATCAAACAACTTAAATTTTGATGTATAAAACATTAATTAATGCAGTCGTGTTAAATACCTGTCTATCTGATTTTAAAGAATATTTTCAAAAACTGAGTAAAATATTATATATGACCTAATTGATTCTCACAAAAAATTTAGAACAGTTAATTTTTAAGTGCCAAAATAAAATAGTTTATGACAAATTGAAATATTAGTGTTGCGTCCCGATTGGTGGGATATGGGGACTTTGTGTAGGTTCGGTTGCCCGTGGAGCGCTGAACCGCTCTGCTTGTGGAGAAGCGCGGATAAATCAAACACAACTTATAGAGTTTAGAAAGAACGACTATTTATTCTGTAATTTAGCGTAAGAGATAGATACTCTTGGTTCAAGAAATATCGAAGTTCTTCTCGTGAATGTAGCTTCTTCTTCTTTCCATTACGGCTGTGGTCCTTCTTCCTGAGTTCCTTGGTTTCCCCCTCTCCTCTGGTAGCGGCCAATGGGGTTGAGTCTTGCTGGGCCTTGGGCGCGTGGAGGTGGTAACGTCTTTCCTTTCCGGTAAGGACGTAGGGGTGCGCGCGCAAGGGAGAAATGGGAAAAACCCGAGAAAGCGCATGAAAGTCGCGGGGTAACGGTAAATAGAGAATCGTGAAAAAAACCTAAGAAAATACAAGAGGGAAAAGGAATCTTACAGCGCGTTGTAGGAATACGCGTATAACAATTAACAATGTACTGATCGGTGCATCGCGTATGTTCATCTAACTTCGAATTTCGCTCCTGAATTATTATCGTTATCGATAGTTACAGTTATATTGTCGATCATCGATTCGATATCACTAGACATTAAGCCTAGGTAACGCGATAGCGTAACATTAGTAACAGCTAAAAAAGAAACTGGTTGACCTTTTATATTTCTCAAATTCTAATTATGAACTAATAAATTTACAAAAAGTAAATACTAAAAACTATCGAATAGTTACTAAATAGTAATTAGTCGATTGTGCCACGGCCATCTCTAGTACTAGAGATGGCCGTGATTGTGCCCATCGCTACATGTTTTGCCACCCCTTGCTTGGCTATAGGAGCAGGTCTACCACTACAATCATGTCGCTAGATAAAAATTGACCCACGTAAAAGAAAGATGTCCGTGAAATCATTCTATATTCTGCCGCCAACAGCAGCGCAAGACGGTGTGATCCTGTGTAGGTTAGGTTTGCGTTAGGCTTCCCTTTATTCGTATTTGATTTTAGGACCTGCAATCGTTCATGTCCGACATAAATATAGGGACATGTATGTAAATGAGTGGTTCGTTCTGTTGGTTGTGCTGTGAAATTTGAACTTAGTTGCGCATCATATGTTACGTAGTTCGAAGCCCTTTGATTTTATGTGCGCTCACGCCATTTTTATTTATATGTAGTGGGGGGTAACAAAGTGTGCAACATTTGTCCGTGGGATTTATAATTATCAAACAGTTCATCAAAATTAACGTTTGTTTCTTGCGATGTAGTTATAATATGAATTGTGATTGTCCGTAAGATAGAATCTTATTGTCGTGGAATATTGTACAAGGTTATTAATGCTATTGCTAGACCTCCGTGTTAGTGGTGATAACTGCAGGTTTTCCTACGATTGTAAATCGGATAAAATGGATTATCGTCAAAAGGTAAGCATAAACACAGTGTTGTAATTAACAATTCAGTTTAACTTGTTATTTAAACATCAGCATGATATCTAGTACTAATTTACAATTTTATCGTCTTAAATGCTACGACGTATTGTATGGAAATGTTGCTCCAAATATCTCCGAATGTTAATAGTGCGTTAAGTAGTTACTTGTTGCACTAATAGTTTCTGAATTTGATGCAACAGATATAGTATTTCTTTCAAAAATATTACGAACAGCATGATGTGAAGGAATCTGGGTTATAATTTCGTTCAATTATCTGTATAAAATCCGGACGCAAGCTTTCTAAAAACTTTATATTTATAGTAATGTCTATGATTTTATTTCGGTTTTATTGCAATCGTTAATTTCTAATTGTGAAGTGTTTTTAACACTTTAATGTCGGGCTATTTTTTGTGCGTTCGCTTATTACTGAAAAGACCAAAGCGATGTGAGAATGAGAGAGAGTGAGCATAAGTCGTAAGAAACAAGCCCTTACGGACTGTGAAACTAGTGTCCATACAACAAAGTGTCAATACAAACTATACATGATTTCTGCGTACATTGAAATGAACGTTATTTTTACTTTTAGATGATTATACCTTCTCGTCCAAGTACAAAGAACGATGATGAAGATGACGAAGATCTGGAAACTTTACGATTAGCAGCTCTTCAGTCGCTAAGAACGAAAGATACTGTGCAGAAGAAAAAGCCACCCCCACCACAGGTGCAGAAAATAATTTCAGATGTAACTCATACATCTCACCCATCGTACAAAGGCCAGCGGCCTTTAAGAAGAGGATATTTTCATAACCGAATGCAACACCGACAGAATGGCGTAAGTTTTCATTATTTCAAAACTCATATTTAAGAGATTTTACATTCCCATGGAATAAAATAAACTGCGCAAGAATAATGCATGCATCTATTAACACGTTCCGTGCCACATGGGTGGTATGCACCCCACACTGTCAACACCAACATTTTTGTTTCTTACATATACGCGGTATAATATTCACTAGATTGCAAAAATCATTATTATCAAGAAAAAGGTATGACGTTTAATATGAAGTACAGAAAGGCTACAAGTTTTTGTTTGAACAAATTATCGTCATAATTGCTCCACTATTTCAGTCAAAGAAAGGTACCGAAAATCGGTCTGGCGTGGAATGTGTTAACCCTTTGCGGTCCGGAGATTTCACTGTCGCGAGTACCAGCAGGCCCGCGCAAATTTAGCGTTTGGCAGTTACTTTTCACTACTGAATCATACAATGAATTGTTCATATTTTCGCCAAGCGATCATGAATGACATCATGCCGCCACAGTGGCGGCACAGACTTCTACAACGACTTGCGAATGCCGCCACTGTGGCGGCATGAACCACAAAGGGTTAAAAGATCTGAGAGAGTTCTAATACAAATTTTTTCACAGCAATAGTTTTTTTGCTTTCCTTATTTATAGTCTCGAAAGATCTGCTCTAAAATACGCGAAAAGGAGATGTATATGACTTGAACTGAGAAATCTGCAACTAAATAATGTGTTCTCCGTTCTATGAGAAATAAATTATTTGCGATATAACTGTGCAATAAAATTACATTGCATTGAAACTACAGGTTTCCTTTCATTTTTCTTCAAATATATACAAACATTGACTCGTCTGTATCCATCAACAAGTATATAAGTTTTGCAAAAAAAGCGATAAATTTAGAGCGTGCTTTCATATATTTTTTGCAGTTGTGACAAATGTTACCTACTTTTTATACTAATATTAAATACATGTAAACCTTTCAAAAGGTTTATCAAAAGGCGTCTTAGGGGCAATAAAAACTTTTTATCAACACAAATCTTTTCCTTTTATATTTTACATGTTTCATGTGTGTACCATTTGTAGCACAGGGTGGTCTTCTAATTTTAATTTTAAATTTGGTGTATTCCGAATTTGTTAAGTTTTGGGTTATCCGTATATAGAATTATTGTTTCTAAATATACTTATCAGTTTATAACTTCTTATAGATATGGTTGATTATTGTATTATATGAACGAATGAATAATGGAAGTGATATAATTGCATATAAAGTTTAATTTTATATTAAATCTATATTTATGTCACATAACAAATCATTAAGAAATATTAATTTAGGGGTCTGCAAGAAATATAAAGATAATATACTTATTCAGAGTTAACATTTCAGTTACATTTTATTGAATGGTTACATTGTTCATTTTGTTGGTTTTTCATGATCCATTAAATTTACTAAAAATTTTTTTACTAATATTACCAATTCCAAAATTAGAGCTACAATAATTGTGTGTAATGCCCTAACCGACAATGCAGTCATCAGGAATTTCATGATCTTTAAATAAGTTTAGCAGTTTTATGCTTACGATAGTGGCAAAAATAATAAATGCTAGATGCAAAGCTTAACTATCCTATAACTTTTAATTACTATTTAACAGGCGTAATTTAACAATTTCGTTATACGAAACATAAGAGTGATAATAATTTAAATGGCCTTTCAATGTTATGACATATACAATAAAAGTTATCAGACACATTATGAACTGCACGAACGGCTCAGTATGATATGTATTTAAAGAAATATCTACGTTTTATAAAGTTAAGATCAGAATATTTCTTATGCAGGAATATTTTGTTGTCTATCTGATTCTCTATTGAACTATACAGTAGAATAGAATTGTAGCACATGCTATTAAAGTCGAGCATCAGCCCTGCTAAGACGCTAGCACATTCGTAATTGAGAAATGAATTAGTTTTGCTTGCGTAACTTAATAATAAATACATTTTTTTTTACGTTGTGCATGTATATTCATTTTACAGAATTTGTATTACCAGAGTCCACGTCATCCAAATTTGATAGCAATAGTTCCTGTGGATGAACGTTCTGTGCTGCAACAGATTGAGGCAGTACCTTCAGTAGAAAAAACTACTCCAAGCATTAAATCATATTCTACAGGTAAATCAAATTTTATGTTCTATAGATATATGATATCATATGTAGGTGAATTAAATCTTTTATTTTATGTATTTAAAACAATCTAAAATTTATATTTGTTCTCCCTATCTTAATACATTATACACAAATATTTTACAGAAGTATCGAAATTTCATCGCTTCAAGGACGTCGGTAGTGGTTCAGATGACGATGATAATAAGGAACAGAAAAGTACAGTTATAAAAACAGAAAATATTGAGAAAGATAACATAGACGTTAAAACGTCTTCTGCAATCGATAAAAATCAAATAGAAACTGCGAAAATCTTGAAAAAATCAGAAGAAAATTCGGATGGTATTAATGACGACGACGATGACATACTTTTAATGGCAGATCTCGAAGAGGAAGATAGTTTAGAACGTTTAATGGACGAAATGGAACGAGAAATGAATGTCGATAAGCCGTCCGAAAGGAAAGAAAAGAAAGCAAGTAGAAAAGAAACGAAAGAACCTATGAAAAAGGACGAGACAGGTAGAAGTACGAGCCAGAAACATAGAACAGAGGAGAGTAGTATCCGAAAAGAGAGTTACAGTCCAGTTCCAGCAGCAACGGTGTTAAAAAATGAAAGACGGTCTATATCACCCCACGCAGTCACTCGTATTTCGCAGAAGCGTAGATCGTTATCGCCAAGATCACGCTCAAGGAAAAAGTCACCTAGAAGGTCTCCTAGGCGATCACCCATTAGACAATCGAAAAAGTCTCAACGTGAAATAACAAGGTACAGATCACCACGAAAATCACCAGTACGATATTCGCCGCGTTCAAGATCACCGAAGCTTTCGTCTCGATCGAGATCACCACGATTATCTCCACGCAGATCTCCAAACAAGTCCCCAGCAAGGAGATCACCCGTTAGGAGGTTGTCCCCGAGAGGGAGATCTCCAAAACTTTCGCCGCATTCCAGATCTCCTAGACCCATACGTTCGCCTAAAACGTCCTTAACCAAATCCCCGAGATTGGCACGATCTCGTTCTCCAAAATTTTTACCGCTTAGGTTATCTCCCCAGTCTAGGTCACCTTTACGATCGAGGTCACCTAAATTATCCCCAAGGCGGATATCACCCGCCCGTAGGTTGTCGCCTAAGTCTAAATCCCCTGGCCTGTCCCCGCGCAGGGGATCGTTGCGTTTAATATCACCAAAGATATCCCCGCGAAGAATGTCGCGCTCAAGATCGCCAAGATTATCGCCACATAAGTCACCGTGGTCGTCGCCGAGACATTCACCCCGTCTGTCTCCTAAACGAAAGAGATCTCCGAGGTGGTCTCCCAAGGAGTTGTCACGGAAGCATGGACCACGATCTGTTAGTCCAGACGAACCTGCTGGACTGTCGTATGTGAAAGAGTCGTCGCCGGTAGTTAAAAGCAGAGTATCGCCCGAAGCGAATCGTACGAAAATGAAACAGAGAGAAGAGAATTTAGAGACGACTGGATCAACGGAGAAAGAAACTGTTGATGTAATTAATGACCCTGTACTGGAAGCCAGGCGACGAAAATTCGAGTCGACGAGGCCTATCGACCCGATAAATGCGAACAAAAAGATTAAATTAAGTAAAAAGGAGAACACGAGTAGAAAAGTCGAGTCTCCGGAAGAGGGTGATACACAAACGGGGAATTTAAGAAAGGTAAACAAACTTACGGAGGAGTACGATATTCAAGAAGCAGATTTGTGTTTAGACACTCATTATGAGATCGAAGAATTTGAAGAAAGTATGGAAAATACTTCGCCTATTACTATTGCGAGTTCGATTAATTCATGCGTGGATGTGGAAAGCCAGAAAGTAGAGAAAGAAAGATCTTCGAAGAAGAAGAAGAAACGTGATAAAGAATTGTATCAGGTTGGGAAATTAAAAAATGAACTTCCCCTCTCTGAGCGTATTGGGAAAGATAAGAAGTGTAAAAGGCGCAAGGATGTTATTTCGGATGGATCGAGCGAAGATATGGATGCAATTTTTGAAGATTTGGTAGTTGATAAAGAAAGTGATTTAAGAACTGAGTTAAGTAGGAGACGTGCAGAAAGATTAAATAGGACAGTGCCAATTCAGTCTGCAAGATTAGTGCAGTCAGCTTTTAAAGGAGTGGTTAACGAGTAAGTATTTACGATATTGAATGCAAATTCAATTTTATATGTTTATACTTTAACAAACAAACAAGCATTACATATTTTCTAACACGTTGATGGGCCATGCTAAATTTTCTACTTGGACAATTTTATTTAGTTCGGTAGAAAAATTGATTACGATGAAATATGTCCATGTTTTTCCGGTTTTATAAATATTATTAAACAAACCCTGCAATCACATAATAAATGCAGAATGGTGAACCAGTAGAAGTCCAAGAAAGGCTGACAAAAATTTATGTGAATTTGGTTGGACACTCAACGTGTTAGTTGTAAAACGTACAAGTGTTGCTTGAAACGACATTTACACTTTAAATTTAAGTGATTTAAAAGTAGGAACATCCTTTTTGTCAACACAAAAAATAGTTTTATTAAAAGCCTTAAGTCACAAGGTGTCCAAAAAGATCAGAACCAAACTTAGACCATGTGTTAATGAGACAAAACAGATGAAAAAAGAGAATATTGTATTTCAAAGTTATAAGTGTTCGAAGATTCGACAGGAAACGTGATCTTATGACTTATCATACAGAATTGCAGACAGACAGATAATTCTTGTTGATGCAAAACTGTTGATTTGTAAAAATATTATAGAAACAGAACGCCAGCTTTTGGAATGTATGCAAAATGCATTTACTACTATTTTTAAGTAGAATTACAGTAGAATTTTTTTAAAGAGGGTGACACTCATTAGTTCCATGAATGGAGGTCTCTATACTTGCAGAAAGTAGAAGTTTCGAACATACATTATAACTACTATCATATAACAGTTGGATAACCCTTGGACACTTCTAACTTTCCAATCAGACATTTCTGGACATAAGTTTATATGAACTTTATTACCTACTCAACCACATTGACACATAATATAAGCTTAGCCCTGTCCTTCTTGGACAGCCTGTATATGTATTTGCTATTAATTATGTTGTTCAGCACCGGTGACAAAATAGAACTTAATCGCAAGGTGATCATCATGATAATGGGATAAAACGAAAAAATAAATTTACGCAAAATCAAATGCGCAACACTAATCAAAATTTAGTTAGAATAACATGACTTTATGGGGATTATAAAAATATTACAAACATTCTAACAAAGACAATACACAAATATTCAAACATAGATGTATACATAAAAGTTTAAAAAATAATAATTATATCCTTTTTCAGAGTTGTCAAGAGTAATGCAAAAGTGAACCAAAGACACTTAGTTAAGGTGGATGAAAAAGGTCAGTAGTATATTTTTAAAACTAACATGCTAATTTCTATTAATACTTTTGCAGCTGTAACGTAAAAATATTTATTTTTCGCAATCGATTTTAGTCTTATTGTGTACGGTTTGTAAGTAAATATGTACAGTGTTTATGGACCTATAGTACTTACCGAGAGGAGTAAAAAGTGAATAATAATATCTAGTTTTGGTTTTCGATATTGTACGGTGCGAATCAAAGAAACTTCAAATTGGGTATTTGTGTGCATGAGTATTAGTTACTTCCCTAATACATATTTTATATTGTATTACTTTTTCGTATTGCATACCTGTAAACATTCTCCATTTCGCATTGCACTGAGTAAAAAACTTGTCGGCTGCAAAAGTTTTAATAATCAGAGGTCACAGCGTCATTTTCAATCACATTTTTCCATGATGAATTTAGAGTAAAAATAGGGTTTAGAATATATGTGTACATGCATACTGAATAGTAAAGCGTGATATGAGGGATTTGTTAATTTATATTCAATTTACATACAGTGTTTCTTTTACGCAGAAAGTAGGAATATTTCCTAAGCTGTTAGAGATAGAACAAAATGTTTCTTTTGAGATTTGTTTCGTATGGATGAGCACATTGTACAGTAGTGGCAGAGACTTGAAGATTATGTTAATTTCTTTGTAATACAATGCTATATTTTTTCATTTATGATGTGATTCTTAATTAAGCAAATCGTTCAACTCGTCTCAAGAAATGTTACCAGGTCATGGACAAAAAATATATGCCATTCCATTTAAAAAGATTAACTTCTAAAAAATATTGATTTCAATCTCATATTCCTTATCGCAGTCGAATTTTTGGCATTTTGTTCATTGCGTGTTATTATACATTCCAGCTAATCAAAAAGAAGTCAGACGGGTTACTGTTCTTCATAGACCAATATCTGACATACACGATTCTGAAGGTTTGTATATTATTATATTATTAATATATCATGCCTTATATTAAAACTTCTTTATACGCCTTGATAGAAATCCGTCACTTTGATGAATTATTAAGTTTTTATATCCTTAAAAAGATATATAGGTTTGTTAGATATTAATTTATCCGTCAAGATTATTTAGCTCGAGATTATAAATGACTGCAATGTTCCAAGGTTCTGGGGTAAGTGCCATGGGGTACAACACAGTCCTCTTACCAAAAGGCATAGCCTTCCCCACTCCGTGGCCAGATCCTCCAGGAACAGAGTCCCTATTCTTTAGCAACGTGACGTCGGGTCACTTGCCATGTTTTAAACTCTCACTCTTCTATCTCATAAACAATCCCTCGACACTCGATAGCTGGAAGACCCAGAGCGGTCGCCAGCCACCGCTTGCCGACAGGATGCTTGGTTTCATTCATTCATTTCCAAAACACTCTTCGGCCACACGTAGGACTGCGTCCCCATCATAAATTATACACAGGATGCATAGTATTTCGCCACCCGATCGTATTTCTTCCTTTAAAATACGCCAAAGCTAACACGGCCAGACTGACATACTTCGCGCTCTCGAGAAGTCATCTTTCACTCAGCAATCATACTCAATCACAAACCGCTCGACCATTCCTGATTCAGCCAGTACATTGTAGTATATGCTACGAAAGTATTCCAATCAGATGCCAATGCAACACATGCAAACAGCTAGTAGCCACCAATAACGGACAGTTTTTGGTGGTAGTATCATTTAATACTTCCAAACAGCGTAACACGCCCATGTCAAGAATACAATTCTTCCACATTCGCAGTGTCTCAGGCGTCGCCGCGAGAACAGACCAGCACACAGCACATTGTCTTATTAACGCTACCGCCAAACACAAAACAAAAGACAGCCACAGAGGCTTTGACTTTTCACAAGCGAGAACAGACCAGCACACAGCACATTGTCTTGTAAACGCTAAACACAGGACAGAGACGGCTACACAAGCCACGCCTCTTCCACATTCGCAGTGTCTCATTTCGTTGCACTGATAACAGCGTCTTTGCGAATTTCGATCGCGACGCTTACGCACCACACTTTCATCATCTCTGTTCTTTTCTGTTTGCGGCACTTTCACAAAATTGGATATGCCACCAAGCAAATCCGTGGTCGTTGCGTAACGAGCATTCATCAGTGATTGTCGCACACTAGGATCGGTCACGTGCCCAATAACTAAGCTAATTAACTCGTGCGGCTTGAAAGTAATTTGGGTCTGCCCATAAAACTTCAGTTTTTTCCGCGCATACTCCGTATATGAAGTCGCGGAATCACTTTTATAATTCACCGCACGTGATAATCGTTCAGACAACCGATCCTCCGACACAAATACCGAACATAAGTCCTCGCGGAACGTCGTCCACGTTCTCGGGTTGCCTCCCCATCCCTTGTACCATTTTTTGGCAGCACCCGTCAACGCATGAGTCGCCAAACTTAATCTCTGCGAGACAGGAAGCTTTTCCGTTATCTTTTCGACAACCGCGCACCACTGTTTCGCGTCATCTCCAAGATCGGTACCACTGAAATCCGGTACAGCGTCCGCGGTCACTTTTTCACCACACGCGGATCTAGCCGTCGGTACCGCGCCAGTCACGATCGTTTCCATAAAACGACGGAAAAGTTCGTCAATCGATGGCGAAGCCGATGTGCTCGGTGCACCTTCCATTGTAAACGTGAGTTTTAATCAAAACTGAACGTATCCCACTTCTGATGTTAGATATTAATTTATCCGTCAAGATTATTTAGCTCGAGATTATAAATGACTGCAATGTTCCAAGGTTCTGGGGTAAGTGCCATGGGGTACAACACAGTCCTCTTACCAAAAGGCATAGCCTTCCCCACTCCGTGGCCAGATCCTCCAGGAACAGAGTCCCTATTCTTTAGCAACGTGACGTCGGGTCACTTGCCATGTTTTAAACTCTCACTCTTCTATCTCATAAACAATCCCTCGACACTCGATAGCTGGAAGACCCAGAGCGGTCGCCAGCCACCGCTTGCCGACAGGATGCTTGGTTTCATTCATTCATTTCCAAAACACTCTTCGGCCACACGTAGGACTGCGTCCCCATCATAAATTATACACAGGATGCATAGTATTTCGCCACCCGATCGTATTTCTTCCTTTAAAATACGCCAAAGCTAACAGGTTTGTTCCTTTTCATATTGCAAAGGAGCATACAACAAATCCAACGACAATAACTGTTATTTTTCTTAACATATCACAACATATTATAGAATCACGAAGCATAGGATATTGTAACTGAATTTGGTAGTAGCACTTTGAATACATCATATAATTTTCGGAGGATAAACAGTTTACTAGCGAGGAAATGTAAGCGGTAGGCATAAATGAAATAAGTTGAACTATCATAAAGCATGTTACATGTTATTAGTATCATTTCGAAATATTTAAATTAAAATATCACCAAAACTAATGGTTTCTTGGCATAAATAGCTTAAAAAATTTTATACGGAACAATGGGTTGTAGCGATTGGTGCATCGAAAGTTTAGTTAAACAAAATTAAGATGACCTCCCTTTTTTATTTAGTACAAAAGAATAGTTTGAAAATTTTAATTAGTGTCATTTATTGGCGATTAAAAGTTAATTAATTTCATGTATCAACTGTTTTTGATAAATACTTTGAAGCAGTTAAAAAATCGTTAAAACTGTTATGCTGTACACCCTGTATATTTGAAAATCTCAATTTCCATATATTATCACTCTATACTGTACATGGAGAGAAGTACATTCTGTATATGGAGAGAATATTATCTCGAGTGTCCTCGCAGTTAATTATTGAAAAATGTGATAAATTTTGATGCGATGTTCATTACATGAGGTTTTAATCAGCAATTTCAGTATTACCATTTATGCATGCAATATCGCTAAAAATAAATATTATTTGTTTACAGATGAAAGTACTCTAGATTCCAAGGTGCCTGTACGGTTTAGACTGGGTCTCAATAAGCAAGTGCAAGACACCAGGGAGTCAAAGACTTCACGAAAGGCATCTAAAAGGCAGGGTCGTAAGGTAAAACACAAAGTCAATTTGACTGTAACAAATAATGAACATATTTTATAGTATGAAGGCTACATCCTACTAAATGTACATAACTCGTATACTCAAATTCTTTTAAAAGCATAATATTTACGTTTAATTTTAATATCGTGTATGCTTAATTCTGAGGGTTCCAACTTGCCAGTATTCTTGAGTTTTGTCGAATTAACTGTATTTAATAATTTAAGTATTACGACCAGCTGTTAATATCCTTAATAGTTTGAAATATAATAATTTAGTGAATTAAATAAATTTATTTTATATTACCAGTAAAAAAATGTATGTAGAAATTTCTGTGTCACATTGCAGATAAAAAAAATATTACTAAATTGGTAGTACCGTTATGGTAAAGATGATAGCGAGTTCTGAAAATATTTTTATTTATATTTTTGGTAGTCGCGGAGAAAAAATTTGTAAGTTTATATTTGATACTTACTTTTCTTTTAATTAGATGATGTTACATCGCGTGCAAATTTGTAATGGCGGAAAATAACAAAATCGTGTAGTCTTGATTTATCATTTCGTTTCACTTACATAATTCTTCTATGCATAAACTATTACATAAACGTGTTTGATATTATAATACAAAAATGATAACACTCGATGCATATTTAAACAGTTACTACTCGATAATAATAAATTTATGAAGTAAGTCCTACTTTTGTTTTTAGATTATTATTAATCTAAAAAATTAATATTAAAGATTTAATTAAATATAGCTCATGTTCGTATGAGAACATTTAAACGCTCGATAAAGCCTTAGTTCTGCTCCTAATATAGATTTTACATTTCATTGTGTAATAGGATATATGTGAAAAACATATTTAACATGTTTATTTCTGATTTATACTTAATTTATAATTGTAATATTTTGTTGTCTTTTATGATTTCAAAGATACTTAGGACACTGTGCATAGATTTCCTACATTAGAGAGAAAAAGTGAAAAATTGTATTTTTATTACAATTATAAACATCGACTTTTTCTTGTTTATTCGTCATTGGAAATCTATAGTAATTTTAAAAGAAAGCCTATCATATAAAGTACTATTTAAAAAATTCTGTTTAGTATTATTTAAAAAGAAAAAGATTCGAAATGTAATTGGTCCATGAATGTTGGAAAGACTATAATACGTAATGTGAATAAAATATGTACATATCAATAACAATTATTTACATTACTGACAGTACACCGTTTCAGCATTACACATATAAATTTTCAAACAACATATTTTTTAATACGAATATGCAGTCAGAATCACTCTTCTTTCTGCTGTTGATATTTCAATTATATAAAATCGCAGTCAAAATTTATTAGTGCTGCTTCAAATATTAGCATTTTAAATATGGTATTTTTAAATAGAGAGTTTTGTAATAGTATAAATAATTTTTAAACACTAAACATTGAATCGTGTAACTGAAAACATTTTTCGGTGTCTCAAAAGTGCATAATCGATTTTAATCAACCTGGCCTCAAATTTTATAAATCCTACTGCTATTTGTTCATCAAGTTTGAATCGTAATCATCCCCCGAGGTGAACGAAATTAGCGCTGCCTCAAACATTTCCAATAACAATCTAGGTATAATGTTCAATGTCTACGATTTAAAAAAAAAAAAATTGTACGTGACTATTGCCGACAATTTGAATTATTCCCTTATTGAAACTTATATTCGCGTAAATTCGATGATAGTGTTGTTTAATTGAAGGACTAGCAAATGCAAAATCAATTCCATTTACAATAGCACACCGTTAATATTGATTAAACAACCCCCGTCTCTCTTTTTGGACCGGCCAGTTTTTAGGGTATAATTAATGGAAATAATATAGCGAGTTAGTAAAACAAATACAGAATCATGATACAGTGGATCATCGGTGACCCAAGATGGTTTTAATGTGATTAACAGAACTTTCTTTCTTTAGCCATTTCATAAATTTGCAAGGAAATTAGCAGAATCAATATATGTACTATGTCTGAAAGGAATTTCTAAATTTTGTGATTCGTCAGCGGACCCAGTGTTGTTTCAGATTGAATATTTGGATGGAAATTAGTCCATTTTTCATATTTACTACTAGATGATTTCAGTGTAGTCCATTTATGAGTAGGGTGGTGCTTATTTAATAACACAGGCCTCGGATTTAAGTGATCTTTCGGGCCGATTTTCAGAGGTAACGCCCCCTTTCTCCCGCCGCGCGTCTTGGCCCCGCGATCACCAATCGGCTCGAAGGTCTTCAGGCGCGTAGCATATGAACCTCGCGGTACATGGGACATGGGACGATGTAGAATCCTATTGATACGAGTGTCACCCTAATGCGACCCGCGCGGTTACGCGCCTGAGGACCTTCGAGCTGCTGGGCGATCGCGGGGGCCAAGACGTGCGGCCGGAAAAAGGGGGCGTTGCCTTTGAAAATCGGCCCGAAAGATCACTTAAATCCGAGGCCTGTAATAACACAATGTTTTTGTAGATGCACAAGGGGGCCGTAATCTGTTTATGTGTTTACCCTTATGAGTAAGTAATAGGGTATTTTTATACTTATTTCAGTTGCACATTAAGGGTTGTTACCGGACAATGAATTTTGTGTATTTCAAGAAAAATAATTGACGTTTCTTTTTGACATAATATGATTGTTAAGCACACTTACTTAACGTTGGAATATTCTTGCAAAGTAAATTTGTGAATCACCAACTTTTAAGGATAGCCGACTTGCATTTATAAAAATCTATTTCACAAATAACATCATTAGATTAATAACGTTGATTTCTTAATACATGGATATCTTTATCGGACTTGCTTGAGTAATAGCCACAAATACTGTTTTTGTCCTTTGATTGTGCTATGTAATATGTTATTCTATTCTCCATTGGGAATTTTTTATACAAGCAGAGCCCGGTGTATGAATTCGCCAATGAAAATATTAACAAGCGAGTAGCAACCTTTAAAATACAGTTGTCCCTCGAACAACGCGGGGGTTCGGGACCGCAACAGACCGCGTAGAGTGAAATCCGCGTAGTTTCGGAGCCACCCCCCACCACCTCCGCTTTTACCCCCTCCACCATCACACACACAAGAACTGACGTACATACACATATTTATATGGTTTAAATTGGTTAAATTTAGTATCCACATACACAGGAATGTATAAATAAGTACATCTATATTATATAATTACACTGCATTACGTATATGTATTTCGTATTTTCAACGACGTATACCTTCCTATTCTGACGAATTCTAGCTGTTTCCGCGGCTTGCTGCCGGTTTTTCTTTCCCGGACGATAGGTGTGGGGAAAGCGCAAAAATGTGTAAATTTACTTTTTAGGGGCTATTTTATGACAAATTCGGAAGATTTTCGTCGAATTCCATCAGATAACAAACTGTTTGAAGAAGAATATAAGAATTCATTTGTTTCTGGGCATAAAATAAATTAATTCGAAGTAAATTTGACCAGAAAAAAACAAATTTGTTCGAAAAAAACCCCGCGTATAACCGAAACCGCGTTGTTCGAGGGATTACTGTATTATGAAATGTATGATAATAAAATTTCTCAGAAAATATGATAATAGAATTTCTCAGTATGTATAGAGAACAAAATATTAAGGTAACCCAGTAATATGTTAAAAGTTGAATTTTAATCACCACCGTATCGTATGTGAACAGGAAAGTCATTGAAACGATAGTAATTGAGAGAATTAAATTAAAAAAACTCTCTGACGTAGATTAGGAGAGTGTTTCGTTTTAACTGGGTTTCCAATTGATATTATTAGGCATTCACCATTCCATCTCGTGAATCATGAACGTTTATGTCAGTGGTTGGTCGTTGCAGATTTTAACGTCTCCTGGAAAGTAGGAAAATTTGAGAACAGATCTATTAAACTCGATGATGCAGTTGTTGAAATTTGAACTGTTTTCGATAACATAGGCTACCTTTTTAAATAAATTTATAACATAGTCGTACATACGAATGAAAATAAAGAAAAATGTATAAAAATGTTTATTGAATTGTGTCCTTATAATGACTCTAGTATATTCGAATTGCTAATTTTGTGATTTCCAATAGAATAAAAATGCTATAGTTTATTTTTATACGATTATTTTGTTTCAAGGTTTTATTTGAAATAATTTGTTCACTTCCTTTTTGTAAATAAATAAATAATTAGATATTATAGTTACACATTGAGTGACAATTCGCACACACACGCTCGTCCACACAATTCATATACACTGTGTTTTTTAAGATAGTTGAAGAATATAGAAATTGTTTTATTATAAATATATGCAAAGCAGGATAAATCGGAAATAAGTGATAATCTGACGTTATTTAAAAAGTATATCAATTTAGCCATTTTTGTTCGTAGTAAAAATGTCGAACTTGTGAAATGATTTAAATCGATATAATTTCTATTAGGAGACGATAAATCTATGTGTTGTTTTTTTTTTGTTTAGGAATAGACTAAACGTGTGTTCTCCTGATTGCATATTTATATGAAGAGTGTGTAGCTGTTCATCTTACCTCCTATTTTATTATCTACATAGGATCAATAAGATATAATAAAAGTTTTAGTTGTATCAAAGATTGCACTCACGTAGAAGAGATATCGTTTTATTTGGACTGTGACCTAACATAAAGAAAAATAAGGAAAGATAACATTCATCTAGACAATATCGATATTTCAAGATACTTTATGTATGATTGTATCTAATTATTTATTGTTAAGCGTTATCGTAAATAGTTGATTACATGTGATTATATTAAATCATTTGTTGTGTTGAAGTATTTGTAAATAATTTACATCAGTCACTCATTTAATAAATAAGCATCAATTAATAATCCCAAAGGCACCTTTTGTAAACCTAATTATATAATACTAGTATCTAAAAAAAGAAAGAAAAAATTTTATGTTAACGGATCGACCGTTTGTAAATATTGAATATTGTTAATAAGCGCGTGTAGAGCGAGGGAATAAGTTGTATATCGTGTAAATTGAGTTACTATTAAGGCATTGATTATACTACATAAAGTGACCTATAGCGACAGAAGAGTGATTTTATTGAAACATATTTTTTACACTAATATAGTTCGAAAGCAACAAAAACACGAATTTTTCAAGAGACGATTAGTAAACGCAGTGAAGTTTGAAGTGGCTTCTCTCTCACTTGTTACTTTATATTTAAATTATGATACACAGTGCAAATTTACTATTATACTTAAACAAATGTAAGAAGCTATATTAAATCATTTCTCACATGTGCCCATACGTAGATGTTACATATACAATTATTACAATAGTATTATAATTCAGTTACATGAGGTACATAGATTTTCAGAATTGCAGTTATTCAGTGAATTATGGTAATAGTTTAATATATTCTGCTATAGCGTTGGATAGTCTATTACGGTACCGACAATATACAGGGTGTCTCTTAACTCCTGTCCTTCCCGGAAATGGGGGGTAGCTGGGGTGATTCTGAACAACTTTTTCCTTGACCAACATGTGGTTTGTAGCTTCATTTTTAAGTTATTAACGAAAAACACTGGCCAATGAGAGCGCCCGCCGGGCGGCCGATGGCGCGCGCTCAGGCACGAATCTATCAGCTGTCGCGATGGGGGGGCATCGAGGGTACCGACGGAAGCGTGCGGAAAATGTTACATCGTCATAATTAAGAATAATGTGGAATAATTTGTTATTCATGAATAACAAATAAACTAATAAGTCGTTTAAGAACAGTGTCCGATACGTTCATTCATTATCCGAAAGGAATAAACTGTTTTATTACTTATGAAAAAAATATCTTTTTAACAGCACGTTTTCAGGTGGATAAATTATGTTTTGAGAAAAACGATTTGCACAACTAATGTTAGAAAAAGCTAGTTAAACTTACCCATTCGTCCACGAATTAACTTGCTTAACGTGTGCGAATCCTGACCGAGGCAACGTTCAACAGCTGATGTTACGGCTGGGTTAGTATCCTTGCATGATCACTTCACTTCACGATAACTCTCACTTCACGGTCACTTGCACTTGCTACTGTGAAATTTGGGTATAGTTAAAAACAATTTATTCTTCCTACGTTTAAACATTTAGTAATATCCTGCGGTTGCACGATTCACGTTTCTCGTTCGGTTAGCAGAACGACTCTTCCAGCTGAAACGTTCGCACTCGCATCCACACGCACACGCACACACACTGTCTCCAAATTTAGTGGAAATCGGCGGCAGATACCGATCACACAGGGCAGTATCGGCCCCTGCGTAGTGTGCGTCGCAGTGTGAGCGTCGGCACTACAATGTATCCACATTAAAGAACATGTGCGTGTGCGTGTGGAAGCGAATGCGACGTTTCAGCTGGCAGAGTCGTTCTGCTAGCCGAACGGACAACCTGAATCGTAAAAACGCAGACTATTACGAAATGTTTAAACGTAAGAAAAATAAATCGGTTTCAAATATTCCCACATTTCACAGTGGCAAGTGATAGTGACCGTGAAGTGAAGTGATCTTGAAGTGAATTCACCGTGAGTGTAGTGAGTTCACCGACCCGGCCGGTGTCATCAGCTGTTGAGCGTTGCCTAGGTCAGGATTCGCACAATGTTTACCAGATTAATTCGTAGACGAATGGGTAAGTTTAACTAGCTTTTTCTAACATTAGTTGTGCAAATCGTATTTCTGAAAACATAATTTATCCACCTAAAAACGTGCTGTTAAATAAAATATTTTTTTCATAAGTAATAAAACAGTTTATTCCTTTCGGATAATGAATAAACGTATCGAACACGGTTATTAAACGACTTATTAGTTTCATAAGTATAAACGAATTATTCCACATTATTCTTAATTAAGACGATGTAACATTTTCCGCACGCTTCCGTCGGTGCCCTCGATGCCCCCCCATCGCGACAGATGATAAGTTCGTGCCTGAGCGCGCGCCATCGGCCGCCCGGCGGGCGCTCTCATTGGCCAGTGTTTTTCGTTAATAACTTAAAAATGAAGCTGCAAACCACATGTTGGTCAAGGAAAAAGTTGTTCAGAATCACCCCAGCTACCCCCCATTTCCGGGATGGATAGGAGTTAAGAGACACCCTGTATAATTGTCCTGTATTTTACGTAGCATTAATCAAGAGTGTGTTTAACAATTGCATTATTTTTTTTTATGATTAGCATAGTAAATGATCAAACATGTGTTACCAGTATGCAGATCTAGTAACAAATATACTTACAGATGTAAGTTTAGATTACTTGAAATATTATATTTGATATACGAGATAGCATACTTCATAGTATCTATGAAGATGTAAATATCACTTTTAATTGAATAAAGTAAACATAAAATGCCGACTACATTTATATGAACTTTTTTGACTGAAATTTTGATATTAGCGGTGTTACGAAACCTCTAGTGCAAATCGAATATATACGATTTTAACGTTGTATAGAAAAAAGCAATACTTGAAATCATTACATCCGCGCTATGATTTATATTTCTTTGGTCATATCATTTGGTCATATGATATAATTTTAAGCGGGCCAAAAGAAGGCAAGAGCATAATGATTTGCGTCAGTTGTGCTATGTTTCTTATAGTCTTTCACTTATACATATATGCCTGTACGCATGTACTTTAAATGTCAACTCCAGGAGTTGAATAGTAGACACGTTGTTGTTACAAATATAAAAGAACTCAAAAGACTTGAAATTGTTGAATTTATCTATCGTACAAAATGTGATACACAACAAGACTTTTACAGTCTTTTTTAACGATAAGCGAATCACTTATTTTAGAATAACACGCGCAATCCTTTAAATTCGCCTGCAAAATAAATCATAAAACGTAACGCACATTTTATTAACTGAAATCGGTGTTCGATAATAATTCGTTTTGTCTTATATTTTCCGATTATTATTTTCTGTTCTTGCAAATCTGTGTGCATAATGTAGATGTCGTCGCTGCAAAGTAGGTCAAGTTACTGCACCAGCCCAAATATTTTTTAACCGTGGGTGCTGCTACATTTCTTTCACAATTTTTCGCTTCTCAGTGTTATTCTATAATAAGACAATAAATAAATCTAAGTTTAATCACTGGTGTTATGGTGTTTGGTTTGTTTATCTAATTTTTGTCATTGTAGTAAATACAGATGGATCTTCGAAATTATTCGAAAATTATTCGATAAAAATGAACATCATATGTACATGTCCTTATTAACGATTCATTATAATGTTATATGTATATAGAATTCCAGTAGTATGTGTGTAAATTATTTCACTATTTTATCCGTCTGTAATTTACTATACAAATTATTCTTATTATTGCGTATGGCTGTACTATTTGTATAATCATGTACTTGTACTTACATTTTTTTACACATAGGTTCTACACTGTTCAGACATAATACAATACAAACATCAAATATTAATATAAAGAAAGTACAGTGATATTTAATTCATATAGCATTTGAAATAAATCAAAACTCTCATTTCAGAAAAATATAAAAATAAAATATTTTCCACTTATTTGTTTAGTCTTATTTTTATCACCCTGAACCTTATGCGAAGTGTGCGCAGCTGTTGTAATTTAATTCGTTGATATAAAATATTAGAATATCATTATTTGGGAATTGCACCGAAGAGAATAATTAAGGTTCTTATTTAATTAATTACGTGAAACCTTTCGAGTGAATAAATTATAATTAATTGTCACTTTGCATATGGTAAGTGAAATGCTGCGCTTTGACATAACGCGAAATACTGATTTTATATTATTATTTTGTCAACAACATCTTTTAAGTGTCGAGTGTTAAGGACCGTGTATCCTCCCCATTGTACATAATTAAAGATATAGTTAATTTATTTACCGTTCATGGAAATGTATTTTTGAGGTTCTTGTTTCGTTACTTTTCTATGATTCTCTTGTGTAATTAATGAATGAAGTTCTATGATTTGTTTATACTTTTAGTAGAATTTAAAGCTTAGCCTAATTTTTATATTGAAGCCACTTGTTCTCGCAGTGATCGTATGTATTACTGAATTGTGAACTGTCACAATTTTTCACGTTACTGATAAGGAAGTTGTTAAAACCTGGCAGGTCCAAAGTTATCCTAAGTTTTTGCCAGTATGTACGTAGTATATGATACTAATAATGCATGTCCAAAACATTTCCAACCATCGTGAACTGTAAGTACCTACATTGAAAATATGATTAAGGGACAGACTATTTGCTACGACGCTGAGGCCAAATAGCATCCGCTATTGTATTCCAATAATAGTTGGAAAAGGTCAGTAACGCTATCCTAAAATTCACGATTTCCATTATTAGTCCTTTAATTAATACCTAATTACCTGAACTACTGTCCAACATCACTCTAGTTATAGTACATGTATATGTATATATAATGTATATATATGAACGTCTCCAGTATTCATTTGGAACTCAATTTCTTTGTAATTAATAGAAAGTACATTTTTATCATTGTGACAAAATAAATTAAGATTTAGTTCACTAAACGTTTAAAAGAGACTAGAGACTATTAAAGAGACTATTTAAAAGAATTACACTCTTTCTTTATTGATATAATAATAATTTCATCACATTGAAACCTCAAATATTTTTTAACACAATCTTTGTTATATTCCACTATAATAATTTTACTATACCATAAAGGGTGTCCTTCATAAAATTAGTTGCCTAAAAAAATGTTTTATATGCAATTGGAATGGTGTGTCGTAGGAAGCCTCCGGTTCCATCGTTTCTTTCGATTTATACCCTTATTTGATCATCGGTGTGCATGCAGTCGAGCTACCCTTTCTGCGGTGGTGCAATGACTCAGGCCGTTTAGATAACCGTTAGGGTGGGTACACCTTTGGTACTGATACACGTTACTTCATTTTTCGGCAACGAGCTTGGGTATTGGACCCGTTTCTAGACCTATGTACTGTTACCTACACGTGTTACTCTCCACTGCTACTCTCTGTTACTCTCTGTAGCCAGGGTCCTAGAGCTTGGCCTGGCCGTGCCTTCTGTCGTGTATGCTTGTTGCGTTCTTCTGTTACTGACGCCGGTGACGTCAGTTTTTGGTAACGAGATGTGGGTTTGGACGTATTTCTATTCATTTGCACGTAAAAGCCCGTCCACATTTGTTACCGAACCGGGATTTGTTACCTAGTCAAGTGGTTTAGAAAAGGTCTGGGAAGAAATGTGAAGTGTTTTTTGATACCTCATAGCGTTACTTTTTACTTGGTTCGGCCGTACCACGCGCTGTCGGTATTTTGACCCGCTCCAAAGGAGGTAGTTGAGTCGCTCTTGAATAGTTATAGCTTTCTTTAAATTTGTATCTTTTCTGGCTACCTTTGGCCGGATTAGGTTGATTAAAGTTGATGATTCTAGTATAACAATAATTTCTAACTCGTATATAATAAATTTTCATTATTTATAAAAATACTTATACAAATATTTTGCAAATAACTTTTTGTTGATATATTGCGGCATTGATTTTTACATGTCCGTCGATCAATATTAATGTCGTTAATTGTATTAAAAAAGGGAAAGTGTTGTGTTGATCGAAATTGCATGGCTCTTTACCATGTGTTCTTTTATTCTAATCCTTGCCATCTAAATCCTGCACTTAGATGGGCGAAAGGCTAAAAATTACTTCGCAAAAATAGCGTTAGTTTCGACCGCGTCATAAACCTGACCGAGGGCTGAACTGGGCATGCACTCACAACAGTCCTACGTCGCCAAGGGGGCTGGTCTATCTCGTAGGCATAGGCTGAATGAGCCCTATCTCCTAGGCCTAAACAGTCTACAATACATAGGAACAGCGCCGCACAGACGAGTACACACATGTACAGCAATTCAGGGGCGAGCTAACACATTGGCAGTAGCGCAAGGACGAGTGCACACATCTACGGCCGCTCACTGCTTCCTTTGGAGCGGGTAAAATACCGACGATTCCTCGATCCGCCGAACCAAGTAACGACTAATGCAACGAGGAAACAAGAAACACTCCACATTTGCTCCCAAACCTCTTCTAGACCACTTGACTAGATCCTTATCTTGGTAACAGTATGCGGGGACGCAACAAGTCTGGAACCACCTTAACAGTGCGAGGTGCGGTAACAAGTGTGGACCCCGGCTCAGTATTGAATCCACTCTTGCTGCGTGCCACGTCGCGTCGGTACCAGCTAGATCATACTCAAGCTCAACGAGATCGGTTTTGAATCCCTTTTGAGCAACTCTTACCATACAGTACGTAATTCTGCCGTTAGACAACTTTAAACCTAAATTATATGTATATTCTCGTTCCGCAAGGATTGAGAAAGGTGGATCATTAGTCCCGCGACAATCTGTGCACTATTAATTGTAAAATCTAAAGAATTGAGAATAGAGACTTATATTTAATTTGAAATTAAAGCGCATTATCTTAATTCATTCCTATAACAATCATTTGCAGTAACATCTCACAACAGATGCACTTTAACCGGTCAAGGTCCGCGCCACAAAAAGTATAGTAGTCAGAAGATTTGTTATATGTATCACCGTATGGTTGACTGAATGGATGGCTGAGTGTGAGAGGACATGCGGTGGCCGTTTCTTATTTTTATTTTCGTTTGGTGCTTATAGTCGCATCGACTGCATTGATCATTAGCGACTACGGTGGAGTTATGGAACTGTGAAGTATGGGGTTTTGAGACATGAGTTTAAAACCTATACCTATATTGGACCTACATTTTTAGGTGGAATCCGAACCACCAGAAATCACGGTGTGTAAAGCACATGTAACTTGTACAGAGGTGCCGGCTGGAATCGGCAGCGGCAAGACTCGATCCGAAGACCGTTCGATTACGAGTCCAGCCGCTAACCGACCGAGCCACCGTGGCTCTTTTATTTTTATTGATTTAAACAAGTGGATGGGTTGCGTGGTGATTTTCTTGAGAAGTGTTGTTATTGCGGTTTTTCCGACGAGCGTTGAATGAATAAACATATATTTCCGTGAAAGCCATCTTAAATTTAGTATTATATAATATTACTTAGTAATGCATATGTTTAATCCAATATTGACATAAATAACGTACGTTATAGAATAGATATAATATTGTTGGTACAAAATAAAAGAGTAATTTTTTTTTTCTATTAAATTAGTTATTTAGTGTTGGATCAACCACTGGTATGGGTTATTAGCGACCTAGTGGTCTGGTTTACAGTTTTTCATATAGTTCGGTGTCCTTTAGGTATCCTAGTCAATTTTTTGTCGATTGGCTGTGCTTCAGGTTGTCGGTCAAGGTAGTTCTTATCTTGTAGTGTCTTCTTTCGGTGCTGTATCTTCTACAATGAATGATGACGTGTTCCACCGTCAGATGGATTTTGTATAGATCACAGATCGGGGGTTCTTCCTTGTTGAGCAGATGCTGGTAGGTGAGTTTAGTGTGGCCGATTCTAGTTCTTGATGCTACAACTTGGTCTCGTCTTGGTAGAGAGCGGCCGGTGATTTTCTTGTCAAAGTCGTTCGAAGTAACTGTCGAGGCGTAAATACCACGTATTTCCTCGAGCCTTGGGATCAGCAGAAAAATGTTAGTCTCATAAATTAGATCGTCTGGTACCAGCCTCTGAGTCGTATGGTTGACTTGCAAACGGCTCCGTGATTGTAAACAGATCATATAAGTTCGCAGTGTTAAATAGCTATTCGATTATCGTCTAATCGTGTTCTGTGTGAAGTATATAGTTCAACTATAAGTTCTTTACCTCAACCGTCACGATATTTTTCGTGCGGTGGAGGTATGTGACCGCCACGAAGTGTCTGAACCATCTATACAGTGCCAGAAAAACCCAGTGATGGCAGAAAATTCCCAACAGCAACCGACTTTCACGTTCGGCTTTGACCAAATTTCCAGACTCCATAAAGCAAACGATACATCCAATGTGGATATCAACGAATCGGAAACAACGGACAAATGCCACTGGCAAGTAATAAAGAAAAGGAAAACATCGAACCGCTCGCCAGAGCCATACACAGTACAAAACTCGTTTCACCTCAACACACAAAACAGATATGAAGAACTCTCACAACATTCCGATGAAAACATGCAAGTAAATGAAACTGTTTATACTTCAACAAACGATAAAGATAAACAAAGAAATGAACATAAACCGCCGCCAATATTTATATACGGAGTAGCAAACTATCAAAGAATGGTAGAATTTGTAACCTCAACGATAGCTAAAGAACAATACCAATGTAAGGCCCTATCAAATGAAACGATTAAAATAAATGTAACTACACCAGACTGCTACAGGAAACTAATTAAAAAGCTCCAACAAGACAAAATAGTTTATCACACATATCAAATTAAAGAGGAAAGGGCCTATAGAGTAGTACTACGAAACCTGCACCACTCAATACCAACAGAAGAAATCAAACAAGAAATTGAGAAACACGGTCATACGGTCCGCAATATCGTAAACATTAGGCATCGCAAAACCAAAGAACCTCTCCCCTTGTACTTCATAGACTTAGAACCTAAACAAAACAATAAGACTATCTACAACATTAAGCACCTATGTAACTTGAAAATAACAATTGAAGCGCCGAGAAAGAAGAGCTCCATTGTCCAATGTACACGATGCCAAAGTTATGGGCATACAAAAACCTATTGTACAAAACCGTATGCCTGTGTGAAATGCGGCGGTGATCATAATACAACTCTCTGTAAAAAGCCTCCAAACACTCCAGCAAAATGTGCCCTATGCGAAGGAAGCCATCCCGCCAATTACAAAGGGTGTGACGCCTACAAAAATTTACAAAAAGCAAGAGGTAAGAAAATATACCAAGCGCGAGAAATCCTCAGTCAATCGAACAATATAAACTTCAATGTCAGTGATACAAACGAGTTACCTCGCCTAACTCCCAGCCACCCCCAAGTACAGACACCAGTACTCCAACAAAAATCCTATTCCCAAGTCTTAGAGCAAAGTCACTTGCCTTCAAGTACAACCGAGCAAATATTTACTTTCCTGAATGAGCCTAAAGCAACGTTTTTGCAACTGTTCCATCAAAACAGCATGATACTAAACATGCTAACAACGGTCATTAATAAAATTGCTCAATAATGGATAATTCATTACGAATAATACTCTGGAACGCCAACGGTCTAGTAAATCACAAACTAGAATTACAAAACTTCCTCCTAATGCATAAAATTGATATAGCACTAATATCTGAAACGCACTTTACTTCTAAAACCATGTTTAAAATACCGTACTATAAAGTCTATCATACTCCACACCCTGATGATACAGCTCACGGGGGTGCAGCTATTATTATTCGAAATAAAATTGCTCATCATGAATTAATTCACCATCAAACGGTTAAAATCCAGAGCACTAATATCCAGGTCGAGGCAGAACCCCACTCATTCAAAATCTCGTCTATCTACTGTCCTCCAAGGTACACTATCTCTACTGAAGAATACTTAGCGTTTTTCATATCCCTTGGACCTAAATTCATGATAGGCGGTGATTGGAACGCTAAACATACTGAATGGGGGGCAAGGCTCGTAACACCAAAAGGACGAAACCTATTAAGGGCGATTACCAAACTAAACTGTACATACATATCTACCGGTGAACCTACCCACTGGCCAACGGATTCCTCCAAAATACCAGACCTATTGGACTTTTTTATTCTCAAGGGAATCAATCCAGGCTATTCGCAAGTCCAATCCAAATTCGAGCTCTCATCGGATCATTCCCCAATAATTGCAACCATAAGTACGCATATAATAAGGAAACCAATCACACCAAGACTTACTTCGGCAAGAACAAATTGGGACATATTTCGTGCATTCATAGAAGAACATGTAAAACTGAATATAAGATTAAAAGAACCTGACGAAGTAGATAATGCAGTGCAGTATTTCACCACTTTAATACACGAAGCGGCCTGGAACTCAACACCCACGACAAATGAACCAAAGGAAAGCCAAAACATACCCTTTCACATAAGGCAGCTGGTAGCAGCAAAAAGAAGTGCACGAAAGAGGTGGCAAAGAACGCGAAATATCGTTGACAGATACTCATACAATAAACTAAGACGGAAACTTCACAAATCTTTAATGGATGCACGAAACCAAACATTCGAGCACTATATCACCACACTTTCCAAAAACGATCACTCAATCTGGAAAGCCACCAAAAAGTTCAAAAGACCACAAATATCTGTACCACCGATACGAAAGAGGGACAACGGATGGGCTAAAAGTGATCATGAAAAAGCTGCTGCATTCGCTGAATATCTCGAACAGGTATTCACACCCTTCCCTAACGTAAACTCTGACAATAACGAAATTGAAAATACACTTCAGGTTCCGCTTCAAATGGCGTTACCCATAAACCACTTCACACCCGAAGAAGTGATACACGAAATCCTCAACGTAAAACCGCAAAAGGCACCTGGTTACGATCTAATTACGGGCTCAATTCTTAAACAACTACCAAAAAAGGGAATAATATTACTAACAACCATCTACAACAGTATGCTCAGATTATCATATTACCCACTAATGTGGAAGTTTGCCCATATCGTAATGATTCATAAACCTTGTAAACAAATGAATGTAGTAAGCTCCTATCGTCCGATTAGTTTACTTCCTGCCCTATCAAAACTATTCGAAAAACTGCTGTTAAAGAGAATCAGAAAAGATATCGACTTATCAACTGTCATCCCGGATTTTCAGTTCGGGTTTAGAGAACGTCACTCTACATTCCAACAAACGCATAGAATAGTGAATAAAATCGCAACTAGCCTTGAGCAGAAGACACTATGCACAGCTGTGTTTCTCGATGTCGCCCAAGCATTCGATAAAGTCTGGCACAACGGACTTCTACACAAAATTAAAAACATACTCCCTAGCTCATACTACCTGTTACTAAAATCCTACATCTCTGAAAGATACTTCCAAGTAAAATTCAATAACTCCTATTCAAATTACTGTAAAGTACAATCAGGTGTACCTCAAGGAAGCGTACTAGGGCCCTTATTATATCTAATCTACACGGCAGATCTACCCACAACGGATGACACCACAATCGCAACCTTTGCTGATGACACAGCCCTAATAGCTGTAAATAACGACCCAGTAATGGCATCCAGACAACTCCAACACCACTTAGACCTCCTACAACATTGGCTCAGCAAATGGAGAATAAAAATAAATGAATCGAAATCAGTGCAAGTCACTTTTACAACAAGAAGGATAATCTGTCCCAAGGTTTCCATTTATAACACACAAATTCCAGTTGAAACTGAAGTCAAATATCTTGGCTTGCACCTTGACCAAAAACTAACCTGGCAAAAACATATTAAAACAAAAAGACAACAATTAAATCTAAAACTACGTGAGATGTACTGGCTGCTGGGCTGTAAATCCAAGCTTTCGTTAACCAATAAAGTCCTACTGTATAAATGTATTATAAAACCCATATGGACTTATGGGATTCAGTTATGGGGCTGTACCAAACCTTCAAACACCAAAATCATACAAAGACTACAATCAAAAGCATTGCGTATGATAACTGATAGTCCATGGTATGTCTCCAATTACACAATTCATAACGACCTCAAAATCCCCTTTGTCACCGAAGAAGTACACAGACTATCATTACTCTACCACCAAAGAAACAAGGACCATAAAAACCCACTGATTGCAGAGCTAAACAACTTACCCAACGTGAAAAGAAGACTAAAGAAAAAGTGGCCGACTGATCTACTTAAGATGCCAGAAAGAAGATACCCCAACTCATAACTAAAGAAAATACAATAAACCATTTCGGAAATCTGAGGAGTACCATCGCTGGATGATGACTCCGCTCGTGACAATTTCAATCAATATATTTACTTAATACCCAAATATAGGAGTAGCTTGTAAATTTGCTGTAAATAAATAAAAAAAAAAAAAAAAAAAATAAATTAGATTGCACTGAGTCCGGGTTTCTGTGAAGTCCTTATCGGGCTAACAATAAGTGGCATACGAGGGCACGAGGTGACGGACGCCCGATACGTGGGAATATTCACTGAATTTTCATCTTGCATGTGATCCTCCCACTACCGGCTCTCTTTCAGGATTACTTTCATTCAGCCAATAGCAATTAGGATTTTCACTCCATATTTTTTATAATCAGCCAATCGTGGCTCGGCAGAATTTTCCTCTGAGGAGGACTTTCAAGCAAGCGTTAGAATTAGAATTTACGAACTCTGGAACGGTCAGCAACATCCTTGTCAATCTATAGTTATACATTTATTGGAAATAGAACTTTCTATACTTTAGGGTCATTCCACGCCAAATCGATCACTTTTGGACGTCACCATCGGCGATTTTGTTCTAAATGAAATATGTTGTAGTCCATATGGAATTAGGGGGGGTTTAAGTCATCATTTTTGCGGTTGACAATTTGTTTAGAAAATACGGGCCTTCAAAGTTTGTAATCTTTGCGAAAACGGGCTTTTTTTAGGAATTTTTATCTCCGGAACTGTTAGTCCAATTGAGCTACTTTTTTTTTGGTTTTATTCACAAAGGATTGGGCTATTATAAAATAATTTTTCAACCTCGGTAAGTAACTTTATAATGTCGAAAAATATGAACAAAGTCTTTTTTTGCGTTTTTTTCGATGATGGGGCGCAACAAAAAAATTTAGAAAAATATATGTCCATATTCCTTGAAGTTTCCTCTTCAAAATGAGACTTTCAAAATGATGGTCAAGTAAAAATTGGCTTCACAATGAGCTGGAAAAGGAGCGGCGTACCCCCTTTTCAGGTAGGCGAGTCGTGCGCTCGGGAGCGGGACCGCTATATGGCCGGTTAGATTTGGTAAGGTTTGGTTAGAATTTTATAATAGCCCAATCCTTTGTGAATAAAACCAAAAAAAAAGTAGCTCAATTGGACTAACAGTTCCGGAGATAAAAATTCCTAAAAAAAGCCCGTTTTCGCAAAAATTACAAACTTTGAAGGCCTGTATTTTCTAAACAAATTGTCAACCGCAAAAATTATGACTTAAACCCCCCCTAATTCCATATGGACTACAACATATTTCATTTAGAACAAAATCGCCGATGGTGACGTCCAAAAGTGACCGATTTGGCGTGGAATGACCCTTTAACATTTGAGTGTCTTGATTCAATTATTAACTACCTCGTACAAAGTTAAGTCGGCGTATGAGGATACATGTTCAGCTCGGCTATTACGTACGAGCATTCACGCACAAACAGTAGCTGATAGTCGGAGTTTAGGTATGGATGAGTTCCATATTTTATTCCAATAGTGTTTTATTTTGCGTTTTAATATAAAGACCAGAGTTTTTGGGGGTAGACTATTTGGTTCTCGGTCAGTAGTTTGTGTTGGCTGCTTCTCTCCCTGCAACATCCGCTGTATCATTCCTTGTGATGCCAACGTGGGAGGGGATCCAGACTATTGTGACCGAATTGTTGTTTTGGGTTGATTTGGTATATGCTGTTTGGTATTCATGAATTATGTGGTCACCAGTCCATTGGTTTTGGTTAACTGAGATAGCATTAGTGGAATCACAGAAGATGGCGAAGTTTTTGTTTTAGGAGTTAGTGGTGAGTTGGATGGCTTGTCTTATTGTTAGAGCGAAGAGATCACAGACGTCGACGGAGGATTCTTGGTGAAGTTTAAAATTAATTTAAATGCAAAAGCAGCAGTTAGATTCAGTTATCATACACAAGTGATGGGGGTCATGATCTCGACCACCTGAATGGCTACTGTAGGAACGGGGGTGACTCGACAATGACCCTTAAGGATTTCCTGTTATGGAAATGGTGAGTCCCCACGCATTTTGGGACTATATACATAAACCCTTTGATTTCTACCCTCGTCGGTTCAGAGTTTCATAGTCACGCGTAGAGTCACGTCGCAAGGTGGGGCGACCCTATTGTAACGTTGGACATTGGGGCAAAAAAAATTCGAATTTGAAAATTTAACTTTGTAGGCAAGAAGCTACGAACCCTTTTCAATTATGTACAACAATTGTTTTTCATTTTGTTGCACTAGATAATCCAGGGGAACCAATAATAAATACCTATTTAAAATATATTCTTTTCTTAATTTGTTGTTTAGTACCTCTATTTTACGAGGATAGTACATAATCTTGCAGGTATAATAATTCCAAAATTAAAAAAAAACTTTAAATTAAAAATGGAGCTTTGTTTCACTTCATAATAAATGTCATATAAACATTACTTAATTACGCAAGTTCTCCAGATTTCTCCAGAAAAAGCTCTTCACCAGTATATTCTAGAAATTATATAGATTATAGTTACCCAAACACTTTTTGCTTTTAGCAGCTTTTTCGTCAAATATTTAATGTAATTCTTATTGTTGCACTAACTAGGGACTCGAATCTAATCAAACGAGGCGTGTTTGTCATATTTCAAGTAGGATAACTAGACATTAATATGTATCTATAACTATTATATAAATAAAATATTGTTATGTTGGAGGGACAATAGAACTTTATTTTTATAAATAATGAAGATTTATTATATACTTCTTAGAAATTGCTCTTATGCTAATGATTTTCTAATAATGAATCTGTTATGATTATATAGTTTTCGGCTCTATCAAAGTGCTATAATTTACATGTTTAGAAAGTTATTATATGTATTTCGCTATCTATTATTTTAACTCCATTATGTTACATTCATTTCTTCAATAAGAAGTTCTCTGGCTTCTGGTAATATGTCTGCGTATTTGTCACATTTTTTCAACAGTAGTGGGTAATGATATTCGTATTTTCGAGACCGGCAATACAATGTAATTAACATTTAGTACATTCGAAGCCAATGGTGGTTTATTGTTGTAATTGAGACGCGTAAATAAATAACGCGTCATGTCACGCTCGTACAGAGTCAGTTACATCCAGCGAGATTGGACTTAGGGCACATTTCGAATCACAAGTTAACCCGTTAGAATCCACGAGTTCAGTTCAAGTTCTTTCGGCATACTCTAGTAGCCGCTCTCAGGCTCCGCATCGCTAATGCGTCAATACCGTGCATATATAAGTAGGTAACATGTATAGGTAACTTACACACACTTAATATTAATTCATCGTGACAAATTACATTTGTATTCGAATTAAGTACGCAAAATACAGTGGATTCCAGTTAATAGGGACACATTGGGCTTCATTGTAACGAAAAAGTGAAGGTCAACAGCCAATCCCTGAACAACGTAAAAAATTAAGTCAAAAACGATCTATTGAAAAACGTATGTAATATTCGGTCTTGAATCCAAATGTCTGTTTAAGCATGCAAACAAAGCTAACAATAAGTCATGTGATCTTGTGATGGGAGAACGACGTGCTGCGTACCCCGCATCACCCGCGCTCAGTCTCCTACGACTGAAGCGTGTCAACCTGAGCTCGCTTCAATATGTAAGATGGGATTTACAAACGACCGGATCAGAAGCGGGGTAAACTGAAATCAAATGATGAACTGCTAATTATGTTTATTATAAACTTAAAGACATATGCTTATTATACACGTCTCGGATATTACTTCGCTCTCTCACGTCTGAGGTCGGTTAATTCGTCTCTGTATCAATTCTCTCTCAAATCTACTTTGATTCTCTCTCGACTCTCTTGGTTCATACTCGACTCTGGTTCCCGCACGCAACGTCCATTCAATATATTCGTTCACTCCTAGCTTTCATCTCATTCTATCCTTCATTCGCTCTCACTAATTAGGTCACACACCGACACACACATCCTTGCCACGTGTCACAGGGCGACCACGGTCCACCATGCACTCAAGCCTCCACGTGCATTCTCCGAAACCGTTCGCTCCTTCCAAGATATAAACATGCCCTCGAACCACATTCGACATTTCCACTAACACTCGTCATTCACACCTCACGGCTCATTCGATACTTCTTATCAGACGATTCATATAAAACTCTTACATACGACTTCTACGAATTCTACAATCCCACAAATATGATTCCCACTTTTTAAGCTATTTTTCTTTTATTCACATTGTCCTTTTCTACGTTCGGGCCGTATCAGTACTTCCAATCAGTATCACTCCTTCATAATGAGCTCCACTGTATCTTCAATTCTAAACTGTACGAGCGCAAACTGTCCCAATAAAACGGCGATATGTCCCTTGTAAGCGTAGGGGAAAGGATAGTTTTTGTTTCCGTTCTTCAGTATCTGTCCCGAATAAACGGCGCACAGTGGGGTATTTGGCCCGAGAAACCGGACAAAAATATTGTAGCGTTGTTTATAGGCTCCAGGTCATAATGTAGTAGGTCGTTGAAATCGTCTTAGCGCCAGCTCCCATGTTATAAAATTGAAAACAAATTTTAACATTATTTTATAACATTATAACTCAATTTTTTATAAAAAAAATTGTTTTCGATATTATATATATTGAAGTTTGTAGATGTCTAAATACCGTTTATCTTTTGTTTAAACATTTTTCTTTAAGACTGTTGGAACTCCTTGAAAAATAGGGTCAATAGTAGAGTACAGGCAGTGAAAAAGCGGAAAAAATTAGTTTTGTACATATATCATATTAAAATGTACTGTTTTGTTATTTTAATGCAGAATATGTGTATTAGGAAACCATTTATTAAGAAAATACCTATTTTCAAGCTGTTTTTGGGCTATCTTACCTTTAATCTTCTTCGGATGATGTCTGTTCCGATTCTTCTGTGTGGAAGGGAAGGAACATGTCTAAAGATTCTTTTGAATATGCATGTTTTTTTCTTTTATATTATACAATAGAGGGTCGGAACTGAGCAAAAGTCTATTAATGACATCCATATTGCATAACTCGCGACTACACTTCCTCGCATGATTTTTTCTTTTTTTTTTTTTTTTTTGGTTCGAGGAGGGGAAAATGCCTTTATGCCTACCCAGCCACGCTGGGTTATGTGGGACTCTGCTGCCTAAGATGTTGTGCGGCAACTACCCACTAAAAACCCCTCCTCTATCGCACCATCGCATAGGATACGCACCCTCCCCCTCGGCCCTATACTTCGTAATACTACGAGGGGGGGGGGGGGGCTCCGCAACGGAGTATCCTCATTGCTGGAGCGGCTCCTTCCGTGTTGGGAATAATCAACCAACACCAGGTTGCCGGCATCAGATGGTTTGAGTTGTACCTGGACACCCTGGTTGCAGGGCGAAGTCTGCTGGTCTTCAGGGGTCCATCAGGAGTCTGGTGAAAGGGCGGCGCCTCCTCCACCTTGGAGGGTATGAGGGGTTGCCCATTTTTCTTTTTCTCTCTCCTGGTTCACTCTGTCCTTCATCACCTTCGCCGCGAACGTCTGGTAGGCTTTCCAGGCTTCCAGCGACGAAGTGATCCGTGAGACCAGGCTCATAGTCGGCCCTGCGCAACCTTCTGGTATTGCGGGCAGCCGAGCGATGCCGCTACATGCCGCAGTTTCTTCCCCTCCAGGCCTTGTGCCTCGCAGAGGGTACATTTTGACTCATTAGTGCACTCCTTTATGGAGTGTTCTGTTGAGCCGCACTTCCTGCATCTCTCCTTGCCTTGCGGTAGGGTTTTGCAGGAAAAACTTGTGTGTCCCAAGGCGTGGCACCTGAAGCACCTAACAACCTTCGGGAGCACCCTCGCCGTGACCATGGTCAACCCGATCCTGATTTTTCGGGATCCAAGGTTCCTTGGTACAGCGTCAGAAGGCATGTCGAGGATCACCGCCTCGGTACCAGACTGAGTCATCCTCTGCATCCTCTGCATCCTTAGGTGGAGGTCCTTATGTTCTACACCCAGGGCTTGTGCGGTCCCTTCAAGGATGTCTACTGCCTCTGCCGTGGGGTCAACATTCCGCATTTCGATTGTCGACCTCGCCTGTAGTGGGGCAACCGGCGTGGCTTCACCGAGAGCTTGGCCCAGCATCTCGGCTACGGTGCCCGCCCTAGAGGCTTTGGACAGTTCTATCAGAACGTGCCCATCGCGGGTTTTCCTGATCCCGCTCGCTTCTCCAAGGCAGGCTTTCCCCTTTCTTTGGAGCTCCCTCACTGTCTCCAGATAGGAGGAGCCCTCCTTCACCCTGATGAGGAGGTCCTCCGGTTTGATCTTCGGAGGCCGTCTCCGTGGGAGTTTGGTGGTCGCTGGCCCCCTTTTGGGTTCCGCTTTTGGCTCTCCTGGGGGTCGTGCTCTCAGGCGTCTCTCCGCAGGGACGATTCTTTGAGGGAGCTGTGTGCCGCTCCCTAACGGAGGAGGGGGCGTTCTCCCTCTTCTTCCTCTGTTCCTCCGTTTGTACCTGACCTCCTTGTAGTCGGAGTCGGTCGGAGTTTCCGTCGGAGGGTGGCTGTCCACCACCGCTGCATACGTGGGTGTCGATTTCGGTCGGGGTTTCTTCGAAGTACCCTCTTCCGGGGGAGATCTCACCTTCCTTTTTTGTTGACGAGTGGAGCGGTTCGTTGATTTCCCTTCCGCTATGGGCGTGGGGGTCGGGGGGATGATCTTACGTCCCGTTATGAGCTTGCCTACTCCCTCCGGAGGGCTCGTCTGGGTTCCGGTGCTTGCCGTCCTTTTGATTTCCCTTGCCCCTTTAAAGAGGGGGGGGGGCTGCCATTATATGTTTTTGCAGGGAGGGAGATGTCCTACCCGGGTCCTTCCTACCCTCCAGGATTTTCTCCTTCATTGCCATCAGAGCGGCCACAGTCCGGGCGCACTCTTTCCTCATTATGGCCTTGACATTTTTCGTCGAATTCGCATATTCCAGGAATGTCTTCGCCGAGGATTCGGCCCGGCTCCTCAGCGTTTCCAGCTCGTCCAGAACCGCTAGTAGGTCCCGTGTGGGGGTAGAATCGCCCCCCTCCCCGACATGCTGTCCTCCACCCCTGGCTTCCTCGTGCATTCGCGGACTCCTCTTCGGAGTGCGGGGAGAGGGTATGGGGTGGTTGACCTCTGCCCGGTCTCGCTCCCTAGGGCTTCGTTTCGGTCGGGCAGGAATCGCAGCTGGGTCCGGTGGGCTCCTGAATAGTTTCGTTTGGGGGAGGAATGGATTGGGCAGCACCGTCCCCTCCTGCCGAATGAGGGGTGTCTTGGTGAGCTCCATTATCAACATGGCCTTGTTGATTGGGTCCGTCCCAAGTGTCATCCTCCCACCCGAGGCACGTCTGAGGTGGGTAGTCATGTACTCGGCCGGCAGCTTTCCCACTGGAGTGTGGAAGGTGTCTTCCGAGGGCTTCCTCGTATTCCCGGTGTAGGTGGACCTAACCGCGAGTGGTGCCCTGCGACGACGGGCGGTGTCCTCCTCCTCCGTGTCCGTGCCCGATAGAGTTGACAAGTCCCCAATCTGAGAGCAGACCGAGGCGACTGAATGCGTCGTGGACCTCTCGTCTGTCTCAGACTCGGGAACCGCCGTTGGGGGCATGGGGATAGGGAAAAGCGGTGAGTACCGTCCTTTCTCCTCCATATCCCCCTTTCTACCGGGGGTTTCTACCTATGCTCTTCCCACCCAGAGGGGTTGCATTATTTCTTATTAAAGATGAAATCGTGGTGGTATTGGTATTTGCCGTATTCGTCGTAGTAATGGTTGTAGTGCGGTCGTTGGTTAACGATCCGGGGGGGCCCGCTTGCCCACCTCCCCTCGGACCGGCACTGGGGTATCCATCCCCTGCACCGTAGACTTTCCTTTGTCGTTCCGACATGGCATATAAAAATTGGGTCGTTTTCATTTCCGTGTCGTTGCCAAAGTCGTATATGGTGGTCCCGTCCATGTTTGTTTGTTTATTAACCCATGTTGGTATGTGTGAGTGTTCGGTTGTTTGCTGGTGGTTGGATGGAGGACTGGGTAAGGTCGTCCAGTACTCCCTCAATAAAGGTCTTTTGGTCACTGATACGGCACTTTATTTTTACCACAGAGTCTCCACGATCACGAAAGAACAAGATACGGTGATACAAGACGCTTACGAGACGGTTGCGACAGACACGATGCAAAACACGGTAGACGATACTGAATGCACGAAAACTAGAATGTAACGAATCTTAGTGGGCTAACGGTTGTCGGTTGCGACGGATGTTAATACTCTTGGTATGCTCGGTTTTCTTGTACTACTCGTGTTTGCTTTCGGTTATTTCGACGGTTGTCGAAGATCTGCTTATTACGCCGATCCCGAAGGCTCGCGGATCGGCGAGCCGTTGGGCTTGGCGACGGTGGGGCTGACAATTAGCCGAAATTAGGCTTACTGCGCCGGTGGTCTGTCGTGACAACAAGTACGACGACGGTCGACTACCGGTGCGAGTAAGAGGAGCGATGTACCGCTGTTGCCAATTCCGAACAGTGAGGATGTACTAAGTTGACCCGGACAGAGCCTCTTGTCCGGGCAAGGGGACTAACTTACTGCAGTGGTGGCCCCAGGACGCATGATTTTGTCTGTATATGCGGAAACATTTGTTTCTGGCTTCTGCAGCCTCTTCTGAAAGTTGGCCAATGGGTACAATCGCATTTTCAATAACGAGGGGTCCATGAATTAATATCTTGTGCAGCGTTGGACTCATAGGATGCCATGGATATAATTGTACATACATTTCTGCAGTATTCTTGGCATATACTGCAAATTTGTTGGTATCAATTTTATATCCACTTGCGATTACTTCTAATATAATTTTCAATTTATATATTAGTTGCACATCGATCCCTGTTATTGTTGACGATAACTCATGATCGAAAAAAATCTTCTACTCGTGTTACCGTTATTTGTATTTCCGAAACCAGGCTTCGGTACGTCAACAATTATACCCATTTTGTTTCTGAACTGATCTTGAATCACCTTTTTTCTCTGCCTTGCTACTTCTTTTTCGTGTTCAGACCTTACTTGCCACTTTTTAATAGACAATTTATATGATAGAAGCAGTAAATGTTCAAATATCCTTATTCTGGCGTGCAGGATAGACAAACCAAATTCCATTGCTTCTGGACACACTTCTCTTATTGCTGATAATTTATTTAATTCTTTGGAGGTAGCTCCCCATATGTAGCATCACATTGTTGGTGCCGTATTCGTAACAGCATTACATATCTTTGCATCGATCATCGTAAATACCATTTTGTGTTTAATAGCTGTGGATCTGTTTTTCTCAATTCTTGTTTCCTTCAATGCATTTATTTTGCTTCGGATATACTGAACTTCTTCATTAGTGACATCGATAAACGAGAACCCAACTTCTTCATTAGTGACATCAACTGATTCTTTGATAAATCTTATTCTAATTGGTCGACAATACCGAGGACAAGATGGTGTTGGATTTTGCCAAACAATTTTTCCATTTGTGGAACAAATTAACTGTAGAGGTACCAGGGAACTTTGAAATATGTTTGTATCTGAATCCAAACTATTTTCAAATTTCTGTTTAAACTGTGCCTGTTGAGATCCGTCACATCCCCATTTGCTTATTAGTTCTAATCCACTGCATTCATTATCAGATAAACTATTTATTACATCTTCTATGGATAATAGTAGGCGTGTAACAGTATGGTCCAATAAATCTTGTAAACTTATTTCAGCACTAATCGCGGTTGCTGAATATGAATCTGGAACGGGATAACATTCCTTCTTTGCTTTTAGCAGTACTGAATAACAAGGATATAACTTTTTGTCACTTCTTCTGATAATTTCGTATTGTTCTCTTGATAGTTGAGCGTCAACAAAAATCGATAGTGCTTTTAAGCTTGATAGCTGTCTTTTTTCTTCTTGTTGGTAATTGGTACAAACTTTTCGGTATTTGGTTGCACGCAAAGGAGATTATGTTATTTGTTTCAATACTGCACTCGCGTCGACTAAACCGGAAGTTCTTAGCTTTGTCTGTGTTGCAAATGATAATTCTTCTATGCTTGTATTTTGCCGAAGTTTTTCTGTGTTTGTACGTTTAGAACGTTCAGTTAAATCGCTGAAAGATTTGGTTGGTCGTCCAGCGCGAGGTTTCGCAATAGAAATTTCCACGGGTCCTTGACGCCAACTCTCATACTTTTTCCTAAAAGCCTTTGCCTTATAATTAACAGACAACCATCTGCGTATAAACTGATATTTTATATTTGATACTTTAATCTGCAACGTTCGGCGATCTTGGGCAGAATAATTTCCTTGATTGAGTAAAAAGGTGCCTATATACTCTAGTTTTTTATTTATAGTTTCACCCTGTCGTTGAAGCATTATTTCAAACAACTGTTTTCGCGTTATTAATTTAATGCCAGAGGGACACGCAGCTTGCACCGTACAACTGAGAAAAGAACATTGTGACACCTACATATACTTAACACGTCACTCAATAAGTCCCCGGTCTGACACATATATGGCAACATTGTTGACAGACCCACGTGATTTCCGGGTAGTACTAACTTTCAAACACTACGTGTCAAAATTTTATGGCATTCTGACCGTTAGTTTAGAAGTTACAGTCGTTTTAGTGACCCCAGTTTTGTAATTTTCAAGACAATGGATAGAAAGGAATTTCGTGTGTTGATTAAACACTGTTTTTTGATGGGACAAAATATTGTTGGAGCCAAACAGTGGCTTGATAAGCATTATGGGGACTCTGCACCAGGAAAATCAACTATTATTGACTGGTATGCTGAATTTAAACGCGGTCGTACAAGCATCAATGATGCTGAACGCTCTGGTCGCCCAAAATCGGCAGTTGTTCCGGAAAACATAAAAAATGTACAAAAAATAGTTTTAAAAGACCGTAAAATGAAGTTGCGTTAGATAGCTGACACCTTGAAGATATCAGAAGGTAGTGTCTTTACAATTTTACATGAAAATTTGGACATGCGCAAGTTGCTTTCGAAGTGGGTGCCGCGTTTGGTCACACCGGACCAGAAACAAGTCGATAAAAACAATGGTTAAGTTGGATGAATTACGCTTTGAATTGCTTCCCCACCCACCGTACTCTTCAGATTTGGCCCCCAGCGACTACTGGCTTTTTGCAGACATGAAAAAGATGATCCAGGGAAAGAAATTTGGCTCAAATGAAGATGTGATTGCCGAAACTGAGGCTTATTTTGAGAGCAAAGACAAATCGTTTTACATAAAGGGCATCGAAAAGTTAGAGGAGCGTTGGACTGAATGTATCACTCTTGAAGGAGAGTATGTTGATGAATAAAGTGGAATTTCTAAAAAAAAAATTGTTTTTCTTAGTTAGACCGGAGACTTATTGAGTGACGTGTTATATGTGTATTACCGTTAAATTAACGTGTGAATATCAAAAGTGGATAATATCTAGATTATATAACATAAATATGAAGTGTACTTACCAAATAGAAGTAAAATGAAGTGCAATATAGAACTGAACTGAAGAACTTAAATAATGTACTTAATAAACTCAAAATAAACGTATAGAACACACACTACACTATACAAAACTAAACTTAGATTGAATAGAATAAAAATAAAATATTGTATAATGTAGAATAGCGTGAAAATAGCCTGAGAGTTTGGTGCGTACTCTTAGACGACTCTATTTCGGCTGAATGCAGCATACCATTAGCGTCTTGAATACAGTAATTTTTACTTTTTGGGGGTTGTTTATGACAAATTCAGGGAAACCCGGTCATAAAAAAGTTTGCCAAGTAACGAAGGTCGTCGATATGTTCGGTTCTTGCGACCAAACAGTTACCGTATGAATATAACAAACCTCATTGCTTTCTAGGCATCAAATTAATTAGTTCAAAATAAATATCCAGATAAAAAGAACTGGGAAGACATTGTCAGCGTGAGTTTTCCAAGCAGGCCTGGGCCTGAATCGTGACCACGAGTGCAGGCGGAACGCTGCAGCGCGCTGCAGCACTCAAGTATCACTTCTACATAAATTAGCTATAAAACGTGAAACCGGACGAAACCGGAACCAATTTTTGTTGCATTGTGATCACAAACCTTTACCGAATGCAATGACACCAGAACAAGCTTTTGAACATACTAAATACCATATCAAAATCGTTAATAAAATCTTGTAACTGTAACGAAAAGTACTGAAATACAGTAATGTCTCGATTAGTGTCCTCCGTTCGGGACCGAATGTGAACACTAATCGTGTGCAGACACGATGCTCGAGCGAGTTCGGGTCCCCTTTGATGTTGTGGCAGCTGAGACTCGAGGCAGCGTTCCAGGAAAGAAGCAAGTTTAAATACCCGTGTACGTGAGACAATACTAACGCCATCAAAATTTAAGATTAAGACTAGTTCAGTTTTGGTCCGTTCTAAATAAAATTTAACCAAAATGAACTCGCTCCAGAATCGGCGCTCGCCGCTTCACTTGTTCCAGGGAGAGCCACCCCAAGTAGTGGGGATATAAATGAACACTAATCGTAGAAACAATTTTGAACACTAATCGGGACATTACTGTATTGATTATTTTCAAATATTAATAACTATACAAATATGTGTGCTGAAAGTGTAAAACCCGTTGGAAAATGTAGTATATACCTACCTGAAAAGCTTCCATAACTGCAGAATTTACACAAATTCCTTAAAGGATTCATAAATCGCTAATAAGCAACGATGTTTTAGAGAATGGTTAAGAAAGAAACGCGTGCCATCAAATCTGCTAACTTTCGACGAAAAATGCTGCTCCCTGAGTTCATAAATAAAAAAACAAAAATTGATACATTGTTGGTAGCAACGTACCCACCGATACAACTTTACCGCTCGAGTTGTATGAAAAACTTTAATTTAGAGTTACGAGGTAAAACGCATGACATTTCCCGCGACTCTCTGATTTCGCATCAGGTTCGTTCGCACAACGTATCACCTTCCAGCGGATCCCTGATTTTTAAAGTCAGGTTCGTCATGAGATTGAATTAATATCTTCCACTGAAGGCTTAATAAAGCTACCCTAATGTGGGCCTATTGCGGTTCACCTCGTTGGATAGTTATTAGGAAAGCCTAATGCGGCCCTATACGCAGGTTTCCTAATATGGGCCTCATGCGGAGTTCCCAATTAGGCAGTCACAGATATTCCGCGTTACATTTCGCATGCGAGTTGTATTCTTTGAGTAATATTTCTATAAACAGAAATCTATTTTATTTCTCAAATATTGTTTTAGATATGCACGACACAGCCTTCCGGAAGCTGTAAAATCATCCAAATGGCTTACAAGACGATCAGGGTTGACCATCGTTGATTTGAATCTTCAAAAAATACAGCGCTATATGCATCACAATGTGTGCAAATGATAGTCCCTTCGCCATTAAACTTCATAGAATTCATTATGGTAGAGAAGTACTGTTAAGATTGTGTGCAGAAATACTTTAATAAAATGAAGCAAAAAATTGTTTGAGCGAGATGAATGAATTGTAAGCATAAATGTTAATAAATTTGAAAATGCAATTCTTTACTGCACCATGTATTCTACCGATTTGTTTTTAACTGATTGCAATGTTTAAAAATATTTAAATAATTCCTTCAATTCCTGCTATTGTAAGCGTTGGCTGGATCGGGTGTCGTCGCAAGGCCCTTATCGGTGTTTACGGTAAGGCGCCACGGAGTCGCCGTTGCGGCGGAGGGGTGGTGTGGCTCCGACACGGGAAGGGACAGTGTTTTTTGTGAGGGCCCAGTCCTGTCGAAGCCACAGACGAATAAACACAGCATTTTACTTTAATCGAGAGAGCCTATAATCATTGAAAGACCCATCCATCCTAAACTATTAAGGGGTTAGATCACAGTGACGGATTACTCAATGCACAATTTTTAAAGAGCGGTACAAGAAAAAGTACGCAGTGTATTATGTAGTATGAGATTTTGATATCTTATTTTACTACCATATGAAGTACAAAAAGCGATTATAATATTGTTAGAATATTTGAGGTACAGGAACGGCCGAGGCGGGCCATGTGCATTTTGCCGATGCACGCTATCTTTGTCTAGTGTAGCTTTCTTTTGGGGAAAACCCTAAGATGGTCAAAAAGGGCCATGGTGACGTGGGCGTCCTCACGACCGACGCTTTTGCCAAGGAAAGGCATTCTTGTATAGACTACGGTCGAGAGAGCACAGTTTTAATAAACAGAACACCTTTTAACATATACACGCCTACAAAATCATTGTAATAAGTAATACCTAATCGAGACAGAGACTACTCCTCTTCTCCGTTCGATTATCTTACAATATTTTAAAAATAGTTTGTTTTTATACCGTACACCGTCATCGCCCGGAATATCTTTTTTTCTGGATGGCCAGCTGGTGTGCAGGATTCTGCAAAATCGGATTAACTATAACAAACATCCTAAAAATGTTATTAACTATAATGTATTCTCTAGGCATTGACGATTCCAGATCTCAATTTTGGTAAAAATTAACAAAATGGTAGATATGTTAAATGGAGTCATTGAATCTCGACAAGAAATGTGTTAGTTTTTTGTTTGTATTTTGCAAAAAATCTGAAAATTGTTTAAAATCGATGGTGTATGCCTAATAAATATTATAAAAAGTTCACTGTCAAATTCCAATGTGATTGATAAGATGAAACTCGAGATATCTTGTACACCGTTTTGAAAAACATGGTTCTGAGAAAAATGCGTTTGAACTTTACGAACGTAATTTAGAAAAACTAGCACGCAGTAGCAAAATCCTTTTCACGTTATTTTAACTTCCATTTGTTAATCTCAGAACTTAAGAGTTCAAGTTACTTGATCATAAACAATTACTGCATTCTCTCTTTATAATTACTAAAAAAAAATCGCACTTTGCCAGATTTGTTTGAAAGAATGTCCATAATTGTATTATCACTTGGAATACTAAATATTGGGCGAAAATTCAATCTAATGCAATGCTACGAAATGAGAACAAATTAAAAATAGGCTACTTATACAATGTATGTAGACATATCTACATATATGTAGAATACTTTTCCTTCGTTTCCTTCATGAAGGAAACGAAGGAAAAGTAAGATGTTATAACATCTTACTTTTATTGTATCGCTCCCAATGAATTAATATTGCTACAGTAATTAGTAGTTTCTGCATGATAGTTATTGGATGCATACATATATTTTTATTGATAGAATTATTCGCTCAATCATTCATTTAAGTTTCAAATGTTTGATGACTCAGGATCGTAAATTCGAAATCAACAGACCTGATCTCTTTGTATGCAGTTCCAATTGAATATTTCGGTAGTAAATTATAATTAAACATAAATATATTGAATACTTTGAGATTCCAATGAAGCAGATATAATAGAAAGCTAAGCGCAGACGCGACTAGGGTGCTCAAAGCGGGTGGTAGTACGAAGTTTACTAGTAATCAATGGCGTGACATACCTTACTTAAAACCCCTTGAAGATCATTAGTGTAGGCTGTGTTGAATTTACATGAAAAGTAACATTGATTTCATTACTCTACAACGATGTTACATTTCATCATAACCAAATAAACGAATAGTTAAAAACTATATCTCTTAATCTGTAACATAAATAATGCATTCTATTGAACTTAATAAGTAACAACCTAATAAGCTGGGTAACAATGGAATACAAATATTCTGCTGGTTACTGCATTATTAGATTTCGTTAATAGGGCAGCCATAAAACAACTGATTTTAACGAACTGATGAAGCATAGAAGAGTGAAACGATCCCGTGATATAATCGCAGTAAAATTAAAATGACAGTGTATGCGATGCATAATGATCAGTTAAATATACCGTGAAGAATGTATATATTAAATATAAATAATGTTATAAGCCCCGATAAAAAAATGTGAAGAAGGTATGAAATATTCCACGATTTGAGAAAATGCACGTATGGAACGTCAATGTATATATTTATAAGTGGGTGTGTGCTTTTTTCAAACTAATGTGTACCAGTTTGTGAGATAAAAATTTTCCAAGTATTGAGTTTACTACTAAAAGAGGAACTGATTTCTCTCAAATTCATAGCTATACGGTTTGCATTATACGACAGTGTATGGTTTCCGTTAGTCAAATGATTTTCATTCTAAGACTTATGAATTAAAAGTAAGCAGTTAAATAGCTATGCGATAAGTAGTTTGCATGTTGAAAGTATAATTGTTAGAACGTATAATGATATTGTAACTTTTTTTTTATACGTTTGAAGTTAATTCTTTGAATAGTTAGTAAAAACGTAAACACATTGGATTGTAGCATTTTAAATAAATCAACAAATTTGAGGATCAATGAAATCATTACTTTGTATTTTAACGCATTACGTAGTGAAACTAAATGGTTTGTTTCCATTGATATTACATAGATTTTTAATACAATACATTAAATATTTTGCTACATGTGGGCATTAAACAATCCATTGAGTTTACTTATTTGCAATTTACTAAGAATTGTATTTATACATTTATTCAGTGAAGTTCCAATAGATTCTTTGCAACTCTATGAAAATGTATATATAGTGTATTCTGTTCTTTGAATCTGAACATTGATTGCAAAAGAAATAAATTGCAAGTGGAATTAATTTTGAAAAGGGACGTATCAAAGATTGATATTTTAAAGTTAATAAGCTTGTGTTGCCTTTAATAGTTGAAGAATCAATATAAAATATGTTTAGTTTCTAAAGCTTATTTTTATGAAAATAATATATTAACGCGTAACCAATGGCGAGGTTTGAGGGACTTCTGGAGAATAATTTTTTTTATGTCACAGTTAAGCATTTGTACTTTCAACTACGTGGATTCTAGTACCTTCCTAAGGGATGATAAAAGTTAATTTGCATCTTATAAGTGGCACTGTTTGAGCAATAGTCTTTTTTCTTAATAACATGACAGAGTTTGGAGTCTGTCACACTCCACGTTCTGAATTGCGGGTTAGATGTAAACCAGGGACATTAGCGTATTATATCTTGATCTTGTAATTCTAAATAAGTACGAGTTACAATACTTACACCAATATATTTTATTCGTATTTTGTTGTGAAATATACTTCAGTTGTTATTAAAAAGTATTTCTCACCAGTTAATATAGAAGAATGTTGCACGTTTCTGCAATTGTGAAGGAAACAGATGTTCCATGTTTCAAAGAACAAAGCTAAACATGGGTAGCAGAGGAGTTTCGGACATACCAACAATATTTCATCCCCAGCAAACCCAAGCCCAAAATATTATTCTCGGTGACAATCAGCAGAACCATGGGCCTCAAAACACTGCTGGTCAAGTTACTCATGACAATTCTGGTGAGCATATGTTAAATATCTAGTTAATGTACTGCTGCCGATACCAAGTATGATGCAACTGCGTTTTTAGAGTATGTTAGTCTATGAATATTACATACATTAACTTTATCAAACTGACCTTTCAAACAGATGAATTTAAAAATATTTGTATACAGTCATAAAATTAAAGAAAGGTGGAAAGATAATTATGTACAATATTAGTTTAATACAGTAAATAATATTTAAATATGTGGCGTAAGTATAGTTTATGTTTTATTTGTTTCCTGAAATTTCACGTATAAACTTCAATACTTGTATTGATCCAGTTTAGAAATAAAAGATGTCAAATACAATCGGGTCTCATTTTATGCATATGTTTTATATTTGGTTTTAATGTTATGCGATGCATATTTCATGCAAATTGGGGTTTGTATATACGCACATATTGCTGAACACTGTCATATAGCGATGATATTTCTAATGCAGAAATATAAAAAGAATTGTTACTTTACAATCAAATTAAATGAATAAAGTTTTAAAACAAAAGCATTTTAAGTTTCATATCAATTGTTAAATCTTCGATCTTCGAAGGAATTTTTTAGGCATTCTTATTGTCCTGAAATCCTATCAACTTTTTTATGCGATTTTAGGTTTATTTTAGCTCATTGCTTGATATACCCAATTCTTCAACGTAAGTTATGCTATTTTGTGCATTTTTTTATATGCTATTTTCTGTGGTACATGTCTTCTGCATAAAAGAAGTATTGACAAGAATAGTATTCACAGTTCTACAAAGGCAGTGAGGTATACGAAATAGAGGTGTCTTGGTTTTATTTATATGCAGATTTTTGGCTCTAAAGTTTGATAAGGGTTTAGGTCTAAAGGGAAGAAACCTAATGATCTCGTTTTCCTTCTTTTTCTAGCAGTATCTACTTGACACATGTGGCATGATCCAACAATCTTTCTTCTTCCAGTTGCGTCTAACGAAAATGACGGTTGTAACGTTTGTGATGATTGTGTCGAACTATGAGGAATGTTTTGCGTGTCAAATGTAGTCAATATACTGTCTATTGCTAATTTAGTTCCAAAGTACCATATTATTTGTACATTTTTAGTTTGTTTTTGAATTGTTGGGATACAAAGCTCTTCTCCTAACTGACGTAAAAATATACGGCGATCATTTGATCTTTTACGTAGCATACTATTATTTGAAACATAAATAATATAAGAAGAAAGTGCGGCAAGATCAAGTATATTGTAGAAAAAGGCTAGTGGCCATCTCTTAGTTTGTCTTTTTGTGGTATACCTTCCTAACATTTGGTCCATTACGTCCACGCCAGATTTTGCTTTATTATAATAATGTATAATGTCGTACTTCTTTTTTAGCCCCGAAACTGCATTACTTGCATGCATTGACGATAATAATATGACCGCTTTCTCTTTCTTGGGTACATACGAGTAAAGCGTAATATTTTCGTGGTAGCCAAATATCGAAGAATACTCTTCACGAGTCTTGGTGCCATTTCTTTCGGAATATTGTATTTTTTATTCTTTCTTATTGTTCCCACAACTGTCAATTTTCAGGACAAGTTCTTTGCTAGTGGAGCTGTTGTAAAGAAATTATCCATGGTAACCAAACCCCTTTTAACCAAAACCACGATTAGTTTCCTTAATTTAACGCTCCCTACATTATATAAACAGATAAGAAACCTCCATCTCTGTGCGAAATGCACTCATCGACGTAGACGAGAGGTACAAACAGCCAAACAATTGCTGCATATCTCGCGTTATGCTATAGGATACTCGGGGTACCCGGGTACCCCAGTTGCCGACAACGCTGAGTATTTTGGTTGTCCACACAAGGGTTAAACGTGGGGGTAGAGATCTGAAATTTCACAGAATGGTGTCTTAGGCAAAGAACATTGGCATGGGGGCCGGCCCCGTTTTTATGTTTTAATTACCTAGATGGCCAGACAAATAAGCAGGTGAAAGTGCTTCGTAAAAGAATTTACTTTACAATAGACCAGTTTTTAATATTTTAAAAGAAATTTTTGACATATTCCAAGTCCCTTATCTTTCTATAAAGGCAGTTATAAATACAACGCGCTTGGAAAAATTGTAAACACAAAAATTATAAAAAATTATACAGTGCGAGTTAAATAAAATTAATAAAATGTTCAAAGCTATATTTTTCAAAAGTAGTAAATATTAGCAAACAATATTGTGCAAAATGAAACAAAAATGTTTCCTGGGGGTTTTAATTTCGGCTTGCATGTTTGCCATTTGCATACAAGGCAACAACGGACAGAAAAGTTATTCTTGGTCGCCATCTTTAACCCTTTGCGTGCGGACGACTCTCTGCCGATGCGCTCCGGAGAGACAGCGCGCTCAGCGCTGGCGATCGCTGAGGACGGAAGACAGTCCTCTTGTAATATATTCTACAGTATTACGCGACATTTTGTAGGGTATCACTAATAGATGGTAATATAATTGTCGCGTAGCCATCATTTGTTTTTTTTTTACTGCCGTTGCTAAGAAACCCCCATATATTTGTGTCACATTTGGTGACTCTCACCAAACGCATATATGCGCTCATAGTCCATACCGATCGCTTTCGCCGGACACATATACATATGCGTCCATAGCGCTTTAAGGGTTAATAGTTTCGCAGAAGGCAGCTAAATTATATCGAATATACATATGTATAACTATTTTAAGGTGCTGCATACACCTAGAGACGTGAAAAGTAGCCTACAATACAAAAATTTTGATTTTCAGAAAAATATTTTTTATTATAAAATGTGTATATACAGTTGCTCGCCACAGTATTCGAACACTTATATGTATACTAACTAAACCGGACTCAGTTTGAAAATGGGTGGGGAGCGCACGTGAAATTGAGGAGGGTGAAGAACAGTGAAATAACAGTAAATAGTGGAAAGTGTGGAAGAAGAAAAGGGTTGAAGCGTAAGTGAGAGTGGGTGAGAAGCAGAAATAAGAGAAGGTAAGGGGAGGATCTGAAGGAAAGCGGGCACAGAAGGAAGAAACAGGAAGAATTTGGAGGTTACGAAGAAAGTAGCAGGAACAACGAAGGGTCGTAGCAGGAGCGGGTCGGTAAGGCAGGGAACGCCAGCGAGGTGAAGTACAGGAAAAGGTAAAAGGAAAAAGAGGAGAGAAGGGAGAGAGATTATGGCAGGAAGATCGGCAGGAAGCAGGAACAAAATTAAAGAAAAGATGCTGGAAAGTTTTGGTATGGGAAAGGAAAAAAGAGGACGATATGGAGGAAAGGGTACTCAAATATAGAAATAGGAGTGGAGAAAGCCTATATAGCAAAAGGAGGAGGAGAAGGAAGAAAAGGGAAGGTAGTAGTAGCAAACCTGAATAATTGGGAAATGAAGAGACAAGTAATGAGCACAAAGAGAGGATTGAAAAGAGGAATATTGTATATAGACGAGGACTTAACCGAGAAGGAAATGAACATACAAAAGCAGGCAACAAGAAGAGTAAAGGAGGAAAGAGAAAGAGGGAAGGAAGCAAGAGTTGGATACATGAAAATAAAAGTGAGAGAAAAGTGGCTGACGTGGAACGAAGGAGAGGAAGACTTCAGGGAGGAAATAAGGAGGGACGGAAAAGCGTAGCTGCTACGCTTTTCTGCTACGCCGTAGCAGAAAGCAGGACAAGAAGGGAAGGGAGGAGAGGGGTAAGGATGTGTTTTTGGAATATGGCAGGAATGACAAAGAAGGATGAGGAAACATGGGACTTTTTAGAAGGGTTTGACATTGTAGGATTAGTTAGGGAGGAGGTTATCACAGGAGTAAGTAAGGGGATAATAGAGAAAGGATACAGGGAAGTGAGCAGGAACGTAGTGGAGAGGGAAGTGCTACTGGATGGAAAGACATGGAACGTAATGACAGTATACAGCCAAGATATAAGGGAAACAATGGAAGGAATAACGAAAAGTATGGAAGAGTCGGCGGAAGGTGTGCTGCTGATGGGAGGAGACTGGAACGCAAGGACAAGGAAGGAGGGTGGCATAATAAGGGAAGTGGAGGAGGAGGAAGAGGAAAGACAGTCAAAGGACACGGTACTAAATATGGAAGGAAAAAGGCTAATAAACATACTGGAGGAGAGGGTATAGTTTATTGTAAATGGAAGCAAAGGAGAAGAAGGGGATTACACATATATAGGGGGGAATGGAGCTACGGTGATAGACTACGTGATAGGCAATCAGGAAGCAATAGAAAAAATAAAGTTTCTAAAAGTTGGGCAGAAAACAGACCCGGATCATTTGTCACTATAACTGGGATTGTGCTGGTCGGGGGAAGTGAGGAGGGATAAGGAAAAGAAACGAGAGGAAAGCCAAGAAAGAGGAGACTGGTTATAAGAAGGCATCCACTAGTACCACCATAAATGCAAGGGATGGGAGTGTATGGAGGATAGTACGGAAGGATTATGGATGGAGGTCAAGAAGAAGGTTCGGGAGGCAAGTACAAAAATAAGGAATAGGAAGTGGGTATGGAAGGTAGGATGTAGACCCTGGCACAACCAGGAATGGAAGGTGAAGAAGATAAAAGTAAGAGGAGCACTAAGAAAATGAAGAAAGGAAGAATACAGTAGAGAGGATTACATTGGGGAAAGGAAGGAGTATAGAAAAGATTATAGAAAATGGAGAGAACGAGATGAAGGAGATGCTTGGGAGATTTGAAAAGTATATAGGAAAGAAGAAGATGGAACTGTGTGTAGAAAAAAAAAGGTGATGGTCTTCGAGAAGGGTAAAGGGAGAGGAAAAGAGGGGGAATGGAAGTAAGGCATAGGACATATCGAAGGAGTCAAGGAAATAATATTTTTAGGATATACACTGCAGGAGAATGGTGGAGCGGTGAGACATATGAAGGAAAGGAAGGGGAAGCGATGGTGGCTATTGGCGTGGAGTATTGGCGAAAGAATATTTAGTTGGGATTACGAGAGAAGGATGAGCACGTATACAGGATTGTATATAGGATGTATACGGCGTTGGTAGAGAGCGAGGCGTTGCTTGGGGACGAAATATGGGGGTGGAGTAGGGACGAGGGTTTGGACGGGGTGACAAGGAAATGTATAAAATGGGTTCTAGGGCTGGAAGTAACGACACCAAACTATTATAGTTTCGGAGGAAAGTAAATGGGAGGAAATGAGGATGAAAGCGCTGAGAAGGGCAGTGAGGTACGAGGAGAAGGCAAGAATCTCTAGTATGATACTGGTGAGAGAGTGCATAAGGGAGAAGGAGAGAGAGTGGGGAGCAGGACAGGCCGGAAAGTGGGCAAGGACAAGAAAGGAAATAATAGAGTTAGGAATAAAATAGATGAGGGGAATGGGGAGGGAGAAGAGAGAATAATAAGAGCGGTGAAAGAAAGCGAAGGGGCGGAAAAGAGAAAGAAAATGCGGTAGTCCAAATACAACAAAGTATACAGGGAAATATGCGAGGAACAAAGGCCCAAATATTTAGAAGGACGAAAGAAGAACAGAGACAGGAGATTACTGGCGAGGTACAGGTCCGGAAACGACGTCAGAGCAAGGGAACACTGGAAGGTGGCTGAGGAAAGGAAGTGTAGGATCTGCGGGGAGAATGAAGAGACACTACAACATGTACTGGGGGAGTGCGAGAGGACAAGAACGGACGTGGACCTGAGAGAGGTGCTGGAAGGTGGGGTGAGAGGGATAGAGGTGTTAAAGAGAATAGAGAGGGAGAGGGCGGAGGCGAGTAAAGTGGAAAACCAAGTGCAATAGAAGCCAAATGTCAAAACAAAAGATAATGTTTAAATAGGTATAAGAGTAAGAGTAAGAATATAAGAGTATAAGAGCATAAGAGTAAGAGTAAGAGTAAGAGTAAGGATATAAGAGTATAAGAGTATAAGAGTAAGAGTAAGAGTAAGAGTAAGAGTAAGAGTAAGAGTAAGAGTAAGAGTATAAGAGTGCCAGATAGAAGATCATAAGACTATGTAGAAGGGAGGCGGAAGTTCGTCCAAAGCTGAAAGGCCCGGACTAAAAATAAATATTAATAAAAATAATCAAAATAATACTAACTAGACCTTTAAGAAACAAAAAACACACGGTAGTTTTAAGTTTTCAAACCGATACTATAATTAAAGTAAGATACAGGTCTTGAGAATGTATAGCCGAAATTAGAAGAAAATCTGACAATGTATTATATAATGAATCGGTACAACACTTTGTGTATACATACCGTTTATGAGGGTCACAAAACTATTCGAACGCGTTCAGGAATAGAGTAGATTTTAGTTGGGGCTAAGACATCGTTTGAGTACTATAGAATCAGTAAAAATAGCAATTGTACAGTGATTTCGGTAAATATTAATTATGAGTGTGAACAAATCAGAGAGCATTAAGGGGGCCAACTCCAGGCGCCATGACGTGTGTACGTGCACTCACACAAACAAAGGAAAGCATGCACGTATACGCCATGCGCGAGAGAGAGACTCGATTTCGTAGCAGCAAATACTCGTCTGAACAATTGCATTAATGAAACTTTCGCGGATATAGTACACACGGGTAGACTTCACCACAGCCGGGGAAGTATGTCTGAACGCCAATAAACACCATTCGTTGAGAAGAATGGTATTTCTTAAACTGGCAAGCTTGAGACAGACAACGACGTAGAAAACAAGATGGCTGCAGGTGATTTGACACATTTCACAGTTAGCAAATATTGAACGAATTAATAGTTTATTCACTGCTAAAACACTCTACCCGACTGTCTTGAAGTAGCACAAGATCACAGAAATTCGATTTTTCACAATCTATCATTTCTGGAAGGCGAAAAACGACTGTTACGATTTGCACGTATCCGACGTAAGAATAGTTCACCGATTCTCCGTCGGTGGCGTTTATGGTACATTATAGTGAATTTGGCCAAGTTACCGTCAGGGTCGATAAAAATACAAATCAGTCGGTAATTGTAAGTTATAATTTCACACCACGAACGGCGATTCATACGTGAATACGTGATGCGTGCACACAGACACCAGTAAGGCATAGTTGCCGGCACGTATCAAACCTCTGTCACGCTGTTGTCACATCTGTTACAATTATAACATAAGCATCAGCAAAATGAATCGGCTCGAGCCGAGATGTTGATTCGAGCCGCTGCAAACTTTTTTGTAGGTTCGAGTCCCCTTGGGCTATATTTTTTTACATTCATTTTTTTTTCATTGCTAAGTATATGACAATGATCAATATTTGTTAAATAGTTTAATTTAATATACGTAAATATGAAGTTGAAGCGATTTTCTCTACCGTTTTCTTCCCAAGTATCTTGCCAATTATGGAACTGTTTGATATTTCTAACATTTGGACGCGTATACACGTCAAAGCTCAAAATGATCAACTCAAAATTTCAATCATTTGGTGGTATGTTTCATTTATATTACCAATAAAGCTGCTATGTTAATATATATGAAATATATTAACTATATTATACAACAATAATATAATTGTAATATAATTAAAATATATGTAAGATTATCGAAGGCGTTTGAATAGGTATTCAAATGATTATGTCGGTGTGTATGTGTTAAAAAGTTGTTTTGTTTAGCTCTCGTGACCGTAGTCTGTACAACAATACAATGTCACCGTGGTCCTTTTCGATCATTTTATGCTTCGCTCTAAGCAACAGAAAGCTATGATAGACAAAGATAGAGCTATGTACGTCAGATGTACCTATGACGTGACAGCAAGACGGGAATCGGTGTGATACCGCAACTATGACGCAGTGTGAAGGCCGTCATTTGTTTGTAAGATGAACCGCGTGGCCCGCCAGTTGGCTGTGCCTGACCTATGTCAAGCAGCAATAGGGGCCCTTCTCTCATAAGTTCCAAAAATTATTTTTTTACACATATTAATATTATTTTATCAATCTGTTTTTTTCAACTTGACCCTTGTATCTTCTCTTTCATTTGCACTATTCTCTTTTATGTTCGGCAAAATCAAAATCTCAACTTGAGTCGAATCTATCGAAGTTTTCCTGAAAAGCAAAACTGTAATAGATATGACAATATCAACTATGTCTCCGTATTTTTCGTTTGTCATTCTATATTCTACACAATGACCGAAGCAATGGGAAAAAGCGAATGAAATGAATTAACGATTATCAATATATGCATATTCAGTACTCGCATAAAATCTCTATAAATAAATATTTTCCTTTATTTCTGATGGTATAATTGCTTTCGCGACAATAATTATTTGTAAAAAAGAAATGATTGTGTCATCTAAAAGAAAGGCGAAATAGTAGTAAAACATCACACGAGTTTTTCTGCACTTCATCTACGACTGTTCAATCTAATTGTAAGATGCCTGAAAATGCTTCATACATTATACTTCAATGTTAGAAATATTAAACGGTACCGTAATTGACAAGATATGTACATGGCAAGAGAAACGGTAGCGCAAAAAGCGCTATAAGTTCAGATTTAGGTATATTAAATTAAAATATTTAACAAATGTTTTTAAAATATTGGTAAGCAAATATTGATCATTGTCATATAGTTGGGAATTAGAAAAAAATTAATGTATAAAAATTATAGCCGAGGGGGATCGAACCTACAAAAAAGTTTCCAGCCGTTCAGCAGCTATGTCTATGTCCGGCAGGAATGAAAATCTCGGCTCGAGCCGATTCATTTAGCTGATGGCCACGATTGTAGCAGATGTGGCAATAGTGCGACAGAACTCTCAAATAATGTGATTTGGCAACTATGGCCTCCCACTCTCCTTTTATAATTCTGCCTAATGATGTTAGATGTCACATCGTGAGTTTATAATTCTGTATATTGAGTTTAGATGTCACCCCGTAAAATGTCGAAGTAGACGATTTTTCTGTTTTCACTAACGCCCGTTCTGACTAATGGCGCTTAGATCGATTCGGAGTTGGTCCCAAAAGAGTCGGCCCCCTTAAGTTTGAGGGTAAGAAGGTATTGAAAATGCATCAAGAAAGAAAATCGTATAAAGAAATCGCGGGCCATCTAAATAGAAGCAAGTCTGCCGTGTATTATATTATAAAAAAAATGGAAAACTGATGGAGACATCACATATAAAGGTCGTACAGGTCATCCAAAAAAGTGAATTTCCAGGGAAGGAAATGGACCATTGTGCGAGAAAAAAAATCCGTTTTTCTGCACCAAAAGTTGCAGGAATAGTGGCTAACATGGTTGGAAAGGATGTGCATCTAGAACTCTGACTTTCACGAAGAAACGGTTTAATGGCAGAGTGCCACAGAACAGCCGTATATAAGTAAAGTGAATATGTAGACAGAAAAGATTAGATTTTGCTAAAAACTATAATGACAAAGATAATTCGTATGTCAGCAAGACGAACTGAAAACCTGGTTCTTATAGACGAATTTTAGACAAGTATAAATTATCTCAATATTTTTAAAAATAATCTTACGAAAGTGCAATTAAACTGGGTTTGTTAGAAGATTTTTACTTCCAACACGATAACGACCCGAAGCACACTGCTCGGGTTATACAGGAGTGGATATTATATGTATAACACCCCTCATACACGAGGGAGCCCAGATATTTAATCCCATAGAGAACCTGTGGGCTTAAAATGAGTGAAAGCTAAAAAATTACGAAATATTGTTAAAGGAAGCATTCTAATTTGAATTTATTCGTATGTACATATATCGCGATTACTATTTGTAAAATAGAAGACACGTGTAAAACAAGACATTTACACCCCTTTGTATTTTAATTTCACGACGAAGGGTGCCAATGTAATACGAAGGGTATTGCAAACATACGTTTGCAGCGAATATTATTATACAGCGTGGCTGGAATGGCTAAATGGAAGCTAAATGGAATCACCTAAATATCTGTCTTATTTATTGTTGTACGAAAAAAACTTCTTAGAGCAAAGCTACACTATTTCAGTGGCACATGTAACGGCGCAAGGATTTTTCTTATGATCATTTTTTTTTGTTCAAGAATTCAGAATCATTCATTTCTTTTCGATATCCTTATACAGCAGAAACAAATAAATTCAACGACTTTTTTTGTAATATTGCCAAAAAACAGTAATACTAACATTAAAAATAAAAGATTTATAGTTCTTCCGCACATAACACTGTTCAACACGGGTCTGATTTTGTAACCTTCAATATGCGTTTCTTATAGACTTTAATGTGCTGAATACGAATCTGCAATCCGTTTTTCTCCAGAACGTACCATTTTCGAAAAAATCAATTTTGAAAAAAATCGAGAATTTTCAAGTTTGGAAGTGTTTCGTACTTTTTTGGTAATAGTTATTCAGTTGCGCTTGGTGCCAAATGATTCTTTGAAGTTTCACGAATAAAATGGTATATGTTGTTATTAGACTATAAACATTTAAATGTGTTTAAATAATGATCAAAGTGAAAGGGACACCGAAAATACACCTATTTTGGCTGATATCCTTCAGTATATTTCAAAAACTAACGGTCCAGGAGAAAATCTAACTATGCCACGCGATAGAGCAGACCATTCTGCAAAGGAAAGCATCAACGGAAGTTACAAAATCATTTTTGTATTCAATATACAAGCGAAATAGTTTGGTAAAACACGCGCCGGCAACAGTGACACTCAGCAGAAGTACTGCGCGTTTAGTGATTCCGCTACGCTGAGCGATGAGCCGCCATCATAGAGCACCACTGTCGCCGCCACGTGTTTTGCCAATCTTTTTCGCTTTGATATTGAAAACGAAAATGATTTTGTAACTTCCGTTGATGCTTTCCTTTGCAGAAAAGTCTGCTCTATCGCCTGGCATAGTTAGATTTTCTCCTGGACCCTTAGTTTTTGAAATATACTGAAAGATATCAGCCAAAATGGGTGTATTTTCGGTGTCCCTTTCACTTTGATCATTATTTAAACACATTTAAATGTTTATAGTCTAATAACAACATATACCATTTTATTCGTGAAACTTCAAAGAATCATCTGGCACCAAGCGCAACTGAATAACTATTACCGCAAAAGTACGAAACACTTCCAAAGTTGAAAATTCTCGATTTTTTTCAAAATTGATTTTTAAAAAAATAGTACGTTCTGGAGAAGAACGTATTGCAGATTCGTATTCAGCACATTAATGTTTATCAGAAACGCATTTTGAAGGTTACAAAATCAAGAAAAAGTTGAAATTTGTCGAACAGTGTAATAGGACCAAACGTATTGTGTATAGAATCCAATATAGTACACAATTATTATTAGACGATGTAAAGCGTAGGCAAGCAAAGTTATATACAACAAATTGACTGCATCTTTATTGCTTGCTTAAAGAATTGTGCACTTAAGTGATGATAACTAGTGAGCCGTTGAGCCGTGAGACTTTTAAATAATTTATGCAGAATCTCACCTAGGCGTTTCAAGTACACAGGGTGAACAAACTTGCTCACATCGAATATCTCACTTGTTTTTGATAGTATAAAAAAATATCAAAGGACAACATAGTTTGGTTTGAATGGGACAATATTAGAAAACACAGAAAACTTTTCATAAGGTCGTATTTTTGAAGATTTCAAGGTCACCGATGTTTCTTTAATTAAGAGTACACATTTTTATCATGACGACGTAACAGCTGTGGTCAGCACCTATTCAAAGACTAAGAATCACATGACCTTCAGGTGACCTTGAATACACAAAATTTAGAGATGTAAACGGATATTATCATTACCGTAGAATTCCATTTATCCGAACCCTTAGAAAAACAAGCAGTTCATATAACTGGGTAGCTCATATAATTTACTGCATATGATAAATTTGGAAGTGAAATTACGGAAACAAGGATTTAAGTGTTAATATATGTTGTAACCAAAATCAATGTACTTTTTATTAACCCTTTTGTTACGGTCGGGTTAGTCACCAGTGTACAACCACGTGGTGCGGTGCAGCGCAGCGTACTCAAACGCGCCTTTACACTTTGTGCCATGTAGCCAATTTACTAAGCAATTTGTATGGAACAATTTTACAAAACAGCATCAGTTACTTTAGATATGCCAAGCAGTGTTGTTAATTAATGCGAAAGATTTACGGGTAATTAAAGTCATCTATAGTACCGCTAAACGTTGGCTGACTATAGTCACCTTTACTAACGAAAGGGTTAATAACGAAGAGATTGAGCTAGAACTGTATTCTAGCTGTTGTAAGTGTTGATATAACTGAAATGACGCTCGATAGTACATACTAGCAACTCACAGACAGTAAAGCCTCGTCTGTTCACTGACAGCCATTGTTTACAGACGCATATCCATCCAGAGCCGAAAAAGTTCTCAAACACTGTCTCTTGTTTTCTATTCCAACGAAATACAGGCCAATACTTGTCCATGGACTGCCTGCAGACACGTACATTTTAACGGCACACATCGCGTGTCTGAAGGCAATTGTCTGTCAATCTGGACAAATCTTAAGAGTTCAGATAATCGAGCACAAATTAAAATTTCGCTTCGATAAATGGAATTCTACTGTATACCAATCTATCCATTACAGCTCTGACACATGTTTATTTAAAATTTTAATTAATGGTTTGAAATATTTAGGCTGTGAGCAACAACAAGGATGTGGTATTGGCGGTGGCTGTGGTGATTCCGTACCGAGTTGTCGTCCCGTGGAGACTAGTGGTAGCGGAGTAAGCTCTGGTGGAGCTGGAGATAATCAAGGGCATAATACCAATCAAACTCAAGTTCAATCCCATGTGGCAGCGCCTCCAGTCACTTATCATCAAAGGTCTAACTCGTTGTCCACTTGCTATGCATCCTGCTGCGCCGAATCTGCAAAAAAGGTTTATGAACTTTTCACTTACAATTAGTAGAAAGATTAATCCTCTTGTAGTCGCATTTGAAAATGCTTGCTGAAGATACGAGGGTAGACTGAAAAGTTTCTTTTCTCGGACGAGCGTGACAGGTCGATCATGACCCCATGTTTTCTAGGATTAGGTACTTGACAAATATATAGAAATTTTGCTTCTAATTTACTCATGTTTTGTTGTCTATTTATGATTTTTTGAAAACAGTGTAAAACTTGTGGTTTGTTATTTATATTTTTTGGAAGCACAATTTTTACAATTAGAAATACTACATTATATAGACTAGAATGATATAAGAGGTAGAATGATAATGATAGAATGATATTAGATACGTATAAGATCCAAAATAGCCCATTAGGGGACATTGCGGAAGCGATGTAATTAAAGATATTTTTACCTTTATTTATAGAAAACAATGATTTTTTATGCAAAAATCTACTAGGATAAACATAATTTGGATCGATTTTACTAGAGCTACAAAATTATTGACCAAGATGAAATCGTTTATTTTTCTGTCATAATAAAGTTTATTTTGTATGCGGTATATACTGTTTACTTTATAACAATTTAGCGACGTATTATTTTGGTTTCAGATATATTTTGGAGTGTGTGTTACAATATGTGTCACGGCAAGTTGGGTCGGTGCAACGCATTGCATTAAATATTTATATTTTCACAAACACGAAACTACGACTTATCCACCAATTTCGAACTCATCTGTTACAGGACGCCATCAACACGTAAGTCCATTAAACTTCAATGTTTTTTTAAATACATATTGTAAACCAGTTTTGCTATACACGCTTAATCTCTAAACCGAGTTCTACATGCGAACCAAAATGAGTTTGCAACAGTATTAGGTGGAACGAACAGTTCTTGCGTTTTTCTTTTTGTACATACTTATTGAGTATCGGACAGATTAACTTTTTAAATCAATGATACTAGGTAGGTCCGTTATTCTCTGGTGTACTTCCTTTCAATATTGTATGTGTTATAAGATCTTTGCAGAAATATCGTTACTTGAAGCAGCCTTGAATAAATTTGTTGACTTCTCTATAGGTGCTAAATTTTGTTTTACATTCAGATAATTTTGCGTTCATTTCTCAAATGTCAATCTGATGTTTCATAATTTCCTAATTATATTTGTACACATTATGTTTTTGCTTATTGCTTAAAACAATGGCGATATTTGAGGTGGACCGAATTACTGAGACACCTTGTATATTATTGGCATAGCGTGATCCTACAATTGGACTTCCTTTTATATATTTTACAGGTGGTTCCATACAATGCTCCGTTCTTCACAACCTGGTTTTGTACGAATTGGGAAATCCTTTACTTCCCAGTTTATTTTGTTTGTCAATCCGCAAGAATTAAATGTAATACTCCATCCGAAATAATTGCAGAGAGTTTGCGAGGCTTTCGTGACAAAGGCTTTACCGGTGGACGGTTTTTAATTAGATGTAGTCTTTTTTGCGGACTTTGGGTTGTCACAAATTATATGTACATTTATTCGCTGAGGATACTGTTAGCTACCGACGTAATGGCTCTGTTCGCAACAAACGTCTCTTGTGTCTATTTATTATCGTGGGTTATTCTCCATGAACAGTTTGTTGGAGTAAGGGTTAGTAGCAGAGTACAACAGGAAATACAATAAATAAATAATGGCTACAATAGAAGCTTCATTATCCGGACACCCATAGCATATTTCCTGTGCAAATATGCACACAGTATTTATTTCAATTTTAACAATTCAAATGGACATGAAATAATGAACCTTCTCGCGACCGTACCTGGGTCTACTTTGACCCACGTACTGGAAAGCTTTTATCTTTATTTATGAATTTTATTGATACTGCTGCGCGCAACTGTAATATGGCAAATTAAAAACCATTGCGTGCAAACCACATAATAAATTATAGAAGGAAAATACTGTTATTGGTTTTATAAAAACGATATCAATTTTATGTAACATTGTTAGAACACGGAGAAACTTAATTTATATTCTATTTTTTGGAACAAGTATATTATGTAAAGTAAATATTGTTAAAAAAAATTATTTTATTTACGCTAGACAAGAAATAATACATATGTCACCTTTCTGTTTCGAAATATGATTTGCAATAGGTTAAGAATCGCGAACCATATCATAAAAATAGAAAAAACTAGAAGTTGGTGAAATGTTGTGCACAAAATGAACGCGAAATTCAGTTATTCTTCTAATATGCGAAAATTCGCTTACTCGTACATTTGCGTCGCCCTATGAGTTCGGATAACGACAATTCTATTGTAGCAATTTTTAATTACTTCTATTATATCAAATTATTAATTGCAGATAGTAGCAGTGATACTATGCAATACTGGTATTGCACTTTTAGCATACATGGACGGCATAACCGGGAGTCCAACATTGGGCGGTGTAGTTTTGGCAACGTCAGCAGCAGCAGGTTCAGCAGTTTATAAGGTAAGAATCAACATTTTTAAACATTTAATACTTTCGAATGATATTCAAAATTAGAACTATTTAAATTATTATTGTTTAACGCTTTTAGTACCTAATAACCGAAATATCGATCCCGCGGTCTGCGCCTAAGTAGATGAACTTTGATGTATGAAAAAGAATTTCATTTCTCTTGTGTAAAACAGAATACATTTTACAATAAAATAGAAAAAAGTGTAGCTATTTTTATTTCATTAAAAGATGTGTCAATGTTAATAAATGTCTTTAAAAACGCATATTTTCCAAGGTATTTCTAGATGGTACACAGACAAATTGGAGGGTACTAAGAGGGTTAAATAATTTTTGAGCGAATATTTAAAATTACATGGCAAAACACTTGTAAAATTATTTTTATGTAAAACAAATGAATGTAATTTTAAATTAGGTGCTGTTTAAGAAAGTCATAGGAGAAACCACATTCGGTCAAATGTCTCTATTCTTTTCCCTTATTGGGCTGTGCAACGCGGCGTTGTTATGGCCAGTTTGTTTGGCGCTTTACTTTTCGGGGGCAGAGAGTTTGCAATGGGGACGGTTACCGTGGACAGCGTTACTTTCTGCAAGCATTCTGCATTTGGGTTAGTATTTTTATTGAATTACGTCAATTCTCTATCCTAATTCAACTCGAAACCTTGATACAAAGATGATGTGTGTACATTAAACGTTCAAATGCTTTGGCCATTGGATTAGGACCACGTGCGAAAAATTTCACCTGTCTAATTACAATACATACCTACTATGACATAAATGATGCATTGCCCTTAGTTGTCCAGATTATTATACCAAATACATACGTGGACGAGCATGTACACGTATTAATTTGTTCATTACTACTGTGACGGACTACTCTTTTCAAGACCACTTTGTAGAATCAATCGCTTGTCTACTTATGACTGGTCACCACTACATTACCCGATATAAAAACATGAAAATTGTAGATATTCGACAAAATAATGAAGACATACAGTATACATATAGTAACGCACTATACATATGTGTATACAGAGAATACTGGAAAGTATACGACCTGTAATCAAGGAAAGATGTGGAGGGATAAACGATGTTTTAACCCATTGGATTCCGATGATGCACGTACAGTGCACGGAAAAAGTATTCATACACCCATATAAATTATAAAAAAGTTCTAATATAAGCTGATTATGTTCATTCGAATGCAAAATTGTTAAGCTATTTGTGAAATTACGTTTATTCTTAATTTATTTAAAAGAAATATCCAAATACAAAAGTTACAATGATAGAATTTTTTGTATTTAATCTGAAAAATAGGACAATAACGCAACGCAAAAGTTTTCATCTATGTACGTTTCGGGGAAATACTTCTTTCTATGTATACTCAAAGCAGTTGAAAATGTAAAAATAATTGAATGTGAACACAATTGAATGCGTGTATATTCGGATATTCCACATTATCCGATCAGTAATATTTTAAGCATTGGAAGTCAAGAGAAACAACTACTGCGGAGAGAGAGAGAGATATCATAATAAGATTGCACTAAGAAATAGAGAAATCGTAAAAATTGTGAACAGTAGTTTGGCAACAGTGCAATATATTATCAACAAATCTAAAAAGGGAAACACTATTATAGTAAATTTAAAGAGAAGTCGCCGACCCAAAAGGTTCTCTGAACGAGAGCAAGAAATATGTAGTGCTTAAATAAGTGCGAGTAAAAACTGCATGTACTGCAATTAAATTAACTGCACAATTACAAGACAGATGTAATAAATCTATAAGCTAGTACGTAGGGTTTTACACGAAACAGGATTTAAAAGTTAGATTTAATTATAAACAAAGGTTTAGAATTCGCCAAAAAGTACGGCAATCCTGGCAATGATTTTTGGAATAAAGTTATTTTCACAGACGAATATAAATATAACATATACAGATCTCATGGATGTCGTTGGGTATGGAGAAAGAAGGGCGAATCATTAAAACAAGAAAATCTGACAAGGAAGGCTAGGCAACCCGAAGATTCAGAAACGTATGAAACTTGACATACAAGCAAAGTATGTCATCTGTAATGCAACCCTATTTTCCGTTCGTGCGATAATTCGGTTTTAAGGGGTGAAATCAGCCCTTGAAAAAGATGCAGAAAGTTCTTTTTCGTCAAATCTCTCGACAACGCTAAGATATATTTAAAAAAAGTATAAACAAAACTTGCAGCGCTTTATTTCGTCTACAAAACTGCGTAAACAAATTTTTTTAGAAAGCCTTGATCTTTTCATTTTTTTTCCCGTGGATTTTTCAACAATAATTTTTACGCAGTTTTGTAGATGAAGCGTTCATTAGTAATGAAGCGGTGCAAGTTTTATTATACTTTTTTTAAATATCTCCCAGCGTTTTTGAGATATTTCACGAAAAAGATCTTTCTGAATTTTTTCAAGGGCTGATTTCACCCCTTAAGACCGAATTATGGCACAAACAGAAAATAGGGTTGTATTACGGATGACATACTTTACTTGTATGCAAAGTTTCCTTGTATCGAGCACGGCGGAGGGTCCGTGATGGGGCTGTATGTCGGCTAATGGGATGGGAAAATCTGCCATCATTCCTGGAATAATGGACAAGTATGTTTATTTCAACATTCTGAAAGAAAATATTAACCAAAGTGCAGAAAAACTTCGTATCAGTGGTGAATACTTTTTCTACCAGGATAACGATCACAAGCATTTTGCTCGAATCGTTAAACAACACAATTTTATTTAGAGTCGGACTATATGAAGTTTCACTATAGACATAATTGGTCACATCTACTAGGCAGGATCTGTAGCGTCGTGTGACAAAGAAATCGAACGAGAACCGTCGGAACTAAAGGTAAAGCGATAGCGAGTGAGGAACTGACGTGGACACGGATTCAAAATGTTCATCTATTAACACCACAAAAGTTTGATTTCTATAAATTAAAATCCTACTTCTATGTCAAAATGTGGCGTCCTCTCTTTCTATTTCTCTTATTATTTCTCTTACCCTTGTGTCGTTCAGCTAGTCTGCTTTCCGGTTGTGAACAATATGTGTTTAAGGCCTGAAAAGTTAGTTAACTTTATTATTATGATTCGCACATCTCTTCAATTTTACTATACACATAAAAAATGTTGACAGTTTTTAGTGGTTGTAATTCAATGGCGAGGGTCTGTAGCTACATATGTATTCATCTCAACAAACGCCATCATGTTATGAATAAACAAATGTAGGGTTCAATTTAGAAAAATTAACTTTTCCTTAACGTGCCACCTACTACTCCACCTACACAAAAATAACATATACCTATACCACATAATGTCCCCTTTGATATCAAACTTTTGTAAGTACATTTTGTAGGAACAAATGAAGCATCCTATATAGAAATATAAATTTGATTTACAAGTTATATTCGTTGAATGACATGATACTTGTGGCTCTAAAACAGAAAACCGCTGCTATTCTTAAAATATAAATTATCGAGAACGTCCCATGTATCTGTCGTTACTAAATTTCAGAGCTTTCCTTAAACCTTAGAAAAAATTATGTTAAATAAAAGTTAAACCGTATTTAAGCCTATATAATTTCAATAAATCAGAATTTTTTTCAACATTGAACGTCAACTTTTGATTTCTAAATGGAAACATAATATTTTTATTAGTACACATCATAAAAAATATAACGACTGCAATTACGTTAATAGGGGAAGTACGTATAACGTATGAAAAATTAACGCAACTTGTATAGTACGTCCAGAGCTAAATGAAAAAAGTGGAGGGAGAGCGGCCGATTGATGCCCGCCGATCGGCAGGGCCGTAAGCGCCCTGCCGATGTTTGGTTCTAAGCAATAAGATGAGAAGCTTATGAATTAATTTTTAATTACACTAGTAGTTCAGTTACTACTAGTATAGCTATACATTTTATTTAATATTTTAAGTGTTTAATGGAATTTCGATTCTTCGCGCCGCATTATCCTTGGTTTGTAGTATAGGAACCACTTTCGATATAACGCTTGTGGAGTTACACCTTTTTAACAAACTCTAATGTTCCAAATATAGAGACAATGTTCTGCTCATTCCGTTTAAAACCACAAGCCAGAATAGCAGAGACTTCTATATACAATTTTATTTCCGTTACTATTTGTTCTATTTAGACTCACATTTTCTACTTCCTGGCAAGTAAGGATGCTTGTCACCTATTACACTATTCTAATTAATAAAAAAAAGAAAACAAGCATCTGTATTTGTATATCTGTACTTGTATTTGTATTTGTAAATATATCATGTTTGGTCTCATTTTAATCGGAAGAATTTCAACAATATCTTTAAAAAAATTGGAAGTCGAAAAAACTAAAAATAAAAAAGTAAAGCTGTCGTTTTTATTATAGCATCGTTTTGCATTTGTGTAATCACACCGACGCGGTGGCATTTAAATGGCTCGGCTGCCTGGGCCATCGTTCTGTCCTTGTTGTTTCCTTTACAACCTAGCGACACCGACAAAAGCGAGCCGCGAGCCGTGCTACTGACACTGACACTGTCTTAAACAGTTTACACATTGATCAGCAGTATATCATATACTGTATATGTGCACCCATTTCAAATTGGCATGGCACAGCCCTGCTCGATTCGACGAGCGGTCGAGCTTTGTAGTTCGTTTAGTGGGGTGAGAAATCCTCACACCACTTTTTTCATTTAGCTCTGGACGTACTGTACAGCGTCACGGTACACCAAGTCGTTCGACTACTGTAGTTCTACATATATTGTAAGCGTTCGACATTGCGCAGCGTTGCTTTTTTATACGTTATTTGTAGTTCCCTTTCTAATATAATTTCAGTTTACTATATTCGTAAATATTTACACTAATAACAAATATTAATAATATGTTATAGTTCCATTTAAAAAGCCAAAGTTAACATTCATGCCTCTGACAACATGGAAATAAACAAATTATGAAATAAAAGTTATGCAGACTTAAATACAGTTTAACTTTCTTTAACGCAATTTCTTGAAGATTACGGAAAGCCCAAAAATTTAGTGGCGACGGTTACACATGTAATACCGTATATGTATACATATGTATGTATAATACTAAAATCAGTTTTGTCTCACTTTAGTAAGTAAGTGCTACGCGTGTTCGTGGTCAATTTATGGTTTTCGGCTTATGTTTTGAGACAAGCCTAACGGTTGTAAGGAAGGAAACAATTGAATACTTTCTGACACAAAGTTATAAACTTCGAGTGGCAGATGCAGCAGCGATAGAAGCGACTTATAGAGGTAAACTTCGAGCTGTAGAGGTTTGGCTATTCTAAATTCAAATTGCAGAGGTAAAATAATGCATCTGGACATGTAGCAAATAATTCGAGTCAAAGTAAGTTTTATTTCGACTTATAGAGGTTTCTGCAACGAAGACGAAGGGAATTAAGAAAAGTTTTGTCTTAGAGAAGTTTTCGAGTTATCGAGGTTCTACTGTATATTCTTATATCGGTTCAATTTCGGTTCTTAGAGTTTAGTTGTCTTTATTATTAATATTCACACTCACACTAACACTAACTAAAAGTACGTATTTCATTATTACAACTATGTTGACTAATCCTTTGAACAATTAACTGATGTAACAGATGCACATTCAAGTAGGCATTTCAATATGTAATACAAATTTTTTCAAAGCCAAGAACAGTAAAAAGCGTCCTAGGTTGTCTACGAAAGATGAGACAAATATGCTTGACCACAACGGCTTAATTGCGAACGTGTCATAAAGCCTTGCCCGCCAATTCTTAATCCTCAAGTGTAATTTAAAGGACAGAATTAAATGAGAAGTCTCGTTTAATGACGGGTGGGTACAGTGACAAGGAAATTAGGCAGGAATTTCCACTTTGCTGCCATATATACACCCATTTTATACACCGCAGGTATTTTTCCACACCCCATCCATCTTTCTTGTTGTAGAGGCGCAGTTTTCCTTATTTCGAACCACTTTGCACTAATGAGTGTAAGCGCAACAATACGAAGTTCACAAGCATCCGACAAGCGTAATTTTGATTACTATAATTATTTATAGTAACAATTCTTACTACATATACAGCTATGTGTACATACATATAGGCAGCTAATGCTACAGAAGGCAGCAGAGATCAAGGAAAGTGTACCATCTTCCTCGCGATTCAAAGTCAGCATGGGCTGACTTGTAAATATGTGAAAAAAACGCTACGGCATACGCCTTCTACATACATATGGCGAAAAAGCAAGTGCTAATATGGATGCGGCAACGACTTTTGTGCAGGACTTCAAGAAAATAGTGGAAGAAGAAAATATACAGGGTGTCTTGTAACTACCGCAACATCGTGAAATGGGGGGTAGTTGGGCTGATTCTGAACAACTTTTTCCTTGACCTTAATGTTGTTTGGAGCTTCGTTTTTGAGTTATTCACCAAAAACACTGCCCAATTAGAGTGCCCGTAGAGTGCGCACTCTGGCGCCTACCTCTAAAGCGTACGCCAAATGTTACATCGTCTTTAAGCAAGGATAATGTGGAAATTTTGGTTATTGGGGAATAAGAAATAAACTATTAAGTCGTTTAATAACTGTGTTCGATACTTTTATTTGTTATCCGAATGGAATAAAGTGTTTTAATACTTATGAAAAACTTACCCATTCGTTCACGAATTAACCTGCTTCGAATCAACAGCTGATGTTACGGCCGAGTCGGTGAACTCACTTCACTATCACTTTCATTGCACAGCCACTTTAATATCCAATGTAAGATTTTGAGATGGTGCGACTGGATTTATTGTTCCTTCGTGCAACGGAGTTGGTCACTCATTGACGAATGAATTCAGTTCTGTGTAATGAAAAGTTGATCTCACGCCCGAATCAAGATTTATTCACTATTCATTCGATTGCCACTACGGTCGATACAAATCTGATCGATTTGCCAAGCATTCACTGCCACACTTACAAGCATTTGCTTCCGGGCGCGTTCAATTGGTAGTGGGGACTTGGAGGTCCTTGGAGGAGAAAAACTTCGTTGTCCCCGGCGTTTGTTTATTTACAACTGCCCATGTCGTACGACGCGGTATTACCGTTGGCACAAGAATGTCGGCTACAGTAACGAACATGTGTCTGAGCGTGTGAGTGGGGCAGTGGATGCTTGGCAAATCGATCAGATTTGTATCGACCGTAGTGGCGATCGAATGAATAGTGAATAAATCTTGATTCGGGCGTGAGATCAACATTTCATTACGAATTCATTCGTCAGTGAGTGACGAACTCCGTTACACGAAGGAACAATAAATCCTGACGCACCATCTCAACATCTTACATTGGATATTAAAGTGGCTGTGCAATGAAAGTGATAGTGAAGTGAGTTCACCGGCTCGGGCGTAACATCAGCTGTTGAATCGAAGCAGGTTAATTCGTGGACGAATGGGTAAGTTTCTCATAAGTATTAAAACTCTTTATTCCTTTTGGATAACGAATAAAAGTATCGAACACAGTTATTAAACGACTTAATAGTTTATTTCTTATTCCCCAATAACCAAAAATTCCACATTATCCCTGCTTAAGTTTTTTTCTTATTATTGAATGACCAAATTAATGACCACATTATCCTTGCTTAAAGACGATGTAACACGCCGTGCCAATGCGTCCTTTCGCGACCTTTCGTGTTCGCTTAATCAAAAGAATAATTAGTTTACTTCTTATTAATGAATAATCAAAAATTCCACATTAGGCTTGCTTAAGGGCCCGAATCGATCTAAGCGCCATTCGACAGAACGGGCGTTAGTGAAAACAGAAAAATCTTCTACATCGACATTTGACGGGGTGACATCTAAAGTCATTATACAGAATTATAAACTCATGGTGTGACATCTAACGTCATTAGGCAAAATTATAAACGGAGAGTGGGGCCATAGTTGTCAAATCACATGCTTTGAGTGTTTTGTCGCGCTGTTGCCACATTTGTTACAATCCTGGCCATCAGCAAAATGAATCGGCTGGAGCCGAGATTTCGATTCCTGCCGGATATAGGCATACATATATGTATAGCTGCTGAACCGCTGGCAACTTTTTTGTAGGTTCGATCCCCCTATGCTATCATTTTTTTACATTAATTTTTTTTTAATTCCTAACTATATGAAAATAATCAGTATTTGCTTACCAATATTTTAAAAACATTTGTTAAATATTTTAATTTAATATACGTAAATATGAAGTTAGAGCGCTCTTCGTGTTACCGTTTCCCTTGCCATGTATCTTGCCAATTATGGTACTGTTTAATATTTTTAACATTAAAATAAAATGTATGAAGCGCATTTTGAGACGTTTAAGGCCCCCCTACACGATGATGCATGTTGCGATGCATGCGTCGACTCCTAGGTTTCATGAAACCTGCGAGAGTCTCAGCGCTGCATCAAGCACCCTCCACACGACCGATTCCTCTTATCAGTTTGTCGTGTGATGCCAACGCTGAAACACGTGCGTGGAAATGTCGGATTCTGTTCCACTTCCAGTCTTATTGGCTATCGCAGGAGGTATATTAATTGTAAAAAAAGATGAATTGAAGGGTAAGAAGAAATTGGCAAAAAGATGGTTAGCCGAGAGACAGAGATTTTGTAATTCTTCATTATTAAAAGAGCTGAAAACAAATAAGCCTAGTGATTATAGAAACTATTTGCGTATGGATGATTCTGCTTTTAATTATCTATTGGAAAAAATTCGGCCAAGGAATGAAAAACAAAATACAACGATGCGAGATGCAATTAGTGCAGAAGAAAGACTTTCTGCAACACTAAGATTTTTAGCCACAGGAAAGAGTTATGAGGATTTAAAATTTTCCACTGCAATTTCACCTCAATTATTGAAATTTAATGTTTAAATTATATTTAGATATTATCGTGTTTATAATCGGATCTATACGTGTTTATAAAATGTTCCCAGAATTCTTTGTCGTTCGGCATTTTGATGACACTTCAACCTTTTCAAACACTTGAGACACTTAAGAGTCAGGACTCGGGCCTTGCACACCAACAGTACCAAGACTCTGATTCTTGCTCTGATGCAAGTTTTGAATGCCGAACTATACGTACATATGTATATTGCCGTGAATCACTGTAGATCTTTTTCGCTTGAATTCTATACTTATTCTGATTTCCCTACGTTGCACAAGGAAAAAAGTAAACTACGGGAGAATTTAACACATCTGGAAAACAAAACTTTGTGAGTTACCTCTTTCGGCCATAAAATACCTTTCTTCAAAAAATCAAACTTAATAATAATAATAATAATAACTAATAGCATTTTTCCTGTCGTTTATATTCCTCGCCGCGTAGCGTATGAAGTTACAAGAAATTAGCTAGAAATTCAAATTGAAATAAATTAAAATCTATAAAAATCAATAAAAATATATTTGTTACATAGCAATAATTGTATTGAATTCTAGGATTTCAAATGAGCATCTCCTATTTCGCCCAATATTCTCAATAATTCATTTATAAATGCAATTGAAAAAAAATTTTTATTGATTATATTGTACCGACAAGATTGCATAATATAAAAAAATTAGGGTTAAATATATGATTTTCGACTTAAAATATTTTTATGCGCCTTTGAGAGGCAAACTGATTTGCCGTGAACCACTAGTCTGCATTGGATCTAATAAGGAGTCGTGATTCTAGCGTCGATGCAAGTTGCATCGATGATGATTCCTCGATGCCGGCCTACACACATTGCAACATGCATCATCGTGTAGGGGGGCCTTTAGATCGAGCAGTCTTGACGGAGTGCAGGAAAACTCGTGTGATGTTTTACTAATATTTCGCCTTTCTTTTATATGAACCACAAAATTATTTCTTTTTTACAAATAATCAGAAATAAAGGAAAATATTTATTCGTACAAATTTTATGCGAGTACCGAATATGCATATATTGATCATTTGTAATTCATTTCATTCGTTTTTTCCCATTGTTTTGGTCATTGTGTAGGATGACAAACGAAAAGTACGGAGACATAGTTGATATTGTCATATCTATTACAGTTTTGCTTTTCAGGAAAACTTCGATAGATTCGACTCAAGTTGAGATTTTGATTTCTGCCGAACATAAAAGAGAATAGTGCAAATGAAAGAGGAGATACGAGGGTCAAGTTAAACAAAAACAGATTGATAAAACAATATTAATATGTGTAAGAAAATTTTTGGAACTTATGACAGAAGGGCTCTTATTGATGCTTGACATAGGATAGGCACAGCCAACTGGCGGGCCGCGGGCCACGCGGTTCATCTTACAAACAAATGACGGCCCTCACACCCTGCGTCATAGTTGCGGTGTCTCACCGATTCCCGTCTTGCTGTCACGTCATAGGTATAGTACGTCCAGAGCTAAATGAAAAAAGTGGAGGAAGAGCAGTCGATTGATGCCGCCGAATCGGCAGGGGCGTAAGTGCCCTGTCGATGTTTGGTTCTAAGCAATAAGATGAGAAGCTTATGAATTAATTTTTAATTACACTAGTAGTTCAGCTACTACTAGTATAGCTATACATTTTATTTAATATTTTAAGTATTTGATGGAATTTCAATTCTTCGCGCCGCATTATCCTTAGTTTGTAGTATAGGAACCACTTTTGATATAACCCTTGTGGAGTTACACCTTTTTAACAAACTCTAATGTTCCAAATATAGAGACAATGCTCTGCTCATTCCGTTTAAAACCACAAGCCAGAATAGCAGAGACTTCTATATACAATTTTATTTCCGTTACTATTTGTTCTATTTAGACTCACATTTTCTACTTCGTGGCAAGTAAGGATGCTTGTCACCTATTACACTATTCTAATTAATAAAAAAAAGAAAACAAGCATCTGTATTTGTATTTGTATTTGTAAATATATCATGTTTGGTCTCATTTTAATCGGAAGAATTTCAACAATATCTTTAAAAAAATTGGAAGTCGAAAAAACTAAAAATAAAAAAGTAAAGCTGTCGTTTTTATTATAGTATCGTTTTGCATTTGTGTAATCACACCGACGCGGTGGCATTTAAATGGCTCGGCTGCCTGGGCCATCGTTCTGTCCTTGTTTTTTCCTTTACAACCTAGCGACACCGACAAAAGCGAGCCGCGAGCTGTGCTACTGACACTGACACTGTCTTATACAATTTACACATTGATCAGCAGTATATCATATACTGTATATGTACACCCATTTCAAATTGGCATGTCACAGCCCTGCTCGATTCGACGAGCGGTCGAGCTTTGTAGTTCGTTTAGTGGGGTGAGAAATCCTCACACCACTTTTTTCATTTAGCTCTGGACTTTCATTTAGCACAGATTGTCCATAGGATAAATAAAATGATTGCTTTTGCCATTTCTTAAGCGGCATATATCTATTCATTAGCGACAGCGGGGCCACACCGATGTGTTTACGCCGGGCGCATATATGAGTCTTTCGGCCAGATTGATGGTTTACGCTGGACGCATGTATGCGCCCGTAGTCAGCAAAGGGTTAAGGCAATTATCGACACAACAGTCGAAAAATTAGAAATTGGGTCTCTCTGTCGCGCATGACGTATACGTGCATGCTTTCCTTTGTTTGTGTGAGTGCACGCACACACGTCATGGCGCCTGGAGTCGGGGCCCTTAAAGACGATGTGACATTTGCCGTACGATTTAGGGTACGATCAGCTTGGCTCCGTTCGACAGACGACCGGCATGCCGGGCAAAAGACGTCCGATGCGTGCATTCGTGTTAGTGCATCTGTGTGAGCCATAGATTGCCCTCCGACACGCGGTGGAGTACACAAGTTGCCTGTGAAAGGCGGAAGAAACTATTTTCTGACTCAAATCATATGTTCAACCCTTATTTATTTCAACTTATATTTTTAACTGATTGTAACAATTTCAGATTCTATGTTAACTTTTTGTTACTTCATTTTAATTTTAAAACTTAATTGAAAAAAAGGATGGCGATGGTGTGGAAGTAATATTATATATAATATTATATATAATATATAAGGTAATGTTAATATTATTGTTACAATTTGAAAAGCGTCACCTGTCGTTTGTCGCGAAGGTGGGTCGCGAAAGGGGTCAGTCGCAGATAGAGAGCCGTGCCGAATAGACGAATTAACAATTGAGAGTTTATTGTAACACCCTTGTTTCTTCATTTAATAAACGTAAAGTTATACAACATTATATATAAAATATTATTTGAAATACTCAAATTATGTCGTCTTTGGACTCATTTTAATCGGAATAATATCACAAATATGTTGATCAAAATTATATAAAAAAAGGACTGAAAATAAAAAAGATTGCAATGCATTGATATCTTGATCAGTACAAAAACGCATCTGGTCTTTGCCGATTGTCACAGTCGCAGCTTCTCTTCCTTTTCCTCGTGCCATCCTTTTCTGCGCCCGAAACTTATTACCATCAATTAAACCAGTAAATGTAGTCCAAATTATATCGTGTTTGGTGTCATTGTAATCAGAAAAATGTCACTAATGTCTGGGCATAAGTTTCATAACAAAAGAATGAGCAGTAGCAAAGTTTCATTGTTGTTATCAGCGGGCCCATAGTTCAAGTGTTCTCGAGAACCCCAACGTCTATCGAGCTGGCCGTGGAAAGGTTTGGTTTTGTAGTAACGGGAGGCGTCTCAAGTGTATGTACGACTCTACGACAAAATTCAAAATAGTTTGAGTTTGTCCGGCTTTCGACTTGCCCGACGAAAACGGCTACACCGATAGACCACACACATGCTCTTCAATACATCGAAACGCTCACACATGTAGCTGACGTCACACGTCGGATTAATCGCCCGATATCGGTGCCACTCTACCACGAAGTCGGATGAAAAGACACACACACATGCATCCCAAGGCATCGTTCATGTGAGCCCGTTGCCGGTCGTCTGTCGAACGGACGGAAAACGGAGCCAAGCTGATCCTACCCTTACTCGGATACCCTCGATGCCTGCGTGCACGACCGAGCGCAGTAGAGAGGTAGGCGCCAGAGTGCGCGCTCTACGGGCACTCTAATTGGGCAGTGTTTTTGGTTAATAACTCAAAAACGAAGCTCCAAACAGCAGTTTGGTCAAGGAAAAAGTTGTTCAGAATCACCCCAACTACCCCCCATTTCGCGATGTTGCGGTAGTTCCTGGACACCCTGTAGATCCGGAGAACATCTATAATGTGGACGAAACTGGTCTTCTTTGGAAAGCTGTCCCTTCCAGAACGCTGGCAGGAGAACAGGAGAGATCCGTCAGCGGTTTTAACCGCGACCATCATAAAGTAGTGCCGGTAGTTGTTTACAAATTTAGAAATTCACGAGCATTGAGGCATTGCCAAAATCGATTAGCAGTGGGCTTTAAATCACAGGTAAATGCATGGGTGGATTGATCCGTGTTTTCCGATTAGAATCAAAATTATTTCAAATCAACAGTTCGTAAATATGAATTGGAAAACCATATATGTGGCAAAGTAGTGCTGCTTTTAGATCATTTCCAGGGGCATAAAATTGCAGAAGGAACGGAAGAAGATCCGTATTTCAAGATTATATACATATATGCGGCCCAATACAACGTCTATTCTGCAACCAATGGACCAAGGATTGATCGAAAAGACGAAAAGACTGTTTTGCCATAAAATGCTGGAGTGTGTACTCACTTATGAAGGTGGAATTACCGAATTTTATAAACAATACACGATTAAAGATTGCATTGACTTCATGCATAAATCGTGGACAGAGATAAGTACTCTAAATATTCGAAATAGCCGGCGTAAACTTATGTGCGATATAAAAATAACCACAGACGAGATTGGCCATACGCATTTCCTTGAAAATGAAATACAAAGTGTCATGACCCAACTAGGAACAGAACAAGTATCTCAAGATCATGTATTTTTGTCCACGTGGGAAGAAGCGGAGAGAATTTCGGCCAATGAGCAACCAGTCCAAGAAGATGAAAACTCCGCACAGGAAGAAGAAAAGTGACGAAGAAGAGAAAAGAGCTAGACGAGGAAGGGACCCAAGAAGCTTTGAGAAAAGTGATTAAAAAAATCGAAAAAATGACCAAACATTATCCGCCACACGTAAAACACCTTTTCAAAGCCCTGGAAAGCTCTATTCCTTTGTAATAACTGCAGTGTATGTGTAGTGTATAAGTGCAGTTATTATTTTAGTTATGTGAGAATATGGAGGGGGGGTTTTTAGTGGATAAATCCTAATACAAGGGAGTCCCACATTACCGGACACTTAACACCTGGTGTGCAAAGAGCATTTTTCCCTCTAAAAAAGAAAAGAAAGTGAACCATCAGGACCAGTGAATTCATGGGTAAGGGTGTTATTACGTAAATATATACAATTACTCTCAAAATTGAGCGTACACTGATGTTGGTAGTGAAAATCGGCGGAAAAATGAATGAAAACATTGATATTTTAGTACAATAATGCAGTATGCATTTATTCGAATGGTTTAGATAAGGACCCTTAAAAAAGTTTTTGAATAACATTAACTATTTGGTTAGATTTAGCTAAAAATATGAAAATACTGCTATTTCAGTGGCACAAAAAAAATTGAGCGTAAATATTAGCAAATCTTCAAATTGCGCAAACTGCATAAATTAAATGGTGGTATTACTGGTGGGTAGGCCTGTGAAATACTTTTCGAAATGTTGTTGCTAAGCAACTAAAAACAAATGACTGTTTGTTAGCTGGTTATTAAGCATCAGTAGTAAAATGGCCAGTGGAAGAAAAGAAATAGACCTTTCAGTACGAAAATTAATTATAAAACTGTGCTGCGAAGGAAGATCTTTTCGAGAAGCGGGTAAAATTGTTGGTAAGACACATTCCACAAAAAAGTATAAACAAATATAGATACGAAGGTATGATTCGAAACAAACTTGGTCGGGGCAGAAAAAAAGTTATTATCAGAGGTTGATGAACGATTTGTATGTAGAAAAATGAACACAGATCCATGGAAAAATGTGAGAAGTTTAGCATCTGAAAGGCTATAGCCGGGTAAGGGGGTTAAATGTGCCCCTAAACCAAATTCAACTTGTGAGGTGTCATTCGATAGCTTATCAAGAAAAACCAATTCGTACCAAGTTTCAACCCTGTAGCTGAAAAATGCTGAAAAATGCCTATTTTGTATTGAAGGAATCCCAGATACACTTTTATATTTTTTTTTTAGGTACATATTAGTGATACTACTATTCCCAATTTTTTTCAGATTTTTGAATTGGGTGCGCCGCAGTCAAAAAAATTAAAAACCGATTTTTTCGTCGTTTTTTGCGTGGCAGAGTGACTTATACGGCGCAGTTTCGTCTATTCTTGATCAAACAACTGTTTTATACAATGTTTAATGTTTTTATATTCAGCAGACCAGCATAGAAATTGACCAAACTAGATAAACGAACCAATTGATATTACGTCACTACTCTATATTCTAAAGTACGTTACATCTTCTCAACAGCGTCGGTGGTCCTGCGGTAAAGTGTCGGACTGGTAAACCGCTGCACACCTTTTTGTAGGTTCGAGCCTCCCTCGGGTTCATTTTTTTTAACACTATTTTTTTTCTTACTCCTAACTGTATGACAATGATCAATACTTGCATACAAATACTTTTGTTTGAGGTTGTAGATTAAAATGGCACACAAGAAGTATTTAGTAGTTCACTATATTTAATAAGATTATAAGATATATAATATTGCACACACGTGGCTTATACTTAGGACGCTTGTAAGCCAACAGACTCCAACTTAAAACAACGCTCTCACACTTAGGCGAACGCTCACACGCATGCGCACTAATTGGCGCTCACTTTGAATGTTAACTCCAACACTCCCCCTTTCAAAGTGACCCCTAACCTAATTCTTACATTTATACTAGCACACAGTCTTTAAATTTAATGAGTCAATACATCTTTGTAATTTTATTTTTGGCAATGATTTTGTTAACATATCTGCAGTCATATTGTGTGTACTTATAAATTGTACGTTGACTTTTCCTTGTTGTTGTACTTCTCTCGTATAGTGATATCGAATATCAATATGTTTACTTTTACGGTGATATACGTCATTTTTTGATAATTGTATAGCACTTTGGTTGTCACAATGTATCACAGTCTGACTGAAAACTAGGCTATTTAGGTTCATGTGTGATAATAGTCCTCTTAGATAGATTACTTCCTTCGTTGCTTCCGAAAGCGCCATATACTCCGCTTCCATCGTTGAAAGCGCCACCGACCTTTGTTTCTTCGATTCCCAACTTATGGGACCACCTGCCAATATTGCTACAAACCCTGTGCGTGATCTCCTTTCATTTTCGTCCGCTGCCCAGTCCGAATCCACGTACATCTCCATTTTGCTGTTTATTGCAGAATACTTTATTGCATAATCAACAGTTCCTTTTAAATATCTCAACACGTGTTTCGCTGCTCTCCAATGATAATTGGATGGATTTCCATTAAATTGACTAAGGGTATTTGCCGCAAAGGCTATATCTGGCCGTGTAGCATTAGAAATGTATATTAAAGCGCCTAGCAGTTCTCTATATGGAATACTTGCTGTAGTTTCCATGACTGTACTCGTGTTTTGGAAGGTTTCATTTGGTATCAAAGGTGTGCTAGCTGTTTTGCAATCTTCCATTCCAAATTTCTTTAGAGTCTCTTCTATATATTTTCGCTGATTTAGTCTTATTTCCCCAGTATCTTCCCCTCTTTCAACTTTCATTCCGAGAATATTTGTCACCTTACCTAAATCATTTATTTTGAACTTCTTCTTTAAATGTTCTTTTACGGTTAATAGTTCACTCAAGTCCTTTGATGCTATTAAAATATCGTCTACATATATAATAATTATGACGTCTGTCCTTTGCGTATCGTCTGTATACACGCATGGCTTAACTGGAGATTTATTCAGGCCAATACTCATTAAGAACTCATCTAATGTTCGATTCCATTCTCTTCCGGCTTGTTTTAAACCATACAATGGCTTATTTAATTTACACATTTTATTCTCTTCATTGGATTCTTCAAACATTTCTGGTTGTTGCATATAAATTGTATCTTTAAGGTCTCCTTGTACATAAGCTGTGATTACGTCCATATGATGTATGTACCACAATTGGCAAAATACATACGTGGCAAGAGAAACGGTAGCACAAAAAGTGCTCTAAGTTCATATTTATGTATATTAAATTAAAATATTTAACAAATAGTTCACAATGGCACGCTCCGCTATTCTGCTCACTCTTATCGCTTGCCTAATCGCAACTGACCAACTATGTTCCCACCTGGGCGGGCTTATCCCCACCGACGCACCCCGCGAACCAGGGCACCGCTCCATGCGTGCCCTTACATACATATGTATATCGATTGTCGCAATATTATTTAAATATTTAGAAAAAAAATATAAAAGAATCAGCTGAAAAATTGAATATGCCGCGCGTGTACTATTTTCAACAGGATAACGATCCTAAGCACGCATCATACATATGCAGGAATAGTTCTTATATAACGTTCCAAAATTGTTAAAAACCCCTCCCCAATCCAATTGAGCATGTTTGGGGAGAAGTAAAATCGAAAATGTTACAACATAATTTAACAAATAAAAAAGACTTCGAAACCAAACTACGCGAAGAATGGGACAATATTTCGCCAGGTTTCATCGAAAAATTAATTCTATCCATGCCGCGACGTTTGCAGGCAGTAATTGATAATAAAGGTTTCGCAACGAAATACTAATATATTATATTAAGTCCTCTGTATACAATATAATGCCATAAACGTCCATGTGTACGCTCAATTTTGAGTCACTGAAATAGTAGTATTTTTATATTTTCAGTTAAATCTAACCAAATAGTTAATGTTATCCAAAAACTTTTTTAAGGGTTCTTATCTAAACTATTCGAATAAATGCATACTGCATTATTGTACTAAAATATCAATGTTTTCATTCATTTTCCCGCCGATTTTCACTACCAACATCAGTGTACGCTCAATTTTGTGAGTAACTGTAAGTAAAAAATTATATAGCGTTTAGTCTCATTTTAATCACAACAGTTTCAGGAATATTTTAATACAATTTTCGTAACGAAATACGTAACAATACAAAAGTTTCACGATTGCATTAGAGTTGTTTCACAGATACGAAGACATTTAATCTTTCAAGGGTTGCCGCAGCTATAAGCCGCCTGGACGCGTCGGCTAGCCAAAACGTGTCAGTTTGCTACTGCCACTCAGAACCCGTGGGGACCCCCCAGTGCACAGTGGTCTGGAAACCCGCTTTTCGAAGCCAAAATTAATTTGTCAAGTTTAAAATATTTAAAAAAAAAATTTCCTATGAACTTGAAACCCTTCGATAATTCTCCGATGAGATATAGCGTTCTGAAGACAGATTGTGAAATTCAAAGTAAAACTATACGTTTTACATAGTTACTCATTATAGAATATCATAATACAGCTTTAACTGGCGGTTTTATACATATCAGCATGTCAAAAATAATACGACTATTTCTATAAGTTCGTAAGATTTTAGAAATGTATGCTTATTCACTGGAGGTTCTGGGGTAAGTGCCGTGGGATTCACCACAGTCCTCTTATCAAAAGGCATAGCCTGCCCCACTCCGTGGCCAGATCCTCCAGGAACAGAGTCCCTATTCTTAAGCAATGCAACGTCAGGTAGCTTGCCATATTTAAACTCTCTCTTCTATCTAATAAACAATCCCTCGACACTCGATAGTTGGAAAACCCAGAGCGGCCGCTTGCCGACAGGATGTTTGGTTTCATTCATTCATTTCCAAGACACTCTTTGACCACCCGTAGGACTGCGTCCCCATCATAAATTATCCATAGGGTGCGTAGCACTTCGCCACCTGATCCTATTCCTTTCCTTAAAAATACGCTATCGTTATCACTGCCAGACTGACCTGCTTCGGGCTCTCGAGAAGCGATCTTTTACACAGCAATGATACCCAATATCATACCACTCGACCCACCCTGATTTAGTCAATACATCGCAGCATACGATACCCATCAACGAAATGCAAATTCACTCACACAAACAGCTAGCAGCAACCAATATCAGACAGTATCATTTAATATGTACTTCTAAACAGCGGAACACGCCCAAATCAAGAATACAATCCTTTCACTTTCAGCAGCAGTTCAACTTGCTACAATAATCCCTTCTTACGTGCTTTAAATACAATCTGATCATTGAGCCAAACACAATCATAGCAGCATCGACTAGACATCACATTTCTAGTCAGCCATTTGCTAGTAAACGCAAAACGTTCCCATAGCCAACATTTTTACATCTTTGCTAGTAGACTAAACGTCCCAATAGCCCCACTTCTTTTGCTAGTAGATGCACAGCATCTCGATAGCCACATAACATCGCATTACTCCTTCGACCAATGCACCCTACATCCATATACATGTTCCAACCAAAGAAAAGACAAAGCTAAAAATAAAACTCTGACTAAAAAGAAGTATGACTTTCAGAAACTGCTTACAGACAAAATGTAGATCCTTTTTTTTTACATATTTATTCAAAATTCTAATATTTCACTACATATTTTAAACTTATTCTACATAATACTATCACGGCTCATCATCCGTAACCGTAGTCTATCTTTCGGTGCCACTTGTGGCCTCCCTGATTCGCTCAGAATTTTATACCGATCGTTTGGCAAGCTTTCAATAATTACAAATAGACCAATGTATTTTGTATGCAGTTTCGCCCTACGCGCTGTAGCAGCCTTAAAAAAAACCGTGTCATTCAAATTGTACTCAATGCTATTGTAGGGATTTGGTTGATTTTATCAAGTATGATAAAATAATCCCACGTATCTTATGTTGTAGTAAAGTTTATTAAAGACAAAGACGATTCGACAGTTAACATACAACTCTCTGATTCTCACAATATATATATTTCGCTGCTCGCTATTACGCACTGTTCGCTATTCGCTCTACTAATCAATTATATCTTTACCTCGGTACTCGCCGCCTTATACATATACTAAAAATGACACACACACGCACACCCGCTTGTACACTGTACCTCTCGGTCAACGCACTTTACTCTCTCGTCTTTCTCGCAACACTATTCTCTCTCTCACTCTCTGTCATGTTCGTTTCGGGGGTCGTTCACCTATTACCTGTGTCTATGATTTGTTATAACACCGGTGACCGACCCGTATCCTCGTCGGCTGCCGAAACAAACGTGTTTTCGCTTATTATTTAACACGTTCACGACGGGCTGAACCACCGGTGGTACATTCAAGTTTGTCCCAAGGAACGGGATGCGCTACCGGTGGTACATACACAATTGTCCCATCGGGCGGGCTGCGCCACCAGTGGTAAATTAACTATTGCCGCGTCATAACATTTAGAAAACTGATTGCTGTAATTAACAAATTTATTTACATCTTTCTTATCTATGAAATTGATCGAGTCGAATGCAAACATGCAGCAAACAGCGACATCTTTTGCCAGCAGCAGAATCGCGAAGGAATCTGCATGTATGAAATGTACTGGGTAGTTTGCACTGCCCAGGTTCGTGGTTATTTGCGCATGTGACGCACCTGAATTATGTACATATATGATAGAAAAAGTACTAAGCATGCGCAGTGTCACCTATTTCCGTTACATCGTAAACCGTCACATTTTGTTGAGCAAAGTGAGCGATAAAACATATTCTATGTTAACAGAAAGACTTATTATTTGACAACGCCCGCACGACAAAAAGACAATCGTGTGGCGACCATGAAATTGATCGAGTCGAATGCAAACATGCAGCAAACAGCGACATCTTTTGCCAGCAGCAGAAACGCGAAGGAATCTGCATGTATGAAATGTACTGGGTAGTTTGCACTGCCCAGGTTCGTGGTTATTTGCGCATTTGACGCATCTGGATTATGTACATATATGATAGAAAAAGTACTAAGCATGCGCAGTGTCACCTACTTCCGTTACATCGTAAACCGTCACATTTTGTTGAGCAAAGTGAGCGATAAAACATATTCTATGTTAACAGAAAGACTTATTATTGGACAACGACCGCACGACAAAAAGACAATCGTGTGGCGATCATGAAATTGATCGAGTCGAATGCAAACATGCAGCAAACAGCGACATCTTTTGCCAGCAGCAGAAACGCGAAGGAATCTGCATGTATGAAATGTACTGGGTAGTTTGCACTGCCCAGGTTCGTGGTTATTTGCGCATGTGACGCACCTGAATTATGTACATATATGATAGAAAAAGTACTAAGCATGCGCAGTGTCACCTATTTCCGTTACATCGTAAACCGTCACATTTTGTTGAGCAAAGTGAGCGATAAAACATATTCTATGTTAACAGAAAGACTTATTATTGGACAACGACCGCACGACAAAAAGACAATCGTGTGGCGATCATGAAATTGATCGAGTCGAATGCAAACATGCAGCAAACAGCGACATCTTTTGCCAGCAGCAGAAACGCGAAGGAATCTGCATGTATGAAATGTACTGGGTAGTTTGCACTGCCCAGGTTCGTGGTTATTTGCGCATTTGACGCATCTGAATTATGTACATATATGATAGAAAAAGTACTAAGCATGCGCAGTGTCACCTACTTCCGTTACATCGTAAACCGTCACATTTTGTTGAGCAAAGTGAGCGATAAAACATATTCTATGTTAACAGAAATACTTATTATTGGACAACGACCGCACGACAAAAAGACAATCGTGTGGCGATCATGAAATTGATCGAGTCGAATGCAAACATGCAGCAAACAGCGACATCTTTTGCCAGCAGCAGAAACGCGAAGGAATCTGCATGTATGAAATGTACTGGGTAGTTTGCACTGCCCAGGTTCGTGGTTATTTGCGCATGTGACGCACCTGAATTATGTACATATATGATAGAAAAAGTACTAAGCATGCGCAGTGTCACCTACTTCCGTTACATCGTAAACCGTCACATTTTGTTGAGCAAAGTGAGCGATAAAACATATTCTATGTTAACAGAAATACTTATTATTGGACAACGACCGCACGACAAAAAGACAATCGTGTGGCGATCATGAAATTGATCGAGTCGAATGCAAACATGCAGCAAACAGCGACATCTTTTGCCAGCAGCAGAAACGCGAAGGAATCTGCATGTATGAAATGTACTGGGTAGTTTGCACTGCCCAGGTTCGTGGTTATTTGCGCATGTGACGCACCTGAATTATGTACATATATGATAGAAAAAGTACTAAGCATGCGCAGTGTCACCTATTTCCGTTACATCGTAAACCGTCACATTTTGTTGAGTAAAGTGAGCGATAAAACATATTCTATGTTAACCGAAAGACTTATTATTTGACAACGACCGCACGACAAAAAGACAATCGTGTGGCGACCATGAAATTGATCGAGTCGAATGCAAACATTGTGGCGGTGAAACGGAGGGGAAAATAATATTGGACGATTGTACCGACACGGATAACTTTATTAATACTTGTAACGACGCTCACGTCTTGGCGTAATAGACTCTATGGTGTTTATTCTCTGAAGGCTTGTACAATACTAATATCTACGCTAGGCGCTAATTACTAGAATTCAAAAACTTAAAAGTAGTGTTATAAACCTAAGGTACTTAAACAACTAGAACTAAAGACTAGTGTCTTAAAACTAACTATGGTAACACTAAGCCTAGTTAAATCTAGTTACAACTATGTGCGCCCACCGACGGTAACTATGGTCGCTACTCTGCGACCAACGTCGGTAAACACCGGTCGCCACAGTACTCCCCTCCGAGTGAGTTTATTTACTTCAAACTCGCGAAGCTAATCATCTTATTTGGCCTTGGGCCAGAGTACATTTTTGGCGCTAACCTAGGTGTTCCTTCAGTTTCTTCCAGATAAGCTGGTTTTAAGCGTTCTATTGAAATTACGGTCAGTCTATTTTTGTATTGAATTTTAAAAGTTTTATGAGATATGCGCTCTACTACTTCAAATGGCCCCTCATAAGGAGCTTCAAGCGGTTTCCTCACAGCATCGATTCGAACAAATACATGTGAGCACGTATATAAATCAGAGTGCACAAAATTGCTTCTCTTCCTATGATGAGACATTGGCGTCGGCTTACCTTGCCTAATGGCCTCTCTAAATTTCTGTGAAAATATGTGAGGATTTGCCTCGTCACCATCGCTCACGAAAAACTCTCCAGGTATTCTTAAGGTGGCACCATACACCATTTCAGCTGCTGACGCTTTAATGTCAGCTTTGTAGCTAGTTCGAAGTCCCAGCAACACCGTTGGCAAAATCTCCAGCCAATTTTTATCTTGGTGGCACATTATTGCGGCCTTCAATGACCTGTGCCACCTCTCAATCATCCCGTTCGACTGGGGATGGTACGCCGTTGTTCTCGTCCTGCTGCAACCTATCAGTCGCTTCAGAGACTCGAACAACTGCGACTCGAACTGTGACCCTTGGTCAGTCGTAATGGTTACATACTGGTGCTCCGAACCTGGCTATCCAGTTCTCATACAGCGCTGCGGCGACTTTCTCAGCCGAGCTGTCGGTTAATGGTACCGCCTCAGGCCACCTGGAAAAGCGATCGATGATGGTGAGGCAATATCTGTATCCTTTAATTATTGGCAATGGACCAATTAAATCAGCATGTATATGTTCGAATCGACCCTTGGGGATCTCTATTTCCTCCGGCTGCGGATTATTCCGCTATTCCACTGTCTCATTTCACAACTCCCATCACCGTATCCCACAACTCTATTCGAGAAAACGCGTCGGCTACCGTGTTGTCTTCGCCTTTAATGTACTGAATATCGGTGGTGATTTGGCTGATAAAGTCTAATTGGCGTGTCTGTCTTGGACTAGCTTTGTCTGCTTTCTGCAGAAATGCATACACCAACGGTTTATGGTCCGTTAATATACGCAAATCTCTACCTTCTACAAGATGCCTGAAAAATCTGAGACTCTTGGAGATGGCTAAAAGCTCTCTGTCGTACACGCTATACTTTATCTGGGCCTTTTCCAATTTCCTCGAGAAAAATCCGAGTGGTTCCCACCTACCGTTAACAAATTGCTCCAGTACGGCTTCTATGGCAACATCCGATGCGTCCGTACGCAATGCTATTGGAGCATTTTCGACAGGATGGCATAGGAGCGATGCGTCCGAGATTTGCCTCTTGCTTTCCTCGAAAGCTTTTTCGGATTCATCGTCCCAATTCACCAACCTTCGGTCCCTTTTCTTGGCTCCCTTGAGGTGTCCATTTAAAGGAGTGAGCCAATGTGCTGCGCGGTGTAAAAATCGTCTGTAAAAATTCAGAACACCTAAATAGCGCCGCAAATCGGCTACCGTACGTGGTTTAGGGAAGTCTCGGATCGCCTGAATCCGTTCATCCAACGGGGCGATCCCTTCACTAGAAACCTTGTAACCAACGTACTTCACCTCAGATTCCGCCAACTGACATTTGGCCAAATTGATAATCAGCCCGTTTGTTTGAAGCTTTTCAAACACTGTGCGCAGATGCTTCTCATGCGATTCTGCGTCAGGGGATGCTACTATGATGTCATCAATGTAGCTGTGACAAAAATCTAATCCCCTGAGCATATTGTCCACGAGCCTCTGGAAAGTCTGTGCTGCATTGCATAGACCAAATGGCATGACCGTAAACTCGAAAAGCCCGAAAGGCGTGATGACGGCTGTTTTCGGTATGTCCTCGGGTGCTACTGGAATCTGGTAGTAGGCCCGGGCTAAATCTATCACCGAAAACACCGTACATCCGCTGAATTGATGTGCCACATCGTGAAGATGCGGCAACGGATATTTATCCGGAACGGTCAAGCCATTTAATCTACGATAATCTCCACATGGTCTCCATTCACCCGTTTTCTTGGGCACTATGTGGAGCGGACTAGCCCACTGACTCATGGATGGCCGGCAAATGTTCTCTTTGAGCATTTGCTCAAATTCTGCCTTTGCCACCCTGAGTTTCTCTGGGGGTAGTCGCCTCGCTCTTTCAGCAATCGGGGGTCCCTCTGTAATTATGCTATGAACAACCGAATGTTTGATATTTTTCCTGGCGGTTGGATTAGTTATAGCGGAGAATTCTCTTAAAAGCGACTCGTATCTATTGGTACGATCTATGGTCGTAATCGTCTCCGTCTTGTCGGTTGTCACAGTGGCGTTCGTAAATAGGTTAGTATTCCCATCTACTAGTCTCTTGCGTCGCAAATCGACTAGCAGATTGAAATTGTGTCAAAAGTCTGCGCCTAGGATGGGTTTGGCTACGTCCGCTACAATAAACCGCCAGGAAAAATCGCGACGTAAACCAAAACTCAATGCTATTAACTTTTCACCAAATGTATTTATAATTGCCCCGCTTGCTGAAAAAAGCGTGTAGGTGCACGGCTGCATGCACCCCTTACCAAAATCTCGTGGCACAACGGAAACATCTGCGCCCGTATCGATAAGAAAACCAATACCGGTCTTCCTATCGGACACAAACAAGCGCCGACTTTCCGCGACGTCCTCCAGCGCCTCTATTCGAGACGTCGCGACTGGTTTTCCGCCCTCTTATCCGGGGCTGTCCAAGAGCAGGGCTTCCTGCACCGGAAGTTATATCATCACTTTAACAGTATCTACAGAGAAGTGTAATTAATAAAATAGTAAAATAAACGTGGCGTAAGACATAATAAAATGGCGCAACTAAATATGATAGAATAAAGTCACAGACGATGAAAATTAAATGTGTTCAAGTACAAAAGAATTCCAAAAGTCAAACAAAAGTAAAAAACGAAGTGCTTCTCTTCATACATCAGAGAATTATTTATTTTGGTGAATTTCTTTAAAACATTGTAAGCACACAGCCGGCTGATGGTTGCAAAGAGGGCAAAACGTAGTAAGTAACGCGCTTGGCTTTTTTGGCGGCTATGGGGGCGCCTATCTGTTCAGATAATTTTCTATAGCACTCTCTACAGCGTTTACGCACACTTCTTGCAGAGCCCGAATATCTGTCTATAAAATGATGTTTGTTATGCTCTATTTGGGTTATTGGCATTTCGTCAGCTGATAATAATTTATCAATCATTTTTTCCCTAAATTTCAAAATGCTAATTTGACGACTGCCCTATTGCTTGTGTATGTAATATGCATTTACCACTGCTGTACCGCAAAGTAGCTGTACTACAATCTTTTTATACCATTGTACTGTTTTTATTAAGCAATTATAATAAGATGACATTTGATCTGACAAATCGACGCCTTTCTTTGCATTATTATAATCAAAAACGAGATCAGGTTCCTTTTTTCCAGGTTTCCCTTCGATTAGTACACACTTATGATTTTTCCAAGTTGTTAACATGGAAACTGTTCTTTTATTAGTCCACTTAACGAATTTTATGCCAAAACTATTTTCAACGGCCATAATTTTACCACGTTTGTGCTTTTTCTTTGCTTCTACTGCCAAAAATTTTCGGTTTTGCTGCACTGTGGCGCAAAAATACGTTTGTTTTTGTAAGAGTGATTGTGCTAGGGAATACTGGAATAATAGGTGTCTGTATACAAAGTTCGATACTCAAATAATAAGCCATTCATCAGTTTTTCCACAACATCGTATGAATGTCCATTTGTTGAAGTGGTTGAGCTTTTTCCGGTATACACATCTAAGTCATAAGTATAACCATTTGGTAAACACAACTTATATAATTTTATGCCATATTTATGACGTTTCCCTTTGATGTATTGGCGGAAACTCAGGCGTCCACGCCATAAAATCGTGCTCTCATGTATTACAACAGTTTTCCCAGGTTTCACTGTACTCTTGAATGTATAAAGAATTTCTTCCATGATGTGTCTAATTTTGTTCAAGGGATCTTCGATTCTGCATGATGTATTATCGGAGATATGTAAATACTGCAAAATGGCCAAGAAACGATCGCGTCTCATGACACGCTTTATACGGGCTTTACCGTACATATTATTTTCGGACCAATATAATCTAATGTCTGGCATTTGTATGATCCCCATAATTAATAATATACCGATAAAACCCTTCATTTCGCTTATCGTAACGGATACCCAGCAGCTCTGATATTTTTTTGTCTTTTTACCAATGCCACCTTGCATGGCATATTTATTTGTTGCTTGAACCATAAGTCGAATTATGCTATCGGTTACAAATAGCTTATATATTTCTAACGGATCATCGCAATTAATATTTTGTATTAGAAGCTCCGTGTCTTGCCCACGCCCATGTTCTATCACTTCTGTTTCTGTTTCTCTTCTCTAAATCGATTGCCATTCTCCCTCTTGGAATGTCATATTCGCACACAAATGTAAATTCGAAAGTCTAATGCATGTATTCTGAATAGTAGATTCTTCCTCTAATGTACTCTCATCTGAAGTGTAGCAGATAGGTCGTAGCCTTTTCCGTCGATAACATATAAGAGATTCATTTGATGAATCATCGAATATTCTCTTCGACATCCTAATGGGTAATTATTTTAACTGACATTCGATTTGGAATTAAGTTATAATACATATACAAACGTTATATTCCTTTAAAAATACTTCAACTAAATACAGTATTGTCTCGATAGTTGCGAAAGCCTCGGGACTGAACGTTTGCAACTAGCGTGTAGTTCCTACGTTGTTTGAAATTTGCCGACAGCGTCGAACGTAGAAAAGGACAGCGAGTAAAGATAAGCGGCCGAGCAGCCAAGCCAAAAGACGATCGCAGCTTCTCTTTTCTTTTCACTACCTATCCTTTTCTGCGGTCGAAACTTATTAACGTTAATTAAGCCAGTAAATATAGTCCAAATTATATCGTGTTTGGTGTCATTTTACTCAGAAAAATGTCAGCTATGCTATGTAAAAATTTCATAAGAAAAGGATGAGAAATGGCAAAGTTTCATCGTTGAATTAGTATTACCTCACCGATATACCCGACCCCGGATCGCGTTACACTGATCGGCAAGCGAGCTTCTGGACGCCTCTAGGGGTATACCCCCCAGGAGTGGGGATAAACTCTTTGCAACTATCGTGCAGCTCTTTTTCGCAACTATCGAGACAATACTGTATTGAGATATGTACAGAGCACCGACTCGGAACAAGGTGTAGTTCTGACAGGAACAACAATGTGTGTTTTTATCTTGATTGTTTTATGTTTACAAAAGATGGACAATGTTAAATAAGTAGTGTAGCGACTTAAATTTTCGCGGCTAAGGTGGCGCACAAACGGTGGCTCGCCGTCGCGCAGCCCCGCGGCGCACGTAGTAGAACAATCCTCCAGATGGGAGAAAGCACGAAAACAAAGCCGCCCCATGGCGAAGAGAGTAAAATCAGGCCGCGTCGTGAACGTGTTAAAGCGCTAAACGGTTCTGACTCATACACCCGACCCCCTTTGCAGTGATATCTGACCTCACATATCCTCTGCATCTTCCTCGTCACTGAGATCGAAATCTGGATCATGGACGCAGCCTTTCATATATTCCGCTGCCGTACTGCTTTTCTTCGGACCCTCATGCTCGCCGAGTTTGACCATGTAGCGGTCATTTCGCAACGGTTTAATTACCTGATAAGGGCCGTAGTACTTCGCCGCTAGCTTCGTCCCAGAGGCCTGCTAGGTTCTCCTAATCGCCACTAAGTCGCCTTCTCTATACGCTGTATTGGCTTCCCGGCGTTTAACAAAACTTTTTATTTTCCCGCTGTATTTCCGCGATCTTTTCATTAGCACCTTCCCTTAACTCGCACCTGCTTCCGTCGAACGCGGAAGCCCACTCGCGTTCTAGTAGCTCCCTTAACGGTGGGTGCTCTTGCAGGCGTATGTCGACTCCAAACATCACCCGGAAGGGAGTCATGTCTGTACTGCCGCTAACCGTGGCGTTCAAAAACTTTTGGCAACGTTCGAGGTACTTGTACCATTCCTCGGGACGAGGGGCTGCTAATTTTGTCAGGATCGGTATCAGTACCCTGTTAACCCTCTCTACCTGCTCGTTACCCCTCGGCATTCCGGTTGTAATGGTCACATGCTCTATTTCCTCTGTGGCACAATAGTTTTTGAATTCGTGCGAGGTGAAGGCCGTGCCGCGATCGGATATTATACGGCGCGGATTCCCGAAAATTACTGATTGCTTTTTGAGCCTATCTATTACCTCAACGGTCGCTGTACTTTTAGTCGCATACAACCAGGCGAATTTCGCAAACGTGTCTACATCTAGGAAGATGCGCTTATAGCTTTTTTCGTGGACATTAGCGGCCCCAAGTGGTGGATATGGTACCTGTCTAGTGGGGTTTCGCCCTTCTCTACAGGGTGTAAGAACCCCTCCTGCTCCCCGTGCTTCCGGTTAGCGAGGATGCAGCTGACAAAATTTGCAATAACCTTCTCGATTTTAGGCTTCATATGCGCGAACCAATAATCTCGTTTGACGATCGATTCTGCTTTTCCGCCTGCGAAGTGTCCAAGCTCGTGCGCTCGTTTAATTATGCTAGTTGGCATCGACCGTGGCACTACTAATTTATAGTCGTCTTCGATGACTTTGAACAGGAGACCGCCCTGCACGCAGTATCCGCTTATCGGGTCTTCCTTCAGGATTTCAGTGGGTAGCGATACTTAACGATCTTACGATTCAATTGGCGGTAATCGACGCACAACCGCGACGATCCATCCTTTTTACGTGCAAGAACGAGTGACCCCGTCGCGCAGCCATTCCCGTATATGCACGTTCACCTCGTCGCGTTCCGTTATGGATAAACTTCTAGCCCTCTGATAAACGGGCTCCTCGACCCTTAGGACAATCGACATCTCGACTCCTACCTCGCGTTTTTTCTTTGGCTCGTAGCCTTCTACCAGGGACACCATACGATCTTTGATCCACGTGTCTTCTACAGTATCTACCTAAAAATCTAATTTTTATATAAATAAATATAGAGATACAACGATTAAATTTACCTCCTCGCAACTCCTCGGGCAAATCACTTTCCGACTGTCTTGTTTCGCCTAGACGATGAATCTCGATATACCTGTGCCTGATAACCAGCTGTACGTTTAGAAAGTCAATTCCCAGCAAAAGGCTATGCCTCATCAGCGATTCGGGCACGCCGTGTACCGTGATAGGGTACACGGACCCGTCTATTTCAATGGTGATTGTGAACCCCCAACGTTTTATTGGAAATTGACCCTATACCATCAAACGAAACCTGGTTGTGTTGCAACCGCGGCGCGCCTATCCTATCGTACACGTCTGCTCGCATTAGCGTTACACCGCTCCCCGTATCAATAAGCGCAGTTATTTCCGCATTATTTACCGCTGCAGCTTTGAGGTACTTCCCTTTCGTTGTGGCCTCGGGTGAGTCACGGCGGCTGACATCTTCTTGGGACATTTGGAGGCGATGTGTCCGAATTCCCGGCAGTGGAAACACTTCGCACCCCTGTCTCTCAGCTGGCATTCAGCTGCTCGATCGCCCCAGCGTTTCCAGTGTCGCTGTTGAAACTCCCTTTTTCTGGTAACCCTGCTCGGAAGATGGTGGAACATCGTCCGCATTTTCCTCAGCAAGTCGTCCGTGGGCATCGCGACGTGCTCGCGCCTTGAATGCAGCCACTCCACTGCGTTTTCTCTCAGCCGCGACCCCAGCAGTACCATGGCCTCACAATCGGACAAACCATGGGCCCTTCGTAGAAGCTGAAATTGCCGTTCCCAATGGTCATATGGTCCGTCCCCGTCAAAGTATTGGGTTGTTCGGAAAGTTCCCGCCGCTTTCCGATAGATTACGCAAGACCTCTGTAGGAACGCTCAATTATTAAAAACTGTTTTAATATTATACATTTTCTGAAAGATGGCGCTTTCGCTAACATCAACATTGGTTTAATCGTATTTGTGTAGGATTATTTTTATAGGAATTGTGATTGTTAATTAAACTGTATCTCAACTCTTAACTATTTTATTAATATGGCATATCACCGCACAATACTCTTCTCAACAATAATCTCCAAGGCTTCGCAAGCCCTTCTATTCTCTTCCACGTCTCAAACTATTCTCTCAATTCACTCACGACTCAACTCTACTATGCTCTCCGATTCTACTCTGGTTCTCGCACGCAACGTCCATTCAATATATTCGTTCACTCTTAGCTTTCATCTCATTCTATCCTTTATTCGTTCTCACTCATTAAGGCACACACCGACACACACATCCTTGCCACGTGTCGCAATTCGACTACGGGTCACCATGCACTCAAGACTCCACATGCATTCCCCGAAACCGTTCGCTCCTTCGAAGATATAAACATTCACCCGATCCACATTCGACGTTTCCACTAACACTCTTCATTCACACCTCGCGGCTCATTCGATACTTCTCGTCACACGATTCATACAAAACCCTTTCATATCATTTCCACGAATTCTTGCATCCCACATTTGTTTAGTGTCAATATAAACATGGAGAACGAAAAAGTGCATTTTCGACATTTAATGCTTTTTTACTACCGCAAAGGCAAGAATGCTGTTCAAGTCGCAAAGAAGATATGTGCTGTTTACGGAGATAATGCTGTAGGTGAACGAACAGTGCGAGAATGGTTTGTGAAATTTAGACGGGGCGAATTTAACTTGAAGACAGGCAACGCTCCGGTAGGCCATTAACGGTTGATGATGATCAAATCAAGGCTCTGATCTCAAGTAATCCACGTATTACCACTCGTGATTTAGCAGAGAGGCTTAAAGTGTCGAATTCGACCAATCATGGGCATTTGACGCGGATTGGCTTTGTTAGTCGCCTTGATGTTTGGGTACCTCACGCATTGACCGAAAAGAATTTAATGGACCGTATTTCAGCGTGCGATTTATTGTTCAAACGAAACGAAAACGATCCATTCTTGAAACGAATGATAACAGGCGATGAGAAGTGAATCGTCTACAACAATGTTGAGCGAAAACGGTCACGGAGACATTCTAGTGAGTCGCCATCAACCACTCCAAGGGCCATCCATCCCCGGAAAGTTATGCTCTGTTGCTGGTGGGATTGGAAGGGCATTGTCTATTACGAGCTGCTGCCGAATAATCAGACTATTAATTCGGAAAAATATTGTAGTCAGCTAGACAATCTGAAGCAAGCCATTGACCAGAATCGTCCAGAATTGGTCAATCGTAAAGGCGTGGTCTTTCACCACGATAACGCTAGACCACATGTGTCTTTGGCTACTCGGCAAAAGTTGTTGGAGCTTGGCTGGGATGTCCTCCCGCATCCTCCATATAGTCCTGACTTGGCGCCATCGGACTACCATCTCTTCCGCTCTTTGCAAAATTCGTTAAACGGAAAAATTTTTAATTCTTTGGAAGACTGCAAACAACACCTGGAGCAGTTTTTTAGTAATAAGCCAAGGACGTTTTATGAGAGGGGGATAATGAAACTTCTCAAAAGATGGCAAACAGTTATCAAACAAAATGGTGCATACATCATTAAATAAACTTGATGAACAGTACAATTTTTTTTGTATTTAATTTACTCCAAAAATCGGCAGAGACTTTCCGAACAACCCAATAGCTCAGCAATTCGGCAATCGCCGTCACACTCGTTCTCGTTCGATGCGATTCTCCGAATGTCGGCGCGTATGAGACGTCTGTTGGCTGCCTCACATCTTCTGCTGTTGTCGGTCGAGTTGGACTGGCTGCTAAGTTCAGCTGCTGCGCTCTTTGCATCAGCTCGATTTCTCTGCGTGCCAGATCCAATTCCTTCTGGATCATGTCGCGTTCTCCTCGAGCCATCTCCATTTCACGACGCATCCACTCCGATCCTTGTTCCTCCTTTCCTTGATACTCCGTCATCGTCGGCTCCTGCACACCCCTTGGCGTGTCCGACAGCAGTTCTCCCAGTGGATCGGCACTCATGAGTCGGTCGTTGGACCGTGAGCTCACTGAATTGCGTTTTTTTTGCGATCCGGCACCAAACATACAATTACCACACCGATATTACTTGTAATATCGATTCCGGACGAGTCCCCAATTTGTAGGGATTTGGTTGATTTTATCAAGTATGATAAAATAATCCCACGTATCTTATGGTGTGGTAAAGTTTATTTAAGACAAGGACGATTCGACAGTTACATACAACTCGCTGATTCTGAAAATATATACATATATCGCTGCTCGCTATTACGCACTGTTCGCTATTCGCTCTACTAATTAGTTATGTCTTTACCTTCGTCCCCGCCGCCTTATATACTAAAAATGACACACACGCACGCACACCCGCTTGTACACTGTACCTCTTGGTCAACGCACTTTACTCTCTCGTCTTTCTCGCACACCCATTCTCTCTCTCTCGCTCTCTATCATGTTTGTTTCGGGGGTCGTTCACCTATTACTTGTGTTTATGATTTGTTATGACACCGTTGACCGACCCGCATCCTCTACGGCTGCCGAAACAAACATGCTTTCGCTTATTATTTAAACCGTTAAACGGTTCTGACTCCTACATTATTCGGATGTTTTTTATTAAAATTTTCATTTTGCTTCTCTGCATTTTTTAACAATTTCTCCGAAGCAATTTTCGTGTGATTCAGGTAATTCGGACCCATAATGTAAGGCATTTCCTGCGTTCCGGTTAATTCCAAATAACAAATAGCTTGGCGCAAATCCAGTCGACGACTGTTTTGTTGCGTTTAATGATTCCTGAATTTTACATAATTCGTTCGACCATTCTGAGGATTTCGAAACATCTGCAGTTAAAAAATTTGTAACCGTAACGACATACCGTTCAACTTGGCCATTCGCGCGTGGTGCACCTGTAGCGATTAAATGTAATTCTATATTCTGCTTTTTCAGCCACTGCTGTAATGATTTAAATGTCAAATTCGTTCCCCTATCTAACACCACATCTCGCGGTCTGTCAAACAGCGTCAATCTCTGTTTAAACACCTGCAACATCTCAGCACCACTTAACGATATTAAAGCAACTAACTGCCAATATTTAGTGAATCCATCTACTATTAATAAGATATGTTGATATCCCTCCTTCGTCTGTGTAAAAGGTCCCACACAATCACAGTGTATCGTATCGAATGGAACCGGTCTTTTATAAATTGAATGCAATAAACCTTGCTGCGGCCCTGCATGACATTTAGATACGACACAGGTGCGACAATTCCTTACATATTTTTGCACGAAATAGTGCATACGAGGGAACCAGAATTTTCGGGCTATGCACTCATACGTGTTTTCACACCCCACATAACTGTTCTCATCATGATAAAGACGCAATAAAGCAATCCAATATCCCTTCGGTATGCAAAAACACGAAATGCTATTTCCCTTACTGCTTCATATTTTACGGCATAAAATACTATCAATCACACAGAAGGCACATGCAGTGCGTCTCCGTTTTCCACCTGTTGAATTAAAGCCTGAACCTCCTCGTCGCACCTTTGGGCAACTGTAATCCAAGAGTCAGTAGATATTAATTGTTTATTTAAACGAGCCACATTTACACACCTTCCCACAGGCGGATTTCTACTCAAAAAATCTACAAGCTCAATTTGCTTCCCCTTATGGTATTCTATGTCAAATTAAAAATCCTGAAGGTATACCCATCATCTAGCTATACGTGGCAAAATATATTTTTTATCTTTCGTGGCTTTTAAAGCATAAAGCCCTAAAAGGTATACTCGAAAATATTTGAGAGCATTAACCACTGCAAGTGTTTCTAGCTCGTAAGAATGATATTTGGATTCTTCGTCCGTAGTTTGGCGACTAAAATACGATATTACACGCAAATTCCCATTCACTCTTTGGAACAGTATACCTCCATAACCGACAGAGCTTGTATCTGTGTGCAATTCTGTGTCTTCACTAGGATCAAAAATGACTAACAACGGTGCCGACACTAAATGATCAATCACGCATTTACGAGCTTCAACCTGTTTTCGTCCCCATTCCCATGGAACATTATTTTTCGTAAGTTTTGTAATGCACGTCGTACGAACTGCGAATTCCGGCACGAATTTTCGGAAGTAACTCGCAATCCCCACAAATTGCCGGACTTGTTTAACATTCGTAGGAACAGGAGACTCGATTAATGCTTTAATCTTCCTTTTTCCTGTTTGCATACCATCGGCAGATACTTTACGTCCTAAATAGTCGGTAGTCGTTTGAAAAAATTTACATTTATCCACGTTGATCGAGAAACCAGCCTTATCTAACGCGCTTAATACACGATCCAAATATTCTATACCATCCTCTTCAATCTTAGAAGGAACAATAACATCGTCAATATACACGACGGCTATGGAAAATCTAAGATTAGCCAGCGCTGCGTGTATACAACGGCGTGTATACTGCGCCAATCCAGACGGCATACGAAGATATTCGTACTGACTATCGGGCGTAACAAAAGCCGTCTTTCCTCTTGAATCATGATCAATTGGAATCAGATGAAAACCAGACGCCGTGTCCAACGTGTTACAAAATTTTTCCTGCCCTAATCGGTCCAACTGATCCTCAATCAAAGGTAAGGGATAACTATCTCCAGCCGTGATTTTATTTAGTCCCCGATAATCCACACACATTCGTGTACCGCCACCCACCTTATGTAAGCGTTGGCTGGATCGGGTGTCGTCGCAAGGCCCTTATCGGTGTTTATGGTAAGGCGCCACGGAGTCGCCGTTGCGACAGAGGGGTGGTATGGCTTCGACATGGGAAGGGACAGTGTTTTTTGAGAGGGCCCAGTCCTGTCGAAGAAACAGAAGAATAAACCCAGCATTGTTACTTTACTTGAGAGAGCCTATAATCATTGAAAGACCCTTCCATCCTAAACATAGGTATTAAAATAATAGGGCCTCATAATTCCTCATAATCCAGAATGTTCTCCCCAAGAATGAGATCATAAGTCATCCCAGAATCAGGAACCACTAAGAACTGAATCTCAGCTGCCGCATTTTCCGCCGGTATAGTTAGTACCGAGCGGCCAATTACCGACACGAGTCTGCCGCCCAAACCATAAACAGCGTTAAAATATGGTTCGATTTTGCAGTTTGCTTGTTTCGTGATTTTCTCACGAACCATGGAACATTCGGCACCGGAATCTAATAAACAGCGTACCATCAAATCACCGAATAAAAGGGGCGTAAGACCAAGTTCCTTAACCCGAAGAGCATTGGCTTCCAGTTTTCTAGGATCTAAAGGGTGTTTTTTTTAGCTTAGATAGAACTTTCGATAGGGATAACTGTCAATACAAGCTGTCGTTCTGATTGCTCTTGTTGATATTTAGGTTCAGTATAGTCTGGCAAATCATCATGAATAGACTCACGCTTGAACAACGCTACCAAATTATCCAAATTTACTTTGAAAATCAGTCGTCGATTCGCGCAGTCGTCGATTGACGAATCGATAAATTTGGATCTTCTTCCACACTTTCATTTACAGCGGCAATATTCTCTTCAGTGCGCACGTTCCTTTGTCGTATTGGAGTTATTGCATTATTTAGAGAGTATGTGGTACGAAATCTATCCACTGTTCGACGGATGGCTTGCTCAGATGGACGATTGTGTATGCCAAAAAATTCACGAAGTCGTCTATAAGTTGCGCGAATCGACGACTGATTTTCAAAGTAAATTTTGATAATTTGGTAGCGTTGTTCAAGCGTGAATCTATTCATGAAGATTTGCCAGACCATACTGAACATAAATATCAACAAGAGCAATCAGAACGACAGCTTGTATTGACAGTTATCCCTATCGAAAGTTCTATCTAAGCTAAAAAAAACACCCTTTATTTTCGCTCTTTTCCGCAGCTGGTCCTCCCGCAAGGTTCTTTGTTTCTTTTCCCCAACATTGAGACTCCGTGTGCCCCCGCTTTAAACAAAAAGTACACGTGATGATGTTACTGAACTTCACCTCCTCTCGGGACGCGTCTCTCGTTTCCTTCCTCTTCTTTGAACACTCTCTTTCCATATGTCCTACTTCGTTACACTCGAAGCATCGCTTGCGAGGGAAAAAACGCACTTGTGAAGATCCAGGGCGCGCAATTGAACGTCTATTATATTCACGGGAATGTCCGCTTTGCTCACGCGATTCATTCCGCCGCGAACGATCACTCTTTTCCTTATTTGGCACTTTCACGAAATGAGCAATTCCACTCAGCAAATCAGCGGTAGACGTATACCGAGCATTAATAAGCGATTGTCGAACACTCGCATCCTGAACATGTTCAATCACCAAACTAATCAACTCGTGATCTTTAAAGTCTATTTGAGTCTGTCCGTAATATTTTAATTTATTACGCGCATACTCCGTGTAAGATCCTGCCGAATCACTATTGTAAGACACCGCATAAGAAAAGCGCTCACACAGTCGATCTTCGGACACAATCGCCGAACATACAGTGGCGAGCATATAAATAGGGAAATAGGTCCATTAATATGTAACACGATATAATTTCGTGTTTATAACTGTATTCCCTTATTACACTTTCAGCTTTAGTTACTCGTAGTCTAAGAAACAATATAGTACCAAAACATTGCGTCTTCCTTTGTTTAGAAGCAGTCACTAGAGCTCAAGTCTTATTAGTGGTGTTACGAGCCGAGGGCTAACAAGGGAAGGCTCTTAAGTGGTCGACTCGGATTTTAATGTCCTTTTGTAGGTTCATATTACATATGTCCCTGATGCTCTACGTAAAATATTAGGTGTAGTTATTCAGAAACTTTAAAGATATTAACAATTAAAGTTTCATACCTTTATGTGCCGTCCATATCTTCTAGAAATAGAAAAGAATCTTGAAGAAGATTGGTAGCCCAGTGACATGGTTTGTGGCCTGTATTGTAGAGGTCCCAGGTTCGAATCCCGGTTAAATTGATTTTTTTATGCACATTTTTTGGCTTATAACTAGTTCATTTCAAATATTAATAACGTTGAAACAGTATTTCTTTACAATGCGTTCGTTGTAGTGAAGATGCGGTTCACACTGTTTATGATCAGATTAGAGATAAACTGGAGTAAGTTTCCAATTTCACGCATAGGCACAACTCCCCACACACGTCGACCTCTATTATTTATCTTAATATATACAAACTAAAGAGTTTTCGAGTTTTAATTTTTGTGATTTATGGACATTGTGCGAGAATATCGCCAAAATGAAATCATGAATACAAAAAAAAAAAATGAATTTAACCGGGATTCGAACCCAGGACCTCTACAATACAAGCCACACACCATGTCACTTGGCTACCAATCTTCTTGAAGATTCTTTTCTATTTCTAGAAGATATGGACGGCACATAAAGGTATGAAACTTTAATTGTTAATATCTTTAAAGTTTCTAAATAACTACACCTAATATTTTACGTAGAGCATCAGGGACATGTGTAATATGAACCTGCAAAAGTACATTAAAATCCGAGTCGACCACTTAAGAGCCTTCCCTTGTAAGGGGCACGGCTGCGGAGCCGAGGATCGGTTGTTTATGGTTTTTCGTTAGTTGTTAAACGGGCCGGTGCTTATTTCATCACCGGGATCCGTTTAAGAAAGGAAAATGCGTGGACGAACCAGAGCGTATTTCAGAACTGGGAGCCACTAGGAAGGTTGTCGTGGACGAACCAGAGCGTATTTCAGAACTGGGAGCCTCTAGGAAATGTTAGTAATTGTTGCCTCGTAACTATCGATACAAATTGACCAATTTCTATATCAGGAGAAATTGATATATGAAAGTAAGTTCAAAAAAAAGAAATAAAAAAAAATAATTCTGAAATGTATATCTCGAGCGGTTGAGATATATCTATTCGGTGGATTCTATATACTACTTATGATTGGTATAGGAAACAGAAAGAAATGAATATATCTATGATCAAATAATAAAATGTCTATATTCTATATATCAAGTAAATTACAATATGTAATTATCGTGGACTCAAAGAACCCACGTTTACAGTCTTTAACGTTATAAATATGAAATGCTTGAAAGGGAATGCGACCCGATCTTGCTGTCTTTCGACGAATGCGAACTTTGAAATAAATATCGATGATCGAAAGGGAATTTAACCCGATCTCACTAACTTTCGACAAATGCGAACTTTATAAATAACGGTTGATGATCGAAAGGGAATTTAACCCGATCTCACTGAGCTAGAGTATTCAAACAGCCTAAGTCGCAACGTATCACGAAGCCAGTTATTTGGATACTGAGCCCTTAATAAATAGAAGTTGATCGAAAGGGAATGGAACCCGATCTCACTGGCATCAGTATGGCTATCTGGCACCGACATTGTACACAGGTAGTAAGGTCCATACTGAGCCACGAGAGTAGATTTCATGCCCTTTTTATATCCGAAAAGCGGACCAAAAATATGGTGGGGGTACAGAATCTTGCAAGGGAGTCCAAAAGATCGCCCTGAAGCGTTGCGTCATCGCGCCATCGCGGAAGGGGCAGACTCGACTGCATGCACTCTCGATTTCCATATAAGGGCATAATAGACGAAACGAAGGAAACAGTACTTCCTACGTAACAGTGGTAACATTCTTAACGAGCATCTAAATAGGGAAAACTGAATTTTTCATTTCCAAAGCATATTTCGGTAAGTTTATGTAATTATAAAGTGCAGATAGGCGTAGTAGTTGCAAAATATAGTTAATAATATCATTGTTTACACATAGAAATGGGTCGTGGAAAACATATTATGGCGACACAGCGTCTAGACATTCTCCGTCCTCGAAATGAGAAATTAACACTTCGTGCAATTTCTGAGCGTCTTAATATTTCGATTAATGCTGTCCATCAGGCATTGAAGCATATCAAAGTGAATAAGAGTGTTAGTAACAAAGTACGCAGTGAAAGACCACGAAAAACAACGCCACGATTCGACAGAACAATACATCGTCTTTCAGAAGCGGACCGATTTCGGACTGCAGTTGACCTTCGTCGTGAAATTTCAACAGCAATGGGTGCACAAATTAGTGTCCATACTGTTCGGCGACGTTTAATTGAATTTGGACTAAGAGGTCGTGTCGCACGTAAAAAACCATTCATAAGTAAACGGAATCAAAAGGCGAGAGTAGCGTTTGCTAAAGAGCATCTTCTGTGGACAAGACAACAATGGGCCAAAGTCATCTTCACTGATGAATCCAAATTCAATTGCTTCGGATCAGATGGAAGATGTTACGCAAGACGGCGAGTAGGTGAAGAATTTGATCGAAAATGCTTGAAGTCGACCATTAAAGGAAGAGGAGGTTCTGTAATGGTGTGGGCTGGTATGACTATAAACGGTCCTGGTCCAATTTGCCGTATTAATGGTATTTTGGACCAGCATCTCTATGTTGACATCTTGGACAGACATTTAATTCCTTTCACCCAGGAAAATATGTCGGAACATTGGATATTTCAGGCTGATAAGGATCCCAAACACACGTCTCGAAAGGCAAAGCGATTTTTGGAAGAATATGATGTTAATGTTATGTGTTGGCCATCACAGTCGCCCGATTTAAATCCAATCGAGCATCTTTGGAATGACGTGGATAAAGAAATTAAAATGAAAAAACCTTCAAATGTAAACAATTTATACAAAATAGTCGAAGATGCTTGGAATAACATTTCAATCGATCGTTGCATTCGACTTATTCATTCTATGCCTCGTCGTTGTGCTGAAGTTCTCAAAAAGAAAGGTGGCCCAACGAAGTATTAGTTGCCTATGTTAAATCTGTTGTTTATATCGATTACATTGTAAAATAAAATACATTTAATACATAAATCTATATTTCCCTATTTATATGCTCCCCAAATATTTCCTTATTTTAGGTTTCGTATTTTTTTACTAACAATTAAACTAAGTTAATTATCGAAAATTTATGCCATAGTGAGCTTAAGGATTATACTTTTCATATGTACAATGAGAAAAAGAGATATAACAACTGCAACTTCAGAACAATGAAGTATACAGTGAGGAGCAGAATTGAACCAATGTAAATGCTTTTTGTAAAAAATGATAGTTTATTTGTATATCGCTGTATGGACTGAAGGTAACTAGTGGTATATATTGTTGTACACTTATTTTAACGTGATAAACATATATCAATTTTATTGTATTTTATATACTTTTGTAGGTATACAGTTATGCTTTTGACTCAATTTTGCACCGCTACAAAAAAGGATTGAAAATTAAAAATTTAAGTAAATTTAATATTTTGTCCATAAGCCCTTGGCACTTAAAACAGTTGCAATTCTTCTTGGCATACTCTCAACTAGATTTGTGCATATTTCTTGAGGGATAGCATACCATTGTTGTTCAACTCTTTCCCACATCGAGCTGCAACAAAGTATTAGATTAAATGAAAAAAAAAAAAAGTTCATCCAGATTATGTGGTGAAGAATCATATTCGTCTCGTATTTGTCTTTTTAGTATTGCCCACAGATTCTCTATTGGGTTTAAGTCTGGACTTTGAGCTGGCCAGTCCAGAACTTGAAATGGTTGCAGTTGCAACCAATTTTGCACACTGTTTGCCATGTGCTTGGGATCCCTATCATGTTGAAACACGATATTCCTTTCATGTATTGGCATGTTCTCTACCGTTTCCCGCAATTTTGTGTTTAAAATTTCTTGATACATGTACTGATTCATTCTGCCACTAATACGACTTAATGATCCTAGCCCATACACCTTGAAGCAACCCCACAGCATAACGGATCCACCCCCAAATTTTATTGTTTCCTGTACACGTCGTCTTTGTAATGATTCACCTTTACGGATCCAGGCCCATTGACGTCCATCAGACATAATTCTATTAATTTTAGATTCATCTGACCATATGACACGTTTCCAGTCATCTACCGTCCAATGCATATATTTTTTAGCAAAAGCCAAGCGAGCTTTAATATTCTTTTTACTAATCATGGGTTTCTTCTTTTTTTCGATTGCCTTGAAATTCATTTCTTTGAGAGCTCGTCGGATGGTCCAACGACTACAACGTACTCCTACATTTTCTATTGATTTTCCTGCCATTACAGCAGATTTTGCTACTCCTGAGGTAATAAAACGTGCGAGGCTTCTCTTGTTTTGTGCTGCAGTATCTCGGTCGACCCGCAGATGGTCCAGAAATATCACTGCAATATTTGCTTCTTATTCTTTGCACACTTGATTGTGATATTGCGTACTTTTTACACACTTCACGCGTTGAAATTCCTTTCTTCGATAAGGAAATTATCGCATCTCGAACACATTTCGTAATAGATTTCATAATCACGAAACTTTCAGCTTTGAAGCGTTGCCTCTAGCGATTCACTTACAACTAATGTTAATAATACGTTTGTGCGATGAACGCTCGAACAATATACACAAGTTGGTCCTTGCAGCAGTCCCGAATGTAACAAATACGTACACATCTAATACTGGTGCAAAATTGAGTCAAAAGCATAACTGTATAACCACCAAAGTCTATAAAATACAACAAAATTTATATATGCTTATCACATTAAAGTAAGTGTACAATAATATATACCACTAGTTACCTTCAGTCCAAACACCGATATACAAATAAATTATCATTTTTTACAAAATGCACTTACATTGCTTCAATTTTGCTCCTCACTGTATATTGACGAACCAATTTCCCTATTTAAATGCTCGCCACTGTAAGTCTTCCCGAAATATTGCCCAAGTACGCGGGTTACCTTCCAAGTATCTATACCACCTTTTAGCAGATCCCGACAAGGCATGAGTAGCCAAACTCAATCGTCGATTCCACTAAATCACACCACTTGTGAGCATCCTCACCGATATCCGTACCACAAAAAGCAGGCACTGCTTCTACAAAATTATTAACCGTCCCAAGACACCAAAGGAGGGACCGAACTACTCGCGACCGTTTCCATGAACCGACGAAACAAATTTTCCAAACTTGGCTCAGCATTTTCACCTTGTCCACCGTTCATCCTACTTCTGATGTCAGAAATAATAGATTATTTCTATAAGTTCGTAAGATTTTAGACATGTATGTTTATTCACTGGAGGTTCTGGGGTAAGTGCCATGGGATTCGTCACAGTCCTCTTACCAAAAGGCATAGCCTTCCCTACTCCGCGACCAGATCCTCCAGGAACAGAGTCCCTATTCTTTAGCAATATGACGTCAGGTCGCTTGCCATATTTAAATCCTCTCTCTCTCTTCTATCTAATAAACAATCCCTCGATACTCGATAGTTGGAAGACCCAGAGAGGTCGCGAGCCACCGTCTGCCGACAGGATGTTTGGTTCCATTCATTCATTTCCATGGCGTGCAATAACTTAGTCAATACTAAGACATTCCCAAAACACTCTTCGACCACACGTAGGACTGCGTCCTCATCATAAATTATCCACAGGGTGCGCAGTATTTCGCCACCCGATCCTATTCCTTTCTTTAAAAATACGCTATCGCTAACAATCAGTTGTACTTATAATTTGCCGCGGAACACGTAGTAGGTACTGTTCTGTCTCATCGAGTCAATCGTTTACCCATCGTGCACAGCTAAGCATTCCTTGTATTTAAAAGTTTCATTTAATTCCATATATTGAAGTGTGAATTCTGTGTGTTCAAATTTAGTTGTATGTGCATATTATAGTTACATCTATACATATAGTGTAGCAGTATTTATAGTTCTTTATAGGCGTTTGATATTTTAGTGTGTGCAGTGTTTGTTTTTTTAAAGTATTTCATACATTTTATATAAAAATGTTGCAAACATTAGACCAGTCTTACTTCAAAAATGAAGATCTCTTTCATGTATGGCACAGTGAACATAACTTAAACGAAAAGACAATTGTTGTTTCTGCCTTTCTTATCAATAAGATAGAAATAGAAGAAAGTGACATTTCTGAACGTTACAGACAATCAGTTCGAGATAACACCCGAGTATTTTACAGTAATTTGTCTAAAAAATGGAAAAGTTCTTACCAAACAATGAAAACGTTTAGATAAAAAAATGTGAATTCTGTAGGACGTCCTTGTTTATCATTCGCAGACAAGTCTGTGAGATCAAAAAGACGGGAAGCATCGGCACTTTCGGAAGAACAGAATCAATAGTTGGGCCTAATAGTACAAGCAACTAGTATGACGGCACGTAAAAGGGGTAACAACAATTTAGCCGTCGTTTTGAATGAAACAGTGAAAAGTCCTGCATGAGCACGGAAAATAAGAAAAGTGCTCTTCTCTAGCATGGAGGGACCAATTGCATTTTTAATTGCTGAAGCTCTGGCTTTTATGTTCGACAAAGATCTGAGCAAGAGACAATACGTGAACATCAGATTAGAAAACAAAAGAAGACATTGCGCATCCCAAATACGATGCTATTTTGGAATCTAAACAAAATTGTAGACCACCTGGAATAATTTTTTTTTTTTTCCATTAAAGTTTAACATCGACACCCGGGTCATTAGCGACAATTTCAAATTATTATTCTTTGGTTATATTTTGTCATATAGCTGGGTTTCTTTGAGGTAGTTTAGTGTGTCAGAAATGTGGTCCTCTGATGTCAATGCGGTGTCAGGTTTTAATTTGTATTTGAGTCTTTGAGATCCATATTTCCGGCATTCGTACAGTAGATGTTTGGTGGATATAATCTGGTTAGATGTAGGTAGAGCAAGTTGGAGGTTCTGTCTTCTTTAGGAGGTATTCATGTGTGATCTTCGTGTGTCCGATTCTGAGTCTCGTCATGATCGACTTTTCTTTTCTGTTCAAGTTAAGTGTGGGCATTTGTTGGTAAAAGTCTTTTGCTACCTCGTGTATTTTTGTCCCTTTTGTCGTGTTCCATATCCTGTTCCATTCTTCTTTTTCGGTATTGAATATTGGCAAGAGGAGATCTTTATACGAGATTGGTTTATCTGTTGAGATTTGAGGGTCTAATATTGCTTCTTTGGCCATGGTGTCGGCTTTTTCATTACCAGGTATGCCTTGGTGGGCAGGGACCTAGGCAAGTACTCTATGTTTATTGCAGTTCATGAGATCTGAACAGGTTTCCTGGATGGTTTGTATGCTTTCATGTTTCTTTTTTGAGTTTATAGAATTTATTGCGCCGATTACGCTCATAGAGTCTGAGTAAACGATGGTGTTTTGGAGATTACTTGCTTTTATGTGGTGGAGAGCTTCTAGGATTGCATATGCTTCAGCAGTAAATATCGATGAGGATTTAGGGAGGCATTGTTTCTTAATCGTGCTGTCGGTAATGATGGCAAATCCTGTCCCTTGGTCGGTTTTTGATGCATCAGTGTATATCTTGTTATAGGTGATGTATTTATTATCTAGTTCTAGGAATTCAGTTTGGTGCACTAATATAAATATTGGATTCTTAAAATTGCGTTGAATATTATTGTTATTAATCGTATTGCTTTTGGAGGGAGATTTTTCAAAATTATTCCATTGATTAGGTCGATTCCTGGCGCTTTATTGTTTTTCATTTTCCTAATTATATTTTTAACTTCTTGAACGGTTGTACTAGGTATGATGTAGTGTTTGTTTGGCGGTGTGGTAGTGTTTTGTGTAAATTCGTCTGCGTTCATATGACAGCTCCAGCTATTGTTACTAATATTGTGTGGAGTGAACGTGTTTTGGAGATCGTCTGCAAATTCTTCAGCTTGCTCTTCGTCACTTCTAGCCCATGTGTTGTCCATTTTTCTAATAGCTGGCACTGGTTTTATTGCTTTCTTTATTTTACTCGTAGCTTTCCACAGAGAGTAGTTGGTATTTTCATGTGTAGAGAGTGAATCTATAAATTTGGAAAATTCGTTATTATTTTGACTTCTCCAGTAAGTTTGTTTAGATGCTTTTTATTTTCGGGTGTTCTGTTCTTTAGCCACTTGGCCTTCGCTTTTCTTTTTTCCTTGATTTTGTCAAGAATTACTGGTGGGGTGAGTTTTGTCTGTCTGTGTGTTGATTTGAAAGTAGTATTTGCCCATGCTGCTTCCTGAATGATTTCAATTAGTGTTGTTACTGTCTGTTCTATATGTTCAGGTTTTTTGAGCGGTATATTGCAATTGATGTTGGTCTCACCTACCTTTTTGAATATTTGCCAATTGGTGGTTTTATTACAGAGCGAATCTGGTTTGCTATAAAGTGTTGGTTTACTCGAGAATTCTATCATTACCGGTGTGTGATCGGAGCTGAGCTCAAGACTGGATGTTATTTTTAATTTATTTGCATTTAGACCTTTTGTGACTGCAAAGTCAAGCACGTCGGGAATTTTATTTAGGTCTGTTGGCCAGTATGTTGGTTTTCCTGTAGATAATACGTTGAGATTGCTATTTCTAATAAATTTCTCTAATGTTCGTCCCCTAGGTGAGATTCTTCTTGAACCCCATAGCGTGTGTTTTGCATTAAGATCTCCCGCTGCAATATATTTGTCGCCTAAGGTTTGAAAGTAGTTCTCCCATTTTTGTAGTGTCATTCCGTGTCGAGGTGGTGCGTATATGGCTGATATCTGAAAGTAATTGCTATTAGTTTGAACCGAAATGGTGGTTGCTTGGATATCTTCTTGTTCAATTTGACAATGTAAATGATGTTTAATCGCATTTCTTATTATCACTGCGGCCCCTCCACGTGCTTTTCCTAATGGGTGTTTGGTATCATAGATGGTGTTGTTACGTAGGAAGTATCTTTTCCTTCGTTTTGTCTATTATGCCCTTATTTGGAAATCGAGAGTGCATGCAGTCGAGTTTGCCCCTTCCGCGATGGCGCGATGACGCAACGCTTCAGGGCGATCTTTTGGACTCCCTTGGAAGATTCTGTACCCCCACCATATTTTTGGTCCGCTTTTCGGATATAAAAAAGGCATGAAATCTACTCTCGTGGCTCAGTATGGACCTTACTAGCTGTGTACCATGTCGGTGCCATTTAGCCATACTGATGCCAGCGAGATCGGGTTCAAGTCCCCTTCGAGCAACTTCTATTTATTAAAAGGGCTTAGTTCTGAATACTCAAGCTACGCGTTTACGCCTTAATTGATCGCCAAAAGTTCTGCTAAAGCTCAGTGAGATCGGGTTAAATTCCCCTTTGAACATTCATCCGATCTTTATTCAAACGTTCGTATTCGTCGAAAGACAGCAAGATCGGGTTAAATTCCCTTTCGAGCATTCGTATTTATAAACGTTAAAGACTGTAAGCGTGGGTTTTAACTCCGCGATATCTACGTACTGTAATTCATTTGAGATAAAGAATATAGACATTTTATTATTTGATTATAGACGTATTTAACTCATTCCGTTTCCTATACCAATCATAAGCAGTATTAGATCCACCGAATAGATACATCTTAACCGCTCGAGGTGTATCGATAGTTACGAGGCAATAATTACTAACATTTCTGTGGCACCCAGTGATGAAATGGGCACTGGTACATTCACGACAACCTTCCAGTGGCACCCATTGATGAAATAAGCATTGGCACATCCACACATTCTAACCCTCCAGTGGCACCCAGTGATGAAATAGGCACTGGTACATCCACGAAAACCTTCACCTTCCAGTGGCACCCATTGATGAAATAGGCATTGGCATATCCACACACTTCCCATCAAACGGTTCGACCGTTTAACTAACAAAAACTCTTAGACAACCGATCCTCGGCTCCGCAGCCGTGCGCCTTAGCCCTCGGCTCGTAACAGTGTAATACGGAATTTTCATGTAACTTTTTGTGGTGAAGTGTGTTTCTGAAACTAGCAGTATATCAATATTATTATTAAATAGAAATGTTTTAGTTTCAAGGGCCCGCTGTTGCAGTCCATTGGAATTCCAAACTGCTATTTTCAACATCGCCATTTCTATTTGTTAGTTAAAGTGTTTGTTAGTAACTGTAACATGGCTGTAACTTGCTGTGTTTGTTGTCTAAGTAATGCGTTTTGTTCAGATATCATTTTTGCTAGCATTTCTGTGTTTTTAATGGATTGTATGAAGAGCTCCTTGATTTCTCCAGCGTCGCTGCTATTGGTATTTTGGCTCTGATTGTTTAAGGATAATAGTTGACTAGTTACTTGTGCATAACTTCTGTTACCAAGAGTGTTAGTGTTTTAGTGTTCGATACATAGCATACATTTGGTGTTGGATCTGTTTCTGTGATATTTTGTTGGGAGTTATGTGTGTTATATGTTCTGTTTCGAAGCGGTGGAAAAAGTTTTCGTTGCAACTCCTTTCTAACTTCACAGCCTTTGTAACTGGCTGGTTGGTTACCCTGGTAGTTGAAGCATTTCACATCCGTTATTTTACCTGAAATAGGGCAGTTGGAAGAGCAGTGGCGTCCTACGCATTTAACACATATTGGTATTCTGTTGCAATAATTTTTTGTATGGCCGTATGTTTGGCATCGTAGGCATTGCGGAATATCCCTCTTACTTCTAGGAGGTTCAAACGATACTATACAGGGTGGGCCACCACATTTTACCATCTAGATTTACGTCATTATTATTACGCATAGCAAAAAATGTTTCAGATGAAGATGAGAGGGTTTTGAGGGGGACATATTCTGATGGTACATTTTTTTTGTAGGTGGACGTGTGAAGGACATATGAAGGTCATTAATGTTTTTTTAAATGGAATCATATATTTTTTATTCAATCAGCTGATGCTCCTTCTTATTCTTTATAAAAAAGTATTAATCTATTTGTGTACAAAAATCATTAGTTTAGGAGATATTTTAATTCTAATTTGTGAATTTGACCCTGCACGTCTGCAGCACGTTATACCTGCCGTATTCACCGTAACAGAGACTAAATTTCACAATAAGTAGGAGAGCACGAATTATCAACACAAAAAATTTTTTGCTTAATGCGCAAAGTTAATTATCTTAGGTCTGAACTGATTGACTGTAGGATTTATTCTAATTTGTCGGTGTAGTGTAAGTAAAAATGTAAGCTATGACTAAAATTCTATTGCTTATTACTATTTTGTGAGCGAGTGGAAATAGGATATCTTATGGATGTTAATAGGGGTGGAAGTGGTAAGCGAAGGAGTGCTAGGATTTTTAGGGAAGGAGGTATTTTATGATTTGCAGAAGTCTTGAGGAAAATTCCATGTTCTAATAAAAAAGAGAGAAGGAGTGCTATGGTTGACTTTGCCAGATGTGTGCAGAGTTGGGGGTTTTCCGTGGTACTGCAGGTATAACGTCCTGCAGACGTGCAGGGTGGACGGTCAAATTCACAAATTAGAATTAAAATATCTCCTAAACTAATGATTTTTTTACACAAATAGATTAATACTTTTTTATAAAGAATAAGAAGGAGCATCAGCTGATTCAATAAAAAATATATAAATCCATTTAAAAAAACATTAATGACCTTCACATGTCCTTCACACGTCCATCTACAAAAAAAAATGTACCATCAGAATATGTCCCCCTCAAAACCCTCTCAACTTCATCTGAAACATTTTTTGCTATGCGTAATAATAATGACGTAAATCTGGTGCAATGTTAATCATGCACACACTCATTTATTCTTATCGCCCGCTAAACTAGCTAATAATTGCGCCCTCCCGAAGAAGGCGCTTCCCATACCCCATCGTCAGCACCGGCATACAATGCACTCGCCAAGCATACTAAATAGTTTATTTAATACACAGTCATACTTATAATATTTTACAAAATTAACTTATGTAGCCCCGTACCACAGGTTAGGCTACCTACTTGCTAACTTAGTACGCACATCATTCATACTCACCCCGGTATGCGTTACGCGTTACCGGCTCCAAACAACCGCACTGTCACTGTATCACCTCACTACACTTGCATTACTCTCGCATTCGCCTAGTTGCTCGCCATGGGGCAATCGCGCACTCCGAACGTCACTTGAGGTTCCGCGCTGCAGATTACGCAAACCTCCTGAAGCCATGCCTCTCACGGTAGCGCTCCACGCACTCCCTGGCCACAAGCACCGCCGTGACATAGGCGACAAAAGCACTCCAATTTCCACGACTGTGGACAGCACCCCTGAGAAGGGAGGGTGGGTCGATGCCGGGCACACAAACAGAGTGTGGTGGGGTCATCCTCTCCCGCATCACACATCCAGCACTCGGGTGTTCTCTCCTTACCGATTCTGTGCAGGTATTTTCCGAAGCAGCCATGCCCGGTCAGCGCCTGCGTCACATGGTGCGTGAGCCCACCGTGTTTTCCGCGCATCCATATGTTCAAATCCGGGATGAGGCAGTAGGTCCACCTTCCATTAACTGACTTGTCCCACTCGTCCTGCCACATCCTCATAAAAACTTTCTCCATGTCCTTGATACTCGGAGTACGGGTGCCACCGCACTGCTCGACCGCACGAGCAATGTCCCGGTTTCCACTGATGTAGTCCCTGAGCTCCTGCTCACGTTCGTTGTCCCTGGCCAGGAACATCAGGCGCTTTTTCTTTATTTCTAGTACGATCGGCAGCGTGAGGGTAATGACATCCAGAGCGTCCGCCGAGACAGTCCTGTACGCGGCGGCCACCCTTATCGCCATACCTCTTTGTGCCGCCGTGAGCTCCCTTTTTGCCCATCCCCGGTCCACCACGTCCGCAAAGATCGGGGCAGCGTAGAGCAGTACTGATCTCGGTGTATTCAGGATCAGTTTCCTTGCCGCATGTCCGGGTTTTTCCTCCTCTCTTCATAAGGCTGCCAAGGGCCATTGTTGTACCCAAGGCCCGCCTACATGCGTCGCCCACATGTGCCCTGAAGGTAAGGGCTTTGTCCAGGATTACTCCCAGATACCTTACAGAGTCAGCGAGCCCGATGTTCCTGTCCCCCAGCTTGATCGCATCCGGGCGGATTCTTCTCCTAGCTCCAGCTAGTAGCATCGCCCCGGTTTTTTCATGTGCCAGCTGTAGTCCTTTGCCGTCCATCCAATTTGTAATTTCCTCATATGCTTCCTCAGCTCTTCTGGCCATGACGCCATTTGCCACCGCTGAGACGAGCACGGCAAGTTCGTCCGCGAAGGCGACGAACCTCACGCGCTCGTCGTCGTGTCTTCTGACGATCTCGTCATACACCACGTCCCACAGGAACGGTCCGATCACTGATCCCTGCGGAACGCCCGCACGGACCAGGTAGCTGATTGGACCCTCCTGTCTCTCGCATGCGATTTCTCGGTCGCTTAGGTAGGGGGCGACCATTTCGATGAGGTATTTCGGTAGTCCCTTGGCCGTCAGTGCCTTCAGGATATCTACCCACCTAACGGTATTAAATGCGTTCTTGACGTCTACCATTATAATCACAGCTATCCGGTTTCCGGCCCTGGCCTTACGCGCAAAATCGCGTACCGCCGTCAGGGCATCCACCGTGGATTTTCTCTCCCTGAATCCGTAGTGCCTTTTCGCGAAACCCCCAGCCTTTGTCCACTCCGCATTCAGCCGGGTTCTAATGGTGGGCCCGTATTTCTGGTCTGCGTTGACATCCGGTTCTCCCTTGGGAAGGAGAACCAGCTTCTGGACCTTCCAGATCCTTGGGAAGCGTCGATGCTCCCAACACATTTGGTAAACTCCAAGCGCACGTTCAGGGAGAATTTTAGCCAGTACCCCAATCACTCCCAGGGGCATCTGGTCTATTCCTGGAGCCTTTCTGCTACTCATGCTCTTCATTGAAGCCATGATATCCTCAATGTCCAACGTTGGGAGTCCGGTGTCGTCGAGCGCATTAATCTCTGCCCTTATTTGACTCTCGCATGCTCCTTCCTGGGTCACAAAAAGCTCTTCCACGGTAGTCCTGACTTGGTCATCCGGGAGTTCTGCAGGGCCCCTGCATCCCTTGAGCGCCTTCATGACGACCTTATAGGGCTTACCCCATGGGTCGTCATTGAGCGTCACGCAGAACCCCTCCCAGGCTGCGGTCTTGGCTTTCCTTATGCTCCGTCTAAGGGTACGATCAGCTTGGCTCCGTTCGACAGACGACCGGCATGCCGGGCAAAAGACGTCCGATGCGTGCATTCGTGTTAGTGCATGTGTGTGAGCCATAGATTGCCCTCCGACACGCGGTGGAGTACACAAGTTGCCTGTGAAAGGCGCAAGAAACTATTTTCTGACTCAAATCATATGTTCAACCCTTATTTATTTCAACTTATATTTTTAACTGATTGTAACAATTTCAGATTCTATGTTAACTTTTTGTTACTTCATTTTAATTTTAAAACTTAATTGAAAAATTATTGTTACAATTTGAAAAGCGTCACCTGTCGTTTGGCGCGAAGGTGGGTCGCGAGAGGGGACAGTCGCAGATAGAGAGCCGTGCCGAATAGACGAATTAACAATTGAGAGTTTATTGTAACTCCCTTGTTTCTTCATTTAATAAACGTAAAGTTATACAACATTATATATAAAATATTATTTGAAATAATCAAATTATGTCGTCTTTGGACTCATTTTAATCGGAATAATATCACAAATATGTTGATCAAAATTGTATAAAAAAAGGACTGAAAATAAAAAAGATTGCAATGCATTGATTTCTTGATCAGTACAAAAACGCATCTGGTCTTTGCCGATTGTCACAGTCGCAGCTTCTCTTTCTTTTCCTCGCGCCATCCTTTTCTGCGCCCGAAACTTATTACCATCAATTAAACCAGTAAATGCAGTCCAAATTATATCGTGTTTGGTGTCATTTTAATCAGAAAAATGTCACTAATGTCTGGGCATAAGTTTCATAACAAAAGAATGAGCAATAGCAAAGTTTTATTGTTGTCATCAGCGGGCCCATAGTTCAAGTGTTCTCGAGAACCCCAACGTCTATCGAGCTGGCCGTGGAAAGGTTTGTTTTTGTAGTAACGGGAGGCGTCTCAAGTGTATGTACGACTCTACGACAAAATTCAAAATAGTTTGAGTTTGTCCGGCTTTCGACTTGCCCGACGAAAACGGCTACACCGATAGACCACACACATGCTCTTCAATACAACGAAACGCTCACACATGTAGCTGACGTCACACGTCGGGTTAATCGCCTGATATCGGTGCCACTCTAACCACGAGGTCGGACGAAATGACACACGCATATGCATCCCAAGGCATCGTGCATGTGAGCTCGTTGCCGGTTGTCTGTCGAACGGAAAACGGAGCCAAGCTGATCCTACCCTAAATCTCCTCTTGGTTTCGTTGTATGCACTCCTAAGTGCAGCAAGCTCTCCTTCCGTGGTCCTTGCTCGTCTGTGGGCGCTGTGCAATCTCTTGTAGGCTTCTTCCGTGACCGCTTGGTCCACCGCCAGCCCAGGTGACCACCAATAGGCATCTCTCCTTGTACTGCCATATGGCACCACCAACTCCATAGGCATGGCTATATCGCATGCCTCCAAGAGGCTGGCCATCCAGATGTTGACCATGTCCTCCAGGTCGTTGTCCTCGCGTGGAGAAAGGGCTGGCACCCCGGCACGCAGCGCCTCTGTCAGTTTGTCCTTATTAATCTTCCTTGCGATCCATCTTGTCCGGATTTGTCCATTCACATTAGCGGTGGGTCCCTCCGAGAACTCGTGGGACAAAAACCGGTGGTCCGATGCCGTGTAATCAAACAGCACCCTCGAATTCCGCATCACAGGGACCATGCCGTCGGTGACCGCCATTACATCTACGATAGATTCTCCTCTATGGCAGGAGAAAGTCGGAACTCCGCTTGTGATCGTTGGGGACAGACCGGCCGCCAGAAACGCCGCCAACAGGTAACGGCCCCTCCGATCGCTGGCGGCACAACCCCATAGCGGTGACTTCGCATTAAAGTCTCCTCCTACCATACATTGTCCATGGTGACCGTTTATCACCTCGAACAGGTCCTCTACTGAATTTCTAAACTCGGACTCAGCGTCGTTGGGGGGGAGGTACACGCTAATGACCAACACACCTTCAATTATCTTTGCCACGAAGTTGTTACCTGCTCTGCTCATTCCTGCACGCAGCCGACCCGGGACTACCCAGATCGCCGCACGCCCCCCCTAATCTGTGGACCACGCCGGTGGGGCGTATCCTCGAACCTAAACAAGACGATACGCGACTGAACCTTTTTGGCCTCAATGCTTCGAACCATAAATTCTCGATTCTCACCAATACTGCTTCGTGAATAAGAACCGAAACCGTAACCGATACAGAACCGAAAAATAATAGTTATAAAACCGATATGGAACTGATATAATATGTATAGGTACCAAAGAACCGAAACCGAAACCGATATAAGTGAGAATCGTTATATTCATAACAGTTATTAAGTTTTTTCGGTTATCATAACTGTTTCAAGGACTGGAACCGATATCGTAACTGTTTAACATCCTGATTATCTCGGTATTTGTTATTCCTAGCAAAAAATGTTTCAGAGTACAGTTGAATGGTGTCGTGTCGGGCATCTCCTGGTCTTACTAGTTTTTTCGGGGGTGGACGCGTAAAGGTCACATGAAGGTCAACTTTGTTTTTTTAAATGGAATGATGTATTTTTTAACGTGTCAATCGATGTAACTCGACGGTCGTTATAAAAAAATATTAACATATTTATATTGAAAAGACGATAGTTTAGTAGATATTCCAATTTAAATAATTGGGAAGTTCGGCAACTCGAAAGTTCAGATAAATGTGGGACTTTGCACACATGCAGTTCATATTATGTTAAGAACGGAACAATTATTGTTTCCTGCTAAAAACGGTCCTGGGGGTGAATACAGCCCTCCAAAGAAATCTTGACTTTTCATATTATCGTGAAAATTACGAAACTGTTTAGGATACAGGAAAAAAGTTAAATTAAAAGTTGGGTGGCTCTTTATGGTGTATAATAAGGTCGTGAGAAATTTTGACAAACAATATATTTTTCAAAAATTCATAAAAAAAAAATTATTTTTTAATTTTTCACATCTGTATTGTGGACCATAAAGGGCCATTCAACTTTGAATTTAACTTTTTTCCTGTATCCTAAACAGTTTCGTAATTTTCACGATAATATGAAAAGTTAAGATTTCTTTGGAGGGCTGTATTCACCTCCAGGACCGCTTTTAGCAGGAAACAATAATTGTTCCGTTCTTAGCATAATATCAACTGCATGTGTGCAAAGTCCCACATTTTTCTGAACTTTCGAGTTGCCGAACTTCCCAATTATTTAAATTGGAATATCTACTAAACTATTAACTTTTCAACATAAATATGTTAATATTTTTTTATAACGACCGTCGAGTTACATCGATTGACACGTTAAAAAATACATCATTCCATTTAAAAAAACAAAGTTGACCTTCATGTGACCTTTACGCGTCCACCTCCGAAAAAACTAGTAAGACCAGAAGATGCCCGACACGAGACCATTCAACAGTACTCTGAAACATTTTTTGCTAGGACTAATAAATACCGAGATAATCAGGATGTCAATATCAAGTGAGACACCCTGTTTGTTCCTATCAAATCAGCCCTACCCCCTTTATACGAAAACTATGAATGTGCAACATTTTTTCTTTTGTCAGTTAAAAAAATGAGCTGGATGTCTTTTTTGGATCAAAAATTGTTTTATAATTAAATTTGAGCTCAAAATAAAAACTGAATTCTGTAAGAATTAAAAAAAAGTTTATTTTCAGAATTATTTAATTACATTTTCCTTTTCTTGTTTTATTATAATCCCTGCCATATGAAAGCTGTTGTCACAAGAAAACAGTTTATCTCTGTTGTGTTCCGCACCAAGCCTTTAAATATAACACGTCACTCAATAAGTCTCCGGTCTAACTAAGAAAAACAATTTTTTTTTTAGAAATTCCACTTTATTCATCAACATACTCTCCTTCAAGAGTGATACATTCAGTCCAACGCTCCTCTAACTTTTCGATGCCCTTTATGTAAAACGATTTGTCTTTGCTCTCAAAATAAGCCTCAGTTTCGGCAATCACATCTTCATTTGAGCCAAATTTCTTTCCCTGGATCATCTTTTTCATGTCTGCAAAAAGCCAGTAGTCGCTGGGGGCCAAATCTGGAGAGCACGGTGCGTGGGGAAGCAATTCAAAGCGTAATTCATCCAACTTAACCATTGCTTTTATCGAATTGTTTCTGGTCCGGTGTGACCAAACGCGGCACCCACTTCGAAAGCAACTTGCGCATGTCCAAATTTTCATGTAAAATTGTAAAGACACTACCTTCTGATATCTTCAAGGTGTCAGCTATCTAACGCAACTTCATTTTACGGTCTTTTAAAACTATTTTTTGTACATTTTTTATGTTTTCCGGAACAACTGCCGATTTTGGGCGACCAGAGCGTACAGCATCATCGATGCTTGTACGACCGCGTTTAAATTCAGCATACCAGTCAATAATAGTTGATTTCCCTGGTGCAGAGTCCCCATAATGCTTATCAAGCCACTGTTTGGCTCCAACAATATTTTTTCCCATCAAAAAACAGTGTTTAATCAACACACGAAATTCCTTTCTATCCATTCTATCCGGTCAAACTAACGGTCAGAATGCCATGAAATTTTGACACGTAGTGTTTGAAAGTTAGTACTACCCGGAAATCACGTGGGTCTGTCAACAATGTTGCCATATATGTGTCAGACCGGGGACTTATTGAGTGACGTGTTAAATTATGTGGAATCTATGTGTTCCACTACGATGGCTTTGGATATACTTGTAACTTGTTATACACTACAAAAAATCTTCAACTTGCTAATCTTTTCTGCACTTAAATCCATATACGTAATGTTTAATCATTTTTGTCATAAGCAGCGATAGTATCATCGAAACTTTTTTTTCTTTCCGATAAGCTATTATCAATAAGGAATAAAATCCTATGCAAAATTTTTATGTGCAAAAATAGTGGTTAATAATTAATACGTATTTCTTATATGAAACTGAATGTCCTTCTACATTCTTATTCTATTGTATAAAACAAATACAGTGAGGTTTCAGTAACATTCTTCTCACATTCTCTTCAACCATAGACAATTGCAATAAATGCATATATTTCATTGTTCGTGCCATAAATTCTATTCTTTGAAGAAAGCAACTTGAAGTAACGGATAAATTAAAACAAAAGATAACCCTTCGATGTATTTTATTTCAAAGAACCTTTTGTTGCCATGAACCTTTTCGTCTACGGTAACAAACATTGTCTGCAGGCATTGTCAAGCACGTGTTTTAGATGCGCACACTGCGGTTTACTGTATGCAGTCACGTGTCTGTAGACAAGTGTCTATCAGTCAGGACGAGTGTTTGCTTATAAGTTCCTATTATCTACTGTCGAACGTCACTCCGGTTATATGGACACTTATATGTATATGTAAACCAGCTTCAATACAGTTGCACCTCAATTTCTTTGTACTTAACCCTTTCAATGCTAAAGGTGACTATAGTTAGCCAACATTGAGCGGACACTGTTTACTATAGGTAACTCTAGCTGCCCATACAAATTTCGCATCATTTACAACTCTTCTGGAGCATAGACAGTCCCTTCTGTATTCATTCACTTTATTTCCAAAGTCTTGATATTACGAAAAGGTTTAGGATGAGTTTTCCTTTTTCATATGTTGCACGGGTATAAATCCAGACCACCAACAATAAGATAGGCGTTCTCTCGTCAATTGACTATAAGGAAAGGTGCAAATAAATTTGTTTCTAGCTAACGTCGTGCCACTTTGATCTCATTACTGGAAAACGCTGGAAAACATTATATTCCATGTTTTCCAGCAAGCACAGCATTAAGAGGCTTAACAGTTCCTCTAAAATATCACTTTGCCAATTGTTTAACCCTTCCCCTATGACCGTGTTAGTCACCAGTATACTACCACTGTGCGGCGCAGTCTAACGCTCTTTTACACTTTACGTTATTTACGAAGATTACGAAAGCATTTTACAAAATATCATCAGTTACGCTGGAGATGTCACGCATTGCTGTGCTCAAGCAAAGTGATTACATAATTGGTGCGAGATTTTTACAGGTGGCTGCTGTCACCTTTAATGTACAGAGAGCGCTCGACATTGGGTGACTATAGTCATTTTCAGTAACGAATGGGTGAAGTAGTTATCGATATCCCTAAAAACGGAAGGTATAAGGACCCATGAGAGATCAGTCATTTAAAAGGTTTGGGTAAGCAAAAGCTGGTCATTTCAATAACCTTTTGAACTTCTGCGTTGTACTATACCTGACCCGCGCAGGACATCCTTGGATTATCTTCTGTTTTAATGTTTCTATCCCCTAAAGTCACTTTTATTGGAGACATAATTAAGGGAACCCGATCGTGTATTATAAATGACAAAATAAATGCGATGTCCTCACTCAAAAAACAAACGAGGAACTTTTTGTTGCCTTTTGTTGCTGGTTGTTCTAATATTCTAATACATTTTCAACAAACATTAACTTATAAAAACATTTTGTCCGTACTGAAGGAACATAATTTGAGGAACATTTGGCTTTTGTTTCGGTTTCAAGACTACAATTGTTGCTGGCACCAAGTTGTGAACACGCAAATCAATTTCTTCCAAGCTGCTAACGGTGACAAAAGAAGATGTGCTCCTCGCAAATGCAGCATTTATTGTTATCAATGGCGAAAAAAGAAGAAACGAAAAGTGTGGGTTCTATCAAGTTGGACAATCAGAATTTTGTAACTTCTTTTGCATTTAAGATTTTTATCCGAAGAGATCAACAAACATTTGCATCTTCTGTACTCTTCAATTGACTTAATAATTAGACCATTGTGTCATGTCACTATTGTATGTCACTATGTACATACAGACCGCGTTTATGTACATACGTCGACGGCTACATCGCGTTATGGTAATTGGGCTTAAAAGCGTATAGACTGCAGGAGCATTTGCTTCTGTTGCTATGTACTGAATATAATCCAAATTATATCGTGCTTAGTCTCTTTTAATCACGAAAGTCTCAGAAATGTATTAACAAAATTTTCATAGCGAAATCAGTAACAATAAAGAAGTTTTATCGTTGCATTAATGTTGCTTTACCGTTACGAAGACATTTAAATCCTTCAATGACGCCCGACTTTCAGTCCCTCTCTCTTTTTCACTTGCTGTGTCGTCTTCTGTGGCCGTCGATGTCGGCACCTGCAAAAAAACCAGGCTGTCGAGGTCCGATCGAAATTTCTGAGAAGCGATTTGTGTCTCGTACACGATGCAACCTAGCGGTCGGTGCCGAGGCACGAGCTTCTATCCAACTTTTATTGTACATTTTATTGTACAAAAAGTTCCTCGTTGTTGCTTCAGTGGAGACCTAACTTAATTGTACCAACTTTTGAACTAAGGAAAAGATCCAGTGGCAGATATTAAGATTCTATTTTGTTGTTACGTAGTTGCGAACATGCTTGGTAACTTCAGTATTGCTCTGACCTACGACCTGTTCATTACACTAGGATTGATCACCGCTGTACCTGTGTCGGCCGGTATGGTAAAAAATGAGATAAATTAAGTCTCCATAAAATGATTATTACCATTGAATAACTATAATTTCACTTGCTTTCCAGCGTTGGACGTACTTTTATACGGGGCTCATTTCATGGGCATGAAGCTAGCAGGGATGATTTTTATAGCTGTGGGCTTTTTCCTCGTGATGTTCCCAGATAATTGGCCAGACTACATAACCAGACTGCTCCGGTATGCATTTTTAATATATTTCCTAAACATAATTTTGTGGTATGTTTATTACTTCCGAAATCATTTTTTCTTAGTCTTTAGTTTCGTAGTACTTTTAAGCGTCCTATGTTTGCTATTATTATTACATACATACATATATCTCCATTATATATATATTTCTTCTTTTCACTTTTGCAAGAATATTAAAATGTCGTTTATCTTGTTTTGCACCACCATAGAGGCAGCGTGTAGTCTCACTGATGTAGGATATGCTTGTTATATCAGAAATGCTTATAAATATCTATCTTTCTATTATTCGATTCTGTATTTTGGATTTCCTTGGAGCATATCAAATGTTCACAGACTTCACTCTGCGATTAGATTTCATATTAAGAATTTCCACGGGCAACCTCTTCTCGCATTTATGCCGTCACATACTTGTGCATAACATTAACCTTATGTATAATATTATTATGTACACTTGTAGTGCTTCTCCGCATCACAATTACCAATTATTTCTTTACCAACAAGTGCCAAATCTTTTTGTACTATAATACGCTTTTCACATCAGAATTACGTTACGTCATATCTTTTCTCAAAAAATAATAATTTTCTTTCTACAAAGAAATACATACGCGACCTACATATCGTACACGTGTGTGGGGTAAATCAAAGAGTTCGGTTGAATCGATTGACTGGTTCACAAAAATTGTTCTGCTGCTTAATTAAAGTACTAATTAAAACATGTGATAGTCCGTTCAATGTTTTTATATATTTGCGCTGTGTAGAAAAAGTTCGGAGCTGCGTGTAGAAATTTTCGTTGCGATTTTAGAGGTATTTTTGTGTGTTTCATAAATTGATACAGATAAAAAGTGGCATTGATATTGTTTTACAGGATGCCTGGAATATGCAACAGGTTTAAAGTATAATTAATTGACTATCTTTTATAGCTGAAACCGATAATACGATTGCATAAAAAATTAAATAATCTAGGATTCGTTAAACCGAAATGATGGTTTTGAAATATAATACGGGTTAACATTGTTATACATGCGGAATAAGTTAAAATACACAGTTCCGTTTTCGCAGCTTTTAGACAAATCGAAATTTAGATATTACATAGTATAGTTATGCATTTGTATATGCATTTTGCTAACGATCAGTGTTCCATATAATGAAAAATTAAGTGCATATCGGTTTATTCAATACAAAATATGAACATATTTGTATAAAACTTACTAAAGCAATATAGTATAATCTGCCTTCATGCATAATACGATGTAATTTGTCACTGAAATTTTTCAAGACGTTTTAATATCAAAACTCGCTGCTTATTAAATTAAATTTCAGGAAAAAGTACTGCATATTTTAGTTGTACAACACAAAGGTTTGTGTTATTATTATGCTCAAATATTTCCTTTAAACAATATTATTGAACTGTATTAAACGATTTAAAGTTCCGCAAAAATATTATACTTTTTATGTTTACAAAAGTGGGGTCTAATCGGCAGATGAAAATAAAAAGTAATACATGACCGTGAATACTTATTCCACTTATTGCCAAATAATCTATTGTGGATTTGCTCATCCAAATAGAAAACTTATCTATAATACACAATTCAGAATGTTCAAATGTACTAGGTGTACCAATAAAGTAATCCACCATTTCTTGATCATACATTTTAAGACAATTGTGTTGATTTTTGGTTCGTTAATTATCTTTTTAATAATATTTTTATATTGTATATATATGATATATTTTTTATATAATATACATTTTATATCTTTAATAGTAAATAGGTTTATTTTTTGCCTTTCGGCTTCAAAATGGGGTTACATATTCCAATTAGTCTATTACATGATCTGATACATAATTTGTGTGTGAGAGCTTTTTTCTTTTTCTTTCTCTTCTTCTTGTGCCTCTTTTCTTCTTCTTATTTCCAAAACCATTCGCATCCACCCCGCCCCTTCTTCTCCTCCCTTTAGTATCCCTCTGATCGATGCGTTCTCTCTTCTCAGCTCCTTGCACTCTTGGAGCATGTGACCCATCGTCTCCGTGGCCCCTTTGCAGAGTCTGCAAACCTTCTCTTTTTCGTCCTTCCAGTACCTACTGCCCCGCTCTTCATTCCCACATCTGAATCTAGCAACCATGCTTTGGTCCCTGCCTCTGTAGTCTGCGTTTAGGTAGATGGCTCTCTGGCTATCCCTGATTTCTGTGTAGTGTGCGTTATATCTTCCTCCTATTATTCTATCGTATTGCCATTGAGCCTGCTCCGCCCTGTCTCTTTGCGCTAGTTCCTCCGCAAAATCTTTCCCTCTTTCCATTTCTATTTCCTGTATGTCCATCAGTCTTTGCCTGTAGTATGTGTCTCTCATTTCCTCCCACTTCGACTTTTTCTCCTCTTGCTTTGCATCTATTTTATATCTTTAATATATGTTTTACATATATTTTTTCTGGACTATTAAATACTTTTTCTAAAAGAGAACATTGATTATTGTTTGTTACAAAAGAATCAGCCACTTTCATTATTGCAGTGATATTTCTGAAACAATTATCGTGCAAAATGCTTTGCGTTGACATAAAGAATTAATAGCACGATGTTGTTATGGGGAAAAGATTAAAAAGATGTCGCCAATTATTTTTTATTAGGCGTGAACTGTTTCAGAATGTTATCAAATAATAAATTCGGTAAAGGCATATTTCAATTCTAGTTATGGTTATACATACACATTACGCAAATATTTTCTGAAGTTATGAATTTTGAACTCCCTCTAAAATTTCACTTTACAGTGCAATAGAATCGACAAGTTTTTCAATTCAATTTTATTTAAATTCTGAGGATTAATTATTGCACTATTATGTGTGAAATGGCACTGTACTTTTTTAAATATTGGTGAACCAATATGCACTTACCGTTGGTAGTTTTTCATTATAAAATTGTACAACATTTTGGAATCACATGGGAAGAATTAATCCTGGACAAAATTAAAAATGATTACATTCATGGAAAAGGAGATTAATAAAATATAATAATTAAATAACGTTCGAATATTTTCGAACACTTGACAAGTGCTTACTACTGTTACAATTAAATTGGATTAAAAGAAGAGTTGTAATAATTATTAAAGTGATATTCAACCTATATATGTTGTTTCAGAAGATGCATTACATTTTCACAAAAACAATAATTCCTTTTTATAATGATGAATATTTAATTTCATATATGTATATTTAAGAAGTTTACGATGCGTGTAAACGATTTTGTTACGTTTCCGTTTCTTCATTTTCAAGTAAATATAAGATTCTTTTTCGCACAATTTGCTTTGAAAGGCCTAAGATATGTTGTTAATTGTTCACTAATGAATTCTCCAGTATTATCGAACGTCATTTCCAAATTTGTATGAATTAAAAAATATACTTCAACAACAATTGCTCAGTGTTGTCAATAATTGTCGAATGCTATGCATGAAACATTATTGACCAAATGATCCCTCGTTCTCGATTAGATTTCATATTAAGAATTTCCACGGGCAACCTCTTCTCGCAATTATGCCGTCACATACTTGTGCATAACATTAACCTTATGTATAATATTATTATGTACACTTGTAGTGCTTCTCCGCATCACAATTACCAATTATTTCTTTACCAACAAGTGCCAAATCTTTTTGTACTATAATACGCTTTTCACATCAGAATTACGTTACGTCATATCTTTTCTCAAAAAATAATAATTTTCTTTCTACAAAGAAATACATACGCGACCTACATATCGTACACGTGTGTGGGGTAAATCAAAGGGTTCGGTTGAATCGATTGACTGGTTCACAAAAATTGTGCTGCTGCTTAATTAAAGTACTAATTAAAACATGTGATAGTCCGTTCAATGTTTTTATATATTTGCGCTGTGTAGAAAAAGTTCGGAGCTGCGTGTAGAAATTTTCGTTGCGATCAGTGTTGTCAATAATTGTCGAATGCTATGCATGAAACATTATTGACCAAATGATCCCTCGTTCTAAAGTTAATGCATTATCTAGATATGATATAATTCTTTTCATATTATTATATGGACGCATCAACTGTTATCAAACTTCTATGATTAATTGGCTTATAACATGTTTACATTTTGAAAAAAGGTATAAAATTAAGATGCATCGCAGTATGATCTTCCAGAAGATTGTTATCAACTAATTAAGTGTTCACTATGTTGTTGATAATATCTACAAAGATAAAAAACAATTATTCTATTTTTTCCATAGAACAGTCCAGTATTATTTTTAAATATTTGGTTAGTTAACACTAGGTTTACGGACGTTTCTTATATACCTATCTCTACGGCACCCGTCAAATTGACGGGTGAATGAAAATACGCACTTTCTTTAAAAAACCGATTTAATCAAGTTAACTCCAAATTGCACAATATTTGGCTTCACGTTTAAATAAAGTATCAAGAAATAAAAAGTCCTTAAAAAATATCATGGAAATAATAACAATAATACTAACGGGTAATCCTACTTATTGAGTACATTTTTTACAGGTATATTGCACTTTGCCTGTGCATTTTCCGCATACCACTTCTTTGCAAGATATGCAACAATTGCTGCTTTTATTTTTGTTGCAGTATCCCACTTGACAACTTTTTCGCTCTTGTAGTATTAGAGATGATGAAGAAGCGCCTGATCGTTGGCAAATGTTCTCCTTGTTTTCCGCACCTAATTCCTCGGCTAAACTAAACATGTATTGTTTCCTGGATATTGTGGCTCCGGTGCACTGTTTATATAGTATCCACGCGTTTATTGCTGCCAAATCTAATATATTGAAAAAGATTTGAAGAGGCCATCGGAAATTGCCTGCTTTTACGCTATATTTGCGAGCCATCTGGTCAACGACGTCCACTCCGAACTTCGTTTTATTATAATATGATATAGTTTCTGGAAGACGTTTGCGGTTGTCTTCTATTTGTACACCTGTATGTCTGGTGCTTAGAAGGAGAACTTTTATCTTCGGCTTACTTTTATAAACAGTAAGGATGAAATTTTCTGATTTATATAAATCTGAGGAAAACAAAGTCATCTTATCTTTTTTTTCCTTTACGGGTTTTGGCAGTTCTCGTTTGTTTGACCGCATGGTCCCAACCAAAGTTGTTTTTCGCGCAAGCAATTTTTGAGCTAGCGGGATGCTTGTAAAGAAATTATCTGTTGTTATATTTCTGCCTCGATCTAAATATGGTTCGGCTAATGTCAATGTGACAAACTCACCCAACGGTTGTGAGCTTCGGGTTTCATCTTTCCCCAAATAAGGGAAACTGTTCAAAATATATTTTGATTCGACGTCAACTGCTAACCAAAACTTGATGCCGAATTTCTGAGGCTTATTCGGCATATATTGCGTAAACCTGCATCGAGCTTTCGTCGGAAATAACTGTTCATCTATTGAGATGTTTTCATGTGGCTTATAACAAGCCTGGCTGTTACTTATAAATTTCCTCCATACTTCGGATATCAGTGCAAATTTATCTGTTTGTAATCTTTCGGAACGTTGGTTTTTTTTATCGAAGCGTATGAATCTTAAAATTTCTGTAAATTTATCTCTGCTCATTGTGTTTCTGAAGAAAGGGGGGCCCCATTTTTTCGACCATAGATAGGAAGCTTTCAACGATCTCGCTTCATATGCGCCCCGAGCATACAGAACTCCTATAAAACTTCGTAATTCCGCAATTGTGATTGTCCAGTCTGTTTTCAAGACGCGACGTGCCTCGGTTTCAGTGCAATCTTTTATGTGTTGCATTATATGTTTGTCAATTATCAAATCGAAAGCGCTAAGCATGCAACCCACCATAATATTTCTTTTAGCATGGGCAGTAGGCCCTCCGATATCCTTGAAAATCATACGGATGGGCGTCCTACCTCTAGATCCGCCTGGTTTCAGTTTTGTCCACTGTGTCCCGTCAGCTGCAATTTCGATATCACCCGCTACATTTTGGGATGTACTGGGAAAGCTCGTCCTCTCATCCTCAGAGTCAGAGCTAGACAAAATACGCATTATTTGCTTGCTCCGACGGACTGTAAATAAATTCTCCTCTTCACGTTCTGAAGATAATTCTGTTCCTCCACTTTCAACACATTGTGTAGTTTCACTTTCGGGTTCGCTTTCGCCTAATTCACATTCATTTTCTTCGGAGGTATCCTCGGAACAATCCTCATTGATCTCGAGGATTTTATCCAATATCTTATTATATCTCCTGGATTTACGCATGATTGCTAGAAAAGGGGGTTCGGTCAACATAAAAAAATACTGTGCCGTAATTCCATTACCCTATTGTAAATACCTACAATAAGCGGAGACTCTCTACAAGAACCGAAACTTTTGGACACTGTCTTTCTGAAACGTTCGTACACTGTGAATCCAGCATTCACACTGAAGATCTTCTCTTGTTCTTGAGCTCTTTTCGGCGATAGGAAATAACAGTTGCGTAGCACACCCACATAAACACTCAGGTCATACGACCCGCTTTAGTTTACACTATCGAGGCGCGATTGAAATAACGAATTGGAAACGGAGAACATAAAGACATTGTTTCCACTCTTGTATCACATTGTATTTACATTGTATTTCCTACTGGATGAATAATGTGGCGAACGAAGCAAAAATATAAGGATTATTTTCGAGATAAGCGTACCCGTCAATTTGACGGGTCCGTAGAGATAGGTATACCACATATGAATCTTAAAAAGTAGAAGGCTTAGAAGAAAAAAAACAGTGTGTATAAATTCTTTGAAAGAAATGATTAATTTACGATGCAAAACGGTTGAAATCGATCAAGCGGTTTTCGAGATATTTCATTGCAAAGTTTGAATTCCGTCAAATTGACGGGTCCCGTAAACCTAGTGTTAATCAGCGATTGATTAGTATGCTTGTAGGTGTATAAAATCACTTACTACTCTACACTACAGCTTATTCTGACAACTATATTTTCGTACAAATATGTTTTCCTAGATGAATGTACGGGATTATTCATCTAATCGATACGCATTTGATAACTGTTACAATATGCATTATGGAAAAAATGATTAATTTATATGAAAACTGTGTTGGGCATCATTAAATAAATTTTCATTTAAGTAATTATTTAAATAGAAAGTTTTTCAAGAATTAAAATAAAAAGCAGAAATACTTATTTGTTATTTAAACAAGTTGGAATAAATTATTTTAATTGTTATTTACATACATATATTCAATTTCATTTTTGTTTAATTATTATTTGCTACTTTTTATTTATTATGTACATATAGCTTTATTTTTGCATGTAAGGATGCAAAATAGATGGTTTGTTCTATTTGATTGGCCAAAAAGCGAGTATTTTAAAAAGCAAATATCAACTGTGAACTGTCCATGGAAAAATAACCTTATTTATTTCACGATCCTTTCATTGCACCAAATGAAACATATAAGAGAAGATTAGAACCTATGTATTATTTGTTCTTCACTTAAATCCAAATGAAAAGTAAAATTTGATTTGCTAATAAAACATAATAAATATATTATTCCTGGCATTAATTAAATGGCTCTTATTTAAATAAAGAAGTGAATGCTTAATGACAATTAAAATCATGTTTTTAGTTATTATTTATTATTCAGTACTTACATAAAAATTTGCCCAACACTGTATGGACATGAGTCAATAATTATCTGTTTATTAGAACACTGATAGTCATTTATCTCCAGTTGCAACAAGAAAAACAATAATAGCTTTGGAAATCAATATTTATTTTCACAGTGTGAATTCACTCAAAATTACGTATTACAAATTTCTTAAAAAGAAATGAAATTTGTTTAATTTATAAAATTGTTTCAATTTAAGAAACGTAAGACTATTCAGATTGTGTCTGAGAAATTACTTCGTCTTGTTAAAAACAAAGTACATAGAGATGTATACATAAAGCCCACAGATAGTGAACAAGCAGTATGGACGATTAAAATACATGTATTCAGACAGTCTATGGACAAGAGTTGACCTGTAACATTTTCACAATTATGTAATCTTAATAAATAATAATAGTTCAAGTAACATATAATATATAATGTATCAGTTTTCAAAGTGCAAACGATAGATGCACTATCTGGTAGCATCACAAATGACTTTACAATTAACAAGAATTATTCTTTCTTCTGGATTTCACATTTAAATCATATTTTATTAAAGAAACTTTTGTACAATTAATCACAGTTTAGAGATGTCTGTTTACCATTATGTTAATATTAACTACAATAAGGTCTCCATATAACCGAAAACGTGGTATTCGATATAACCGAAGAGTTCATCCCCACTACTGGGGGGTATACCCCTGAGGGGTCCAAGAGTCGATTGTCAATTAATGTCACGTGATCCTGGATCGGGTATATTGGTGAGCTAATTCTAATTCAACGATGAAACTTAGCTATTTGTCATCGTTTTCTTATGAAACTTTTACACAGCATAGCTGACGTTTTTCTGATTAAAATGATACCAAACACGATTTAATTTGGAGTATATTTAGTGGCTTAATTAACGGTAATAAATTTCGACCGCAGAAAAGGATAGGTAGTGAAAAGAAAAGAGAAGCTGCGATCGTGGCATTCGGCAAAGATCAAAGGCCTAGTACACTGTTTAACATACCAATGCAATACCAATATTTTTATTTTCAGTTCTTTTTTTATACAACTTTTACCGATAAATTTGTGACATTTTTCTGATAAAAATGAGACCAAACACTACATAATTTTGAAAATATTGACTAGTAATGACTTACCTTTTGATTATTATTCAAATTGATGATCTACGGATAAATAAAAAACTATCATTTAGCACCTGTGCTAAATTTTCAATGGTTCTTAAACTTATGTACATAGTACATATGAGTGAAGTTTCTATAGTGCGAAAGTCCACGACTGTAGGTACGCTGTATAAGTGAACGTGATAATGAGTGGACCTCAATGTAATATGGTACAGTAAATATGGTCCAAATTATATCGAGTTTGGTGTTATTTTAATCAGAAAAATGTCACAAATCTGTTGGATAAAGTTTTATAAAAAAATAAAAAAATAAAAAAGTTTCATCGTTGCATTAGTATTGTTTCACCGATACGCTGCGTTTTGTTTTGGCTTGGCTGCTCGGTCCTTTTTCTTTACTCGCTGTCCTTTTGTACGTTCGACGCTGTCGGCAAATTTCTAACAATGTAGGAAGTATCCGATATAACCGAACGTTCAATCCCGAGGCTTTCGGTTATATGTGTAGAGACTTTACTGTAGTTGATTTCGATTTATACTAATTTCATTTTTAATATAAATTAACATATTTCCTATACATAATTGATGGGTGCAGGGGACAAAAGTGTTGCGTAACAATTTTGGAAAAATTGAGTTACTGTAACAACTGAAAGAGGTATAAAGTTGAAGCATTCTTTCATAAAACTTTTACAATTTTTTTTTTTTTTTTTTTTTTGAGGTTTTACGTCGCATCAACATCGAGGTTATTAGCGACGAACTTCCGCAATGACTTTAAATTTTGTGGAAGAGGTTGGATTCATTAAGGAATTCAATAGTATTTCTCACATGTTTTTCGGACGTGAGGGCAGTTTTTGAGTTAATTTTAAATTTGAGACGCTGGGTGGAAAGCTTTTGGCAAACATACAAAAAGTGGTGAACTGTGAGTGGGGCTTCGCAACAAAGGGGAGGGTCAGTCTTCTTAATGAGATATTCGTGTGTCATCTTGCAGTGACCAGTTCTCAGGCGAGAGAGAACGATTCTTTCTTTCCTGCTCATGTGATCGCGTGGGATATCTTGGGAAATATTTGTGATTACGCTATGGATTTTTGTTGGTTTCGATTTCCAGATGTTATTCCATTCTTCTTTAACTTTTTTTTTTCATATTGGATAATTTCTTGAAGTGGGATAGGGATTGGATATTGTTCAGCCTGGAGAGTGGCTGCTTCTTTGGCCCTCAAATCTGCTTGTGTGTTCCCAGTTATTCCTTGATGCGAAGGGATCCATATAATGGATATCTTCTTGTTGGTAGGAATAAGTTCGGTATAGAGTATTAAGGTATTTCTAATAATTTCATTTTTTTTTTTTTGTGGTGTTTGTTAAGGCTTGAATTACGCTCATGGAATCCGTGAAAATTGCGTGGTCTTGAGAATCAGAAGAATATATGTGTTTAAGGCCGTCGTGTACTGCATAAGCTTCAGCGGAAAAAATGGATGTTTGTATAGGTAGACGTATCTTGGTAATATTATCATCTGTAATGATGGCGTATCCTACTCCTTGTTTAGATTTAGATGCGTCAGTGAAAATTTTTTTACAAGATGTGTATTTCCTGTTAAGTTCTAGGAAGTTGGTCTTATGTTCAAGGCTTGATCTAAGGTTCTTATTGCAGTTGGCAAGAGTTGTGACTATTTCCGGAGTTTTGATACGCCAGGGAGGAATTTTATCTTGCTTCCGTTCTATAATAATTGGTTTTTGAGTCGAAATTGACGGGAGATATTTTTTAATTGTGATATCCAGTGGTGGTGGTAGCTTTGGGTTTTTTGCATATAGTTCGTAATATCTGTTATCAAATATACATATAGTGATAGGTTGGATTGTTAGGAGTAGAACACATTTTGAGTGCGTATTTTATACTTAAGAATTTTCTTCTCTGCTCTAATGGCATCTCACCAGCTTCAAATAGTATACCACTAATAGGGCATGTGCGGAATAAACCCATGGCTAATCGCAGTGCTGCATTGTGAATGGGGTCGATCATTTTTAAAATGTGCGGTTTCGCTGAATTGTATAGAATACAGCCATAATCAATCTTGGACCTGATTAAACCCTGGTATGTTTTGAGAAGGACTTCTTGGTCGGAACCCCAGTTGTGACTGGCCAGCATTTTGATAATGTTTAACCTTTTTAGACAGGAATATCTTAAGTGTTTTATATGAGAGATGCAGGTTAGCCGCTTATCAAAAATTAGTCCAAGGAGTCTAATATTATCAACGAATTTAATTACGTTGTTCCTCATAATTAATGTTGGTGTATCTTGACGGAGTTGTTTAGAAAACAAGATGCATTGGGTTTTTTGATATGAAAATTGGAGACCAGAACCATAGGACCATTCTTGTAGATTACACTGTTCAACACGGGTCTGATTTTGTAACCTTCAATATGCGTTTCTTATAGACTTTAATGTGCTGAATACGAATCTGCAATCCGTTTTTCTCCAGAACGTACCATTTTTGAAAAAATCAATTTTGAAAAAAATCGCAAATTTTCAACTTTGGAGTGTTTTGTACTTTTGCGGTAATAGTTATTCAGATGCGCTTGGTGCCAAATGATTCTTTGAAGTTTCACGAATAAAATGGTATATGTTGTTATTAGACTATAAACATTTAAATGTGTTTAAATAATGATCAAAGTGAAAGGGACACCGAAAATATACCCATTTTGGCTGTTATCTTTCAGTTTATTTCAAAAACTAAGGGTCCAGGAGAAAATCTAACTATGCCACGCGATAGAGCAGACCTTTCTGCAAAGGAAAGCATCAACGGAAGTTACAAAATCATTTTTGTATTCGATATACAAGCGAAATAGTTTGGCAAAACACGTGGCGGCGACAGTTGTGCTTTATGACGGCGGCTCCCCGCTCATCGCTCAGCGTAGCGGAATCACTAAACGCGCAGTCTTCTGCTGACAATGAGTGTCACTGTTGCCGTCGCGTGTTTTACCAAACTATTTCGCTTGTATATCGAATACAAAAATGATTTTGTAACTTCCGTTGATGCTTTCCTTTGCAGAAAGGTCTGCTCTGTCGCGTGGAATAGTTAGATTTTCTCCTGGACCCTTATTTTTTGAAATAAACTGAAAGATATCAGCCAAAATGGGTATATTTTCGGTGTCCCTTTCACTTTGATCATTATTTAAACACATTTAAATGTTTATAGTCTAATAACAACATATACCATTTTATTCGTGAAACTTCAAAGAATCATTTGGCACCAAGCGCATCTGAATAACTATTACCGCAAAAGTACAAAACACTTCCAAAGTTGAAAATTTGCGATTTTTTTCAAAATTGATTTTTTCAAAAATGGTACGTTCTGGAGAAAAACGGATTGCAGATTCGTATTCAGCACATTAAAGTCTATATAAAACGCATATTGAAGGTTACAAAATCAAAAAAAAGTTGAAATTTGTCGAACAGTGTTATCGATCGAAGTTTGCAGGATTTCTTTTAGGGTTTGTATATTTTTCCCACTGCATGTTAGAGTGAGATCATCAGGAAATAAATAAGCGTTTACGGGTGATCTTATGCCGCTTGTTATGTCATTGATTCCAAGGAGAAATAGTGATACACTGAGCACAGAGCCTTGGGGTACACCGTTTTCGATTTCCATCGGATCAGATAGCGTGTTATTAATTCTCACTTGGATTGATCTGTTCGATAGGAAGTTAATGATAAAAGATAGCATAGGACCGTTAATATTTAGTTCTATGAGAGCGTTTATGATTTTAGGTCTCCAGACCATGTCGTATGCCTTCTCAATGTCCAAGCATACTGCAATAAGAGACTCCTTTTTTTGAAAAGCGTCACATATATTTGTATGCACATTAGTCAGTAGATTCGTTGTAGAACGATATTCACGAAATCCCCATTGGGTTGGAGACAGAAGATTATTGCTTTCAAGGAACCAGCGAAGTCTTTTATCAATAATTTTTTCAAATAATTTGCACATATTATTTGTTAAGGCTATTGGGCGATAACTCTCTGGTTCATGTTTATTTTTATTAGGTTTGAGGATTGGGACGACAATGGCTTTCCTCCAGTTATCGGGAAAAACTTTGTGGGTCCATATGCAATTGAATAATTGGAGTAGGTACTCTTTCCCGGTCACGGGGAGGTTTTTTAGTAGTCTGTTAGGAATATTATCCGGGCCAGGTGATGAATCTTTCGTAGATTCAAGGCAGTTGGTTAGTTCGTTCATAGATATGTCACAGTTTAATACTGGATCTATCACCTTTTCATCCCTGCAGGAAAGCTTCTCTTTTATTTCGTTTTCGCGTTCAATGATGTTTGAGAGAAAGACTGCGGGGTAATTACTATTGCTGGAGTTGGATTTGAATTTCTCGGCGAGGGTATTGACAATTTCCTTTGCGTTAGTCACTGCTTGATTTTGATCCGTTTGGAGGTATTGAATTCCAGAATATGACTTGTTCCCGTTTATCTGTTTAATTTTTTGCCACACTTGTTTAGCGGGAGTTTGGTTAGTTATAGATGAAACATATGTATTCCAAGATTGTTTCTTATTTTCTTTGATTACCCTGCGAAATTTCGCCCGGTGTTTCTTAAACTCTATTAGATTTTCGGTAGAAGGATTCTTCTTGGCTCTGTTGAAAGCATGATGGCTGTTCTTTAACGCGCTTTCGCATTCTGCATTCCACCAGGAAGTCGTACGTTTTTTAAGGGTTTTTGGGATTTTTGTTGCAGGAGAATCGGAAGCCTCTTTTGCTGCATCGGTGATAATTAATTCCAGTTCACTAACAATATCGTTAATTTTAGTATGATTATTTGTATAGTTACTCATTGGAATGAGGGTTTTGTTAATCTGAGATTGATATATATCCCAGTCAATTTTATTCAAATTCCACTTAAAAGTTGGCGCTGGTTGGTAATATATGGTATTATCTTCGTAGGTTACATTTAGTGGGAAATGATCGCTATCGTGTAGGTCGTCTATCACACTCCATTCTATGCGTTGAGCCAGTTTGGAATCGCAGATGGTTAGGTCAATTGCACTAAATGAGCCATTACTAACATTGAAGTGTGTAGGGTGTCCTGTATTTAATAAAATTAGATTTGGGTTTTCTAATAGTTTCTCTATTATCCTTCCACGGGAGTCAATCCTGGATGACCCCCAAAGAGGGTTGTGACTGTTGAAATCCCCGGTTAAAGTAGTAGGTGCAGGAATTTGTTCTATTAAATTTTGTATCTCTTGAAGGTGGAGAGGTTGGCTATTTGGTAAATATACGTTGCACACATTGATTTTGTTGGGAAAATGAATGGTTGCGGCAATTGCTTCCAAGTTTGTTTTTAATGGAATTTCTGTTGTTGAATATTTATTTGATATTGCAATAGCTACTCCTCCGCTGGCGAAGTCATTGTTTTCTCTGTTTTTGACAAGGAGACTGTAATTTTTCAGTGATGGATTATGTTTCTTTTTGAAATTTGTTTCCTGGAGACAAAGTATGTCTGGATTGTGTTGTTTAACAATAATTTGGAGTTGTTCGTAGTGAGCATAATATCCGTTTATGTTCCACTGAATAATTGTCTTCATAATGTGACTACTTGTTGGTTAGTAAGTTACTTGGTAGTAATTAGTTAGTTAGTTGTTACCTAATTTGATAGGTCGCTATCCGCTTCTGATCTCCAGTTGAGTGAGAGTTGTTCAGGTGGATCTTGAACCACTTTCTTTTGCAATTTGGAGATTCTAATTTTTATTGGCCGCTCTTTAAGTAGGGGGTGAATTCTTTTTAATAATTCGCTTAAGGCCGGCATGTTGCTGGTGTACTGTTTGCAGATTTCTTTCGGATTAGGTGCCCCTATTGCATTTTCCAAAAAACTTTTCAATTGGAGGTAATCCAATACTTGGTTTTTATTTTTGTCGTCTATATAATCTTTTGCAGGTTTAAGCATCTCGTCGATTCTATCCAACGAGAAGGCAGGCGACAGAGGGCGTTTAGGTCTTTTGAAGGTTGGTTTGCAATCTTTGGAATTTTCTCCCGATGTTTGTCGGGTTGGGCCCTTGATGGCCAGGTCTAGGTCACTTAACTTTGCCGGATTTATTATGCTTTCTTCGGACGTTATAGATAGAGCTCTTTTATTCCCTGTCTTATTTCCTTTTAGATCTTCTGTTTCTTCATTCTTAGGTTCGGTTATTTCGAGGATATTTTGTGTTGGTGGATCGGTTTCTTTAGTAATATCTGTTTCAATTTGCATTTCAGATTCAAGTGTATGGTCGGTTATGGGGGAGTGTGAGGATGAATCTGGATGTGTGTGTATGTGGGTGTGTGAATTAGGTTTGTTTGAATTTACCAAGTTTGTGCATTGGTTTGCAATGTGCCCTTCTTGTTGACAGTTAAAACATGTCTGCTTCTCTGTTGTGGCAAATATTCTATATGTGTTGTTTTCTATTGTAATTGTAAAAGAGTTCGGTATGCGTTTGGCTTCTTCTGGGTCAACATAGATCTGTCTCCTAAAGCTTAGAATGTGAGATAGGTCTGGATCAGTGATTCCCGCTTTTAGCGGAGTGATTTTCGAGAGTAGTTTAATATTGTGGTTTTTGAAGGCGTTCTCAATTTGGGTATTGGGGATTATGGGTGCGACGTTGGATAGTATAATCCGCTGGGCCGGTAAAATCATCGGTCTGAATTCAATGTTTGTATTGTTTATGTTAACCGATTTGTGTTTATGTGTTAGGTTAGTGACCGTGTGTTTACTATCCAGGTACTGTCCGTTCGCCGAGAGTTGGTGAGTGACAGCATATTGCGTTCTCACTCTGCTGCTACCATGTGCGTTGCTCTTATTGGCTACGGCCAGTGACAAAGAACATCGACGAGCATATCGAGACAAAGTGAGATAGAATGATGAATTTGGAGCATTGGCGTAGCCTCCCCATCAAAGTGTACACTATGTATTAAGAAATTTAATGATTTTCTGAGGCTACGCCAATGCTTTGGAATCATTCTATTTCACTCTTTCTCGATATGCTGATCGTCGACCTCTGCCACCGTCCTCAGCCAATAGCAGCAAGTCACGTGATAACAACCGAGTGAGAGCGTAAACTGTCACTCGCCAACTCTCGGCGAACGCAGAGTACATACATATTCTATTGTTCGATATTCTTGAAAGAAATTTGATGGCTTTAGGTCCTATTATATTCCCAATCGCCCGAGCGTATTGTTTGATAGTGATACCGTCAACTGATTGTAGGATTATGGCTTGGTCCTCAGCCGGGATGTATTCCTGTTTCGTAACGGTTGCGTATGAGTTTTTTGGTTGGGTGGGTTTATTTGGGGTGTTATGGGTTTGATCCATTGGAATGTATGAATTTTTATCGTTTTGGAGGCTATTTTTGTTGGTTACGGTTTCTTCGTTGTGTTGGGTTTTCTTTAATGACATGGTGATACGCGCACACACACACGCGCGCACACACAGCGCGTATGTATGCTCAATTTATGTATTCACACCGCTGTGTTGGTAACACCAACAGAGCTTGGTGTCGTCAACTGTTTACAAACTCCGTATATGGTACTCGTCAGCGGCACAGAGCATTTGACAACACGTCCGTTCGCATCGGTTGCCGGGGCAAGACTCTTTTACAAAATTTGTTTTACTCATAACACCTTCATCCACGAGAATGCTCTGCTGTGAATATTTTTGATATACAGTTGATCACAAAAGTATCCGACCACAAAATTTTAGACAAGATTATGTACGGTGAAACATCAAATAACTTGTAATCTATTTTGGGTTAATAATTTAAAGATTGTTTTAATGCAATTATGAAACATGATTTTGGAATATTTATTACAATGTAAGTGAACATTAAATGGACAAAGATTCCTCAATCGTTTTAGGTGACCGAATATCAACTATTCGTGCCAAGGGGTAGACAAAATAGTATTAGCAATGCATATTCTTATTCAATACAAAATATAGGCATTTTGATTTTTAACTTTTACTCGAAACTTCATATAATTTGTAACACAACATTTTTATTCTCTGATCCCTTCAACTTAAAAATACGTATCATGTGTTGTGTATTCATTACGATATGTCACAGCTCTTTTCTTTTGTCGTGTACAGTCGGAGAATCGAATAATGAAATTGTTTTGCACTGAAAGCGACTGACTATTTGCATATTATTATTATTATTATTAAATTAATGGGAGAGTCCGATTAGTTTAAAATGGATGGTACAAAAGTACAAAGTAAAGGGTCATCCAAAACATGCGCCTACATGTTTCTTTTTAATGAAAGACAAACTATTTAGAATTTTTTCAAGCTGTTTTTATTTATTGAAAGTATGATCTCTTACAGTTATACGTGAATCAGTATATCATTGAAATGTGCACCATGGTTGCGGTTGCCGACATCAATTCGATTATCGAAATTATCAATGACTTTTCGAAATGTTGCTGGAATTTTTTTACGAATCGCAACTCGATTGTTGAGTAACTTTTTATGGCCAGAATTGAATCATATTAATGTGTCTGATTTCTATTTCCAGGCAGACAGTGCTACATGTCATATAACTCGAGAAAATATTCAGTTTTTGCGATCGAAATTTCGTCGTGTAATTTCCAGAAATGCAGATTTCAATTGGATTCTAAGATCATGCGATTTAACAACATTAGATTTTTTTTGTGGGGTTTTTTGAAAAGTCTAGGCTATGCTAACAAGCCACAACTAATTAATGACCTAAAGGACAACATTCCAGTTGCAATTCGTGAAATAACTCCAGCAACATGTCGAAATGTCATTGAACATTTCGATAATCGAATTGATGTCTGCAAACGCAGTCGTGGTGCACATTTGAATGATATACTGTTCCGTGTATAATTGTAATACATCATACTTTCAATAAGAAAAAACAACTTGACAAAATTCCGAGTAGTTGTGTATTATTAAAAAGAAACATGTAGGCGCGTCTTTTGGTTGACCCTTTATATGTTGTCGATGAAAATAGAAAATACGAAGAAATATTATATACGTTGTCACAGGGTGAATTATATAAAATATGGTAGGCTATACTCGCCGAAATTATTAAAGACGGGGATCAAATTTTGTATAATTGTGTATAACAACTGTTTCAAATCAGAATTGTTCGACTTAAAGAAAGCTGCCCGAAAGCATATAAATTTTTGCATCACGTAATTTAAGAAATAAAAGGTGGCCACCAATTTTCGCCAGTCATTAGATGTCATTATGTCATTACAATCCACTATTTGTTGGATACAAGGGAATGTTGTGCAGTAAAATTCTGAAACAAAGTTTGGTCGCTATCTTTAATACATCCATAGAGTACAGCTTGCAACACTTTATGCGTTATTTTCTTTCTTTACTTATTTATGCACAATCGTATTCCAATGTAAGCAAGTTTCACGATTTGATTCTCGAACTGAACATTTTATGATTTCTCGTGGTATATAAATCATTAATCATTGAATTGGTTCATTAAGAATTTCTTATATCTCTTTGTCCGTGTGTTGGAAAATTTGATAAAAAATTGTCCAACAATACATGTACATAGAACAAGTTAAATGGAAGATCGTGGAGTGTTGCTTGACACTAACAAAATAAAATGTTATTAACACGTACAGCTTAGTTTGCCATTTTTACAAGAATGTAATATCATACATTTTGGTAGTGCTGTCCATATGCAAAATCTTATTTCGAATTATCGATGAAAAGTAATGATGCAATAACTATCGGTATCTATAATTACACTGATCGATGCTCAACTTCGCAAGAATATTGTCACTCATTTTACTGATTTTATATTAAAAATGTTCAAATTCGATTTTCTAGAAAGCAAAGATATGCGTATACAAAAATTTCACTCTATATTTTCAAATTAATTTCGTAAGGGATACCACTTCTTCTGATCGTACCATGATTTTAGAAACACCCTTTATGTATAATATATGGCTCTGCAGTGACCACCAAAATTCAATTTGGTATTTAACGACATTTTCTTGCATGTTTTCTACTTTTCATTGTTCGGTACCGTTCATTTCATGATCATTGCGCAAGATTCAATTAGACGCACAAAGAAATACTGAAATTTAGTTGTCCAGTTTTAACATAGAAAAGTGAGCAACAAATAATTCCGTGGATAACACTGCATTAGCAAATTCATTCATAACATAATGACATTATGTTTCATAAATCTAAAGATTTAGTTCTGTGTACTTAAATTTCCCTGGTAATACAACATTTACTATTAATATAGTTACAAGTCAGTGACGTATTTTTTCAAGATATAGTAGAACCTCCAGTATCTGAATTCATTAAGTAATATAATATTAATTTATTAGGAAGGTATAATGTTCGAATAACAGAATTATTTAGTTCGAATAAAGATTATTTTATATTTCATAAATGTGAAGTTTATTTAAATTATTTGTGGGTTTTGTCTCTTCCCTGCTACCTTCATATAAATTTTGTAGGAGTAATACTTTAAACTGTATTGAATTAGAGCATACGTAAAGGATGAGGTGCATTATAAAAAACATGTCTGCAGATTTACATTAGGCAACGTTCTATAACAGTGCTGTCCAACACGTAGTTCAGTCGAACCTCGATAACTCGAATCTCAAGGGAAGAGAAAAAAACTTCGAGTTATAGAGGTTTCATGTTATCGATTGTTCGAGTAAGAGAGGTTTAACACATGAAAATTCGACTTATAGAGGCTTTGAATGACGGGTAACTTTCCGACTTGCGAGGACACAAATAAAATTTTTCGCGTGAATTACATTTTTATTGTTTAACATATGTCACGGGAATTATTCACGTTTGAATAAAAAAAGAGAGGGTAGTAAAATGTTACTTCCCGGTTCAGTATTTAATAATAAATTTAGTTAATTTAACTTGATTTACGAAACATCTCAGAATTTCTTAAGAGCGGTCCGTAGATCACGAATAACATCGCATTAGTTTAAGTGGTGTAAATCAAGGTTAAGACAATTTGATTTTGATGGTAGAGACTGAACAGAACTTTATTCATGGTCGGTACATTGCTTTTATGCCTTCGGGTAGTATAGAGAGTGGAGTTTGCTTCTGTCTTAAAATGTTTACGTGGCTTTTGCCGATGCAAGCGTTGGTCGCGGTGTTACGACTGGGACTGGGCGTTGGTCTTCGTTACACATACAGGGTGTCTCTTAACAGTGGAACTTCCCGGAAATGGGGCGTAGCTGGGGTGCAATTGAACAACTTTTTCCTTGACCAAAATTTGGTTTGCAGCTTCATGAATAACGAATAATTGCCGCACGCTTCCGTCGGAACCCTCCATGCCCCCATCACGACAGCTGAGAGGTTCGCACCTGATCGCGCCTGACGGCTCTCATTGGCCAGTGTTTTTCGTTTTTAACTCAAAAACGAAGCTTCAAACCACATTTTGGCCAAGGAAAAAGTTGTTCAGAATCACCCCAGCTACCCCCCATTTCCGGGAAGTCCCACAGTTAAGAGACACTCTGTATATAAATTTTAATAACGCGTTGCCGTGAGTCGCGCCTCAGGGTAGCTTCCCCTTTTGTAGCCTGCTAGTTGACGCCATAGGCAACAGGCCGTTATCAAAAGTGTGACTATATTTATGTAAGAGTTTTCGAACTCCGTGCGCTATGGCTGGGCATCTGGCCTATGTCACCGCGGGACCCGATAGCGCACGTACCCATTGAACACCAGAGAATTTCATAAACAAGGCCTTGAAGGCATTGCGTTGTGGGAAACAGGGACAGCTCGCCTTTTTGGCGACCAAGATGCAGCGAGTGATTATTCTTGCGACGACCATCGACTAAAACAGTTCTGCCTTTTGTAAACGATCATTGAACATATAACGTCATTTCCTGACTAGACGAATACCGTGTAGTTTTTATAGTGTTAGTTTTACCTGTGTCTTACATTTACTTCCAAAGGTGAGTACTTTCATATTCTACTCAAATATTATCGTTACTGATGTATCTTCTATCTCTTTACTCGCCAACTACAAGCAACTACGTATTCGTAAATGCTTAGAGCATATTTTGAGCGTAATATCATTTTTTTACCAGATGAGTAACGAGCAGGAGCAATCGAGCTTGTGCCAACTTATGGATAACGTTTTGTTAGAAGAGGAGCCACTTAGCGAAGATGATGATAGTGAAATCGATTTAGAATTGGTCAGTAACCACGAGTCTGATACAGAACAAGACGTTGAAGAAGAATCTTCAGAGGAAGAATCCAGGGAAGCAGAGGGAACCTTTTACTTGGCGAAGGATAAACTAACAAGATGGAGTAAAAAAAGTTAGGATCTCGAGTAAGAACTCGAGCACATAATATAATTAGCCAAGCCCCTGGTGTTCTGGGCAACGCAAAAAATGCAAAATCAGTTTTAGATTGCTGGGGGATATTTTTCCCGGATGACATGATAGATCTAATTTTGAAGAATACGAATGACGAAATAGAAAATAAGCAAGTAAATTATGCCACAAGTAATAGTGTTCAAGAGACTGATATAGGTGAAATAAAGGCTGTGTTTGGACTTTTGTATTTAGCTGGCTTTTATAAATCTAACCACCAGAATCTTGATGATCTATGGACCGCGGACGGTACCGGTGTTGAACTATTTAGAAGGACGATGTCACTTGTTCGTTTCCGTTTTCTTCTTAGATGTCTACGATTTGACGACCGAAGTACAAGAACTGAACGAAGATCTTACGACAAATTGGCTCCAATTAGAGAAACCTTTGATAAGTTCAACAAAATATGCGAATCTGTATATTCTTTAGGAGAAAATGTAACAATTGACGAAAAGTTAGAAGCGTTTCGTGGACGATGCAGTTTCCGGCAGTACATACCAAGCAAGCCGGCAAAGTATGGCCTCAAAGTATTTGCTTTGGTGGATGCCAAGTCCTTTTATACGTATAAATTGGAAGTTTACGTTGGCACACAACCTGAAGGCCAGTACAAGGTTTCAAACACACCATTCGAAATTGTCAAAAGGATGATTGCACCTATATCAGGAACAGGTCGAAATGTGACCATAGATAATTGGTTCACCAGTTACCCATTGGCTAAATCCTTATTAGATGATCATAAGCTAACTATGGTGAGAACAATAAAAAAAAGTAAAAGAGAACGACCACCTGAGTTCATCAATACAAAGCGAAGAAGTCCAATGACTACAATTTTTGGTTTTCAACCCAATATCACCATAGCTTCATTTACACCCAAAAAAAACAAAAATGTTGTCATGATTTCCACATTACATTATGATGATAATGTAGATGAGAGTAGTACATCTAAACCGGAAATCATTCGTAAGTCGACCGAGTCGACGCTGGCCTTTGACTTTATTTTTTTCCATATTGAATGTTGGCGCTATCAACGCGTATATTATATATAAAAATAATAATAAGTCCACAATAAAACGAAGGCACTTTCTAAAAGAAATAAGTAAACAACTTATTGCAAACCACATAAATAAAAGAAGCAACAATCCTCGACTGCCAACTTCACTGCGTGATAGCATCAAACGCCTGGCTGATACTTCCGAACCAAGCACGAGCACGGCCGAACCACCACAAAAAAGAAGTGCAACAGGCAGATGTCAAATTTGTCCGCGAAAACGGGATAGAAAAACCAAGTATTGTTGCCAAAAATGCTCAAGATATGTGTGCCTCGAACACATAATCCCAAGGTGCCCCGACTGTGCAATTACAGAAAATAAAAATTTTCATTTAGAATCATAAGGCCAAATATTTATTATTGTATTAATTCCTTTTGTACGCCAATACCAAAGTGCCTAAAAAATACTGATTTATATAGATCGCTCATTATATAAGCTAAGGAAAGTATATTTATGTTGAATTATAAAGATGTTTAGTTAAACAAGTATTTTTGGATAATAAAAATTTTATTTTGTTAAATGACAGGACCCCTAAACAATACGTAATCTAATATTGAATAAAAAGATATGGATTTCTAGAATACACTACATTATTTGATGGGGTCTGTGAGACCCCACCTTACCATTCTTGTTACATTTTCCCACCTTACTAACGCCGGGTTAAATAGTTCAAACGTATTCGTCAGAACGCCGTTCGTACGAATACGCATCCACCGTAAACGTAGCCTTAGGCTGCGGTTACAGTGGACCCGAATTTGAGCCGAAATGCTACGGACGTATTCGGAAACGAATCAACGCCATTAGATTAAATGGAAGCGGTGTCACTGCATGCGATCCGAATGCGTGCGAAAACGCGAGACACTTGACGGGTTTTTGATTTTTTCGTCCGAACTGAAGTGGCTGCCCCCCCCCCATCGTAGCGAGGGTCGTGGCCCTTTTTTCTACATAGGTTCGTCCTAAATAAATAGAAATACGATCTATTCGTCCGAATATGCTAGCCGATCAACCGAGTTTGATTTTTTCGCCCGAACTGTGCTATTGACCGTGGTCCCAATACTTTACGATGGACTTTTTGTTGGTATATTGTCGCATTGATTTTGACATTTCGGTCAATGAATATTAATGGGTCTTCCCCGTTGTATAAATAACCACCGTGAGCCGCGAGGGGTTATAAAACTCCACAGAGTAGGTGTGAGAACCACTATAGTTACGCTGCTGTTGCATGGCCGGTCGGACTCACGCAGTTTATGACAAAGTCGTTGCTATTGTGTTAAAAAAGAGAAGCAATGTGTCCACTGGCATTGCTTGTCTCTTGAAATTGAGAACGCTCGCGCTTCATCCCCACCACTGGAGGGGTCCCCCCCGGGTTCGAGTGGAAGGAGCACGCTGATACGTTTTAACTAGTCGACATGTCCCGGAGGCAGATAGCTTAGAAAAAGAAACAAATGGCTTCGTATCCGTGAGACAACACTAATGCAACCGTGAAACTTTTTTATTGTTACTTATTTCGTTATGAAAATTGTATTAATATATTATTGGGGTTGTTGTGATTAAAATGAGGCCAAACACGATATAATTTGGATCACATTAGCCAAATCCATGTCTCTTTTCTACGGCGTGCATCATAGATGCGAACTACACATACGTCGGAATAGAATACGCAGCCACTGGCACCGCTCCACTTTGGACAGCCGATTCGGAGTCTTCTGACGGCGTCGTAAGGCCGAAATTCGGGTCCACTGTAACCGTAGCCTTATAGAGGTAAACTTCGAGTAGTAGAGCTTTGACTATTCTACATTCGAGTTACAGAGGTAAAATGATGCATCTGGACATGTGGCAAATAATTCGAGTTAAAGCAAGTTTCATTTCGACTTATAGAGGTTTTTGTAGCGAAGCGAAAAATAATTAAGAAAATTTTCATCTTATAGAGGTTTTCAAGTTATGGAGGTTCTACTGTATCACATTATTTATGTACATATGTATATGGTCTGATACTTGACGAACGGAGGTTCTAATCTGCCATAACATCACACGCTTACACGCTTACGTGACAACGCGATCCAGAATCGGGAAAGATTGGAGGGGTCCGGTTTTGTTTTTATAAATCCTTTCTGTAGGTCTTCTAACGACTACATTTTTGTCCAGTAGATTTCTTACAGCATGAGAATTAAAAATACATGTTGCTAACAATATCTTTGCCAGTTAGAGCTGATTATCGCATTCTTAATATCGATCACTGTTTATATGAAACGTTTGTATAGTTCGATTATCCGGTACTGGAGATTCTACTTATTAGACATATTCATGAAAAGGAAACAAAAGTAATCAATTAAAAGAAATCTATTTAACCACTTCTAGGAAACACGTGCTTTTATTTACAATTTCATACTTTCCATTTACATTCTACCATTGTATCATCTTTTTTGGTCATTTTAAATCCTCATTGCTCTCTACTCTTTTTATATACGGGTACCTTATTTTTTGATAACGATCAAACGAATTACTATTTTTACGATTCTGTATTAAATACTTTGAGGGCGGAAGAGGATTCTTAATCGTGGTTTTTGTTTACGTTTTTACAAGCATATTCTAGTGCAGCGATTTTCAACCCTGGTGTACAGATAAAAGATCTATGATTTTTTGACACAAGTTAATGCGGTGTGACAGCAATGACTAGAAATCTGTCATCAAATCTGCGAATATCATTTAATGTATAGTGTGAAAAACAGTTATTTTATTACCACTTTGGAGCAAAAATGGTAAAAACATGACTTTCTTTCGTTAATCAATCAAAAGTGTATACTTTTTTTGTCACATCGACGAAAAAATATAGTGTATTTGTTAGTGTACCGTAGAATTTTAGTAATCAGCTTATGTGTGCCATGATATAAAAAAGGTTGAAAATCGCTGTTCTATGGCAATATTATGTGAACTACCCATATTTTTTTTTAGTAAATATTGATTAATATTGCAAATTATCGATCGTGTGTTCAAGCCTTTCTTGACGTTGATATATTTTTGGAAATATCAAATTCCTATAGCATAGTAAAAAAAGTACATGCAAATTTGTTAAACGGTATAGGTACAATATGTAAGCTATTCAATTGACATGCTGTTAGTGATTACATAAATAGCGATGTATATCCACCTTCTCAATATCAATTTGCTGAATTGAAATGACATATGCTTTGGTGTTACACTTCTTTTATTCCTTCGATTTGTAGCGTTCACATAAAATTTATACAGTCACTTGTTAATTCAGCATTTATTACATTTTGACCAACGTTTATTAAACTTTTTCTCGATATGAATCAAAACATTCAGTTAAATGTAAAAAAGAAAAACAAAATTGCTTGAGCTGTTTGTTGTGTTGTGTGTGAATCGACGTCAACACTTCATCACTCGCTTCCCAACAATCAGGATCCATTATATGCTGTTACAGAAACATAGTCCTCATGAGTCACAGTTCGAGGTAAGAAACTACATTGCCCTCGTTTTGTGTTACTTACATCGAAAATTCATCTGTTTCTATGGACCTCAGTATCATGTCTTACTATCTCTGCAAGTCGATATAAAAAGTTACTATATTATCATTTTTAGCTAAATATATCAGCAATATACTAAACGAATAAGACTGTTATCAGAATGGATGTAACATTTAGGTCAAGTTTTTATTTTAGTTATCAACGAATATTATTTAATCGAATGTATTGAAAATTTGTTACTTTCATTCTTTGAACTAGCAAGCACGTTACACATAGAAGCCAGCTTTTAACATTTCCAGATGAATTTTTCATAAGTAACAAATAAAAGATATGACGAAATGCATGATATAATACTTTATGCTGTTTGAATTTCTATGCGTGTATACATATATAAGAGATGCAACTTAATCTTTCAATGCATGCACTTCTTCGTCTCGATTACAAAGCATGCAATTCTCTACTTTACGTGTCGATGCCCAATGTACCTGTCACGTATCGTGTATTTCACGAAGCAGATTGACAAACTAAAAGGTGAAGCAAATGTACCAACTACGACGCAGGGGTAGTCACCGTCAGTGTGTTGTGTATACAGCTTTTTTAAGCTTACTTATCCTATTACGACCATAAATGTCAGTTCAGTCAACGCAGAAATTCAAAAATACCAATTGCAATGATAAACATGCGTGATGGCACTCCTTGATGCCATTAGATCTTTCGAAAATAGTACATATAATGCTCCTTTGGACGGGGCTATAGTATTTAGCGTTACTACCGTTATTCGACCAGACTGAACGACGAATAAATGTGCCACTTGGCGCTTAATTGGGTGACGAGGAGTTCGAGTCCCCGGTCGGGAATCTTCAGGATCGTACAGGATATCTGTATATTCGAAATTAGTTAGGAAGACAAATGATGTTATGTTTTTTGACTAATTACAAAATTGTAAACCAGGTAATTATAATTTAATGGCTACACTATAGTATTTAGGCCCACGCCCAGTATGCTGTATGGTCTACCGTTGGAAAGGTTACGAGTAGAAATGTTTTAGTTTCAACAACTGTGGTCACTGCTACCTAAACTACTAATATACAGGTAACCCTCCTACAGCGCGCGCAATTTCGATATAATGCGGCCTTCAAATTTTTAGATTTACATATTTTTTAAAATACATTATACAATGTATTTGTTTGTTTAATACATTATACAATAAAATACATTAAGTATTTTATGCGATGCGTTCAAAAAACATAGGCGACCGCCTATGGCAGTGTCGAATCTACCCATTTTAATCTATATTTCTTAAACGGGGCGTTTGCGGTAGCAGTGATCACCCTTTGTAAGGCTCCTCCATCTGTCAGCTTTCCAACGCAACGGTTGGCGTGGACCTGAATACTGTGGCGCGGCCCCGTTTTTGTCATCAAAGTAAAGATTGTAAACTAGAGCTCTATCATTGCGATCCCAAAATCAGAACTGACGAATAAGGAAAAGTGGCGGGTTAACGATACGCAAAAATATACGGTTGAATTTCTGCGATGATGTCTACAACTGATTCATCCATATGAACGATCATGAACCGCTAAAACAGGCACTGAGAGCTACAAAGTACACTAGTCTGTCGAACGCATACAGCTTCGTTTAATTGCGCGTGCAAGCGAAATAACAGATCACAGACAGCACAACGCGCTAAGGCTACGGTGCCACCGAAAGAAGCCACGCACAGGTCCTTGCAGGAGATAACGAAAATACTGATGAAAGCCTGGGATTAATATACGCAGTACCACGGGTGGACAGCAACGCAGAAGCACTGTTGCTAGAAGCCGTTGTTCCTCGATGCAGCAGCGACAATATCGGCTACGAAGCTACGGTGTGTCGTCCTCTCACGGTGACGGGCAAATGCTGCTGCCGCTGAACAACAATAACAGCAGTCAGACTAACATCAATCAATCAGGCAGCGATGCACCGACGCCAGCCACTGTGAATTTGTCACATCGGCATACTAACTCGTCCCAGCAGAACAACAACACGGCTTCCGAATCCCAACCTCGCCAAATTCCAACCTCCATTTCGACCCCGATCTCAGCCTCGATCACGACCACGACCTCGACCTCGATCACAACCTCGACCACAACGAATAATCATCATCGTTCCCGTCCCCCTGGCCTTCAGAATCAATAACAAGGTATGGCTGAATATTAAAGCCCCGCGTATCATGGTTCTGCGTTTATGCGATCTATGGATCGGCAACGCTAAAACTAATTTACAGCTTCCGGTTTTGCCGAAGGGATAACGTTCTTCTTAGTCTTCGTGTACCGTTCGTGGAAACAATGATAAGAAGATTGCCGGAAGCGTAATCGGTTTGTCGGTCAAGTTTTGTACAGGCTGGTCCAATTGGCGCTGGATCGTTCAAGGACAATGGGAACAGGCCGTACCACTTTCCCGATGGCAATTGCAATAGAATGTTCGGGGAATAGTTGAATGGTTCAAAGATCATATCATAGGTCGTATCAATTTGACCTAACTAAGTTAACTAACCATATTTCCCGTACTTTAATATTTGTTTCTTTAATAATGATGGCGAGAGGATTTGATTTATACAAAAACTATGTTCTTGAAAATGTTTTACACTTTGCACCATTCAGTTTCATTCTGGAACGTTTTCCTCCCTAACTGTAATCAGAAAAGGGTAGGCACTTGTTCCGGTTTAATGAACCAGCCTGTATAGCGTTGAAAATGACTAAAAAGTAAATCCCCATAAAATCGAGTAATATGTCCGATAATTAATCTTCCTAAAAATTGCGTTACTTGATATAAGCAATAAGGAGGAAGATAGTTTCAAGTATGATTAATAATTACAACTTTTTGATACAATTATCTAGACGCGGCCAATTGTCTAAAATTCTTTGTCTGTGTTTAGACGAATTGTTTCCTTTTCCCGGCAAGAATATTTCTTTAGTCGACCATCTTTCTGCAAGGCAATAACAAATCAATCTAAAGTTGCGTAAACAGTACTGTATTGCTACATACATGCGATACGTGAATAAACATTAGTTACAAGATGGCAACGTTTGTGAATTATTATTTTAGCATAAACTGCGAATGACCAAAGAGGTAAATAATGATTCAAAACTGTACAAATATTTCACTTTAAATTTATACTGTTCACATAAAAATCATTTTAAAGTACTTTACTCTCCATGAATATCAGTTTAACGAGGATGTATTTGTAACTTTTTAAAATTGTTACGTTAATGATTTATCAATTTTAAAACATTTTTATTACGTAGCTGATTTTTATCCATAGTAATATTTTAAAATATTAAGCGCGGAAATGAATTCTTTCCGATTTCTGGGTAAATTGAAAGCTTTATTTAAGATTTAAGTAAAGGACATTAATGAGGATATATATTATATTATTATTTTAACGGCTTGATCTGGAAGAGCAATTTTTTATTCGGGAAAACCGCAGACACCCTGTACGTTTTGAGATATTTAACGTGTTACTACCGCCCACGGTCTACCCTACATATACGATACTTGTAGTAACCATTGTAATATTCGCCATTGTTATCAATGACTTTATTGCGCCACTTTTCTGGCAACTTGCAGATCTAAGTTTTGTCGGACGTCCTCTGATGTTCTAAAACATGTATCTGCTAAGAGAGGTGGTAGAGATCTAAACAGGTAGAAATCAGATGGGTCCATGTCTGGCGAATACGCCGAATAAGGAAGAATTTCCAAGCACAACGAAAAGATGACATCTTTTTAGGTCTATGCTGTATGTGGAAGGGCGTTGTCGTAAAAAGCAATCAGCTTTTTGCGACTGCCTTGAACAGATTATCTGGCCTTTTTCGTCCAAATTAGTTCTTCACGCAAATTGAAGAGACATTGCTTCTCCTAGATACAGCAGCTCATAATACAGTACTTTCTAAATATCCCACCATATGCAGAACAATATGACTGCATTAACGAAATTTGTCGGAAAGAACTCATTTCTGTACCTAATATTTGCGCGCACTCGTGATAATCTCCACATTGATATCGATAATCAAATGATTAAGATTTCAGAATTATTTTTAACGAATAATAGTAATTATTGTTTGATTATTTGTATTCGAACGAGGGTTCGCAGCGTTATTTTACCTCATCGTTGATTAATTTTATTTAATGCTTTAAAGTGTACCATATGTCTCAATGTTCTACAAATACTCGTTTATTCTAATGACTTCAGTGGCTCGCAATCTGCTCGTTCTATGATGATATCCTAGTACTTATTACTAAACAATACGATTAGTCGTTTGTTGCCTGAACTTTTTTTTCCATTCAAACGAGGGAAAGAATTGATTCTTCAAATGGAAAATCACTATTGGGTACTTCGATTATACGGTAATGGAATTTTATGTCCTAAATTGAATTATTCAGACATTTATCAAATTAGCTTTACTTAAGTAACTCGATAAAAAAACTTACTTACAACTTGTCAGACAAATTCCATACATTTTTGTTCTCAGAAAACCATCCGTGTTTCACCTGTCATCGTATCGAGATCTGCATGGAAGAGACTTTGAATATCGTACACAATGTTGTCGGTAGTTTCATTTGTCTTTATATACTTATTAGTGCATAGCTGGCCGCGCTATTCGTAAATGAATTTTATTTTACCTTTTGGCTTCCATGTACACTAGTATAGGACTTAAATGGCTATAAGTGATTAATAATAGTTGAGTGAACTTTATTATACTCACTCCCCAAAAGGGTTATCCAGACAAATTCACATTTATCAGAAAATAATGTCTAAAACACACATACGTTAATTAAATGGAATAGCAATAAGAAATGACTGCACTTGAAGTGCAACACTTTGACGTACAAAGACCAACAAATATTTTAACATTACAAGTACAAACGAACAATATGATAGAACCCGATTTTTTTATTTTACGTTTTCAATTTTAGGTTTTTCATAATAAATATTTGATAACTCTTTAACTTATTATATTTGTTGACAATATTCCCACTTATGGTACACTTTTTGAATCACGATCATTTTTGGTGTGTATACTTAACATCTGTTTTTCCATATTTCCATTACTGACAAGATGACGTTAAAAAAGTTTATTTTCAAAGTCGATTCCAAGCATTATAATTTTTCCAATCATTTCACTTTCCACTGCCAAATTAATCTGCGAAATTGATCAAATAAAACACAATTCCTCGTATTATTCGAAAGTGTGCTATACATAAATAAAGGATAATGAAAAGTGTAACGAAAAGCAATAAGTAAAAGATAAGGTGCTCTATACTTCATTTTTCAGAAAATTCAAACACTTTTGAAGGGTGAGAGGGTAGAGGAATTTCAACTTAAAAACATAAGAATCACACTGGTGTACAAATTTTTTTAGTTGGCTTTTCATATTTCCCTTATATTTGCGTAAAGAAACAAGAAATATTATTGAACACAATTACGACTCCTAAATCATACGTCGATATATAAATGGATTAGCATGAATATTGTTCTAATTAGTCCCTTTGAGTGTGTGATGTTAAATGAAACATTTCTTTTGCACAAAATGAAGTTGTGAGTAATTTAATGTTTTCGTTGATAAACAAATGTCTAATAATGTAATTTTGGACAATACAAACAAAGTTGTTTTCTAGAATTCCATAAAAAAAATTACACATTAAAACGTCCCTCTGTTATATATAGGTTTGTTAATATTAAATTGCTAGTTTTTAGTAGGTTGTGTTCTTATCGAAATTAGTACTGAGTACATGCAAATATGCCTGCATTTAGGAATGAGAATCTTCCCCGTAGATGACATCGTTAGTATTTATTTCTCCTCTTACATTAATGTATTACGTATTTTATATTCGTTTTGTGGAATGAAGCATCGTGACTAATGTCATGTTGCTTAGCGTGTCGCGCGTCAATCATTTTGTTTATAATTTAGTTCATAAAATTATGAAATATCATGGAAATTTGCGGACTCTTTCATAAAACGAAACAAGAGAAATGTAATAAAGAGGATTCAAAATTGGAAGATCGAAAAAAACTTTACCTGCAAAAATGAATTAGAAATTTAGAATTAATTGTTTTTATACGATTATCGATTTTAGAAAAATGTAAAACGAATCAAATATTTTGCACATTAAAAATATAAATAATACTATATTTGTAACCTGCTTAATTGTTTAGAAAATTATAGGAATGATCGTCTGGCAGTTCTGACACTTACTATTACTACTTGCAATTAAAATTGCAATCTTACTTTATTGCATAATAGTGTTATATTAATGAAGTATTCTTATATTCATTTGTGAATTAATATTTGCACAAATACTGAGCACAGGATAAAATACTGAATTATGATTGCAAAATTTTGTAATGTTATTTTTACAAGTATCGTACGAGAACAATAAATATTCAAATTACACCGTTTCTTTTAGTTTTTAAGATTATCATTACGTTTTTATGCATCAGTGCATATCTTTCTTACTTGTATATTATACATACCTGAAAAATCTGGCCACTATTGAATTGTAATCATTGCGATTTCAGATTTTACTGTAATTGTCAAACGAAAAGATTCATGGTTACACTATTATGTACCAAAAAGTGCATTTCAATGTTAATTAATAATATGCAAGAGAATGAAATATATACTTACGTACAAAAAAAGGCATGATTGATCTTAGAAGCACTGACAAAAATTATTTTCAAATGAAAAATATCCTTTTAATTGCATATAAAGTATTATTGACATGAACGCAAGTAAGAAAGAAAACAACTGTTGATCCATGTCCGGAAATTCTTCTACACTTTTTTCCATAGCGTAAGGCGTAAAGGAACAGTCCGCAAATTCAAATATCTGAATCATTTGAGAAGCGTTTTTCGTAGATATTTTCCACGCTGATCGCCAAATTGCAAAAATGTTGTCGTCGCTATAATTTCAGTAGACTACTTGTTTTAGTGGAAAATTTCTACGATTTGTTGATAAATGGTAAAAATAAGAGTACCATAACATTGCATGCATTTACTATAATTCATAATTCCTGAGAACAGTGGGATTAATCTGAGATTTAATTTGCAGGTGGAGTAGGAGACATGGTCACGGCGTATCAGGTGGTACACAGCGTGACGTGATTGATTATCGCACCGGATACATAAAATCGCATCTCCGCTCACCTTCTGGAAGAGTTCGGTGACTATGTATACTGTCACTTCGATTGCAGATAGAATTTATATGCCAGAAGTAACGTGCGTGGATGTTGGAAGCATATTTGCCTTTCAATAAAAAAAAAAACAACAAAAAGAAAAAATCCCTGAAGAACTGCAGTAACAGATATGGAAAGAAATTTTAGCAAACAGTTTTAATTGTAACAAAAGTTCATTAAACATCTTTGTTGATAGTTGTTCTAAACTATTTGACTTAATGAGTCGCATGTGCAAAGAAAAACTTGTAAAAAGTTATTTAGTTTTCTATTTTAATTAGTTTAAAAATAACGTGTGCTACAATTAAGTTGAATTACTTATTTACATCCGAGAAACAATCATCGAGTGGGCGATTCAGTGAGTACCTCTTCGCTTCATATATGTTTAAACGTTGAGCTATGTAATTGTTTAAATGTTCGCGTTATTTGTTGCAATTAATAACCAAGTGTTATTAGATTGAAGCTATGAAACGTCTTGGAATGAATCCGAACGGATAAAGTTGATATCAAGGTAAATGTGCAAATGTCGCGGATTCATCAGAATTATGAAACGTACATATCTTCGGATAATTAGTTATTCGAGAGTAATCAACCGTAATACAGAAATTGGTGTCGATCTGACCCAAAACCTGGACAAGATTACACTTTCCTCATTTTTAATGTAGCATTTAGATTGTTGCATTCGAGGGAAAATTAATTATCGCAGAACTGTTGTGTGGGAAATTCAAGGAAATATTAAACCGATGTTTACAAATAGTTTCTTTTTTATTTCTATTCTCCACAGTGGGTGCCGTAAATTTTATTTTTTGTATCCTATCGATACTCACTGCATCTTGGCGAAATATTCAGTAACACATTTCTACTACTATTTAATCTTTAAACGGTGTTATGAACACCCCACCCGTATATTCTGAAGCATAGTTGCTTTTTTGATTTTACAACATTTTGTAACCTACATCAATTGTATATCAATTATTGCGTTCAAGTTTGTTGTTTTTTAAGAACATTCACATTTATTTGTATTAATTTGTATTATTATTATATTAATCTATATGTAATTTCACCTGCCTACTTAAGGGTTAATATTGTTGCACGTTTATAATTTGCATGTTGTGCACAGTAGTGCAGTTTTCCAGGAATTACTTGATATCTTTTTCGTATCAAAGAAGTTCGCAAGCTGAATTGGTACAATAAGGCCTTCAGTATATAAATTGTTGCAGGTTTGGGCAATCCTACTACGCATAAATATTTTTCGTTTTAACAAGATTTCCATACTCTCACTTAGCTGGGGATTTTTTGACAAGTTCTTTGCGTCGAGTATATACCATAGAAAAACTCACAAACAGATATTAACTCTCCTTTTAGTATTATGTTGAATAGTTATTAGCATCTTCGTAAATCATTCGTTTCGTGTACTTTTTCTGTTATTATAAGTACTTTTTTATAATTGTACACGTATACTCGATTTTATGTCTTCGAACATTTGAAAAAATTGTTTACACAAAAATGATCTACTTTTTATAAGATTACTCGAGTCTATAACAGTTTATATAGCTTCCTATTTAAAGAAGCGAGGGGTGGTCGCTCTTTTGACGTAAGAGGGGGTTGCAAAACGGTATGTACTTCATAGATGTCAATAAAGACCTAATTGGACCAATAAATTCGAAAACAATTTGCCACAATTTGAAACAAAACAGTTTGTAACACTTCTAACGAGACCCCCTGTATAATTCCAATCTCTTAGCATTGCCCCTACTTTAAATATGTATATCAATTTTCTTGTACTTCTGCAATTCTCTCCATTGTTACTCCTCTATTTCAGCGATTCCCAAACTTTCGACATCTGTGTACCCCTTCTATAATTTTCGTAACACTGTGAGTAGCCCTCGTCAAAAAAAAAATTGCGTAGGTATACTTTAATAACAATCAAGATATATTTATTTTTTCCTTTTTTGGTACATAAACAAAATAATAATAAACGAAAAATAAAATTGTTGCACCAGGCGTAGCCAAACCCCGGTGCAGCGCGTACCCCCACCAAACACTTCCCATCCCCCAGGGGGTACGCGTACCACACTTTGGGAGACACTGTTCTATTTCAATCTTATTTCACTGTATACAACTTCTAAACATATCCATGTGACAATTCTATCTCTATTCGAAGAGAACTGGAAGAGCAAAACCAATTTTCACGATTAAATGTAAAGTTATTTAAAATGATAAATTATCCTACTGTTTTGAATTTCGTGTGCTCGTCCTCACTCGTGGTGGTCTCGTGGAAGACTGTTTATCAATTCATCAATACTTCCGTTCAACAGGGACCACTAATCTTGTTTTTATTTGCGAACAAACTAGGAAGTCAGCGAAATCTACCGAATGCTCGTAACAATATTATTTCGTAATCCAATAGTAATTGTACTACCATTGAGAATAGAGCACTACCTGTATTGTGAACGCGGATTAAGGTAGAACACATCCATATCAATCACGTGAAATCGCATGCCATCACTTTGCATATGATAGCACGTAACGTCACGGTTAGGCCACATATGTGGTTGTATCGCGTTAAAACTTTGTCAACTACGGCTGCTCACAAAATTGAGCGTACGGTAATAAGAAATGTATACTCTTTAACACGCAAACAATAAAATTGACACAGTGAAAAAGATGATTACTATAATTCTTCATTGTATAGTTACCATACAACTTCTTTAATCCTCTTTTTCATTGTGACCATTTTATTGTGTGTATGTCAAATAATATACATTTTTTACCACTGTACGCTCGATTCTTTGAATAGCTGTATGTATATGTATTTAATAACGCACCCATTCAATGTGAATAATGGAGTGTGAAACATCGAGTAATACGTAGTTCTTCCGTTTAGGGGGATGATGTAGAAAAGTTTGCAATATTTCTAACCGATTGACCAAATAAAGTGCGCGATATTAATGTGTTTCTACCTTTTATGTTCGCTTATTGTTAGTGTTATTTAACCAATTTTTAATTTTATTGTATTTGACGCACCTTATTCACCGCATTGTATTTTTGAGCGAGATATCTCGCGACTAGGTTTTTCCAATTCTTTGGATTTTTGTCATCAAACTAGGAAGTCTGGAAAAAGGAATTATCATTTCGTTTAACATCTGGATACTTTTCTTAGAAAATACCTTCATCAGCTAAAAATCACATTCAAGAGAACCTGTGACATTTCCATGTAACGCCATGTTTTGAAGTATTTCACGTGAAAAAATATTTTAAAAAACCGCTTCTTTTATTAGGCGTAGAATAATTTCTTTTTAGCATGAATCAAATGAAAAATGAGGAAACTCGCTTTGCATTTCAAAGGTATCATTTTCAAATCCGTAATTTACATTCACGTATAGTGTATAGGTAGTGATATTACGAGTCAATTATACAATAGATATCAACATCTAACTTGTTATCACTGTCTACTAATAGTATTACTAACATTTTAGGGACTCTCTTTATTCTAGTATATAATTGTAACCTTTATATTGCTTGGCCAAACGAGGTTCGCGTTATAAATCCCTGTTTACTGTAGCCCTACATATACAATATCCTTTCCATAAAATCAAAATATGTATTTATATTTATTTTCTTATATTGAACATAATTAAGGAGTATTCGAAACGAAAGATTAGTTACCGAAATATTATATTAAATTTCTCAAATGCAAAGAAGATAGTTACTATATTTTAGGCTAGAAGTGCATATGAAAAATTCTTTTATAGTACCCTATTTTTCGTCCATCTTTCTTTCTTGGCACAAAATGTGTCATTAATAATGTACTAATATTGCTGTACAAGAAATTCTTTGCAGCAAAAGTACAGTATACATTACGGCCATAAAATAAACAAAGTGCAGTTACATACATTCATTACCTGCATTTTATATTACGAAAGGAAAGAGTAGTTCTTTTGTGATTATATTCTCGGCAGCAATAAAAGTAATTTAACACGAAATATTTACACAATTTTCAAAATTTAGATAAATGTTTACTTGTTGATGTTGTATCTGATTTAGCTTAAATTCTTAATTAGGTGATTTAAGATTAATCGAGAATGCTAAGTTCAATATTATTAGATCAGTATTCAATAATCATGTTGGTCAGTTTAATAATATTTTAGTCAAAAAAAAACAACTATTTGTTACATATTATGCGCTATGTAGAATTAAGTACCGTGTAGTATCAGTAAACACTGTGATCAAAAACTCTTAAAAGTAGAACGAAATTTCTAAATAAAATTACTTTAAATAGACCATTTTAATTGACTTGTACACTTCGTGATAGTATCATGTTATTGTATATATCTATTATAGTTGCAAATTAATTTTAATTGAAATATAGAAGAGAAAAGACATACGCCTATGTAACGAAAAAAGACCCACTGATTTTGAAAATATTAAATAAGATGACTGTGGAAAGAGATGCTTTTTGATACCGTATTCCTGCTTCGAAATTATTCAAAACAGACTTTAAACAGCATGGTCAATATCAAAACATCATAAAATAAAGCAACTGTCTGTCCTACTACTTACAGATAAATTATTAAAAAAAATCTTGGCTTGTCTAAAACCAACTATTGTACTCTGGTGTTCATATTTACTTGCTTTTTAATTATTGTGTAGAATATTGCTACCAGAGACCCACTAAATTTCGAAGCATAATAAAAAGCAGCAAAGTTTTTTCGCTATTTATGCATAAATTTCTACCAAACATGTTGGTACCCCTGTAGCTAAAAATTAACCTAGTGTCCGTATTTATTTATTCTTGTCTGTTTGTGTAGACTAATGCGGACCAATACTCTACTGTGCTGTTGGATTTGTAATCATGTCATTAAGTGAGCTTGATAGCAGTAAATGCATATGATGTACATATATGATAATATGTAGTAGTATTATGGCTGTTAACTCAGAATAATTATTAACGCTAAATAATATAACAATACACGGAACCTTCGAACATTTTTGTAATAAGAAGTATGTTTTGTAATAAATACTGTACACATATATCATTTGATTATTTCCGAATTTTGTTTATATAAATTATCTTTAATATACATAAATACCATAATATTTTACCATTTTCAGTTTTACAATAAATATTTCTTTTACTTAATTTTTCAAAGATGTAGAATTTTGTTTTTGCAGAATATATAACAAAGTGTAATGAGTTACTAATTGCAAGTACATATTAGTGTTAGACTGCATCAATTTTAATATGTTTCAAATATCTTACTGTTGATTAATAAATTAAAAGCACGGGCAACATTTATTTAAGAGTAACAGGTATAAAATGAAATAATATTACAGCCAATAAACAATATTCATATTTTGTACTTCATTGGAATTATCATCGAATCGTGCACTTTACTTAGCGTCAAATCTGCATTTAAATATATTTTCCTAGGACTGATAGTTGAGAAGGTAAGTGGAGAAATGATGTTTAAATAGTCGATTGATGCAATAAACATTATATTTCCGGTACTGTAGAGTATATTTCGTCTGTTAAAATTTCAAGCATAAATGACCAAATACTTCCACGAAGTCCTTGTATGTTGACAAACATATCTTATTGATTTTCTAAGCGTGGCTTACGTATTTAAACAAGCGTACTGGCTTAATGTTATACCTGCGAGTATTTACAACACTACTGAGATATCACTTCGTGTCAGTTCGGATTCGTAATTTTTACAGAGTACGTGTAATGAAAACGTTGATGAGATGTTTATTATAAATATATAATTTATGTTTCCATGATTCCCCAACACCCAAAGAAACGAAAAGGTTGCCAGTACCTATTTACTTCACAGTAGAAAATAAATAAGGGTCATTTTCCTAAACCTTGCATCCCTATTAACCAACTATTATCGATTACACAGTACGACAAATTTCAACTTTTTTTTGATTTTGTAACCTTCAATTTGCGTTTCTTATAGACTTCGATGTGCTGAATAAGAATCTGCAATCCGTTTTTCTCCAGAACGTACCATCTTTGACAAAATCAATTCTGAAAAGAATCGCTAGTTTTCAACTTTGGAAGTGTTTTGTACTTTTGAGGTAATAGTTATTCAGTTGCGTTTGGTGCCAAATGATTCTTTCAAGTTTCACGAATAAAATGATATAATTAGTAATTAAATTATAAACATTTGAATGTGTTTAAATAATGATCAAAGTGAAAAGGACAACGAAAATAGACCCATTTTGGCTGATATCTTTCAATTTATGCCAAAAACTAAGGGTCCAGGAGAAAATCTAACTATGCCACGCGATAGAGTAGACCTTTCTACTAACGAAAGCATCAGTGGAAGTTAGAAAACCATTTTACGTCCTAGAAAAGGGGATTGCAGATTCGTATTCAGCACATTAAAGTCTACAAGAAACGCCTATTGAAGGTTACAAAATCAGACCCGTGTTGAACAGTGTTATAGTAGTAGCTCAAAAGTTACTTTTATATTTTTCAATTTATATTACCGCAATCACCACAAAGACGTATAATTCAAATGAAAACGGAAAGAGCATTCTAAGGTAGCTTTGGAAATCGTTGTTTGTAATCAGAGCTCCAAAAGCAGTTCAATTGTTTTTTTTAACTCTACTTTTTATCTTCGACGATCAATTATAATTCCCACCTGCTCACCGTGTATCGTTCAATACACGAATCGTATAATATTGTAACGTTTATAATATAATCTTTGTCAACTAATTTAGCAATTTATCGTATTTCCGATTATGTACTTACTGATAAGTAAGTTCTATTGGCGCCGTTGATTCGATTTCTTTCAATTTCGAAAATTATGTACATAGTGAACAAGAAATAATTACAGTTATTCGAAAGTACGCTTTTAGATATACGTACACAGATGCATATCTTGACTTAACTTCGGCAATTGCATATACAGGGTGAGTCACGTAACTTGCACACCTCATTGTTATTTAACAATTTTTTATTAGATGTACAATTTAAAAGTTACGTGAGGTGTGCAAGTTACGTGACTCGCCCTGTATATTATAATGTACTTACCTAGTATCGTTTACCAGGTGCAAACCGATTTTAATGGGCACTTCTAGGGTCGTGACAACTTTGATTTTATACGCTGCTTTTATACTTTTAATTGTCCTACGTATCTTCTACGGAGAAATTAATAGTAATCTTCGTCTCCTGTTAGAAACTTTCCATTATAAGTATTAGTATATTTATAGATAGGGTTAGTCACCTAGTTCACGATTTGTACACTGTAAAGACAATCATTTATTCTAGCAGTAGATGAAGTATACAAAATTTTCCTTTCAGTTCAATTACTGTGCAGCAATATTCAAATTCTTATATTATTACACGTAATGTATTATACATTTAGAACTTTACTTTCACCATACGAATTCAATATCTTAACGTTTTAATTGTGAGTATAATTAAATAAAGGGGGAATATTCTTGACCAAAGTTTTCTTATCAATGGAAAATGTAGAATATTCGCTCAATCGAATTATACGTATAGTACACACATTATGTAATGTCATTTAGACCGCCAATTTATAACTTCGTTCTTACTAGTAAGAAAAGCTCAAATGTTTGACGATTTTGCATGATTTTATTAAGAGACGGCGCAATATTTATTGTGTAATGTTTATTTAGTAAGGGAAATTGGTAATACACGAATATAAATCTCCGATATCTCGTAAATGTTATTATACTCATGTTAAACACGTAAACAATAAAATATTTAGTACTTTATTTTCAATTAATATTTTGATTATTTTCTATATTCGAGAAATGAATTCGAATGTAAAATGTATTTAGAAATGTTCACCCTTTACGCTTAAAACATTTATTTATAAAGATGTTTAAAATTGGGTAAAAATTGCCATCATATTTCAAAGAATTTTGGAGGCCAGAAAAATAATAACTTACGCACCCCCTAACCCATAATTTATACAGTGTAACATAGATATTGCAGGTTTCTCATTAATATAGAAAAAAACTATATTTCTACATTAAAAGAAACATATAGCTAATTTTTATTGACGGCAAGATGTATTGAAACATTTTGTTTCCTTTAAAAACGAATTCGAATTTTCGGGTGCTCTTTCTAATAAGAATACCTTATTTCTGCAAGCATTCTTAATAGGAATATGTAATACTCGTTTTTATTTATCGATGGACAGTATTCTATTGAAAATGATTTGCGTAGAAAGTTACAAATATACATATGTATGTTTATCGTCATTTCCATTTATTAATTTTTGACTTGAATCAACCTTATATTTATGTCAACTAAAACATCTTGCAACTCATGACGTATATGTCAATTATATTATTATACAAATCATTAGCAATGTGTATTTATACATATAAAAACATGGGACTGTTATTAGAGTATTTATCCGATAAATGTACAAACGCCATAGTTTTAGTTTGCCCAAAATTACTATCTGCGGACCTACAAATATTGCATAAGTCGATAAAAATCTTTAATTTATGAACTCTGTAAATTTGGGGCACAGTTTGTAAAGGTTCCAACATTTCGCATAGTTGCAAAGTAATCATTACACACTGTCGGGTTATTTACTATTTTTGCGAATCGGATGAATAGGATGGTCCATGTCAGACAAATCGGGTGGATTCTTTTCGTAGAAACTAATCTCTCGCATTCCCTCTGCGGCGATCTCCCATAATTCGGGATGTTTTCGTTTAAAATTGTTATACCATTTCTCGATGCACGGCCACGCGTTCAATTGGAAATCGATCGCTTCGAGACACATGGTTGCAGTGACCAATGGGAAATCGGCGATAGTCAATGTATCTGTAAAAAAATGTTATAGACAAATGTTACTATTTTACAAGTTCCGTGCGGGGTCAGAAAGGACTGGTGCTGAAGTTTCAATCGCGTGCCAATTCATCGAGTAGCGACACCGCTTAACGCTTAACCCTTCCCCTTAAGATGAGTCCCTCAGTTGACAAGTGAAGTCTCATTTCATCTTTTCTTCACTCTCCGATTATAATAAAATTGTGCAGACTTGGGGAACAGTCCATAATATTACATACATATTATTTTTTTATCTGCGATAACTTTAGATAAAGAGTGAAGCCACCCTCCAAACTTGAACGACCGATACAATTTTTTAAAACAAAATTGAACAGTTTTATTATTTTCATCATTGAAACATTAACACGTTCCCTGCTGAACCGATTTTCGGTACTTCCTTTGACTTACTTAACACGTTCACGCCGGGGCCGATTTTCATGTTTTTCGCTGTGAGGCGAAGCGTCGAATTCACGCTCAATTATTTAAATTTTCAACAATACGGCAATTTTTTCCAGTTACTAAACGAACTATATTTTTGATGGTGAGCGGCGTCTAAACGAAAGTTCAAGCGTGACCCACCGGTGATGCACGCCGCCCGATGGGACAGTCGAGCGTGACCCACCGGTGATGCACGCCGGCGTGAACGTGTTAAGCTATGCAGAAACTGCGACAATAACATGTTAACACAAAAATGTTTACCCTTTCTGTACTGCATCTTAAACGTTACTCCTTTTTCTTGATAATGATTTTTGTGGCAGGGAACGTGTTAAAAACTATGCAATTCTCATTCAAACAATTTTTCTATCTCAAACCATCTCCGAGATAGCACCTTATGGGTCCTTGGAAGTTGTCCAAGAGTGGGTCCCTTAAACATAAGTTATTATAGCTATAAAAAAATATATATCTAATAGTTTGGACTGTTCTCGAAGCCGACAAAGTTGTATTAAAATTAGAGTCTAACCGTTGGCGACGTTTCCTTGTTAGTATCGTGAAACTTCAACTTTCGTGTAATACTTTACACAGTTGCTTCACCTACGATGTAAAGTTAACTTGTCTTTTTTATTAACGTAAAAGACAATAGGCGGAAGTTAAATTAGTAAATAAAACAAGTATTTATTACTTTTATAATAAACTCATTTTTCGTAATTTTGGACTTTCCCCACTCGTTGAAGGAGGGCCTCAAATTATTAAACTGGGCTATAACGTCTCGAAGGCGACGTACAAATTTGAAAGCTATTTAAACATTTCTTTTTCCCTTTTCTTTTGCTCATAGTGATATTCTGTTCCAGTTTCGACTACTGTTATATGCAGCGTCGAACGAAAGGGAAATAGTATTTCTTAATTGGACGCTTTCGAATTTAATTATAAGGCAAGGTGTTAATGGGGTTTCAATAGATGCCTTCGTTAGGAGACCGGCAAAAAGGGCGTTGGCAAAAGACGTTGGAATGAATGAGAGTTTGCGACACAAATCAATAGTTTTGTCACGAAACGTGGTTCTACTCGATACACATATGGACCTATCGGCGAACCTGTTAACAGAATGAATGTCATAGAGATAAAACATACGAAATACACCTGGCATTCAATTGTTGATATGTAAATGGATTATTATTAATATTATGTAACGATGCAACTACATAGAATGTGACCTGAGGCATATAGGAAAGATCTCGTTTTATAAAATATATCAGTATTATTGAAGAATTTATATGTGCTTGTTTTTATTTAGAAATTCATCAAAGTTTCGTACAATTTTTGACAATTTTTTAAGTGCTCAGTGAATTATACGCCGGTGATTTTGAGTTACTTCCATTTCTTTAAGTGGCCTAAGCTGTTATATATTTCGTTCCGAGATATTTCGAGATTTAGAAATAAACTTGAACGTAACTACTAACTTAATTTACCGATTCAGTTTCCCATTATCAAACACAAAATAAGTGTGTTAAATTAATTTATGTTTATTTTTACCTTACAATTACCACACTTTCATAATCACCGGCATATAAGATCTCGGCAGTGCCTAGAAACGGTTTCAACCTGTAGATACTTACTACCAGCAGCATATTCTGAATTGTCACGTTGCAAATATGTGTTGAATACGTCCAATGCTATCTTCATTTTCTTTAAACCAGCAGGTGTTCTTTGGTAATCAAAGAATATAGGTGCCATCTGCGCAAACATTTGAAATTGCCATTAATAATTGATGGATACGTATTAAAAAATAGATAAACGGGTTTATCTGCTTTGTTGCTGCACAATTTTTTTTATTATTCGAAAATGCACATTCGCCGCGGAAAGTATGTTGACGAGTTCCAAAAATGTAGTTCTTCGCTGCCATCCTCGATTTTTTATGTCTTCCTGGAGTCCTTTCGGCATACTTTCTATTAATTTATTAATTGTATTTTGGCCTATTTCGGACCAAACTTTTGATAATGCTCTTTGGAACAAGATTTTATCATTTCTGTAATGCTCGACTACGTTTCTATCCAAATGGTCCCTGTCGCGTCGCAATAATGCACCCCGCAGGGGAGGCTAGAACCCATGGACAAAGGGTTATGGCACGATTGCAAACTAAAGCTATTTTTGAGAATGAGGAATTTTTCGTTGATTGCTTTTATAACTTTAGAGTATGTCCTGCCTCAATAGCTTAAAAACATGCCATAAATCGAAGAGTTTCCGAAGGCACATCTGGATGTAGCGGTTCGGCAGCCGAAGCATCAGCCGTCGGAAATACCCATGACGGTCAACCTTCGTCTCCATGTAAGCAGGTAACCTTCCTCCCTTCCAAGGACAGCACGCTAAGGGCGTATTGGAAGGGCGGTGGTTATTCTTACTAGCCACACTGATTGGCATTTGAAATAATCGAATGCCGACCAATCAGCGTGAAAAGTAGAAAAACCGAGGCTTCATGGAAGATACACCGCCGACAAAAGATCAGAATCTTGATACACCTCGAAACAAGAACATTAAAAACTACAACTATCGTAACATATCGTGTCGAACGGAATTGATCCGTATAACATAACAAAGTTATTTTACTCTCCGAACCGTTGTTTTCTCTTTTGTACAGTCAGTTTAAGTCTAGAAATATACATATTTATATTCATTTACTAACTGTACCTTGTCGTTGTATATTATTTGGGAATCAGTGAAACCATTGACCTCCCACCTCGCGTTAAACTAAACGTGTGGAAAATACAGTCCCATAGGTGTTCGATCGGGTTGAGCAAATTAATATTATTTTCATTGAAAAAATTCGTTGCAATTTTAGTAGTGTGTTTAGGATCCTTGTCCTGTTGTAAAATAAATGCGTCCTGGATGTTCATTTTTCCAGCTGATTGTACTAAATTCTGCTGCAAAATATTCACATATCCCTTTCCTGTCAGTGTGCCTTCTATAAATTGTAAATTGCCTACACCAACCAGTGAAAAACAGCCCCATATTAAGACTGATCCACATCCTTGTTTAACGGTTGGAATAATAATTGAGGGTTTAAAACTTTCTCCCACTTTTCTCCATACAAATTTTCTCCCCTTATTCGAACGAAGTTCAAACTTTAATTCGTCACTAAATAATGTCCAAAAGCCCATCGTTTTATTTACAAATTGTTTAGCAAATGTTAAACGTTTTTGACCATTACGCTTACTAATGAATGGTCGCTTTCTTGATACTCGGTCATGAAATCCTGCTTCTTTTATTCGCGTACGAACTTGTGTCTCGTGTATTTTCCTAAGTGTATCTCCTTTTACATGTCCAATTAAATATTTGTGATCTCTCAGAAGGTGTAGGTTCACGAAGTTTTGACATTCTATAGTAATATTACTTTTAAAATGGAAAAATATAAGCTTAAAGCGATACAATTAATGTTAAAAACAACGAGAAATGTGATTTAAGATGTAAACCTTGAACAAATTGTAGTAAAATACAACTGAACATATCTGTCAACTTACTTTCCGCGCAGCACTACATAACATTTTAACGATAAACACTTGTATTCCACGTGAATAACGAACATCTACTGTGTGTACCATTTCAAGAAATTCTAACAAAGTGTTTTATGGACTGCAAACCTTAAGTGTTTTGTTTGCAACTGAGGAAAGCCAAAAACAAAGGATTTTGATGCGTGTCAACGTAGTTTCCGCGGCGAGTGTAGCTTTAGGAACAAAGGGAAAGTGAGGTAAGTAATCAAAAAATGATAAACGTATGTAGATAATGATCTACATTGTACTTACCACATACTCGGAAATATTCCGATAATACATAGCCAAATTGAAGCACAAACGATGGTTCACAATTGCCCGTGCATTTGGATCCTTTGGGTACAGTTTACCCATTCTATCGTATTTATCTCCGAGATACTGTAGAATGGCATTACTAGCGTGTACCACGTATTAAAACAAGAAAATATAATATGGATTATTACAATACCGTGGGAATTGTATACTTAACCGTTGCAAAGTAATTAATACAAATTGATGGTTCTACTGGCACGTTGATCGCGGGTTCGATAGGTATATCGATCAGAACCTTTGATGATTTTGACGCGCACGGAAGGGGTTAATGCTTTTCTCTAGGGATAGGTTCGAAACTAATTTTTAAATTCTCGAAACTCGAATTCGAAACTGTGTACGCTTTCGAAACTCTGGAAACTTGAAGTGCTGATTTTATTTTGTAAGAGGAATATTTTGTTTTAAGAATTAAATCAACATTTCGGCAGTCAACAATAAATCTCTCACGATCGATCGCCACCCTGTTCATAATCTAAAAAACAAATCCGATCACCGAGAATTCGCGATCTCGAAATCACGTATCGAATACTTGGAATACACGCGAATCGAACAGTCTCGGTGCACGCTACGAACAAAGTAGAAACTTTCTCGAGTTCCGAGGTGTTTCGAGGTTTCGACGTTTCGAGAAACCTATCCCTAGTTTTTTCTTTTCAGATACAAGAAAACACGAATACTTCGCTATTAATTGTTAATTATTGTTACAGCAATTAATAGACTGCGGAATTTATGCACTTAAAATGTGGCGATATATGTAAATAAAGTAATAATAATATATTCAATATGTGAAACGTGAAAATATAGTATACGAACGCATGCAAAGATATAACAAGAAATGCACAAAAATAAAAGCCGCATGTATATGGTATTATGTATAATTGAAAATACAATGCAGGTAGAGATTCTGTTGGCTTCTCAACCTTCGCTGATATTTTTAAATTTTACCGTTTCGTAAAATAATTTTGTGTCTGGTATTTCTGTAAGAAAGTGAACTCTGTTTGTAATTTTTTTAAGATACTTTTTCAAAATATGTGTCCGTGAATACTAAATTCGTTCCATTTTCTAATTAAAGTAAAGTTCGAAAGTGCAGTAGTAAATATTTTGGTTTTTTGCAAGATAAGTATGATAAACATATATGAAATATGCAATACACTTTTGCATATGTATATTTAACGTTAATCCTTTTTCTATGGAAAATATATTACAATTGTTTACAAAAAGTCTGTACAAACATTCTTTACAGTAGTCTATAATTACTGCAATTATTTACATATATGAATTATTGCTTAGATATTTAGACAGAGTATCTAAATATTTATACATATGTATAGTTCTTCGATATTAATAAAAACTGTACTGCTCACACACTTTTTTACAGACATTTTTCTTTTTGAGGATACCAGAACGTAAGAGGTAAAAAAATTGCAAATTAAACCAATTTATTATCAGTTTCCTATAGAAACATGTATTTGCAATGAATATCCACAGTCTAGTTATTAATAAGGAATTCTAACAATTGTTAGCCAGTTTTGTTAAATAAATATGTAAAGCTATTTATGAAACAAAAATTTGTACCTTTCTCCCATTACAAGATCGTCGTCTACTAACACAGGTATCTCTTTTTGTGGATTCAACTATAAAAATAGTTACAATACGGTACGTTATTATCGTGTTTATAAAAAAAAGTTTAGAATTTAAGGGTAAGGGGAAAAAACGGAGATGTCCATGTTATAGCACATTTTGTTTGTGGCAAATTAATAGAACTGTCAAATCACGAAGTTTATAAAGTTCAAAATGCCTCCGCAAGGTAAAGTTAAAGACCTGGCATGCTGATTGAAAACGGAGAATGTCTACTCTGTACTAAAACTGGAATAAAAAAAGGAAGGAAGATTTAAGTTTCGTATAAAGCATATACAGAAATAATGATTTTATGGGACGTTACCTGATGCATAACACGTAAGTAAAAAATAAAGTATCTGACTATTAATAAAATAGATGGCTTTCCTCTTTTTTCACAATAATACGGAAATAAAGCAGATATTTTTTATTTTGTTTCAGTATTATAGTGTTCATTTTTGAACAAAAATTGAAATTGCTGTAAAATAATTGTTATTTTATTCAACATTTTCGTTATAATGCCTAATTAAGGTATAAATATCATTCTATGAATGAGACAGTTAAATTGATTCAATCTTTTTTCTTTACTTGTGGACTAAATGTAATAACTGAATTTTTTCACTAAAGGGGCTTTGCGACATTCCTAGTTTTCCTCTTACCCTTCCATTGCAAGATCGTTAAAAAAAAAATGTACCTGTGCATATTCGTCTGTCATGTGCTCCCCTCTGCCAAAATCTACGTCGACCAATTCGTATTGAATACTTAAAGCTTTCAATGCTTGACGACATGCGAGAGATGGTGGTCCATCGGCAACACTATAAAGCTTCATTGTGTATCTAAAATAAAATTGTACGATAAATGCTAGATTTGTTATCTGCTTTCACTTTTTTAACATAGTCTTAATAACGGTGTATTAACGTTGCATGATAATCAAATGATCGTTTTAACTTTGAATTTAGAATTCACCAGCACTAATTGCTGCCTAATCGAGACAGAGAGACTACTCCTCTCCGTTCGATTACCTTACACTCAATTGTTCGAAACATTTTCTGCAAACCGTTTTTCCAATTCTTCACAATTGACCAGTCAGTCTCGTACACGTGTTTGAATGGCGATGAGAAAGTTTTGAACAATACATTGTATTGTGATGACAAAAATGCAATAAAAGATTGGCTGGAGAAATGGACTATCCCCCCTCCACGTGGGGGAATGCTCCGTGGCGATAACGACGCTCGACGACGCGGTGTAATACGATCCGAACCAGAGTATCGGTGTGACTAATCCTAATTCAACGATGAAACTTTTTTATTTATTAATTTTTCTACATGCAGCTTTTACCAATGTATCTGGGACATCTTTCCGATTCAAATGAGACCAAACACGATATAGCTTGAATTATGTTTACTTGTTGATACAGACTTTGTGGTACGTATTCAATTAGTATCAACAAGCAAATATAATTCAAACTATATCGTGTTTGGCCTTATTTTAATCAGAAACATCTCGCAAGTACGTTAGTAACAGTTTCATTAAGAGAAATTCAGAAAGTAAAAAAATGAACACATGCGGGACTCGAACCTACAGAAAAGTTTCTGGCGGCTCGAGACAAAATCTCCGCTCGAGGGCTCGAGCCGATTCATTTAGTTAGCTGATGATCACATTTGTAACAGATGTGGCAACAGCGCGACAGAAATCTTGATAAGTTGCGACAACTATGCCTTACTGTGTCTGTATTCACGTATCACGTATGCACGTCTGAATCGGCGTTCGATACTACATACATAGGAGCGTAAAGCTTATAAAAAAAATCAGGGAGTCAACTGTTGACTGATTTAGACATTTCCTTATAATATGTTTTATACAAAATAGTCAAAAGAATGAAAAAGAATAATAAGAGCAATAATTTCAAATAATTGCTGTACTACCACATTCTGAAAATATGATATCAGTACATCAATACTTCCAGTATTAGTAAAAAAGTTCCAATCTCTTCTTCTATATTTTAAATAATATAGCCATATAATTGTAACATAAATTCGACAGCGATTTCAAGTCAAGCATGTGTTACAGTAAAAGCGTTTAGTAAATTTATACAGATCCCAGTCAACGTACGCTTAAAATGCATGACCTACCCTATAATCGTACGAAAATGCATACATTGACTTCATCACGCTTTTCCTGTAGCACATGTCACAAGCCAACGCTTCAGTTTTGCTATGATTTCACGTTGCCAGCCCTCCTGAGTAAGCGCCACCTCATCACCACTACCTGAACTAAATTTGTGACGTCACGTGCTCTGTTTTAACGGCAATACTAAAAGCGGACGACGAAACTCGTCTGTGGGAGTGCAGTCAGAAAGGTTCGTTTTTCTTCCTTATATGAGAATATTTTGAGCTGGGTGAGGGCTCATTCGAAAGAGGTAGGTTCAACGAGGAGCGCTGCACGCCCTGATTATGTCACAAAACTCTTTTAGAGACCTAAAAATGCTTGTATTCTGCGGGTGTATTTTATCGATTTTTGGTTACACTTTGAACACTCATATTATTAGATATCAACACAATTTCCTTGAAAAAGCTGTGCAGCGCTCCTCGTTGAACCTTCCTCTTTCGAATGAGCCCTCACCCAGCTCAAAATATTCTCATATAAGGAAAAAAAAGCGAACCTTTCGACACCCATGTTTCGGGCCCTATTATGTCGATATACAGCTCGCTGCATTACCCGTGTCTACCCCCTTAAGGGGGTAGACACGGCACGTGACCTCTCCGATTTGGTAGGTCGGTATTACAGCAGCTTTTTCCTGCACAGAAATGGTAATACCGACAGGCGAGAGGGAGCTGCTTGTTATTTCGATATTGTAATCTGAATGTGGAAAGACATTGTCAGCTGTTGCGTTGTCTTGAAAGAATTTAAACGGAAAGTCTGCTGGTAGTGCCAGCGTTGAAAATTCATTGTACATTTTAATTATATACTTGAAATGTGGTTATGCTACAATATGTTTCGTTGCAGTAGGGAATTACAAGTGAAACGAAAAACTAGATGAGGGGCATGGTATTGTTAGTTTAGACATTATTTTGTTAACAAAACACTGAAGCGGAACATGAAAGTTATACACTTATTATAAAATAATTAAACGTCCTACGTAGAAAGCAGTTATTGGACAAACATTATATATAACCTTGTAGGAGACGATACTGCATTCATGAATTATCATGTAGTTAGTCTCGTACACATGTTTTAATGGTGAGGAGAAAGGTTTGAACAATACATTGTATTATGATGACAAAAATGCAAGAGAAGATTGGCTGGAGAAATGGACTATCCCCTACACGTGGGGGAATCCCGCTTGGCCGTAGCGACGCTCGACGACGCGGTGTAATATACATGTAGAGGAGTATCGGTGTGACTAATACTAATTCAACGATGAAACTTTTTTATTTACTATTTTTTCTACATGTAACTTTTACCAATGTATCTGGGAGATCTTTCTGATTCAAATGAGACCAAACATGATATAGTTTGAATTATATTTACTTGTTGATACAGACTTTGTGGTACGTCTTCAATTAGTATCAACAAGCAAATATAATTCAAACTATATCGTGTTTGGCCTTATTTTAATCAGAAAAATCTCGCAAGTACGTTAGTAACAGTTTCATTGAGAGAAATTCAGAAAGTAAAAAAATGAACACGTGCGGGACTCGAACCTACAGAAAAGTTTCTGGCAGGTCGAGACAAAATCTCCGCTCGAGCCGATTCATTTAGTTAGCTGATGATCACATTTGTAACAGATATGGCAACAGCGCGACAGAAGTCTTGATAAGTTGCGGCAACTATGCCTTACTGTGTCTGTATTCACACATCCGTATTCACGCATCCGTATTCACGTATGAATGAAAAACATCAGGTCAACTTATGACTGATTTGGTGACATTTTCTTACAATATGTTTTGTACAAAATGATCAAAAGAATGAAAAAGAATATTAATAAGAGCAATGCAATAATTTCAAATATTTGACGTAACTACCACATTCTGAAAATATGATATCAGTACATCAATACTTCCAACCTCCGTAAAAAAGTTCCAATCTCTTCTTTTTTATTTTAAATAATATAACCATACAATTATAACATAAATTCGACAGCGATTTCAAGTCAAGCATGTGTTATATACAGTAAAAGCGTTTAGTAATTGTACACAGTTCCCAGTCAATACCTAAAATGCATATGACCTAACCTATAATCGTACGAAAATGCATCATTGACAGCATCACGCTGTTACTACTGTAGCACATGTCACAAGCCAACGCTTCAGTTTTGCTATGATTTCACGTTGCCAGTCCTCCTGAGTACACGCCACCTCATCACCACTACGTGAACTAAATTTGTGACGTCACGTGCTCTGTTTTAACGGCAATATGAACAGCGGACGGCGGAACTGGTCTGCGGGAATGCAATCAGGACTATGCATCGTTTATCCTTATATGAGAAGATTTTGAGATGAATAAAGGCTCATTCGACAGAGAAAAGTGCAATGCAGCACGCGACACAGCCTGTTTGAGCCATAAAACTCTTTTAGTGACTTAAAATATACTTAGATTCCGCGGTGTATTATGTCAATTTTTGCTCTACTTTCGACACTCATATTATTAGATATCAACACAATCTCGCTGAACGGGCTGTGTCGCGTGCTTCATTGAACCTTCCTCTTTCTAATGAGCCCTCGCCGAGCTCAAAATCTTCTCATATAAGGACGAAAAATGCATAGTCCCAAACCCATGTTTCGGCCCACATTGTGTCGGTATACAGCTCGCTGCATTACCCGTGTCTACCCCCTTAATAGCGTTTACTAGCGTGTACATACAGCGTGTACAGCGTAACTGTATCCACGATTTTCGAAGTGCTTCAAATTACTTGACAGAAAAAGTTGATACATAAAATTAATTAGCTTTTACTTGCTGATAAAATGTAGTAATCAAGATTTCCAAAACATGATATTTTTTCACCTTTATTTTTTATAAAGGAGTCATTTTTGTTTAATGTACTAAGCGATGCAGTTCGCTCTCCCGTATTAAAAAACGCTATTAAATTATCTATGCCAAGAACGAGGGATGAAGTAGTTTTGGAAATACTTTACATTATTATAGTGAGTAACAAAAGTATTCGTATGGCTAGTAATACGTTTATTTCAATGCTTCAATACGTAAAAAAATGCACGAAACATTTCGTTCGAACGAAACGTTCAGTTAGACAATTGTATGCTCAAATTTTCTAGGAATTTTAAGTAAATCACAATGTCTTACACAATTTATATGCCGTGAAAATATTTAAATGTTTCACTACCGCGCCGTTCGATTACTACTGCAACTGATTGTATTGTATATGCATCCATATTTCAAGAGGAATTAAAATTCATGTCGTATAGTAATCGCAAACTGCATTTTCATTTTTGCATTGCGCGAAAAATATACTTTACTTATTATGGAACATTTGGTTAAAATCCAGTTTAATTGTAACGGCTATTAACATCGGTAACCTTTTATCTTTAGTAGTACAGTAATGTCTCCATTAGTGTCCCTCACTCGGGACCGAATGGGGACACTAATGGGGCGCAGACACGATTCTCGAGCGAGTTCGGGTCGCCTTTGATGTTGTGCCAGCCGAGGCTCGAGGCAGCGTTCCAGGAAAGGGGGAAGTTTAAATACCCATGTACGTGAGACAATACTAACGCGATCAAAATTTAAGAATAAAACTTCTGCATTTTTGGTCCGTTTTGAATGAAATTTTACGAACATGTTCGTTACAATCTCCCGATTAAAATGACACCAAACACGATATGGTTTGGACAGTTTTTACTTATAATGGTAGTAATAATGGTCTTCGAAATAATCAGTCCCATGGCACCAATCTATGTCGTGTTTGGTGTCATTTTAATCAGGAGATTGTAACGAACATGTTGGTAAAATTTCATTTAAAACGGACCAAAAATGCAGAAGTTTCACTCTTAAATTTTGATCGCGTTAGTATTGTCTCACGTACACGGGTATTTTATCTTGCCTCTTTCCTATGCGCTGCCTCGAGCCTCGGCTGCCACAACATCAAAGGCGACCCGAACTCACTCAGGGGGCCACCACCCCAAGTGGTGGGGATAGGAAAAGGACACTAATGGAGACATTACTGTATATAGTGTAAAACAGCGTTCGCGTTTGTATGTGTGGCGAGCCGGGATGGCTGAGTGCGTGATGTGTGAGTGACGCCAGGTGGAGGGCGATTAGTTTTTGTTTTGGCAGTCTCCGAATGGTCTTCGAAGCGATCGAAGCCATTGTGATTCAATAAAGATATTCTAACACGTTTTCTACTATTCCGCAGCCTTTTACGTTCTTATCCTGACCTACGTAGGATAGATTGATATCCTACAATAGTCAGTCACAAAAGTCTACATACAGCTCCCGAACTTAAAATATTATAGGGTTTACGCGATACGGTGGATAATAAATAGGATATAAGATAAAATTAAAAATTCTTTAACCAGTGGGGAAATTTGTCATATTTCTTCATAAAATATTAAAAACCATGACAGCTTTTGAATTATTTGGAATATTCGGGGCTGTATAAGCACTTTTACGATTGATTGTATTTAAGTTATACATACATATAATACAGTGTCAAGTTGCATAACATCGTGCCTTTTCAATACTATCTAGTAATCGTAAACGCGTTTTATATAAATATTTGGTAAATGTGTAGAAGAGAATGTTATTTAGAATGTAGATTTTGTTGTACAAATCAGTATTCTGAACAACTTTTTCCTATAAATATAACCGCCTCTCGGCCTTAGTTTTCGAGGTACAGTAAAGTCTCCATATAAGCGATAAAGTGGTAGCAGAAAAGGAATAGACTTTAATATTAATTAAACCTGTCCCTAATATAGTCTTAAAAATTGATTCCGTAATGTTCAGTAATAAAATATATATAAACAAATTACAAAATAATTCACAACATATTATCTACTTTCTTCTTAAAAATATAAGTATGCATTACATATTAATTGCTCTAGTGAGACATACAGTGGCGGACCGCTTGATAGTTTGGTGAATACACCTTGCACATATTTCATAAATTAAAATATTCGTAGGTTAAACTCATATACATATAATAATCTCTGAAGCATATTGTATAGTAAATTACAAAAATTGTATATTTAACACTACAAACTACATATATTTCTAACATTTCCATAGCTGATGTCGTTCTAACAACAGCCAACTACTTAAGACCGCATTAGATTAATATTATAAATACAGTTCAAATGAATGAAATTTAGAAAGTTTGGAGAAATAAAACTTAGAAGGTAATTGATACCGCGTTTGTCCTCCTTTTTGTCGAATAACTTC